>CP141136.1:5000000-6250000 GCA_035236585.1 Warburgia ugandensis
AATATGTTCTGGATGTAAATAAAGAAAAAGTCAAGCAATAACTACCTCTATTTGATCCCCAAGTAAAGACATCCCCACCCTCAGTTGCAATGACAGTGTGATGTTTTGCTGCTGCAATAGCCTTAACTTGACGGGACCCTATTCCCAGTGTCACCTGTCGAGGAGTGATAACTGCAGCTTGGCCACTGGAGACAATGACAAAGTATCATACATCATGGAAAACTTATTTCTCGCATTTATTAGATTGGGCTGCTAAAAGAGGCTAAGAATTACACAGTACTTCATCGCAAGTAGTTTTTGACAAAGAACACATGCATTTCACAAGGAATAATGAACTCCATTCTTTGAAAGATGACTGGATGAAAAGAACTATGCACAGTGTATACACCAAAGCTTACCCAAAGCCCAGACTACTGTTTCTCATAAACTATAGATAACAACAGCACAGAGAGCAAAGGAAATAGCTATATATGTCAGTGAAGCAGGTGTGCATGTCTGTGTGTAGGTACAGACTTCACTGTTTATATCGTGACACCTCTGGATCCTGCGGCGTCATGACAACCACAAAAGGAACACTAACTTTTCCAGCAGGTTAACCCACTGTAGGAAACTGGGTTCCAATCTATGATTTGTTGGACACTTCTATTTTCCTCTCATATCTGTGCCGGACATGCATCGACACTGACACCTGTGTTGACACTGATGTAGACACTTCCAAACATACCAACAAGCATCCAATTCAAAAACAGCCTTTAACTTTCTTTCATTATAACTTCCAATGGGAGCTGCTGCATTACTTAGTTGACTCTTTTCTAGATTTTCTTCAGTTTTACATCCCTTCTTTTTAATTTAATCTGAATTCTCACTGCATTATATGTATATAGACACGCTCCTGTATCTCATTTTCCAGGGATTGCCATATGGGACACCTGTATATGTGTGGTGTCTAGACACCCATGTCCGTGTCCACAGATCATAGGTTCAAACAACAAAACCGAAATGCTGATATACAGTAACATTGAAATTTTAGCTTAAACTCTATGGTCCGATGCTAGCAAAAAAGTACATGATTTCAAATCTACTAATAAATGTGCACAAGATATTGCATAAAGAGTTGAGTACATAGTTTCCTTCAACTCGATGCCCATGCCACATAGATAAACAAGGATCAGCCTCATATGGATCATGTAGATCATATTTAATTAGCAATGATACTAAATAAGATCAATTGCCCTAGTAGAAAGCCAACTAATTTTTTACACTTGGATAAACTGTAATAGTTATTTTTTAGTTACTCCATGTTTACAACATAAATATCCCTTTAATATGGCTAGTACAGTGGTTCTTTCTTGCTAAAATTAAGACAATTATGATGAAGTAATAATCTTTCTGCATTATCGCATACCATCTTTAGCTCTCAATGTTGCTAGTCATAAGTCCTCTATAAGCTGCACAAGATAAAACTTTTAGTATTATAATTCCATATGTGTTGAGCTTTAGATATATACTTTGACATGATACAAGAGTTCCAGTGATTTATATATTCTGTTTATTTTGCCTCACTTTCTACTTATATTTATTAACTAACATTTGGCACAATTCTGTGATACTAAACTGCATATTCTACAAGGAACTAGCAGTAGCTATGCTATTTCAGAGACAATTGTTTCAGTATTTTCCTTAACAAAGGACTTAAATGATTCTAAAGTAAAAGAAATGCCAAAATGAAAGGATTTGCACACCATAAAGTACATCCAAGCAAAACCAATAGAATCAACAGCCTGCCCAAAAGTTATTTTCTTGACAGATAAATATACAGAAAATAAATGCCATTCATCATATTGGCTGCACCTGTGGATATCAAAGTCAGGGTGCCCAAGGCGACCCCCTCTTCCAAATCCCCATGTATGCAATTCACCACTGGTACTAACAGCTACACTGTGAAACTTTGCAGCAGCGACTATCTTAGTATAAGAGCCCTGAAGTGCATCAACTTTGCCTGGTAGCTTCTGTATGTGTGCATTTCCAGTTCCAAGTTGATAGTTCGTACCACTTCCCCAGCTAAAGACTTCTGTCGCAACTAAAGGGTACAGACAAATCAGGATACCACATTTTTGGTACTGGAAAAGTTGTTGCATGATGAAATATCATATAGCAAATTGGAAGAAACACTTGTAGCATATATGGTAGAAGGGGAGCCTTGGCACAAAGGTTCAGTTGTCGCTGTGTGACCTGGAGGTCACAGGTTCAAGATGTGGAAACAGCCTCTTGCAAAATGCAAGGTAAGGCTGTGTACTATAGGCCCTTTATGGTCTGCCCCTTCCCCAAACCCGCACACACAAGAGCTTCATGCACCGGGCTGCCCATTTTTTACTTGTAGCATACATGGTCATTCGCACAATTGAAACAGCATTCATTGTAACAATCTCAGAAAATAATGGCACTATATGTATATTCACATACCTGAATCACATCCATTTCCAACCACCTGCAGTACTGGTCCTGAAAGGAGATCAACAGGCGTACGACCTTTAGAATCCTCCAAAGTAAGTGATGCACCCGATTGAAGAAGAACACTTGCTACCGCTAGGTGACCAAAATGGAGCGCCCTGTGGAGACTACTCCATCCTGATTCTCCATCCTGAAAGAAGAAGTTGATTGGTCATATTACAAAAGAAGCTTATGGTCGGAAGACTCAAAACACACTTGCAATGAGCAAGAGATAGTTAAAACTTAAAGAAATATAATTCACCAAGCAGATGCCACCACCTTTAGACCCTATTATCTCAAAGGCAACTGATTATCTATTTCTAATAACAATGTTCAAAAAGCTAGGCATAGTATCATAAAGCAATGTATTATATTGAGAGGAATAGTAGCCGCACACATGACCCTCACTTGCAGAAACAGAGGCAATTGTACAGCCCCTTGAATCATGTTGTTCATTGAAATTGCATGCTAGCTGTACACTTGCCTACGTGTGCACGAGTGTGGGCCGTCGGTTTGGATGCTGTGCATGCAGCTAGCATTCCTCATTATATTCATCAAGACTGGAGGCTTACTCTCACCAAAACTGTCAAGTTTAATAGGGGTGAAAAACAATACATGAAGCTCAAAAGAACTGAAAGTTAATAACTTGCACAATGCAGATGAGCTTGAGAATCTGTTTCTTGCATTTCTATGAGATCAAAGAGATACCCAAAAACATACACCACTTGGCAGTTGAGTGACAAGTGTTTTAATTAACTAATGGGTAATTTCTCTTAATGGATTTTAAAAACTTTATGATTATAAAGATATGCAAAAGAAGGTGAATGCATAGGAAAAAAAAGTGAAAATAGATATAAGAAAAGTGAAATCTTAAAAAAAGGCACAAACAGAAAAATAAATTTACTAAAAGAGGCAAAAACAGAATTAAAGTGAATAGAAAAGAAAAATATCCCAGAACAGGCGCAAGAATCCTGAAAAAAGAGGCAAATAGAAATAGAAAATTCTAAGAGTAGAAGAAATCTTCGAAAAGGCATCCACATAATTTTTTCTTTTCTCCTCAAATTTCTATTTATGTCTGTAGTATAAATTACAAACAATTCAAACTTACACATGGATCCATGTGGCTTGGAACTAGGGGGTAGTTAATACACAACATAGTAATTTCTTTATAACCTCCATAACCATAAGAATCGGGATTTTTTCATGAAGGGCAAATTCTTTTAAATATATTAAACATAATTAATTGTTATATAGTATTTTGGATCATATTCAATTTAATGTTAAACTAAAAGGAAAATTCTATTGGATGATTGTAAGGCCAGCAATGCTTCACGGATCAGAGTGTCGGTAAAGAACAACATGTGCGTAGTGATAAGTATTGTACTCAATTAGTAGGTCATGTATTGTAATTTATAGGGTATTATTCTAGGGTTTTTTCGAATTCTATGACAAATGCATTTCTAAACTAATGATTCAAATGTTTGATATTTTGTAGGTTCAAGAGCTAATCCAAAGTAAATGATTGATCATAATTTTTTAGGTATAAATTAGGGTTTTTAATTTGTTGTAGGAATTGGAAAATGATCCAACGGCCTAGATCGCTTTAGATGAGAATCAAGGATCCAAATCAACCTAAAGAGCAAGGACCTATTCCCCATCATTCCAAAGTTCAAGGGTCATGATTATTCCAGAACAAACAAACTAGCCCAAGAAAACATTTGGAAGAGTTTGAAGTGACTAGAAATGGGCCCATGTAAAATCTATGCAATTCCACAAACTTTGCAGAAGAATTGGAGCCATGCAAGCCACCTAATCCGCATGAGCTATCAACTAAGAGCTAGGAAAAGGCAAATCATGAAGCCAAGGAAGCAAGTCATCGAAGCTGCCGTCTGAGCTAACCTCACATGGGACCACATATTTTGATGCCAAAAACACAAAATCCCCACTTGAGGACAACGTGATCTAAAGAGGAAAATTAGGAGGAAACAAGTGAATATTATTAACAAGGTAGGTTGCATGTAGGTGGACTAGTAAGAGAGAACTCCATAATGATCTCTCCTCTCTTTTCCACCTTCTATTTCCCTTTCCATGTCTCATCCACGTCCCACCTTCTCATCCTCCATGTCTCCCATGCAATCTGCCTTCCATATCTCCCTTTTTAGTTTCCCATTTTCACTGCCTAATTTCCACTTTCTTCCCTCCTAGAGTCCTACTTCTAATTCCCTTCTCATCTTATCTCTATCTTTCACTAATCTTTATCTCATATTCCCTTCTCTCTTAGGTCTCTTTAGAAAGTGCAAAACTCATCTATAAAAGCATCCAAGGCATTCCACGCATCATACAAGGGAGTTCCACGCCTCCTCCTTGGGGCTGGTCCTCTGTGCCTCCTTTATCCCTCCAAGCCTCTCTATGCAACACCATAGCAGCACTTCTCCACGCCTCCTCAAGATACACCGCGCCCCCTTCCTTCTTACACATCACACATCAACCATCTTTGAGTTCTTCACCATGCATTCCTCAAGTTTTCCACATCCTTTTTTCATCCTGTTTTCCATGAAAGTCTCTTTCTTTTTGGCAATTTTTCTTTCTTGTTTCATGCACCTAGTTCCTTGGTTGTTTTCCTTGTTTTTTTATTCTAGTTGTGTGTGCTCTAGATCCTTGAATCCAAAGGGTTATCAATCTCTTGTAGTGACAGCAAAGAGATAGTGACTTTTGGATCCAGATTAGGGGTTCTCTACATTACTTGCTTGTTTGCCTTTCAATTGTTGCTTGTTCTTTCTTTGCCTCACCTTTGGATCCATTCTCATCTTGTTTTCATTCTCTAACGCAATAATCTCCCTTGGTTCATACACATGGCCCTTGCTAGATAGTATTCAACTTGAAATTGAAGTCAAGATTATTCTTCAAACCACCTTGTAATGATTGACACTATGTAGTCACAGGTGCAATGCGCACCCAGTCGCAAGGGGTGCAACTTGTGCTTGGAGGGACTAAGTGCGCCAGTTGCATGACTTATTTCCCAAGGGCAAAATTTAAAAATTAATTATATATTAACTTATATAATATATTATAAGTTAGATTTTTTTATAAAGGGAGCGACCATAATTGATATTGACTCCCCTTCTTAAAAATAAAACAGATCCAACTCGAATCGAACAAAGGAAACAAGAAAAACTAGAGAGAGAGAAAAAACGAAGAAGAAAAAGGAGGAAGAGGAAGGAGGCTCCACCCCCTCCCTGCGGCCATTTTCACCGATAGAAATGGCAGAGAATAGATGGTCAATGATCAGGTTGAGGATCAAACGATCGACACATAAAAATGTTGAGTTTTCTAGCAAAATCTGCATTTCCCTTTCCCCTCCTGCTTCCCTCTTACCTATTCCCATCTTTGAAGAAGTAGAAGTGATGATCAACGACTGTATATCGATCTAGCATCTGGAATCGGGGGCGCACAAGTCGTCAAGCACGCTAGGCGCAACTAGTCGCACTACGATTTTTCACCCTTGTGACTACCCATGGTCGAGTGGCACCCCTTACACCTTTTAGTGCCTAACAACTAGTCACGCTTGTGACTACATAGGATTTACATTCAATTAATGAGATTTAATTTCATGCACACTTTTCTTTCCATGTTCCTAATGCACTTTCCCTTTGATGCATATTTGATTTGGTAGTTTAATTGCTCGTTATTCATGCTTAGTCATGCTTAATTTTCATTATTCATGCTTAAGATAATTGCATCTTTAGATTAATTGCTCAATTTAGTTCATTCATCTTTAGTTTTGGTTAGTTACTTGTTTAAAATGCATGACTAGTTCCTTTCTTTTAGTTTAAGTTTAATGCATGTTTAAGTTTCCAAGCAGTTTTAATTCCAAGATTTGGTGACAATCAAATTCTTGAGCTAGGACAACTCATCTAAATAAGGATCCAATTGCATACAAACTCCTGATGGGATCGACCTCACTCGTGTACATCTTACTACATTGATTCGTGTGCTTGCGAGTATATTTAAAACTACACTACATAGTATGAGGGTAGCTGAAATGTAGATGTTGAGATGGATGAGTGACAAGACAAGGTTAGAATTAGATGAGGGAGGGTAGACTCAGATGGTTTGGACATGTCCAGTTAGGAGTGAGTGAATCCAAGTTGAAGGCTCTAAAAGGCCAAGCGGAAGCCCTGAACGTTGATCAAAGTGGTGAGAAAAGATTTACGAACATTTGGACTAAATGAAGCCATGAAACTTGAATAGAGGGGAATGGAGGAACAATATTCGTGCAACCGACCCCTAATCAAGATAAGGCCTTGATGATGATGATTATAAATATAATACATGCATATATATATATATATATATAAACAAATATATAATTTCATTTGCATAATATTTGGCACCATGCATATGCACTAGCTTATTTGCTAGTTAGTCTCAAAGAAAAGAAGAAACAGTTCTTACACTCAAAAATACCTCTCTCCTCTCTTGTTATAGTACTAAGCTGATTCTGAACTTGGACATACAAGATCTACATCTCACTTCTTTGTCTTACACCTTTTCTTTCTTCTTGTCTCTCTTTTATCCACTTAATCAATTTCTAAGTTTAAAAATCTAAAATTGGATTTCTCAAACATGTACAAGCAACTAGAGAATGAGAAAGAAAAAGGAAAAATGCCATCCCTTGGGCAGGTAAAGATAGGTTTTCAAATTACCTTATTTGCTAATTTATGTTGTGCAGATTTGAGTCTTACAAATGTGCAGAAGTTGAAAAAACAGTTACTTCATGTTAGTTTGGGAAGAATCCTGAAGCGACAAATGTTCAACGGTTGAAAAACCAGTTGCTTGTGCTGTAAAATCGATTGTTCCAGATTAAAGAAGTTGAGGCAGAAAGACTAGGAAAAAATAACTAACCATCTAACTATCACTTGCACTTGGCTTCCAGCTATGATGAGGGGCCCAAGTAGCTTGTATACAGGCTAGTGATGGTTTATCTCAACATTCTAAAACTCTATCACCTACACAAAGATCTTCCAATCCAGCTATATCCACCTTTCCAGCACCAAATCTTATAAAACACTTAAAGACATCCTTAACTTTACAAACATCTTCCTAACAATCAACTCACAATCCCCACCAAACGCACCTAACACAACCCTCCACATATTGCCCCACAGTGATAGCCACTTCAGAACCTTCCTCTCTTCTCCTATAGTCCCAAATGCCAGTTAGCATGATCTAATAGCAATTAAATACAACTATCCAAGAAACCTTTCACCATAAAAAGGAACTTAAAAAAAAATATATACACATATTATACAAAGAAACATTTTGTGTAGATCACTACCTCAAGGAAACTAATGCATAGGTTCCTGCAGGAAACTAAGGAGTAGGCTCCTCTTTTATAGACAAGCCAGCATAGTTTTCAGAGATCCAAGCCACTCATCACTTAGGTCATCTGTTAGATAGGCTAAAACACAAAAGATCATGCACATTGGCTATGCTATTTGAGCTATAAAATCATGATCACTCATCACTTAAGTCCTGTTAGATAGGCTACAAACCAAAGATCATGAACATTGGCTATGCCACTTTGAGCTCTAAAACCTCGAGCAAGGTTTCTTACAACCAAAACCTAGTGGTTAGAATCATCCAAAAGTCGTAAACCTGCCTAAAACAAGACCCAAAGGACCAAAGGCTTAGATCTGCCAAAAATTACTAGGTAAAATCATCCAACAGGAACACACAATCGTGCGAGCTTGTGTGACCATATGCCCACACATGCTCACACTATCTCAAATACCTCTTTTCCCAGTTTTGCTTATAATGATGGATGCTTGGCATGTTCAGAGCTAGTACAGCTTTGTAAGTACTCATCCCACTATGTACTTACACCAAATATATATGTACCATACAATCTCAGAAATTATTTTTCTAATTTTGAATTATTCAATTAATATTGAATAAAACTGCTTTAAAACTTTGGGACTAAATGAAGCCATGATGCTTAATAGAGGAGAATGGAGGAACAAGGTTCATGTAACCAACCCTAATCGGAATAAGGTCTTGATGATGATGATTGAATAAAAATGCTTTCTAGTTATGCATGCTTGGCATGTTCACACCAAGTACAACTTCAGACGTAGCCATCTGCAATCAACATTTGCTCATCGAAATCGCAAACAAATGTTAACAGTTAAATATAAGCACTCAATGCGAAGATTATATGTAACAGATGCATGTCTAGAAGAGCAAAAGTAAGGACACTTTTTTCCCAAGCTTGTTTCAATTTGCCTTTAAGATTTAATGTTATGTTTTACAACAATAGATTTATCCCGGTGGCACTTGGATTTGTTGTACCAGGATTTCCTATCACGCATTTATGTGCATCTGTGCCTATAAGTGTACGTAAATGTACACATATAAATGCATCAGTCACACAGTTATAACATCATCATTGATATACCATGAACAGCAACAATCAATGCTGACCATGGCTTCCAGGGTATCTTCCACTTATGCAATAAACTAATTCATGCAAAAGTAACAAATTCATTCACAAAGGGAGGACTTGGCACAAATTTAATCACAGTTTGTCAACATTGAGCAAGGATAATTAAGCCACTGTAGCCATCATATTTGACATCAGATGAGGAAATATATATCTATATTTTTTTTTTTCAGAAAAACTGCTGGAGCATAAAAATTCATGAAAATAAATAAGACTTCATATGAAGTAAAAGAGAATATATAAACACACCCTGGCATCAGGATCAGCACCAGCAGCCAGTAGCCTCCTTACAATGGGCACATGATTTCTCCATGTCGCAATATGAAGAGCGGTGAGGCCAAACACATTCCTCGAATCAATATTTCCACCATTCTTCTTCAGTAGTAACAAAGCAGTATCTAATTCAGACAATGATCCTTCTCGTGTAATAGACCACAAATCTCTGGGAGAGCTGTTCGAAGGGAATTTCCGTAATGACGTCTGCTTTAGCGACCCCGATACCAGTGCCAAACCCTCCATAAATATTTAGACAAACAATATATCAACTTCTGAATTTGCCTCACTAGAGAATTCCAAGAGCCAGATCCTTCAGAACTTCTGCTGGTAACCCAACTCAATAAACCTCTTAACTTGCTCTGGCTCTTGATGATTTTGGTTTAACTAAACCATGTTGATAACTTTCTAAAGAAACTCCTTGGCAGATGTCAACATATAAACAACCATTATCAACTCAGTCGTCAGAAAACTGAGATGCTAACCCTCCCATCATCATCTGAATCTGTGCTGTAAAAACAAAATAACTGCAGTATTTGCTCACAAAGATCCATTACTATTCATGGATGATTTCGATAGAGACACTGCAAAGTCTCAGTATATAGAAGTCCACCTAATGAAGGACTGATTCAGCCTCCATATTGACTTTTTTACTATGTCCTTAGCTTCTGCCAGGCCACCTTCCCTTACAAGAAATATTGTAGAGAATATAATTTTACAACATGAAACCGATTGAATCAATTTGTGGAAACAGACAAGGGAACAAATTTGTGCTGTGATGTGCCTTTGCTAAAGCTAGCTGGTGCATGGAAACAGCAAGTGATGGGAAGAAATAATAGAGCTGTAAGAAGGGATAAATGACGAGTCATCAACAAATATGAAATTAAACCTGAAACACAAAAACCCCTACAGTGACTTCTTAGCTACAAAGTAAACCAAAATAATAGACTAACATTTGTCTACCAGGGCTTTCAACTTGTAATCCATTAGCTTTAAGGTCATTTAATATTTGTTTGTGTTAGTAACAGACACAGTATGCAGACACATCAAGGCAAGCAGAAACAGCAAGGAAATAACTAAGAGAAAACCATTAGGGGACCACATTAAAGTAAATTCTAAAATCAGATCTCAGGTTACAAGTCATCTAAAGTCTAAGAAGAAATAGAAGTAAAAGAAAACTTCGATAGGACAAACCAGGAAATGACCAATACACTATCAATCTAATATTCAACATTGTTCCAGCCTTTAATTCTGAAAAAAAACAACATCAACAAAAAATTGGGAAATAGTCTATGGTTTTGTACTTTATTCTCCTTTTTTTCTAGTTTCACAAAGTAAACTAGCTAATATAGGAAACTAGAAGCTACTAGACAGTGAGCATGCTATTGCCAACACATAAACAAAGTTATGATGCTTCTTTAGTAGCGAGGATGTGCCGTACTATACTTCTGCCTTTCACGAAAAATGATAGGAAGAAGCAATCAGCACCCTTAACCAAGTCCAAGACGTCGGCATTCATGCAACCCTTTTTAATGAGGTATGTACCAATACTTTCAAATCTTAGAGCCTACATAATGTATGTCTATAATTTATTCTCACATGTCTGTGGTACTTCATCAAAATCCAACAAGATGGGAGTAAGTCTTTCTTTTGTTTGTGGAAATTTGTGTAGAAGCATTTCTTGTCAGCAAAATTTCTGGAAGTTGGGATGATCTGCTTCTAGCCTGGCAACATAAAAAGACATAGATGGATATCTTTCTGTCTTATAGTGAAGTCCATGAAATAAGATTTGGTTTTTCTAAAAATCTTTATCCATTAGATAAACTGCTCAAGCAGCTAACATGGACTCAAACTGATTAGAACATATAAATCATGCAACATAAATTCTTGTGTGCAGGAGTATAAAGAAAGAAAAGTCCATGTAAAGTTACATAACTATTTTACTCCAGTGATCCTCTTACATAAGAATCTTGCAATTCATTGATGCATCTAGTTTGACTACTATCTGCTAACTATTGCAGTTCCTAATCTTATCAACTGTTTCCTGCCACTTTTGATAAAATTATTCCTATAAATCAATCTCATAGACTTGATAATATCTTAGGTATAGTGCAATGTAGTGCTTTCTTCACACAATTTAGTAAAAGTAGTATAAAAGCAAATAGACTGCAATAGGGATTTGGTTTTTTTCTAGGAAATCTTTATCCATTAGCAAAACCACTCGAGCAGCTGACATGGAATCAAACTGATTAGACCATATATATCATGCAACATAAGTTCTTGTCTGCAGCAGTATAAAGAAAGCAAGTTCCATGTAAAGCTGCATAACTATTTTCTTCAGGTGATCCTCTCACATAAGAATCTTGCAATTTATTGATGCTTCTAGTTTGACCACTATTTTCTAACTGTTCCAGTTCCTACTCTTATCAACTGTTTCTTGCCACTTTTGGAAGCTCATATTATACTTCTACTTTGACCACTAACTATTAACTGTTGCAATTCCTGCTCTTATCAACTATTTCCTGCCACTTTTGGGAAGCTCATATTATACAGCCATACTAGTAATACTTGATAAAAGTATTCCTATAAATCAATCCAATCGATTTGAAGCTATCTCAGGTATAGTACAATATAGTGTCTTCTTTACACAATTTAGTAAAGTAGCACACAGACCGACAGACTGTAAACACAAGGGAAAAAGAAACTCTTATTACTGACCAATATAGACTCTTAAGGTTTCTGAGACACATAACATGTATGATTAAATGCAACCTCCACCTAATTGCAGAACAGAACCATCCCCATGCTTAGAACTTGGGTGTGAGAAGTAACAGAAAGGACCAGCTGGAGGACAGTAAGTACAAATCATGTAAAAATCGAGTCTTTTATGACATTGAGCATCTAACGTTCATAATAATGCAATGAATCGTACCATAATTAGTTGATCTTTGCAACTTAAGCTGGATTCTGCCACCAATCACTGATTAAAACCAAATTGAAATGTGATCTTCCAACTACAAACCAACCTCAAACTGATACTTTTAAAATAGGGAACAAATCCATAGCTACAAATTCTACAAACTTAGCATCCAAATGTTGCGAAATAGTTCTAAGATCAAATTTCTCTCATACATCATAAACTGTAAGAAGGATTCAAAGACTGTAGAAGCAGAAACACAAAGAATTTCTCACACCCACTTATCAAAAATTAGTGACATATTTCTTGCATGAAACAACCTCATCCCCAAATGAAAATGTAGATATATCTGATCTAGGACAACTTAGCCGTCATCAGATCTCAAACCTAGATTCCAAAAGAGAAAAGAACTAAGAAACAACAAAAAGAACCCAAAATCCCAGAAATCTCCACTACACAAAATCACAAAAAAACAGAACTTGTTCTTTTTCATTTCCAAGGACAGATTTCAACCAGCAACAAAAACTTCCAAAAAAATTTAAAATGAAAATTAACAACTTAGAAGACAAATGGATACAAAGATCACCATCCATTACCAAAAATTTACATGGAATTACAAGGAAATCCAAAAGCGATGCCAAAAATCATAGACAAGCGAATGCCCGCATGAAGAGGATGAATCACATCAACACCACATAGAAAGAAATTTAATGAAACAGTACTAACCTGTGATGAGGGAAAAAAAGAAAACCGTAATCTATGATATGAGAGAAGAAGTCGAATATTGCGCTTTGAGGACGTGATTTTCTGGTTATTGAAGCGAGAATCGAATCATGGAATATACCCAAAAGTCTTTAACGCAACAAGTTTCAGAAAACCAAATTCTTCTCTGTCGATATTCTCTCTCCAACACTCAAGGGTAATTTGGTAATAAGATACACTGTCGCGCACTGTAACTGACATTGTGAACGAGATTAAACCCTAACCCGCTTTGATTGATAGATACACATGTGGGCCAGTTTAGTGGTGATCCCAACCGTTAATCTTTTGGCCAAAGTTTGGGTAAATGACCTCTTCGTGCATGACCTATCCAGGATGCGGCAGAAGATGAGTAATTTTAGAGCGCCAACCTGTGGGCCCACATGTAATTTTGCTGCATTTGTAACATCTTGGTCGTTAATTAGTTCGACGATCAAATTTAATACGGCAGTTGTAACTTCCATTCCCCGGCCTACAAAGAAAAGTTGTATTATACATGTTTGATCCCGTTTAATAAGCACAAAACCCATCCTGTCCGTGGATTTTGTGGGCCAGTCTGGAATTTAAAATTCACAAAGCGGTTCCAGTTGAAATATGTTTATGTTACAGCGTTACACCCTCATAATGAATCAATGATCACATTAATTAAGAATGGAGTCCCTCGGAAGAGTCGACCCACTAAAGCCTGCTAAGAAGTTGACCCTCTATTTAATAACGAAGGGTGACTTTTTTTGGGAGATCTAAGCCATTTATCTTGTTTGAAGTGGGTTGAATAGGTTGAAAAACAGCTTTCAACATAATTGAATATTTATAGTTAATTTTATGAGCATTTAAAATTATAGCTACTGATTTTTTTAATTTTTTCAAGGATGCAAAACAAGAGTTCAGAATCATCCAAATACAGCTATTTTACTTGTGTTACATAAATAAATTTGATATGCTGAACAAAGGTGAATAATTTAAATCTCTCAGACGAAATCATCCTCCATTCACAAAATGGAAGGTCGACAAAATCGAGGGTCGACTTCTACGCAGACTCTTACTTGGACCTGTAACCGACACTATGATCTTTAGGTCTTATTCATGATCAAGAAGACCGTCAGCAAGATCTTGGCCACCCATGAAAGAAACATTCTCAAATTACGGAACACAAAAAAAAACACACAAACTAAAAAATTACATAATAAAGAAATTTAGGTGCTGAAGAGAATGTGGCCGTTAAATCGGTTCATGACAACTACCTTTTAGGCCCCATGTGTGGCACGTGAATGTAATCGAGTTGCCTGATTCAGCCCCAAACCGAAAATCAGTTTTGAGGTGTAAAATGAAGCCTAAAACTTGAAAATAACAATTAATCTTGAGACAATTGACGGTTGAGATCTTTTGATGCATGAGAGTATCAGCCTGCACTTACTATCCTATAGTGTTGAGTTACCTGGATGGATCAGTTCCATTGGCTTAGGAAGAGGGAGATGGCGACCTGACCAACAATTACTGTTTTGTAAGCTGGTGTGGGGAGACTCTTTCCAGAAATATACGAGTGGCTGCAGGAGCTCAACTCCTGGAGAGAAAGATGTCCATCAAACAAGTACAATTAAAAAAGGACAGTCCTGGTGCATGAAGCTCTTACCTATGTGGGGTTCGAGGAAGGGGCGGACCACAAGGGCCTAAAGTACATAATCTTACCTTACATTTTGCAAGAGACTGTTTTCACGTCTTAAACCCGTGACCTCAAGGTCACGACGATAACTTTTACCATTGCGCCAAGACTCCTCTTCTATTAAACAAGTACAATTGCGATGACAAATTAATTTCAAATGTGAAAATATATAGAAAACTGAGAAAGAAATCCTTGTGGCATCCTTTCCTTTAATGAAGGAAAAAGGAGAGAGAAAAAATCCATAGTGGGTGACAACCAAGAGGTTGTCTTGGACAGTCCTCCAACCTTCTACGATTGGTAGTCCTTCATTTCGGATGTCGTGGTTCAAGTAATATACTCTTCTCCTACTACTAGTAAGAGAGAGAGTCAGTTTTTGACGTTGTGTGAGTTGAGAAACTAATTCGGTTCGAGCACCAAATTTCCCACGTACTCTTATTTTAATGATTTCTTTGCTCAGATTCCCTTTGGTTTTAGCATTCCTTCTAAACTAAGAGTAGAAGTAAGAAGGTCCACAGCATTGAGCGTGCGCAGAAACACAACAGAGAGCGTGTATAATTTGGTTTGTCGGTAATATGACTAGCCAAATTTAGACTGTAAAAAATGCCGCTACGGTTGCATAGATTTTGTATGGAATAAAGAAGAAGCAGCTGCAAAACTTATCATGATCAAACTTCATGGCAAGAGGCACATACAGACAGAGAGACACACATACAAGATAAGAGAGAGAGAGAGAGAGAGAGAGAGAGAGAGAGAGAGAGAGAGAGAGAGAGAGAGAGAGAGAGAGGAAGAAGAAGCAAGAGTTAAAAGTAGTTGCGATAGCTTATTATCATTCTCTCTATTTAGCTATCTTATAGATAAAGAGTAAAAATGTAATTGGAAACAATGTAAGAGTTATAACTTATGAGGAATATAGGTTTGCAAGATCGCATGCGATGTTGCACTTATGTAGAGAGAGAGAGAGAGAGTCAGCTTCTCTTATGTATCCTTTAGAAGTAGGATGGGAGAGATACATCATTACTTCTATTTCCTATGATACCATTCTATTTTTTAAATTTAAAATATGACTATGATACTTTTCTAATATACTACTGAACATATATCTCACTTTATTTAATATCTTGTTTTACCTACCCCTACTCTTCTTTTAGTATATAGTATAAATGTAGGATATGAGACTTATGCTTGCACCACTACAACACGCTCATCCACTGATAGCATACAGGTCTATTCTCATGGATCCATAAATGAATTTCCCATGTGGACTTCTTCCTTGATCAAGAAAGCGTCTTGCTTAGTAGTTAGACTCAATTCAAAATAGTTCATCATAAGACCTAGTAAGGGTAGATGCTCCTAGGCATTCTAAGGCATAAACACTATCTTTTCTCAATTATAAAGGTTACATATAAGCCATTCATCATGTTTGGAACAGCTTAGATAGGCCAGTAATCAAACTTCATGACCATTGAATGCTTTTAAACTATACTTCATTAAATAAAAAGTCAAGACCATTCATCTATATTTAATTTAATTTTTAAAGAAATTAAATAAGTGTTTAGGATTATCCAAAAAGTTGATTTCTAAAGGGCTACCTAACTCCTATACGTTGTACACGATGAAGAGCTCATATTTTCCAAAAAAAGCTTTAGAGGCAACGTCTACTTAAAATGCTTATGAGAGTCTACTTCTACCAGGACTCATGTCATAAATTTTGTTCTTAGAAAATATTTAACAAAGAGAGTAGTCTAACATAACAAACATTTTTTTAGCCTCATGTATGCCATGATGATTTCATCAAATTCATTGCTCTAACTTGCAACTAGAAGGCCATGCTATTTTTTTGTTTTAAGAAATGTGTAATTTTATTGATAGCAGAAGAATAGCCCTTCGTATGGCTTCACAAGCTCCTTAGTTAAATCGAGTAGATCTAAGTTGGTCTTATGTAAAGTGAAATTGAGTTAAACCATTCACAAATTCATAATTTCTGCCACACTATTACTATGCATTATACCATGTAGTAGAAAACTCCAATACAATCAACCATGATCCAGTGGCAAGTATGACCAATCCACAATGGAAGAATTCTAATCCGAAGATCACCAAGCAATATTCCTTAGCAGGCAAGCAAGTCTGTCTCCCCATTTGTAGAAACTCAAATACTAGTGAAGATAATGATAGAGAGCTTTGATGTTATTAATGACTTCCTACAATCTCCAAGGAAGCATCTTGTCATCCCTTAGCCATCTAATTGAGTTTAGAAAGTTTCCTTCCACTATGAGGGGTTGAAGTTTCTCTTGGCCCATATGTTGATGCCTTTATAGATAGTCAGTAGTTCTGCTTTTGATGAGTCATAATACCCTGTTAGACCTACAAAGTGCCACAAGAACTACCTTTAGTAGTCTTTTGTTAGACCTCCAACCCCACTTATCTCTGGGTTTCCATGGCAAGCTCCGTCATAATTAAGCTTGTAAGAGCCTGTGAGAAATAGACCATTTAAGGAAACAATTGTGTATTGGAATGCTATTCCGCATATTTAAGTTCTAGTTGGATAATTCTCTCCAGTGACTAGTTTAAAAACAAATTTGGAAGCCCATCGTACTAGTAACCTAAAATCTGCTTCATTTATGAGATGTTGAGTCTTTGCTTTCCTCCCAAAGAATCTGGTATTACCCTCATCCCATAGGGACCAAATTATAACCAGAAAACATAGCCTCTCGTCATTCTATTCCTATGGCTGAACTTTACATATGCTCATTGAGATAAAAGTTCTTCAATGGAACGAGGCATCATCAACAACATCACATTTGCCCAAACTGAAATTCCGCATGCTGACAGCAAGGGAGTATAATAGAAAAGGTGGTCTTTATTTTCCTTGTTCTTATAATAGAGATAGCAAATAGAGGTGTTGGCTGTGCCTCTTGAATTCTATTTGCCAAAAGTAGTGATTCTATTGTGAGCCAATGTCCAAGTGAAGATGAGAACTCTAGTGGGTGTAGGGGTATCCCATCTGAGTTTGGCTGACACTCATTTCTCATGGAGAGAAAGTGGTATTTAGATATTTAGAACTAATAAAGTAGTTTCCATCTGTAAGATGCATATAGATCAATTTGCCATTTTTTGGAGCAAAGAGTGTGCTGCTAATACCTCTTATCATATTATTGAGTTGTTGTAGCTCAAGGCCTCTCAAAGGCTTATTAGAGGGATGCTCTATTCCACTTCATGCCCATTGTGAGTGAAGAAGTCTTGAATAACTTCCTTACTATTGGGTACTGCTTTGAAGATCTTAGGATAAGTCTAAGATAGGGGTTTATCCCCAATCCACAAGTCCTTCTAGAATTTGTTCCTTAAATATAACTTGAATTTAGTGTGTTGCTTGAAGAAATCCAAGTTCTTGGTGATGTGCCTCCAAATTAAATATCCATTTTGACACTTCTGAGTTTCAATCCACTATGAGTTTTTGAGTCTATATTTTCTTTGATAACAACTTGACACGTACACACAAGGGCCTTGTTCATTTCTCTAATTGCTCTGATTCACAATCCTCCATGTTTTTATCTATAAACAATCTCCAATGAAACCAAATGGTATTTACCTTTACTCTCAGCATCTTTTAATAAGAATTTCTTCTGTATATTTCATTTGAATAAAACTCCTCGAGAACTATGGGAGTGGCATATAATAAACATGTAGGTCAACCATCACTGACTTTAAGAGAGAAAACTATTCCCCCTAATGATATGCACCCTCTCTTCCAAGGAGAGAATTCTCTAAAACCTTTCAATCACTAGGTCTAGAGGTTTGCATTTAAGAAAGGAAGCAAGTTCACATTTCAAGGTTCTCACCAGCCTAACAGTGGCCTCTATACTAACATTAACCCTCATGACCTACAACATTGAAAGATTGGCTTTTTGACCAATGAATAACTCAAAACATCTAAGCAAAGCCTTGATTCTAGAGCTTTGTGAGGCACACTAGCAGAAATCAATAGTGTATCATCTACATATAGCAAGTGAGTGAGCAATAAATTGGAACCAGGTAAGCTATCCAGTGTATAGTTCATGGTCCCTAATTGTAATTGCAAGAGAGTTAAACTTCATCCACTAGAAGGAAGAGGTAAGGAGACAAAGGGCATTTTTACCTGATCCCTTTAATGCTTTTGAAGCAAGAAGAGTCATTTAGAGTTCCAAGCTCTCCATTTGTCACTAAAATTCACTTTAATGAGAGCATGATATATTCCATTACATCCTATTGAAGGCTTTCTCAAGGTTAAGTTTGCACATAAAGCCATTTGAGCCACTTTTTCATTATGCTAATACATTCGTGGGCCATTAGAGCACTATCTGATAAACCTTAATTAATGATGATAGATGAGAGCTTTGAGAGCTTTTTAAGTATAGATCTTAGCTTTTCAGCTAATATCTTATAGATATCTCCTATCAAGTTAATTGATATGAAACCTTTAAGAGATGTTGCCCCTTGTTGCTTGGGTGCTAGTACCACAAGGATGCATCTATACTATTGTTAAGAGAGTCTCCATAATGGAATCCATCTATAAACTCTTGTTTAATGATAAGCCAAAACACCTGGTGGGACTTTAGGCAAAATTCATCTGGTCCAAGGTCTCTCTCCCCACTAGATTTGAAGATTGCTTTTTCCACTTCTTGATGATTAAATGGTGCATCTAGCTAGTCCCTTGTAGAGCTGTAAATATGATTGAATTCTTGAATAAGAGCATGGCTTCATTGCAAATGCCTTATGGATCTTTACTCTTTCATCATTAATCCTTCCATTCACTCTTGCTGTGGAGTGGGAAAATGTCATGTTTCTATCCTCATGAGCTATCAATCTCACTCTAATTGGATTCAATTTCATATATTTATGCTTGGTTGATATTAGTCATTGATCAAGGTCAACCAGATCTCCATTATAATGCTCTGAATCAAAGATGGCTAATACGGGTCTCAATCTGTGTATCACAAGGATCACATGAATAGCTCATATCTTAAAATAAGGTCAGAAGGGACATGGATTGGATGATCTTATGCTAGATCTATGATTGGATCCTAAATGAAATATCAATTGACCATTGATTTGTTATTGTGTGTTAGATCAGTCACAAATCAAGCCCCTAGTGATAGATCTGATATCAAATTTTAATTAGTCATCAGATCTATGAAGATCTATGCAGATCAGATATAGGAGTGGATTAATGGCAAAGAATGGGAGCCAAAAATGGGGCTCACTCATGCAGAAACCTACCAGGAGAGAGAGAGATGAGTTGGGGTAGTGGTGGGTGGTGGTGATCAAAGGTGACTCTAGCATGATAACTACCCAGAGCCCAACCATAGGGAGAAAATCTAAAGTGAAAAGGAGGAACGAGGAGGCTCTAGCATGTCAGCCTAAAAGGTGGGCCAATTCATATTGGAGAAGGAAGAAAGGGGGTGGGGGAGAGAAAAAGGAGCCAACAATGGCCACTGCTTGGTTGCCACCTAAATCAACCATAGAGAGGGATATTGGGTTAGGATGGCAAGCGACATGGACTTCTAGATTTCATTATTTTCCCAGAGGATTTAATTCTCTTTCTTTGACTATGAGATGTCATGTAATTTCCATGATCTTGTGGAGGTGACTTGTAGGCTTGTTGGGCATCCCTGCACTAAAAGTGCTCTATGCATGGTTTTAATGGGCATTACGACCCGATAGATGCTATGCTAGGAGGGATGATAGGGTTGGCCACCCACCTCCAACTTTGTGGCATGATAGACACCTGCCCCATCAAGAGTCAAACTTCAAAGAGAATGGTATCACAGGTAGTCCACATTACAAGTTCGATCTCCCCCATGCACGACCGATGTTTAGTCTCTTCTAGTGATAGGGAGCGGCAGTTGATTAACCTGGAAGTGGTGATCACTATAGCATAGTAGTCCATATAGTTTTGGATGATTAATTTTATCATATCGCGTTGTGAGCAAGGCAAGATGGATATTTTCCTGTGTAGCTTGGCATGATGTGAGTACTCTTTATCAAACATTGGTGTGTATGGAACACTTGCAGGACCCTTATGTGAGCATGTCCTTGTTGATGACATGAATATTCATTTGAGATATTCTTCAAGTTTTTGACACTATGCACTGATGAGATATTGGCATACTTATGAGACTTAGAAGCTTAGTTGACTTTGCACATCCTTTGACACGCAGGTAGCATGAGGTGTAACGACTTGAGATTGGCATTTTCGCGAGCCTTGGAAGCTCAGTCTACTCAGCATGTTTCCCACAAAGATAGGGTTGTTCCATTGCCTGGTTTTGGCAGTTCTATGATCTTTGATGCTTAGGTTTATTGCAAGTTGGTCTAATCGGTTTCACATCTTATTCATTCTCTACTTCATCAGTATTTACCTTATTATTGAGATCATATTAGACCTGTTTTCTATAAGAAAGTTATTTATTGCATGGTCTAAGACATGATACTTTTTATTATATGTTTACTATTCATGAATGATTATTAGTGTCATCACCTACACAAGCATAGCCTGCTTAGGCATTACAATGTTTTGTAATACTTCAAATATTGAGATAGACAACATGAAGGGAAACATACAGAAACTAAGTGAGGGTGTATGCGACTTCCACTAGTGTACAAAGGAGATCATAGCGATGCATGTGGTTTGTTAGAACTTTGCTTTTGGATATTGTAAATGGACTACACACACATCTATGACATGGATGGATGTATATGTTTATGATGGATGTGATGGTTGTGTATGGACAAACCCTGAGCTATGCCATTGTTATGGGATTTGTCTTTTATCAGTCATGTATATCCTTTGGTTAAAATCTGTAAATGATTAAGATGGATGATTATGGATGACTGAGTCTCACAGTTATGTGTTTATGATTTTCTATGTTTATTAGGCACTTATTATATTGCATGCATTAAATGCTTTGGTTCAAAGTACAGAAGAGACTCTGCCAAATTTTTAATAAATATGGGAAGACCATTTCACCATTAAAACTGTACTTTTATGGGTTGTATGACTCACAAATTTTGAAATGAATGCTTTTTATTTTAAGTTTTTATTTTCAATCAATTTTAAAAATGTAAAATTTGAACCAAGGATCCTAACTTTTGAAAATTTTATGTTTATATGACATGTAAAATGTAGGGCATCATAGTTTACTCTCTATAACCAGCCATCCTAATCATTTATAGGTTTCGATCAATGCATATACATCAGCAATGAAAGACAAACCCAAAAACAGTGACAAAGCCTTAGGTTTGTCCATACACAACCATCATATCCATACATCCATGTCATAAAGTTATAATCCAACGATATCCAATGACTCAGTGATGTATGTAGACCATTTACAATATCCAAAACAAAGTTATAACTAACCACATACATCACTGAGATCTACAATATACACTGCCTATGCCCTTACTTGCTTTTGGTCTGTTTGCCCTTCATACTGTCTTTCTCAATATTTGAGACATTGTCAAACATCATAATGCCTCAGTAAGCTATGCTTATGTAGGTGACGACAATAATAATCACCCACAAATATTTAAAATATAATGAACAATTTAAATATGAAGTCTCAAGGCATGCAATCAACAACTTTCTCTTTGAAAATACCTCTAACATGTTCTTAATAATAAGGGCAAATAATGATGAAATAGAGTATGAATAACATGTGAAAACCAACCAGATTGACATGTAATAAACCAAAGCATCAAAACTCATAGAATTGCTAAAAGCTGGGCAATGCAGCCACACTATTTGTGTGTTTTCAAAAACATGCTAAGTAGAAAGAGCTTCTAAGGCTCGTGGAAATGTTAATCTCAAGTTGATGCAACTCATGCTACCTATATGTCAAAAAAAAAAATTCCAAGTCAACCAACCTTCTAAGGCTTATAAGTATGCCAAAACCACATTAGTGTAGAGCATCAAATGCTCAAAGAATATGTCAAATGAATATGCACGTCATCAACAAGCGCACCCTCACATCCGAGTTCAATGAGGGTCTCACACACTTAAATGTTTGGTCATGAGTACTCACACCAGTTCTCTAGACATTGTCATGGTATGGGTACATAAGGAAATATTCATCGTGGCACGCTGAGAGTGTAGTATGATAAAATCAATCATCCAAAATCATATGGACCACCATGCTATAATGATAGCCACTCCTAAGTCTATCAACTGCAGTTTCTTGTCGACACAATAACGGGAGACTAAATGTCTTTCATGTATGGGGGATCGGACTCATAATATAGACTACTCATCATACCACTCCCTACAGAGTTTTCCTTTTTATAAGGTAGGTGTCTATCATCTCATAAAGTCAAAAGGCAGGTGGCCAACCCTATTAGCCCTCCTAGCATAGCATCCATCAAGCAAGAACACCCACCAAACCATGCACAAAGCACTTCTATTTTAGGGACCCCCAACAAGACTACAAGTCTCCTCCGCAAAATCATGGAAATCACTTGATATCTCAAAGTCAAAGAAATAGAATGAAATCCCCTAGTGAAATAATGAAATGCAAGAGCGTCTATGGCTCACCATCCGAAGGCATTGCCCCTCTCTTAGGGTTAGCCTCTCAAAGACCAGCCACCAAGCCTCATAAACAAAGTCCACAAAGAAATAAGAGATAAAAGAAGGCATCCATGCACCTCGATATGTAATAGCAATTATAATCACCTTTTAATGACTTCGGCAGGTCATGGAATTGTATAAAAATCATACACTTTCACTGTCGCTTATAAAATGTGACTGATCATAGGCAAATCAGGTGTCCTATAAAAAAATGATAATCAACATATATGTATACTCATAAATAAAACAAATGTCTTAATAAGGAACATGATATAACATGGTATTCATTCATTAATATGAGCTGATGCCATGAAAATCTGTAATTTTAAGATAAAATCATGCCCATTATTAAATGTCGTCACCTAGTTGAAGAACCACTTTAATGTACCTCTCACCCATTATTAAATGTCGCCATCTACATGAGATGAAAAACCACTTATCTGTACCTCCCAAGTCATAATTGGACTCAACTCTAAGATTCAATCTGCCTCAATCCCACTACCTAGATATACATCACATCCAAGTTTAATTTAGAATCCAAGATATTCATCTAAGTTTGATTCTTGGTTATAAGGTAAAGACTATATTTCTAGTTCTCAATTTATTATGTTTTAGCATGATCCAATGGTTCATAGCCGTGGGATCTCAAGCTGGGCCCCCCCAGGTTAGTGATAATCTAAATCAACCAAATCAAGCCTACTAACAACTATGACATTTAATTTTTATTCATATCATAATGTATTCCAGAATCATCATGCTCATACTAGGTTAATTTTAGGTCATTCATCATTTAATTGACCAATTAGGGATAAGCAAATCATACTCAATTCTAGCTAATCATAGCCAAATCAATAAAATTGATAGGTTAGGATGGCAATATTAACTCTTATTAGTCAATTTAAATGATATCTAGGTGTCTATGTAGCTGGATCGTCAATTGACTGTCGCAAAGATGTTTGATCTAAACTATCCATAATGATATGACCATAATTCACCACATAATATCCTAGATTAAAGAATATGTTAATAATCTAATTAAATAATCTTAACGAATTAGTTGAACAGTGTAGATCATTGAATATGATCCAATTTCATACTTATATCCTCAATTAATCTTAGTCATTGATCAAGATCGGCTAGATCCCTATTATAATGTTCTGAATCAAAGATCACTGATATCGGATCTCAATATGCTCATCACGAAGATCGCAATGAAAGGTTTAGATCATAAAATATGGTAGGATTGGTCGTGGATTGAATGATCTCATACTAGATTTATGATTAGATCCTAAATGGAATCTCAATTGACCATTGATCTATAATTGTGTGTCAGATCAGTCACATGTCAAGACCCTAGTGATAGATCTGGTGATCATATCTTAATCATTCATTAGATTTGTGAAAATTTGCACAATTCAGATGTAGGAGTAGATCAACGACATAGGGGGTGCTACCATGTAGAAGCCGAGAGAGAGAGAGAGAGAGAGAGAGAGAGAGAGAGAGAGAGAGAGAGAGAGAGAGAGTGGGGCTAGTGCTGATCGACAATGAGTCCAGCACGCTCACCATCGAGAACCTAGCCAAAAGAGAAAATCCTTGGCAAATAGGGGGAAGGGGAGGCTCTAGCGCACTGGACTGTAGGGCAAGCCAGGTAGTGCTAGAGAAGGAAGAAAGACAAAAGGGAAAAAGGGGCTGGCGGTGGCTACTGCTTGGTAGCTGCCTAGAACCAACCATCGAGAGGGGGCAAGGGAAAGGTGTTCACATGGAACACGCTAGTGTTGCTAGTGGGGTGCTATGCTGGAGAGGAAGTTCAGAGGGGAAACAGTTTTGTGTAATGCACTGCCGAAGGAAAAACCAAGCATGCCTACCTTTTGGGCATTGCCAGCAGCATGAAGGAGAGATAGATGGGGTTTTCGGTACTAGTCGGAGAACGCTGTCATGCTAGAGAATGGGGTTTCTACACATGCCAAGGGAGATCCGGGAATGAGTTTCTACATCACCTTTGCATTGAAAAATTAGAGCAAAAGGGGGTTCGCTAGTGCCAAAGATCTAGGCAAAGGTTGTAAGATGCTAGGTTTCTCCCTTTTCTCTTGTGTCCTCTCATTTTTCTTCGTTTTAGGGCTTATTGCCCAACTTAGGGATAGTTGAGCCAATGTGTGGAGGTTGACTGTCCGCATGGTGCCCCCTCCTCCTGTGGCATGTCTGTTTGCAAGTCATAGTTTGACAAAAGATGGGGGTGCATTATCAATTCTGTACCCTCCCAATTTAGCAAAATTTTGGGATTTTCCACCTCGATCTTAGTTTCTAATAAAATTAGTGTCATCGAAATCATCTTGACATATACATTCTATTTTTTATATTTTCAAGTCCAAATTATAAGTATTCATAGGAGTCACATCCAAAAATTCAATTCTTTTAGAATTCAATTCCTGGTTCCATTTCAACAAAAATGTAATATAAATACACTAAAGAGAACCCAAAATTGAGAGTTATTGCATTCTTTCCCTAGTGAATTTGCATCCTCAAAATTCTCTTTACATCAATTGTCAAATAACTCAGGATGTGTTTATCTCATCTCCTCCTTGGTCTCCCATGTGGCCTCCTACATAGAATGGTATAACCAGAGGAGTTTGACTAGTGGCATTGTCTTGGTCCTCAACTCCCGAACCTTACGACCTATAATCCATACTACTCTCTCCTCAAAAGTCAAACTAGGCCTCAACTCTGTTGGTATCTGCTCAAATATATGAGAGGGGTCTAGTACATATCTCTGCAGCATTGATACGTGAAAGACATTTTGACATCTACAAGTTGTGGTTGCAAGGTCAACTGGTATGCTGTGGATTTGAACCTTTTAAGGATCTCAAAAAGGCCAATAAACATGTGGCCCTATTGTGTATTTTTAAGTTAAACTAGCAAGCAAACAAATCAACTGTAGTATTCTCACACGAGGAGGTTGATCCCATGAGGAATCAAACGAATGTGCTACCAGTGGTCCTACTTTATATTACTTAACCTAGCAAAGATCATGAGGTTTTAAACCTAAACTAATGATGGAAATTAAAAACAAGTGCAAGACATGAAAGATGGAATTATGCAAAAAAAAAAAACCAGAATTAAAAACTTTCCTAAATTTAAAACTTTCTAAAATTAGGACTTGTTAAAACTAAAATTGGAGACAATTGAAATTATCCTAAAATGCAACTAATCATAAAGCATGAAGAATAAACAAATCAACTAAAATATGCAAAATGTGGTAGGCATGAAAATATAATAGTTCTGCATGAAAATAACTATGGAAAAAATGCATGTATGAAATATGGAAAGTACACATGAACTAAGTTATAAATTAAATTGGCATGGACTATTAGGTAAAGTGTGATACTCTAATCAAACCAGGCAAGTCTTGAAATGTGGTTCCTTGACGCAAAACTAAGAGATGAATGATGCATGGAGTGTAACATTAAGAACTCAATTAAACAACCATGAAACACAAATTTCAAATAACATAAAACATTCATGAAAAGTAAACTTCCAACATAAATCAAACTTTAATCTCATTGAATATTATTTGGATATAAATGAGCTACACCTCATTAAATGGTTCAAATTACAACTAGAATTAAAGATTATTCATCTTTCCACATGCATTTCTTAAACATGCATGTAATATCCAAGAGAGACCTAAGGGAAATATGGAGGGAAATTGGGAAAGAAAACAAGAGATGAGCAAAACAATCTAGGAATTCAAGAAGCAAGGAACTTGATCAAAGAACCACACTCTCTTGGCTATCACTATAAGAGAGTTGTAGCTTTTAGATTCAAGGATCTAAGAAACTAATTTGAAGCAAACACTTAAGGGAAACAAGGAAGAAAATTAGGATTCAAGGTAAAGACTTTGATCTAATAGCTATACTATTTTGGTTGTCACTACCAAAGAGTTGTAGCTCTTAAATCAATAGATTATGAAACTAAAGGCTAACAACAAAGAAGCTAAAGAGATTAAGCTAACAACTAAGCATGAAACCTAGGACAAACAAAGCAACAATGGACAAGTTAAGAAAAGAAAGATCAAATGGAGTTAACCAACCTTTCAAAAGAGACTACAATTCCAACCCTAGGCATGGAATACTTGAAGAAGTAGCAGCCCACCTTGGAGAGAAAAACAACACCCAAAAGGAGAAAGAAAGTTTAAGCAAAAAGGTGAAAGAATAGGATGTCTCCTTACTTTGGAGGAGACATTCTCTTCTCCATTCCAAAAATTCCTCTCTTTGATATCTTTTTTCCCTTTTATATTTTAATTCCTAGGTTTTCTAAGGTGTCCTAGGGTTAAGGTATGGTGGGGATGAAAGGTAAATGGATTGGATGGCTAGGATGAAATTGGTAGCTAGGGTTTTAAAGAGAAAACAAGGTGATTTGGTGGCTTCCCTTTTGAAGCAAAGTAGGTGGGAGATGCCCCTTTTTTAGGGGGAGGCATCTCCCGCTTTAAAAGTCATTGAGACCATTGTGAAACTGGAAAGTGGGTTGGTATGGATGAGGAAAGAAAGGCATAAGATGATAGGAAGAAAGAGAGAGTTAGAAACAAAATAGGAAAGAGAAGTTAGGTGGGAAAATTTGTTTGGCTAAGTGAATCCCTAAGAAATGGTAATTAGTTAGGTAGTTGAGACGGGAGTTTAGGAAGTTGGAGTCGTCTTAGATTGGTAGGACTCTTGAATGGAAAGTCAAATTCGTGGTGATATTTGATGATGAAGTGGAAAGTGATGAAAAGGTGGGAAATATTATGGCCATTACAATTACTTTGACTAATATTTAATGAATTAATGAAGTTGAATATGAGTGATGCACCTTCTCCTTCCTTAGCCTACCCGTAGGTCTCTTTGAAGGTTGTTGAGGAGATTGGAAATTGCGGTTGTCCTTATGAGGGCATCCTTTCCTATTATGCCCATTCTCATTACTCAACTTCCAAGTGACGACTCTCCCTTGTCTACTTATCTGACTTCCACTTTCTTTTCTCTCGTCAAAGGAATTATTTCTCCTATTTATTGTTGATCAACCTGCCATTATTCTTTGTATAGGTGGAAGAACTATGCCTAGGTTTGTCTTGAGCCACAAAGTACTACCATTCACATAATTGATAGAAAATTCATGACACTTGGAACATGCTTCTTTCCTAAACCAAAGACCAATGTATTTATCTACATTGGCACAAATCTTCCAAGTGGAAGCTATGCCATGGCAACTGGGGATCTCACTAAGTTCCCATGCTCTACATGTGTAGGATCTTTGAACCAAAATAATACTTTATGATTGAACCTTATCCCTAACTTCATATTGCTCATTCCATTATATAGGATCAATCATTTGAAATTTTCAGACTTACTTTTATCTAATTTCTATTAGATCCTTGGGCAAATGATTCGATGGCATTTTTCAATCTCTTCTTTCTTCCTTGCAACCTTATTCATCACATGCCTCCTAGTTTTTGCTAACATCTTTATAACTAGCTTCTTTCTGTCTTCTAAGATATAGCCATGAAAAGTTTCTTACAGTTATTATGAATTGAGTCATATCCACCCCACGTTGGCAAAAATCGCTTAAAATGTTTCCATCCCCTAATTTATAAAATGCCAGATTGCCACCTCATTGTACTCCATCTATACCAACCTCATCAAGGGTTTCTCTTATAGTGAATTTGGAAATCAAGTAGAAACATTTTTTAAGATCACTGCCAAAATCTCCTTGCTTCCAGTTAACATAAATGTTCCTAAAACACATTCTATGCTCTACTAATGGGAGCAAATTTTTTACAATATGAATCAATCCCTACAAAAGACAATTCATAAAAGATGTTAAGATTCTTTTGAAATTAAAATGAATATAGCTCTCTGAAAGAACAAAATGTAAGAAGATACCTTTTGCTTGTCACTAATAATAGTGAGACCAAGTCCCTAACCACTCATCCCCAAGTTAGTGATTAAATGTTGCACGAACCAAAACCAATTATCCAAGTTCTCCCCCTCCACAACAGTCTCAGCAATGGGGAACATTTGACCATTGGCATCCCTTCCCATTGTATAAAGGATCTCTCCCTTGTAGAACCATTTTAGAAAGTAGTCATCTAATCCTATAACTGACTTGCATCGAGAAAGACAAGAGGCCCTTCAAACACTGACCTTTGCACTACTGACTCAATAGTAGAAGAATTCTTGACGTCATGCACAGTCCTATAGTCATTCAAAGTGCTCCCCTCAATATTCATGAACGAGCTGAAAAGCCTTTGTCTTAGCCCTAAAACATTGAACCACTAAAATATCAAATTCAAACTTCTCTATAATCTTATCTCTTAATTCCTAGCACTTGATATTTGGTCTATTCCTTATCTCATCCACATATTCTTTTGCTAAATAACTAGCATTCAATTGCTTATTATTGTAATACTTCACACAAGTATGTTCAATGTTGCAAGATTGAAATTAAAACATTTGAACTCTCTTGTCAAAAGTAGCATACTCTCCATGAACACCGACTCGCAACACATTTAAACTCAATCCTATGTGCTTTAGACTTGATAAATCTAATGCTTCTCATATGTTTAAATAAATATTACCTGACAACCTCTCTAAACTCAACTCTTTTAGTTAATTACACGCTAGTAGAGAAGGTAGAGGGTCCACATTTTTCCTTTTTTGGAATCATATGTTGGAAAGGTTGATTTCTTTCTTCTCCCATCTAATAACTCATCTTCAAAGGATAAATTATAGCCTGATTAGTTAAAATAGTCTGAATGATGATTATCATCCTTCACTACACTTGGCACTAATTTCTTATAGGAACTAGACTTCAACCTACCTTTTGATTGTGTTGAAAGTGTTGTTGGAGGCTGTCACTGCTCCAAGTCCTTCCCATCCAATTTCTTTAACACTCTCACCGTGGCCCTGACCTCAACCACCTCTTCATCATTTACAAATAGCTCCTCATCCTCATTTGAGGTGTACCCTAAATTGGTATGCTAATACTTTTGATCTATATAACCTCCAACAGTAGTGACAGTTACTTCCAATATTACATAATTTGAATGATGTTTGTCTTCTTTAATTTCTAGATCAACTATGTCCATGTGTACGACTTTCCACGACATTGGCACTCATGAAATTCTAGGTATATTGACAAAAAATCCCTCATTTGGCACACCCTTTGCAGTATTGTATAGATCTTTGTGTTTTTTTAAGCACATAAAACATGTAACTGGAAACTTGCAATACAAGTCGGTTTCCCAGTCAATCTTATAACCTTTATCCTCAACTCACCCAAGAAGTTCTATCTAGAAATACAGTCTGACTTGTAGTTCTCAAATAAATCCACTACTCCTCCCTCATAATGGTCTCACTTCTCACGACTAAATCTTCCAATGTGAAGAAATTCTATGGTGAAAGATCCCCATCCTGCATGATAATTAGAACAATTAGTAAACTACAATGCTAGATACCACAATAGACAAAGTAATGACACATCAATGTTAGAGACAAGAACAGACAAAGTAATGACATGTAATCCACCAAAAACATAGGTAAATAAGATCATTATGGTGTGAAAGCTGAGTAGACCATTTCAATCATCATGTAAACATGGAATATTAAATGTTTCCTCATAATACATAATATCTTATGACAACAACACAAGAATCTTTTTTGTGTCATTTTGAACATTAACCACTTGACTGTAGAGGAACATTAACCTAAGATTCCAAAATGGAGTGATTGCATGCCAATCTACAAGCTTGAGAGCTTGTAATGTAAGACTTCTTGATGATAAGTATTTAATTTTGCATAAAACCACCTAATTAGTTACTCATGTGTTAAGTGTTCAATTTTGGTCAAAATACCCCTAATTTAGTATTCAATTAGAGCATCTAGGCCATATATTTCAAGATTTTACATAAAATATTTCATTTTAGCTTTAATTGGCAATCTAACCGTTGAATTACAAGATTTAATGGTTAGATAATCATCGGAGCTAATCAGAAGAGTAACGAATGGTTTAGATTATTCTAATTGGTTTATATGCATTGCAGATCAATCAACTCAAGCTTGGATGATCCAGATCAAATCAAGGAGATTATATGAGGATGATGAAGCTTCCTAGAAGGAGAAAACTTTGAAGACTCCTAGGACAGAAGAAATTTGAAGAAGGAAGGACTTGTAGAGTTTGGCAAAATTGAAATTCTAGTGGACCCCACCCCTCTCTCTCTCTCTCTCTCTCTCTCTCTCTCTCTCTCTCTCTCTCTCTCTCTCTCTCTCTCTCTCTCTCTCTCTCTCTCTCTTACACCACCCGAACCAGCACCAGTGATTCCGCACCCAAATTTTCTCTGTCGCACAGATCATCTGTATCACCACCCTGCTCATCATCTACCCATTCTAGGCCGGTGAACAACGTGCCAAACTCCCCTCTCAAATGCACTCTCTTATCTCTCTCCTTCTCTATTCTTGTTCCCTCTTTCGGCTCTTTCACTCTCATTTCCCCACTGGCCGGCCACTGGTGCATGACCCACCAAGCAAGCCTGGCATCATCCCCAACTCTCTCTCTCTCTCTCTCTCTCTCTCTCTCTCTCTCTCTCTCTCTCTCTCTCTCTCTCTCTCTCTCTCTCTCTCTCTCTCTCTCTCTCTTGTTTTCCTTTTCTTCCCCATTTTCTAGCAAAACCCATCACCGCCCAGACCAATCCAAGCGGCCTAAACCAACACCCCGCTCTTCTCTGCATCACTGTAGTTGATTCCTTGGCTAGATTCCTCGTCACTGGCTGGACTGCCCAAAGCTCCCCAAATTGCCATCTACGATGTCTTTCCAAGCTCCGGCCGGCCAAAGGAGAAAACCCAAATCGGATTTTCCCCTTTACCTCTCTCTCTCTCTCTCTCTCTCTCTCTCTCTCTCTCTCTCTCTCTCTCTCTCGTTTCACCTAGCCTACCCTTTCACCGTAATCTCACTATCTCCCCCTTTTCTCTTTCTGTCGTTTTCCCTCTCTATTCCTAATCTCCCTCTGTGTTTTTTCCCTTCTTCAATGATCTCCCCTCTCTTTCTTCTTCCTCTAATCTCCACGTTCCCATCTTTCTCCTCTCATTCTCCCTTCTCTCCATCTCTCACGGGTCTCCCTCCGACAACACGGCCCAGGCTTCCTCACCTTTGGTGTCTTCTCCATCCCACTGGCTAGTCGCACCACTTCTCCCTAACACGGCCCAGATCATCCTCCCATCTGTTTATCACAGCCTAGCACTGCCAGACAGACCAACACCTATCGGATTGCGGCCCCATGTCTTCTCCTTATCTCTCTCTCGTTCTTCTGCCCAGTTCTCTAGCACCGCTCAATCTGCTCGGGATCATCGCACTCCATGCCCAGGACTCCCAGTTTCCCCCTTCTCTCTGATTCAGCAATCACTAGCTCTCTCTCCAACTCCGACGTTCATCTTAGTTGGACTAGAGAAGGAAACCCAAACTGGGTTTCCATTCTTTTTCCCTCTCTCCCCCTTCTCTTTCTCCGCTTCCTCTTCTCCTTCTTCCCCCTTCTCCTCTTCCAGCTACTCCTCTTTCCATCGCGTTTCATTTGTTTTTTTGTTTTAATTTTTTTCATAAATTCCAATTTTGCCCTTGGCAAATCTAAGTAATTCCACCTCTGTCCTCTTTTTAATTACATATATGTCCCCATTCTATTCCGATTTTTCCTTATCCATGTTCTGTCTATCTAGGGACAGTGTTATCCAAGACTGCTTGCTTAGTTTCATTTTCTATTTTTTTTTGAATTAGAAATTATGTAAATTGCAGTTGTTAAATAAATATGAATTTTTATTTTATTATTATTTTATTTCTATTATATTCTTTATTTTTAATTTTTATTAATTGAATTTTATGTAAAACTCCATCTTTTAAAGTGAGTCCTTATGGGATCAACCCGTATTTGCATAGCTATACTGCAATAATCCGTGCACTTGCGGTTAAACATCAACAAGTTTTTGGCGCCCTTGTCGGGGACTTGCAATGGAGTTTTATAAAATTTAATTAAAAACCCAAAAAAATCCAAAAAATAAAAATAAAATAAAAAATTATTGTTTTAAAACATTTTAGGCATTTTTAGGTGCATCTTTAAATTTTTTTAGTTCATAATCACTTTATTTCTTGAATTTGGTATTGATTGCTATCTTTCTTTTTCAGGAAATTGGCAAGTTGAGCATCATCAATTAAATAGATTATCCTTGCTTTCTTAGATTAAGAATTTTTCATTTTTTTTAGTGAATCTTGTAGTAAGGCACCTTTTAATTTTAATTTTTAAAGGGTTGTAATAATACAGGGTAAGTATGGGATAAGGTGGCCCACACTTGATCTTCATCAGAAACCCCACTGTAAGTTTTCTCACTCATTTATTTTCTAGATTAGGGTTTGCATTTAGAGTAATTTTAAATTGGTTGGTCATTAATTGCATATAGAAAGCATACTTTATATTTGTTGCATTTTAGGCTTGGCATTAGTTTATTGCTTTTAATAGCATCTGAGGACATGTCTAATGCTTTAAGGTGAATTATATGTTGATTAAATTGCCATGGTGTATGAAAATTAATTAGTAAGGCCACCTAACCCCACAAGATCAAGGGTGAATTTCATCACCACTCCTTGGTCCACATAGGATAATCACCTCAAGCGCGCAACCCCACCATTCATATTAAGTTAAAATTAATTAGAAGAGACCTATAGGGTCATCACATGCTTGTAGGACTCTCTTCATAGGACACGATTTACTGTTACTCTAGTGGCTTTTGATCATTGTAGTTATTGGAGGTTATCTAATAGAGCCTCGCTCTTCCCTCACCTCCTGTTGACGTTTGTTGAGGTCTAAATGCCTCCTTACACGAGAGTTGTATTAACCTCTTTGGTTAGAACCTAACTAGTAGGCAGTAGTCAACTCCTAAAGAGAGTAGGAGCATTAGATTAGCTAATTAAAAGTATTGTCCCCATAAAAAATCAAGAAAATCAAAATATATGTGCTTGTTAACCTTAAGGGATTGCGATTGTGTCATTGATTATGCATTATTCTAGGCATTTAGGTTGCATTATTTAGGATAGTCCTCTTTCAAAAAAACAAAAACAAAAAAGAAAGAAAAGAAAAGAGAAGACATGATTAGTTTCACCTAATGAATAATTTAAACACTGATCAAAAGAGTAATTTACATACCAACATTAATAGAGAAGATATTTCCCCATGGAGATATAATCCACTCTTTAATGATGATGAACCACCTTTCATCTTTGATAATGATGATGTTTCCTCATGGACGACCAATCATCTCTTTGATGCTGATGATCCTCCACCTCTATTTAATGATGATATACATCAATAGAGGTATCATTCTCAACCACATGGAAATAGGAGAAAGGACCAACATAAAACACATGAGAATAATTTGCATAACCAAAATTCTCGTGGTAAGACACTAAGAGATTATTTATATCCTAATTATACCAGTACACTTTCATGTATACTTTTACCTCCAAATGCTGGTATGATTGAATTAAAGGCGGGAGTAGTTCAATTACTTCCCAAATTCTATGGGTTGGATAGTGAGAGTCCTCATATGCATTTAAAAGAATTTGATGAATTGTACATGACCCAACATACAGAAAACATCGAATTAGATATGATAAGACTCAAATTATTATTTTTTTCTTAAAAGAAAAAGCTAAGATATGGTTTCATTCATTGCCATCAAGTTCCATACAATCATGGGAAGAAATGACTAGGGAGTTCTTGAATAAGTTCTTTCTTGTACATAAGACAAATGCTCTACGTCGAAATATAATGAATTTTACCCAAACAAATAATGAAACTTTCTATTAATGCTGGGAAAAAATTAAGGAATTATTGTTAGCTTCTCCACATCATGGATATGAACTTTGGCATATCATTAGCTTCTTTTATAAAAGACTTAAATCTGATATGTGCCAGTTTGTTGAAATGATGTGCAATGGTAATTTCTTAAACAAATGACCTGAAGAGGCGCAAGAGTATTTGGAATGATTGGCAAAGAGTGCACAAACTTGGGCTAATTCAGAAAAAGTAGGCTTCCCAAACAAGCCTAAGTCAACCATCACATCCTCTATGGGAGAATATATATACTACGACTGCAAAAGATGATATGAAAATAACATCCCTAGATAGAACAATTGAGGCCATGGAAATGGAAAAATGTACCTCTAAGAAAGTCGAACAGGTATGTGATATTTGTGAAAGTAATACACACCCCACTCAAGAATGTGCCATTGCTCCTGCATTTCAGGATGCACTTTATGAATCGACACATTCTTATGAGTGACATTTTTCCCCTTTAGAGATAAATAATTCCAATTGGAGTAATCATTCTACTGTCACAAATGAATGCAATGTTGTACAGAAGGCCCAAGACCAACCTTATTACCAAAAACAAGGACCACTTGCTCCTGGACCTTACCTTACCTTCCTCCACATAAGAGGAAAGTGGAGGATAATTTCCATCAAGTTATGCAATACCAGGAGAAGAAAATTGTTCAAATTAAAGCCCAATTAAAAGAGAACACAAATTCCATAATTGAATTGAAGGACATGATGTCTCAAATGCTCCAGACCATTCATAAGGAGGAATGTCATATCCCACCAAATGGATATCTTGATGATATGGATGTAGGAGATGAGATTAATTCTTCATTTACAAACATGGAACAAACAAAGGCAACTACCATTATTCATAGTGGTAACAAAATTGAGCAATCTGGACCTAAAAAGGCTAAAATAGTATCGAAACTTGTTAGAAAAAGAGATGAATTTATTGATTAGGAAAATGTCACACCCATTGAGCAATATGACATCCTTGCTCCATTCCCAAAAAGGCTACATCAAACTCCCACAATTGTCTCTAATTATGAGGAGCAGCCTGAAGATAAATTTATCTTGTCTTGTGATAAAATGAAAATTTTTAAATTGCAAGATAAATTTATTTATCATTCCTTTTCAAAGGCCCGTCCAGCTCATTTGGTATGGGACCCAGGGAAGTTTCGAACTCGTAATATTTTTCCTCTGAAAATTTTCATCTAAAAATAAAGTGTGTAGCTTAGTTTTTACTTTCTTCTTTTTCTATATCTCTCAATTTTTTTTGCATTTCTCAATGCATTATCATCAAGTCCTACTTTTTAAAACATTGAGGACAATGCTTCTTTTAGGTTGGGGGGTGTAGAATTCTAGCAAATTCTAGTTTATTGTGGGTTTTTAGGTGCTTTCTTTAATTTTTCAACAAAAAAAAAAAGAAGCAAGGGGAGGAAATTTTTTGAAAATTTTAGGTCATTTCCTATACTGTGATGAGAATTGGATTTTCTGAAGTATAATCTAGATAACTTAAGCTTATTAATGGAATTAAATATGATTAATTTTTTATTTTACTCATTTTCTAAAGTATTCTATAAAAGCAAAGTCTCAAATCACATCTATACACGCAGTTGCATATAGATAGTCTAAATTGATAAGTAGCTATAACTTAAAAATTCTAAAGAAATTCAGTGGAGACCTATAACCTAAGTGAGTTTTAGAGCCATTCATTCATTTTGAGAGGTTATAAATGTTCCTAATTTTCTTCAGCGTTAAGAAAATTGATCCCAAACTCTTAAATTTGGCCAATTACCTAAATAATTAGATTATTATCTTTAATTCTAGAAGTTCATTGAATTTGATAGATTATAAGAAACCTAGAAAATGATTTAGGTCATTCTTGTTGTAAATCTAGAGACATATAGCCTACCTAGAAGTATTTTTGCCAATAGTTAGCCAAGTTAAAGCCTTCAATATAAGCTTTTTCTTTTGTCATCCAAATTACCCTTTAACCATATTAACCCAATAAAAATTATCCATTACCCATTTTCTTTGAAAAATGAGTTAGAGATGAATGAAAGAATACCTTTTAGTTGCAATGAAAGTAAAAAGTGGATATAAAATTTAAAAAAATTCTTCAAAGTGATTCAAAAGTGTGAAAAGAAAGAAAAGTGTTAAAGAAGAAAAAAGTTGAAGAATGCAAAGAAAAGTAGAAAAAGAAATATTCACTTTAGCAAAGAAAAAAAGAATTGTCAACTCTAGTAGAAGACCTCTACTTATTTTTGAAGAAAATTTGAATACCCTTATACCCTTTCTTTGGTACCTTGTCCTAAGCCTACGTTTCGTCCTAGTTAAAGACCTATTGATTCTAGGATGAATATAGTCTTGATGAGGAAATGAATAGATAGGATTAAAAGAGTGGTATTTCTAAATATTGAAAGGTAATGACATCCATTCCAAAGGGATCAAAACAATTAAATTCCTTAGTAACTCCCGTTCTTCATGAGTATATGTGAGATAAATTTGTTTTTTTTTTACTCTTCTCACATAATTAAAAGAGAGATATGATTTGACTTCTCTATTTGAGAGATGTTATTTCTGAGTATATGTCATTAGTGAGAATTGAGGTCAAAATATATTTTGGCTAGAGTTCAAAAGTTAGAAGTTTACTTAGAGATGAAGATGATTCTATATGTAGACTATCTAAGCACACACTCACTCTGAAATATGAGCTTAAGTGGAATGACTTCGGCATGTGGGTAAGGTTTTGAATTCTTCATCATCTTTATTAGTTTTCTAAAGTTGATGATTTATTAAAGATAATTCTCTGAGGAAAAAGAGGAGCTGACTTATAAATAATTTTTAAAATCTTGAAAATTGGTTGTTGGCATCTTTTGCTAGGGACTAGCAAAATGCTGGTTAGGGGGTATCTTAAGTGTTCAATTTTGGTCAAAATACTACTAATTTAGTATTCAATTAGAGCATCTAGGCGATCAATTTCAAGATTTTATATAAAATATTTTATTTTAGCTTTAATTGGCCATCTAATCATTAAATTGCAAGATTTAATAGTCAGATAATCATCAGAGCTAATCAGAAGAGTAATGAATGGTTTAGATGATTCTAATTGGGTCATGTGTATTGCAAATCAATCAACTCAAGCTTGGATGATCCAAATCAAATCAAGGAGATTAGATGAGGATGATGAAGCCTCCTGGAAGGAGAAAACTTTGAAGACTCCTAAGACAGAAAAAATTTGAAGAAGGAAGGACTTGCAAAACTGAAATTCTAGTGGACCCCACCCCTCTTTATCTCTCTTACCTCATCTCTCTCTCTCTCTCTCTCTCTCTCTCTCTCTCTCTCTCTCTCTCTCTCTCTCTCTCTCTCTCTCTCTCTCTCTCTCTCATTTTCCTTTTATTCTCTCCTCTCCATGGTCTCTTCTCTTCTTCAACTCCCGGCAAGACCGTGGTGGCTACCTATCACCCTTCCCTTCCCTCTCCTCTTCTCATCCTTCTCTCTTCAACTCTTAGCAGTCAGACCAACCCCCCATCCCTTCTCTCCCTCGTCTTCTTCTCTTCTTCTCTCTTTGCTTCCATCACCCGAATCAGCACCAACGATCCCGCACCCAAATTTTCTCTGTCGAACAGATTGTCTGTAGCACCACCCTAGTTGTCATCTACCCATTCTAGGTCGATGAATAACACGCCAAACTCCCCTCTCAAACACACTCTCTTATCTCTCTCCTTCTCTATTCTTGTTTCCTCTTCTAGCTCTTTCACTCTCGTTTCCCCACTGGCCGACCATAGGTGCGTGACCCACCAAGTAGGCCTGGCTTCATCCCCAACTCTCTCTCTCTCTCTCTCTCTCTCTCTCTCTCTCTCTCTCTCTCTCTCTCTCTCTCTCTCTCTCTCTCTCTCTCTCTCTCTCTCTCTCTCTCTCTCTCTCTCTCTCTCTCTCTCTCGTTTCACCTAGCCTGCCCTTTCACCGTAATTTCACTATCTCCCCCTTTTCTCTTTCTGTCGTTTTCCCTCTCTATTCCTAATCTCCCTCGATCGTTTTTCCCTTCTTCAATGATCTCCCCTCTCTTTCTTCTTCCTCTAATCTCCACGTTCCCATCTTTCTCCTCTCATTCTCCCCTCTCTCCATCTCTCACAGGTCTCCCTTTAACAACACCGCACTGCCCCAGCATGGCCTAGGCTTCCTCACCACCGGTGTCTTCTCCATCCCACCGGCCAATCGCACCACTTCTCCCTAGCATAGCCCAGATCATCCTCCCATCTGTTTATCATAGCTTAGCACCGCCAAACAGACCAACACTGCCAGATTGCACGACCCATCTCCTCTCTCTCTCTCTCTCTCTCTCTCTCTCTCTCTCTCTCTCTCTCTCTCTCTCTCTCTCTCTCTCTCTGCCCAGTTCTCCAGCACCGCCCAGTCTGCTCAGGATCATCGCACTCCACTCTCAGAACTCCCAGTTTCCCCCTTCTCTCTGATTCAGCAATTACCAGCTCTCTCTCTAACTCCGACGTCCATCTCGGTCAGACTGGAGAAGGAAACCCGAACTGGGTTTCCATTCTTTTTCCCTCTCTCCCCCTTCTCTTTCTCCTCTTCCTCTTCTCCTTCTTCCCCCTTCTCCTCTTTTTGTTGGGGTTCATCTATTTTTTCATTTTAATTTTTTTTTTCAAAAATTCCAATTTTGCCCTTGGCAGATCTAAGTAATTCCACCTCTGTCCTCTTTTTAATACCGTCTGTATATTAGTTTTTAATTACATCTATGTCCCCATTCTATTCTGGTTTTTCCTTATCCATGTTATGTCTATCCAGGGACAGTGTTATCCAAGACTGCTTGTTTAGTTTCATTTTATGTTTTTTTTTTAATTAGAAATTCTGTAAATTGCAGTAGTTAAATAAATCTGAATTTTATTTTATTATTAGTTTATTTTTATTATATTCTTTATTTTTTATTTTTATCAATTGAATTTTATGTAAAACTCCATCTTTTAAAGTGAGTCCCTGTGAGATCGACCCGTATTTGCATAGCTATACTGCAATAACCCATGCACTTGCTGTTAAATTATAGGATGTTCAATAACTATGGAAGAGGGGAGATGCCTCTTCCTAAAAAGGTGGCGTCTCCCACCTACTCCTCTTCTTTAAGACAGGAACTTTCTACCTAGTTCCTCTTTTGAACATCTTAACCTTTCCCCCATCCTAGCCATTCAAATTGACATACTTTAATCCCCACCACATCTTATCATTCGGGCATCCTAGAAAAAATAGGAGAAGAAGTATAAAAACCTAGCAAAAATCAAAGTAAAAGGGACTTTTCCCACTTAGGAAAAAAATGCCTCCTCCATCAGGGAGGAGGACGCCCTCTTTCGACAACCCATTCTTCTCTCTTTTTGCTTTTATTTTGTGGACTCCTTGGGTGCTGCCACTCTCTTCCAAGGTGTGTGCTTCTTCCTCAAGTGTTCAACTTAGGATTTTTGGGGTTTTTATTCATCTTTGAAAGTTGATTAGCTTCCTTGTTCTCTTTGCTTGATTTTACTTCTTTTCTTACTAGTTTTCCTTTATCTTTCCTTAATTTTAAAACTAAGATTCAAAGCTGGTTTTTCCTTGAAGTGACAGCCAAGGGAAGCCATCTTGAATCTAGCTTTGCCCTTTACCTTTCATTGTATCTTTGTTCTCTTTCAGCCCTCTTGATTTTCAGCTTTGTTTGCTTAAGTTTCCATTAGTTGTTGCCTTATTATTCCATGGGATTTTTCCTAGATTTCAAGCATGCTTGTTCATGAATGATTGTTGGAACAATTGAAGAAGGATGGGCTTGTAATTAAGAATTGATTAAGATTAAGTGAACATCATTGTAATAGAATTTAAATTTCAGATTTGGATTACATGTATTGGGTATTATGTTGATGATTTTGATATGATTCAATGAAGTTTGTTGGAACTGTAAATTCATGTTGATGTCCAGCAGTTAATGATCTTTCTTATTGAATGTTTGATTATATTAGAAGTGATTAATTCCATGTTTTATACGTTCTATTAATTGAATGATTCAATTACCATGCTGTTGGAATTTCTTTTTATGAATAGTTTATGTTAATTTCCAGCACCATACGACTCATGTTCACTTGATTTTCCAAGCGCCCAACTAGATTATTAGATAACTTGGTTAATGTTAGAATAATATTGCATGCTTAGGTCCCAAAGTAGTTGATTAAATCTACTCCTATCCGATGAATTATGCATAGCATTCTATAGTTACATGCATGATGCTTGGGTAGTTTTCCTTTCATTGTTTGTAGTGGTAAATTTTCCTTTATTTCTCTTGTTTATTTGTAGTTAGATTCCATTAGTTTGCATCTTAGTTAGTTTGGAAAGTAATTAATTTTTTCATACTTGCTAAATAGTTGATTTGGTTGCTTAGTTTTTTTAGTTTTGCATGATTAGGAGAGTAGTTTGTTAGAGCATGTTTTCCTTAGATTAATTGTTAATTTCATGTTTAAGAAAGTTAGTTAGGGAAGTTGCTAAATTGCATTTTAGGAAAGTTTTACTTTAGGGAAGTTTTAAGTTAGGAAAGTCATAAAATCAGAAGTTTTTAATTTAGTTAAAGTTTTAATTTTAGAAAGTGCATGCTTTAAGAAAGTTTTCAATTAAGTGTGTTTATTGTTTTTGCTATGTTTCCAATTTCATGTGTTAATTTCCAATTCTAGTTGGGGCTAAAAATGTCTGTTGAATTTTGGCAAGGTTAGATAGTTTAAAGTAGGGACCATTAGCATCATATTAGTTCAACTCCTCTTGAGGTTGACCTCATCAGTGTGCTATATTGCAAATGATTCCTACGCTTGCTAGTTTTATTTAAAACAATAATACTTAAGTAACAATAAGCAATTCAATGGTTGAAACACATCTTGTGTTGTCCAAAATAAAGAAACCAATTTCCATCTTAAATGAAGTTGGGAAGAAATTTATGGTTTTTTGAAGGGACTCTGGTGTAGCTTTAAAATTACTTGCAATCACATGAATCAAAGTAGTATTGCAAGTGAGAGAGGTTAAACCCACGAGGAATCGAACGGTTTGTGTATTAGGTGAATCCTTATTTAAATTACTTAGCCTAGCCAAAGAGAGTAAGTTTTAACCTACACTAAGAATTAAACTAACATGAGAACTAAACATGAATGGATTAAAAATATGGAATGATAAAACATGTTAAAAGTACATGAGCTAAAACTTAGAAACTTTCATAAAACATGAATTCTAAAACATTGACTAATGCAAAACTAAGATGAATTACTCTAGGAAATAGAACTTAAAGAACTTGCTACAAATTGAAACTTTCTTAAACTAAGGTTCTCTAAAGGTAACACTTTCCTGAACTAAAATTACAAACTTCTTAGACTAAGATGCAAATCAGTAATTAATGGAATCTAAACTCAAATCAACCTACAAATTAAATAAGAAAACTAAATGGAAACAACAATTAATCAAGTCTTTAAAAGAAAGCTACCCAAGTATCATGTGCATGATCCATGAAATGGTGTGCATGATTCATGGGTTAGAAAATAACCTAAACAGTTAATTTAAAGACCCAACAACATGTGATCTAATTCAAGAAATGATTAAACATTCTAAAGTTCTAATTGGGCTCTTAAGAAAGCAAGCAATAAAATGTAATCCTATATTTTTGAATTTTTTAAAATAAGTTCCTTTATAAAGATGAGAAATTAAAATTTCATAATATTTAGCTAAAATTTTGAACTTTAGCTTATTAAGAGAATTATATGTAATTAATTCATTATTTTATCCTTTTTCGTGTCCCATGAAAAATTAAACTCAAAATATTAACTACTAAAAGTTGTGAATACAGTGATAAAAGACCTTTACATATTTTTCAGACAACTTTTTGTTTACTTGTATATCCATTCGTTTGATAAACCTTACCTAAGCCTACATTTAGTCCTAATACAAGTCCTAACTTGATCCTAGGAATAATATAGCTTAAATATGATTATAAATAAATAGGGAGTTTGGTAGAGTGTAACATTTTTAGTAGTTTATATCCTTTCATGAGATCATCATTATTCTTTCTAAGTTATCATTCTTTTGTATGAAATAGTGAGATTTTTGGACTTGATGAGCAACATTCTACTCACATATTAATGAGCGTACACCTTTATGAGTGAGTTCTTTCTGAGTGTCAAGTATATCATATGAGAATTGAAGTCAAAGCATACATTTGGATGGTAATTTAAGTTATATTTGACCAAAAAACTATAATTATATATCAGCTAGAGTACACACTCACCTTCTGAAGTTTAATGAAATAGTGGGATATCTTAAGCATAAGGGTCAGATTTTGAACCTTTTTGTTCATTTTCATTAGCAGGCTAAAGTTAAGTATTTAATATAAGATGAATAAGAGAAAATTTTCTTAGGAATAAAGGATTTTCATATAATAAAAAAAAGTGAGAATTTTGTGTGTATATTCACTACAAATCCTCACAAGGCCAAACTCATCCACTAGGGGTAGCCTAAGAGTTTAAGGGCTTATTGCATGTGCTAAATGCAATTATGAGTATCTACTAAAGTGACACTCTGTATTAGTTTTTGATAAATAAATTTTCACATGTTTTGATCAGGACTATGGGGGTGTAATAAGTATTTAATTTTTCATAAAACCCACCTAATTAGTTACCCATGTGTTACAACTTGTAGAGGTAAATTAAGGTTTTTAGATCAAAATTCTTACCATATGCATTTTTGACCTAATGGCTCAAAATTTTGATATTTTGTAGGTCCAAAGGCTAATCCAAGGTAAATATGTAATTAATCATATTTTTCTAGGATTTGATTAGAGTTTTTACTCTTTGTAAGAAACGAGATGGTGATCCAATAGCCAAGATCGATGGAGATAAATATTGAAGATTGAGTCAAAACCTAAGAATCATCAATCCATCATGAGATCAAGGATGAAGATCATCTTTAAGACCAACAATAAATATGATTAAAAGAGTTAAAGGTAGCCAAAGTGGGCCCATAAATGCAAGCTATGCATTTCCACCACCTTTGCATGAGAATCATTCAAGCTACCTTAGCTATATAAGCGATGAGAGAAGGTGATAAACTAAGGAATTTAAGCCAAACCATTCAAGCCACTCAAGTCAAGGGATTGAGCCATGCTAAGAGAATCATCTAAGCCAGCCATGAAACCTAGTCAATAGAACTCTCTAAGTTAGTCATCAAAGCCATTAAGCTAAGCTAAATGGAAGGTTAGGATTGGAGAAAAATCAAGAGGATTATCCATTAGATTCTATGGGGATATTTTGAAGAAAATTAAGAAAAAAATCATTAGGATAAGTTAGCATGTGGACCAATAGGATAAGACCTTCTATTTTTCATGTTTTTTCATTATTTTCCCACCTTTTTCTCACTTTCCACCTTACCACCAAATGGTACCACTAATTTCACTTTCTATTCAAGAGTCCTACTCCACCTTCTTAAACTTCTATCCCTACCACCCAACCAATTCCTAACTCTTAGAAAATCACTTAGCCAATCAAATTTTTTTATCCCACCTCTATTTCCTAAGTTTTTCTTACACACCACTTTCCTCCCACCTTCTTTTCTTCTTCTTATCTCATTCCTACCTCAACCAACCACCTATTTTCCATATTTTAGGGTGTTCCATGATTTTTGAAGAGGGAGATGCCCCTTCCTAAAAAAGTAGTGTCTTCCACCTACTTGCATTCCAAAGGTGGCGGCCCCCTATCCATCACTTTCCTCTTCAAACCCTAACTATCCATCAATCTTAACCATCCACATTACATGTTCTTAATCCCCACTACACCTTATTCTTAAGTCACCCTAGAAAATATAGGTGAAGATATATAAAAGTCTCACAAAAATCAAAATTGAAGGCATCTCTCTCTTGAAGGAAAAAGATGCCTTCTTCCCTTTGGAGGCGTCCTCTTCCTCTACCACTCTTCATCACCTTTTTCTTGAATTTTCTTCTCTTTATGAGTGTGTACTACTCTTTCCAAGGTGGGTTGTATCTTCCCCAAGTATTCCATGCTTTGGTCTTGTCCTTAAAATCTCTTTTCAAAGGTTAGTTGTTTCCCTTTTAAATTATTTTTTCATTGCTTGAGCTTTACTTCAATTGTTGTTTGTTAATGCTTTTTAATTCCATTGATCTTCTTTGCTTATTGGTTAAGATCCAAGGTTGGTTTTTTCCTTGAAGTGACAACCAAGGGAATTCACCTTGAATATAATCATTCTACTTGTTTTTCATTGCCTTTAGATCTCTTTTTGTTTCATTGAAATCCTTTTTTACTTTTCTTAGAGTTCTTTAAGCTAGCCTTGAGTTTCTAGTGGAATTTTCCTTTGATTGATAGTTGGAACAATTGAAGAAGGATTGGCTTGTAGTTGTGGGTGAATTAAGATCAAGTGGACTTTATTGTAATAGGATTTTAATTTCAGATTTGGATTACATTTATTGGAGCTTTATATTAATTGATTTTTATGTATTTCAATAAGGTTTATTAGAGTTTTCAATTCACGTTGGTGTCCAGCAGTTAATAGTTTACATTCCTAAATGTTTGCTTAATTTCATGCTTTACATTTTCTATTAAGTGAATGATTCCACTACTATGATGATGAAATTTCTTTTCATGGTTTGTTTTTTTTAATTTCCAACACCATGCACTTTATGTTCACTTAAAATTTAAAGCACCCATTGTTAATGTTAAAGTAAGAATGTATGCTTTAAGATTTGCAAAGTAAATTGATTAATGCATGTTTCCTTTAATTACTTGATTAATTTCATGCTTAGGAAATTTGTTTAATTGCATTTTTAGCAAGTTTTCAATTATGAAGGTCCTTAGTTTAGGAAAGTTATAGATTTACGAAGTCCATTAAGGAAAATTTTATTTTTAGAATTTGCATGTTTTAGAAAAGTTGTTAATTTTAGCATGTTTTTGGTCTTTGCAAACTTTTTATTTTCATATATTGATTTCTATACTTAATTTAGGATAAAAATCTCTTGAATTTTGACTGGGATAGATAATTTAAAGTAAAGACCACTAGCATCATAATCGTTCAATTCCTCATGGCATTAACTTCCTCACACAAGAATACTATAACTAATTCGTGCACTTGCAAGTTTAACTTTAAAATGCACAACAACAAACAGCCCAAAACACACACACACACACACACACACACACAGAGAGAGAGAGAGAGAGAGAGAGAGAGAGAGAGAGAGAGAGAGAGAGAGAGAGAGAGAGAGAGAGAGAGAGAGAGAGAGAGAGAGAGAGAGAGAGAGAGAGAGAGAGAGAGAGAGAGAGAGATAATTTAAAGTAAAGACCACTAGCATCACAATCGTTCAATTCCTCATGACATTAACTTCCTCGCACAAGAATACTATAACTAATTCGTGCACTTGCAAGTTTAACTTTAAAATGCACAACAACAAACTGCCCAAAACAGAGAGAGAGAGAGAGAGAGAGAGAGAGAGAGAGAGAGAGAGAGAGAGAGAGAGAGAGAGAGAGAGAGAGAGAGAGAGTAGAAAATGTATTTCCACTCATGCTGATAGTGGCAAGTTCCAAATTAGTTACTACATAGGAAATCAATACATAATAAATGTGTTGCAACGGAGTTGTTCTTGTAGAAAGTGGGAACTAATTGGCATTCCTTACCCTCATGCAATTTCTTGCATTTGGTGTAGGAAAGACTAATCTAAATACATTGTCTATCATTGGTAAAAGAGAGAGACTTGCACAAAGACATATAAACCTATCATGTATCCCATGAACATTGCTAACATAGGGCTTGATAATGACATAGGGTTAGTGTTAACTCCATTCAACAAGAAGCAATTTGGTAAACCCAAGAAGCTTAGGAGAAAGAATAACGCATAAGGCAATCCTCATAAGTTGAGAGGTATCATAAGACCTTAAAGTGCAGCCTTTGAGAGGTTGAAGGCCATAACAAAAGGTCTTGCCAATGAGGCTTAAGGAGTAGCTCACACTCCAAGGACAACCACACAATGACTAGCTCACATCCTAAGCATAATAAAAAATGACTAGCCCAAATCCAAGAAAGGGAAAAGGTTCCACTAACTCAAGTATGTTAAACTCATTTGCAATTTCTTCAAGTAGCTTTTTGATAGCCACACCGTTGATGAAGTGGGAGAGCGCTATCCATTTTAGAACCAAATGAAGGCCCAAACCTCCCATCACCTCCAAGAAAATTAACAGAAGACTATAGGCCTTGTAGGAAACAAGTGGGGCAGCACTATCTATTTTAGAATCAAATTAAGGCTCAAACTTCCAAACACCTCTAAGAAGAAGCAAGAGAAGGCTAGAATCTAAAAATTAAACCGGAGGGTCAGCAGCTGCTCCAAGTTTCCCAAGGAAGACTTTATGTCCTATCAAAGGAAGGAGATTTACCTTGGGGTGTAGGACTTCTTGACTTGTTCTTTTGGAGCTGAAAGGTGGACTTCGGTGTTTTTGCAACTTGAAAGTGGAGACTTTGTTATTACTAGGATATAGAAATTTGGTGTTTTGTAGATTGAAAGGTGGAGTTAAATCCTTGGTTTATCTTTTTGGTATGGTTTATCTTTTGAATGGATTATGGATGGTTTTTTACTTTGAATGAATTCAATCCAGTTTTTTTTTTAATGGATTCTATCTTGATTCTTGGTGAATGGTTTCTTTTTGGAATTAATGGCTTTTGAATGGTTTCTCTACTTGATTTGTGGGACATATTTCCGTAGTTTTTATTTGAAATCATTCATTTCTATGAATGAGTTCTAAGAGAGATATTCAAAGGGTCTAGATTGTTAGTGATTAGTTTACTAACTTAGTGATGTTGTCTTCAAAGTTATTAGCATCACAAAACCCATTGAGTTCAACATCACAAAGCTACTGCTACTTCAATGTCTTTTACATTGCTTTTGAGCATTGATTTTCAAATTTACCGACCAATGCCAACTTTAAAAAATGTAGCAATGGTTCAAAGATTCGAGTCGGTCCAAAGTGTTTTTTCAAGTGCTTTGGATAATGTGCACCATAAACCATTGATACACTTTCTAAGTGCTTCGCCAAGTGCTGCTTCGAGTGAATTGTCAAAGTGAATCAACATTACTCTATATTACAACATGTACTGCTCACTAAATCCATAAAAAATTTCACTATGCTGGTAGTTGTTACATTTATATCTCAGTAAAATCATCACAAATTTCATTCTGTGGATACTTTGTAACAACCAAGTTATACATTTGCACCACAAAAAAGGCCACCACTCTATACAACTAACCCTCCAACCCCCTTGTTACTAAAAGCTCTAGCTCATAGCAGCTTAACTCTACTTGCTGACCAAGCCTTTTGATTAACCCTAGCATGACCTTCCTTACTCAAGTACACAAGGATGGATTGTGCCACATAAAGAAATTGTACCTAGTTCTCCGATGTAACAGTAGGTGATATTAGAGAAAGTAAGTAACAAAACCTAAGAAGAAAACAAATGATTACAAATAATTACCTATCCTTCCCACGACAAAAAAAACTCCCTTCCTGTGTTTGCATTCATCTAGGACATCACTAACCAAGCTAACACGAAGCAATTGCACAATGGACCTTTCGCCTACAGCTATTGAGGTGCTATTACATTCTCGAATTCAAATACGAGTACAATTGCTTGATATTGGGAGGTTTAAATGGAGGATTGACGTTGACTTTGCCTGGATTGTCTATAACCCTCTAGATTGTTTGCAACTAGGGCTCCAATTTAACTTCAGTTCATTTCTTTTTATTTGGAAAATGATCACGAGAAGAACATGTGATCATTAAAACATTGAATGGTTATGAGGAAATTCTTTTTATCCTCTCTCGAGGGTCATGGCAATGCCATCTGACCTGCTTTCGTGGAGGTATTTGATGGAATGCGACGGAAAGGATGACGAGGTACAAAATGAAAAAAGTTGGGAATAATATTGGATAAATAAACCAGTCCCTTTATGGTAAACTTTTTAAACCTTAGGGTACTGCTATAAAATTTTTCCTTATTTTAAACAGAAACTAGAAAGCTATTTGAATAACTTTGTTTACGTTTATTTAACTATAATCTATTTCTAAGTTTTTTATATGCCTATATTCAACCTAACGATTGAAGGGGAGCCTTGGCACAACAATAAAAGTTGTCATCGTGTGACCTTAAGGTTATGGGTTCAAGTAGTGAAAAGAGCCTCTTGCAAAATGCAAGGTTAAGATTGTGTACTATAGGCCTTTGTGGTCCGCCCCTTCTCCAGACCTCGCATAAGTGGGAGCTTTGTGCACCAGGGCTGCCCCTTTTTTATTTTACCTGACAACTAATTAAACTGTTTCCAACTTGTTCTAACAAAGCATTCATATAAAGAAGCGTTCTAACCATTTTATTAAGATGAATTTCAAATACGAAAACAGTTCCAATTAACATAAAGCACAAGATAGTACATACATTAGTAGAGTATGAAAGACACAACCCAGAACACAAACACAAACAACATGACATGTCTCTCTCTCTCTCTCTGTGAATTATATGATGCTAATGGAAGTAAATAAGAACATATGCCAGATGGAACAAAAAATGCAGTGGGTCCAACTTTTGGGTCTTTTCTTTAATCCGTATCGTTCATGTCATTCAGCCACGTTGTAGTTTCCCTAGTAGCTAAGCTCCTACTTCAAAAGATAACTCTTACGCCCTTATTTTTCTCCCCGTTTTAAGTGCAAAATAGATGGTGTTCTAGAGGGAGAGTTTTTTTTGTTTTACATTGTCTACATGCATCTTAAAACAGGAGAAAAGCAAGGGCTTAGGAATTATCTTTAAGATAATAGTTTAACCAACTGGTAGATCTTGGATAGGTTGAATCACATGAACGTCTTGGATGAAAGAAAAACCTAAAATAGTAGCCCCGCTATACACCTGACATATCATTTACTTTGAGAGAATCGTATAATTCCTCTCTCTCTCACGCACAATGACAACCTTACTATAAGAACCGTCGTCCAGCTAGCTATAGCTGTTAATATTTGCCTTCCACTTTCTTAATATATGTTTTTTAAATTTGTTAAGTGACTAAAATACCCCTAATTAACGTCGAAATTGAAATAATACCATTCGTATGAACTCGAAGGACTCTGCAGATGCAAGTCGTGGCACAAAAATTATCATCTATTTCTCACTCTGTGTCTCTCTCTTTACAAATGTCAAGCTTGCCAGGAAATCCATAGTCATTCAACTTTTAGTGCCAGCCATGTCCGTTATTGCATTTAACCAGCGGTAGAGTTCATACCTTTCAAATGTTTCGGTTTTAGCTATGCGGATATCCTGAATGACAAAACTAGCTTAAAATTAATACTCAATCTTCAAAACAGTCCATAATTTTATAAGATCCCTCATCCTTAGTTACATTTAAAATTGCCTTTAAACAGTGGAGTGCTTAACCTCCTTTTTCACCTCCCAATTTTGTTGCGCAGTTCTAAATGACATAAATACCCTTTAAGTAGCATTAAATTTTCAAATAATACCATAAGACATCATTCGAGTTGTCTTATCAGAAAACCATATTTAGCTGATCCCGGCACAAGTTGTCGAAGTGGACATCCAAATAAGTTGATTGGCAAAGAAACAGAGAAGAATATAATACTTTCATGACCTATGAAGCAACAGAAACTTCAACAACAGGCTATCTTTTTTTATTCTTTTTAGTAATCCATTTCGTTTATCAGATTTCAGCCCCTTCTAAGATGGGAAGGTGTCAAAAATCTTATCCAACGAACCTGTAAGGTAGGCCCCAGCTCCTAAAGTGTGAACGGCGTCATCTTGAGTACTGTCTACGCCTCAAAGTGAGAGACCTACTTAGAGGCTCAGATGAGATTTTTGGTATGTTCTTGTCTTGAATAAAATGTATCACTCAAAAAACATAGATGGGTCAGCATAACAAGAAAAAACCCAATTAGGTGTATGCACATGCCCCAGATGCTAACCCCACCCACGAGCGGCCTCAAATCACCGGTTCTGTTCACGCGTTATCACTTCCCTAATGAAGACGTCCTGCTAATCGAATTTTACAGGTGGTCAAGTCGGCGATTGCTACTACCATTTTCAAAGAGATCCTCCCAAAAGCCCCACCTCTCAAAGGTTCACGACCGGCGAGCAGCTCCATGGGCGAGTGGTACTGGCATTTTTAAGCTTTGGCTTTCAAACTTAACCCAATGCCACTATTATTCAAATATATTACGAAACTAGTCTTGTTATTATTATCATCGACTGAAAACAGCTCTTGCTTACAAGTTTTGCGGTTGCATTCCCTTTCTGAGGGTCTAAAAATAGCAGATCCTAAGTTCATCCAATCCGTCTCTAGATTTCCTGCTATACATTGCCGAAAATGCTCAGATTTTTTCGCTTCCGCAGCTTCACATCTTCCGCCCCATGGAGTCTCCACCTGCAACCAGAACTTCGATATCAAACCAATCGGCAGAACCCCATGCTTCTTCATCTGCACAGGGAAATACTGAAAGCCCACTTCCAATCTCAATTGAATCGCAAAACTCAGAACCTGTTTCCATGGATTCATCGTCTAAACCAGAACCCAGCTCCAAAAAACTCGACAAACTTGAGGTGAGTCATGGAACCAATGACCCGAAGTCTTCAAATGAAGGTGGAGATTTCGCCGGTGAAGATGAAACCGACGATGATATAGTGCTTACCAAGTCACCAACTTTACTCTCATCGAGGCTGAGAAACTGCGACGTATACATCGGTTTCGTCGGTAAGCATCCTTTTCTGATTAGATATGTTAACTGGGTTAGAGCGGAGTTGGAGCTGCAAGGGGTTTCATGTTTCATGGCCGATAGAACTGAATGTAGAGACGCACAGAGTCGTGGTATTGCTGAAAGGGTGATGAAATCTGCTACTATTGGAGTGGTAATCATCACCAAGAGATCATTTTCCAATCCTTATAGCATTGATGAGGTAAGGACTTTCTTGTCTAAGAAGAATTTGATTCCTGTGTTTTTCGGAATTGGATATGATGACTGTACCTCGAGGAATATGATCGAGAAGTGGGGAGATGTGTGGGGGATTTATGGTGGGGAGCTATGGATGTCGTATGGCGGATCCGAGAAGGAATGGAGGGAGGCGGTCGATGGGATTGCAAAAATGCAAGAGAGGAAGTTACATGCCAGTCCAGGTAATTGGAGAGATTGCATTTACCAGGTTATTGTCCTTGTTGGAATGAGGTTGGCCAGGAGGAATGTAATAGAGAGGGCGAAGGCGTGGAGAGAGAGGGTTGAGAAGGAGGAGTTTCCATTTCCGCGGAATGGTGATTTCATTGGGAGGAAGGAGGAGCTCATGGAGCTTGAACTTATATTGTTTGGAGATGTTGATGGGAATGGGGAGAACGAATGTTTTGAACTAAAGCCTAGTCCGGGTGGGAAGAAGTCGAAGGCAGGTAGTAGTCTGGGTGGAAAGAACTTGAAGGCAGATATAGGTGTGCAAAAGCGGGAAATAAAGGAAAGAGGAAAGGAAGAGTTGGATGAGAGGAAAGGCAAGGGGAAAGATGTAGCTGTATGGAAGGAATCAGAGGACGACATCGAGATGGTTGGTAATGAGAGTCCTCAAATAGGGCATGTGAGGAGGATGAGAACCACAAAAGTATTGTACAGGAAAGGAGTTGCCTGCGTATCTGGCATCTCAGGGATTGGCAAGACGGAATTAATACTGGAATTTGCCTACAGATATGCTCAGCGATACTGGATGGTCCTGTGGATTGGTGGTGAAACACGGTATCTTCGTCAAAATTACATGAATTTGTTATCTTTATTGGGAGTTGATGTGAGCATCGAAAACCAGCTTTGTCCTGATAATAACAGAACACGGAGCTTTGAGGAGCTGGAGGAAGAAGCCATCCGTAGAGTAAGAAAAGAGCTCATGCGGGACGTCCCTTTCTTGCTCATAATTGACAACTTAGAAGACGAGAAAGACTGGTGGGATAGGAAAAATGTAATGGAGCTTCTTCCTCGTTTTGGTGGGGAGACACATGTCATTATTTCCACAAGACAAGCTCGGATACTGAACCTTGAACCACTGAGACTTTCTAACTTACCTGACATGGAGGCAATGTCCTTGATGCAGGCTAGGTTGCAAGTCCAAGAAGCAGTGGACGCCAGCGCTTTGAGAGTCCTCAGAGAAAAACTGGGTGGGCTTACACTAGGCCTTGCTCTTGTAGGGGCAATCCTATATGAACTTCCAATGGCTGCCAGCAAGCTTCTTAGTGCTGTTGACAAGGTACCTCTTAGAGATTTCACATGGAGTAATGATGAAGACCTCATCTTGAGGCATAACCCTTTTATTGTGCAGCTGCTTGATGCATTTTTTATGATAATCAATAGTGCAGATCATCTGATGAATCTAGCAATGAGGATGGTACTGGCAAGTGCCTGGTTTGCTCCGTTTCCAGTTCCAGTTTCGCTGCTGGATTTTGTTGCATGCAAAAATTTAGAAAAGTGTCATGGTGCAAAACTTTGGGAGAAGTGGTTGCATCTGGTCACTTGCAGATGCTTGACATCTCGCATTAAGAAATTTGAAGAAGAAGCATCTGCCATGCTGGTGAAGCTTTGTTTTGCTAGAAGTAGCACTAAGCACAATAGTATCCATTTCCATGAGATTATTAAGCTATATGCTTGCAAAAGAGGGGGAACTGGAGTTGCTCTTGCTACAGTTCAAGCCATTAATGCAAGAGGATCTCTCCCCAGAGACAGTGCACATATATGGGCAGCATCCTTCTTGCTATTTAAATTTGGGAGACATCCAGTGATGATCAAGCTAGATATCTCTGAGTTGTTATCCTTCACAAGACGGTTTATTATACCCCTTGCCATTCAAGCATTTGCAGCATTCTCGCGATGCAATGCTGCTTTAGAGCTCTTACGGCTGTGCACTGATGCACTGGAAGCTGCAGAGGAAACTTTTGTTTCCCAAGAGGGAATGGGGCTCAACAAATATCTGTGTTGGAGTAGTTCAGTTCAATTACCTCAGCATTTGATGCCTGGCCTTTACCAGGAGTTAACACTTACCAAAGCTACCTTACTGGAAACAAGGGCAAAACTGATGCTTAGAGGTGGCGAGTATGATATTGGGGAACGACTTTGTAGGACCGCAATCAGCATCAGAGAGGTAATTTGCGGCTGGGATCATCATGATACAATCTCTGCTCGAGAGACAATGTCCAAGCTTATGATGTTTCAAGCGAATAACCCAGGTATGGGAGTCTAGGCAACTGCTGGAGTCATGGAAAAGCTATGTAATCTTTCTATTAATATTAGAGAACTTGAATTGAGAGTATTTTGGTCGTTGTCTTTTCTTTGTATGCATTTAACACTGTTATTCTTCATGGTAGTATTAAATACAACATGGAAATTATTACATTCAGGGTTAAAGACATCCACACTAGTGACAATAGTCAAAAGAAAGAAAGAGCCTAAGCATTATGTAGGTAGCTTTGGTACCTACAAAAAGAGCATTTGTTGCATCTCTGCTTCTTCAAGGATATATCCTTTTGAGGCATGTTTCTACACTTTGCTATTTTGGTCAGACACTTGTTGAGGATCAAGGTCATATTCCACTTCAAGATAATAAAAAGGAGTTCTGTTATAGTATACATCAAGGAGAGACGCTCTCTCATGGCATTAGGGTTTTCTACTGGAAGCAATAGAAGAACCGTGAAAAAGGTTAGTCATGTTAATGAGTCTTTTGGCAAAGTTGCTTGACTTTTGCGCTTTAACTTTTGATCGATTTTGTGGATGCACAGGGTAGAACTGTTGTTAGTAGCAATTGTGCTAGAAAGAAAGCCTAGTGGATGGGCTTACTGCAAGTGCACACATGGTGAGACTTCATGCATTACTGTACTTAGTACTTTCCTCGTGGCATAAAGAGTTGCCTAATAGGATATTTTTCTGTATCTAGACAAAATTAGCTGCAATTGGTGCTGTAATTTGTGATCAGGTTTGGTAGTTGAAGGTGCTAATAGTAGTTGTTGGCCTCCTACAACTATAAGCTTGATCGTTTATGCCATATAGGTTCAGAGTTGAGATTTTGAAGTAGGGAGTTGCTTGATAGGATATTATTGTGCATCATAGAATTTAGTCGCATTGGTGCTGTTATGCATGATCATGTTTATTAGTTGAAGGTGCTAACAACGGTTGTTGGCTTGTTGCTACTTTAAGCTAGGTAGTTGGTTGCGTATTATAGACCCTTATGTGGACCTTGCATACACGATGCACCAGGTTGCCCTTCTTCTGTTTTTTTTCTTCTTATTATGTTCAGAGTTGATTATATCCAGTTTTTAGTTTTGGGGCTTCTCGCATTTCTAAGCATTAACCATGAATTGGTCACAGAGCTGGGATTAGCTGTTTTTCACTTTGAAAATATTGCTTTTGAAAATATTGCTGTGGGAAGCGGGTCTGGAAAGAGACCATCAACATTTTAACTATAAAAAGAGGGCAGCCCCGGTGCACGAAGCTCCCGCCTATGTGGGATCCTGGGAAGGGGCGAACCACAAGGGCCTATAGTAGGCAACCTTACCTTGCATTTTGCAAGAGGCTGATTCCACGCCTTGAGCCCGTGACCTCAAGGTCACATGACGACAACTTTTACCGTTGTGCCAAGGCTCCCCTTCACCATCAACATTTTAACTAATTTATCCAAAATGATAGAATTTAATATAACAGTATCTTCCTTCTGCTGCTCTTTAGCTAAACTAATCCTATTAGGGCATGTGTGAATCTGTTGTTTTTGTTTTGTAGGGTGGGATGTATGGGCGAAGATCATGGCTGGAATATCTTCATGTGTTTCCTACTCTGTTAACTTTACTGATTTAACCGGGCAGTGGCTTGTGCTCTTTTGTGGTTGGCCTCAGATCTAACCTGCATTTATTGAGATATCATGTCATTGTGCATGGAGGGTCCTAAATTGACTTTTTCTTGGGCTGTAAGAAACGGCTGGTCCATGAAGATTTTTGCATTTACTGATGACATCTATGACCTAGAGTGAAGGAGAGCCTTGGGGCAATGGTAGAGTTGTTGTTGTGTGACCTTGAGGTCATGAGTTTAAGGCGTGGAAACAGCCTCTTGTAAAATGCAAGGTAAGGCTGCATATTATAGACCCTTTTTGGTCCACCTCTTCCCGATCCCTACATATGTTGGAGCTTCATGCACCAGCCTGCCCTTTTTTTCTGTCTATGACCTTTAGTGTTGTTTAAGTACTGACATCTGTCATAATTGTAGAAGTGCAAGTGAATTTCCAGCTTCATATTTAGTGTAGTTGCAAGAGCTGGAAAGGAATGAGAGAAGCCATGTAGAAAGCAAATGCTAGAAGTTGTGATCTCTGAGATGTAGAGAAAGCAGGAATCACTTCCAAGGCGCTGCACCAAAAACAAAATGGTAATGTGTAGGATGTCACCAAAGATGTACAAAATTTTCTCACAAGGTAGGAAGGGTTTTGTATCTAGAGGGAGAAATAGTTATGGTAGCAAGAAAGAAGGTTTGTTGGTTAAAGTCAACACCAAATCGAGGGCATTTGATCATTCATTAGGCTATATATTCTGATTATTAAGTGTTGCAACTTTAACTTTTACCCTAGATTTAATGTTAAAATATTGCATACTAAATTACCTTCACTAGTTCCGATACATTTGCAAGAAAATTCTATGTAAGTTTGATTTGAAACTCCAAATCTCTTTTAAAGTCATAAATATATTCCTCTTGGGCATGATCAGTAGTATTTTAGGTTTTAGCTTCTTTGCCATTACCAAAGTGAAACATTATCCTTTAAATAACCATCTAAATATGGAGTAATATTCATTATTAAGGGGAAGTAAATAGAAATCAAGCTTCCATAAAATGTTCAAAGTCAAAAGAATTTTGCTTCTGAAGCAAGTATCTGTGAAAGCAAGCTTTCCAACCTATCCAGGAGCTTTCAGAAATTGTGGTAAGTAGTTTTTTTAATGAATCTCCGCCTTATCCCCTTGTAAGGGCCTACCATTTATGAGAAAGATGTCAGCATCCAACTCAGTCACGGAGCAATCTTCATATGCTGATCATTCTCCTACAATATTCAAGGGAGACATTGTGATGCTTATCTAGCTGAAGTTGACCCAAATCACAGAAAGAAATAATTCATGTTTAGTGATACATATCGGTGAGTCAGATGCATTCATTAGAAAATTCAGACCTTAGTGACATTATCATCTTCCTATGGCTATAGAAATTGCTTTTTAAAGTTGTGGTTTAGCCATGATCCTACTCTGCTTGATCTGTGGTTGTTTTTGCAACACTTTCTAAGATTTTATGTGTGATGGTTTTAATACGAGTCCATGTTAATGTACAAGTAAACCAAATGCACTTCAACAGTTTATATATCAATCAGAAAATGAGCAAATTATGTTCTTGACTCATGATTCACTGCTTGTGCTTTATCTATGTTCCACCTTTCCAGTGACTTCATAAAGATGGTAATGCAAGCATGTTACACTATTAAATTGATATTAGATAGGTATTACCCTTTCCCTTGTGGTCTGCCCCTTCCCAAGACCCCGCATAGGCAGGGGCTTTGTTCACCAAGGCTGCCCCTTTTATTATCCTTTCTCAGTCATGCCGAACATATTCATCACAATATTCTCTGAATCTAAGTTCATGTTTAATGTCACTAGTTATAGTTTCCAACAATTTCGACATCTAAAGTGAACGAATAGATTGTAAACTCCTATTATTCATTGATCTGTTTCATGCATTATTTTACACTCTTTTCTAGTCATTCCATAATGGATGGCATAGCAATGATGGCAAATGCATTTTCTCTTGTAAATATCTTACTTCGTGGACTAGCAAAGTGTTGCTAAAAGCTATCAGCAGAATAGATGAAATATGTGTGCCCCAATTGTTCCATTAGTGTTTTAAGAGGCATGAAGGATATTCCATTTATCTCGAAAAAAATATTTACTTATAAAATTAAATATCCCTTGCCTACAGACATAAAATTGTATCACTAAACTTCTAATTTATATAACTGCATAGCATTTGGAAATGGTCAACTTCGGCCATTTGTCACACTCTCCTACAGTTTTTAACAGACTAATAAGTACTTTACCATCAGTCAGAAACTCTGAAATCGTTGATAGCCTTGGGTTAGTCTTGTATTAAAAAATAGATCCCGTGATATAGCAAGGATGCCTCCATATCTTATCAGTCTGGCCCATTGCTAGCCTAAAAAAAAATGAAACAAATAGCCTACTGCAATGGAGTGATATTTAACATAGGTAAAATTTTAAGCACTATTGCTGTACTAAAAACTGTCATTTTGTGCCGCTTGTGGTTAAATCATTGCAACTCAATCTCATATCTTTACAATGCTTTCACACCTAAAATATGTTCATGTATCAAAATGTTTCACATTGTTCTGACTACCGCCGAAATGCCTGTCCAATCGAAGCTTTATTCACGTAGTCAAGTGATGATGGTCATTTGGTGCACTAGAAGTTCTCTAGTTTGAATATAACACATTTTAAGCCTAGAGACCATTTGTTGCTTGTGTAACTAGAACACAACCTCCTGAACATCATATAAATTGATGTCCAACCTATTTAGGTGACGGGAGATATATGGTAGAAACTATCGTCTGAAAGGGTATATTGAGACGATTGAGTCATATATAAGTACATCACCTGATTGACTGAGCATCTTTTGAACCTAAGTTTGAATATCCACCATAGCAGTGTTACTTAGACTAACTAACTACATTATCACTAAGAATAGTACAAATCATATGGACATAACTAAACCAGGTAGATGACAAGTTTGTTGCCAGAGGAAGTTCAGTAGCTAGAAAACTACAGGGGGCTGGCCTGACAGAGAAATGGACAAATTTATCATCATTCTCAAATATATCCAATTAAGACTACTTGTGATCAATGGTAACAAGGAGAGTCGTGGTCAAGTCTTTATCATAGTAGATGATTATTTGATCGCTTCACACACACACACAATATATTTTTCTCTTATGTATACTTGTTTTTGTTTCTGTTTGTTCGGTGTTTGTTTCAGCCTTCGTGGCATTTTTTCTTGTCTAATAAATCATCCCCCATTTGACGTGAAAGAAAAATGAAAAAGAAATAAATGTTATGACTTGTCTCTTTACGAAAATAAGATTTGCAATTTAATGTTCTTCTTTAAGGACAAGAAAAGAGAAGAGGCAAAGAAGGGCAGGAATGGAAAGGGTAATCGAATTTAGTTGATACCATGTAGAGTCACGAATTCCTCTACAAAGAAGACCTTGTGGTCTTGTATATTGAGTGTGTAATTATATAGGTGTACAAGAAATAAATCCTAGAAAGTAATAGAAACATTAGTCAGTAGAAAATCTATACAACAAGATATCTATACAACTAGGAAATATTACAATATATAGAAACCATCAAACCATACAAATATAGAAAGTAAAGAATTTTGTCATCTATCACCTACAAGGGTGATCAGGTTTCATCTCAATCAGGTGTATGCTTGTGCTAGACTGGCAGAGACAAAAGAGGCTCCACCCTACCTACCCGCTACCGCATTGCGTTGCAAATTCCAGTGACCGTGGGTAGGCGGGTCGGTAAATTAACCCATGGGGCAAACTGGAACTGGTGAAAAGCTGCACTGACCCGCACAATTGTGATCCTTGCACAGGCACATACTTGCGCCCAAAAGCAATTTATGAAGCATTGTGTAGTTAAAAGGATCTGCTAGTTACGATGGAATCAGATCCTGCGGTGAGTTCCATGGTTTCCATTCTTTCGTGGAATGCATATTCAACAGCAGGTAAATCCACCATAGTAGACTCCATAGGTCATGATTCTCCTTTGAATCCGAAACCTTAGTTTGCTTTCCATGGCAGATTCTCAAGACGAGTTCAATTCTGCAGTGATTTCTATCTTGTCTTGTGGACTAAGTGTAGTCTAGTTTCATCTCACATCCTCCTAGATCTCTTCTATATGATTTCAAATGTGAAAGGACTAAAGACACTAAATGTGGGTACAAAAAATCATTTTATGTTTTCATTTTCCCATTCTTGACTCCTCAAACTGGAAGGTTGAGAAACTAGTGAATTTCACCATTCAAAAAAAGGGAAACGAGTGAGTTGTGCATTGCAAGCTTCAGCCCATACATCAGCTACATCAGTTGTCATGGGCTTCAAAGTTGTGACGTGGACCACATTTGTTTGATAGCGTATGATCATGAATCAATCAGCCAACTCGTTTGACAGTATGCCAAGTCTTGCCTAATGCCTGTCACACAGTTACACCATCTACTATATATATTTTGCTCATTGAACATAGGGATGATCTTTCCTATTAAAGAAGAACATTAAATTGCAAATCTTATTTCCATGAAGAGTCAAGTCATAACATTTATTTCTTTTCCATTTTTCTTTCACACCAAATGAGGGATGATTTATTAGATAAGAAAGAATGCCACGGAGGCTGAAACAAACACCGAACAAACGAAAACAAAAACAAGTATACATAAGAGAAAAATATATTGTGTGTGTGAAGCGATCAACTCGATCAAATAATCATCTACTGTGATAAAGACTCGACCACGAGTCTCCATGTTACCACTGATCACAAGTAGTCTCAGCTAGATATATTTGAGAATGATGATAAATTTGTCCATTTCTCTGCCGGGCCAGCCCCTTGTTGTAGTTTTCTAACTACTGAACTTCCTCCAACAGCAAACTTATCATCTACCTGGTTTAGTTATGTCCATATGATTTGTACTCTTCTTAGTGATAATGTAGCTAGTTAGTCTAAGTAACACTGTTGTGGTGGATATTCAAACATAGGTTCAAAAAATGCTTTGTCAATCAAGTGATGCACTTATATATGACTCAATCGCCTCAATATACATTTTCAGGCGATTGTTTCTACCATATATCTCCCGTCACCTAAATAGGCTGGACCTCAATTTATATGGTGTTCAAGAGGTCGTGTTCTAGTTATATGAGCAACAAATGGTCTCTAGGCTTAAAATGTATTTTATTCAAACTAGAGAACTTCCAGTGCACCAAATGACCATCATCACCTAACTACGTCAATGAAGCTTCGATTGGACAGGCATTACGGTAGTAGTCAGAACAATGTGAAACATTTTGATACATGAACATATTCTAAGTGTGAAAGCACTGCAAAGATATGAGACTGAGTTGCAATGATTTAACCACAAGCTACACAGAATGATAGTTTTTAGTACAACAATAGTGCTTAAAATTTTACCTATGTTAAATATCACTCTATTGCAGTAGGCTATTTGTTTCATTTTCCTCTAGGCTAGCAATGGACCAGACTAATAAGATATGGAGGCACCCTTGCTATATCACGGGATCTATTTTTTAATACAAGACCAACCCAAGGCTATCAACGATATCAGAGTTTCTGACTGATGGTAAAGTACTTATTAGTCTGTTAAAAACTATAGAAGAGTGACAAATGGCCGAAGTTGACCATTTCCAAATGCTATGCAGTTATATAAATTAGAAGTTTAGTGAGATAATTTTATGTCTATAGGCAAGGGATATTTAATTTTATAAGTAAATATTTTTTTCGAGATGAATAGAATATCCTTCATGCCTCTTAAAACACTAATAGAACAATTGGGACACACATATTTCATCTATTCTGCTAATAGAAGTTTAGTGATACAATTTTATGTCTATAGGCAAGGTATATTTAATTTCATAAGTAAATATTTTTTTCGAGATAAATGGAATATCCTTCATGCCTCTTAAAACACTAATAGAACAATTGGGATACACATACTTCATCTGTTCTGCTGATAGCTTTTAGCAACACTTTGCTAGTCCACGAAGTAAGAGATTTACCAAGAGAAAATGCATTTGCCATCATTGCTATTCCATCCATTATGGAATGACTAGAAAAGAGTGTAAAATAATGCATGAAACAGATCAATGAATAATAGGAGTTTACAATCTATTCATTCACTTTAGATGTCCAAATGGATGGAAACTATAACTGGTGACATTAAACATGAACTTAGATTCAGAGAATATTGTGATGAATATGTTCTGCATGACTGTGAAAGGATAATAAATGAAGCAACCCCGGTGAACGAAGCTCCTGCCTATGCAGGGTCCGAGGAAGGGGCAAACCACAAGGGAAAGGATAATACCTATCCAATATCAATTCAATAGTGTAACATGCCTGCATTACCATCTTCATGAAGTCACTAGAAAAGTGGAACATAGATAAAGCATAAGCAGTGAATCATGAGTTAATAACATAATCTGCTCATTTTCTGACTGATATATAAACTGTTGAAGTGCAGCTGGTTTAATTGTACATGAACAAGGACTCGTATTACAACCATCACACACAAAATCCTAGAAAGTGTTGCAGAAACAACCACAGATCAAGCAGAGTAGGATCATGGCTAAACCACAACTTTAAAAAGCAATTTCTATAGCCATAGGAAGATGATAATGTCACTAAGGTCTGAATTTTCTAATGAATGCAGCTGACTCACCAATATGTATCACTGAACATGAATTATTTCTTTCTATGATTTGGGTCAACTTCAGTTAGATAAGCATCACAGTGTCTCCCTTGAATATTGCAAGAGAATGATCAACATATGAAGATTGCTCCCTGACTGAGTTGGATGTTGACATCTTTCTCATAAATGGTAGGCCCTTACAAGGGGATAAGGCAGAGATTCATTAACAAAACTACTTACCACAATTTCTGAAAGCTTCTGGATAGATTGGAAAGCTTGCTTTCACAATAGTTGCTTCAGAAGCAAAATTCTTCTCACTTTCAACATTTAATGGAAGCTTGATTTCTATTTACTTCCCCTTAATAATGAATATTACTCCATATTTAGATGGTTATTTAAAGGATAATGTTTCACTTTGGTAATGGCAAAGAAGCTAAAACCAAAAATACTACTGATCATGCCCAAGAGGAATATATTTATGACTTTAAAAGAGATTTGGAGTTTCAAATCAAACTTAGAATTTTTCTGCAAATGTGTTGGAACTAGTGAAGGTAATTTAGTATGTAATATTTTAACATTAAATCCAGAGTAAAAGTTAAAGTTGCAACACTTAATAATCAGAATATATAACCTAACGAATGATCAAATCCCCTCGATTTGGTGTTGACTTTAACCAACAAACCTTCTTTCTTACTACCATAACTCTCTCCCTCTAGATACAAAACCCTTCCTACCTTGTGAGAAAATTTTGTACATCTTTGGTGACATCCTACACATTACCATTTTGTTTTTGGTGCAGCACCTTGGAAGTGATTCCTACTTCCTGCTTTCTCTACATCTCAGAGACCTCAACTTCCAGAATCTGCTTTCTACATGGCTTCTCTCATTCCTTTCCAGCTTTTGCAATTACGCTAAATACGAAGCTAGAAATTCACTTGCACTTCCACGATTATGATAGATTTCAGTACTTAAACAACACTAAAGATCATAGAAAAAAAAAATAGAAGGCAAGCCAGTGCATGAAGCTCCAACATATGCAAGGACCAAGAAGAGGTGGACCACAAAGGGTCTATAATATGCAACCTTACCTTGCATTTTACAAGAGGCTGTTTCCACGCCTTAAACTCATGACCTCAAGGTCACACGACGACAACTCTACCATGGCCCCAAGGCTCTCCTTCACCCTAGGTCATAGATTTCATCAATAAATGCAAAAATCTTCATGGACCAGCCGCTTCTTACGACCCAAGAAAAAGTCAATTTAAGACCCTCCATGCACAATGACATGATCTCTCAATAAACGCTGGCTAAATCATAGGCCAACCACAAAAGAGCACAAGCCACTGCCCGGTTAAATCAGTAAAGTTAACAGAGTAGAAAACACATGAAGATATTCCAGACATGATCTCCGCCCATACATTCCACCCCACAAAACAAAAACAACAGATTCACACAAGCCCTAATAGGATTAGTTTAGCTAAAGAGCAGCAGGAGGATACTGTTACATTAAATTCTATCATTTTGGATAAATCAGTTTAAAAGTTGATGGTCTCTTTCCAGACCCACTTCCCACAGCAATATTTTCAAAGTGAAAAGCAACTAATCCTAGCTCTATGACCAATTTGTGGTTAATGCTTGGAAATGCGAGAAGCCAACAACCGTTGTTAGCACCTTCAACTAATAAACATGATCATGCATAACAACACCAATGCAACTAAATTCTATGATGTACAATAATATCCCATTAAGCAACTCCCTACTTCAAAATCAACTCTAAACATATATGGCATAAACGATCCAGCTTAAAGTTGCAGGAAGCCAACAACTACTATTAGTACCTTCAACTACCAAACCCCATCACAAATTACAGCACCAATTGCAGCTAATTCTGTCTAGATACAGAAAAATATCCTATTATGCAACTCTCTATGCCACGAGGAAAGTACCAAGCACAGTAATGCATGAAGTCTCACCATGTGTGTGCACTTGCAATAAGCCCATCCACTAGGATTTCTTTCTAGCACAATTGCTACTAGCAACAATTCTACCCTATGCATCCACAAAATTGATTAGAAGCTAAAGCGCAAAAGTAAAGCAACTTTTGCCCAAAGACTCATTAACATGACTGACCTTTTTCACGGTTCTTCTATTGCTTCCAGCAGAAAATCCTAATGCCATGAGACAGCGTCTCTCCTTGATGTATACTATCATAGAACTCCTTTTTATTATCTTGAAGTGGAATATGACCTTAATCCTCAACAAGTGTCTAACCAAAATAGCAAAGTGAAGAAACATGCCTCAAAAGGATATCCTTGAAGAAGCAGAGATGCAACAAATACTCTTTTTGTAGGTACCAAAGCTACCTGCATAATGCTTAAGCTGTTCTTTCTTTTGACTGTTGTCACTAGTGTGGATGTCTTTAACCTTGAATGTAATAATTTCCATGTTGTACTTAATACTACCATGAAGAATAACACAATGTTAAATGCATACAAAGAAAAGACAACGACCAAAATACTCTTAACAATGATTGGGCAACCAAGCATCGAAGATTGTTATTCATAACAACAAGAGTGTTTAAAAAATTTTAATCACTACATATGATTGGCCAATAGAAGCGGGGAAACTTCGATTGACTAATATTTTCGGCATCTACAAAATGACATTAGAAAATTTGTTTCACAAAAAGGAAGTATAACCTAAATGTGGTAATTTCATGCAGTCACTGACATTCTAAATTTTGAACACGTTTCCTCGCTCAAAATAGTGTTGCAGTGCATTTAATTATCAATGAACTTATATAGAAAATTTTCAAATTTTGAGCTTTTTAAGAGTGCAGGAGAATAATCAATATAAAGTTGAAGGTAATCATGACAGATGTAGAAGTTATATCTAGCGGAATATAAATTTATATCCTACTAATAGATTTACCTTATAAAGCCAATAACAGATTCAAACTTTCATTGCCACTGTAAAAGTATAAATTTTTATCAATAAAATTTCAACTGTCAATCATATAAAGAAACAAGGATATTCCAAACTAATCTTAAGTCAAATTGAAATAAATAAGCAGAATCTCTCAGTAAAACAAGCACAAACGTGTTTTATGAACCCTTATTACGTAAATTAAGACTAAAATGAAGAGATTCACTTTGAATCCAGTGGCAGAGAAGTTAATAAGCTAAATATCAGTTTTGACACGAAATAACAATTATAAAGAAAAACTTAATAGTTTTGCAAGTGGAAAAATTCCTGGTCGGACGAGATTCAGAAGAGAAATTAGGCATCAGCATCACCCAGCAAGAGCTTTCTATCATATGGAAAGTTTTCAGATAGATATCTATTAAAACCATTAAGGAATTCAAAGGTAACAAATGATTGATGTACCCGTAGTATTATTTCCATTCAAACCTTGGTCGAAACAACCCTTATTCCATGATAATTGTGAATGTTCAATCTGCAACCATAAAAAATAACCTCATTTATTATTTAAGAAAGTGTAAAAGGTCAAAAATGAACTTTGACATGAATAGCTAGATGAAAGTGACTTTTCAATAAGAAAAATACCTGCTATTTGGCTTCTTTGACACTAGTAGCTCCTTTATATCTTGGTATGGTTTTATACCTTAACGCACATTTGAGGGCTTCCCAAGATGGAATTGGCACAGATCAATCAGGGGTTTAAACTGAAACCAAGACAAATCCGTTGTAACTTACCCAATAAATTTAAGATCTTAGCTGGCCAAATCAAATCATCTTTGTATATTGCTTCCACACCCCAGAGCAACTTTTTCAAGCACCTTTACTTCTTCATTGCCTTAGGCTGAGTGAAGCTAGGAAATTGAGTCCACCTTTACTAGCATGTGATCTTGCATGAAATTCCCAGAAAATTGCTTGCAAGCCCAGCGTGGCTAATATAAATCAAATAGCCCCAGCCGTTAGAGCTCAAAGGAAAAAGTAAAAATTGCAATAATACAACTGTGATCCTGCTGGGATCTCAACTTCATGACTTAAATCAGGTCAGTCTGTATCCGTTGAATCGAGACTGGGTACAGGCACTCAACCAAATTCTATCCGCAAAGACAGCACTTCTCATGCCTCCAGAATTAAGAATCATTTCTCGAACAAAACATGGTTAAAGAACCCAAGCAAATCATAGTGGACTGCACATCCATTGCAATCATCTTGCATAGAGTCACTTCACATAACAAGATAGCTGAAAAGTGGAGCCTCAAGCCAATGAATGAGTTAAAGTGGACATTTCAAATACTAGTTGAAGAAACTCTGTAACGGACCATATCATCAGTAATTGCTTCTCACATTCTCACAGGCAATGATTCTTTCCAAATTGTCTCAGCACAAAGCACTTAATCAGCAAACTTGCCTTTAGTCTTTAAAGAACTCTTTCAGTTGGCAGTTCTTTCCATTGAAGATGATAGAACAATCTCATATCAATCTCAACACTTCAAAGGAAAATATTACAAAGGAAACCCGCATGTTCCCTTGCTGATGTCATTTGAGAAATAGTCATTGTAATTCAGGCATTCCCAAAACTGGCAGAGTCCAAATTCATTGTGTTTTGAAGAGTTCAGATAACAAAGATACAATTTCTTCAAGTTCTCCTCAAAGTTGACTTTAGTGGTGAGTACCTGAAATGATCAGACACATTTTCATGAGCTACTCTTGCAGCCCTAAACAGAACTAAGACGGCAAGATGATTAGCTGAAACCTAACCAAATCAACTCAGACCAACATTCCAAACAGAAAGACATGGGAATTTCAGAAAAAATGGGTTGTCAAACAAAATTGATAATCAAACTTCAAATTTGACAACAATTGTGACCAAACATCTCTAACATGGTTGAAAATTGAAACTAACTCCCATTTTATAGAAGGATGAAGAAAGCCATCCCAATGCCCTGTGAGATGGTAACCAGATTTACAAGTTAAACAAAATATATGAAAAGGTAATGTGGCAGAGAAATAATATGAATAAAGCTGAGAATGAGGAAATACCTGGGAAAATTTTATCCATGAAAGTTGCTCTGATATACCTCCTCCATTGGGTTCAACTTGCAAACCTCCTCCAGAAAAACATGTCCGAAAATCCACTGCACATTGCAATATGCTCTTGATGATGCAAGCAACAGCTTGGGTCTCAACGGACAGGAAGCATCTACAAAGCCAACCATCTAAATTTAGAAAAGGAAAAGCTAGAATGAAGTCCATGTTGGATCTACTGCAAACTAAAGCATGATGAGATTCTATAGAAACCGCCCGACTAATAAAGTAAAATGCTACCCTGGGTTTACAAAACTATATGAGAAGCATCTAACGTGATACTCTGGGCTCACAGAAGTATCATTGTCAGACACAATATTTGGACTTTAGAAGTACATGATTAAAAGGACAAGGGGAAGGCCCAAAAGGAGGTGAATAGAAGTGGTGAGAAAAGATTTAAAAACTCTTAGACTTTATGAAACAATAACACTTGATACAGATGAATGTAGAAAGAAGATTCGTGTAGCCAACCCCTAATCAGGATAAGGCTTTGATGATGATGAAGTACATGATTAACATCTCATACAACTACTACATCTTAGCTGTATAACTATTTTGTATTTTAAACAAGGCAGAATTAAAAAAGAAACAAATCTCAGAGCAACTCACATATGCAACGAATCTGCAAGATATGTCATATGTACTGACTCCAAGTCCAGCATATCTCTGACCTATTGAAAACAAGCAAGCAAATATAAGTATAAATATTAAGAAGTGTGTGAAGAAAGACCATATAGAAGACAAACATCACCGAGAATACCACCGTATTACCTTGGTAAATTATGATTGAAAACATTTTGGCCTTTTGAATGCACTAACCAAAAAACAAGCACTTCTAATGTGTTGAAAATCATAACAGATGACAAATTATATGGTGTTTCCCCTTATCTCTTCCAAAAAAAACTCAAGGCAGGCAACTGCAGGTGAAATCACCAATCCAGTGATCCAAACCCCTGTCATATGATTCTAGTGCCCTTTCATGACTTTTATCATTTGCTGAAACCTAATGGAAAGGCCACGTTCCCTAAATAACCTGCATCTGCTTCAAACCCTCTGATTCTTGGCATGCAAAGGACACCAGAAAAAACTGAAAGTTAACTATTAGATTATTGCATAAATCTCCATTTAATGGAGGTTAGAAGTATCCAAAACAGAGGCACTTCCCATATGATCCACCAATGGCTTGGCCTAGCAGATGAATATTGGACCAGGAACACATAATCCCTTCTGTACTTTTACCTCCACTTATTTTCCTCTGTAAAGCACATTCAGACACCATATAATCTTGACATTTGATACATCCTGTGGGTGCTCAAACTTCCATTTGAAATAAATGTAAAATGCCAGAATTAAGCATGTGAAAGTAGATAGAATATCGTTGTCATCATGAAGATCTTATCCCAATTAGGGGTCGGCCAAAATATGAATTAAAAAAAGGCAATTATATGAAATTATAACCATTACCACACTAAAGTTGAGTCTAGCCAGAGTTGCATAGAAAAGAAACACAGTTTTCAAGGATACTCAGTCCTTCAATAAGACATGCCAGCTATGAACTGCCATACTGACACCTTCTGAATCTTCAGGTCATTCAAAGCATGTGCATTATCAGTCTAAAAGTTACCTAGAGTCAGCACTTTATGCCCTAAACAGGAACATCTTCCCAACACACACCGCTGTACAAGTATAACAGATCACTACAGGAAAAAGCCTAAGAGAAAAGAGTTAAGAAAAGCCCCAACCTGATGCTTAAGAGAGTGAAGAAACCTGCTCCATGAGACATGAGATAATTGTGACTGCACATATTGCTGTAACGTACAGACAAAGTGATTAACCTGTTGCCTGAAAGATAGCAACAAAAGTAAGAATATTTGTTATGATCATGAGCCGCCATGTAAAAAACCTATATACATTCACCAGCACGCTGTCACAAGGATGAAATCCGAGCAGAGTAAATGAAAATATATATTATCTAGTGATAGGAGAAAACAGAGACAATTGTTCCTTTGGTTTTGGCTCTTTACTAATAAGGCTGCAGTTAATCAGATTTGCTTCATGCGATATTCTTTCATTCTATGGGTTTCAGTTTTGTTTCTTCATCTTCTCCTAGTGTACCTGGCAGGTTGAAAGAAACTGTCTCATACTAACAGGAAAAGGCAAAGGAGACTAAATGTGGCTTTTAGAGAAAAATCAATCAGAATTTGGTACCTTTCAAGATTGCCTAGAGCAACAGACCCTTAGAAAGTGGATGGTCCACATTGTCAAATATCTACCTAACATCAAAGATGGGGAGCAAACTCCGCCAATGCCGGTCCTAAGCCCGGATGAAAAAGGAGGGTCTTGCATCAGGTGCCAACCGGCAAGGGAGAAGTTGAAGATGATTTTGTTATTTCTTTCTTACAAATGAATATGCATTTGTATATTAGTTTGTGAGGAAGAAATGAAAATCATCTCCAACTTCTTAAAATATAGCAACCCTTGCGTTAGGTGCTAGCCAGCTAGGGTGAAGCTAAAGATGATTTTGTTATTTCTTTTCTACTTGCAAATGAATATGCATTTATATATTAGTTTGTAAGGAAGAAATGAAAATCATCTTCAGCTTTTTAAAACTATAGCAACCCTAAGATGACATGAATCGAAAACTGATATTCCCTCAAGCTAGGGCATTCCCCATAAGCAACGCCCTGCATTGGATCCCGGGTGCAGTGAAAAATAGGCAAGGGTTGATAGGGCATTCTCATAGAAGCAACGCACTACATCGGAACCCGGGTGTAGTGAAAAATGGGCAAGGGCTACTAGAGCGTCCCCTTGGAAGCGACACGCTGCATCAAAACCCAGGTGCAGTGAAAAGTGGACATGGGTTCATGCCATGGAGGTCGAGAAAGGCGGTAGTAAATAGGATATCCTCAGAACATAAGATTCGTATCGCCACATGGAATATAAGGACATTGACAAGTAAGAGTTTGGAGTTAGTAGACGTGATGAAACGTAAGAGAGTCAACATCGCTTGTATCCAAGAAACCAAGTGGAAATGGGCTAAAGCTAGAAAAATAGATGGGTATAAATTATGGTACGTAGGAAAGGAAAATAACTAAAATGGCGTAGGAATAATAGTGGATAAGAAATTAAAGGATAAAGTTGTGGACGTTGAAAGAATCAATAATAATAAAACTTGTTTTAAGAGAGCAGATTATAAATGTTATAAGTGCATAGCACTACAAGTAGGGTTACAAGATATAATCAAGAGACAGTTTTGGGAACATATGATGAGAGTCATGCAAGAAATTCCCAATACTGAGAAAATATTTATAAGAGCAGACTTAAATGGCCATGTAGGAAAAGATAAGGAAGGATATGATAGAATACACGGAGAGTATGGTATAGGTGAACGAAATGAGATGGGGGAGAATATCCTCGATTTTGCTTTGACATATAACATGTCCATTGCAAATATACTCCTTAAGAAGAGCAATGAACACTTATAACCTTTAAAAGTGGACTTCATAAAAGCCAAATAGACTTTTTTCTACTTAGGAATAATGAACGGTCTACATGTAAGGATTGTAAGGTGATACCCGGTGAGAGTTTAACCTCACAACATAGGTTAATGGTTATGGATATCCATATTAAAAGATGGAAAAAAGGAAATGAACTTAATAGGTATCCAAAAATTAAGTGATGGAACTTAAAAAGAGAGAAAATAACCTCATTCACAAATAAGTTGATAGTAGAAGGAATTTGGAACTATGAAACAGAAGTAAATACCATGTGGATTAATATTGCTGAGTCCATTAAGAAAGTGGCAAAAGATAGTCTTAGGAATATCTAAAGGTAAAAGGCAATTAGTAAAGGAAACATGATAGTGGAGTGAAACAATGCAAAAAATTATTAAAGAAAAAAGGATGCGTTTTAAAGCATAGCAGAAGACTAGAAATAACGAAAACTATGAACAATATAAGAATGCTAAAAAGGTTCCTAAGAGAATAGTAAGTGGGGCTAAACTTAAAGCATATGAGGAGCTCTATAATAGACTAGGAACAAGAGAAGGTAAGAAAGATGTGTTTAAACGTGCAAAAGTAAGAGAACATAAGGGTTAGGACTTAAATCATGTTAGGTACATTAGAAGCGATAATCAAAGATGATGAGATCAAACAAAGGTGGGAAACATACTTTCAAAAATTGTTAAATGACAATGGCTCTGAGAATATAGGGATTGAAAATACTATAAATCTAAATAACACTAGATATTATAGATATAAACATAGGATTAGAGTATATGAAGTAAAAGAGGCCTTGAATAAGATGAAATTAGGAAAGGCCATGAGGCCCGATGGTATACCAATCGAGGTTTGGAAGCATATGGGAGATATTGGGATAGTTTGGTTGACCAAGTTGTTCAACAAGATTATAAAATCAAAGAAAATGCCTGATGAATGGAGGAAAAGCTCTATTGTACCAATTTATAAGAATAAAGGAGACATACAAAGTTGCACTAATTATCGAGGGATCAAAATTATGAGCCACACTATGAAACTTTTTGAAAGAGTGATTGAAAAGAGGCTACGACATGAAACAAGTGTATCGGAGAATCAGTTTAGTTTCATGTCTGAGAGGTCTACCATGGAAGCTATTTTCTTACTAAGACAATTAGTAGAGAAATATAGGGAGAGGAGAAAAGACCTCCACATGGTTTTTATCAACTTAGAGAAAGCTTATGATAGAGTCCCTAGAGAGTTAATATGAAGGGTGTTGGACAATAAAGGGGTTTCTCAGGAGTATATAGAAATAATTAAATATATGTATGAGGGAGCTGCAACAAATGTTAAGACCACTAGTGGCATGACTGGTGATTTTTTCTGTCACTGTAGGATTGCACCAAGGATCGGCATTGAGCCCATACCTTTTCACATTAGTTATCGATGAGTTAACAAAACATCTGCATGAGGAGATTCCCTGGTGCATGCTATTTGCAGATGATATAGTCTTACTTGATGAGACAAGAGAGGGTGTAAACATAAAGCTAGAGTTATGGAGAGAAGCATTAAAATCTGAAGGATTTAAAATTAGCCGAACTAAGACAGAATATATGGAATGTAATTTTAGCAAGGAGAGTAGGAGTGGAACATCAATCAAGATTGATAACCAAAAAGTCCCGGTAAAAGACCACTTTCGGTACTTAGGATCAATGATTCATGAGAGTGGTGAGATTGAGAGGGAGGTTATATAGAGAATCCAAGCGGGTTAGAACAAATAGAGCTGTGCATCTGGAGTTTTGTGTGATTGGCGGGTGCCACTCAAACTAAAAGAAAAATTCTATAGGATGGCCATAAGGCCGGGCATGCTCTATGGATTTGAGTGTTGGGCAGTTAAGGAACATCATACTCATAGGATGAGCGTCACAGAAATGAAGATGTTGAGATGGATGAGTAGTAAGACAAAAAAGGATAGAATTAGAAATGAAAATATTAGAGGAAATTTTGGGGTAGCACTAATAGGTAACAAGATGAGGGAGATTAGACTTAAATGGTCTGGACATGTTAAAAGAAGACCAACAACGGCACCAGTTAGAAGGAGTGAGGCAATACAAGTAGAAGGTGCTAAAAGGGGCAAGGAGAAGGCCCAAAAGAATGTGGATAGAAGTGGTGAGGAAAGATTTAAAAACTTTGGAACTAAATGAAGCCATCGTATTTAATAGAGTGGAATGGAGGAATAAGATTCATGTGGCCGACCCCTAATTGGGATAAGGTCTTGATGATGATGATCAAAGATAGGAAGCACAAGGCTCATGTGGCCAAAAGCTATAGCAACACTTACAAAGTTGACCACACAGAAATTTTTACACAGTTGCCAAGTTGAAAACATTTAGGGTATCCTTTCTGTAGTTGCTTGTAAAGGTGGGAACCACTACAACTGGATGTATAGCATGTATTTGCATGGTGATATCTGAGAAGGCATATAGATGATTCCAACTCCTGGGTTGACCTCAGATGGAGAAGGCACTAGTAAATTATAGAAGACAATCTATGTCTAAGCAGTCTCAATGGTCTTAAAAGGATTAGCAGTTCTGTAATATAGATTGCACACCACTCCTTGCCTGTAATGTGAAAACAAGAAGCACAAATGGTATTGATCGTATTTCCACATCCTTTTCCAATGTTTGATCACTAAATTATAAATAAATCAATCAATCAATAAACAAAAACCCTTCATCAAAGCACAAGACCTCTGGGAGAATGAATTGATACCACTTTCTACCAAATTCTGAAAGGGAAACAATTATCAAAGGGACGACTAGCAGAAGCTAATTGTAAGCAGCAAAACATGACCATCATATCATCACATTATCCAGAAGTATCTTGAAATCACATTCACAATCAGAGGGAAAAAAAAAGTTGCCAAAAGGGAAGGAGATGCTACCAGCCCAGATGTTGTACAGCTTATGTAAACAATACTTACGGCAGTGGAGAGAATAAATGACTGAAATGAAACAAATACTACTTGAAGTACCTCATCTTTATCAACATATTAAGATACTTCAGCTCCCGTTTCACTGCACTACCTTCTTTATTGTGACTGATCACATGCATTAGATCCTGTCAACCAACATGGACAAATAGAAAAAAAAAAGAAAAAAAAATTATGGACTTATAGGACGTTAAGGAAAATTTGGAGACAATTGAAAAAACTTAACCCAATTCCTAAATGTTGGAAAGAGAGGGCATTAGGATTCAGAAACAAGTACACATGCAACTTTGAAGAATTTGAATAATAGGTAGTTGAATAAACAATAATGGTTGGCCACAGGTATGAATAGCTTAAAGTTATGAGGATGTGCAAAGGATATCACTCCAACCAATAGCCACAAATACTGAGAAGAAGCTGGAACAGATAGAGTCAAAATAGAATGTTGTATTGATGGTTACATGTCCCTATTAACAATTGACTGCAAAAGTTACAGCTACGAAGCGGATTATCCACAATCAAGAGGGGGCATATATCGGCTTAGAACTGAATGAGTAACTGCATGATTAAAAAGAGCATATATGGCTGACACTTTGATGGATATGAAAGAGATACCAACATAAGACTGAAAAATACAACTACCATGTAAAACCTCTCCCAATGGCAATAAACTGTTGCGTATAATAAACCCCCTTATCTTGAACTATGCCACTTCCTTTTCTTTCAACTGATTCATTGTTGCAATTCTCAATAAGTATTAACTGATTAAAGAAGTCAACATTAATGAGAAGGGGACACATCCACCAGTCAAATTAGTGTAAATATCTGCTCCTACAATTGGAAGAAGTGTTATTGGTGACAGTTTTGATAGAATAACATCCATTTGTTTCCACCCATAGAAGGTCCAAAATACTTCTGATTGATGTTCAAGAGCTTCCGAAATCAAGTAAGAACTAAAAGGGCAGCCCGGTGCATGAAGCTCTCGCGTGTGTCGGGTCCAGGGAAGGGGCAGACCACAAAGGGTCTCCAGTATGCAAACTTACCTTGCATTTTTGCCAGAGGCTGTTTCCACACCTTGAAGCCGGACTTCAAGGTCACACAACGATAACTCTACCGTTGCGCCAAGGAATCAACTAAGAACTATCTTGATAAAATCCATGTTGACAGAAACTTAAATCTGCCACAGACAGTTTGACCAGAAGTCTAAACAAAGTCGTCAGAGTCAAGCTTGCTCAGTCCCTGTCTTGAAAAGGAAAAAAAAGTACTGCAGTTCCTTCTGTTGCTGCAGATGCAGATTTAGTGTACAAAACTAAACTTACCCCAGTAAAATAACATCCAAATGGCCTGTGCCAAACTACCAACTAACAGAACTGCAACTTTAGTGTTCTGGCATCAAAATGAGCATCATTGATTTCTTTTTTTAATATAAATTGTGATATGCATTGGGCATGGGACCAAAATCATGAAGATATTCTCTTGACTGTCAATAAGTTTAAATGATGCCCAAGTGGAAATGCAAGATGAGTACATCCTAGATCCGAGCAATGACTTGTCACAGTCAGTCTCTATGGTAACAAGGAGGACCAAGTGGATCAATAAATTAAACTTTTATCCAAATGGCCATATGAATGTGTGCCAAGAAGAATGATAGAGCAGAACTCAACAGGTGTCCATATTGCAGAGTCACCAAGCAAAAACTTAGAGAACGTACCTTCAATGAGCGCCAAACATCGGTTAATGAGAAAATAGCCAACTTCACTTGAGTCAGAAAATTGAAGATGTCAGCATATATTTTTAGTGCATCATGGGTCAGAACAATGCTGACGGGCCACTCCACTCTATAGCCCAGAGCTATTGAATCAAGGGCATGGACACCTAAAGATATTCAAATATGAATCTCGTATAGCAATTAGATGCAATATTAGGAACAGAGTTACAGAAGCAACCGTGGTTAGAATAAAAGAATCTTTTTTCAACAACTGAAGGCATGTGTGCATCAAACAAGAGAAGTACCTAGGACAGCAGTTGATGGAGGCATTGTATCCTCCCCTTTCATGTATACAAATAACCTGTGTTTGTAAGGGTCACTCTCACAAGAAGACCTCTGTATTGCCAAATCGAGCAATCCCTGAATTTCTGATATTCTCTGGTTGGCCTTGGTAATATGCCATCTCTGATTTGAAGATAAAGCAAACCAAAGACATCAGAAATAAGCACCAGCTATGTAGCAAAAATTTAAAGGACAATAATTTGACATCTGACATGACAATTGGCAGGGGTCATTACATGAGGCCGAAGAGACATAATGAAAGCATCAGCCCAGTCTGCTAATTCCATAAAATGATACCGCCGTAGAGCCAGCAAATGTCCTTGCAAATCAAATCCTTCTTGAAGAAACTGAATAGCAAAGTTGCTGACATACTTATATCTGAAATAGTTCAGGAAAATTGTGGCATATATGAAACCTTTGGATTCCAAAAGAATACACTTAGCACTTCTAAGAGAAGGTAGCAGAAAAGCAGCTCTGTAGTCAGAACGTAAAACATTAAAGAAAAAAGAAAACAGTTCTTTTAACTATTGTAAGCATCTTTGCCTACACTTTTTCAGCACGCACAACCATGTAACTTCTTGTCTCCAAATCACAGATATGCATTGCCCTGGACTTTCAAATAGTGGTCAAGAAGCAGCTCTGAACCAAGAAGCTGGTCTGCAATTACGAACAACCTTTGCAGTTGGTTTGAATTAAATGAGGGACAACATTTCCAAAGCATGACTCTATATTACAAATCCAATCAAAGGTATTTGATTAGAGAAGCTCTTGAATCAAATGAATTTTATATGCCTAGCTTATTCTTGACTTTACCACAATGAACTTTACATACCGCCTGAACTTACAATACATCAAGATTTCTGCATCACCAGATATATGAAATTCTATGAGATTTTATATGAAATGTAGAAAGGAATAGAATAATATTTCCCTTTAATATGTTTCTGGATACTGGATATTATATAGAAAGTAGTAAAAGCACTTGCACTTGCACATGCACGTCAACAGAGAGAGAGAGGGAGAGAGAATGAGGCACATTCTTTTGATATTAATTACTGTTAAATTAATATACTTTATTATCTATTATAAATAAAATATCTTGAAGAAGTATCCTTGCAATTAGTATGTACTATTGTCCCTTGAAGAGGTAGTTCCAGTCAAGCAGGTAAGAGAAGAAAGGGAGCAGAAGTGGCTGAGATGGCACAGAACGATGGGCTCAAGGCCAAGCAGGTGCACAGGGAGTTCTAAACATGGATTAGAAAGCAAGTACTCAGTATGAGGTGCCATTGGTTGTAGAAATAAGAAGTAACATGGCAAGTGGCTAAAGTGTCTTTTAGGATCTCTCCCTCCTTACGTATGTAAACATGTGTATGCACATGTACACATATCACATGCAACATATGTTATATACTACCATTTCTGCTAAATATATATCATCATCATCAAAACCTTATCCCAAGTAGGGGTCACCACCATCATCATCATCATCTCATCATCAAAACCTTATCCCCATTAGGAGTCGGCCCATTGCTTACTTATGTATGTAGTAATTTATAAATTCATGTTGTAGGTCTCTTTCATGATAAATGACAAACTGAGGCATGCCTCAAATTGGGGCATCATTTTTAAGCATGCCCAGGCAAAATCTATGCCATTATCTTGTCCAACCTCCCTTGTTAAGTCTAGAAATGGAGACTTAGCAAATTTGAGCACATTTTTCAAATAACTGCAGCATTGAATTCTTGGCCCTTAAGAGATTTTTGTACAAAATACTGATTTCACTAATCTGAATTACAAATGGAGTATGATCTTGGATTAGCTAGGCCGTATCAGAGATGCAGAAAGAAGGGGCTAAAAACACTACAATAGCTCTGCTTCCATGAAACACTGACCTCATGAAACCAAGAAGGATTCGGATAGGGAAGGATCAGGAAATTTGCTGTTTGGGTCAAATGTGGCAAAATGAACAGAGGTAGGTCAAGATCATTGGGGAACTCCCCCCAGTCCAAGAGCAGGGTTGCCACTGGTGAAACGAGAGGAGGATCCATCAAGTATTTGAAGACAAGAGGAAACCCCAGTCTAATGATGATTGCACACGAGAGTATTTACCAGGTAAAGATACTTCCAGTGAAAGTTTGGTACTTCTAACTCCACTCAAACTGGACAAAATTCCATCTGCTTGGCAAAAAGGAACTAGAGATTTAGCCTCTCTTCTCTCTTGTGATACCAGCAATGCCCACATACAATAAGCTGAAATATAAAATACAAGGAGTGATTATGTCTGAATTCTCAATAGAATTATCTTGTGTAACCACCTGAGGTTAAGAAGATTCATTAAGGGAATGTTAGAAGCTTGGATGTCCTAGTGATGGACTGGTGGCCCCTTCCCGAGCTATTGCAATAAGCAGGGTTAGTTCCTTTGCTATGAGTTGGTTGAGAAGAGAAGCCATCATTTAAGGGCACATAACAAGAATTGGAATACCTTAGAAATATGTGCAGGACAAAAAAGAATGAAATTTGTACCTGAAAGGTCTTTCATTTGAAGTAAAGGAAAGATGAAATGGAGGAGAAAATTAAATGGACCAGAATCAGATGGAAAACAACATGAAAGAAGTAATTAAGGAAGGATATTAGAAGAGAACTACTCCACTATAATAAGTGATGTCTAAAGAGATGGAGAGCTCCCAGACTGATGTCTTCAAAGTTTAATCTAGACAGAAGTTCATCTGTGCTTCACAAGATTATGGTTAAGGGAACCTCTAGTTGTCTTACTCTAGCCTCCCAGGAGAAAGGCTCAAGTGAAACGAAGTTCTTGCTCCTCTTCAAGAGATTTAAGTGTGCAGTTAACATTTCATAGGGCCCAGAGCAGTGGCATTTTTGGTAAATAAGGAATAATTGATTGACACTGACTCTCATGGAGACTGTAGGACATTATTGACAGGACTTATGAATAAGCAAAGATGTCATGGTCTTATTCAATAAAGTTAACAGCCAACTTCAAAAGAATGAGGCACTAGCTTTATGCCCACAAAGAAACACACATCAAGTATTTTTGGCGTCTTAAATTTCGTCAAACACAGTAAGTCATGTCATAGCATACAAGGGAGCTTCATGCACAGGGCTGCCCTTTTCTAATCTATTTTCCTATTTGATAGTTGTTTTTAAGTTTTACTACTTCTAATTGGGAATGAAACTTGTTACTGCCACATAAATCCTTCAGAAAGAAAAAGCAGGGAAACAAAATTAGATAGATATTCCTCCAGAGCCAAATAACATAATCCCAAGGATACTGAAGCAAGATTTCCTGCACTAAGCACTGGTCAACACTGAAATCAACTGGTATTTCAAACCCTGTGCCTAATCTGTTTCTGTGACCTTCATCACTACGCATCACATCTTTACCACTGTAGCTCAATAAACTCTCCCATCTGGCTCCACCAGAAGCAATTCCAGAAACATACTCCCCCTTTTTGCTTTCTTTTGAGGCCGTAGATGATAAAGCGGATTGATCCATCTGATTAACTAAGACCTCGTGAAGTTCAACAGAGCCTCCATTCAGTTGCCCCACATTAGAAAGATCACAATCTGTGCAAGAACGAGTTGGACTTTGTTTGCCATGATTGAATCTAACTCGCAATCTCTCTCCATATGTCTCACTAAGATCCTCCACCAATGAAAAATCAAAATATGAAAGAGAAGATCTTTTATAATCAAAAGAAATTCTATTTGCATAGTTATGTATCGCAGGAGACCAAGAATTTCTGGTCAACATGGGGTTGATACTAAGAAGATTGTAACTATAGAGGCCAGTCCATGGCTGGTCAGGACATACATTTGATGAAGTTTCATACTTTTCATTGTCAAGTTGGCTATTTACTGGATGCGGATCAAAACTTTCAAAGCGAAACATCTTACCACAACATGGCTCTTCATCTGTCAATATTTCCACGTTTCTCTCAGTCACAATTTTCCTGCTACCACTAAGTTGCTCTTGTTTCTGATTACTGTATCCTACATGACCAGAAAAAGGATTCTTCAAAAGTCCCCCAAGAGGCCAGCAGGTTGGAGACTGAAAATCTGCATCTAGAGCCTCTGATACTCTACGCGAATTGCCTGGTTGAAGAGTCATGGTGAACGAAATCAAATCCGCCTCTGGATGTGAGGATGGATAAACAGTAACTGGATTTGGATCTGAGCTTTGAGCAATTCTTTTGGATACACATTCCAAAGGCGGCAATCTTTCAATTCCAAGAGGTTTCCCCGATATACTTTGATTGGGATAAAGCATGGATAACACTGAAGCAGACAACTCAACTGGTTCAGCTGCAACTGAAATATCATGCAATTCCATGGATTCTTCTACCTTGTTTTGCTCTTCAAAGTTGTTCAAAGGTGAATATGAAGACTTTAACAGTTCTGAATCAGAAAAGAAATCATCTGAAGAACAAGAAGAAACAGCATCCAAAGCACTTGAAGCCCTGTATCATCAGAGAACAAAACAGAACTTTATACAGATGAATCATCACTTAAAAAATACTAGATAAAGGAGTTTAAAAGTGTTTCCAGAACATTCACAGAAAAAGTTGCTAGGCTAAAAGAACCAGAAGAGAGAAACAATTCCATCGACTCTTTCAGAATGTGAAAAGAAAACCAACTTGTGAAACAATAAAGAAATAAGAGAGAGAAGATGAGAGAGGATTGAACGTACAAAGTTGGGTTTTCTTCATTATTGGTTGAGGTAGGGGACATGAAGCTTTCAACAGATTTTAATGGAATTTGAAATTTTAGACCATCTCTTTCTCCATCAAACAGTGAAGGTAACATGCAAAATGGAATTCCCTGGAAGAATATGTCATGGTGTCAATCCTTTTCATAACCAATGAAACTAGGAGTGAGGACAGAGGAAAGCAATATGCCAATGGAATAAAATAATATACATCCTTTAAACTAAAGACCAGAGGGAAACTGCAGCAAGACCCTAACCTACCTGAGGCCAGGTCTTGATGAAAAAAAGTTTGGCAGAAAGGAATAGAACAGGCTAAAATATTTTGAGATACAAACAAAGTAAGCAATAACATGAAATGTCCAGTGAAAAAGCAAATCCCTGAAACTGTGGACGTAAATTGGTTTTCCTGACAAGAGACAGTATTTTAACCACATCAAACAGTGCAATCGTATCACTCTTATTCACCTCCTAGAGAAGGGAAGCCAAATAAAAATGAACTCCTAAAAGCTGAAGGGCAAAAGGAAACTGACAAGTCAAATTCAATGACCAACCCTGATAAAGGAAGGAATATGCAAGGCCTCATTGATTTCATAACCCTATTTTACAGAATAAAATCTCCAATGCTCCGGACTTAAATAGCTTGCGTGCATATAGACAGTAAGTATTCAACATGAGTCAAGATGGGCAATCATAATCCATATCACCTTTAATTTTCGTCCATAAATGGAAGGGCTAAACAAAAATAACTACTAGAAGTAGAAGAGCCAAACAAAATAACTACTACAAGTAGAAAAGCCAAAGGAAAATTAAAATCTCAAATTCTAGGTGCACCCCCTGACAAAGGTACAGATCTGTAATGGGCAAAGAACTCATTCATGTCATAACCAGCTTCCAGAGCAAAATCCATTTACCAAGAACTTAGAGAGGCATGGCTGCAGAGAGGTAGTAAATATTCAGAGTATGTCAACTAATGCACTCATATCCTTTCCACTTTTGTTTATCTCCCAACAGGAAGATTTAAATAAACTAAACTCCTAGAAGGAAAAAAGAGCCAAAGAAAACCACCAAAAGAGACAATTCATTCTACAGATACCAGTTCCTTAAGCATTTGGGTTTATTTCTATACATATATACATAGCAAGAAAGAAATGCAAGTATTGAAAGAGAGTTGCCTCTTACACTAGAACTTATTTGCCGACATCTGGCACTCAATCTTGGTAGAATATTTTTAAGTTCTCTCTGCATTAACCTGTACATTGTCTCCCTCTTGAGCTTCATGGCATCTATCTCTCTTTTACTGAAAGTCAATGGAGATGAGCAAGTTGCATCACCAATTGAAGAAACACTGCAACAGGGAAAGCAATCCTCTCCATTTGGGAAATCACAAGAGAGATGAGCTCCTCTCACATAGCTATGATCTCCTGCAATCACTAAATTGCACATATCCAGCAGTTTCATCAGCACTTGAAGCTGCAGTCCAGCTCGGAGAAGGAGAGAACAGACATCTTTCAGGAAACAAGGAACAGCAACTCCAACTCGCTCCTGGGGTTTGATTCGACAGATGACCAGAATCATTTTCAGATGAAAGTTTGTCTGAGAAAGCATGCACTAATCCAATGACTACAATAATGGATTAAGGAGAGGAACCTATGCTCCTCTTCCCTTCATTTGAGATTTCCAAAAGGTGAGAGACACAACAAAAAGGTTGGCACATAACATAAAGTAAGGACTGAGCTCTTACTCTTTCTCTATGTCAAAAACGGCATCTATTCAGAGGAAATGTTTCAGCCTGCCAGAGAGGCATCTGACTTTTTGCTATGCATATATCTGTATGTGTCTATATAAGGGGCATGGGGTACAAATCCTCAAAATAAATGATTACCTTGATAGATTCCAATGGATAGGCATTATTGAAGCTGGTTCCACCATGCAAGCGGGGTGATGAACATTCCAAATGCTCTATGATAAACTCCTTATAAGGATCATCAACTCTTGCCTCATAGATCCACGATTTGATGAAACCACAATACGGTTCACAGGAGCGAACAAAGAGAAACTTGAAAAGTGGCAGGTGAACTGGATCAGCATCCTAAAATAAGAAATGATAGTAAAGATCTCTGCTAGCTTGATCACAAGTCAACTCAAATATTTCAATTTCAATGTTATCATCAATGCATAAATCTTATAGGTTGAACAATGGGCACCTCAAAGAGCCTATTACAAGATATCAATTTCATTTCAGACTTCAAAGTAGTATTCATGTAGATTTACAAATTTATTTGCATTTAATAACCTGTACACCAACATTAGCTGGTCAATAAACAACCAGCTATGCAGATGTTTCAGATGATGCAGCAGAACAAATAATGAACAAAGAGGTCAGCAGGTGAGAAACAACATGACAAGGTAAACCAAAAACTTCAGAAAGCCCAATGATGTCAAGGAAAACAGAATACTTAGTGAGCTCAGTATGCAACAACCTAAATTTTCCACTTCATAACTGCAAAGATAAAAACAAAAGAAGAGGAGAGAAGAGAAGAGAAGAGATGTACAAAAGGAAGAAACAAGAAAGGACGAACTGCAGATGAGCTATAACACCTTTTCACATTTCCATTTATTTAAAATATTAAAATAAAATAAAAAGCGCAAGATCTTTTAGGACTCTTTACACATTGAGAAGACATGAAAATATATCTTAAAGATCTTTCAACCAATCTTTAAAGAGATACTTAATATCTTAAATACCTTGATGTAAGATTCAAACTTCAAAGACCTGGCAATGAATAGATAATTTTTTTCTTGACTTGATCCTACATTGGATCTCCATGGATCAGATCCATTCTCCTACCAAAGGAACATATGTGGATAACAAAGGCTTATTATATGAACATAGTGCAAGAGGTTCACCTAAGGACCCAGATGGATTAGAAGATGTCCTATATTGGGTATCTTGGGATGACAATACATAGCAGACCTGATAAGATTTTGAGAGGACTCTGTATAAAGACCAAATGGCAGAGTCGACATGGACAGAAATGTTCTTCCAGGAGGACTTCATGAAGGATTCTACCTCCAATTAGATAAGTTTCTCTTTTTGTAGAACCTGAAAGAGTAAGAAAGCATTTACAAGGAATGCTTCCATGATCTGGTGGTGGAAAATGTTACAGTTCAAAGGACTTTTTTTATGATGAAACAGGAGCCTCTAAAAAATCAAGCCTTCCTTTCAAGAATATTAAATTATAAAGTTGTCTAAAATTTTAAGAAGAAAGCTCCCTAAGATTAGAAAATGACAAAATTATCTTTTGAAGAATAAGAGCTTTCACCAAGAACAAATTAGCCTACTCCATATTCACTATTCAACATAAGGAAAAGAAAGGAAAAATAAGCCAATAGTCTGAGGTTGGAAACACACAAAAGGAATGCCAAACCACATTACACAGGCTTTCGTGAAGAATAATTTATGCTTAATTTTTTTCCATTAGAGTTAGTGAAACAAAACTGTGGATCCTCTTGATGGATAATTGGACCTGTTTCTTTTTTGTTCGAAGAATGTAAATAAAATATAAAGGCAAAGTGCCAAACCAGCTTATTAGTAACATCTTTTAACCAGAGAAATATGATATTGTTGATGTGTACAAATGTATCTTCAGCATGAATTGCACTAAACAGGATCCTATCATCTTTGCTGCATCAAATCCTGTAACTGAGATGGGATCATAATCATAAGATTTTCTAACCAGTTGATGAAGTTGGTTGCTCATGTACATCCTTCAGGTAATCAGGACACCAGTACTTCCAGACCAGAGAAGAATAATTACTTAATTTGCTTGATATAGCTGATACAAAAGTAAACATTTGGGGTTTGGGTTAGTTTCAGTCACTACACTGTAATTGTTTTTCCTTTTAGTCTTAATTGTATCTCCCATTTTCTTAACATAGAAAATAAATTTGGTGGATTTGGGCCTAACATACCTCATGTCCTTAGTATTTAACTGATTTCTCTTCTGCCTAAGTAGATGCTAAACAATTTTCAATGCATCAAAGCGAGGATCAAATAAGTTATCTCCTTAGCAACTATCCTGCATTTGATTGAGCATTCTTCTCTTTGCAAATTTGATGAAAGCCCCACAAAAAACAGGTACTCCCAATTCCTCTTGGTTTTGAAGATTAGAACCTTAGTTAAAGGACTATTTTGATTGATTTTCGCTGAGATCATATCCTCTTCACTTCATTTTGGAATTCTCCTAACTGCAGACTAGGCATATTTCAGAGTAATTAGAAACTGTAATTTGCATTGGACTTGTGTGCTAAAATTTGGAGGATTACTCCAAAATCAATGCGGATTTTTTTGAAGTTTTGTGATTTTTCGGAGATTTGTAGACAGAATTCTCCCAAGGTGAAGATGACCAGCATAAAAGTAAAGTAGTATTCTTAATTATGATAATTACGAGCCAACAGCTGCTTATAACAAACTTCAACAAGCATAGAAAATTCTAGATGAGAAGGAAAAACATATCTTCTCAACTTACAAGAAGCTGAATGTACATGTATGTAAGTAGATCTGCGCCTCTTGGGAAGTTATGAAACTGTAAGGCAATTTCAGTAGTCAAATCTTCACCACTTCTGAAGAAGCAAATATTTCCAAGAGACTCTACATGAGTTCGTAATTCCTCCGTATGCAGGTAAACCTCTAACAAAGAAATTTCAGGATTTACAAAATTTGTAAGGCAGCCCACACCGGAAGAAGCTTGTGTAGGCACATTGACATTCTTTAGTGAATGTCTCATCTGTACTGATGAAGATAAAGTATCCAGAGCACATAGGTATCCTTCCAAAACTTTTCCAACTGCAACTGCAAATGCCTGATTAACTAGACTATAAGGAGGGCAAGATCCCAATTCATTTTTTTGGTGAACTGCTGCATCTGAGGTTGCTGGATCAATATCAGCAAATCCAGGACTGATTTTTATTGTTCTCTTCTCGCTATTGGCTTTACTTTCCCCACATATGCTCAAACTTGCACCAGTAAAATAGTCCACAAACTTGCGTAGGAGGAAAAACACCATACCAGAATGGCCCACCGATTTAAGAATCTTCGCCAAAGCACTTGTGCTTGACGATCGCTGCCACAAACTAGAAATCCGATGAAAAGTTGTGTCGGCTGGATCAGAAGAAAATGCCGCAGAGAGCATTTCAATGTTATCAATTGATGATTTGATGCCTTGTAATGCATTTATGGCCAGCCTCACCATGACAGCCTCCTGCAAGAAAATTCTCAGGTTTGTAATTTCTATTGAAGAAGTTTACTTTCTCAAAACGTGCATACTTCCTTCTACTTTTAGAAGGCTGATTTGAAGATTCCTTTCAATCAAGCTACAGAATGAACCTGTGTTTACAGTTGGCCTAGCATATACAGAATGAATAAAAACCAGTCGAATGACCAAAATTTCTAACGTAAGTGTCCATATCACATAGTTGTGTCAGAAAGAAAATGAGTCGGAACCCAAATGAAACTGGACAAGAATTAATTTTAGCCTCATTAGCTGATAATTCAAATTTGCATCCATTGGGACTGTATTGTGATGAGATGAGAATTGAATTCCAACCTAGAGAATTCAATTTCAAGTAACTGTCAGTGCACAACCACTGGAATGTATTCTGACAAATCAGTTTCCCAGTCAAGAATTAGATTCCAAGTGTACAACATCACCGCTCTGCCTATAGTGTACAGACCTATTAAATAAAGAAGAGTTGAAAAGCTACTGAAGTAAAATAATAAAAAGTTACACAAAAGGTTTGTTTGAAACGAAAAGATAAAGAAGAAGAAGACGAACAACAACAACAACAAGGGCTCAAATGCACATTTATGTGTATTAAAGGATCTTAAATTATGACAAGAAGCATACCATACATTTGATAATACAAATTGTTGTTTGTATAGGGATAACCAACTGCGGATAAACCTACGCACGGATAATGATCTTATCTCTTGCTATTGGCATCTCGAAAGCATGAATAAAAATATTCGAACATAGATAGAAATACCCCCAAAAATCTTGGTCTATTTGTCCTTCAATAGCTTTATCTATGTTTAAGGGGTGTCGCTAACAGGGTACAAATTCACTATCCATGGATAATTAAGTTTATGGATCGACATTCCCGTGCCAAAAAGCAGCAATTTTCCCCATCATTAACAGTTTTCCACATAATTTTAGCCCAAATACTGCCACATTCTAGCTCAAAGAATTATTCAAAAGTGCAAGACAGTTTCAGCAAATTCAAATGAGAATTAATAACTGAATTTTTGGAAAATATGGAAGTACAGACTGAGAATCTTGTAGGTCAAACATGAAGGGGAAAAAGGGAATCAGTTTGCTTACGGAGATAGTGGTGGGGTCATAGATGGTTCGGAAAGATCTATGGTTGAGATCATCGTCAAGCGATGGCGATGGTCCGCTGACGGTGCCGATTGATTCCCAGGTTTTGGGAGGGAGAAACGGATCTTGGAGCTTGAGATGCTGAAACAAAGAGACGAAAGCCGAATCCATCGCCATAATGATTCACAATCTCTTCACAGAAGACTGGTTTCCATCTCTCTCAGTCTGTGAGCACGCACGCAGCGGGATTTCTTCCAAATTTTCAGAGTCCGCCAAAACAAGATATTGAAAAAGAAGAAGAGAGGATTCGGTGGCTACTACGGACGAGCATGAAAGGTTGTAGTTCTATTTCTTTCTACTCCCTTCTCTTTACGATTCGTCGCATCCACCCTAAACACAACCGTCCGACAATTTCTTTGGTTTCTCTTGCTCTTCATCAAGCGGGCCCTTGTTGGGAAGCTTATAACTTAGGCGGTTTTTTCTTTTTTCTTTTTTCTTTTTTTTTTCTGACCGGATGGACGCAAATGGGCATTTATGAACTTCGGTGTTTTCTATTAGAGAAGGAAAATGAATTTTTATTTCGAATTTGAACTATAATAACTTATCTTTTCTGTTTGACTTTAGACAAAAATGCAAACTTTAATTCCACATTGGAATTGAGTCAAATTTTTTATTACTATAAATACTCTCTACTTTTATTACACTATTTTGAAGAAGTCACTCTTGAAATGATAATGTGCACACTTTTTACTTTGCATACTCACGTTGCTTGAACCCCCTAGTCTTTTTTATTTTATATGAGACCCAGCCCATGCCCATCGAGAGCGATCGTCCTTGGGTTGGGGCTCGTGTGTGTATGGTTAGCACATTGAATCTAATCTAGGATGACTTGTCATGGCAGAGACAACCCGACCCCTCTAGACCGGTCCAGCCCCCTAGAGCCCATCAAAGAAAAGTGGAAAAAAGAGAGGCTGATTTGAGCTTTACTTGGCCCTGCCTACGGTGGTTTTTGGAGTGTCTTAAGGATTAAACTAGGCTACTTGGTACCTAAGCATCATAGCCTTATAAAAAGGGCCCCCCTACGTTATTCCTTACACAAACTTTGGTCTCTTCCTAGAGCTCTTAAGTTTCTAATTCTTCTACAGTATATGCCTAGTTAGACACACGTACTCTCTCTCTCTCTCTTAAAGTTTGTCTAGTTAAAGGCACTCTATTTTGGTCAATTAAGAGTCTACATAGTTAGAGGAATTCTCAAGGGTTCTCTTACTTGTAAAGATATTTGATTCTAAGTTCAAGGTAGAAAGACAAGACGTGAGAGTATCTCTTTCTAGCACTCTTGTTTCTAGAATTTCTGTATTTAAGAAGTTCTTATTTTTTTTCTTCATTTAAGAAGTTCTTTTGCATTTAAGGGCAGTTAACATAGACCACCTTTATAACTAGGATTAGGATAATCTATCTCTATAAGTAGGAATTTTAAAAAAAATTATCCATCACTGTCTTCTTAAGAATAATTTTTAACTTAAATTTTTAAATATGATTTTGCCAAACCATTTTCTTTAGCTCTTCCCCGCAAAAAAAGGTTCTTCCTGGCAAACTTTTTAAGACGATTCTCCAAAGAATTGTATTCTTAAGTATGATTTTTAAAGATAATTTTTATTCACATTCTTTGATTATTTTTATGAAGAAGGTTAGTTGAAAATTATCTTCTTTTTGCCATCTTTAAAAACATCAATTTTAGTGGTGCATATAGTTTAGATAGTAAGACCCACAATTCTTCGACTTCTCTTTTTCTAATATAGGACCGGTCTGGGGTTTATAGTGGAACCCTAAGGTCATGGGTTTGAGGTTGTGCACCAAGAATTCCATTAAGAGATGGGTTTCGAGGGTACACCTACATTAGATGGATGGTGTTTATCTAACGAGGTCAACATTGAAGGGAAAAAACCGCCGTTGTGCGCATAATTATCCGCAAACCACACACATATATACACCGGTTTCTTTGAATTGGAGCTGTTTTGAGTGTTAAATGGATGATTAGTAGTTTTGTTACTACTCATTAGATTTTTGGTGATGCAAAGCATTCATCTTTTAGGCCTCGTATAAACAGACAATGTGCCACAAATCTTCTCTGTGATCCTAGCCTTTTAAAGTAGGGAGGCATAACAATGAACAAAGAGGAGCCTTGGCACAACGGTAAAAGTTGTCGTCATGTGACCTTGAGGTCATGGGTTCAAGACGTGGAATCAACCTCTTGCAAAATACAAAGTAAGACTGTCCACTATAAACCCTTGTAGTCCGTCCTTTCCCCAAACTCAACATAGACAGGAGCTTCTGGGGGAGCCCCCCCTAGGCATAACAATGAACGACGCAAGAAGTCGAAATGAATGTCCAGATTATATAGGTTTCTAAGATTCATAAATCCTATCTAAGAAGGTCCCGGAAGATGAATTATATTCCATTAGTTTCTGGCCTCGTTGCAGAAGCTCAGATTCTAGACGGTCAAATTTCACAAAGCTTTCTTTTCTTTTCTTTTCTTTTCTTTTCTTTTCTTTAGTTTTTAATTTTTTTAATTAGATAATTTTTTCATATTGCCAGAAAGCCTCCATCCACTTTAGCTTTTGGCTTCGACAAAACCTCAGGTTCTAAGCAGTCTGACGTTTCACACAAATTTCAACAGATAAGGGCAGAGTAGTCGAGGAAAAGGTGTAAAGGGGGCAGATTTCGGTAAAGGCACCCCTTCAAAAGAGTGCAAATTTAAAAAGAGTGCAAACTAGACAAGGAACCTCCACCTTGCCCATTGAAGAGGTGATCTCCTCGACAGCACTAAAGGATAATTCAGGCCATAAAACAGCCCAAGCCCTACTAATTCAATAAGGGATCATTTCCTTTCCAAGAAAACTCAATGGGAAGAATTCCCATCCGATAAATCTCTGTTGTTATATAAACTCATGCAAGATCTCCATTCTCATTGACAAGTTTTCTCCACAGGTTCAAAAAACAGAAGTAGAAACCAAGGAAGAGAGACATGGATGCCAAACCAAGTGCTGCTCCACGTCGAACATATGAAGATTTCGAACCGTCATCCTACTGGAATCGAGAGGAAGAATCCGATACATTTTTGCTCCATATACCTGGTAAATTTCTCACATGTGTATATTACCTTCACACTCCTTACTTTGGTTTTGATCGACTTCACATACATCAGTCACTTTTTGAGTATTTTAAGTAATTTGATATTTGAGCTCCAATAGCTAGATGGGCTCCCTCTGTATATAGTCCATGACATTAATTAACTCGCCCCGGCATTGGTTATAATGGCCAACAATTTAGTCATTGACCATACTACGGCAGTGGGTTAGCTATCTATGAATAGTGGTCCTATTCCCATGTATCATAACAGGCAACCATGCCTTATTGGATCCGGGACCACGGTTTGCCTGTATGAGTGTGCAAGCCTTCCTGTTAGCTTTTCTTCTTGTTTGCAGGATTCCAAAAGAACCAACTTAGAGTTCAACTTGACGGTTCGGGAAATGTAAGGATCACAGGAGAACGCCGGCTTGGAGATGACAAGTGGAGCCGCTTCCACAAGGAAATTCATGTGCCTGACAATTGTAACATGAACGAGGTCCGTGCAAGGTTTGACAGTGGCACTCTTTTTCTGATAATGCCAAAGACAATCACACAAGTCGCCACAGAGCCTCAAACCCCAGCAAAACAGGAATCTCCGGCTAGTGACAAGCCTCAAACCACGCCAAAACAGGAACCTCCTATTAACAACAAGGCTCAAGCCATACCCAAAGACCCCACCAGTGACAAGTTTCAAACCACACCCAAAGAGACAAAATCTAAAAGTGATAAAAGCGATACCCGCCGAGAAACCCCATCCACTAGGAATGGAAAGGGTCGTGAGACTATTAACAATAAGCAGCCAACAGAGAAGATGGCATGGAAAGAGAAAGATAAAAAAAATGGGTCTGCAGTTACTGGAAGGGTGGCAGCCGATGAGATGGTGAAGGAAGAAGAGAAGAAGAAAAGTGAGCCTTTTGATAAAGGGGGTATTCAAGACGGGTCGGAAACTGATAAAGCCCCTGAAAGTTCCATGATGGACATAGATAAAAAGCAAGGAGGGCGTGGTATGGTTGTGGGCTTTGCTAAACCCAGGCAGTTAGTTTTGAATGTGGTTGTGTCTGTTATGGTGCTTGTTGCACTAGGGATTTATGTGGTGCAGAAGTTCATGTCCTCTAGAAAAGAAGCGGAGTAGAATGGATGGAAGATGTTTTAAATGATTACTTCTCCCTTTTTAATGTTAAATGTATTCCTACATGGTGAGATGCAATAAAAAGATGGCGCAGTTTGTACTACTCAAAATTATCATAATATCGTCGTATATCTTTGTAGTTGAGCTGGGTTAGTGTTCTTGTGTGTGTTAGAAAGTACATGCTCGCTGAACCTGAACCAATTAGTTAATCTTCTGGCCCAAATGTATATATCCTATACCCCCACAGATTTTCTCCAACGGATGATCATGACTTTATAACCGTAACGAAGGGTTAACATTTTGTAGCTTTCTTTATTTTGACGCCATCATATAGTACTAACAATAGGTATCAATAGGACTCAGGAGGGTTTTTCGTTTTTCCTACCGGAAAGGAACAATAGGAATAAACATATCGGTGTTCCGGTTAATCTTGCATTTTATTCCGGACAGAGTTTCAAAAAAATAACAAATAAAATAAAACAGGAATCTGAATATCAATTTTTACGTGATCTATGGGTGTTTTATGTTATAGAAGGGGAGCCTTGGCGCAATGGTTGAGTTGTAGCTATGTGACTTAGAGGTGATGGATTTGGGGCAAGGAAATAGTCTCTTGCAAAAATAGCTCTGATAAAATTGCATACTGTAGACTCTTTATGGCCAGCCCTTTCTCTGGACCCTGCATGTGCATGAGCTTTTTATAGCAGTTCCAGGTCCATTTGTTGAAGAAGAAGAAGAGATGGTCATTGAAACATCTGTACGGACAGGATGATCGAGTGGTGGATCCTCTACTGCATACGAAGGTTATTGCCTTTTCATTAGTAATACAACTGGTACTGATGATTAGCAAGAAGGACATGGATCCTGATGAGACTATTGTTGCTTCTTGGAACAAGGATCCATGGAAAATTTTTACCACAACCCTATCACAATAACGTGAGGGAACCACATTACGGGCTAGATTAAGTTCAACTCGATTGCAGTTGCAAACTGTTCCCTGAGCTTGATAGAACCGGGGGCAGCTCTAACAATAACGACCGATCAATCACAATTCCAACTGAAAGGATAATGAAACTTAAGCAAAGATCCTAACCCACCTATTAGTGTTAGGTTCAACCACAGTGGAGCTCCATGAGATAGACTAGGGACAATTCCCTATCCCTGCTCCATAAAATTTAAGAAGAGTTTGCAATAAATCACATACATTTATTTAAAGCAAATAGCAGTAGGTTTTAGTTTATCTGGTCTCCTTTTTCGTTAACCTTCTATTCCAAGCTCATACTTTGCAGGAAAACATTAGTCTCCTTTATAACTCAATCGCGGTTTTTATCCCGCTGAAAACAGGTCCATATATATGGATTAAGAAAAGGAAGATCGTAGAGATTGTGAAGGAGATGAAGAGAAAGTCAGGAGTTACTCTAGTTTTCTGGAAACTTAATGTTTCCGATGCTGTAGAGTAAGTAAAGTAGATGATGAAAAGCATACTTGCAAGGTCAAACTGTAAATTCTAATTTCTTTTTATATTATTTTGAGTTTTTTGGCAGATTTGTCATTATTTTATGGCATTTTTGTAGAAAAACCAAACATTTTCACTATTTTGCCCATTTTTCATTAAGTTTTCCATAACTTTGTAAATTTGCCACTCAGTTTCTGTTCCATCAATTTTCACCGTTAATTTTTTTAACATTCCATTCTTAACCCCATCAATTCCAATGAATTCAGAAACCAGAAGCAGCAAAACTCTCTCCCGTTCGGCGCTATCAGACCCTCCACCCCCCGCACTGATACCCAGTTCACCCCCTCCTGGCCGGCACTACCAGACCATCCACCCTCCCCCACTGGTACCAGTCACCCCCTACCCCACTCCCGGAACTGCCAGGCCATCCTCCTTGACCCCTAACCCTCCTAACCAACGCTACCCCCCCTCCCCCCTCATCGTGGAAGGGACCAACTTTCAAGAAAACCCATATTATTCCTTTGCATTGGTAACCCAGCCATGTCTCCCAGTACATGGACTTTCGTGAATTGCATTAGCATGAGAGCATTATATGACCATCGTCTCGGATAAGAACGTTTTCTAACTTCAAGTTCATGTAAACAACCCCCAGCATATGGAGATACTCGAGGGCTAATAGCACATCTGCTGCGTAAAACCTGCCAAATAGAAAGGCCCTTGTGCTATTGCACACAAAACAATTTACTGATGTTGGAATAATAGAAAACTCTGAATTGGTTTTATGCATGAGTTACAAAGCTAGTTTCCGTTAACGTTAGAATAACAGAAAACTCTGTTTTAGTTTATGAATGATCAGTTACATGATATGGTATACAAGAAGAAACAAGTTTCACACTACCCCCTCTCTCGGCTGGCACTATCAATCTGGCTCAGCTACCAAACCAGTTCCCCAGTACCCCCCCTCCCGGCCAGCACTACTAGACCCTCCTCCTCTCCCCCACCACCCTCACCGGTATCCGGTTCCCCCCCCCCCACCCTCATCGGGGAATTGCTATTGGTATTATGAAGGCATGAGGGCATGCACGGCCTGGCAGGCGTGCATGGTGTTCATCTTGAGTGGTGAAAGATGATGACCGATGATGTCTATTGCGTCATCAGCCATCTTCAACTACATTGTAGTATGCCTGATGTAGCTTTAAAACTTCTCACAAGCACACAAATCAATGTAGTATGTTCACACAAGTAAGGACGATCCTACAAGAAATCTCACAGATTTGTAATGGATTGGATCTAATTAAATCAATTAACTTCAGCCAATGAGAAACAATTGTATTAAACTAGAAAATTAGAACAAACTAAGAAGGAAACTTGCATGGAATTAGAAATTAGAATTAAAAAAACTTTCTAAAAATAAATATACGCAATTAGAATGGAAACTAACCTAACTAACACTTAAGAAATTAAAGGATACTAATGCTAAATTAGAATGAATCATATTAATCTTAAGGAAACTATTCAAATTAGAAACTTTCGTAAATTAATACTTTCTTAAACAAGAATTAGAAACTTTCTAAAAATAGAACTTCTAAAACTAAATTAGGAAATTTTCTAATGCTAAATTAACATGTAAAAACAAGTAACTAATGTGACCTTACTAACTTTAACAAGAAATTAGAAATATGCATGCTAATGGAAACTACTATTAAAGCGACTTTCTAATTTTAACACTTTCTAAATCCTAAAACAGCCTAAAGATGGAACTTTCCAAAAATCAAAAGAAAACTTTTTAAACCTAAACTAAGATTAAATAATAAATAAATTATTACTAAAAATAAATTAAGCTAGTAAATGAAGCAATAATCAAAGGTGAATCACCAGATGGTTCATAGGTTCAATGCTGAGAAGATGCATTCAACTCTTTTAATGCAAAGAAACATGCAATCTAAGCTAGGCACTAAATAATCAAACTAAAAATATAAATGGTTCCTAATGATTTAAGCAAATGAGGTATTTTGATGGCTAAAAACAAAGCACAAAGTTAAAGAAAGAAAATATTTAGATTTCAACTACTTAAGAGCATAAAATAATTCAATCATAAGAAAGCAATCAAAACTACACTTTTAATACAAGGAAACAACACAAATTTAAAGTAATATGATGAGAGAAACATTCCATAACAAGAAATGTAAAAAAAACTTAATTAAATCAACATCAAATTACACAAAAAACTATGCGCATAATACATGTATAAAATCAAATTTTTGTGTAGAATTCCTAACCATAAAATCCTATCTAAACAACATCAATAATGCAATCTAATACTCACAAACTAAAGTATGATGACATGCAAAGAAAACCTGGAAAGTAATTTAGAGGAAAGAAAGCTAAAAGGGTGAACTGTGGACCTAAACTAAAGTGGTGAACAAATAAGAAAAAAAGAGGAAGTGGAATTCAAGAGGGTATTTCCAATTTCTAAGCTAGCTATTCTCTTGGCTGCCACTACTAGAAAATAACTACATTAAATCTTGATTGACTAACAAAAAAATTCTAAAGAATTGAAGCAAGAAAGGAGGGGATTGAAGGCTGAAAAGTTGCATGTAATTCAAAGAATAAAATAAGAAGACTTAGAGCAATGAAACTAAATCAAAACAATTAAATTACTAACCTGAATTGGAGAGCAATTAACCAAGATAATAACAAAAAAGCCAAAGGAAAAAAAGCACCAAAGAAGTCCCAAAGTCCAGTAACAACAAAGCACTAAAGGAACGCTTGATTTCAAGGTGTCTCACCCACCTCTACTTGGAAAATTCGAATGAACCATGGGCTATATAGATGAGTTGGTTCCTAACATATGAAAGGGTGAATCCATGATGAAAGTAGCTCTTGGATTAGGGTATTGAATGAGAGAGATTTTTGGAGGAGGAGATTTAGGTAGAAATGATGTCATAAAGATGAAATAAGAGAGACAAGAAGTGATGGGCTGGTTGGTTACTAATTTTGGGAGGGGGGGCGTCATTTTCCATGGAAGGAAAGTGGCTCTCCACCCTCCTAATTGGATATAATTTGAAAGCTAGGAAGAGTGGGAAAATAGGAAAGAATTAAGGGAAAAAATCTAGGTTTTTTACATGTTTGTGTGGAATTAAATCTAAGGGTTTCCAATTAGGAAACCACTTGATTTTGCCAACTAAGCAAGGGGAGAGGTGTCCTCCTCTTGGATGGTGGCTCCTTCCTTGACATGGAACCCTAAGATGAATGGTGAATTAGGGATGGGAAATAGGTTAGGAAAGTGGAATTTTCTCTCTTGGTAGGTTCCCTAATGCATAATCATCTTACTTTTATATTAATCTCACAAAATTCCTTAAAAATCACACCTTTACATAAAAAAGTTTATTGAATTGATGCTCCAATCATGTGGATCCATGTGGCATTCATCCTTGTCTTGATGGCTTACTTTGATGGCTCATTCCTTGATGGCTTAAGTGGATTTAATGCTTGACTTCAAAGCTTGAGTAGCTTATATGGCTTATCACCCTTTTTCATGGCTTTAATGGCTATGTAGCTTGAATGGCTCCCATGCAAAAGTGATGTAAATGCATGGGTTGGGCTTGAGTATGTTTCTAGTCACCTTTTGCTTCTCCAATTACTTCTTTACTTTCCTTAAGATGATCTTTAACCTTTATCACACCTTGAATTGATGTCATTTAGGTTTGGCTTGCTTAGGTTTCCTAGTTAGACTAGGAAACCTCATGAATGACCCCAGTTCTTATCTCTATCAAGGTCAGCCTATGGATTACCTTTTCAACACCTATAAAAGAGAAAAAATCCTAATTAAATTATAAAAAATTATGACCATTTACATACTTACTCTGGATTAGCTTTTGAACCTACAAAATATTAAAATTTTGAATAATTAGGTCAGAGATGCATGTGTTACAAAAATCTGGCAAAAAATCCTTATTTAAAACTATAAGTTATAATACATGGAATACTAATTGGGTACTTTTTAGATAAAATTAAACACTTATCAGACACCCCAACCAGTATTTTGCTTGTCTTGAGCAAAACATGTAAAAGATCATGAAAACAAAATTGGTTATTATTTTCGTAGGTACTCATGATTGCATTTAGGTTATGCAACAAGCCCTTAAACCCCTAGGTTACCCCTAGTGGACTAGTTAAGCCTCATGAGAATTTGCAGTGAATATATCCATGATGGTTCTTCTTAATAATTTTGAGACCATGGTTGTTCATGATGCCTAGCCCATCTATTATAATTGTGGTAGTTTATTTTAAGATAATTGTTTCACTAGGGTGTGTGAATGCAATAGGTGCATCCACGGGCTCCTCATAATATCTATTATAGGTGGAGCTTGATGGCCATGAAATAGGGAATAGTCATAGGAATTGTCATATTGACTATTGATATGACCTAGTATAATAATTCTCATACTGAGATTGTTGATGTAACTTAGTATTAAAATTAGCATACTGAGGTTATTAATATGCCTTAGTATCTTACCTAAAAGAAGCAGAGCCTTGGTGCAACGGTAAAAGTTGTCGTTGTGTGACATTGAGGTCATAGGTTTAAGAAGTGGAAATAACCTTTTGCAAAATGCAAGGTAAGGCTGTATACTTTAAGCCATTGTGGTCCGCCCCTTCCCCGAACCCCACATAGGCAGGAGCTTCGTGCACTGGGGCTGCCCATCTTACCTAGAAGCAACTAATCTATTCATTAGACTTTTCATAATATCCAATCAACTATTAATTACATTGGACAGATTAGGATTATACCTTATCTTTGTCTCATGCATATCAAGTAATGGCTTAAGAGTGAAATAGTATGAAAGTAGTGGTTTTCATCCTTTGTTTGGTAGGCTATTGCACTCAACTTTACATACAATGAAATAAATAATTGTATACAATGAATGAGTACCTTTTTTTTTTTTTTATAATGAAAAACCCTAACTAATTGATGCATCTTAACTAAATGTGACTCCTATATCTAAATGACACACAATCAATCCTAAAAGCCCATTAAGGAGTTAAATAATTGATCTTTGATAATGAGTAGGGTGAAAGCTTTTATACCTAAATCTAGATAGCTCCACCTTTTGTCCAGGCTTGACTATTGCTTACTAATTAGGTTCTGCTTAAAAGAGGTTGATACAATTCTCATGGAAGGAGGCATTTAGACATCAACAACCATCAATGAAAGGTGTGGGAAAATTATTTGGATTTTGGATACCCATTATAACCACGATACTCAGAAGCTATTAGAGTGACAATAGATCTCCTCCTTCTAAAAGGTTCCTACAAGCTCAAAACCCTAAATCTCTTGCTACTTGATTTTAAATTAATATTAACGGTTGAGATTACAAGCATACAAGGAATTGATATGTTTTCCTAGGTGGGGCAAGGATCTGATGATGAAATCTAATCCTTATCTTATGAACCTATCCACTATAAAGTAGTAAACATGCAATGCAAGTGCAAGTAAGCAAACTAATGCAACCTATATGCTATCCAGCCAAGGGTTAGATGGGTATTCTCTAATGCAATAACCCTAACTAAAGATGTAATAACTAAGATGAATAACCTTAAACTATATGAATTACTTTACCAACCAAATGCAACCTAACTAGAAAATTAAATCAAAGGAAGGGATACTTACAGTGAGGTTTTTTTATGAAGATCAAGTGTGGGCCTCTAAGCTACACACTTGTTTTATATTAATACAACCCATTTAAAATTGAAATAGAAAACTTGCAAGTTATAATGGGGCCTAACTACAAGTTCACTCAAAAATAAAAAGTCCCAATCTAGGAAAGCAATAAAAGTTGATGAAGCTCCTCTTGCCAATTTCCCCTTGTTCCAAAAACAAGAAAGATGGATCGATTTATAAGGAATTAGCAAGATACGCAAATGCAATGCAAAAATTCTAATCTAATGCAACCTAAAACTATGACTAAAGATAAACAATATAAATAAAGATCCAACCACAAATCCCTTGTGATTCCTTAACAAAGGTGCTAAAAACTTGGTGTAGCATTAAAATTACTTGCAAGCGTATGAATTAATGTAGTATGTTCATGCAAGCAAGGTCAATCCAATGAGGAATCTCATAGATTTGCAATGGATTGGATTCTATTTAGATCAATTAACCTCAGCTAATGAGAAACAATTGTTATTAAATTAGGAAATTTGAACAAACTAAGAAGCAAACTTGCATGGAATTAGAAACTAGAATTAAAAGAAAGTTTCTAAAAATAAAGCTAAGAAAATAGAATGGAAACTTACCTAACTAATACTCATGTAACTAAAGGAAACTAATGGTAAATTAGAATGGATCAAATTATGCAACTAATCTTAAGGAAACTACTCAAACTAGAAACTTTTTCAAATTAACACTTTCTTAAACTAGAATTAAAAACTTTCTAAAACTAAATTAGGAAACTTTCTTACACTAAAGTAACATGTAAAAACAAGTAACTAATGAGGTCTTACTAACTTTAAAAAGAAATTAGAAACATGCATGTGAATGGAAATTGCTATTAAAGGGACTTTCTAAATGCTAAAACTTCCTAAAGGTAGAACTTCCCAAAAATCAAAAGAAAACTTTTTAAACCTAAACTAAGATTAAATAACAAATAAACTACTACCAAAACTAAATTAAGCAAGTTAATGGAGAAATAATCAAAGGTGAATCACCAGATGTACCATGTGCATGATCCATGGACTGTGCACATGGTTTATAGGTGCAAATTTGACCAAATTAAACTCATTTAATGCAAACAAACATGAAACGTAAGCTAGGACTAAAAAATCAACCTAAAAATCTAAATGGTTCCTAAAGATTTAAGCAAATAAGCTATTTTGATGGTTGAAAACAAAGCACAAAGTTAAAGAGGAAAAACTTTCAGATTTCAACTACTTAAAACAATTCAAGCATAAAAAAGCAACTAAAACTACAACTTTTATGCAAGAAAATAACCCAGATCTAAAGTACTTTGATGAAAGAAACATTCTATAGTTAGTTTAAGTGCCTGTTTTAGATTTCCATGTTCTTTATTAGATCCCATAGTTAGTTTGTATTTTAGCTTGCGTTAGAACTATCAAATCTAGTCATCTTTGAGGCTATAGAACCATGCGTACAGTCCTAAAACCATGCACATAGTACTAAGTCCCATTTTTCTTTTATCTTTGGTTAATTTAGTTGTTAGATATGGTTTAATAGTAGCCAAATTAGTTGTATGCATGTTGTTTTATGTTAAGAAAGTTCTTCTTCTTTATATATATATATATATATATATAAAGTTTTAGTTCATAAAAGTTTTAAATTAGGAAAGTTTCCATTTTACATAATTTCCTCAAGTTTAATTTTCTATTTTGTATCTTTCTAACTCTCTATAGTTTCTTTATGTAACGATCCTCAATTTTGGGTTATTTTTTATATATTAAATCATAAATTTGATGGAGAGAAAAATCATAATTTAATTTTTATAAAAAAATTGGGTTTAAGAAAATAACCTCCTTGTAAACTTAAAATTTAGAGTCGAGACTATCAAATTGGATTGTACACATTGATACGAATACAACAACACTAATTTTGCATGAAACATAAAATGAGGTATAAAAATCCAAAAGTTTTATTAATTAAAGGGGTCAAAATTGATAATGGCACCCCCCATTGTTTGTTTGTGGGACGTGATACATGAAATGAGACTAGACATGAGACGTGAGGGAGAGAAACCCTAGCGACCATACCTGCACCATCTTCCCCCTTCACCTGATCGCCCGACGATGATCTCCTTGCACTGGCATGTGCAGTCCATCCCTGGGTAGATCTCTTGTTCACCAACAATGGAGAGATCAAATTTCTTTGTTTTCTCCCTCCTTCCAAGCTCCCCTCCTAGCGTGAAACCCTTCCCTAAGTTGATCCCTGTTTCTCTTCAATCACTAGCGTTGACAGAAACCCTTGTCGGGTTTTCTCCGGTGATTGGATAACCCTCTGCCAGCATGCCTAGATCTCTGCTCCTCCCCTTTCTTTTTTGGTGAAGCACAACTGGGAAACCTTGTTTTTTCAGTGTTGATGAGAACCTAGATCGTGTTTCTCTTCAAGTGGGCGGCCACACATCTACCCCTTTTCTCCTTGTTCACCGGTGATGTGCAGAGGCTAATCACCTTTCCACTACTGACGTGGTACTCCTCTCTTCTTCTCCCCAATCAAACCCTTGGTCTTCAAGCGGCCGGCCACACATCTACTCCTTTTCTCCTTATTCATCGGTGATGTGTAAAGGCTAATCACCTTTCCACTACTAACGTGGTACTCCTCTCTTCTTCTCCCCAATCAAACCCTTGGTCTTCAAGCGGCCGACCACACATCTACCCCTTTTCTCCTTATTCACCGGTGATGTGTAGAGGCTGATCACCTTTCCACTACTGATGCGGTACTCCTCTCTTCTTCTCCCAATTAGACCCCTGGTAGCATAGTGCCCCCCCCCACCCCCTAATTTCCTAGTTTGTATCTTTCTAACTCTTTATAGTTTCTTTATGTAACGATCCTCAATTTTGGGTCATTTTTTAAATATTAAATCATAAATTTGATGGAGAGAAAAATCATAATTTAAGTTTTATAAAAATTTGGGTTTAAGAAAATAACCTCATTGTAAACTCAAAATTTAGAGTCGAGACTATCAAATTTGGATTGCACACATTGATACGAATACAACAACACTAATTTTGCATGAAACAGAGAATGAGGTATAAAAATCCAAAAGTTTTATTAATTAAAGGGGGTCAAAATTGATAATGGCACCCCCACAGTTTGTTTGTGGGATGTGATACATGAAATGGGACTAGACACAAGACATGGGGGAGAGAAACCCTAGCGACCATACCTGCACCATCTTCCCCCTTCACCCGATTGCCCGACAATGATCTCCTTGCACTGGCACGTGCAGTCTGTCCCTAGGCAGATCTCTTGTTCACCAACAATGGAGAGATCAAATTTCTTTGTTTTCTCCCTCCTTCTAAGCTCCCCTCCCAATGTGAAACCCTTCCCTTAGTAGATCCATGTTTCTCTTCAATCACTAGCGCTGACAAAAACCCTTGTCAGGTTTTCTCCAATGATTGAATAACCCTCTGCCAGCATGCCTAGATCTCTGCTCCTCCCCTTTCTTTTTCGGTGAAGCACAGTTGGGAAACCTTGTTTTTTCGGTGCTAATGGGAACCTAGATCATATTTCTCTTCAAGCGGGCGACCACACATCTACCCCTTTTCTCCTTGTTCACCAATGATGTGCAGAGGCTGATCACCTTTGCACTACTTACGTGGTACTCCTCTCTTCTTCTCCCCAATCAGACCCCTGGTCTTCAAGCGGCCAGCCACACATCTACCCCCTTTCTCCTTGTTCACCGGTGAGATGCAGTACACTAACTCTACTAGGCCATGGGTGGGCTGGGGAGCCAAGAACTAAATCCCTCTCTCCCCTCTCCGTTTTCCCCTATCAGACTCTAGTGGTGACCAAACAGAAACCCACTGTCAGTCACCATCCCCTTCCCTATGTTCTCCTTACCTGGCAAGTTATGGTGGAGTCAACTCTCCCCCAACTCGTTTTGGGGGCACTGAGTTGACCCAGCATGCCCCACATAAGTGTGGAACTACAATAATTGATTCTAATCAGTCTAGGAAAGATCTCAGAGATCCAAGATAACCCTTATGATCCTTGCAACAGGAGAAATAATACCCATCTTTCTAATTATTGATTGGGGAAGATCCAACCATTGATTTTACTAGACCTTTAATTAGAAGTTAGATCGTCTAATCTGTGATGTTCTGACTTTATTTTTTCCTATCTAAATAGTCCATTATGATCCTCATGAAGTGTAGATTAATATCTATGTAAGATATTTTAGATCTAAAATATCTCTAGAGATGATTTAGCCTCTTAGTCAATGGCTGAGATCAACTAAAGATCTAGGTATGAAATTGGATCCAATTTGATGATCTGAACTATTTAAAAATCTTAATTAGAAATTATTTAGAATTACTAAATTGTTATGTGATCTAGGGCGATCGGGTGAGGATCTTTGATGAGATCAGCATAGATGTCTAATGATCGAGCATAGTTAAAGTCATCGGTGGACGATCTGACCAAGCAGACTACTGAGTGTCATTTAAATTGATTGGTATGAAGTAAGATTACTATCTTAATCATTTGATAAGTTGATTTGATAATAATTAAATATGATTGAGCATGAGATTCATATAATAATGCCCGATTAGTTGATTTAAATAGTATATTACTTAAAATTTATGTGATCTGAGCCTAATAGCTCTAAAATATACATTGATATAATTAAAAAAAAAGGATCAGATGGTTTTGAGTGGGTGTGATTGAGTATGATTTGAAGTATTAGCCAATTAGGGTAGGCTCCGCCTTAAGATTCCAAGGTTGGGAATCATTAGAATGTCTTGAACGCAATGTAATGAATACAAAAACTTAATGTTGTGTAATTAAGAATCCAAGTTAGATAAATTAGAATCTAAGTGTCACTGGATGTGATATGTATCCAGGTGATGGAATGGTGGTGGACCACGTTAGAGTTGCGTCTGACTAAACTAAGAGGCACAGACGAGTAGTACGCGTTAGAGCATGACTTGTTATTTGGGAACTTTGAGGCATGTGTTTTATACCCTATCATGTGTTTTATGTATTTATTATACATGTTTGATATCATGACATCTTAATCCATACGATTTTTTAGATTTTGAGACATGACTGATGATGTATATTATGCTTTTAACTTTAGCTTATTGAGATTTATTACACATAAAAGTTTCTATAGTTCATATCATGTTTTGCTATTTTATGATAGGTGTTTATGTTCGGTAGGTACTATGCTAGGAGGGTTGTAGGGTTGGCCACTCACCCTTTGACTTTATGAATAGACACTAGCCCTAAAAGAGGGCAATGTACGTAGGTGGTGGTATCATGGGCAATCCCCACTACGGGTCTGTCCCCCCATGTGAGACGAGGAAGTCTCCCATTTCGGTGCTGATGAGGAGCGGCAGTGGTTGAGACCCTAGAGTGGTTGCCACTACGGCATAGTAGCCCATACTCTTATCATGTATGCTTGTATGGTATGGATATATTAGGTAAAGCTTATGTGGGCGGCAAGATGTGGGCAGGCTTATGGGCTGAGCAAGTTACTTGGTGTGTGAGCTACAGGTGAGGAACCCTAGAATTGGAATAAGTACTCATTGCCCGTGATATGAATGTAATGGACACTCTTAGGGCTTGATTCTGTACAGTTCTCTATTCATCATGACATGCATTTGTATTATGATGTGGAAACAGATTCTTATTTATTTTTTACAGGTACATATCCATGTATTACTCATGCTTGCATGTCATGATGATTTGTTCTGATATTGTTTTATTCAGGCGAAAAGCATGCCTTAATTATTATTGTTTCTTTCAGACTTATGAGTTTTCATGCGTTATTCATTATGGATGCATGATGATTTTAACGTGCCTTGTAAATGATTTACTCTATGAGACTAGCCATGATGTTGATATCCTATGCAAACTATTTTATTCCATGTTTTATTATTTACAATCACCTACACAAGCAATAACTTACTGAGGCATTGCTTTATTTGTAATGCCACAGATACAGAGAGTAGCAATAGTTTTGACGCGTTGATAGAGCAGGCAAAAGTGATGATAGTTCCTAATAAAGCATTGAAGACATTTCAGAAATGATAAAGTTTGTCTATGACCGCACTTTGCCTATTGTTTATGGACTGTACATTAATATAAATTGCAATGTGACCTAGATGTAAGGATAAGTATTTATGTTGAATGTGACGGCTGTGTGTGGACGAACCTGGATAATGTTGTCGTATCTTGATTTCTATTCTACTATTAGATTATACAATTTTATTATTATTGAATATAGTATTTGATTTGGTAGAAATGAGATATCATTTCCCCATTAAATCCATGATTTTGTGGTTGTATGACTCTCAAAATTTTGAAATAAATGCTTTTATTCAAGTTTTGTTTTTGGTTGATTTAAAAATCAAAGTTTTTAAAACAGGGATCCAGATACATTTTACAAATTGTTATTTTATTGGTGTGAAAACCTGGGGTGTCATACTTTATTTGTTATTAGTTAAGTTTTCAATTCCAATTGCTTAGTTTAAGTTTTAGTAAGTTTACTTCTAATTCTAGATTAGGAAAGTTTCCACTTTTTAGTAAATGTCTTAAATTAGTTACTCACTGTAATTCATGCTTAACTTATTTACTTTTCCTATTTAAATGCGTGTTAGTTACATCATGCATATTAGCTTCTTAGATTTAGAAAGCATTCTTAAATTAGAATTCCATGTGGAGCATCTTAGTATCATGCATTTATTGTAACCATCACCATTTTCTAATTTAGAAACAAACCCACACACTTTCTTAATTGCACGCATGGAGCCTTCCATGCTAGGTTTGCACTCCTCATTCATTTCCATCACATAATCCATTAGTATCTCACTTTCCTTCACTTATACACCTTCTTATCATGTTTCTAATTTCATACTTCACACACCCACTTTCTAATTTTAGAATTCATTCATATTTCCATTTAGTTAGTTCATGCATCATTCTTTCTTTTTTATGGAGTTGGACTAAGGAAAAGAAAAAGATTCTTGGAAATAATGGTAGAATACTCCAAGATTACCGTTTCATAGGCATTGGAAGCTCCGGCATCCCCACCCTATGGTGCTGAACCTCCTAGCTCGGCCACAGGGGTGGTGAGACGTGGATATCAAGTGATTATGGGAGTCATTGTTGCAATTGCAATGGTGGTCATGGTTTAGTAGTTCTACTAGTTATTAGAATGTTTGTTGTGATAGAATAAGATTAGTTGTTATTCTTATGTACACGGGTTATGAGTCTTGTGACCAGACTATTTTTTCTATTCGATACCAAGGAAAAGGATTATTTATTTTATTTTATTTTTTCTAAAATGGATGTCTCGGATGTTGAGATTAATGATATCATTTAGCTTTGCTGTATTTGATCAATAAAATAAGTCCATGCCTCCTATATCATTGTCAAAGATATTTCCATTTTAATTGATAAAATATTGGACCATTCTACCAAGTATTTCATATCCAAATCTAGTTTATATTTCTTTTTTCTAATTTGAGCACCTGCAAAATTGGAGTCTCAAGAGTAAATCATTTACAAGGCACGTTAAAATCATCAAGCATCCATAACAAATAAAGCATGAAAACTCATAAGTCTGAAAGAAACAATAATAATCATGACATGCAAGCATGAGTAATACATGAATATTTACCTGTTAAAAATAAATAAGAATATGTGTCCACATCATAATATAAATACATGTTATGATGAAAATAACTTGTTTACTTTTAACTCTTAAGTTAATTAGGTAATATTTGGCCCATTTATCTTAACTTGAATACAAACTTTCAACCTAAGCTGCCCAGATCATCTAAAGGTTGATCTGGCCCACATTTAAGTGTTGATTTGACCCTTAAAATGATTAGACGCTCGACGTAGCTTAATATCCTAAGCTAGAACCTAATCATATTGACGAAATGGACCATCTTGTGACCTATTAAGACCAGGCCCAGCCCATAAATGGTCTTGGCCACTGCGTAGTTGAAGCCAACGATGGTGGCCGGCTCCGCTTCCAAATTTTAATGTGTACATTGTACAATACAAAATTTCTATTTGTCTGACTCTTCGGTTTCCACCTTTAATAGTTTGTCCTCTCTCTCTCGTTTTCGCGCATAATGCCGCCTAAAGACGGCCCATAGTGCAAAACGCCGATCCGAGTGGCGTAACTTTTTCGCGGTCCTACGTGAATAAATAGAGCCCGTTGAGTTCCTCTCCATCCTACCTCAGACCACCATAACCTATTGGAGCTGATCAAGCTTTTCAAGTTCTAATCTAACCAAGATAAGCTCCAATGGCCTCCAAGCAAATCTACCTCATCTTCGCCATCATTTTGACCCTTGCTCCTGCAATCACTCTGGCAAAGGAGTTTGTAGTTGGAGATGGTGAAGGGTGGAAATTTGGTTTTGACTATCAAAAGTGGGCTGAGGGCAAGGATTTCGTGGTTGGCGATACACTTGGTAAACTGACCAATTAATGCTACTTCTTTTCTGGTTTGATGATCGCTTGTTATTTATTTTAATTAATATTGTAGACCATTGGTGGAAGGTTCATCCGAGGCATGCTTAGATGAGATACTGGTGTTTGCTTCTAATCGTTACAGCTTGTAATTAAGAACGTATAATTCGATAAATTTTCTTTTCCTTTTTGTTTCAGTTTTCAAATACCCACAGGGACAGCACAATGTCATTAAAGTCGACGCGGTCGGCTTCCAGAACTGCACGAAGCCTTCAGACGCGAAGCCTCTTACCACAGGCAATGACAGAATTACCCTTTCATCCGCCGGAAAGAAGTGGTACATCTGTGGCGTGGGGAAGCACTGTTTGAACAAGCAGAAACTCAAGATTACCGTTTCAGAGGCATCGGAAGCTCCGGCATCCCCACCCTCTGGTGCTGAACCTCCTAGCTCGGCCACCGGGATGGTGAGGCGTGGATATCAAGTGATTATGGTGGTCATTGTTGCAATTGCGATGGTGGTCATGGTTTAGTAGTACGACTAGTTATTAGAATGTTTGTTGTGATAGAATAAGATTAGCTGTTATTCTTATGTATACGGGTTATGAGTCTTGTGACCAGACTATTTTTTCTATTCGACACCAAGGAAAAGGATTATTTATTTTAATTTTTTTTTTCTACAATGGATGTTGAGATTAATGATATCATTTGGCTTTGCTGTATTTGGTCAACAAAATAAGTCCATGTCTCCTATATCATTGTCAAAGATATTTCCATTTTAATTGATACAATATTGGAGCATTCTACCAAGTATTTCATATCCAAATCTAGTATATATCTCTTTTTTCTAATTCAGCAGCTGTAAAATTGGAGCTCTTTATAGGGTAAAAGTAGTTTAATCTATTAATTGTTTAGCATGTGAAGTTTTGTGGTACTTATTATTGATTATCTCTACAGATATTTAACATAAAAAGAACAACTTTCTATCATTTTAGCCTTCAACCAATTACAAATAATAGTAATTACCTAGAACACTATTTAATTTATTTTAACTTTAGAAACATATACACAATTCAAGATTATAAATATCATTCCATTCAGCTTACAATTAAAATACAATGACTAGTTTTCTCATACATTGATGTTTACAATGTATACCCCCATATCTACAGTTTAGATATATACTCTATTTAATTCCCCAAAAACTAGTAAATCTTGTCTAATTGCAAATTAGTAGAATTTAACATTCACACATAAGTTCATAATTGAATAATTATATACAAATTGCCATAGTATTTTGAATTTCCAACTTGTTCTACAGCTAAATTAGAAATACTAAACAATGAAATCCATGCTTCACAGAATGAGGTAATGAATTACAATCATATATGTTTGTTCACAAATCATTATATTCTTAATTTCAAATAATTTGCAACAAATAGATCATATCCCGGTCCGGTTGTTTGATTGACCCTTAGTACCCTCACTCTGTGATCTATCCAAGAGAGGCCCAACACATTATAATTAATTAATGATCTTGGCCACTGGGTAGTTCAGGCCAATGATGTGGAATGCTCGGTTTCCAATTTTTAGTGTGTATGTTGTACAATATAAATCTTCTATTTGTCCTCTTCAGTTTCTACAATTAATAGCTCTCTTCCTCTCTCCCTCTCTCCCTCTCCCTCTCATGCCCATAGTGCCACCCAAAGGCGGCTGAAATTGCAAAACGCCGATGCGCTGGTACAACTTTTTCGCGGTTCTACATGAATAAATAGAGCCCGTTGAGCTCCTCTCACTCACCATCTTACCTCTGACCACCATAACCTATTGGAGCTGATGAAGCTTTTCAAGGATTAATCCAACGAAGATAAGCTCCAATGGTGTCACACCCGTGTCCTACAATCAGGTTAAAATAAGAATTAACTCATTAATCTTCTCAGATTCTATGAAACAAGACAACCAAGGCAGGATTGAGCACGTGAGCCCGCATGAGTCCAGTTGCAAATTGAAGACAGTTTTGGGTAAATTTTGAATCTTTAGAACTTGTTAAATTGTATATCTTGTAAGGATTAGATGAATTGAAATTTCATTTGGATTCATAGCAAAATGTGAGCAAACTTATTTGAAAGTGAAAATTTTATAGAAATTCAAGTAATTATACAGTAAATTAAAAATATTAAAAATCTAGTGATGAAAGTTTGATTATTGGATTATGCTCGATAAGAGCTTTCCAACGACGCTAAGAACTCGTAAAACGAAGACTGGGACTCAAAAATCCAAAAGAAATGGTCCAAATTGATAATAGCACCCCCTAACTAACTCTTCTACACAATGTCACAAGGAAGCGAGTCGACACGTGGGAGTCAGACTCGTCACGCGGACTCAGCCCCTTCCACCCCCACGCATCTGTAACAGGGGAAATGGGAGAGAGAGAGAGAGAGAGAGAGAGAGAGAGAGAGAGAGAGAGAGAGAGAGATCAATGGACAGCTTTCCTCCCCACTCCCTTTCTTTCTCCTTCTCCCCTACCCTCATGAATCAGCAGGAGATTTCTTGCTTGGCTGATTATCTTCTCCCCATGTTCCAAACCCAGCAGCCATGAACATCGTTGGAGATGCTCGCCCTTCAACCCCGAGCCCTCGCCTAACTCGTCGAATCGGCCATCTCCACTCTGTCTACCCATCTTGGCTGAGCCACTCACGCCCAAATCATCAAAACCCTCCCCACCATTCCCACCTTCCTCTCCAATCACCTCACCAACTCCTACTCCAAACCCAACCTCCTTCCTCCATCCATAACCCTCCTCTCAAATGCAATGGCTTCAAGTACAACCCATTGACTTCACTTTCCCTCGTTTTTTTTAGGCCTCTTCTGCATTTCGCATACCCATGACCTGGAGACAGCTCCACGCTCTTGCTGTCAAGGTGAGTCACGCTTTTCATGTCTTCATAGCCTGCAATGACTTTGATATGTATTTTAAAACTAGCATGCGAGAAGATGCATTGAAGCTGTTTGACGAAATTCCCAAATGGAATATTGCTACTTGGAATGCATTTATGACTAATGCTGTCCTTGAACGTAAAAGGGTTGATGCAGTAGCTACCTTTTTGAACCTTCAACACACTAGTCGTGAACCAAATTCAATAACATTCTGCATGTTACTGAATACCTCCTTTGACTATTCTCAGCTTTGGCTTGGGGCCCAATTATACAGATTCGTTATTTGATTGGGGAAGGAAACATGTCTCCATTGCCAATGGGCACATTGACTTCTAAGGAAAATGTCACCAAATTGCTGATGCTGGGATGGTCTTTGATGGAATTTCTTGTGTAACAATGTCTCTTGGTGTTTGATGATTGCAGTGTGTGTACAAAACAATGAGGAAGAGAACACACTTATGACTTTTTAGCAGGCGAGAAAGGAAGGCAGTGAACTAATTGATTTCATGGTTTCCAACGTGCTTAACGCTTGTGTAGGGCTTGTTATGCTTGAACTTGCAAGGCAGTTCATGCTCTAGCTGTTAAATCGTATGTTGAAGACAACATCTACGTGGGAAGCCCCCTTGTTTATATGTATGGCAAATGCAGGAGTATTATGAATTCTAAGAAAGCTTTTAATAAAATGCTAGAGAGAAACTTGGTAACTTGGAATAGCATCATAGGTGGGTATGAAAACCATGGTCATTTTGAGATGGCAATTGCTTTGTTTGAAGAAATGATAGTGTCAACAACATATGTTATGTTTGTTTGTGTACTATCAGCGTCTAATAAGGCTGGGAAAGTAGAGGAGGGATTGAGGATTTTTGAAGAGATGAAAAGGAAGTATGGAATTGAGCCAGGGTGTGAGCATTATGCATGTATTGTGGACTTGTTGGGAAAGCTAGAATGGTGGAAAAGGTATATGAGTTTATCAAGGGAATGCCCATACAGCCTACGGGTTTGTAGGGTACATAGGAAGCCCCAGCTGGGAAACATTGCGACTCGGAAATTGTTTGAGCTTGATCTCGTGGACTTTGGGAACCATGTGTTACTGTCAAAACATGTTTGCCTCTTCCATTTGGTTTTGAGTGCAGTTTGAAAGACATTGGTTATTAAAATATGAATCGTACTACAAACACAGGTAAGGACCCTAAACCCTTTCATTCCTTAAGTTCTTGTTGATCTGTTCTCTTGAAATTAACTTTATGCATGTGTAAAATGAATATATTGTCACCTTGGTTCAATGGATGATAGAAATTGTAATTTCTTATTAAAATGGTCATGTTATAGTATGACTTAATATGCTTAATTGTTGTGATGATGCAAACTGTTATAAAATGGTCAAGCCCAAGATAGTAAGCCCTGAGGGCCGCCCGGCAAGCTATGATGACGCCTTCCAAGATGGTAAACCCTGAGGGAAAGGGCTACCTGGTTGCTTGTAACTAAGGTGAAGCCACCCAAGATGGTAAATCTTGAGGATTGGATTGTCTAGTATTGAGCCTCCCAAGACGGTAATTCTTGAGGGAAAGGGCTGCCTGGTTTTTTGAAATCATGGTGGAGCCGCCCAAGATGGTAAACCTTGAGGGATGAGCTGTCAGGTATTGAGCCTCCCAAGATGGTAATTTCTGAGGGAAAGGGCTGCCTGGTCTTTTGGGATCATGGTGAAGACGCCCAAGATGGTAAACCCTGAGGGATGAGCTGGCATATTGAGTTACCCAAAATGGTAAACCCTAAGGGAAAGGGCTGCCTGGTTGATTTCGACTAAGGTAGAGCCGCCCAAGATGGTAAATCTTAAGGGAACCTGACTTTGGCACTGCCTAAGATGGTAAATCCTGAGGGTCTGGCTGCCTTGATGATGATAATCGTAATGGGCCGCCCAAGATGATAAACCTTGAGGGAGATGACTATTGGATCCTGGTGTAATGCTAAGTATGTTTAATATTACTAAGGGAATCATTAATGAGTATGCAGCTTCGTTGAATGTAACGCTTATGATTTGCATTTAACTTTAGAATGAGGTTCATGACTTAGTCACTCATCTATTGAATGTCCTGTGGTTGGACACGAATGGGAAATTCTTATGGAAATGAATGCTTATGTTGTATTTGAATGCTTTTTGAGCGTAGCAACGAGAATGATTGGATATGCATGGGTTTGGTTATTTTCCCTTACTGGGCTTCGCAACTCACCTTATTATTTTGCAGGTACCAGTCAGGCAGAGAAGAGAGGTGGTTGAGTGAATTGAAGGCTTTATTGGAGATGTTAAATTTTAAATTGTATATATATTGAAGATGTTATATATATATATATATATATATATATATATATATATATATATATATATATATATATATATATATATATATATATATATATACACACACACACACATGTATATATGTGCTAATGCTGAAAACGAGTTATATCTTAGTTTTGACCATAATCCTTATGCATCCTATAGGTTTATTTTTTTGATAGGGCATGTATGAGACCCACTTAAACTCCTGGTTGGTAAGCAGGTGTTAGTAATGCATTATGATAGATAGTACGGAAACAGAGTCTTCCTTAAAAGGATTTATAACTATTGTGTTGTCTATCAGGTAAACCGTATTGTATGCGTTAAATGCATAAGTCTGAAAAATATAGGAGACTCTGCTGAAATTTCGGCAGAACTTGGTAGTTAATAAGAGTAGAAGATTTTATCAATCAAGCGCCTAAGTGCATAGGATGAGAGCACGTAGCTCTCTCAATACTCCCACTGTGAAAAAAAATAAAAATGAAGGCCACGTAGGCCTAATTCGGCCAATTACTAGGCTTGATTAAGCCTAATTGCGGCCCCGGGAATTGGGGTCTCGACAAATGGTCTCCAAGCAAACCTATCTCATCTTTGCCATCATTTTGACTGTTTCTCCTTCTATCACTCAGGCAAAGGACTTTGTAGTTGGCGATGCTAAAGGCTATAAATTTGGTTTTGACTATCAAAAGTGCGCCGAGGGCAAGGATTTCCGGGGTGGCGATACACTTGGTAAATTGACCAATTAATGTTACTTCTTTTCTCATTTGAAGATCGATCATGTGATTTGTTTTAATTAATATTGTACACCATTGGTGGAAGGTTCATCTGAACCATCCTAAGATGGGATACTCATGTTTAGGTGTTAGTGTTTGTAATCCTTACAGATTGTAATTTAAAAAGTATAATTCCATGATTTTTGTTTTCATTTTTGGTTCAGTTTTCAATCACCCAGAGGGAAAACACAATGTTATTAAAGTCGATGCAGCCGGCTTCCACAACTGCACAGCGCCTTCCGATGCTACGCCTCTTACCACAGGAAATAACAAAATTTACCTTTCATTCGCCGGAAAGAAGTGGTACATCTGTGGGGTGGCGCAGCACTGCATAACAAGCAGAAGCTCAGCATTACCGTATTAGAGGCATTGGAAGTTCCAGCATCCCCACCCACTGGTGCAGAAGCTCCGAGCGCGGCCACCGGGATCGTGACGTGTGGATATCAAATGATCATGGTGGTCATTGTTGCTATTGTGATGGTGATCATGGTTTAGTAGGACTATTAATTAGAATGTTAATTTTGATAGAATAAGATTACCTGTTACACTTGTGTAGGCGGGATATGAATCTTGTTACATAACTATTATTTCTATTCCGCACTAAAGAAAAGAATTCTTTATTTTTATTTTTTCTACAGTGGATGGCTCTGATGTTGAGATTAATTATGTGCATTTGATCTACAAAATAAATCCCTGTCTCCTATATCATTATAAAAAATAATTTCATTTTAATAGATAATATATTGGAGCATTCTAACAAGTATTTCATATCCAAATCTAGTTTATATTTCATTTCTCTAATTCGAGCAAATACAAAATTGGAGTTTTTGATTGTTCAAACTTAGTTTAATTTATTAATCGGTTAGCATGTGAAATTTCATTGCACTTATTACAGTTTTTGGGGTTTTATATATTTATTTTAAATTTTAAATTTAAGTCTAAGCAGGTTAATTGGCAGAAAGATATCTACTAGTGGATTAATTATAATCATTTACATCTGCTATTTGCAGCCTTAACATATGGACAAAATTATTCAGACACGGTTAACATAACCTAAGAAAAAGCATGGTCTACTTATCGAAGGCAAGAGTGATTATTTTATTTTATTTTTAAATTAGACACACACAAAACCTGCAACCACAGCTCACCCTGATTATGTACCGGGAGACTCTTCCCAGCGCCACTATTCTAGAAGGCTTTAGTGCACCAGTGATGATCATTATATCTAACAATTGCCAAGGCTTGATCACTCAGTTATCCTTTAGGAAGGAAAGGCCTTTTGAATCTTTTGTAGCCCCTATTAGTAAACAAAAAGGGGCATTCTCTTGCATCAGACATGTGGGAAGGACATTTCTTAAAGCTCTAAATATTGTATTTTATATTTTTCATTTCATTGGATGGAAATTTGAAGTGATTTTAAGTAATATATCAAAAATTTTGAAATGAGTTTTCTACTAAATTTCATTTTTTGGTTTTCCTTTTCAAGCACTAATAAGAAGCATAGGATGAAAACGTTGTCCATGAATAACTCAATTCAAAGATTGTTATTCCCATTACCAAACAACTTATATAGCTTATTTATATTACCTAAAACCTTACATAAGATATAGCAAATGTAGGGATGGCAACAAGTTGGGTTGACCAAAATTGTTGGCTAAAATAATGCTTTTATCCTAACATTAGCCTTGACCTCAACTAACTTCGAGTCATAGTTTTTCAATCCCAAGACTATTAGGGTAAAAAACATACTTCTGACCCCAGCCTAACATGTAGGATCAATTCGCCCTAATTGACCTCAACACTAGAAATTTTTTTATACTTGAAAATTTTGTTGATAACAATTTTCAAATAATTTTTTATGACAAACATTTAAATAATCACTTAATTACCAAAAATGAACTTGCCCTTAGAGTTTCAGAGAATTATATGAAAGGATAGTTTAGTTAATATATAAACATATAAACAATGCTCTAGGTCCCTAAGTTTTTACTCACTGACTCTAAACCAATCATAACATGAATTAGAGTCACGATTTTTTAACCTAGCCCAACTCTAACAATAATTTTCTGGCCCTAAAGCCTGACCCTTTGCCATCTATATGCGCATGCATGTTAGAGATTGCCTGGAGTACATTGAAACATAAATTTTCTTTGAGTAAAAAATTCATTAAGTTACACAAAAATACAAATCTCTCTCATTGGGTCAAGCCGGGGCGTTGGAGAAATCGTTAACTCCAATTTGTAGGTCGTTCTTCTGCTTCGTTTCAGTCATTAACTCCTATCTGTTGGGCATATACGCAGATGATCCTACCTTGAAAATCATGGTCCCAACGGATTGCTCTAAACTCCGTTTACAAGGTGAAGCAAGAGAAATTTTTGAGCTTATTAACTTCTTTAAATAATTCCGGCATGTGGGGGAAGGGGAGGAGCATTCATATTTTCCAAATTAAAGCAACTGGCATATGGAAGCCATAGATAGGAGCATTAACTCCGACGTGTGTACATCTACACTTTTCTGTGGCTACCAAAATTGAATTAGAAAACCATTCGTGTGAGGCTGTTTTGGATTTTGGTCTATTTGGAACTCAATTATTATAAGTGTTTGGCTACCAAGTTTATTGATTCATTATGTTACATTAAGGGCACAATAAGTAAGGATTATTACAGTCCGTTGTCTGCAATTATGCCATGGAATAGTCCAGTTTAATGATATAATCCAGATTATAAATCCTGCCAAGCACGTTACCAACCAAATCAAGTATTATTGGGTTATGACAACTACTTATATTAGAGAAATTAAATTTGAATTTGAGCATTCAGAAGGAGACAGGAGCATGTATAAGATTGACCGGCTTAGTTGTGTCTCAGAGATGGACTGGGTTTAACATCTTGCCCGTGTAAGACTCTGAGTAAGTCTACCAAAGGAGAACTATGAAAGTGGTTTCCTCTGTTGAGCATGTTCCATTAGCAAGGAATGCGTGGAATATATTCAAATGGAAATCAGTTTTCAGCTTTCTGTGATGCCTAAGTCTAACATTTAGGTTGATATGGAGATTCAATTCCAGCTAGAAACTTAGACACTGATTGGAGTTAGACCAGTAAGACTAGCCTAGTCCGTTAACCCCCTAAAACATGAAATCTCATATACTCAAAATTAAGAAAATATTGGAAAACGGCACAAATCAAATTGCAAATCTTATTAACTTATAAAGAAGATCAATTAGAGTTAACATTAAGTGGCCTTTATTCCTAACATTAAATTGCAAATCTTATTTCCATAAAGAGACAAGTCATAACATTTATTTCTTTTCCTCTTTTCTTTCACGCCAAATGGGGGATGATTTATTAGACAAGAAAGAATGCCACGAAGGCTGAAAGAAACACCAAAGAAACGGAAACAAAAACAAGTATACATAAGAGAAAAATATATTATATGTGTCTGTGTGTGAAGCAATCAACTCGATCAAATAATCATCTACTATGATAAAGACTCGACCATGACTCTCCTTGTTACCACTGATCACAAGTAGTCTCATCTGGATATATTTGAGAATGACAATAAATTTGTCCATTTCTCTACTGGGCCAGCCCCTTGTTGTAGTTTTCTAGCTACTGAACTTCATCCGACAGCAAACTTGTCATATACCTGGTTTAGTTATGCCCATATGATTTGTACTCTTCTTAGTGATAATGTAGCTAGTTAGTCTAAGTGACACTGCTGTGGTGGATATTCAAACTTAGGTTCATAAGATGATCAGTCAATCAGGTGATGCACTTATATATGACTCAATCGCCTCAATATACCCTTTCAGACAATAGTTTCTAGCATATATCTCCCATCACCTAAATAGGCTAGACCTCAATTTATATGACGTTCAGGAGGTCGTGTTCTAGTTATACAAGTAACAAATGGTCTCTAGGCTTAAAATGTGTTTTATTCAAACTAGAGAACTTCCAGTGCACCAAATGACCATCATCACCTGACCACGTGAATGAAGCTTCGATTGGACAGGCATTATGGCGGTAATCAGAATAATGTGAAACATTTTGATACATGAAAAAATTCCAGGTGTGAAAGCGTTGCAAAGATATAAGATTGAGTTGCTATGATTTAACCACAAGCAGCACAAAATGACAGTTTTTAGTACTACAATAATGCCTAAAATTTTACCTATGTTAAATATCACTCCATTGAAGTTGGCTATTTGTTTCATTTTCATCTAGGCTAGCAATGGACCATACTGATAAGATATGGAGGCACCCTTGCTATATCACGGGATCCATCTTTTAATACAAGACCAACCCAAGGTTATCAACGATTTCAACGTTTCTAATTGATTGCAGAGTACTTATTAGCCTGTTAAAAATTGTAGGAGAGTCTGACAAATGGTCGAAGTTGACTATTTTCAGGTGCTATGCAGTCATATAAATTAGAAGTTTAGTGATACAATTTTATGCCTGCAGGCAAGTGATATTTAATTTTATAAGTTTTTTTTTTTTTTGAGATGAATGGAATATCCTTCATGCCTCTTAAAACACTAATGGAACAATTGGGACACACATATTTCATTTGTTCTGTTGATAGCTTTTGGCAACACTTTGCTAGTCCACGAAGTAAGAGATTACCGAGAGAAAATGCATTTGCCATCATTGCTATTCCATCCATTATGGAATGACTAGAAATGAGTGTAAAATAGTTCATGAAACAAATCAATGAATAATAGGAGTTTACAATCTATTCATTCACTTTAGATGTCCAAATTGTTGGAAACTATAACTGGTGACATTAAACATGAACTTAGATTCAGAGAATATTGTGATGAATATGTTCTGCATGACTGATGAACTATAATAAAAGGGGCAGCACCGATACACGAAGCTCCTGCCTATGCGGGGTCCGGGGAAGGGGTGGACCATAAGGGAAAGGATAATACCTATCCAATATCAATTCAACAGTGTAACATGTCTGCATTACCATCTTTATGAAGTCACTAGAAAAGTGGAACATAGATAAAGCAAAGCGATGAATCATGAGTCAAGAACATAATCTACTCATTTTCTAACTGATATATCAACTGTTGAAGTGCATATAGTTTAATTGTACATGAACATGGACTCGTATTAAAACCACACACAAAATCCTAGAAAGTGTTGCAGAAATAACCACAAATCAAGCAGGGTAGGATCATGGCTAAACCACAACTTTAGAAAGCAATTTCTATAGCCATAGGAAGATGATAATGTTAGTGAGATCTGAATTTTCTAATGAATGCAGCTGACTCACCGATATGTATCACTGAACATGAATTATTTCTTTCTGTGATTTGGGTCAACTTCAACTAGATAAGCATCACAATGTCTCCCTTGAATATTGCCAGAGAATGATCAGTATATGAAGATTGCTCCCTAATTGAGTCGGATGTTGACATCTTTCTCATAAATGGTAGGCCCTTACAAGGGGATAAGGCGGAGATTCATTAAAAAAAACTACTTACCACAATTTCTGAAAGCTTATGGATAGGTTGGAAAGCTTGCTTTCATAGATATTTGCTTCAGAAGCAAAATTCTTCTCACTTTCAACATTTAATGGAAGCTTCATTTCTATTTACTTGCCCTTAATAATGAATATTGCTCCATATTTAGAAGGTTATTTAAAGGATAATGTTTTGCTTTGGTAATGCCAAAGAAGCTAAAACCTGAAATACTGCTAATCATACCCAAGAGGAATATATTTATAACTTTAAAAGAGATTTGGAGTTTCAAATCAAACTTACATAGAATTTTCCTGCAAATGTGTTGGAACTCCTGAAGGTGAGTATGCAATATTTTAAGATTAAATCTAGGGTAAAAAGTTAAAGTTGCAAAACTTAATAATCAGAATATATAGCCTAATGAATGAACAAATCCCCTCGATTTGGTCTTGACTTTAACCAACAAACCTTCTTTCTTGCTACCATAACTATCTCTCCCTGTAGATACAAAACCCTTCCCACCTTGTGGGAAAATTTTGTAGCTTGCAATTCATCTTTGGTGACATCCTACACATTACCATTTTGTTTTTGGTACAACACCTTGAAAGTGATTCCTACTTCTTACTTTCTCTACATCTTAGAGACCTCAACTTCTAGCATCTGCTTTCTACATGGCTTCTCTCATTCTTTTCCAGCTCTTGCAACTACACTAAATATGAAGCTGGAAACTCACTTGCAATTCTACGATTATGACAGATGTCAATATTTAAACAACACTAAAAGGTCATAGATAGAAAAAAAAAAGAAGGGCAGGCTGGTGCATGAACCTCCAACATATGCAAGGACCAGGAAGAGGCTATTTCCATGCCTTGAACTCATGACCTCAAGGTCACACAACGACAACTCTACCATTGCCCCAAGGCTCTCCTTCACTCCAGGTCATAGATGTCATCAATAAATGCAAAAATCTTCATGGACCAACCGCTTCTTATGTTCCAAGAAAAAGTCAATTTAAGACTCTCCATGCACAATGACATGATCTCTCAATAAATGGCAGCTAGATCAAACGCCAAGCACAAAAGAGCACAAGCCACTGCTCGATTAAATCAGTAAAGTTAACAGAGTAGGAAACACATGAAGATATTCCAAACATGATCTCTGCCCATACATCCCGCCCCACGAAACAGAAACAACAGATTCACACATGCGCTAATAGGATTAGTTTAGCTAAAGAGCAGCAGAAGGAAGATACTGTTACATTAAATTCTATCATTTTGGATAAATCAGTTAAAATGTTGATGGTCTCTTTCCAGACCCACTTCCCACAGCAACATTTTCAAAGTGAAAAACAACTAATCCTAGCTCTGTGACCAATTCATGGTTAATGCTTGGAAATGCGAGAAGCCCCAAAACTAAAAACTGGATATAATCAACTCTGGACATAATAAGAGAGAGAGAGAGAGAGAGAGAGAGAGAGAGAGAGAGAGAGAGAGAGAGAGAGAGAGAGAGAGAGAGAGAGCAGCCTGGCGCATTGTGTATGCAAGGTCCATAGAAGGGACGAACCACAAAGGGTCTATAATACATAGCCAACAACCTAGCTTAAAGTAGTAATAAGCCAACAACCGTTGTTAGCACCTTCAACCAATAAACATGATCATGCATAACAGCACCAATGCAGCTAAATTCTATGATGTATAATAATATCCTATCAAGCAACTCCCTACTTCAAAATCAACTCTAAACCTATATGGCATAAACGATCAAGCTTAAAGTTGCAAGAAGCCAACAACTGCTATTAGCACCTTCAACTACCAAACCCGATCACAAATTACAGCACCAATTGCAGCTAATTCTGTTTAGATATAGACAAATATCCTATTAAGCAACTCTCTATGCCACGAGGAAAGTACCAAGCACAATAATGCATGAAGTCTCACCAAGTGTGTGCACTTGTAGTAAGCCCATCCACTAGGCTTTCTTTCTAACACAATTGCTACTAGCAACAGTTCTACCCTATGCATCTACAAAATTGATCAGAAGCTAAAGCGCAAAAGTAAAGCAACTTTGCCAAAAGACTCATTAACATGACTAACCTTTTTCACGGTTCTTCTATTGCTTCCAGCAGAAAACCCTAATGCCATGAGATAGCGTCTCTCCTTGATGTATACTATCATAGAACTCTTTTTTATTATCTTGAAGTGGAATATGACCTTGATCCTCAACAAGTGTCTGACCAAAACAGCAAAGTGTAGAAACATGCCTCAAAAGGATATCCTTGAAGAAACAGAGATGCAACAAATGCTCTTTTTGTATGTACCAAAGCTACCTGCATAATGCTTAGGCTCTTCTTTCTTTTGACTGTTGTCACTTGTGTGGATGTCTTTAATCCTGAATGTAATAATTTCCATGTTGGAGCATTCTAATTGAGACAATATTGGTCAAAGATATTTCCATTTTAATTGATACAATATTGGAGCATTCTACCAAGTATTTCATACCCAAATCTAGTTTATATTTCTTTTTTCTAATTCGAGCAACTGCAAAATTGGAGCTCTTGATAGGGTAAAAGTAGTTTAATCTATTAATTGTTTAGCATGTGAAGTTTCATAGTACTTATTATTGATCATCTCCACTAATATTTAACATAAAAAGAACAACTTTCTATCATTTTAGCCTTCAACCAATTACAAATAATAGTAATTACCCAGCACACTATTTAATTTATTTTGAGCTTAGAAGCATATACACAATTCAAGATTATAAATATCATTCCATTCATCTTACAATTAATATACAATGACTAGTTTTCTCATACATTGATGTTTACAATGTATACCCCCATATCTACAGTTTAGATATGTACTCTATTTAATTCACAAAAAAATAGTAAATCTTGTCCAATTGCAAATTAGTAGAATTTAACATTCACACATAAATTCATAATTTAATAATTATATACAAATTGCCACAGTGTTTTGAATTTAGCAACTTGTTCTACAGCTAAATTAGAAATACTAAACAATGAAATCCATGCTTCACATAATGAGATAATGAATTACAATCATATATGTTTATTCACAAATCATTATATTATTAATTTCAAATAATTTGCAACAAATAGATCATAAAAAAATTTATGCATGTAAATCAAAGATGTTAATTTCTCAAACATATTACAAAGTTAATACATAGAATAATTACAAGAAATTAGCCTGTAAAACTATCCAAAAAATAATCCTTATTTTGGCAACAATTATAGGCCAAATGTTAGGAATAAAGGCCACTTAATGTTAACTCTAATTGACCTTCTTTATAAGTTAAGAAAGCAAGGAAATTTTTAATTCCAAAAATTTATTAAAAAAGAAAGAAATTAATCACTAATTGAAAATTTGCTATTTTCATATTACATTGAGTATGTTATATGCCTATTGATTTAGCATAAATATATCGCTACAATATAAAGAAGGAAAACAAGATCTAAGCCATTGTTTTAAACACATTCACATGGGAAGTTTTTGCCAAATATGTTCTCTCTCTTCTTTGGACGCAAACCAATCCATTGCAAAAATGGCTCCAAAAAATTTAATGCAATAATCATAAAATCCTAGGACAACACACATAATATTAAGGATCTTAGACACTTCTTATTTTTCAGGCATGGGATCACCTTAACATGCCAACTCCTCAGCCACCAATGGAGTTAACATGTTCAATCAAATTATTGAACTTTTTCTTCTACATACTATTGTATTTCCACTAGAAAAGAGATATAATATTCATAATATTGCTCATACTTAGCAACCACAATATTAAACAAAGAATAGGAGGTAGGCTTGGATGCAAATAAGATTTAATTTCAAGTTCCATAAAAAATCAACATTGCAGACCTCGCCTTTGTGTCATTTACAATAAACTTTTGATACGCTCGATGTTGTTCAGCAATAGCATCAATGTGTTTCTTTGAAACCACAACATCAGCTACATATTCAACTAAATCTTGGATAAGTATATGACAAATTATCCTCCTCCACATCAGGTAATTGTTATCATGCAACTTTTTGGTCTCACTAAGTTTCAAGGCAATAGTTTTAGTGGCCACTATTGATTATTTTTTTAGATATTTAACATAGAAAGAATAACATTCTATCAATATAGTGCTGAATTAATTAAAAATTATAACAATTACCTATAACACTATTCAATTTGCTTTAAGCTTCCAATCATAAATACAATTCAAGATTATCTAGATTATTTCATTTAGCTCATAATTAACCTAGAGCAACTAATTTTCTCATACAGCAAAATTTACAGTGTATACCTCTTCTCTCTAAAGTTTAGATATAAACTCTATTCAATTCACAAAAAAAAAAAAAGAAGCAAATCTTATGCAAGAGCAAATTACTAAAATTTAACATTCACACATAAATTTCTAATATAGTAGTTATATACAAATAGTTGTACCATTTTAAATTTAGTTGCTTATTATACAGCTAAATTAGAAATACTAAACAATTAAAATCATTCTCCTAGGAATAGGAAATAAATATAATAGCCCCAATTTTTATAAATATATTTGATTTATTAAAAGTGAGAAATTGAAATTTTGAAAACAAAAATAAAATTAAAGTTTCAAGAAAAATAACTTTTTATAGAAATAGAATCAGGAGTTGAAACATGGATATTTGAAATGAACTCAAAAAATTGAATCCAATAACTATAAGCACACTAAAATTGGAGTCTGAATGAAAAATCTGTATTTTTTATTTTAAAAATTTATTTTTATACCATTTTACCTTTTTGTGGTAGCCACAAAGTTAGGTAAGATTTGAAGTCAGTAATGAGGTAAAACGTGAATCAGCCAGAAAAAAGCTGGAAGTGGAGATAATGGAATTTCCATTTCCATTAAATTAATTTTAATGGAATATCCTCTCTCTTTCCTTTCCTTTCCTTTCCTTTCCTTTTCTTTTCCTTTTTTCTTTTTCCATTTCTATTTTCAACCGTATGCCGTGTCTGTAGATTTGCCCAACAATAGAACACATGGAACAATGTTGGGCACATCCATAGATGCATCATCCCCGATGGATCTAGGGTTTCTGCCAAACGGTGAAAATCCAACAAAATTTAGCGATCTCACCATTATTCAAATGATCTGAACCGATCATCTTACTAAAGACAATCCATTTCATCTTTCCCCTAGGTTCCCTATTAATTTTCAGCCACATCACCAATTTTTTTCTCTACTGTATATATATTCTAAAGCATCATGAATTTCTAGGCGTGTTTCTCTCTCTTTGGATGGTCCAATTAGGTCCTCTTCCTCCTCTCTCATTTTTCCCTTAAAATTCGGCAAAACTGCCTTACCAAATTGGTTTTTCTGATGAGATTCATTGGTGAACTAGAATCAGGGGAACAGAGTTGAAACACCATTAAAATGATGTTAAAATAATTATCTGATCCATTAGATGGATTCAGAACATCTCAAAACCTTAGAAAAACCTGTTATAATAAAAAATAAAAATATGGATCAAAGATCTAAAAAGAAAATAGATTAAGTGCTGGGATCACATCGTAGGAATGATTTTAGTCTAATGGATGTCTAGGATGCACAACCACGATGCACGATGTAAATGCACCCTCTGAGAACATCCCCTCACTTGCACTACGCATGCGACGCGGACGCGATGCCACTACTTCCTAGTGATGAAAACGCACCTTGATGCTTTTTTGATGCATTATTAATCCAAATCAAATCTAAATTGTTTAAAATTATCTAAAACTTAGAAATTCAATTTATAAGTTAGGACAATCCAAATTTAGATCTGAAACATCCATTGGAATCGTATTGATGAATTGAATCAAATGAAATGAAGAAATTGAAGATTTGAGGATTGTTTATGTAGATCAAAAAAAAAAAAACCATGTAAATGTTGTTGATTAGATATATCAAAGATGATCAGATTATCTAAAATAGTTGAATAAGTGATATACTGATGAGATGAAATAGATCAACTGGTTAGATCTTTCACATATGAGATAAATCATTATATGAACCTTTGATTAAGATTAAAATCCTAGATCTGACCATTAGATCAACACATAAACGTTAAATGTGGACTAAGATCATTGAAAGAGTTACATTTTAGTGTAATTACATCTAATCTACTTACAGATTAAACAATTGTATCAGATTGAGCATAATATGAAATAATTGAAAAATAACTTAGAAAATAATGAAAAATTCAAGATTTGATTAATCGAAAGTAGATTTACATTTTTACGACATTATGATGGAATGGAATTAATGTTAGTAAAAACCCACATGAACCCTTATAAGATAAGGACTGGATTTCATTACCAAATCCTTGGCCCACCTAGAAATCAATCCACATCCTTGAATGTCATGATCATATTTCTTGGATATTAACTTAAAATCAAGTAGAAAGAGACTTAGGGTATCGAGGTCATAGGACCCTTTTTGAATGATGCAATCTATTGCACTCTAGTAGCTTTTGAACATTATGGTTATAATGGGTGTCTTAAAATCTAAGTAATTTTTCCATGCCTTCTATTGACGTTAGATGAGGTCTAAACATCTCCTAACATGAAATGGATTATAGATCAAACTAAGATCAATGGAAACTAGAAGTAACAAGATTTAAACCATTGATTTTGATCAACAACTATGAAGTGATGATGTATCAAATAGATAAAAAATCTATAAAGATCAAGATAATCAACTTTAGAGATGATCAAAGATTAATGAGATGTATGTGAAGAATTATGATTAGAAAATAGTTCAAAAACTTAAATTTGACATATCAAAAGTCAATCCAACCATCAGATTTATAGATCAACTATTATGATCTAAAAAAAACCATATGTAAGAGATAGATTAGTCAAGATTAAGGAATACAAAGAAATCTAGACCATTAAATATTAATCATTGGTCAGAATAAAATGATCAAACAAATCCTGAAAGAAGATAGATATGATCAAAGAAATACAAATACAAAATCATCCAAAATTATGATGATGAAGTAATAGAAAATGACATTATGTGTATATATAAATTGACAGATACATAGATTTCTACGCTGATCAAGATCGTTGATTATTCTAAGGATTGGAGATTATAGCATTCAAAGGTAGGTAGAACCTTAAGAGTACATTTCTTTAAATTGCAAGATCTATATTCTAAACATGGTCTTATTTGAGGTTATGGAACTATAGAATTGAAATTATTCATCAAGTAGAATGATCATAAATTGGTAGGACTTAATTATTTAAAATGTCTATTGATTTAATTAAAATGATATAATGACTTTATGCTTAGAATTATAAGATCATTATTTGAAAAGCATGTCCTAAAATTACATTATCTACTTAAGTTAAGAAATTATATGCTTGGTACATGGGTACCATTTGTATTACATGTTTATCCATGAACTTAGATGGTGAAGTTATATCCTTAGTATATGAATACCAAATTAATGAGGATGATGATGTTATTACAATTTTTTTTTTATGATCAAGAAAATAGCCTGCTAGTATTATTATTATTTTACATACGGGCATGGAGGCCTTTGGATTTTGTTTTCAACAGGCATAGGCCTAGGGATACTATGTTAGGAGAGTTGTAATGTTTGGTCACCTATTTTTCGAAATTAATGATGATATGGATACCATGCCCAAAGAGGCTAAAAGTCCAGTGGAGCAATTATGGGAAGGTTGCCACTGTGAAAGTCCCATCTCCCCATATGCGTAGTGACATAATGTATTTTCGTCCTGGTATCAGCAGATGACCTTGGCAATCATCCAGGTGTACTAGTGTGGATTGAGACAGTAGTGTAGTAGTCCTTTATGTATTTTACACTATGGTGCATGCATAATGAGATGCCTTATGATATGGTATGTTAGATACCTTATGTAATGGCATGACGAGATGCCCGGTATGAGCTCATTACCAATGTTTTTCATGAAGGGATATTTTTTAGCAAAGGTTGTGTAACAACCCCAAAATTTCACTATTCCATGATCAGGTTATAAGTTTTCAAGGGGTATATATTTTTATAGAAGAATAACTTGGAACTAACTTAAAACCATTAGATAGTGCTCAAAAAACATAATCTAACAAGGTAAAGAACATTGAAAACAGAGCTCATATGAAGAAGCTAAGAGCCTTTAAAGTCAAGGGCAATATGGTAAATAAAAGAAGAAGAAAAACAAAGCACACAACTTAATGAGAGGGGGCCAAATTGATATTCCCCCCCACCCCACCACACCCCTTTTCATGAGACTTTCCAAAAGAAAGAACAGATCCCACAATCTGTTCTTCCATCCTTGAAAACCCAACCCCGACAACCCCGAATGGGATGCAAAAACCCCCTCCGATCGGATTACCCTTCCATCTCCGATTATCCCCTCTCTTGCCAGGTAAATCCTCTCCCCACTCCTCCATTTCCCTCTTTCTTCATTCTTCTCTCTCCAACGCAACCTAATCCAATTGACCTCGCGGATGTCTTATTCGTCTTCAATCGCCTCGGCCGCCTTCATCAGTAGCTTATCTTTTCCCCAATGCCGGTCACCATCTCTCCATCCCTCACTCCTTTGGTCAGCCAGCCGTAGAAACCTGTTTGCCTCTGCTTCTCATGAGCTCAAATCAGATATATTATAGAATGTCTGTTTGAGATGTGTTTCTTGGCACAGTACAATTTCTGAATTAGCTGGGTACAGGTTTCCTAAAGATGGGTTTGTTTCTTTGGTGAGAGAAACAGGCAGGAATCCATCCTAGTCAATCAAGCTTGGGGGAGATGTGAATGCAACAGATCACACGGGGCAGACGGTGATGCACTGGAGCTTTGTGCAGGGTGGATGTGTTTGGAAGGGTGTTGCAGAGAGAGTTAGTAAGGGAGTGGAGGGGTTTTGGCTGGAGACATTGCACATAGAATCACCGAGGAGGCTTTTGACATCGCAGATACTCTTTATACTCTTTTGAATAGTATTATGCCAAATACCCTCCAGTTAGCTGAAATAGCAACTCAGTGTGGATGATCAATCATATTCTTTCACTTATTTCAGCCTTGGTCATTTCGTGCATGTCTATTGTCATTGCATATATGGGTGAAAAACTTTGAATGATATCTAGTAGGTCACATCTTAGTGTTGCTAGGCTTTCATCTTAACTAAATGAGGTCCTCATATCAGTGCTTGTTGGAAAGGCATACAATGAGTTGAAGCGCATGGGGTCGATCGTGAAGAAGAGTGCGATTAAAGCTAGCGGAATCCGGTAAACGCGTCACACAAGGTAGGTGAAAATTTAAGACAGCATGTATAAATCATAAGATGCATGTTATAAATATGATGTTATTTCTGCTTATAGATGTTATACCTGATTTATCAATGAAATTATTGATAATTACAAAAACATTAGATATTTGGCTTACAATGGATTATTGAGATATGAAACATATTGTAAATTCAATTTAACATAATTGCTATGGAAATGATATTCTAACCACTATGGAATAATTAAATCTTAAGATTTAGCATGCTTCTTAAACTCCCTTACGAAGCATAGCTTGCTAAGATATTGTAAATATTTTATGTTTACAATATCTCCGATACAGAAAAACTAGAGAAGATGTACACAAGAAGAGGAATCCAACAACCTTACTTCTACGCTCAAATATACATTTTATTTACAGCTTTTGTATTCTGTAGTTAGTCATTTGAATTATATGGGCTATACAAGTGAACCACTAGATGGATCTTGTTTTTAAGAAATGAATTTCTATCTTCTACAAAACTATATATATATATATATGTATGTATGTATAGTGTCAGCATATAGGTGACATCTGGGTCTTTGGGGAAATGAATTTGAAAGAAAATCTTCTGTTGTTTTTGTATTTTAAAATTTAGAGGCGGTGCATCTTTTAAAATAACCACACAAAATTTTCATGAAAAAAAAAAAACCCGGGATGTCACAGTTGGTATCAGAGCAATTCATCCAGTCACTTGCAGCCCTTTATGTCCAACAAAAAGATTACAATACAAATATAGGTTAGGATCTAGTGAGTTGATGTTGTATTATGAGGGAATTAGTTAAGTATTATAAAGAATGAGTTAGTATAATTACAGTACAATGGAATAGTAAACCATGAGGAGATGTCCTTAGTATGACAACTAGGAAGATGATTTGAGAAATTAGTGATTCCCCTATCGAGAATAGTGAACAAGGGAACCAAGTAGTAGAAATAATTAAGTGAGTTTAATAGAATATCCTTTTTATCTATAAGGTACCCAAATACCATAACTTATAGTAGTACAAAATGCACCTACTCAGATTAAATAGAAGTTATGCCTAGTATCAATGTTCGAGGATAGAATACCCAACATCGATATGCATTGTTCATGTATACCAAGTTTAAGAGTAGGAAGTTTGAAAAGAGGCAAAAGATAGGCTAGAAGAGCTTATGTAGAATGTATTGAATGTCATCATGGTTTGTATAGAAAAGTCTGAAATAAAGACGACTAAAGAATAGTAAATTAAAGAGGAGAAATAGGAACAATTAAGGAATGATAGGTTCAAGAGGAAAAAACTTAGAAGAATTGCAAACTTCCATTGAAATGGGAGTTAGAACTACCATATACTTTGAAACTAGAAATGGTATGTTAGAAATAACAAAGTAAATGTATCTGTTGAGACAATACTGCTTGGAAAGAATACAAGAAACTTCCTACAATAGTAGAGTATGAGATAACTTCTAAAATTGAAAATAAAAAATAAAAATTCAATACAAAGCTAATTGTGAAGTTTATAAAATATATATGTACTATCTCAAATCTTTTCAAGAAAATAAGTGATTCACATTAATACTACAATGAAATAACGAACTGTGTATTCTTTTGTTATGAATAATTATGTAAAATATGTTATGGCCGACCCCTAAGTGGGATAAGGTCTTGATGATGCTTATGATGAGGTATAATTATGCTAAATATGAATGCGTTGGTGAAAAGCTGAAAAAGAGAGTTGGGATGATAACTCCCGTTGATGGTTAAGTCACTAGCATAAGGACTTATTCTAGGAAATGTTTATTAAGGCTTATTGAAAGAATGATAAGTATATCCTCATGTGATATGATAGACTTGGGTATGATACCAAGATTGAAATGAATTGCAAATTATGAGATAATGTTGATTGTCGTAAAGATGAAATGATGTGTTATGAATAAATAGTCTTCATATGTAGAAGACAAGATATGATAAAATCTTACATTATATCAGTTATAAAGTGAATGAATGATGACATGTAATTATGATTGTTATGAATGATGTGTAATGTAAGATTGAGAAAATAAAATAAAAATGGAGTTAATGATTAACAAATAAAATAAACTAAAATCAGTAAGAAATCATATGCATTCTCAAATTCTAGCTCTTTCTTGTTTCTCTTCATAAATCTCATAGCATTACCCTCGCTTTTCTCAGACATGTGGCCTTTTTCTCTACCTCCGTGACCATACTTTACCTCTTTCCCTATATACTTATCTGTATTTGCCTTGTTCTATTTCCTATCCACTTTTCCCTATAATTGGCATTATCATATGCGTGCTCTTTAAAGTAAAGAACTAATTGATCACAGGAAGTATGCATGATGAAAATTTTAAATTGTTGTATAAGAAACTATTGATTTTCCTTTCCCTCTTTTCACATCAGTTTCCCTGACTCTTTGCTTTTTCACATGTGTACTTAATAAAGTAAAAACTATTTAGTTACAAGTAAGGGTGCCTGATGAAGATTTAAAATTCCTTACATTTTGCATTCTCATATGTATGCTCCTTGAAGTATTAAAAAAAAAAAAAAAAAACTTAGTTACAAGTGTTCATAATGAAGAATTAAGGTTTTTCTATACTTTGCATTGTCATGTGTGTATTGCCTAAAAAAAAAAAAGAGACTACCTAATAGCAAGTGTGTGTGATAAAGAATCAAATTATGCTTTGTATTCTCATGTGTGTGTTGCCTAAATGTAAAAACTACTTAATCACAAGTAAGCGTGCTTGATAAAGGCTTAAATTATATTATAATAAACCACCATTTAAATAAGAAATTAATGTTTCTGATTGACATCACTAGATTGTTGACTGTTGATGATTTTGGTAATAAATGCATATCCTGATACAAAAAGAATGGACTATCGGATATATAAAAGATAGCAGTCTTGATTTATGGGAAATAGATACTACCTATGAAGGGTAGTATACTTTAAGAAAACAAGTGAATTATATTCGTACCTTATTTCGAGAAAGATTCTTGAACTATATATGTTGATAGATCAAAAGTGATATGTGAGTTGTGTCTGAAATTAACACATTTCATCAGTTATTTGATATGATGGATTTTCAATTATTCCACTAGCTATTGATCGACCCTATAAATTCGGACTCTGATGATGAAGCGTGTTTGTATATATATCTGAGGTTAAGAGAGAAAAACCTTATTTGATAAATAAAGTGAGGAAATTCATTTAAATAGTATGTTAAAGGAGAACATACTAAACAATTGTATTGTATGTAATGATGGAAATCTTTTAGTAATCATTATGTAAAGTAAAATGATACTATATTAGCATTATTTAAGTATTTGATTGTAATTGCACGGCTAGTGCTATTTCAGTTGTTCATTAGATGTTAGTGGTTTCATATATGCATTTGAGGAATACTGAATGTGTTATTTCTATTTATGAATATAAATACACCAAAGGGTATAAGTTTAGTTATTATAATTTGAATCATATGTGTTATCTCTAGTATGGGTACTTGTATGTTTGTATCTATATTTAAGCGAAAGATGAATGTTTATGATTATCTGAATGTAAGGTTGTATTTAGGATTCTAGCAAAATGTAATATGAATACGTCAGTTATGTTCTTCATTTAAATGACTATCTCTTTAGTTTGGATTGATATGTGGAAATGAATGAATGATTGTGAAAATTCTATTCATTATTATGATTGAAATGTTATGATATGAATTGATATTGTATATTACATGATTGTTTATGAAAGAGTCAATTGTTGGAATATATGTTGAGGTGATGGAAAATTATGTGGGCAAAGGCTATGATGATAGAATTAAATTAAGATTCATTGTAGTGATTAGATTTTTGAGTTGTAGTTAGGATTGTAAATTTTCATATTTCTAAATCAATGCAAATTTATGATGGATTTTGATAGAAGATTGTGGATAATATGAAAATATTTAATTATATATTGTTGATGATGATGATAATTGTGATTAAACATTTATCAATTGATAATTTTATAATGGATTGGTATAATACTATTGAAGAACTTGGATATTATTCATGAAGTCATGGAAATGGGTAAGTAATTCTCACAGCATTATGATTTGTTCTATTATGGTAATGTGGAGAATGTAAGGAGACAGAGTCTCTGAGATGTATATTAATTGTGGATGAATGATTAATTTTAGTTTTGTGAATGATGGAATGGGTGACACAGAGTCTCATAGATGTATTATTGTGATTAAATTGTTTATCAGGTGTATCGCAATCGCATGTGTTAAATGCGTAAGTCCGAAAAACAGAGGAGACTTTGTCAAAATTTTGTTAGAAATATGATACCTGGAATTTTGAAGATAGGTAGTTTCATAAGGTTAGAATTGGTTAAGTATATTCAAAAAAGGATTATCTTTAAGTGAGAATTATATATTCAATGTTTGAAGTTAGTGTAGAGATTTATATGGATAAGGAAATAGAAAGGTTGAGTTGGAGATAAAAATTTTGTGTTCTAGGAATCATTATAATTAAAGGAATTTGGAAGTTGAAATAAAAGAAAAGTTTAGTCAGAAAATTATTGTTTTGATGGATTATCAAGTAAAGTTTGTTATTAGTGTACACAGAGAAAGTAATTCTATTGCTTATTGCAGATAGAAAAGCTGCTCTATTAAGTGACAAAATATCTAGTTTAAGTTGAAAATCATTCAGATTTTGTGGATTGACGTTTTATTGAAGTAATCATATGACTTTAAATTTACAATGAGATGAGAATATTATTAGAGTTGTTGGAAAGATATCATGAAGAGAATTTCTAAGATGAAATTTTCTAAGGAGGGAAGAATGTAATGACCCTAAAAATTTCGTGGACAAAATTTCTGTAAGGAGGAAAAATTGTAACAACCCCAAATTTTCACTATTCTATGATCAGGTTATGAGTTTTCAAAGGGTATATCCATTTATAGAAGCATAATTTGGAACTAACCTAAAACCATTAGATAGTGCTCAAAAAACGGGATCCAACAAGCCAAAGAATGTTGAAAACAGAGCTCATATGAAGAAGTTATGGGCCTTTGAAGTCAAGGGCAATATGGTAAATTAAAAATAAAAATAAAAACAAAGCACACAACTTAATGAGAAGGGGCCAAATTGATATTGGCAACTAACCTAAAACCATTACATAGTGCTCAAAAAAGGGAATCCAACAATCCAAAGAACGTTAAAAACAGAGCCCGTATGAAGAAGTTATGGGCCTTTGAAGTCAAGGGCAATATGGTAAATTAAAAATAAAAATAAAAACAAAGCACACAACTTAATGAGAGGGGGCCAAATTGATATTGGCAACCCCCCCCCTTTCATGAGACTTTCCAAAAGAAAGAACAGATCCCACGATCTGTTCTTCCAGCCTTGAAAACCCTACCTCGGCAACCCCAAATGGGATGCAAAAACCCCCTCCGATCAGATTACCCTTCCATCTCCAATTATCCCCTCTTGGCTGGTAAATCCTCTCCCTACTCCTCCATTTCCCTCTTTCTTCGTTCTTCTCTCTCCAATGCAGCATAATCCAGCCAACCTCGTGGATTTCTTATCCGTCTTCGATCGCCTAGGTTGCCTTCACCGACAGCTTATCTTTTCCCCAACGCGGGTTACCATCCCTCACTCCTTTGGCCAGCCAGCCGTGGAAACCTGTTTACCTCTACTTCTCATGAGTTCGAATCAGTTACATTATAGAATGTCTGTTCGGGATGTGTTTCTTTGCACAGTACAATTTCTGAATTAGCTGGGTACGGATTTCCTAAAGATGGGTTTTGTTTCTTTAGTGAGAGAAACGGGCAGGAATCCATCCTAGTCAATCAAGCTTGGGGGCGATGGGAATGCAACAGATCACACGAGGCAGACGGTGATGCATTGGAGCGTTGTGCAGGGTGGATGCGTTTGGAAGGGTGTTGTAGAGAGAGTTAGTAAGGGAGTGGAGGGGTTTTGCTGGAGACATTGCACATAGAATCACCGAGGAGGCTTTTGACATCGCGGATAAGATCCTCTTTATGCTCTTTTGAATAGTATTATGCCAAATACCCTCCAGTTAGCTAAAATAGCAACTCAGTGTGGATGATCAATCCTATTCTTTCACTTATTTCAGCCTTGGTCATTTCGTGCATGTCTGTTGTCATTGTGTATATAGGTGAAAAACTTTGACTGATATATAGTAGGTCACATCTTACTGTTTACCTAAATAAGGTCCTCACATCAATGCTTGTTGGGAAGGCATACAATGAGTTGAAGCGCACGGGGTCGATCGTGAAGAAAAGTGCGATTAAAGCTAGTGGAATCCGATGAACGCGTCACATGAGGTAGGTGAAAATTTAAAATAGCATGTCTAAATCATAAGATGCATGTTATAAACATGATGTTATTTCTTCTTATAGATGTTATGAAATTCAAATGGTATGATTTATATTCTACATGCTTTAAATTGTAATGATGAAAATAATGTAATTAAACAAATTGCATGTTATAATTGATGCTTATGACTTGTACATCATGCATGTGAATTGTGAAATTATGTTATGGTACATGGGTACCATGTCAATATTGATGATGTAGGAGTTTAGGTTTATAGGATACATTCTTGGTGGGTTATCACCAAATAAGTAAGGATGTTATTCTTGTTATGAAATATATGAACAGGAGAATTGCCTGTTATTATGATTATTTTACATCCAGGCATGGAGGCCTGAGAGTTTTGTTTTAGACAAGCGAAGGCCTGAGGATGCTATGGTAGGAGAGTTATGAGAGTTTGGCCACCCGTTCTCTGAAATTTATTATGTTATGGCTACCATGCACTATGTGATGCAAAAAGTTGGGTGGGGCAATCATGGGAAGGCCACCACTATGACAGCCATGGTCCTCTCCATGCGAACATGGATATTATGATTTCCATCGAGGATGGTATAGGTGGATTGTTGAGCAGTTATCTAGGCGCGTTATACGGATTCTGACTGCATGTACAATAGTCCTTATATTTAATGCACTAGGGTGCATACCCTTGAGGGTTGCCAAAAGACACTGGAGTGCCCAAAAGATGCTGGTTAGGCAGTTCTGAGGGACCCAAAGAGGACAATATTGTATACATTGTGCATTCTGCCCATGGGACATGTGTATATGATGGCATTATGAGATGCCATATATGATATGGCATGTTGATATGCCTTATATTATTTTCCTAGCAATGGTTAGAAGATTGTATACCTCGTATAGTAAGGGGCATGAGGATTATGTTGATATACCAACAGAAGTTGGATAATTATGAACCCCACATGATTAGGGTTATGATTTTGAGACCCGGCATAGTCTGGAAATGCAAATTAGATGACATTGATTATATTCATAATTTTGTATGTCCTTTAAAAAATTTCATATATATGTATTATTGCTATATAAATATGATTGAGGGAGTAGTTTCATATATGTTTTCATATGGGTTAATGAATGGGTAAATTCGTTATGTAGAGTATGGTTCATGGAATTAAAGTATTTTATTTTGATGATAAATAATAAGTAAAGATACCTAATTTATCAATGAAATTATTGATAATTACAAAAACATGTAGATATTTGGCTTAAAATGGATTATTGAGATATGAAACATATTGTAAATTCAATTTAACATAATTGCTATGGAAATGATATTCTAATCACTATGGAATAATTAAATCTTAAGATTTAGAATGCTTCTTAAACTCCCCTACCAAGCATAGCTTGCTGAGATATTATAAATATTTTATGTTTATAATATCTCAGATACAGAAAAACTAGAGAAGATGTACACAACAAGAGGAATCCAGTAACCATACTTCTGCGCTCAAGTATATATTTTATTTACAGCTTTTGTATTGTGTAGTTAGTCATTTGAATTATATGGGTTATACAAGTGAACCACTGGATGGGTCCTGTTTTTAAGAAATGAATTTCTATCTTCTAGAAAACTATATATGTATGTGTGTGTGTGTGTGTAGTGTCAGCATAAAGGCGACATTCGGGTTTTTGGGAAAATGAATTTCAAAGAAAAATCTTCTGTTGTTTTTGTATTTTAAAATTTATAGGCGTGCTATCTTTTGAAATAACCACAAAAAAAATTCATGAAAAAAAAAACCCAAGATGTCACAGGTTGGATGATTATGGACCCCGTATGTGAGGGATATGGTTATTGAAAATGATTATGGATCCCGTATGTGAGGGATATGGATATCGAACCCAGTATAGTATGGGTGTGGATATTATGATATTGTTATTGACAACATTAACTATTTTGCACGCTTTTAACAATTTACATTTATAATATATGATTATGAATTATTAGAGAATATATTCACAGAAGAAGATTTCACATGAGGAATTATATGATAGAGTTACTATACACAGTATGTTCATGGAAATTAAATTACTTTATTTATATAGAATATGATAGATATAAATATTGAATTTATTAGATTATAGATGATGTTTTAAATTTCATATGCTTCTTAAATCTCTTATCAAGCACAGCTTTCTGAGATATTGTAAATGTTTAAATGTTTACAATATCTTAGATACAGATAAGCAGAAGTGGAGGGATACAACAGGGGACTACAACAACTATACTACTAATCAAGCGTACATACTCTTATTGAAATTCTCGTATTGTACAATTAGTTATTTAGATTTGTGAACTTTGAACATTACCTAAAATAAATATAAGGGGTTGTATACGTGAACCACTAGGATGGATCCTGTTTTAAAGAAATAAATTTCTATTTGTAATTTAGTAAAAATCTATTTTATATACAAAATATATGTATATATAGTAAGAAAGTAAAATTGACATCCAAGATTTTAGAAATAAATTTCAAAGAAAATATTTTTTGCTATTTCATTTTAAAAAAATCAATTTAGGGGTGTCATCTTATGAAAATAAATATGAAAAAGTGTTTTAAAAACCCAGGTCGTCACAATAAATGACAACCATATATGTCTATTCACAAATCACTATATATATATATTCAATTTCAAACAACTTGCAAAAAATAGATCATAAAACAAAACTATACATGAAAATCAAACAATATTGTAAATTTAATAAATGAAGTAATTAAAAGAAATTAGCATCTAAAACTATTCCAAAAAATGTCCCTAGTTAGGTGACAATTACAGGCTAAATATTAGGAACAAAAACCATGCAATGTTAGCTCTAGTTGATCTTCTTAATAGGTGAACAAAATAAGGACAAAATTAATTCCAAAAATTACTTAAAAATTAGAGAAATTAATCTTGGAATGAAAAACTACTATTTTTAGATTAAATTGAGTTTGTTATATTTCTAATGATTTAGCATAAATATATTACTACAATCTAGAGAAGACAAACAAGATCTAAACCTTTAATTTAAAACCATCAATTTGCATACTTTAGTTGACCTCTTATAGAAATTATAAGTGCAACAACAATCTTGTACTTTTAGTGCCTAGGATTGATACAAGCAAGCATTAGTCAACCCTTAGACACTTCATCAAATTAGTGCCTAAACGATGCAGTAAATCATGCTTAAAATCATGAAATAAATCATGCTTTAAAATGTGATTTAGGAGTGAAAATAGATGTGAGAAAAGCATGCCTAAAATTAGAGAAAAATAAACCTATTTTGGGAGATAAAATTTGTCAACAATTATGCAAAAAGTTAATGTCTAATAAAATTAAAAAATAGCCCTATTATGACTAAAAATTTTCATAGAAAATTTATGAAAACTAGCACTATATTATTGATCTAGTTTTTACCAAAATTTTGACATAGAAATTCTTGATTAAATAGATCATATCTAATTGATCTGATGTGTTTAACTTGGTGCCTTGTACCGATGTGGGTGCCAAATGCAACAAATTGCAAAGTACATGCACGACAACAAAAAATAAATACAAAAAAATTATAACTTGGACAATACAATATAATAATCAATAGTGTAAATTAACGTCAACAAAACCATAAATATTACCTACATCCAATGGTAGAGTTTCCCTTAGAATATTTTCCTACAACACCAATATCAGAACATAAACCTAGAGATTAAATTACAAAGGAGAAACATTGCAACTTATAGGCAAATATAGAAAATATTCAACTCCCTTTCCATTTACCTTCTAAAGGATGCACTAAGACCTTCAAGAATTTTCGCAAGGTTATATTGATCACGGTTGATTGTCGAACACTTCTTCTCGAAGCTCCAAAAACCGCACAAGAGAGAAGAGAGAAATTGTGTTTTCTCTCCTCTTCTATGTGTATCGATAACACATGTTTTGTTTGTTTCTTAATTAGGTTGATTGTTAATCCAGCACATGTGTGATTTGTAATTCCAGCCGTCCAATGCTTTATAATGACCTAGAAGTTCTAATCAAATGGGAATAACTTGTTTACTTTTAACTCTTAAGTTAATTAGGTAATATTTGGCCCATTTATCTTAACTTGAATACAAACTTTCAACCTAAGCTGCCCAGATCATCTAAAGGTTGATCTGGCCCACATTTAAGTGTTGATTTGACCCTTAAAATGATTAGACGCTCGACGTAGCTTAATATCCTAAGCTAGAACCTAATCATATTGACGAAATGGACCATCTTGTGACCTATTAAGACCAGGCCCAGCCCATAAATGGTCTTGGCCACTGCGTAGTTGAAGCCAACGGTGGTGGCCGGCTCCGCTTCCAAATTTTAATGTGTACATTGTACAATACAAAATTTCTATTTGTCTGACTCTTCGGTTTCCACCTTTAATAGTTTGTCCTCTCTCTCTCGTTTTCGCGCATAATGCCGCCTAAAGACGGCCCATAGTGCAAAACGCCGATCCGAGTGGCGTAACTTTTTCGCGGTCCTACGTGAATAAATAGAGCCCGTTGAGTTCCTCTCCATCCTACCTCAGACCACCATAACCTATTGGAGCTGATCAAGCTTTTCAAGTTCTAATCTAACCAAGATAAGCTCCAATGGCCTCCAAGCAAATCTACCTCATCTTCGCCATCATTTTGACCCTTGCTCCTGCAATCACTCTGGCAAAGGAGTTTGTAGTTGGAGATGGTGAAGGGTGGAAATTTGGTTTTGACTATCAAAAGTGGGCTGAGGGCAAGGATTTCGTGGTTGGCGATACACTTGGTAAACTGACCAATTAATGCTACTTCTTTTCTGGTTTGATGATCGCTTGTTATTTATTTTAATTAATATTGTAGACCATTGGTGGAAGGTTCATCCGAGGCATGCTTAGATGAGATACTGGTGTTTGCTTCTAATCGTTACAGCTTGTAATTAAGAACGTATAATTCGATAAATTTTCTTTTCCTTTTTGTTTCAGTTTTCAAATACCCACAGGGACAGCACAATGTCATTAAAGTCGACGCGGTCGGCTTCCAGAACTGCACGAAGCCTTCAGACGCGAAGCCTCTTACCACAGGCAATGACAGAATTACCCTTTCATCCGCCGGAAAGAAGTGGTACATCTGTGGCGTGGGGAAGCACTGTTTGAACAAGCAGAAACTCAAGATTACCGTTTCAGAGGCATCGGAAGCTCCGGCATCCCCACCCTCTGGTGCTGAACCTCCTAGCTCGGCCACCGGGATGGTGAGGCGTGGATATCAAGTGATTATGGTGGTCATTGTTGCAATTGCGATGGTGGTCATGGTTTAGTAGTACGACTAGTTATTAGAATGTTTGTTGTGATAGAATAAGATTAGCTGTTATTCTTATGTATACGGGTTATGAGTCTTGTGACCAGACTATTTTTTCTATTCGACACCAAGGAAAAGGATTATTTATTTTAATTTTTTTTTTCTACAATGGATGTTGAGATTAATGATATCATTTGGCTTTGCTGTATTTGGTCAACAAAATAAGTCCATGTCTCCTATATCATTGTCAAAGATATTTCCATTTTAATTGATACAATATTGGAGCATTCTACCAAGTATTTCATATCCAAATCTAGTTCATATTTCTTTTTTCTAATTCAGCAGCTGTAAAATTGGAGCTCTTGATAGGTTAAAAGTAGTTTAATCTATTAATCTATCAATAGGGTAAAAGTAGACTTAGTCGGAGTCTTACTCGGGCAAGAGGTTAAGCCCAGTCCATCTCTAGGACACAACTAAGCCCGTCAATCTTATATATGCTCCTTTCTACTTCTGAATGCTCAAATTCAAATTTAGTTTCTCTAATATAAGTGGTTGTCATAACCCAATAATACTTGTTTTGGTTGGTAACGTGCTTGGCAGGATTTATAATCTGGACTATATGATTAAACTGGACTATTCCACGGCATAATTGCAGACAACGGACTATGTAATAATCCTTACTTATTGTGCCCTTAGTATAATATGATGAATCAATAAACTTGCTAGCCAAACACTTATAATGACTGAGTTCAAAATAGACCAAAATCCAAAACAGCCTCACATGAATGGTTTTCTAATTCAATTTTGGTAGCCCCAAAAAAGTGCAGATGTACACACGTCGGAGTTAATGCTCCTATCTATGGCTGCCATATGCCAGTTGCTTTAATTTGGAAAATATGAATGCTTCTCCCCTTCCCTTGTAACGGCCCACATTTTTAGGAAATAAACAAATATTATACTTATAAATTATGAAAAAAATTTAGTCAATTGTCCACTACTATGGTGCAAAACCAAGTTAAAATGAAGCTTACACAAAATTTTAAATCATAACTCATTAAATAAATAGTATGTAATTAGAATATAAGTGAATATAAAACTTTAATTTGATAAGGATTGGCAACCGAAGCTAAGAATAGTGAAGTGATCTCGAGTACAACTTGTCAAGGTAACGTCTAGACTTCAAGTCACCTCCTTGATAATTTTTAAGAGGAAAATTATGTTTAATGCTATTTTAGTAATTAATCATTTAATTATTACGAATTTTATAGGTGGACAAATCAAATAAGAAAACCCACATGGTGAAGGAGGGTTTCCATGTGAATAAAATGTATGAAAAAAATGGATGGTGACCCAAGAGTTATGAAATGAATGTGATCAAGAGAGGAGTTATTGAAAGATAATCCAATGGTTGGGAGTAAATACAGCATTAAAAATTTGAAGAGTTACAAATATGTAATCAATTGGAAAAAACTGTTACAAGGAAAGTATCTATAAAAGAAACAAAGAAAATGGAAAGAAAGGTTAGAAATGTGAAATAGTTGGAGTGGGAAAAGGGGAGTGCGTGAGACAGAAAGAAAAGAGAAAAGGAAAGAATAAGGAAAAGAAGATCGAAGGAAAGGCATAGATCTAGAATTTGCGTCAAATCGATTAGAAGCAGAGGAATTTGCGTTGAAGGAAATCGCATTTTGAAGTAGGGGATCTAAAACTAGACCACGTATTTCTTTTGAAAAAAATGTACTAAGTTTTGTTCATTTATTTTGGATGAACTTTGCATTTTGATCTTAATAGAAACTAAACGCGTGTGTCTTTGTTATTATATATGTTTGAATTGTTAAGAGATAATCATGTTGTACATGTTTTAATTGATGTTTTTTTTTGTTGTTGTGAAAATTGAAGCATGATTTACAATATTGGTTTGATGCATGATTCATATAGTATGAAGGGTTTTCAATATACATCTATATTATAAGATGGAGTTTTCTTATGATTCCTATATTGGGTAGTGACGCATAACATGGTATGAAATTTTATTTAATATGACCCTGTTATGGGGTGAATTAGAGTAGACTCTAACTATTTGAAATATGTTTAGAGGGTAGTTGAAATTTGTAAAACTGTTCAAACAATAATTAAGATTTTATAGGTGCATGATTTTAGTATAGTCACTACTACCAAATCATGCTTAGAACATGGTACCTTGGATTTCACCAATGGCACAATGCACGAAGTCGTGCTTGGGTGCAGGAATGTTCAGACAGTGACTACTTATGCAATAAATTAAGTGTTGCCTAGGCGCATAGCGTACCAGACAGTACTTAGATGCATAAGGTATCAGGTAGTGATCAGACACATTGTGCATTGAGTGAGGTCGGGCATAAAGTGTTCTGTACATTCCAACCACTTCAAACAACAAGTGAGGTTCAAATGAAGGGCAAGCAGACAATACTCCAATGCATAATATACTAGACAAACTCAGGAACAAGTATACCATGAATTTATTGAAAATCAGACATATTGATACCTTGCAAGCACATGAACTCCTAATCATGCATAAGCCAAAACTATCAAAAGTCAAAATATTAGGTTTTGTGCATGCATAACTGTTACCTAAGATTGTGTCACATGAATGGTTGGAAGTTCTTAAGAAGTAAATCAAAGGCTCAAAAAGCTTTCGTTTAGGAGAAATATGAACTAAAAATAATATACTAGCCGAACAAATTAGGAGTCTTCACCACTAGGTACTTTAGGTTGTTTGAACCCAATTTTTCTAGAGATTAGTATCAACCATCTACTAGGCCACGCTATTGATGAATTATGTACCCAAGATGGAACTAAACAGAGATTACATCTTATGGCCTTGTTGTGAAATGAATGGGTAAGATGCATTGAAACGTACATGACAAGCCTGGCAAATAAGTAGTTTAATTTTTGCTAACTTTTTTTTTATTTCTGTATTTAACGGTCAAAGTCATGCTTTTTGCATTAGGTGGCCTACGTTCAAATGATTATAACTGTTGATCTAATGAACAGTACTTTCTTAAAAGATGCCTTGAGCTGTACATATCATAGCTAGGAGATTGAAAACTTTTCAAATGCATTAAAGGGCCACATGGTTTTGATCTTGTTAAGTCCAAATGGTTAAACGTGTATACCATGTGAACCTCTATGAAATTGCCAATAAGACATTTTGCTTTTCATTTGGCTGAATTCATCCAAACAGAAATGCAGCTGGATTGACTTATAACTCTATCCCATTTGGTTAAATAGCCTAGCAAATGATTTTGGGCTGGGCGAGTAATAATTATCTGAGAGGTGGACTAGATATTTGATGGTACAAATTGGCCACCATCTTAGCTGGGTAGTGTCCTTGATCATAGAAAAATAATAATAATTTAAAGAACATATAGGATTCTATGTGTTAATTGATCATTGGTCAGGTACATGAAATTAGGACCGCCCATATTGGGTTTTTTCTATTGTTTGAACCTGCGCTTTTTAACAAGCTATACCCAACCATTGGCCAGGCCACCTTATGGATGAATCTGAAATCTACATAGATAGGTGATACAAGGATATGCTACAAACTCATTTCCTATCTTCCTAATACATTTAAAACACTATAAAATCATTATATATAGGAGATGCCTCTTAACATACATATTAGGTGATCAAAACCTATAAGAGGTTGGGTGAGGTACACCAGCACAAACCCAATTGCATCATGCAATGGACGGTCTGCATGGTGTAGTTTTTGGACTTGGTGGTTGCATCATGCACAAAATAATAATAATAATTATTAGTATTATTATTATTATTCTAAATAATTATAAATCATATACTTTGACTTTGTGATTTGTTTAAGAGTTTGTATCATTTGATAAACACATGAGTACATAGAATTACTTTGGAATTTCTTAAGCTCTCCTATTATGGATGTATAGTAATACCATTCCTTTTGCTTAATTATTAAAGAAAATTGTGCACATTCACATTTTGGTTTGATTAGAAAGTATTTTTGGGTACCACATATGAATCTATTGGCATTCTTTTATTAACCTTAAGGGTCATACATATGATTTGGTATTAATAGGAACGCTAGATCTGTATTACTTGTTAGTATGCATTTTATATGATTCCACACTCTTGTGAAATTGAAATTGAATTTGAATAAGAAATCAGGAGACTCTTAAGAGTTGATCCTGGCTCAGGGATTTCATATGAAATTCCATGGTTGCTATGCTAGGAAGTTAGTTGGCTGCTGACTTCTAAATAGGTAGTAGCCTATGGTAGGCTTATTTGACAAGGGTAAGTTATATGGGAGGACTACCTTATATGTGATTGATCCGACTATCCTCATGTAGTCAGTGTAGTACCCACTGACAAATGCAGGTCAAGACTTAGGTTTTGCTACAAGCATAGTCAACTTTTTGTTTTGTTTGGACATGGGCTAACTTGTCTATTGTTCTTGAGAATATTGATCAGTGCCTGTGACAGGACAATAAGTGCATTCAACTATGGAATAATTTTGAGTGGATTGACTTTCGAATTAATCATTCAATGAATATAGATTGAATTTGCCTCAAGTTTTTATATGCCTTGGACATAAATTGTGTTATCGAATATTATGTTATTTTGATTGTTATATAACTATTTGATAATAATTGAGATGTCGCAATTTTATGATGGCACTTTTAATAGTACATGCATGCACTTTTAAGTATAAAAAAAAAAAACTTGCAAAGCATGATTTTAGTAGTTTTTGGCTACTTTTAGATTTTCTACTGGGTAATTCATATAACTCACCAAACCACCCTACATGTCAAAGGCAGAAGGAAAAGCTTGAGATTGATGGGTAGGAAGTTGAGTGAACTTGGAGTTTCAAAGTATGAAGACTAGAAAATAGTTTTATTTTATTTAAAGACTTTAGTAAATTTATAATAAACTATAGCATTTGAAATTGTGATTTAGCTTAGTGGTGTTTGGGCTGTGACTAGTAGGTCTTAACTGGCTAAGAAAGTTAAACTATTACCTTGATATGTATTGTAGAGTTTTATTTGATGTACTTAGGCTTAAAGAAGTAGTTCAAATATATTATTATGTGTAGAGTAAAAATAAATAAATAAAATTAAGGATCGATCCTAAAAAGATTTGCAAAAATATTTAGAAAATCTATTTATAAAAACCCAGGACGTCACATCCCCCACATGCCGGAATTATTTAACGAAGTTAATAAGCTCAAAATCTTCTCTTGCTTCACCTTGTAAATGGAGTTTGGAGCAATTCGTTGGGACCATGATTTTCAAGGTAGGATCATCTACATATATGCCCAACAGATAGGAGTTAACGACTAAAATGAAGCAGAAGAATGACCTACAAATTGGAGTGATAGAAGGAGAAACAGTCAAAATGATGGCAAAGATGAGATAGATTTGCTTAGAGACCATTGGAGCTTATCATGGTTGGATTAAACCTTGAAAAGCTTCATCAGCTCCAATAGGTTATGGTGGTCAGAGGTAAGATGGTGAGTGAGAGGGAGTTCAACAGGCTCTATTTATTCACGTAGAAAGGCGAAAAAGTTGCACCAATGGATCGGCGTTTTTGCCGCCTTTAGACGGCATTATGGGCATGAGAGGAAGAGAGGGAGAGGACAAACTATTAATTGTAGAAACTGAAGAGGACAAATAGAAGATTTATATTGTACAACGTACACACTAAAAATTGGAAACCGAGCAGTCCACATCATTGGCCTGAACTACCCAGTGGCCAAGATCATTAATTAATTATAATGTGTTGGGCCTCTCTTGGATAGATCACAGAGTGAGGGTACTAAGGGTCAATCAAACAACCGGACCGGGATATGATCTATTTGTTGCAAATTATTTGAAATTAAGAATATAATGATTTGTGAACAAACATATATGATTGTAATTCATTACCTCATTCTGTGAAGCATGGATTTCATTGTTTAGTATTTCTAATTTAGCTGTAGAACAAGTTGGAAATTCAAAATACTATGGCAATTTGTATATAATTATTCAATTATGAACTTATGTGTGAATGTTAAATTCTACTAATTTGCAATTAGACAAGATTTACTAGTTTTTGGGGAATTAAATAGAGTATATATCTAAACTGTAGATATGGGGGTATACATTGTAAACATCAATGTATGAGAAAACTAGTCATTGTATTTTAATTGTAAGCTGAATGGAATGATATTTATAATCTTGAATTGTGTATATGTTTCTAAAGTTAAAATAAATTAAATAGTGTTCTAGGTAATTACTATTATTTGTAATTGGTTGAAGGCTAAAATGATAGAAAGTTGTTCTTTTTATGTTAAATATCTGTAGAGATAATCAACAATAAGTACCACAAAACTTCACATGCTAAACAATTAATAGATTAAACTACTTTTACCCTATAAAGAGCTCCAATTTTACAGCTGCTGAATTAGAAAAAAGAGATATATACTAGATTTGGATATGAAATACTTGGTAGAATGCTCCAATATTGTATCAATTAAAATGGAAATATCTTTGACAATGATATAGGAGACATGGACTTATTTTGTTGACCAAATACAGCAAAGCCAAATGATATCATTAATCTCAACATCCATTGTAGAAAAAAAAAAATTAAAATAAATAATCCTTTTCCTTGGTGTCGAATAGAAAAAATAGTCTGGTCACAAGACGCATAACCCGTATACATAAGAATAACAGCTAATCTTATTCTATCACAACAAACATTCTAATAACTAGTCGTACTACTAAACCATGACCACCATCGCAATTGCAACAATGACCACCATAATCACTTGATATCCACGCCTCACCATCCCGGTGGCCGAGCTAGGAGGTTCAGCACCAGAGGGTGGGGATGCCGGAGCTTCCGATGCCTCTGAAACGGTAATCTTGAGTTTCTGCTTGTTCAAACAGTGCTTCCCCACGCCACAGATGTACCACTTCTTTCCGGCGGATGAAAGGGTAATTCTGTCATTGCCTGTGGTAAGAGGCTTCGCGTCTGAAGGCTTCGTGCAATTCTGGAAGCCGACCGCGTCGACTTTAATGACATTGTGCTGTCCCTGTGGGTATTTGAAAACTGAAACAAAAAGGAAAAGAAAATTTATCGAATTATACGTTCTTAATTACAAGCTGTAACGATTAGAAGCAAACACCAGTATCTCATCTAAGCATGCCTCGGATGAACCTTCCACCAATGGTCTACAATATTAATTAAAATAAATAACAAGCGATCATCAAACCAGAAAAGAAGTAGCATTAATTGGTCAGTTTACCAAGTGTATCGCCAACCACGAAATCCTTGCCCTCAGCCCACTTTTGATAGTCAAAACCAAATTTCCACCCTTCACCATCTCCAACTACAAACTCCTTTGCCAGAGTGATTGCAGGAGCAAGGGTCAAAATGATGGCGAAGATGAGGTAGATTTGCTTGGAGGCCATTGGAGCTTATCTTGGTTAGATTAGAACTTGAAAAGCTTGATCAGCTCCAATAGGTTATGGTGGTCTGAGGTAGGATGGAGAGGAACTCAACGGGCTCTATTTATTCACGTAGGACCGCGAAAAAGTTACGCCACTCGGATCGGCGTTTTGCACTATGGGCCGTCTTTAGGCGGCATTATGCGCGAAAACGAGAGAGAGAGGACAAACTATTAAAGGTGGAAACCGAAGAGTCAGACAAATAGAAATTTTGTATTGTACAATGTACACATTAAAATTTGGAAGCGGAGCCGGCCACCACCGTTGGCTTCAACTACGCAGTGGCCAAGACCATTTATGGGCTGGGCCTGGTCTTAATAGGTCACAAGATGGTCCATTTCGTCAATATGATTAGGTTCTAGCTTAGGATATTAAGCTACGTCGAGCGTCTAATCATTTTAAGGGCCAAATCAACACTTAAATGTGGGCCAGATCAACCTTTAGATGATCTGGGCAGCTTAGGTTGAAAGTTTGTATTCAAGTTAAGATAAATGGGCCAAATATTACCTAATTAACTTAAGAGTTAAAAGTAAACAAGTTATTCCCATTTGATTAGAACTTCTAGGTCATTATAAAGCATTGGACGGCTGGAATTACAAATCACACATGTGCTGGATTAACAATCAACCTAATTAAGAAACAAACAAAACATGTGTTATCGATACACATAGAAGAGGAGAGAAAACACAATTTCTCTCTTCTCTCTTGTGCGGTTTTTGGAGCTTCGAGAAGAAGTGTTCGACAATCAACCGTGATCAATATAACCTTGCGAAAATTCTTGAAGGTCTTAGTGCATCCTTTAGAAGGTAAATGGAAAGGGAGTTGAATATTTTCTATATTTGCCTATAAGTTGCAATGTTTCTCCTTTGTAATTTAATCTCTAGGTTTATGTTCTGATATTGGTGTTGTAGGAAAATATTCTAAGGGAAACTCTACCATTGGATGTAGGTAATATTTATGGTTTTGTTGACGTTAATTTACACTATTGATTATTATATTGTATTGTACAAGTTATAATTTTTTTGTATTTATTTTTTGTTGTCGTGCAACTCCGCCAATGCCAGTCCCAAGCCCGGATAAAAAAGGAGGAGGGTCTTGCGTCAGGTGCCAGCTGGCAAGGGGGAAGTTGAAGATAATTCTATTATTTCTTTCTTATAAATGAATATGCATTTGTATATTAGCTTGTGAGGAAGAAATGAAAATCATTTGTAGCTTCTTAAAGGATGGCAACCCTTGTGTTAGGTAGCCAGCTGGCAAGGGAGAAGTTTAAGATGATTCTATTATTTTTTTTTTACAAATAAATATGCATTTGTATATTAGTTTGTGAGGAAGAAATGAAAATCATCTTCAGCTTCTTAAAATATGGCAACCCTTGCGTCAAGTAGCCAGCCGGCAAGGGTGAAGCTGAAGATGATTTTAATGAAAATCATCTTCAGCTTTTTAAAAACTATGGCAACCCCAATATGACATGAATCGAGAATTGACATTCGCTTAAGCTAGGGCGTTCCCCATAAGCGACGCGCTGCATCGTATCCCGGATGAGGTGAAAAATAGGCAAGGGTTGCTAGGGCGTTCTCCCAGAAGCGAAGCGCTACATCGGATCTCGGGTGTAGTGAAAAATGGGCAAAGGCTGCTAGGGCGTTCTCTCGGAAGCGACGCACTGCATCAGAACCTAGGTGCAGTGAAAAGTGGATATGAGTTCATACCATGGAGGTCGAGAAAGGCGATAGTAATTAGGGTATCTCCAAAACATAAGATTCGCATGGCTACATGGAATATAAGGACACTGACAGGTAAGAGTTTAGAGTTAGTAGATACGATGAAACGTAGGAGAGTCAACATCGCTTGTATCTAAGAAACCAAGTGGAAAGGGACTAAAGCTAGAGAAATAGATTAGTATAAATTATGGTACATAGGAAAGGAAAATAATAGAAATGATGTAGGAATAATAGTGGACAAGGAATTAAAGGATAAAGTTGTGGACGTTAAAAGAATCAGTGATATAATAATAAAAAAATTGATTCTAGGAGAGCAGATTATAAATATTATAAGTGCATATGCACCACAAGTAGGGTTACAAGATATAATTAAGAGACAGTTTTGGGAAGATATGGAGGGAGTCATGCAAGAAATTTTCAATACTGAGGGGATATTTATAAGAGCAGACTTAACTGACCGTGTAGGAAAAGATAAGGAAGGATATGATAGAATACACGGAAGGTATGGTACAGGTGAACGAAACGAGATGGAGGAGAATATCCTCGATTTTGCTCTGTCATATAACCTATTCATTGTAAATACACTCTTTAAGAAGAGGGATGAACACTTAATAACCTTTAAAAGTGGACTTCATAAAAGCTAAATAGACTTTTTTCCACTTAGGAATAATGAATGATCTATATGTAAGGATTGTAAGGTGATACCCAGTGAGAGTTTAACCTCACAACATAGGTTAATGGTTATGGATATTCATATCAAAAGATGGAGTAAAAGGACTGAACTTAATACACATCCAAAAACTAAGTGGTGGAACTTAAAAGGAGAGAAAATAACCTCATTCAAAAACAAGTTGATGGTAGAAGGAAATTGGAACTATGAAACAAAAGTAAATACAATGTGGACTAATATGACTGAGTCCATTAAGAAAGTGACAAAAGATGTCTTAGGAGTATCTAAAGGTAAAAGGCTATCAACAAAGGAAACATGGTGGTAGAATGAAATAGTGCAAAAAGTTATTAAAGAAAAATGAATGCGTTTTAAAGCATGGCAGAAGATTAGAAATAATGAAAACTATGAACAATATAAGAATGCTAAAAACGTTGCTAAGAGAATAGTAAGTGAGGCTAAACTTAAAGTATATGATGAGCTTTATAATAGACTAGGAACAAGAGAAGGTGAGAAAGATGTGTTTAAACTTGCAAAAGTAAGAGAACAAAAGGGTAAGGGTTTAGAGCATGTTAGGTGCATTAGAAGCAATGATCAAAGGGTATTAGTCAAAGATGAGGAGATCAAACAAAGGTGGGAAATATACTTTCAAAATTTTTTAAATGACAATGGCCCTGAGAATATAGGGATTGAAAATACTATAAATCTAAATAACAGTGGATATTATAGACATGAATGTAGGATTAGAATACTTGAAGTAAAAGAGGCCTTAAGAAAGATGAAATCAGGAAAGGCCATGGGGCCTGATGGTATACCAATAGAGGTTTGGAAGCATATGGGAGATATTGGGGTAGTTTGGTTGACCAAGTTGTTTAACAAGATTATAAAATCAAAGAAAATGCTTGATGAGTGGAGGAAAAGCTCTATTGTACCAATCTATAAGAATAAAGGAGACATTTAGAGCTGCACTAATTATCGAGGGATCAAACTTATGAGCCACACCATGAAACTTTTTGAAAGAGTGACTGAGAAGAGGCTATAACATGAAACAAGGGTATCAGAGAATTAGTTTGATTTCATGCCTGGGAGGTCTACCATGGAAGCTATGTTCATACTAAGACAATTAGTAGAGAAATATAGGGAGAGGAGAAAAGACCTGCACATGGTCTTTATCAACTTAGAGAAAGCTTATGATAGAGTCCCTAGAGAGTTAATATGGAGGGTGTTGGGTGGTAAAGGGGTTTCTCAGGGGTATATAAACATAATTAAAGATATGTATGCGCGAGCAGTAATAAATGTTAAGACTACTAGTGGCGTGACTGGTGGCGTGATTGGTGATTTTCCTGTCACTATCGGATTGCACCAAGGATCGGCATTGGGTCCATACCTTTTCACATTAGTTATGGATGAGTTAACAAAACATCTGCATGAGGAGATTCTGTAGTGCATGCTATTTGCAGACGATATAGTCCTACTTGATGAGACAAGGGAGGGTGTAAACATAAAGCTAGAGTTACAGAGAGAAACATTAAAATCAGAAGGATTTAAAATTAGCTGAACTAAGATAGAATATATGGAATGTAATTTTAGCAAGGAGAGTATGAGTGGAACACCAGTCAAGATTGATAACCAAGAGGTCCCCATGAGAGACCTCTTTCGATACTTAGGATCATTGATCCATGAGGGTGGAGAGATTGAGAGGGAGGTTACCAAGAGAATCCAAGCGGGTTGGAACAAATGGAGATGTGCATCAGGTGTTTTATGTGATCGGTGGGTGCCACTCAAACTAAAGGAAAAATTCTATAGGATGGCTATAAGGCCGGCCATGCTCTATGGATCAGAGTGTTGGACTGTTAAGGAACATCATACTCATAGGATGAGTGTCGCAGAAATGAGAATGTTGAGATGGATGAGTGGTAAGACAAGAAAGGATAGAATTAGAAATGAAAATATTAGAGAAAATTTAGGGATAGCACCAATAGGTAACAAGATGAGGGAGATTAAACTTAGATGGTTTGGACATATTCAAAGGAGACCAACAACGGCACCAGTTAGAAGGAGTGAGGCAATACAAGTTGAAGGTTCTAAAAGGGCAAGGGGAAGGCCTAAAAGAATGTGAATAGAAGTGGTGAGGAAAGATTTAAAAATGTTGGGACTAAATGAAGCCATGATATTTAATAAAGTGGAATGGAGGAATAAGATTCATGTGGGCGACCCCTAATTGGGATAAGGTCTTGATGATGATGATGATGATGATTTTTTATTGTCGTGCATGTACTTTGCAATTTGGAGCATTTGACACCCACATCAGTACAAGGCACCAAGTTAAACACATCAGATCAATTAGATATTATCTATTTAATCAAGAATTTCTATGTCAAAATTTTGGTAAAAACTAGATCAATAATATAGTGCTATTTTTCATAAATTTTCTATGAAAATTTTTAGTCATAATAGGGCTATTTTTAAATTTTATTAGACATTCTCTTTTTGTATAATTGTTGACAAATTTTATCTCCCAAAATAGGTTTATTTTTCTCTAATTTTAGGCATGCTTTTCTCACATCTATTTTCACTCCTAAATCACATTTTAAAGCTTGATTTATTTCATGATTTTAAGCATGATTTACTACATGGTTTAGGCACTAATTTGATGAAGTGTCTAAGGGTTGATTCATGCTTGCTTGTATCAATCCTAGGGACTAAAAGTACAAGATTGTTGTTGCTCTTATAATTTCTATAAGAGGTGAACTAAAGTATGCAAATTGATGGTTTTAAATTAAAGGTTTAGATATTGTTTGTCTTCTCTAGATTGTAGTCATATGTTTATGCTAAATCATTAGAAATATAATAAACTCAATTTAATCTAAAAATAGTAGTTTTTCATTCCAAGATTAATTTCTCTAATTTTTAAGTAATTTTTGGAATTAATATTGTCCTTATTTTGTTCACCTGTTAAGAAGATCAACTAGAGCTAACATTGCATGGTTTTTGTTCCTAATATTTAGCCTGTAATTGTCACCTAACTAGGGACATCTTTTGGAATAGTTTTAGATGCTAATTTCTTTTAATTACTTCATTTATTAAATTTACAATATTGTCTGATTTGCATGTATAGTTTTGTTTTATGATCTATTTTTTGCAAGTTGTTTGAAATTGAATATATTTGTAGTGATTTGTGTATAGGCATATATGGTTGTCATTTATTGTGACGACCTGGGTTTTTAAAACACTTTTTCATATTTATTTTCATAAGATGGCACCCTTAAAATGAATTTTTTTAAAAATCAAACATCAAAAAACATTTTCTTTGAAATTTATTTCTAAAATCCTGGATGTCACTTTTACTTTCTTACTATATATACATATATTGTGTATATAAAATAGTTTTTTTACTGAATTAAAAATAAAAATTCATTTCTTTAAAACAGGATCCATCCAGTGGTTTACATAGACAACCCCTTATATTTATTTTAGGTAATGTTCAAAGTTCACAAATCCAAATAACTAACTATACAATACAACAATTTTAATAAGAGTGTGTATGCTTGATTAGTAGTATAGTTGTTGTATTCCCCTATTGTATCCCCCTGTTGTATCCCCCTGTTGTATCCCTCTACTCCTGTTCATTACTATTTGAGATATTGTAAATATTCAAACATTTATAATATCTCAGAAAGCTATGCTTAGTAGGGGATTTAAGAAGCATATGAAATTTAAAACATAATCTATAATCTAATAAATTCAATATTTATATCTATCATATTCCATATAAATAAAGTAATTTAATTTCCGTGAACCATACTCTGTATAGTAACTCTATCATATAATTCCTCATGTGAACTCTTCTTCTGTGAATATATTCTCCAATAATTCATAATCATATATTATATATGTAAATTGTTAAAATTGTGTAAAATAGTTAATGTTGTCAATAACAATATCATAATATCCACACCCATACTATATTGGGTTCAATATCCATATCCCTCACATACGGGATCCATAATCATTTTCAATAACCATACGCCTCACATACGGGGTCCATAATCACACCTCTTAATATACAGGGTCCATAATCATCCAACCTTTGCTAAAAAAATATCCCTTCATGGGAAACATTGGTAATGAGCTCATACTGGGCATCTCATCATGCCATTACATAAGGCATCTAACATGCCATATCATAAGGCATCTCATTATGCATGCACCATAGTGCAAATTACATAAAGGACTACTATACTATTGTCTCAATCCACACCAGCACGCCTGGATGATTGCCAAGGTCATCTGTTGATACCATGACGAAAATACATTATGTCACTAAGCATATGGTGAGATAGGACTTTTACGGTGGTAACCTTCCCATAATTGCCTCACTTGACTTTTAGCTTCTCTTTGGGCATGGTATCCATATCATCATTAATTTCGGAGAACGGGTGGCCAAACATTACAACCCTCCTAACATAGTATCCCCAGGCCTATGCCTGTCGAAAACAAAATCCAAAGGCCTCCATGCTCGTATGTAAAATAATAATAATACTAGTAGGCTATTTTTCTGTTAATAAAAAAAATAAAAGTTGTAATAATATCATCATCCTCATTAATTTGGTATTCATATACCAAGGATATAACTTCACCATCTAAGTTCATGGATAAACATGTAATATAAATGGTACCCTTGTACCAAGCACATAATTTCTTAACTTAAGTAGATAATGTAATTCTAGAACATGCTTTTCAAATAACGATCATATAATTCTAAGCATAAAGTCATTATATCATTTTAATTAAATCAATAGACATTTTAAATAATTAAGTCATACCAATTTATGATCATTCTACTTGATGAATAATTTCAATTTTATAGTTCCATAACCTCAAATAGGACCATGTTTAGAATATAGATCTTGCAATATAAAGAAATGTATTCTTAAGGTTCTACTACCTTTGAGTGCTATAATCTCCAATACTTAGAATAATCAACGATCTTGATCGGCATACAAATCTATATATCTGTCAATTTATATATACACATAATGTCATTTTCTATCTCTTCATCATCATAAATTTGGATGATCTTGAATTTTTCTTTCTTTGATCATATATATCCTCTTTCAAGATTTGTTTGATCATTTTATTTTGACCATTGATTAATATTTAATGGTCTAAATTTCTTTGTGTTCCTTAATCTTGACTAATCTATCTCTTATATATAGTTTTTCTTAGATTGTAATAGTTGATCTATAAATCTGATGGTTGGATTGACTTTTGATATGTCAAATTTAAGTTTTTGAACTATTTTTTTATCCCAATTCTTCGCATACATCTCATTGATCTTTGATCATCTCTAAAGTTGATGATCTTGATCTTTATAGATTTCTGATCTTTTTGATACATCATCACTTCATGGTTGTTGATCAAAACCAATGGTTTAAATCTTGCTACTTCTAGTTTCCATTGATCTCAGTTTGATCTATAATCTATTTCCTATTAGAAGGTTTTTAGACCCCATCTAATGTCAACAGAAAGCATGGAAAAATCACTTAGATTTTAAGACACCTATTATAACCACAATGTTCAGAAGCCACTAAAGTGACAATAGATCGCATCATTCAAAAAGGGTCCTATGAGCTCGATACCCTAAGTCTCTTTCTACTTGATTTTAAGTTAATATCTAAGAAATATGATCATGACATTCAAAGATGTGGATTGATTCCTAGGTGGGCCAAGGATCTGGTAATGAAATCCAGTCCTTATCTTATAAGGGTTCATATGGGCCTTTACTAACATTAATTCCATTCCATCATAATGTCGTAAAAATGTAAATCTACTTTAGGCTAATCAAATCTTGAATTTTTCATTATTTTCTAAGTTATTTTTTAATTATTTCATATCATGCTCAATCTAACCGTTGATTAAGTCCAATTGTTCACTCTGTAAGTAGATTAGATGTAATTACAGTAAAATGTAACTCTTTCAATGATCTTAGTCCACATCTAAAGTTTATGTGTTGATCTAATGGTCAGATCTAGGGTTTTAATATTAATCAAAGGTTCATATAATGATTTATCTCATATATGAAAGATCTAACTAGTTGATCTATTTCATCTCATCAGTATATCACTTATTCAACCATTTCAGATAACCTGATCATCTTTGATATAGCTAATCAACAACATTTACATGGGTTTCTTTCTTTTGATCAACATAAACAATCGTCAAATCTTAAATTTCTTCATTTCATTTTATTCTACTTATCAATTCAATTGCAACGGATGTTTCAGATCTAAATTTGGAGTTGTATTGACTTCTAAATTGAATTTCTAAAATTTAGATCATTTTAAACAATTCATATTTAATTTGGATTAATAATGTGTCAAAAATGCACTTGCACTGAGGTGCATTTTCGTCACTAGGAAGTAGCGGTGTCTTGCCCGTCTAAGTTATTATGAACATGATGAATGGCTTAGTTTTAGAAAAAAAGCATCACCATGCATGAAAAAAAGGGTGTGGACTTTTTCTCATTCTCTTGAGCATGTATGCGTTCTAGGACTCTTTTACTTTTAGCTGCTTATGTAGCTTTCAATGATTATTGGCTTGTTACCATCTAGAATATATAATTGATGAGGCTCATATTAGCTATATTGTATTATTGGATGACAAAAGTATGATATTTGGATGTTTTATCTTATTTAACTAAAATGGAAGACACGGTGGATGGCATATCCTAAATAGTGGCTATATTGCCAACAAATGTCTAGTGTAGTTGGTCACAGACAACTTGGCATCTCTCCTAAAGTATGCTTGATTACAAGTTTGAGTCACTACTCTCTCCTTTGGTTGTGGATTAGATTTAGGGGTATGTGTGAGTGAGAGTTTGTGAATGATTTGCTTTGTAATTCTTGCCTTCTAAAAAAAATAAAAAATTGTATGTATCACTAAAATATTAATAAAATGTAAGGTTGTTCATATTGTATCATATCACCAAAATATAGATGAAATTTCAATTTTAGGCAAAAGAATGAGAGGAATAGATCCCCATATTTGTACCAATCAATATATCACTTGTCTTATGATAATTGTTAAACTTTGTATAAAAGGTATCCAATTAGTAGCCCATGTATTATAAAATATAGTGTCATTTTTAAGGTTTTTAATTTTTTTTTGTAAAACATGCATTTCTAACCTAATAATGATATTTTGTAGGTTAAGAGGCTAATTCAGAGTAAGTATGCAAATAATCATAAAATTTTTAGAATTTAATTAGAATCTTTTATCTTTTGTGGGTGATGTGAAGGTAATCCAACTGCTGAGATTATCAAGATGAGAATTGAAGCCATACTTGAGGTTTCTTAATCTAATAAGGAAACCTAATGAAGCCAAGGCCTAAATATCGTCGATTTAAAGTATGATCAAGGTTCAATATTATCTTAGGGCAAGCAAATAAGTAATTGAGGTTTGTGATAAGTTTTCAATTTTGTATGAAAAGTACTCAATTAGTTGCCCATGTGTTATAACTTATAGTGTTATTTGTAGGATTGTTTTGAAATTTTGTAACACATGCATTTTTGACATATTGATTTAAAAGTTTGATATTTTGCAAGTTCATAAGCTAATTCAGAGAAAGTATGTGAATTATCATAATATTCTAGAATTTATTTAGGTTTTTATACTCTTTTGTAGGAAGTGAGAAGATCATCCAATGGCCTATATTGCGCTTTGCAAAGTTTTTTGTGGGTCGAGCTATGTGGTTAGCTCACCGTGGTTGCAGGGGGTTGCTTGCACCTGTTCAGGGTTGTGGAGGCAGAGCCCTAGGAAGAAATTAAAAGAAAGAAAAGGTGATTAAAATAATCTACGCAAAAAAAAATCTTGTGTTTCCATCACTTTGCATGAAAATTGGAGCCATACATAAGGTTTCTTAGTATAACTAGGAAACCTAAGGAAGCTAAGCCACTCAAGCCTTGAAGCTAAGCGTTGAAACTGCTTAAGCCACAAAGGAATCAGCCATTAAAGTGAGTCATCAAGCCAAGGAGGAGTGCCACTACACGATTAGAGCATCAATTCAAGCAATTTTCCCATCCTAAAAGTGTGATTTTAACAGATTAATGTAAAAGGTAAGTTGATCATGCATTAAGGGACCCATCAAGAGAGAAAACCCACATTCCTATTCCTATTCCTATTCCATTTCCTAACCCTAATCCTCCTATTTTACTAAGATTCCACATTTTCAAGTCAAGGAGGGAGGAAACTTTCTAGAAAAAGGATGCCCCTGTCTTGCTTAGTTGGCAAAATCAAGTGGTTTCCTAACTGGGAAACCTTAGATCCAAGTCTATGCAAACATATAAAAACCCTAGGTTTTCTTCTAAATTTTCCCTCTGTATTTTCTTTCTTCTTATTCTCTCACTCTTCCCACCATTCAAATTGCATTCAATTAGGAGGGTGGAGAGCCACTTTCCTTCCAAGGAAAATAATGCCTCCCCCCTTTTCAAATTAGGAAACCAACTGGCTCATGACTTTCTCTCTCTCTCTCTCTTATGTCATCCTTATTGCATCATCTTCACCTAATTTTCCTATAAGATCCACCTCAACCATAGATCTAGATCTCCACCTCTTTTCTAGATTAATAATTAATCAAATTGAAAGCTATAACATCAATATATATATATATATATATCCCCATGGTTCCACATTTTTTCTATGTAGAGGTGGGTGAGACACCTTGAAATCAAGCTCTCCTTTGGTGCTTTGTTACTATTGGACGTTGTGACTTCTTTGATGGCTTTCTTCCTTTGGGTTTCTAGTTATTCTTGTTGTTATTTTCTCTCCAATTCAGGTTAGTTGTCTTCTTGATTTAGTTTAGTTTTCATTGCTTTAGTTTCACTTGTTTTGCTTTCTACTTTTGTACCTTTCTTTCCGTCTTGTTCTCTTATTTTCTTTGCAACCATTGCACTAGTTAACTCTTCTCTTATAGTGATAGCAAAGAGAAGAGCTATCTTAGAACATTGAATTCCTCCTTGAAATTCACTTTTTTCACCTTATTCCCACCTATGGTTTAGGTCAATTTCCTTGCCTTAGTTTACCTACTTAGCCTTCTTTTCTCTTGATTTCCTTTCTATATTTTCTTTGAATGTTATCATACTTTAGTTTGTAAGCATTCGATTACATTGCTAGAGCTATTTAGATAGGATTTTATGCATAGGAATTGGGCACAGTATCTAGCTTTTGAGCATGTATCATGCATCTAGTTTTGGGTGTAATTTGGCATCGAATTAATGAAATTCATTGAGGACTCTTATTATAAAATGATTCTGTTATCAATATACTTTAGATCTGGGCTGTTTTCTTTTATAAAAATTGCAATTTTAATTGCTTCCTTATGCTTGAATTGGTTGATGTTCTTAAGTAGTTGAAATCTGAAAATTTTCTTTCCTTAGCCTTGTGCTTTGTTTCCAAGGATAAAAAAACCTTATTTACTTCAATCCTTAGAACCCAATTAGATTTTTAGGTTGTTTACGAAGTTAATAGCTTAGTTTGCATGTTTGTTTACATTAAAATAGTCAAATCTAGTCACTTTGTACTAATGTGCACAATCCATTGATCATGCGCATGCTACATATGATGATTCACCTTTGATTCTTACTTCATTGACTTGATTAATTTAGTTTTAGTAGTATTTTATTCATTATTTGCATCTTAGTTTAGGTGTAGAATTTTATTTTATTTTTTGAAAAGTTCCACCTTTAGCAAGTATTAGGATTTAGAAAGTCTCTTTAATTGTAGTTCCATTCACATGCATGTTTCTAAATTTTGTTAAATCTAGTTACATCTCATTGCTTACTTGTTTTTGCATGTTATTTTAGTATTAGAAAGTTTTCTAATTTGGTTTTATAAAGTTCTATTTTTAGAAAGTTTCTAATTCTATTTTAGGAAAGTGTTAATTTTTGAAAGCTTCCTTTTTAGTAATTTCCTTAAGTTTGTTGCTTAGTTTAATTCATACTTGTTTTACATTGGTTTCTTTTGATAAGTGCATGTTAGTTAGGTTAGTTTTTAATTTCACTACTTACTTTTAGTTTTGGTAAGTATCCTTTAATTCTAGTTGTTAATTTCATGTATGTTTCTCTTTGATGCATTTAAATTTCATAGTTTAGTCACAATCTCCATCTCTTTAGCTGAAGTTAATTTATTTAAATAAGATCCATTCAACACATAAATTTGTGAGATTCCTTGTAAGATTGACCTTGCTTGCATGAATATAATAGATTGATTCGTGCACCTGTGAGTAATTTTAAAGCTACACCAAGTTTTTAGCCCTATTATTGGGGAATCACAACAAATTTGTGGTTGGATTCTTATTTAGATTATTTATCTTTAGTCATAGTCTTAGGTTGCATTAGATTAGGACTTTTGCATTGCATTGACATATTCTCCTAATTCCTCATAAATTGATACATCTTACTTTGTGCTAGGAAAAATTAGCAAGAGAGCTTCATTAAATAGATAGGATTTATTTGCTTTCTTAGATGTTTTAAATTTTAATTTATTTTTTTTTAACTTGTAGTGAGGACCCATTGTAATTTACAATTTCAATTTTAAATGGGTTGTATTAAAATAAGGCCAATGTGTGGCTTGGAGACCCACACTTGATCTTCATAAAAAAATTCCATTATAAGTATCCCTCACTTTGATTTACATTTCTAACTGGGTTGCATATAGTTTAATTTGCATTTGCTTGGTAGAATAATTCATATAGATTAGGGCATTCATCTTAATTGTTGCATTTTTATTTAAGGTTGTAGAATTAGCTTGCACCTATCTAATCCTTGGTTGAATAACATATATGTTACATTAGTTTCTTTACGTGTACTTGCATTACATGTATATTGCTTTATGGTAGATGGAACATAATGGTAGTAAGGGCATCATAAGAACCCTCATAAGATGAGGATTGGATTTCATTACCAGATCCTTGGCCCACCTAGGTAATCAATTCATTTTCTTATATGTTTGTGATTCCAATCCTTTAAAGTTTAATTTAAAATCAAGTAGCAAGAGACCTATGATTTCGAGTTTGTAGGACCCTTTTAGAAGGAGGAGATTTATTGTCACTCTAGTGGCTTCTGAGCATTATGGTTATAGTCGGTATCTACAATCCAAGTGATTTTTCCATGCTTGTCGTTGATAGTTGTTGAGGTCTAAACACATCCTTTCATGAGAATTGTATTAACTACTTTTCAACAGAACCCAACTAATAAGTAGTGGTCAAGGCTAGAGAAAAGGAGGAGCTGTATAGATTTAGGTCTAAAAGCTACTGCCATACTTATTATCAAAGAATAATAATTCAGCTTTTTAGTGGACTATTAAGGATTGATCATGCATAGAACTAGGATTCACAATGAATTAAGTTGCATCATTTAGTTAAGGTTTTTTGTTAAAATAAAAAGTATTTATTCGTTGTTTACACCGATTTGTTTCCTTGTATGTCAAGATAAGCACATTGGCCCACCAAAGAAGGGATGGAAAACCACCACTTTCATACCATTTTAATCCTAAGCCATTACTTGATATGTATGGGACAAAAACAAGGTATACTCCTGATCTATCCAATGTTCGCTTAGATAGTATGGAAAGTCTAATGACTAAGTTAATTGCTTCTAGGCAAGATACTAAATCATATAAGTCATATCCACAGCCTCAGTATGACAACTCCTACAACTATTCTAACCCACAATATCCGACTCCTTCATGGCCATCAAACTCTACATATAATGGATATCATCAGGAGCAAGTGAATGTACCCAATGCATTCACACCTTGGCAATTATTATCCTGAGATAGACTATAATAGATGGGCTAGGGATCATGAACAACCATAGTCTCAGAATTATCAAGAAGAACCATCAAGGTCCTACCCTACTCAACCCTATTAGAGCTATCCAGATTATTAGGGACAACCATCATGGGTTCAACCTGCTCAACTCTTTTTCAGTACCCAAATGTCACAACAGTATTAGCCATATGAGTTGTTTTTTGAAGAACAATCTTTAGAAAAGATCCAATTTAGTGAAGAGACTTGACAATTGCTTTGATTTGCCTATAAAAAATTTATGGCTAAACAGTATGAATGGGAAGATAAAATGAAACCAATATGGAAAAATACTGACAAAAGCATTGCTAAATTTATAAGGAAATGAAAGAAAAAAGGGAAATGGAAGAACATGGGATGGAAATTGCATATGATCATTCTAAGCCACAAAGTCTACAACCATCCTTGCAATCCTCCAACTCATATCCATTTGAGTCATGCCCTGCTTCTTTTTGTGATTACGATGATGAGACATCCATTAATGAGCAGAATGAAATTTTAAACACTGAGCCTACAGTGAACTCTTCTAAATGGCAAGACTGAGTAGAACCCTCTACATAACCTAAAAAATTTCATTCTGCTATCAACCTGTCAATTGCCATTGTCCAGCAAAATGTACATGGAGGGATGATTCCTAGCCTTATGTGGTAACTTCCGCTCCAATTGCAAGGCTTATGTTATCCGGTTTATTGGATTATATGCCTGATATTCTGTGTAAATTATATGGAATTATCTGGAATAAACTACTAAACCAGATTATATAAGCCTTGCCAGTCGGGCTCTAAATCATTCTCTGTCCCACGGTTATGATCAACTAAGGTTGGTCTGAGATAATCAGATCAAAATCTCTGTGGGTTCTACCGGCGTGGACAACTCAATGGATCTTTTAATTGCTCTCCTTTATCTAATGCCTTTTTCAAATGAAACATCTGCTGATTTTGCTCAACAATGGACCAAAAATTGATTGAAACCCAGTTAGTAATTCATATATTGTGGCGCCAGAAGCTGTGACTGCTTCGCAATAAACGCGTAAAGTTTGCAGTGATTGAAATAATGGTGTTTTCTGAATATAAGAAAATGAATATTTTGAGAGAATATTACAGATTATAGAGGTTGAGGTAGACTAATTGAGGGTTGAAGTTAATTGTTTAAGAATGCACGTTCCTTCTATCAAACTAAAAATACAAAAAATTGAGAATCCTAGGAAAGCTTAGCGGGAGAGGTAGTTGTAAGTTGCAAGCAACTAGGCAGTTGAAGCGGTCAACAAATTACTCTAACGGCTTCCTTCATATGCTTAGAAGCAATGTGCTCATTTGGCCACAAAGTACGCGGGCCAATACTTGGGCGATACAAATGTTCGCGGCACTGCATGGAGGCTTGGCCCAAATAAGTCCATTGCATGATCCTAACCTCTGTTCAGAGTGGTAAAAGAGATGGCTAACTGTAGTTAAAAATAAATGAAGAAGAGAAACTTCACAAATGAAAGATTGGATCAGTTCAGTAGATATGGGGTATTGGCTAAGACAAGACTCAGAAAATGAATGGTTTCTAACTTTCTATCGCTAAAATCTCAGCACGCGCTTGTGCTTCAGCTCCCTATAATATGATCTAGTTGAGTGACTCTTTGGGCCATCTTGTACTTCCTGGGGCATTTGCCCAAGATAACGCGATGCATGGAAGGTGCATTAATTCGCACATATCATAAGCTTGACGCAGTGACCTCCAAAAGCTACGAGACTCTGAACTCAATCGCTTTAACATAATCCAACAAACAGAAATAAGAGGGAATAGCTGATAACATCTACATTTCCTTGTTTAAATGTTGGCAATGTCACCATGTTATGGACTTCTCTGACTACTTACTAACTTGCATAATTCCCAAAATGATATAGACCCCAAAATCAGTATGAACAAAGCATTAATAGATAACCTCTGTTAAAATGTATGGTAGCACCACTTTTTTTTATTTTTGGCCCTTGGAATGGAATGATCTTGATTTCATCAATTTCGGAACAAAATTCCAATCACTATTCTAAAATTTTATATTTAAAAAATAAAGATAACTAAATAGCAGAATTTACTTGATTTGGAGATTGGAATGACTGAACGGGCTGAAACAGTGAAATTGAATCTCAGTTGTCATTAATCTGGTACGTATATTTCTTATTGCAGATTGACATATTATTTGATTTTAGTTATATAGAATTATAAAAATGCAAGCATTTTATGATTTTTACTTTTGCCATCTCCAAAGAGAAAAAAAAATGCAAGGATTTTGCATATGACAAGTATGTGCTTCTGGTCTATCTTCATTCATTTTATTTGTTTAATCATTTATCATCATGTTTGCATCTCATATTTACTGCTGCTTGCTGTATAAATTGGAAATGAACTGTTTGGTGAGAGACTGCGCGTGTGCCACTGCCTAGAAGGCTGTGGTGCAGGTCATTCATTTTTGTTTAGATGTTAAGAAGTGACAATCTCTTGGGCCACCTCAAGAAGGGTTCCGAAACCAACCAACAGTTTTTCAAGTGAGGATCATACGCACTAGTGAATTAGACGGTCCGATTCTTTTCTTGAATGGAGATTCCAATTCTTGTTGCTGGAGATTTATTATCCAATGTAATGGATGTCAAAGATTTGATTGGACTCTCATACATTGATCTAGTCACGATGTCCCTGCATTGACATGCAAAGGATGAAATCCATCTACTTATTAGAGCAAATCATAAATCATACCATATCCAGCTCGATAGCCATCCAAATCAGAAAAATGAAAAATAAAATCAAAGGTAATATTCATGGGTCCTAACCCATGCATGCCCGGAAATGACGGTACTCTTATTCTATCACAATAACATTCTAATTATAGTCCCATTAAACCATGATCACCATTGCCATTGCAACTATGGCCACCGCAATCACTTGATATCCACTGGTCGCAATCCCAGCGGCCGAGCTTGGAGGTTCAGCACCAGAGGGTGGGGATAACGGAGCTTCCGTTGCCTCTGAAACGGTAATCTTGAGTTTCTGCTTGTTCGCACAGTGCTGCGCCACGCCACAGATATACCACTTCTTTCCGGCGGATGAAAGGGTAATTCTGTCATTGCCTGTGGTAAGAGGCTTCGCGTCTGAAGGCTTCGTGCAGTTCTGGAAGCCGACCGCGTCAACTTTAATGACATTGTGCTTTCCCTGTGGGTATTTGAAAACTGAAACAAGAATGAAATAGCATCAATTATGTGCTTTTAATTAAAAGATGTAAGGATTAGAAAAGTTGTCATCGTGTGATCTTGAGGTTACATGTTTAAGACGTGAAAACAGCCTCTTACAAAATGCAAGGTAATGCTATGTACTTTAGGCCCTTATGGTTCGCCTTTTTCTCTGACCCCGCATAGGTGGGAGCTTCGTGCACTAGGGCTGCCCTAAGGATTAGAAACACTAACGTCTAAACAACAGTAACTAATGCTAACAAATGTGTAATATAGTTGGCTGTAGACAAACTCAGCATCTCTCTTGAAATGGCTTAGTTGCAGGTTTGAGACTACTTTCTCCTTCGGTTGTGGATTAAATTAGGAGTGACGAATGAGTGTGCATGGGTGATTTGCCCTATAGTTAAAGAGAATTTAAGTATATTTAGAAATTAAAATAATAGGATAGTTTGCTTCGTAACTCTTTGCTATAGTAAAGAAAAGAGAAAAATAAATAGCTAATAGATGCTATTTAGTGAACCTTTTATACCAAGCAAGAAGTGGGGCCACTTAAGACTAGAGATTGCCACCTCTTATTTAATCCATCCCCAACAAAAATATGATTAGGAAGAACTCTGAAATGCATTTTACCTCATGGATGCTTCAGATGGACTTTCTGCCCATTGTGTGCAATTTTAATTAACACAAATCATGAGCGATCGTCAGATGAAAAAAAGAAAAAAAAAAAAAGTAGCATTAATTGGTCAATTTACCAAGTGTATCGCCAACCCGGAAATCCTTGCCCTCGGCCCACTTTTCATAGTCAAAACCAAACTTCCAGCCGTCGGCATCTCCGACTACAAACTCCTTTGCTAGAGTAATTGCCGGAGCAACGGTCAAAATGATGACAAAGATGAGATAGATTTGCTTGGAGGCCATCGGAGCTTATCTTGGTTAGATTGAACCTTGAATAGCACCAAATAGTTTATGGTGGCTACAATTTGGTGGGAATGAGAAGGAGCTCGAGGGCTCTATTTATTCACGGAGAAGCACACAAAAATCAAACTAAAGGGATCATTGTCGGCATTGGCCGTCCACATACGGCATGCACAATAATACAAGGCTTTGGGAAATCCGCGACGCATAGGAAAGATAAGGAGAAAATAGTAAAAAGTAATATTAAAAGGCTGGGTGAGAATTGTTTTTGACGACTATTTCAATGACATTCAGATTTTGTCATAAAATAGTTTGTAATTAATAATTAATTAAGATGTTTGTAATTAAAATATTATCGCTTTGTTGAAGGAGAGCAAACATAAATAAAGAATATAGGGTGGAAGATGAGTGTCTGTGAGTGTAGTGTAGTAGAACAAGAGTGACCGCCTAATCGTGAAGGTAACAAGTTCAAGGCTCCTCAAAGGGGGTGAGTAAGTTTGTGAGTCTATCATTTCAATATATATAGGATAGAAGGTAGCCAACCCTAATATTTACCCTACATGTGAATTTTAAATAAAAATTGTATGATATTAGCATATATATGTAAAATGAGCTTGTGCATGCATCAAGTGCCTGGCACAATTAGTCTAGTCGTAGACAACTTAGACATCTCCTCTGAGATATGCTTGGTCCCAGATTTGAGTCGCCATGTTTGCCTTTGGAGAGGGATTAGATTTAGGAGGGAAAGTAATTTGCTTTGTAATTCTTAGCTTGTAAAAATAAATAAAAAATAAAAACTCTCTGTGGAGTCTTTTTCATACTTTTTTTTTTATGAAAAGTCGAACCAATATAACAGTTGTTATAAGAGAAGATCTGTTAGAGAAATTATAGGATGACAGATCTACATTGTTATAACATCCCTTAACAGATCTTATCTGATAACAACACGTAGTAATTGATCGTTCAATGATCTAAACCTTTTAATGGTTGCATGTATTTATTTGTTTTTTCTCTGAAACAGTGGGGGATGTAATGCATGGCATAGACGCGCATAGTAATTAAGAATAAGAAAAATAACTCCATAGGAAGATGTTAAGCATTTAATATGAAATAAACAGAGATAAATAGATAATATCGATGCATACAGATGAAGGATTTGATTGTATTACGCAGGGGATCTTTGTCTTTGTCTCATTCATTGATAGGATACATGGATGAATAGTTTGGACACGGATCGTTGTGACTGAACCTTGATTTGCACATGCACCAATTACTGCCTCACGTAATCAGGTCGATTACCTTTCAGTACTTAAAAACAAATAGGAAAAAAAAGGGAAGGTATACAAGAAAGAATTCTTTTTCTCCAGTATCTTGTAGGTCCGAGCTTAAGGTGTTATAGGCGGTCTACCCCTTTTTTGGACTTTGCATAGACGGGAGCTTTGTGTGCACCAGTGCTGTCTTTTATCTTGTAGGTCCGAGCTTAAGGTGCTTGTTGGTATGTATTCAACATTTGAAAAGGAAAGAAAAGAAAAAACCTTTGAGAGGAAAAGAAAGAGACTAGGCATGCTAAACAAACGCTCCAGATGAGATCGTCCTAAAGCACTTGCCTGTCACTTTCAAATCCGTTTGTCACGATGCGACCCTTCCTGTACATGATCCGATCCATTCAGCTGATTACTAGGGCAGTTGATATCTTGCATATGAAAAATCATGATTGATTGGAGAATTTTAAGATCTTTGTAACTGTTTTGTGGGAAGTAAAGTCTCTAAAGTCAGTTCGTCTTTTTGGGAAATATACAACTTGGTAACACTAGAATCATGTTTTTTGAACTACTTAACATCCAAAGCTAGAGGAATAAGATGAATGAGCTGGATAATTCAGATGTGGCCCCCTCATTTATGGTATATTACGTTAGGGTTGTTATATATGTGTCCCTTGTTTTTCCTCATGAGCCTCTCACAAAATGTATTAAACAGCTATAGCCACTGGCGGATCCAGATTTTTGGAGATCTGAATGGTTTGCAATATTGCTGTTGCCTTAGATGGGCCATGCTCTAAAACCCTAATCTATTTAATGATCCTAGCAACTGGTTTATTGGGTTGTAAAATTAACTATGAGAATTTTTACCATCTATTTTTAAATAAAAAGCAGCTGCTGCTAGGATCATCCAATGGGTGAAAATTTTAGAGCATAGAAATCCAAGTCAAGAGCAATATCATGAACCATTGAGACCTTTAGAAATTTGGGTCCACCTATAGTTATAGCCATTTATACCATTTAGTGAGGGGCACATAAGAAAAATCAAAAGGGCATATATATCACTATTCTAAAACTAGGTTTTGCACTTTTAAGTGGATGTTATGCACTAAATGATAGATGAAGTGGATTACATGCTTGTTTTATTACTTCTATATAAAACATATCTCACATATATTATATTAAGTTAATCATGTTTTTCTTTAAGCACTTACAATCCTATTTTTCCTTATGCCACGTAAACATATTTGAATTTTTAATTATATGTTAGTATACCTTATTAGTTAAACAAATGGGCCCCTAGTGGATTTACCTTTCTTTTAGCAACATGTTGATTCCTTAAAACTCTCTCATCTCTAACCTTTCCTAAAATCTCTTAGTAGACTTTTATCTCCTTCTATTTCCTAAGCACACTAAAGATCTTGTTGTATTGTATCTTTTTCAAATTATCAATCAAACATCATCTCAATGATCAAAGACATACATATTAATGTGCACAAATAAACCTTTATAGCTAAATTATATTTTCCTATGAGCACTTAGAATCCTATCATGTCAAAGTATTAGAATCTTCTTAATTATTTTAATTTTATCATGCCTTATTAGTTAGAGAAATGGGCCCCTAGAGGATTTGCCTCTTTTACAACCAGTATCCACATGTCAACAGCTTAAAAAACTTTCTCATCTTTAGCCTATTTGGAGACTTTATGTTCCTCTATTTCCTAGGCACATTTCCTAAAATTTCTTTACATTGCAACCTTTTCAAATTGGAAATTAAATGTCACCTTAATGATCAAAACTATCCATGTAATAATCCATATTAATGGAAACAAATACTCTCTCTCTCTCTCTCTCTCTCACACACACACACACACACACACACACACACACACACACACACACACACATCTCTAACAATTCCTAAAATCTATTTATAGAATCTATCTTTTTATATTTTCTAGTCATCTTTTATGGCATCTTTAAATTGTATACTTTTCAAATTGGAGATTAAACCTCATTTGAATGACCAAAGATGTCTAACTAAAAGTTTGTATTAATATGCACAAATAAATCTACGTATTAATATAAACAAAGAAATCCTAGGAGAGAAAAAATATATATTAAAAAGGCAATCTCATCTTAATGATCTTACTTATCAAATGATCTAAGCCATCCATCTTATAGTCGATATTAATCTTATGGTAATTATGTTTTTCTTTGAGCATTTAAAACCCTATTTTTCCTTATTCGATGTTAGCATATTTGAATTTTTAAAAGTTTTTATTTTTATCATGCCTTATTAGTTAAAAAGATGGGCTCATAAAGGATTTACCTCACTTTTTCAATCCCACTTCCTTGAACTCTCTCGTCTCCATACTTTCCTAAAATCTTTTCTTAGACTATATCTTTTTCAAATTAACAATCAAACATCATCTTAATGATCGAGTCATACATCTAATCGTATATATTGATATAAAGAAATAAACCTCTATAGCTAATTACCTTTATCTTTGAGCATCTTAATGATCAAGTCATACATCTAATAGTATATATTGATATAAACAAATAAACCTCTATAGCTAATTACATGTATCTTTAAGCACTCAGAATCCTATTTTTCTTTGTGCCATGTAAGCATATTGGAAATTTTCTTAATTATTTTAATTTTATCATGTCTTATTAGTTAGACAAATGGGCCCCTAGAGGATTTGACTCTCTTTTTCAATTAGTAGTCGCTTTTGATTTCTTCAAACTCTCTTTCATCTTTAGCCTTTTGTAAAATCCATTTGCAAACTCTATCTCCTTATATTTCCTTGGCATTTTTTCTAAAATCTATGTATATAATTTTTTTTTCAAATTGGGAATCAATCTTTATCTTAATGATCAAAACCATCCATGTAATAATCTATAGTTAATGGAAACAAATAATCTCAATCTCTCTCTCTCTCTCTCTCTCTCTCTCTCTCTCTCTCTCTCTCTCTCTCTCTCTCTCTCTCTCTCTCTCTCTCTCTCTCTCTCTCTCTCCCCCAAGACTTTCTTTTAACACTTAAAACCCTTTTTTTTTTCTTTTTCCATGTCAGTATATTTAAAATTTTAATTATGTTTATTTTATTCTACCTTATTAATTCAATAAATAGGTTCTAGAAGATTTGCCTCTATTTTTGAGCCACATACCAAATCCTTATCTCTCTCTCTCTCTCCTCCCCCCCGCCAAGACTTTCTTTTAACACTTAAAACCCTATTTTTTTCTTTTTCCATGTCAGTATATTTAAAATTTTTAATTATGTTTATTTTATTCTACCTTATTAATTCAATAAATGGGTTCTAGAAGATTTGCCTCCGTTTTTGAGCCATATACCAAATCCTTATCTCCCTTCTCTCTCTCTCTCTCTCTCTCTCTCTCTCTCTCTCTCTCTCTCTCTCTCTCTCTCTCTCTCTCTCTCTCTCTCTCTCTCTCTCTCTCTCAAGACTATTTTTTAACACTTAGAACCCTATTTTCCCTATGCTATGTAAGCATATTTAAAAAAAAAAATGTTTATTTTATTCTACCTTATTAATTGGATAAATGGGTTCTAGAAAATTTGACTTTCTTCCTCAGCCACATACCAATTCCCTAAATCTCTCTCTCATGTCTCTAACCTTTCCTAAAATCTTTTTGTAGACTCTTACCTTTTTCTATTTCCTAGGAACCTTTCACACAATCTTTATATTGTATCCTTTTCAAATGGGTAATCAAATCTCATCTAAATGATCAAAGTTGTCCTTCTATTATTGTAAACAAATAAATCTCTATATTAATATAGAGAAATTTAAACCTCATCTTCATGATCAAAGTTGTCTATCTAATAGTTTGTGCAAACAAATAAATATCTATATTAATGTAAACAGAGAAATCTAAAAAGGAAAAAATATTTCTCAAATATGCAACCTCATATTAATGATCTAAGCCATCCATCTAATAGTCCATATCAATATAAACAAAGAAATTCTAAGAGGAAACAAATCCATGACCTTTGTCTCTAAAGTTGTGTACTCGACCAAGCTAATTTTTTTTTATATCTTAGATGTAATTATTAGGTATTTCTAAATTATATTAAAATTTTGTTTCTCTCTATTTTACATATGTAAACAAATTAGCCTCTAAGCACATCTATTTAATTCTGTTTTAGAGGCATCCTATTTTAGGAAACCAATCTCTAAGAGGATTCTTACTACATGTAAGCCTAAATCTTTAGCAATCAAAATCGTTCTTCTTCTTAACACCTTATTATGCATACCTTAGATTAATAAATATTTCCAGTGAATCATCTAGCTATATTATTCAATTCAAGAACTAAAATAGATTAATATTTGACAATGGATATTTATCAATATCTTATCCCATTTACCCTAGCCATCACTTAGGCTCCTTACTAATATCATACAAAGAGAAAGATCTAGTTATATGTTGAACTTGCTACATGGTACTTGCAGCAAATAAAAAAATTTCTTAAAGAAGGGTTCACATTTATTTGCCAAGCTTGTTATGAGTGGAAAATAATTTTTTTTCCCTTAATCTCCTTTTGACCGCGTGCATTTTCTCTTTTCCAAATTTTTTTCTCAAAACTTTACTTTTCAAAAGTGATTACTGATCTATTGTACTAATTAACCACTCATGAAAAGCTCCAAAAGTCCTTAATCACCACCAGTAGGATTAAGCCCTCATATTTCTCCCAACTTTTTCCCAAATAATTTCGTATTCTCTTTAGCACATTATCATGCATTAAAACTCATCTTTGGAGATTGTGTTATCTAAATTTTTGTAATAGGAAGTTGTAAAAGTGCAAAATTGCAAGCAACACTAACACTGCACTACATATTTTTCTTTTAGGATGGTTACAACACTATGTTCTTGCCAACATCACTCCTAAAATATCTCATTCTTCTATAAGTAGCCCATTTTTTATCCTTAAAAAGGTAGACCTAAAAAAGAAAAAATCATTGGCTCTATTAACATTTTATTCACCCATTTTTCTTTAGGATCAACTATTAACTCCTTTTATTTTATCATCTTATTTCATTTAATCATTTCAACGTGTGATTAGTGTTCCATTAGGTTTTACTCTTATTCTGTTCTTAATATGGATTACAACTCCTAACAAAATCACAAAATTCTATGACAAGAACTTTTATATCTTCAACCCTCCACTTATCATTGGAGATTAAAGCATCCAATGCCAATGAAATGAAGTTCAATCATTTTTACCCTCTACTTAGTTGTGGAGAGTAAAGTATCCCATGGGCACCTTGCTACAAACATTTACCTCTATGACCTTTACCATCCTACAAAGTCTACCTGAGTATCTCCACTTGAAGCCTATATAAATGGATGCCATCATCCCATGAGAAAAGGAAGCAATTCTCAAGCATGGAGAGGGTTAGAACAAGAATTAAAGGAATGCTATAATGATTTTTCTATCCCCACTCCATGAGTTTCTGTGCATCTAATGGTCACGAGGATTCCTCTGTAATAATTGTCCAAAGTTATTTACTTTTGATGACAAATGCCATTGATTTTTCCTAGTACAACCAATTGTTGCCATCTAATTCAATATCAATAAATTTTAGTCCTTGAATTCATGATGGTTATAAGTGAAAGGGTTGTCAATATATATGAATGATCAGGTAGCCCTAAATCATCATCATCATCATCATCATCATCATCATCATCAAGTCCTTATCCCAATTAGGGGTTGGCCACATGAATCTTATTCCTTCATTCGTCTCTACCAAGTACCAGGGCTTCATTTAGTCTCAATATTTTTAAATCTTTTTTTACCACTTCTATCAACGTTCTTTGGGCCTTCCCCTTGCCCTTTTAGAACTTTCTACATGCATTCCCTCACTTCTTCTAGCTGGTGCCATTTTTGGCCTCCTTTGGACATGTCTAAATCATCTAATAATCTCCCTCATCTTATTACCTATTGATGCTACCCCTAAATTTTCTTTAATATTTTCATTCCTAATTATATCCTTTCTTGTCTTGCCACTCATCCATCTAAACATCCTCATTTTTGCGACACTCATCCTAAGATCCATAGAGCATGGCTAGCTTGATGACTATCCTATAAAAATTTTCTTTTAGTTTGAGTGGCACCTATCGATCACACAAAACTCCAAATGCACATCTCCATTTGTTCTAACCCACTTTGATTCTCTGGGTAACCTTGCTCTCAATTTCTCGACTCTCATGAATCATTGATCCTAAGTGCCAAAAGTGGTCTTTTATAGGGACCTCTTAGTTATCAATCTTAACTAGTATTCCATTCCTACTCCTATCCATGCTAAAATTGCATTCCATATATTCTATCTTAGTTCAACTGATTTTAAATCCTTTAGATTCTAATGCTTATCTCTATAACTCTAGTTTTATGTTTATGCCCTCCCTTGTCTCATCAAGTAAGACTATATCATTTATAAATAGCATACACCATGGAATCTCCTTGTACAGATGTTTTATTAACTCGTCCATAACCAACGTGAAAAGTATGGGCTCAATGCTGATCCTTGGTGCAATCCTACAGTGACAGGAAAACCACCAGTCTCGCCATTAGTGTCTTAACATTTATTACAGCTCCCTCATAAATATCTTTAATTATGTCTATATACCCCCATGAAACCCCTTTTTCACTCAATATCCTCAATATTAACTCTCTAAGGACTCTATTATAAGCTTTCTCTAAGTCAATAGAGACCATGTGGATGTCTTTCCTCCTATCCCTATATTTCTCTATCAATTGTCTTAGTAAGGAAATAGCTTCCATGGTAGACCTCCTAGGCATGAAACTAAACTGGTTCTTCGATACACATGTCTCATGCCGGAGCCTCTTCTCAATCACTTTTTCAAAAGTTTCATTGTGTGGCTCATAAGTTTCATCCCTCAATAATTAGTGCAACTCTGTATGTCTCATTTATTCTTATAAATTGGTATAATATAGCTTTTTCCTCCATTCATTAGGCATTTTCTTTAATTTTATAATCTTGTTGAACAACTTGGTTAACAAAACTACCCTAATATCTCACGTATGCTTCCAAACCTCTATTGGTATACCATTTGGCCTCATGGCCTTTCCTGATTTCATTTTTTTAAGGCCTCTTTCACTTCAAGTATTCTAATCCTACGTTCATATCTATAATGTCCAATGTTATTTTAAGTTTATAGTATTTTCAATCTCTATATTCTCAGAGCCATTGTCATTTAACAATTTTTGAAAGTAAGTTTCCCACCTTTGTTTGATCTCGTCATCTTTGACTAGTACCCTTTAATCATCACTTGTAATGTACCTAACATGATCTAAGTCCTTACCCTTCTGTTCTTTTATTTTTGCAAGTTTAAACACATCTTTCTCACCTTTTCTTGTTCCTAATCTACTATAAAGGTCATCATATGCCTTAAGTTTAACCTCACTTACTATTCTCTTAGCAACCTTTTTAGCATTCTTATAATGTTCATAGTTTTTATTATTTCTAGTATTCTGTCATGCTTTAAAACACATGTTTTTCTTTAATAACTTTTTGTACTATTTCACACCACCACCATTTTTCCTTTACTAATTACCTTTTACCTTTAGCTACTCCTTAGACATCGTTTGCCACTTTCTTAATAGACTCGGCTATATTAATCTACATGGTGTTTACTTCTGTTTCATAATTCTAGTTTCCTTCTACCATTAAGTTATTTGTGAATGAGATTATTTTCTCCCCTTTTAAGTTCCACCACTTAGTTTTTGGGTACTTATTAAGTTCATTTCCTTTCTTCCATCTTTAATATAGATATCCATAACCATGAACCTATGTTGTGAGGTTAAACTATCACCAGGTATCACCTTACAATCCTTACCTATTGATCTTTCAATATTTGTAATATCCTTAATTTTTAGGATAAAATAGAAAATTATTAAATAAATTAAAATAAAAATTTATGGATGAAAATTTTTCCTGAAAACATAAGAATTAGAAATTTCTCGTCGATACGAATCCAACGCCACCAAGAACGCGAGAAACGGAGCTCAAACGAGGGAGTTATGAGCCGTCAAAGTTGTAAGGGCAAATTGGTCTTTTGACAGAAACGTGTTACACAGGGGTCCAAATTGATAACGGCACCCCTGTCTACACACTTCTCTACCAGTCCGGCGAAATCGCCCGAGAGACATGGGAAGAGACGTGTGGGGAAGAGTTTCTCTTCCCCAAGACTCTAAAACCCTATATCTATGCTCCTCTAGGAGCCAAAACGCTTTCTCTGAGTTTTTACACAAAACCCTAGCCCTGCAAAACTTGGATTTTCCGGCGAGTGGAGCCCCGGCAACACAAGCAACTCCGGCCAGGTGCAAGGTAAGCCTCAAACCTATGTTTTTTAGTATTTATTAAATAGAGAAAATAATTAGAAAACGTTTAAAAATTAGGAAAAATCAGATTTTTAGGAACTTTAGGCACGCTACTGTTGGAGAGTGATTTCAAGGACCAAACCTTATCCGTTTGGAAATCTCACCGTCCAACTAGTGCACAAGAGACCCAAGAGCATACCCTTTAAATTTGGGAGTGATCCAACGGTGGATTTCTCCAGAAAACCCAAAAACCAGTACCTAGGGAGGATTTTAGGAACTTGGGAAAAATCATTTAAAAACCATGGTTTTTGGAAAAATCAGTGCAAAAGGAGGTTATATATGGATTCTAGAGAGAATTCTGAAGAAAATGGCGCCAAAATCACGCAAAACGGAGCTCTGTAGCAGCTGCAGGGAGGCGGCAGGAATCCGGTCGTCTTCTCGGCATCGTCAACGGCGTCGGCGCCACTGGCCCGGCCGGCCGCCGGGACGCGCCGAGACGCACCCGGAGACGGCGTCACACACACGTGCGCGGCGCCGCGCGCTTGTGGGGAGCGCGCAGGTTGACGGTTGCAGTGGGGTTGGGACGCGGCGCGTCCTGGCGATCGTGCGTCCGAAGACGCCCGGCGCGCGTCCCATTCGGTGTTTGCGTCGGTGTGCGTCTTCGTGCGGCAGTGTACGCCGGTGTAAACCGGCGGAAAAGGGGCGCCGCCGGTTTAAACCACCTTATGGTGGTCCGGCAGGCCCTATTTTAGCATAGTTTTCACTAAAACTTGATTTTTGGGAGCTAGAGAGGTCCAAATCAGGATCCGAAAGAGGCGTTGTGACCGTATTGACGACGCGGACCTAGTTTTAACTTAAAACTTAGAAATGACAACTTTTTATTTAGAAAAATTTTAAAATAGTGATGTGACATGTACAGGTGCACGTGAATATACCAGTTAAAGGGAGTTATTAGCAAGCTAGTGGTCTCACACTGAGGTAGGTGACGACAACTAATGTTTTGCCTTGATTTTTAAACCATGTTTAAACATAGCATCATGTGTGATTGTGTTTTAAAATGCAATTATTATTTCTGAGAGTGGATTTCATGGAGCATTGCGTACAGGATGGTTATTCCAAATTGAAATCTTTTACTGAATAAACTTATTTAAAATGTTTTTACAAGCATGATGTTAATTAGTTATGCCTAATTAGAGACATATTTCTTATTATATATATAGAAAATGCATGGATTTACATGGAAATGAGAATAGAGGCTTAGTAGCTGGTCCTTTTATAGGCTAACCCCAGGATGAGGGGCATGTCTTGGGGATTGCAAGCTATAAGTGCTCTTGAGTTTTAGCATATACATATGATTTTCGTGTTTTATATTTGATGACGGGTGCTCTTGTCCGGTGGGCGTCATGCTAGGAGGGATAGGGCCGGCCACCCACCTTCCGAGATTATGATGTGATGAGTTTGTGATATGATAGACACCTGCCCATAGATGGCATTCGGTAGGGGTTTGGTAACATGGATAGTCCACACTACCGTCGAGCCTTTCCATGGGGACGGTGAGCCAAGTCTCCGTTATGGTGTCGACGGGGAGCGGCGGTGGTTGATACCCATGGAGGGTTGCCCGCTGCCGGCATGATGACCCATATTCTTATTATGTGTGCATGTATGATGAGCATGGTTATGGATGATATGCCTGGGTGTGACGACACTCAGAGGTTGACTACGTGTACCCCTGATCAGGGATGTTAGTGCGATGTGGTGGGACCCATTACCTTAGGGTGCCCTTATTCTGATTGTATGCTCCATTTTATTGATTCATGTCATGTTTTAACTCCTTGAATTTCATGTTTTAGCATATGGAATAAATTGGCATTTATTGAACATGGCATTATGATATCACTATCTTCATAAATGTTAGATTTTTCATCAGTATTGTTCATTATTTCTTGCATTTATTACATTAATTGTCTATGTACTACCTGGCCGATAACTAGCTGAGGCATTGCTTTGTTTTGCAATGCCTTAGATCTCAGACGCGATAACGGGAAGAGCAAAGTTGAGAAGCCGTGAGAGCTGCTGAAGACCATTTTTCTATAGTGTTAGACAGTGATGTGAGTCATTAAACAGGATTATCATTTGGATTTTATTATGGACTGCATATTTTATATTGGGATGTGATTTAGATCTTTGGACATATGTTGGACATTTATATGGGATGTTATGATGGATAGACCCTAGGCGATATTATTATTGTCTTTTGGACGTTTATTTGATTTAAAATAAAGGCGCCTATTTATTTGATGTTGATTTATACGCGGATTATTTATTTATGTTTAAATTACATGTACGCCATTTTGAGAAAGGAAAACTAACACAGGAGTTTTAAGATAGGTTTAGTAAAATGTTAAATAAATCTTTTCTCATGGGATCCCAAATGCTCTTATTTAAAATGCCATTATTATAATAATAATAAAAAATTGTCTTAAAAATCCGGGGTGTTACAAAGTTGGTATCAGAGCCCAGTCTAGTCCATCATAATCCTTGTGAATGTCCATTTATATGTGAATATCAGTCCATAATAGTTGTAGAGAGAGAAACTATGAGAGAGGAACTTACAATTAGTGACATGTAAAATTTTGACAGATGGCTCCTCGGAGAAGGACAAGGTCTACCCCTGCTACACCCATGGCTCCACTGCTTGAGTCCTGCGATCAAGGGGATCGAGATGCGAGGTTATTGAATCGTTTAATGTCGGGACTCGTACGGCGATACGGCGACGGAGTTAGGGCTGTTGACGCGGTAACCACAGCCCTATTCCACCACACAAGTGGCACTCATGGTTTCGTCGGTTCGGTCCTCACAACCGGTACGGGAAACATCAATACACAGAGCACGGAGAGCGTGCTACAGTGACTCTAAGAGGCCGACAAATTACTAGAGAGGTTTCAAAAGATGGTGAAACCCTTTATGGCGATGGTAACACGGAGGAGGCGGCGATGGTTATTTGAGGCGGAGAGGACATTCGACGCTATGAAGATCTCACGGATGATCAAGTTAGAGTAGCCTCCTACTGTGAAAGGTGAGGCCGGCTTTGGTGGCGGAGACTTTCACACTCACCCGACGCCAGATCCGGCCAGAGACGATGACATGGGCAGCCTTTAAATAGGCTTTCGACACTCGGTATTTTCCTCCCCATGCATTGGGGTCCATGAAGAAGGAGTTTGCCACCCTGGAGCAGAGAGATATGACGGTTCAGCAGTACCTGAACCGATTTACACGACTGAGGAGATTTGCACCTCACGCACTAGCCTTAGACACGAGAGGCAGGCGGCAGTTTGTGGATGGGTTGACTCCTTGGGCGAGAGATCAGTGATTTCTTCACGACCCACTTACGTGCGAGATCTTTGCGATATGGCGTCCATGCATGAGAAGAACTCTCTCGGGACTAGAGGAGGTGCGTTCCCGGCCCTTTAAGGGCAAGCGACCATTTGGTGCTATGCAGACACACGGGGCATCAGGTCATCCACCACAGGCCAAATTTAAGAGAGACACTGAGAGGAAGTGTAATATCCTTAATTTTTAAAGATAAAATAGGAAATTATTAAATAAATTAAAATAAAAATTTATGGATGAAATTTTTTTCCTGAAAATATAATAATTAGAAAGTGCTCGTCGATACGAATCAACGCCACCAGAACGCGACGGAGCTCAAGCGAGGAGTTATGAGCCGTCAAAGTGTAAGGGGCAAATTGGTCTTTTGACGCGAAACGTGTTACACGGGGGTCCAAGTGATAACGCGGCACCCCTAATACACACACGTCTCTACCGGTCGGGAAAAATCGCCAGGAGAGACGTGGAAAGAGGCGTGTGGGGGAAGAGTTTCTCTTCCCAAGACTCTAAAACCACATGCTCACATGCTCCTCTAGGAGCCAAAACGCTCCACTTTGAGCGTTTTCCATGAATGCTACGCAAAACCCTAGACCTGCAAAAATCTGAAGTTTCCGGCGAGTGGAGCCCCGGCAACACGAGCAACCACGGCTAGGTGCAAGGTGCACTTGAATATACCAATTAAAGGGAGTTATTAGCAAGCTAGTGATCTCACACTGAGGTAGGTGACGACAACTAATGTTTTGCCTTGATTTTAAACCATGTTTAAACATAGCATCATGTGTGATTGTGTTTTAAATTGCGATTTTTATTTACCATGGATTTCATGCGACATTGCGTACAGGATGGTTATTCCAAATTGAATTCTTTTACTGAATAAACTTATTTAAAATGATGGTACAAGCATGATGTTAATTAGTTATGCTTAATTAGAGATTTATTTCTTATTATATATATAGAAAATGCATGGATTTACATGGAAATGAGTATAGAGGCTTAGTAGCTGGTCCTTTTATAGGCTAACCCCAGGATGAGGGGCATGTCTTGGGGATTTCAAGCTATAAGTGCTCTTGAGTTTTAGCATATACATATGATTTCCGTGTTTTATATTTGATGACGGGTGCTCTCGCCGGTGGGCGTCATCTTAGGAGGGATAGGTAGGCCACCCACCTTAGAGATTATGATGTGATGAGTTTGTGATATGATAGACACACGCCCATAGATGGCATTCGGTAGGGGTTTGGTAACATGGATAGTCCACACTCTGGTGCGAGCCTTTCCATGGGGACGGAGCCCAAGTCTCCTAGTTATGGTGTCGACGGAGAGCGGCGGTGGTTGATACCCATGGAGGGTTGCCACTGCAGCATGATGGCCCATATTCTTGTTATGTGTGCATGCATGATGAGCATGGTTATGGATGGTATGCACAGGTGTGACGACACTCGGAGGTTGACTATGTGTACTCTACGATCGGGGATGTTAGTGCGATGTGGTGGGACCCATTACCTTAGGGTGCCCTTATTACGGATGTATGCTCCATTTTATTGATTCATGTCATGTTTTAAGTCTGTGAATTTCATGTTTTAGCATATGGAATAAATTGGCATTTATTGAACATGGCATTATGATATCACTATCTTCATAAATGTTAGATTTTTCATCGGTATTGTATTCATTATTTCTTGCATTTATTACATTAATTGTCTATGTACCTACACAGCGATAGCTTCTTTGAGGCACGTACTTTGTTTTGCAATGCCTTAGATCTCGAGCGCGATAACGGGAAAGGCAAAATTTGTTGAGAAGCCATGAGAGCTGGCGAAGACCATTTTTCTATAGTATTAGGCAGTGATGTGAGTCATTAAACGGATTATCATTTGGATTTTTATTATGAATTTTGCATATTTTATATTGGGATGTGATTTAGATCTTTGGACATATGTTGGACATTTATATGGGATGTTATGATGGATAGATCCTGGGCCATATTATTATTGTCTTTTGGACGTTTATTTGATTTAAAATAAAGGCGCCTATTTATTTGAGGTTGATTTATACGCGGATTATTTATTTATGTTTAAATTACATGTATGCCATTTTGTGAAAGGAAAATTAACACCCGGAGTTTTTAAGATAGGTTAGTAAAATGTTAAATAAATCTTTTCTCATGGGATCCCAAATGCTCTTATTTAAAATGCCATTATTATATATATATAATTGTCTTAAAAATCCGGGGTGTTACAAGAAGAGATGTGATAGGTGCAAGGGTTGGCACCCTAGGCGAGGGTGCAATAGATTCGGACCAGGCACGGCCGAGAGGCAGCCCCAGCCACGAGAGGCAGTCCTATACACCTTACCGAGAGACGACCATACGGGTGTTTCAACCGTGAGACGTTGGCCATTTCGTGGGGCGCCTAAGGGCGGCGGACGAGATGGGAGTTGAGGCGACTAACGCGCCACGTAGGCCGGACGAGTATTTGCCATCTCATCGGGACGAGGGCACGGAGGCATCACATCGGGGTCGTAGAAGGTACTCTTCTAGTCTCGGATAGACATGCCAAAGTTCTTTTTGACACAGGGTCTACACATTCTTTTATATCATGTATTTTTGCATCTTGCCTTGATGTATGTATACACAAACTAGCATTTGGATTAGATATTATGACACTGTGGGAGAAGCTTGATGAGACTACTGAGAATATCTTAGAGATATACTTTGTAGAGATATTAGGCGTGAGTATGGACACGAGACTTCATCTTACTTAGACATGGTAGTATGATGTTATTCTTGGGATGGATTGGTTAACCCAGTATTGGGCTATGGTAGGCTAGAAAGAAGCGAGTCACTTTTCTTATACAGGGCAACCGAGAAATAGTGTTCCAGGGGTAGGAAAGATCGGGCGGTACATGCATCATTTACTGCTATCAAGGCGGCACGATTTTATGCACGAGGTGTAACGCATTTCTCGCATATGTATTTGTTGAGGAAAAGGAGCAGCCACGCTTGACGAGATTGATGTTGTTCGTGATTTTCTTCGATGTATTTCTTTGAGGAATTACCGGGATTGCCGCCAAGTAGGGAGATTGACTTCACCATTGACTTGGTCTGAGAGTACATCGCCTATCTCAGGCACCATACAGGATGGCTCAGTGAGTTGAGAGAACTTCAGGGTACATTTGCGGGGATTCTCTTGGATACGGGCTTCATCGCCGGAGTGGATCACCATGGGAGCACCGGTCCTTTTCGTGAAGAAAAAGGATGGATCATGAGACTATGCATTGATTATCGGTTGTTGAATGGTGTTACTATAAGGAGCCGATACCCTTTGCACGCATAGATGATTTATTTGATCGGCTCAATCGGCACAAGTGTTCTCCAAGATAGATGCGAGGTCGGTATCATCGGTGAGGGTTAGAGAAGAGGATATCTCGAAGGCTTTTAGGAGTCGTTATGGTCATTATGAGTTCCTAGTGATGCCGTTTGGATTGACGAACGCACTGCGGTGTTCATGGATCTAATGTACCGTGTCTTTCGAGCTTATTTGGATAAGTTCGCGATTGTATTCGTGGTTGATATCTTGATTTATTCGCTTTAGTCATGATACACATGGGAGCATCTCCACACGGTATTGGACACACTTAGTCGACATCGGTTGTATGCCAAATTCGGTAAGTGTGATTTTTGGCTAGACCGGGTGCATTTCTTAGGCCACATTATATCTAAAGATGGAGTGGCCGTGGATTCAACAAAGGTAGAGCGATCTACTACGGGAGAGGCCCAGGCGGTGGTGAGATACGCGATTTTCTCGGTTTGGCGGGTTATTATCGTCGCTTCATAGAGGGATCCTCTAAGATTGCATTACCATTCACCACCACGACTAGGAAAGACACTCAATTTGTATGGACCGAGGCTTGTGAGGAGAGCTTCCAAGAGCTCGAGAGGAGACTTACTCTTGCTCGGTATTGACCTTACCATCGGAGTACGGCGGTTATGTAGTTTATTGTGGCGCCTCGACAAGGGATTAGGAGCGGTGTTGATGCAACATGGGAAGGTAATTGCACTATGCGTCTAGGACGGTGAAGACACATGAGGTAAATTACCGACACATGACCTGGAATTAGCGGTAGTGGTATTTGCGTTGAAGTCTGGAGACATTATCTTTATGGTGAGAGATTTGAGGTATTCACGATCATAAGAGCCTCAAGTACTTCTTTACTCGAGTGAATTGAATATGAGGCGGCGCGAGATGGATGGAGTATCTCAAGGGACTTCGACTTCACCATACAATACCATCACAGGAAGGCTAATGTTGTTGCGGAGATGCCACGAGTAGGAAGGCGGGTGTGATGATTGCCAATTTTACGACTCGATTAAGTTCTTTGACGGGATCTTAGAGGCACGGGGCAAAGACAAGGAAACACGAGGATCGACGGATAAGACAGATTTTTGCAGGGGACCAAATGGAGGGGTTAGATTTAAGGGAAGGTTGGTAGTACCGGCCAAATGATGAATTGAGCGCGAGTTACTTCAAGAAGCACACAATCCCCTTATACAATTCATTAGGGAGTACGAAGATGTATCGGGATCTCAAGAGGCATTTACGGTGGAATGGTATGAAAAGGATCTTTGGAGAGTGCGTTGCACGATGTTTGACTTGTCGGCGGGTCAAGGGTGGCATCGGCGTCCATCGGAGACTACTTCGAGACCTTTGGACCTTCCCGGAGTGGAAGTGGGACCATATTACTTATGGACTTCGTTACCGGGTCTTGAGGGACCCCTAGTGCAATACGACATGATATGGGTCGTTGTGGACGGAGTTGACCAAGTCCGCTCATTTCCTTCCTATTAGACAAAATCGGATAGTGGATAGGCGAGCGAAATTATATGTTAAGGAGATCGTCGGTCTACATGGCGTTCCCTTGACAATTATATCGGATCGAGATACGCGATTTACCTCGAAAATCTTTGGAAGAGCGTGCAAGAGGCATTAGGGTCGGGGCGAAATTCGGCCACGGCATTCCATCCTCGAATGAGACGGACGAGGCGAGAGGACCATCCGGACTATTGAGGATATCTTCACGAGCACATGTTATGGATTGGAAGGGTAGGCTGGGAAGATCATTTACCTTTGGTGGAATTTGCTTATAATAGTCATCACTTATTTAGTATTGGCATGGCTCTATATGAGGCACTTTATGGCGGTGCCTTGTCGGTCACCTTTATGTTGGAGTGATGTAGGAGAAAGACGCGTGGTGAAATCGAGGTTAGTGGAAGAATGTGCGAGAGAAAGTCCAACTCATTCGGAAGAGGTTGCGACGACTCACGGTCGACGAAAAGTTATGCGGACAAGAGGCGAAAAGACTTAGAGTTCTTTGAGGGGCGAGCATGTATTCTTGAAAGTTTCTCCTATGAAAGGGGTGTTGAGGTTTGGAAATAAAGGGAAGCTTAGTCCCGGGTATATTGGACCTTTCGAGATCTTACGGCAGGAGTTGGGTCGGTGGCATACCGGTAGCCTTACCAATTTAGCGAATGTACATGACGTGTTTCACGTGTCTGTCTTTGAGAAAATACGTGCGGATCCTCACACGTATTGGAGCAGATTCCCGGAGAGCTACGATCGACATGACGTTTGAGGAGAGACCGGTGCGCATCACAGATACGAGTCAAGGAGTTAAGGAATAAGACCATTGCCTTGGTCAAAGTCCTTTGGCAGCATCATTCACTACAGGAGGCTACCTGGGAGACTGAGGAGGAGATGCGAAAGATCCATCCAGAGTTATTTACATAGAGGTATGTAGCTAAATTTCGAGGACAAAATTTTTATAAGGAGGGAAGAATGTAATATCCTTAAATTTTAGGATAAAATAGAAAATTATTAAATAAATTAAAATAAAAATTTATGGATGAAAATTTTTCCTGAAAACATAATAATTAGAAAGTGCTCGTTGATACGAATCCAACGCCACCAAGAACGCGAGAAACGGAGCTCAAACGAGGGAGTTATGAGCCGTCAAAGTTGTAAGGGCAAATTGGTCTTTTGACAGAAACGTGTTACACAGGGGTCCAAATTGATAACGGCACCCCTGTCTACACACGTCTCTACCAGTCCGGCGAAATCGCCGGAGAGACATGGGAAGAGACGTGTGGGGAAGAGTTTCTCTTCCCTAAGACTCTAAAACCCTATATCTATGCTCCTCTAGGAGCCAAAACGCTTTCTCTGAGTTTTTATGCAAAACCCTAGCCCTGCAAAACTTGGACTTTCCGGCGAGTGGAGCCCCAGCAACACAAGCAACTCCGGCCAGGTGCAAGGTAAGCCCCAAACCTATGTTTTTTAGTATTTATTAAATAGAGAAAATAATTAGAAAATGTTTAAAAATTAGGAAAAATCAAATTTTTAGGAACTTTAGGCACGCTACTGTTGGAGCGTGATTTCACGGACCAAACCTTATCCGTTTGGAAATCTCACCGTCCAACTAGTGCACAAGAGACCCAAGAGCATACCCTTTAAATTTGGGAGTGATCCAACGGTGGATTTCTCCAGAAAACCCAAAAACCAGTACCTAGGGAGGATTTTAGGAACTTGGAAAAAATCGTTTAAAAACCATGGTTTTTGGAAAAATCAGTGAAAAAGGAGGGCATAAATGGATTCTAGAGAGAATTCTGAAGAAAATGGCGCCAAAATCACGCAAAACGGAGCTCTGTAGCTCTGCCGGAGGCGACCGGAATCCGGTCGTCTTCTCCGGCGTCGGCGCCCTGGCGCTAACGCCAGGACGCGCGCTGAGACGCACCCAGGACGACGTCACACGCGTTCGCGGCGCCGCGCGCTTGTGGGGAGCGCGCAGGTTGACGGTCACAGTGGGGTCGGGACGCGGCGCGTCCTGGCGACCGTGCGTCCGAAGACGCCCGGCGCGCGTCCCATTCGGCGTTTGCGTCGATGTGCGTCTTCGTGCGGCAGTGTACGCCGGTGTAAACCGGCGGAAAAGGGGCGCCGCTGGTTTAAACCACCTTATGGTGGTCCGGCAAGCCCTATTTTAGCATAGTTTTCACTAAAACTTGATTTTTGGGAGCTAGAGAGGTCCAAATCGGGGATCCAGAAAGAGCGTTGTGGCCGTGATTGACGACGGACCTAGTTTTAACTTAAAACTTAGAAATGACAACTTTTTATTTAGAAAAATTTTAAAATAGTGATGTGACATGTACAGGTGCACGTGAATATACCAGTTAAAGGGAGTTATTAGCAAGCTAGTGGTCTCACACTGAGGTAGGTGGCTTGACAGTAATGTTTTGCCTTGATTTTTAAACCATGTTTAAACATAGCATCATGTGTGATTGTGTTTTAAAATGCAATTATTATTTCTGAAGTGGATTTCATGCGACATTGCGTACGAGGATGGTTATTCCAAATTGAAATCTTTTACTGAATAAACTTATTTAAAATGTTTTTACAAGCATGATGTTAATTAGTTATGCCTAATTAGAGACATATTTCTTATTATATATATAGAAAATGCATGGATTTACATGGAAATGAGAATAGAGGCTTAGTAGCTGGTCCTTTTATAGGCTAACCCGGGATGAGGGGGCATGTCTTGGGGATTGCAAGCTATAAGTGCTCTTGAGTTTTAGCATATACATATGATTTTCGTGTTTTATATTTGATGGCCAGTGCTCTTGCAGGTGGGCGTCATCTTTAGGAGGGATAGAGTAGGCCACCCACCTTAGAGATTATGATGTGATGAGTTTGTGATATGATAGACACTGCCTTACATAGATGGCATTCGGTAGGGGTTTGGTAACATGGATAGTCCACACTACCAGGTGCGAGCCTTTCCATGGGGACGGTGCTAAGTCTCCGGATTATGGTGTCGGAGGAGGCGGCGGTGATTAGTTGATACCCATGGAGGGTTGCCAACTGTGACATGATGACCCATATTCTTATTATGTGTGCATGTATGATGAGCATGGTTATGGATGATATGCACAGGTGTGACGACACTCGAGAGGTTGACTACGTGTACCCACGATCGGGGATGTTAGTGCGATGTGGTGGGACCCATTACCTTAGGGTGCCCTTATTCTGATTGTATGCTCCATTTTATTGATTCATGTCATGTTTTAACTCCTTGAATTTCATGTTTTAGCATATGGAATAAATTGGCATTTATTGAACATGGCATTATGATATCACTATCTTCATAAATGTTAGATTTTCATCGGTATTGTTCATTATTTCTTGCATTTATTACATTAATTGTTCATGTACCTACACAAGCGATAGCTTCTTGAGGCATTGCTTTGTTTTGCAATGCCTTAGATCTCGTTGACGCGATAACGGGAAAGGCAAATTTGTTGAGAAGCGTGAGAGAGCTTGAAGACCATTTTTCTATAGTGTTAGACAGTGATGTGAGTCATTAAACAGGATTATCATTTGGATTTTATTATGGACTGCATATTTTATATTGGGATGTAATTTAGATCTTTGGACATATGTTGGACATTTATATGGGATGTTATGATGGATAGACCCTGGGCCATATTATTATTGTCTTTTGGACGTTTATTTGATTTAAAATAAAGGCGCCTATTTATTTGACGTTGATTTATACGCGGATTATTTATTTATGTTTAAATTACATGTACGCCATTTTGAGAAAGGAAAACTAACACCCGGAGTTTTTAAGATAGGTTTAGTAAAATGTTAAATAAATCTTTTCTCATGGGATCCCAAATGCTCTTATTTAAAATGCCATTATTATAATAATAAAAAAATTGTCTTAAAAATCCGGGGTGTTACAATATTCCTAAGTACAAAAAAGTGTATTTGGTTTTTATGAAGTCTACTTTTAAATTTTATTAAGTGTTCATCCCACTTCTTAAAGAATGTATTTGCAATGGCCAGGTTATATGACAAAGCAAAATCAAGGATAGTTTCTCCCATCTTATTTACATGTAGGAAAGAAATAACAAAATCATCTTCAACTTCTTCCTTGGCGGCTGGCACTTGATGCTAGACCCTCCTCCTTTTTCATTCAGGCTTGGGACCAGCATTAGCAAAGTTATCAGGTAGCCCTAAATAGCAAACCAAAATGAAGGAGGCACTCGATGAAGGAGCTATTGATGGTAAGATGATTAACGACATTTGGGGGGGAGGGGGGAATGGGAGTGGGAGTGGGGGCTTTGTGGGAGATCTAAAACTGACAATGGAGATCGAGCTCTAGTCCTGGCTACTGACGACTTGGAGGATGGGGCACTATGGGAGATCTACAACTAGCAATGGATATTAAGCTCAAGTCTCAGTTACCAATGGGTCGAGGAAGGGGGTGTTGTGGGAGATCTACAACTAATGCGGAGTTCACTTGCAAATCTAGATTGTCAACGTGTCATGCAAGTCCAAGGTCACAAGTGTGTGTCAAGGACAAGATCGATGGTGGCTGAGACAAATCACGCATAATCAGTAGTGATAGAGATAGACTTTGTAAAATCTGCAAGGATATCTCTTCTGTTGTGGTTTTGTGATGGTGGTGATTGAGGCAAATGGTTGGTGTTAGTCTTCGACTGAGGACGAGATTGATGGTGGCAGAGACATATTGTGCACGATTGATGGTGATGGAGATAAGCCATGCAAGATCGATAATGGTATGCCATCTGTAAGTCACATCCAGCAAGAATGGCCAAATTTCATGAGATCGGCAGTGGATTTTGAAAGACCACACAAGATATCAAGGATTGTAGTGACAACTGTTGAGGATGGTTGAATCTCTAATGAAGAAACTAAAAATACATTCTTCCAAGGAGCTTGGATCTTTCACCATTAGATTCGATGGTTGATCATTTGAGGTTGGAATGAACTTTCGCAACAATGGTGTAGGGCAAGAGTTCTTCCCACAAAGGATGGCCACCATGATAGAGTTGATCAAGCTAAGTATTTCACCGTGCTTTCTTCATTTACACTATAGTCTATATATACATGAGTATTTACATATTTGCAGGGATGTGGTACTTGTGATTTCTCTATTGTTTATAGCAGGTTGTGATTCTTGCAATATATCTACTATACATGTTACATTAGATTCCTAATTTCTCTCTAATAGGCAGGACTTCTCTTTACACATATAATATAGAAAAGTAAATCTATAACAATCAATTTTCATGATATTGATAGTGAGAGAGGTAGTTGTAGTAGTTATGTATTTACTCATCAACTGTGATATTCATGAAATCAATATTGAAGCAAAGTGGATAATGGATGAGCTAAAAAAACATACTAGACGCATAGCCAAAGTTCATTATTCAGATACAAATCGAGTCAATGCCAAAGAAAATAGCTGAGAGTTTTACATAGAGTACAAAGTTACTCTGTATTTTCTTTGTTGATCGAGAGAGAGTGAGGAAGAGATTGGCTGGTCCACAGTAAACAATCACAAAAAAAAAATTAAATGAAAGGAAAAAGATACATGAGTTGCAAAAATGCATTTTTCTATGATTTGGATATAAATGCTCATGCATCGTGGTTCTTAAAAATGTAACGTTTTAGGAACTCATGCCTAACAAGATGATCTATGCAAATAAATTGAGAAAGATACATGAGTTCCTAAAATGGAACCATAGTAAAAATTAAACTTCTCAAGTAATGACATAGATTTATATTGTTCAATACAAAAGAAATCACATTCATAGACAACAAAACTTTACGATCGGCAGTTGTTTTTATCATTGAATGCTATGAACTACATTCTTCTTTCAGAACAAAAAGTGATATGCTTGACAACCATAGATAATGTCCATGGATAAAGTTATTTGTGGGTAGAGATTTATCCCTACTAAATTATTTAAATAAAATAAATAACCCTGCATTTTTCATTGATAGATTTACCTTATGAATATTTCTATTTATCTTTTAAAGCTGAAAATAGCAAGGGTTAAGAACCTTCAAGATACTATCTGTTTTCATCTCAATTGTGGATAGATCTTGTGCTCTATATGGGGCATTTGATGATACAATTGATCATATTTTGTTTGATTTATCAGAGTTAGATGACTACGGAAGTCCTTGGTTGACTCCTTATGCGCACTGGAATAAAACATCAATTCAATTGAGGAAGCTTTGTTATGTTGGTTAAAGAAGGGACCAAAAAGACACAGGAACTCCATTATTTTCTCCAAAATAAACAATGATTTGAGCAAAGAATTAGAATAAATCGATTATTGAAATTGGAAATTCGTACAAGGTTTGACATCTTTTTGTTGATAACCAACGCTGGGGACAGGAATCCTTTGTTAACAGACGTTCCTATTCAACTTTGTTTCGATGGGTTTACCTTAAAAAATTCGGGAGAGGCGGATTTGGGCTAGGCATTACAAAATGCTAAGGGCGAATGGATTGGGTGTTATAGTACGTACGCTCATCAATAAACAAATAATTTGGGACAATAGCTTGCTCTTTTTCATAGGCTGAGGGTAGCTTCTGACTTGGGTATCCAACATTGCAGACAAATGGGGATTCTATGGTGGTAATGTTGGCAATAAAGAAGGGACTTTGGTGGAATCTGAGAAGGGAGCAATGCTGGACGACGGATTGATTGAATATAAGAATGCAGTTGCAGTTACAGTTACAGTCATTTGAGTCATGTGTTTAGGGAGGCCAATATGGTGGCTGATTATTTTTGCAAATATTGAGTCTAGAAGGGTGATAGTTGTCACTGGAGCAGGCCACCACCAATGTAAATTAGGAAGTTACTGTTTAAAGATGTTATGGGGTCACTGGGGATTGTAGGGTCCACTGAGTCGTTGTTGTGTCTGCGTTATAGTGTCTATGCTTATGACTATGTTCTAGTTTTAATAAAAATTTATTTTGTTGGCAGATTAAAGCAACGAAGTAAAGCTTTCTTTGAATTTTCCTACTCACTACCCTTATCCAAACATTTTTGTGTCAGTTTGTATGATAATCGTCTCTCACCATCCTTCTCCCATTTCTGTCAGTATGGTAATCACCAACCAAAAGTTTCTAGTTCAATTGAGCAGCTGTGCGAACCTTTGCAGATATTCTATAATCCAAACAGCTCACCTTCTAGGACCCATTTCAGATAAGCCATAGAACTAACTATCTCATGCATCAAATTCTTACCCTCTGATTGGTCATACTAATCACTAGGATTTATTTTCGAAAAACATCCAATAGCTCAGTTTATCAGGATTGTCAAATGAGGGGATTTCTACTGCACGGTCAATCCAGCACAACTCAGAACTCAGCCGTCTGGATTAACCAAAATTGACGCCCAAGCCGTAGTTTTAGCCACCTGAATGAACTCACAGCTTTTGCTCGCTCGACTAGTATCATAGAAATGCTCTTCTCGTTACCTCCGCAAACAAACCAATTAACCCATAAAAGACAGAAAAAACGTGTCTGATCAAGATAATTTTAGGAGCACCAACTATCTACATAGGAGGCCACAATAATTCTACTACCATGAGCTCTGGCCCCACCTTCAAAGTCCCTCTCTTCTCATGGTAACAAGCTGCACCTACTGGCTCCCTAGATGTACAAAACCGCGAGGAATAGAAGATAACTGGGTTTTAGCAACCATCAAAATGCCCTCTTTAGTATCCTCTAAGCCAGCAAGAACATTTCTTCCAATGCCTCGGACATGAGAGAGTAATTTTTCCCATGTAATCTATCTCAAGTAGAATGTTGGATCTTGTAATTCTTCTAGTAGATTTGTTAATTTTGTAACTGTTCTTTACATTATTTGTATTGAATTTCAACCAAATTATTCTTTTCTTTCAGGCTTGTTTTACTGAATGTCGCTCTTGGTTTTGCACATGTTTTCCAGATTCTGGTCGAATGACAAAAGCCGGAACGCATACCAATACCTTTGGAGAACGTAAGCACTCTCTCTCTCTCTCTGATGAGATTGTGATGGTCAACGGCTCTCTTTATTGCTTTTGGAGATATCCATGTCTCTCTTCACATCCGTGGATCCCTGCACTTCAAGATCGTCATATTGTCGCCTCTCAAATTAATCATATTCTTGCCTTGTTTTCATAGTGGGGTAGCTCCATACTAGTTGGGACAAGGACTCAACTTGGAAGTATGGGTTGGTCAATGAATTGATGAACCGTGTAACGTGGAACTCGAAAGGGGACCTAATAGTGGGTTTATGCGGAAGGAGTAAGTCCAAGCCGGTGGAGCATTGACTTTGGGAGTTTCCAAACAGATTTTGTAGCACACAGCCTCAGTCTTGGTGTAAAAGAGGCCTTTCTACCAAAGTCTTAGGAGGCCTGCAAGGCGATGCTGGCTTGGGAAACCAGGCATCAACATTACCATAAAGCACATGCTACCTCACCAAGATGAGGCTATTAAAATGCATGGTTGGCACTAGCATGAAGTACACACCACCTCATTAGGCTCACTAAGGGTCAACCACAATCGTTAATGAGCGTGAGAGGAGACAAGTCCCTTGTAGAAATACCGACTTCGGAATTCTATTTCAGCATCTCAACAACGTTTCTCGTGCAAGAAAGATAAAGTTTTCTCCAATGTACAGAGAGGAAATCTAGAAGCTTCAAAGTCTTTTTTCATGTGGTCATTCTTGTGCATAGATGACAAGGAACGTCTAATCTTTAGAGGATCCAGGAGAAGATGGAGAAAGAAATGGGTGCCCTTTCTTGGGCTTCACCTTTTTCATCCGCTTTCCTTTCTTGGTGCATCTCTTATCTTGTCATAGGATTATACTGTTGTGTACGAAAGTATTTGTCTGCTGACATTTCTGCTGCAACTTGTAACAGTTTAAGGAACGTATTCTTTTCTTCAAGGATACAAATCCATTTGAAGGCATTCATTTTTATACGGACTTGCGGGGATATACGACGGAAGAAACAAAGGGTGGTCATCATTTGCGAAACATTAGGTTACAGGGTAGTCACACATTGAAACTGAATAACAGAAGGGCCTACAAGATACTAACACACTCCTCCCTACTGAAGGAATAGCAAATTGTGAGACTAATCCATGATACTGACTTCATCCCCTGTTATACGAAGCATTGAGACAAAGATGGACTTGCACAGGAGAGTTGAAACGATTGCTTGTTTGTTCTTAAACAATTTGTCTATGTTTGGAAAAGGATCTCTATTCACGATAACTTTGTCATAGTTTGTCATCATTGTGTCACTGCCAACCAGCCACCAGAGTTATTACGATCCGAGGTGAGACCAGAACTTTAAACTTTTGATTTGTGAACTGATCGAGCCGTTCTACCATGGAAGGTGTCAAAAAGTTTACCCAATCACCCTCCTGTTCTTTCCTAAAGATCATTTTTGTTCTCCAAGTTCCTTCTCGCTTCTCCAGAGTTGCTCACCTCCAGGTTGCTTAAATTCTCAAAACTACATAACTAGACCTTGCCCCTCCCTTATATCTCTGTGGCACTGAAGTACCCCATGCCATACTCTCAGGAAAAGTTCCAACGGCCTTCAACAAAAGGGTACTGTACCGGAAACCAACACAAGTGTATAAGTAGAGAATACCTAGAGGTGCGAGACAACTCTATCTACAGAACTCGGCAAAATAGCCCCATAACTTACAGAGAAGAGGTACCTCCTCACAAAAGGGGTTGCAGTGACTAAGCCCAAGCGACCATTTACTAAAAACACAGGTCTCCACAAAGTCGTAAGACCGAGTAATGTTTCACTTCCTCGTTCTTTAAGAACAGCCCCTTCTTCCAAACGGATCCCAATATGGATATTCCCCTACAAAACAACTCAAAGGGCTCCTCCGGTGAAAGAGGTGATCCTAGGCTCGTGGGTCTCAACTTGTTTCCAAAATGCCACATCCAAATGTAAGTATCTCTAGGATTCCAATACAAGTAAACAATCTGGCAAATGGATTCTGATACCGATGCTGGTAATGCCGAGCCGGAAGGAGAGAAGGTTGTTAAAAATGGGAACGAGGTCATAAGATGAGAATCCGTACACAAATAAGGGGACGAGGACGGGGCGGCGTAGTGCAAGGGATGGTCGTTGAGAGAGTTAACAATTGACAAAGTCAAGGCCTTCAACTAAATAGTGCCAGATTTAGGTGTAAGTGGTAAGTAGTAATCTCTATTGCGGGCTTGGAAGTGTTTATGCACTGCCAGTGTACCTTTTAGGTACCTTGGAATCCCAAAAGGTGTTGTACTGGTAAAAATGAGATCGAAATCATCCTTTCCCTCTTGAAGGGAGGAGATCAGTCCTCTACATTCCTTGCTTACTAATTCATCGTCTTCCAGTAAGCTAGACGAGGATGAAAATCATGATCATCCATGAGAGGTGTGATTGGATTTTTCACTGTAAATAATTGCCAAACTCTTATCCATTTGATGATTTTAAGATCAATTTCTTTGGATTATTTGAAGCGTGAGATAGGCCCAACTATATTTCATGGAAAAGGCAATTAATGCAAGCTCCCATCAATAGCTAAAACATACCAGTCCATCTTAAATGGAAAAATACTAATACCCTGTAAAAGCTTTCATATTCTGATTTTTAGGAAAGCGACAGAAAACAAATGAAAACCCCTTCAACATTCTATGCTTCCCCTGGCTGTTGTGAGGGAGATCAACGCAAGCCAGCCCAAGATTGAGTGTTACGATTGATTTGTGGTTGGAGAGATGACATTTTTCATTACTACTATGCTAAAGCAGACGCTTCATTTAGTAGATTACCTTTACAGCTATGAACGTCCAGGGAGACAGCAATCCACATGTCGTCACTAATGGGCAGTGGCGTTGTACCTTCAGGCAATACCATGTGAGCCAGGCGTGGGTATACCAAGATCCTGTTACAAAGTAATGAAGAACCTTCTTTTGCTGTGGGGACCTCAGGGTTCAGTTGATCCATGGCAGGACCTTCAGAGCATTCAGAAGGCGCCGAAGGAGATGAAACTTCACTTTCATACGAAGGATCCCTGGGGAATGGATCACGTAAGCGGGCATACGTAGTGTCAGATGGGGGAGATAACTTCTCGAGTTTTGGTATAGCCTGGGCATCTAGTTTTGGGAATGGCTGTTGAGAACTGCTACCTTTATTATTCTCCAAGGTTTTGTCAGATGAACCATCTTCTTGATCTTCATACAGGATACCTGGTTTAGGAAGAGGCTGATGAAAACAGCTAGCTTTCTGATTGTCCAAGGTCTCGTTGTATGAACCATCTTCTTGATCTTCATCTGGAGATCATGGATAACAAGTTAAATCATATTGCAAAAGTATTAGCAAATTATGCTGCAATGTTTTGTATTATACTTTCCATCCTAAACTAGGCTCTGGCCTAACACTCAGACCCTCCCACATCCATGTACGTACTTTTGAATAAACAATAGTGAAATGTCAGTTGATACGTGAAGTGTATCTGTGAAAACATGTTAGGAAGCTCATATTTCTGACTCCTCTATTTTGGTAGGTTTAATCACTCGAACGCTTTGCAGCACATTGATCAACTAATTAGCTATTAGTCCCAGGTGGTCACCTAGGCCCTAGGCAGTTGCTTGGTGAAACACGCAAGAGAAAAAAAAGAAGAAAAAGATACCCAGAACTAAGCTCCCCAAACAATATGTAGTTAAAGGCGTGCCTAGGCGCAAGGCGTGAGTGATGCGCCTGAGAGGGTGCAAGTCGCAGAGGTTTAGAGGTGCCAGTGCCTAGGTGCACGCCTGGAGCCTCATTTGAGGCACGCCTCTAACTCCAGGCACAGCTGAAGACCTGTTAAGTTATAAACATCAATTTTATTTTTTATTTTTTCATCTTCTAACCCTATTTTGACTCTTCCTAAGAGCTGAGAAGGTGAAAACGACCATTCCTCTTCGATCTTTTACAGACCTAAGCCAAAAAAGGTTTTGGATTCATGAATCTTACCATCTTTTTACATTTTTTGTAAAAAAATATTTTAGTACCAATGCTGCAAATTTTTTGTTTTTTGTTTACTTTTTTAGATAAATCTTGATGGGTTCTTGTTCTGTACGTATAAACAAACATTCCATTTGAGTTTTATGCTTCTTTGCTCTAGATTTGAGTTTTTAAGGTTTTTTTTGTGTTTTTTGAAAATATTAGTTACGAAAATTTAAACGTATTTCTATCCACATATATAGCTTTATTGAAAGAGTGATTGAGAAGAGGCTGCGTCATGAAACAAGTGTATCGGAGAATCAGTTTGGTTTCATGCCTGGGAGGTCTACTATGGATGCTATTTTCTTACTAAGACAATTAGTAGAGAAATATAGGGAGAGGAGGAAAGACCTCTACATGGTCTTTATCGATTTAGAGAGCTTATGATAGAGTCCCTAGAGAGTTAATATGAAGAGTGTTGGGTGGTAAAGGGATTTCGCAAGGATATATAGACATAATTAAAGATATGTATGAGGGAGCCGTAACAAATGTTAAGACCACTAATGGTGTGACTGGTGATTTTCCTGTCACTATAGGATTGCACCAAGGATCGGCATTGAGTCCATACCTTTTCACATTGGTTATGGATGAGCTAACAAAACATCTACACGAGGAGATTCCCTGGTGCATGTTATTTGCAAATGATATAGTCTTACTTGATGAGACAAGGGAGGGTGTAAACATAAAGCTAGAATTATGGAGAGAAGCATTAGAATCTGAAGGATTTAAAATTAGTTGAACTAAGACAGAATATATGGAATGTAATTTTAGCAAGGAAAGTAGGAGTAGAACACCAGTCAAGATTGATAACCAAGAAGTCGCCGTCAAAGACCACTTTAGGTACTTAGGATCAATAATTCATGAGAGTGGAGAGATTGAGAGGGAGGTTATCCAGAGAATTCAAGCGGGTTGGAACAAATGGAGATGTGTATTTGGAGTTTTGTGTGATCGACGGGTGCCACTCAAACTAAAAGAAAAATTCTATAAGATGGCCATAAGGCCGGCTATGCTCTATGGAACAGAATGTTGGGCAGTTAAGGAACATCATACTCATAGGATGAGCGTCGCAGAAATGAGGATGTTGAGATAAATGAGTGGTAAGACAAGAAAAGATAGAATTCAAAATGAAAATATTCGAGGAAATTTGGGGATAGCACCAATAGGGAATAAGATGAGGGAGACTAGACTTAGATGGTTTGGACATATTCAAAGGAGACCAACAACGGCACCGGTTAAAAGAAGTGAGACAATACAAGTAGAAAGTTTTAAAAGAGCAAGGGGAAGGCCCAAAAGAACGTGGATAGAAGTGGTGAGGAAAGATTTAAAAACTTTGGGACTAGATGAAGACATGGTATTTAAAAGAGTGGAATGGAGGAATAAGATTCATGTGGCCGACCCCTAATTGGGATAAGGTCTTGATGATGATGATGCTTATGTCTTCACGTGTGATGTTTTGTTCATGCTTTTTTAGTATTTTAGGGTTTTTTTTTCTTCAAAATTTCCAAAAATAACATTACTGAAATTGAAAATTTTATTTTTTTATATTTATTAGTTAAAATATATTTCTATCTGCACATGTAGCTTTTCCATGCTTGTATCTTCATGTTTGATGTTTTTTTCCTTCTTCTTTTTGTATTTTAGAGTTATTTTTTTATTTTTCCTAAAAAATAACAGTTACAGAAATTGAAAAAAAAAAGTTTTTTTATATTTATTAGTTAAAACGTATTTCTATCCACATATAGCTTTCCCATGCTTGTGTCTTCATATGTGATGTTTTTTTCATGCCTTTTTTTTTTGTATTTTAGGGTTATTTTTTTTAATTTTTTTGAAAATAAAATTTACAGAAATTGAAAAAAAAAATATTTATTAGTTAAAACATATTTCATCATACAATCATGTTTCTATGTTTTCATAACTTTTTTAGGATTTTTAGCTACTTTTTAAATTATTAAATATGTAATTTTGCGCCTCGTGATTCAGGTGCCTGTCTAGGCACTCCAAGCCCACCCCTTTGAGCCTAGGTGTGCCTTGCGCCTCTAACTACATAGCCAAGCACCTTTATCCAATGCAGTGGAACCACAAAACAAAAGCAACATAACTGAAATGTCTCCACAACCATTCCATTAGATAAGACCAGGAATGAGATGCTCTCTTTTTTTCTTTTGAAGCAAAAACAAGATGATTTCAGTTCAAGCAAATGATGTTACCTGACTTCTTTTGACCATCATCATCAGCACCATTGATGGGATGTGGAACGTAGTTAGCTTTGGGCACACTGTTATGCAGCAAATCAATGGAAATTGGATCTGAGCGGGAGGAACCGGATTCAAGAGGCAGTACTTTACCTGAACATAAAGAATATTATTCACGTCATAGTATATCTATAAAAGTTCTCCTGTTGAAGCATAGTAGAGAAATAGATATCACTTCAAGGGAAAAAGGGGGCAGGCACATATTCTCAACCCCTCTAGTTAGGTAACTTTGTCACTTTCAATATATTTTGCAATGCCAACAAACATATTTCAACGCCAAAGAAAATCCTACTAGCTATTAGTCACAGGCGGTAAACTAGGCCCTGGGCTTGGGGAACCACTTAAAACACCTAGACGAACACCCAGAACAAACCTCCCTCAGCAGCATTCACCTATGCATCGGAACTACAAAGGAAGAGCAACATAATTGAAACCTCTTCACAGCCATCTGCACTAAATAAGATCAGGAAACAAGATGCTTTCATTCTTTTGTCACTAAAAGAACATGCTTTCTCTTTGAACAAAAACGTTACCTGCTTTCTCTTCATCATCCTTAGCTGCAGTGTTTGGAGTTGGAAGAGAGTTAACTTCTGGCACACTATTATTCCCCACATCCATGGACATTGAGTGTGAGGTAGAAGAACTGAATTCAGGAGTTACTTTGCTTGATTTACCTGAATACAACAGGCATCATATATTAATGTCAAATACATCAATAAAAGTTTTCTTAAGTCAAAGCATATTAAAATAATATCACTTCAAGAGTGAAAGTAATAAATATTAGGCACCATTGCCTGGGTTTTCTTGATAGCTTATCTTGAAAACATTGAGTACCAAAACAATATGAATCATTGGACAAGATGCAACTTCATTCATTATAAGCTGATGCATCAAATCAAAACGCAACATAAGATGAACTACATAAGCATAAATGACTAGAAAATATCATCTTTTTCTACCATGCACTAAGCAGGGCCATGGTTTCTGGGATAACAAAATTATTCTGTATTAACTTCATCACATGATTACTCATATGTCTCTATATTGTTCTGTTCCTCTTTCCTTTCCCATGCTGATTGCTCTGTTCACAAGTAATCTTTGCTAAACGTAAGACTAATTCCATGAAACCCATGACAATTTTGCAGAAGGCTTGATCAATTTCATAATAAAAAAAGGGCAGCCCCGGTGCACAAAGCTCCCGCCTATGCGGGGTCCGGAGAAGGGGCGGGCCACAATTTCATGATAGCATAAGACAAATATCATGAATGGAAGGAATTCTAATAGGGATGGGCAGCACCATACTTGCTCCAACCTCAAGTAGCAAGCACTTTCCACTCCATTCCAACAACAGCAAGAAGCCCCCTACAGGTTGATGTAAGCAACTCCACAGTGGAAGAGCAAGTAGCATCATGACTACTCATTGCATTTACACAATTTCTGTAAATAATGAAATCCATTTGCCAATGCTATTCCGGACCTTGATTCAGATATTGACAACCTACGTGAGTCCCACATAACTTGATATGTGAAGAAACTGTGATGGCATTGAAACAAAAAATTGGATTAACTGCGCAAACAATGTGTTTATATGGCTCTTGGACTTTTGTCATCTATGATACCACATCCCATGGGAGAACCTTTGCATATCTTTGAGAAAGAAGAAGCACAAAGACCATTTTTCATAAATGTATCTTACATGATAAGGGTCATAAAGAGACATTTTGGAAGTTAAAGTCATTCAAGATGAGACTTTCAAATTGCAAATGTCAATGAAAATGATGCTTCACAAAAGCCTTACTAGTCTCATACTAGGTCAAGTTCCCTTATTGAGGCATGTACCATGCTCAAAGAAACAGCATATCCAAGATGTAACACAAAAATAGACCCTCCAGCTCATACAACAAGTAACCAAAGCTAGAGGCAGGCAAGCCAAGGCCGATGGCAAAGGGAGTTGACTTGGCCAAGTAGTCAATTAGTCTGCATATTCAATTGAGTCATAGACAATGCTGGTAAATTCAATAGGATACTGGGGATGGAGACCAAAAAGCAACGGGTAAAACTCATCTTGGGAAATGAAGCACCATAGGCAATCTCTGAACCATATGCAATCACAATTCTAATTGGAGCCGAGACAGATGAGGCATCATCCTAGAATGTAGTAAAGTACAACAGAATTAAAAGAAGTACCCAGCCGGATGAAAAAGGAGGAGGGTCTTGCGTCAGGTGCTAGCTGGCAAGGGAGAAGTTGAAGATGATTTTGTTTTTTCTTACTTACAAATGAATATGCATTTGTATATTAGTTTGTGAGGAAGAAATGAAAAGCATCTCCAGCTTCTTAAAATATGGTAACCCTCGCGTCAAGTGCCAGCCGGCAAGGGTGAAGCTGAAGATGATTTTGTTATTTCTTTTCTACTTACAAATGAATATGGATTTGTATATTAGTTTGTAAAAAAGAAATGAAAATCATCTTTAGCTTCTTAAAACTATGGCAACCCTAACATGACATGAATCGAAAACTGACATTCTCTCAAGCTAGGGCGTTCCCCATAAGTGACGCGCTGCATCGGATCCCAAGTGCAGTGAAAAATAGGCAAGGGTTGCTAGGGCGTTCTCCCAAAAGCAACGGGCTACATCGGATCTTGGGTGTAGTAAAAAATGGGCAAGGGCTGCTACAGCATCCCCTCGGAAGCGAGGCGCTACATCAGAACCCAGATGCAATGAAAAGTGGACATAGGTTCATGCCATGGAAGTCGAGAAAGGCGATAGTAAATAAGATATCTCCAGAAGATAAGATTCGTATCGCCACATAGAATATAGGGACATTGACATGTAAGAGTTTGGAGTTAGTAGAAGCGATGAAACGAAGGAGAGTCAACATCGCTTGTATCCAAGAAACTAAGTGGAAAGGGGCTAAAGCTAGAGAAATAGATGGGTATAAATTATGGTATGTAGGAAAGGATAATAATAGAAATGGCGTAGGAATAATAGTGGATAAGGAATTAAAGGATAAAGTTGTGGACATTAAAAGAATCAGTGATAGAATTATAATAATAAAACTTGTTCTAGGAGAGCAGATTATAAATTTTATAAGTGCATACGCACCACAAGTAGGGTTACAAGATATAATCAAGAGACAGTTTTGGGAAGATATGGAGAGAGTCACGCAAGAAATTCCCAACACTGAGGGGATATTTATAGGAGTAGACTTAAATGGCCATGTAGGAAAAGAAAAGGACGGATATGATAGAATACATTGAGCGTATGGTATAGGTAAATGAAATGAGATGGGGGAGAATATCCTCAATTTTGCTTTGTCATATAACCTGGCCATTGCAAATACACCCTTTAAGAAGAGGGATGAATACTTAATAACCTTTAAAAGTGGACTTTATAAAAGCCAAATAGACTTTTTTCTACTTAGGAATAATGAACGATCTGTGTAAGGATTGTAAGGTGATACTCGGTGAGAGTTTAACCTCACAACATAGGTTAATGGTTATGGATATCCATATCAAAAGATAGAGGAAAAGAACTGAACTTAATGCACATCCCAAAACTAAGTGGTGGAACTTAAACGGAGAGAAAATAACCTCATTCAAAAATAAGTTGATAGTAGAAGGAAATTGGAACTATGAAACAGAAGTAAATACCATGTGGACCAATATGGCTGAGTCCATTAAGAAAGTGGCAAAAGATGTCTTAGGAAAATCTAAAGGTAAAAGACTATTAGCAAAGGAAACATGGTGGTGGAGTGAAACAGTGCAAAAAGTTATTAAAGAAAAACGGATGCGTTTTAAAACATGGCAGAAGACTAGAAATAATGAAAACTATGAACAATATAAGAATGCTAAAAAGGTTGCTAAGAGAATAGTAAGTGAGGCTAAACTTAAAGCATATGATGAGCTTTACAATAGACTAAGAACAAAAGAAGGTGAGAAAGATGTGTTTAAACTTGCAAAAGTAAGAGAACAAAAGGATAAGGACTTAGATCATGTTAGGTGCATTAGAAGCGATGATCAAAGGGTATTAGTCAAAGATGATGAGATCAAATAAAGGTGGAAAACATACTTTCAAAAATTGTTAAATGACAATGACTCTGAGAATATAGGGATTGAAAATACTATAAATCTAAATAACATTGGATATTATAGATATGAAGGTAGGATTAGAATACCTAAAGTCAAAGAGGCCTTGAAAAAGATGAAATCAGGAAAGGCCATGGGGACCGATGGTATACCAATAGAGGTTTGGAAGCATATGGGAGATATTGGGGTAGTTTGCTTGACCAAGTTGTTTAACAAGATCATAAAATCAAAGAAAATGCTTGATGAGTGGAGGAAAAGCTCTATTGTACCAATTTATAAGAATAAAGGAGATATACAGAGCTGCACTAATTATCGAGGGATCAAACTTATGAGCCACACTATGAAACTTTTTGAAAGAGTGATTGAGAAGAGGCTACGACATGAAACAAGTGTATCGGAGAATCAGTTTGGTTTCATGCCTGGGAGGTCTACCATGAAAGCTATTTTCTTACTAAAACAATTAGTAGAGAAATATAAGGAGAGGAGGAAAGACCTCCACATGGTCTTTATCGACTTAAAGAAAGCTTATGATAGAGTCCCTACAAAATTAATATGGAGGGTGTTGGGCGAAAAAGGGGTTTTGAAGGGGTATATAGACATAATTAAAGATATGTATGAAGGAGCAGTAACAAATGTTAAGACCACTAGTAGCGAGACTGGTGATTTTCCTATCACTGTAAGATTGCACCAAGGATCAGCATTGAGCCCATACCTTTTCACATTGGTTATGGATGAGTTAACAAAACATCTGCATGAGGAGATTCCCTAGTGCATGCTCTTTGCAGATGATATAATCTTACTTGATGAGACAAGGGAGGGTATAAACATAAAGCTAGAGTTATGGAGAGAAGCATTAGAATCTGAAGGATTTAAAATTAGCCGAACTAAGACAGAATATATGGAATGCAATTTTAGCAAGGTGAGTAGGAGTGGAACATTAGTCAAGATTGATAACCAAGAAGTCCCCGGAAAAGACCACTTTTGGTACTTATGATCAATGATTCATGAGTGGAGAGATTGAGAGGGAGGTTACCCAGAGAATCCAAGCGAGTTGGAACAAATGGAGATGTGCATCTGGAGTTTTGTGTGATCTACAGGTGCCACTCAAACTAAAAGGAAAATTCTATAGGATGGCCATAAGGCCGGCCATGTTCTATGGATCAGAGTGTTGGGCAATTAAAGAACATCATGCTCATAGGATGAGCGTCGTAGAAATGAGGATGTTGAGATGGATGAGTGGTAAGACAAGGAAGGATAGAATTAGAAATGAAAATATTAGAGGAAATTTAAAGGTAGCACCAATAGATAACAAGATGAGAGAGATTAGACTTAGATGGTTTGGACATGTTAAAAGGAGACCAACAACGGCACCGGTTAGAAGGAGTGAGGCAATACAAGTAGAAGGTTCTAAAAGGGCAAGGGGAAGGCCCAAAAGAATGTGGATAGAAGTGGTGAGGAAAGATTTAAAAACTTTACAATTAAATGAAGCCATGGTACTTAATAGAGTGGAATGGAGGAATAAGATTCATGTAGCCGACCCCTAATTGGGATAAGGTCTTGATGATGATGATGATGATGATGATGATGATGACTTGTCATACATCAAGTCTTCAAGAGGGAAGTCTTCAGAGGCCATCAAGGAAAGATAAATATCTGAAATAAAATTATCAAAATGGATCTTTTAAATGATAACTGATTCAAAATGAGTGCTGTGCAAAAAGAGACCCCTAAGACATAGTGACCGCTTGGCCTTGAAATGGCTTCCTAGTGGATCTTGAGATTAGTGATATACAAGAAGATCACCAACTATTTATAAGTCCACCAAGAAATCAACAAACCACTAGGATGAGCAATCTAAGGATGTAATTTTTGGCTCACAATCTTGCTTTTTCATGTATGGTACCATGTGAGGGACAAAGGAATTCTACCCAGGTCCAAACTGTGCCTTGGTTTAGTAATGTTGCCTCGTATCATGAAAGTGAGTCTGGTCCACAAATGCCCACACATTCTAAATTTGACAAGACAAGATCTTCCAAAGAAAATTAGATTTGCTCTGAAAACCAGCTATGCAATTCCAATATCGGCTGAGTATTTTACCCTTCACAATCTTACTCTTTCCATTTTGGTCATTGTATCTTAAGAAGACCATCTTGGTGCTAATTTCATGAAAAATACAGATTAGGTACTATTTAAAAATCTATTCTGACATAAAAACAAAATCCTGCATCAAAGGACATTGAAATGAAAAGAAGAGGAAAAAAAAGCACCCTCAGTCAAAAGAAACAAATTGATAGACTATATCAATTGGCACCAGCAAAAAATCAAATCAAATCAAATAAAAAAAATGAAGTAACAACATTAGATAATGTACATCAAATTCACCAGATCACAGATCCATGTGGCTAGAGAGACACTAACACCAATAATAAGAGAGCGAGTAAATTTTGAAATGTAACTTACGCTCTATAAGAAAAGACCAAGCAGCCCTAGCAGCACTCATTTCTGCCTGCTTCTTGCTTTTAGACTTTTTTCCATGGAAAACCTCACCATTAATTTCAATAGTGGACATGAAAGTTGGTAGATGAGATGAGCCAGATTGGACTGTGGTATATGCTGGTAACGTGAATCCTTCTTTTTGCATCAACTCCTGCAAGAGATTCTTGTAGACGCCAAATTCTTCCTGTAATCAGCATGCATATGGATCAGCAACTTAGATCCTAAGGAGAATCTGCAAGGGCTAATGATTGGCACCTAAACCACCAAGAAATAGTTAAAAAGAACTTGCCTCCTGCGATCCTGATGACAAAGATGCTAAAGCAACTTTTGCGGCAGAACATTCCGCTTGCCTTAATGACCTGAAAAACTCTGGACTCTCAAAAGTCTGCCCATCAACAGTAACAGTAGCCTTAAAGCGAGGGGCATGAGGATGGCCATCGCAAACAGAATCATAAATGGGAAAGCTGAGGTTTCTTCTTTGAGCCATATTCTGCAGTTGATTCTTGCATATATTTTGCATTTCTAGGAGTAAAAACTGAGTGTCAGATAAGAATTATGTTTGTGGCAGCTAGTACTATTACAGAAGGACCATTGCAAGTAATTAATAGCCAAGTGAAAGAACATATTAAGTGTTGCATTATAATTAATGCACGAGACAAATTTAGGAACGACCAACCGGGTACTCATTATCCTATTTCTGCAAACCTTCAAGTGTTATTAGCAATGGCTAATTACTGCCCGATGTAGACATCAAATGATGCGTGCTCTTTGCTTGGTTTCACATATTATTTGACAACACAAGTAAGAAGTGGAGGCAGCTTATGAGTAAGAATTGACAATTACGGAACCTATTGTTAGATTATGGACAGATGCAGTTTATATCTTTATGTGTTTGTAATCTGTATATCGTTTTTACCCTTGTATCTATTACATTTAAACACAGATGCAGTATATGCCTCGTATCTGTTTCACTCTAATTAGAAGAGCTTTTGCAAGTCCAATTCACTTAACAATGATTCTCTTGCTGAATAAACTAGATGAAGCATATGCTACACGGAGGTAGAAAGGCCTGTTGGAGCAAGCAAAGATAGAATGGAGCACCAGTTCCAAAGATTAAATTTGATAAGGAGTTATCTAGTGAATCTTTGACGTTCACACAGTTAAACTGAAATGCAATTTACAATCTAATTTATCTAATAAGTTTGGGGAAATTCTCAGTCTTTTCCATTTTTGTGAGAAGTGGGCAATTCTATTTAAAGAAATCTGGGTACCAATTCGCCCTAGAGGGCAGAAAGAGATACAAGTGTGAAGTGAAGAGAAGTACCTACCATACAGCCAAGATATAAAACAAAAACTAAATTTGGAACTTTTCTCTCAACCATTCAGGGAAGTGAATATTGGAGTTCAACCAAATCTCATTTCTTTCAGCTCCCTCCTTGGCAAGCCAATCTAGGGACATGTTGGAACGTGATCTCTCTATATTTTGTTGATTCTGCAATCTCATCGAAAGGATTAAGGAAAAGCCACATGACTTTAGAGTGATTCTTGAGCCAAGCTATGGCACTATTTGATATGCCCTCCAAGATGAAAGATTGTTGGAGAAGTTCTTGACACAATAGAATCCCAAATATCAGTATATATCTCAGCATCCTCAGATCTCACCCAAACCAATTTGGCATGCAGGGAATCACCTTACTTGACGCTCAATGGCACCTCAACTCAAGATAAAAAAAAAGGCCCTTTTTTTTCTGCCATGGTTTGGCTATGGTTGGATTTACCCAAGCTCAACATCTAGGTCTTCTATTTCAGGGTCCCAACCAATACCTGCAACCTCATATTTCATTCACATAACTTTCCTTCAAAGTCTATTTGGCTCCTCACCAAAGCGCCCAAGCCATTTGGCCAACATAGCATCATTCGTAATTCTCAAGTTTTTTATATCAATCCCACCAAATTTCTTCAAAACACAAACTTTGGACCATTGGACCAAGTAGTACCTTCTTTCTTCTGGCCAATCATTCCAAAGAAAGCCTTTTTTATTATGGATTCAATCTCATTGATGATACTAATTGGGCATTTGGAGATTGGGAAGAAATAAACTGCCATATTGCTTAACACCAAGTAATAAGAGAGATCCTTCCTCCAACAGAAAAGCAATTCCTGTTCCATGATGAGAACCTTTTTTGCATCCTTACAGATTATAGCAACCCCAGCAACCTTTGGGAGGTCTTCCAACACATACTAGGAGGCCAAGGTATGTCATTGAGAGGGTGACAATTGAACATCCAAGGTTTTCTGCAAATTCCATTTGGCTTTAGGGGTTCACATTTGACACCAGCTATGGAAGATCTCAAGCAGTTGACCCGCTGCCCTGAAATTGCTTCAGAAGCTGTAACGACTGCTTTAAGCTTCGATGCTTGATTCAGTTGAGCATCTAATAGAAGAAGAATATTCATCTGCATATTGTTAGTGCAAAAAAAGGGATCCTTGGGGCAGCGGTAGAGTTGCTGACATGTGACCTAGAGGTCACGGGTTTGAGGTGTGGAAACAGCCTCTTGCAACTGCAAGGTAAGGCTAAGTACCATAGACCCTTTGTGATTTGCCCATTCCCCATATCCCACATATGCAGGAGCTTGGTGCACTAGGCTGCCCTTTTTATATTGTTGTGAGAGATTTGAAACTCCCAGTTATCAGGACTGATTCCTTTTATCAACCCAATGTGATTTGTCTATACTCAAGAAAAGCAAACCTCATCTGATATGGTTTTGCTTTAGACTTTGCTAAGCCTTGTAGCAAAGACGTTAGTATAGATTTTATAAATACTTTGAAAAAGGCTAATGGGTCTATAAACCAAAAACTAGAGGTGCCTTCAATTTTTGAGATTATAGCAATAAAGGTGGCACCCATGTCTCTTCTCAATGGACTGCACAAATGTGTAATTCGGCGAAGAACTGATAAAAGACCATCTTTGATGTTGTGCCAAAACTTTTTATTAAACAAGACACTTAAAATCTCAGCCTTGAGGAGCTGTCTCTTCTAGCATGCTTAACGGCTTGTTGAATCTCCTCCATCTAGAAAGGTGCTTTAAGACCACTACTGTAATGATTTGATATCAATACGATGGACAAGTTTTTGAGTAGAGGCATAAACATGTCTTTCCCCTTGTAGAAGCCTTGGTAGAGTTTAGGATTGGACTTTCAATCTCCTCCAGGTCCTCTGTCCATCCATCCTCTAAGTTAAGACATGCAATGTCATTTTTTATTTCTTCCAATTGATGCCATCGTGCAAAAATATGAGTTGTTTCTATCCCTTTGTTCAAGCCATTTGCATCTAGAGTGTTGCTTCCATCTCACTTCTTCTTGCAAGGCTCTTGTTTTGTTTCTTGTAATAGTCAGCCTTTAGCATCAAGTTCTTAACTAGAGAGTCGAGAAATATCTTCTTTCATTGCGATTTTGGTGAGTAACTTAGGGATCCCCTTGTCTCTCTCTAATGCCTTCTTTCTTCTCCGTAAACTCCATTCCTTCAATTTTTTCTTAATAAATCTCAACTTTTGGTTATACGTTTGGCAAGCTCCACCTGTACTCTTGCTTGAAGCCACCAATCTTGAATTAGATCATACATTCCTGGTTCAGTTAGCCATTCCTCTTTATATTGAAACAGCCCAGGCCCCCACTTTTCAAAGGAAGAATCCTGGAAGTGGTCAATGGCCTGAAGCTTTTCTTGGTAGCCTTAGGAGCGAAGCATTTTGGAATTTCTCTCTCCATGCCGAACACAACTTCAGTCTAATCTCGCCATGAAGTGTATGTTGTTCATTCTGTTGAAGCTTGTGCTGACTGGTCATGCTGGCTGGAAGTGCTGATTAGCCGTGACCAGTTGACCTTATGCTGACTGGACAAGCAGTTGACTTGTCGTAGATATGGAATGATTGCCAAGGGTCACATCTTCCTTATTAGGGGGTTTCCATGCTGTTAGTCTTTCCCTAGCATAGTTTCTATATCTAGCAATATCAAGAGGGAACGTCTTTTCTACAGATCTAATTTTGTTATTCTTTTATTATTCAAAAGGGAAAGTTCACTGATCCTGTCTATTTAGAAAGTCTTCTGTTGTAAGATGCTACACATAATATAAACACACAAGAGGAAGCGAGATGAATAATAAAAATTTACACCTCCTCTTCTTCTCCCCATTTAGCTTCTTTTGTACTCTCTACACCTTACATGGTATGATAGCATAGGCTCTGATCCATGCCTAATGGATCCATTAGGAATTACAGTTGTTACATCACATGGCCATGTTGACCTAGTGATTCTGGATCTGGTTTTTATGAAGGTCTGGATCATGATACTTGTACAAATCTTCTGCATAAACTGAGTGATACTGATTTGCTGTACTCGCATGTCACTGTCCTACCAGCAAGTAGTTTCTTGTGTTAAGTTGAGAGGGTATTGAAAGATCAATAAACTCTCAGCTGTTTGGATTCTTTTTTAGGCTGAAAGCACGTTTTTTCTCAGTAATGTTTTTCTATAAGAAAAATGAGGAGCAGGGGTGTCCAACTAAACCTTTCTTGAGTTTCAACCATGGCAAACAAGGATGATAACAGGCTCAAAGAAATTTACCCTCCAAATAACTATCGTTAAGTTAAATGGGAATCATTATCTCCCATGGTCTCATGTGTTAAGAAGTTCTCAGGAGGACAATGTAAACTGCATCACACTCTTCAAAACCCTAAATCTACAATAGATCTTGGAAATGATACTTGGCATAGAGATGATTATATTGTTCAAGGATGGTTAACTGAGAGTATGGAAAAACATATATATCTTACTGTTATGTGTCTAGATTCTGCTAAGAAAATAAGGGATACCACAAAGGGGATGTACTCTGATGCAGGAAACATGGCAAGTGTCTTTCAGTTTTCAGGACATCACTCAGTTAGAAGTTAAAACAAGGAAATAATTCAGTTTGAGACTACTATGCTTCTCTTCAGGGACCATCGGCATGTAATCAAGATTTTGAATCGTCAAACAGCACAAGGAGGAAGATTGTGTTCTCCAATTTTTGACCGGTTTGACTTCAGAGTTTCAGCATGTGTGAGGACAGATATTAACTACTCGGCCCTTTCTTTCTTTATTAACAGCCTATTCTCTGGTCCAATGTGATGAAAGGTTTAGAGAAGATCCCTCCTCTCTTACACCTTCTATGGTAGACTCTGGTTACACTGTAAATGTTGTTCATTCATCCCACAGGTGAGGACATTGCTGTAGTACTCAAGAAAGAAGAGTTAGAGGCGGAAATTGTGGATTGGGAGGTCATGGTCGTGGACAAGGAAGAGAAGATTCAGGTCAGGTATCTAAACTGTGGGTGAACCAGTCACATAGTGGATCACTGTTATGACATTATTGGAAACCATGCACTAATGCATCCTCCACTTCAGCAGATACTCAAGTGCCATCCGATAATGCCTCTACTAGTAGTGATTCAGTATCCATCCCTAACAGTAAATAAGAAATGTTGCTGAAACTGGGAAGCTCAGGGCATCCATTTAATTCATTAGGTACAGCTCTTAATGTCTCACATCATCCAACCTCTTGGCTTATCAACTCTGGTCCATCTGCACACATGACTGGTATGTTACAAATTTTTTTATCATTCTCACCTTCAAGTTCTGAAAACTCTGTAACTTGGGCTGATGGTTCTCATTGTGCAATTTCTGGAGAAGGGGAGATTCATGTCTGATTATATGTCTCTTAAATCTGTTCTGTATGTTCCTAGCTTTCCTTGTAATTTATTGTCCATCAGTAGACTCACCAAGCCATTAAACTGTTCAAAAACATTTTTTCCCAATCATTGTGAGTTTCAGGATCTGAAAACCGGGAAGAGGATTGGTGGGGGATTTGACAATGACGAATTCTATCTCGCTGAGGGCTCATGTGTTTTGTTGTTTCTCTCTTTAAGCAATTTAGTTCTCAATAATGCCTTCTTGTCTCCACAGCATAGTCGTCTAGGACATGCATTTGTTCCTCACTTAAAGTTGTTATTTCCATTTCCTTCTATTTCTAAACTTCTGTGTGAAACATGTGAATAGGCCAAGCATCACAGGACTGTTTTTCCCCCTAGCAAACATACTAGAAGTCGTGGACCTTTTCACAGGGTAAATACTGACGTTTGGGGGACCTGTCCCACTGAATTCTATCAACAGATTTCGTTTCTGTGTCACATTCATTGATGATCATTCGAGAATGACATGGGTTTATCTCCTTAAATCAAAATCGGATGTGTTTGAAACCTTTAACATCTTTGACAATTACATTAAAAACTAGTTTAAGATGACCATAAAAGTTCTACATTCTAATAATGAGGGAGAACACTTGTCAAAAGTATTTCTCACTTACTTAAAAGACCATGGAATTGTCTCTGAAATGTCATGTGCCCACACTCCACAACAAAATGGTGTTGTGAAGAGGAAAAATTGGGACTTGTTAGAGGTTACCTATTCTTTAATGTTAGAAAATAAAGTTCCACACTTGTTTTTGGGGCTTTTGCACTTCTCACTGCATTTTTTTTTATTAAACCACATTCCATCCCAAAATTTGTCCAACAAATCCTCAATCAACCTATTATTTCCAGATGATCATGGATTTCATGTCATGCCGAGGACTTGAGTGTATATGTTTTGTTCCCATCCTCAATCATTCTAATTATAAACTTCAGAAGGACATTGTTGCTATCATCCGCCTAGTGGAATAAGATTGGTCTGTCATGATGTCACCTTTCATGAGGAGACACCATGTTATACACAGAAGAGTGATTTTACCTACTGATGGGTAGCTTCCTGAATGTGTGTCTTTGCCAATGCCAGTACCTGCTGCAGCTTTATGTGGACCTTTGTGTGTCTACACACAAAGGAATAAAAGAGGATCGGAGTTTTCTCACACTCCACCAACAGAAACCCCAGTTGCCGATCCAGGTGTGCCTTCTCTTGCTCCTATGTCTGACCATAACAATTCTAATGATCTTCCTAAAGGGACTCACTCTAGTAGTAATCATCCTATGAGTAATTTTGTATCTCTTGAGCACCTATCTCCTTGTTATAGATCATTTATTGCTGCCATATCCTCTATTTCTATTCCTCATCATGTATCAGAAGCCATTCAAAATCCCCATTGGCAATAAGCTATTCAAGATGAGATGATGCTCTTCTCCACAATCACACTTGGGAAATGGATCCTCTTACTAGAGAAAAGGTTGTAGGATGTTGAAGGGTGTTCACATTGAAGTTTCTTCCCAATGGCTCTATTGGAATATACAACACAATTACTAGCAAAAGGCCACACACAAACATATGTGTAGATTACCTCGAAACTTTTTCTCCAGTAGCTAAATTAAATTAATAGATTCAATGAAAGGGTGCATGGCACAATGGTAGAGTTGTTGTCATGTGACCTTGAGGTCACAGGTTCGAGCGTGGAAACAACCTCTTACAAAAATGCAAGGTATGGCTGAATACTATAGACCCTCTGTGGTCCACCCCTTCTCGGGACCATGTATACATGGGAGCTTGATGCACCGGGTTGCCCTTTTAGCTAAATTAAATTCAATCCGCATCCTTCTTTCTACTGCTATCAATCTTGGCTGGTCACTCCATTGACTTGAGGTCAAGAATGCATTCTACATGGTGATTTAAATGAAGAAGAATTTATGGATCCTCCTCCAGGTTCACACAACCCGTGATAGAAAGTTAGTTTGCCACTTGAAGAAATCTATATAGGGCCGAAGCAGTCTCCTCTTGCTTGGTTTGAAAATTTTAGCCACACATTATTTGATTTAGGGTTTTCTCATAGTCATTCTGTACATACACTATTCTATCAACGAAGATCAAAGGGTATCACCATCCGCATTGTCTACATTGATGACATTGTTGTCACCGGTAGAGACAGTGATGGCATTTCTTAGTTAAATCATTCTTGCACTTGGTTTAACATCAAGAACCTTGGAGCTCTCCATTATTTTCTCAGCATTGAAGTTGCATGATAACAAGAAGGGATTGTCTTGTCTCAGAGGAAGTAAGTAATGGATCTTTTAACCGATATAGTTCTGTTGGGCTGTAAAACAATTGATACTCCAATGGAATCAAATCAGAAGCAGGACAACCACAAAAGAAAGTTGTCATTAGACCCTACAATGTATCATAGTATGGTTGAATGACTGATCTATTTGATCATCACTAACCCTCATATTTTGTTTGTTGCTGGAATTGTTAGTCGCTTCATGCAGGCTCCACATTCTGATGATCTTCAGGCTGTACAATGAATACTTTGTTATTTGAAAGGTGCCCTGGCCTTGGGTTATGGTAGAATTCCCAGTATATTTGAAATTCAACCAGAAATTTTAGAGAGTTACAATTACAATCAATCCTCAGATGCAGACTATACCAGTTCTGGATCTGTATGCTTTTCCTTTTCTATATTACATTCTCTAGCTTTTGAGGAGCTAGAACCTCCAATTCTCTTATTCTAAATCCTCCCCCCTCCTTTTCCTCTCCTTCCTCTTATATCCCCTCCTCTCCATATGTAACTGCCTTTTTACCTATCTAAACAGATGTAACTGCCTTTAACATAAGTAAACCAATGTAACTGAATGCTGTTTACTCTGTCCTTACCTCTTTTTGTATAATATTTGCCGAATCTACCTTCTTTAGGTTCAATTGATGTAACAATACTGCCCCCCCCCCCCCCAACAGTGCCACCTTGTCCTCAAGGAGGAAGTCAGGGAATTGCCTATGAATGTCTTCCAATGGTTCCCAAGTGTTGTCATGGTTTGGAAGATTTTTCCATTGGATGAGGACTTCTAATTGTCCATTAGGAGACTGTCTAATGTCTTTGATGGCTGCTGGGTATGCTTGGATTTCTAACTCTTCAGCTAAGGCCTGTGGTAGTGGTTGAGGCGTCAATGTTGGTTCACAAGTTGGTTTGAGCTGAGAGACATGAAAAATGGGATGTAATTTAGCCAGTGGTGGTAGCTCCAGCTTATAAGCTACTTGTCCAATCCTTTCTAGAATAGCATAAGGTCTGTAATAGCAGGGACTTAGTTTCTCATTGAGCCTTGTTGAGAGTGATTTGAAGCGATAAGGTTGAAGTTTCAAATAAACATAGTCCCCTGGTTGGAAAGTGAGAGGATGGCGGTGTGCATCCGCATGTCTTTTCATCTTCGTTTGTGCTACCTCCAAATTCCTCTTCAGTTCGTTTAAAAGTGAATCACGGTTAGCCAGCTGTTGGTTAACTTCCTCCACCATTGATTCTCCCCCTGTAAAGGTTAGCAACATGGGTGGATCTCTTCCATATAAAGCTTTGAAAGGCGTCATTCCTGCTGAATTTTGGTAATTAGTATTGTACCAATATTCTGCCCGGCAGATCCACTTGGGCCAAGATTTTGGTTTGTTACCAATGAAACATCGTAAATATGTTTTCATGCATCTATTTACCACTTTTGTCTGCCCATCAGTTTGAGGATGATAGGCTGAACTCATCTTGAGGGATGTACCTGCCTGCTTAAACAGTTCAACCTAGAAATGGCTGACGAAAACCCTATCTCTGTCTGATATAATGGACTGTGGATAACTATGTAGTCTAACAAATTCTTTGGTAAAGATGTGTGCTACTTCCTTGGCAGTGTACGGGTGACTGAGGAGAATGGAGTGGCTGTACTTGGTTAATCGATCAACAACTACTAACACTGTGTCAAAGCCATGTGCCTTAGGTAAGCCACTGATAAAATCCATGGATAACTCACTCCAAACCACCTTGGGAATGGGAAGAGGCTGAAGAGGACCTGCTGGTTTAGTAGTTGTATATTTGTTTCTTTGGCAAACATCACAAGTGGTTATCAAATTCTGAATATCCTATCGCATTCCCTCCCAATGAAGCACCTGGGATATGCGTTTATAAGTGCGTGTGACCGCTGAATGCCCTCCTCCTAGTGTGGAATGGAACTCTTGTAAGAATGTTGGAATGCGAGGGGAAGACTTTGGAATAACCAATTTTCCATGAAATAATAAAAGACCTTGTTTGAGTGTGTAACTTGGTTGATTATCTGGATTCACCAATAGGTCTTGAATAATACAACGAAGGTGAGGATCTTCTTGTATTTCAGCTGCTAAGGAATCCAAATCGTCACATCTAACCACCGATAGTGCAAGGTGATGTAATAAAAGGTCGCCCTCTTCTATAGGCTGTGAACCACTATCTGTCGATTCCTCATCCCTTGTTTTACTGTTATTAGGGTTGAGGGTGGGATACTCTTGACACTTAGACAAAGCATCAACCACTCTGTTATTAGATCCTGGCTTATACTAAATGACGAAGTCATACCAAATGAGTTTGGTTAACCACTTTTGTTGCTCTTCATTTAGCATATGTTGTTCCATGAAGAACTTGAGACTTTTCTGGTCCGTATGAATAATGAAACACCTTCCCATAAGATAATGTCTCCACTTCTGTAGAGCAAGAACTATGGCCATCAGTTCCCTTTCATAAACTGATTTAGACTGTGATCGAAGGGAGAGGGACTAACTAAAGAAAGCAACTGGTCTACCCTATTGCATGAGGACAGCACCAATTCCTTTTTCCGATGCATCAGTTTCTAGCACAAAGGTTTTTGAGAAATCTGATATGGCCAATACAGGAACCGATGTCATGGTTTTTTTCAATGTCTCAAACGCCTCCTAACCTTCTTTAGTCTATACGAATCCATCTTTCTTAAGTAGTTTGGTTAAAGGAGAAGCAATGATTCTATAATTTCTGACAAATCTTCTGTAATAGCCAATAAGACCCAAAAATCCATGATGTGCCTTGACTTCTCTGGGAATGGGCCATGATAACATACAATCTATCTTGGAATTATCAGCTTCTACCCCCTTCTCAGATATGATATGTCCCAAGTACTCCAAAGAAGGTTGTGCAAATGAACACTTCCTTTTATTGGCAATGAGCTGATGTTCTTCAAGCAATTTCAGGACAATGGCAATATGCTCCAAGTGAAGAGAAAGGTTACTGCTATATATTAAAATGTCATCAAAGAAGACAAGGACAAACTTGCATAGATGGGGTCAAAATACCTCATTTATGAGCGCCTGAAGGTGGCCGGTGCATTGGTTAACCCAAAACGAATAACCAAGAATTCGTAGTGCCCTTCATGAGTTCAAAAGGCTGTTTTGGCTATGTCCTCCTCCTTGATTCGAATTTGATAATAGCCTGATTTCAAGTCTAGCTTTAAGAAGATGGTGGCTCCACCAAATTCGTCCAGCAGTTCATCTATTGTTGGAATGTGGAACTTGTCAGGTACTGTCACCTTATTTAGAGCACTATAATCCACACAAAATCTCCAACCCCCATCCTTTTTTTTTACCAGTAGCACTGGGCTAAGAAAAAGGGCTTTTACTGGGTCGAATGATGCCTGAATTCAACAATTCCTTTATGATCTTCTCAATTTCATCTTTCTATAAATGCGGATACCTATATGGCCTGCTGTGAGGAGGTTGAGTTCCTTCTACCAGCCTAATGGCATGATCATGAGAATGAGCAACCGGCAGTCCTAAAGGTTGATCAAATATATGTGAAAATTGCTGTAGGAGAGAGTCTATGGCTAATCGGCCCTCTTCCTGAGGCTGGCATTTACCCCCTTCCATACCCTTGTATTCAATCATACAACCAAATTCTTCCCTAGGAATGACTCGAAGAATCGATTTGAAGGAGACTAAAGAACAAGAAAGAGTCGTATCCCCTTTCAAGATGATCTGATGCCTCTCTACTTTGAAACCCATTTGAAACCCATGGCCTGCCTCTCCCAAAGTTTCCAGCCATTTTACCCCCAAAACAATGTCAGCTACCCCAAGATCAAAAGGGTGGAAGTCTTGAACCACCATTATACTTGGTAGACTTAATCGTATCTCCCAGCAGATGCCTTTTCCTCGGATGCAGTGGCCGTCCCCAACTTGCACTCCAAATCAGTGCGACCTGCCTACTAATAATGGAAGTTCCCTGACTAATTGGGTGGAGATAAAGTTGTGGGAAGCCCCACTGTTTATCAGCACTATCACCTCCCTTCCACCGATCCTGCCCTTCATTTTTATAGTCCCACCGAACGTAAACCCCGAAATCGAGTTCAAAGACAATTTCAGATCTTGATTATCTATTTCTCGAGTTTTACACCGATGCCTGGGGTGATACTTTTCATCACATCTATAGCATAATCCTTGTGATTGCCGTTGTTGTAGCTCGGTGTCGGTGAACTTCCTTAGAGTTTCCCTTTTTCCGGCAAGCTGTTCGACGGTTTGCCTCTCCCGACCGTTTTTCGACCGAAAACCCTCGCTCCTATCAATGTTGGGGAAGGTGATGGGTAAATGACAAAAATGCCCTTGCGAACCCCCTTCCATCGAAATGCCCTTCGAATGGGCCTGTATGGGCCCCGATGTTCTTGGCCCAACCTCGTTTCTTACTAGATGAGCTCGTATCTGGTCCAAAGCCCAATTCTTTTCTTCGATCTTGTGGGCTAACTCCATAAGCCCAAACAGAGAGGCAGGCCTGAAGAGCTTTATCTTGGCCTTAATGTCTTCCCGAAGCCCATTCAAGAAAGCCCCCTTCAGTAGCTCATCAGAGAGATCCCCTATATGGTCAGAGAGCAGCTCAAATGATCGGAGGTACTCAGAGACGCTACTATTCTACCTCAAAGCCAGGAGGGCTTCATAGTCATCGTCCACTTGGGACGATCAGAAACGGTGTAGCAAGGATGATCAGAAAGATCCCCACGATCAAAAAGGAGTGTGATATTCTGCCCACAAGAACCAGTGGAGGGCATCTCCCTCTAAGCAAACAGAAGCTGTCGAAATCTTCTCAACGTTGATGATCTCGTTGACTTGGAAATAGCGATCCACCCTGCACAGCCACCCGTAGGGTTCTTGGCCGTCGAACACTGGTAAATCCAGTCTCCGACCTTGCCATTCCTAGCAGTGATGGTTCCCCGACGAAAATGGACTTCGTCTGGGGTTGTCGGATGGTTCCCCCATTTCTGGGTTCTGATGACTACTCCTACCTTCATCCAACGACTCCCGGTTCTTGATCCACTCTTGAATTTCAACTAAGTACTCCCCAAGTGCATTGACATTATTCTATAATCTCCCAAGATGTTCCCTCACATCTCTTATCTCCCCTCTGACTCCCTCTATCTCCTTCTCCATACTTTCTGCTCTTTCCATCCCGATCCTAACCATTCCCTGGTTTCGAACCGGCTCTGATACCACTTGGTAGAATTCAACCAAAAATTTTACAGAGTTACAATTACAATCAATCCTCAAATGTAGACTATACCAGTTCTGGATCTGTATGCTTTTCCTTTTCTATATTACTTTCTCTAGCTTTTGAGGAGCTAGAACCTCCAATTCTCTTCTTCTAAATCCTCCCCCTCCTTTTTCCCTCCTTCCTCTTATATCCCCTCCTCTCCATACGTAACTGCCTTTTTACCTATCTAAACAGATGTAACTGCCTTTAACAAAAGTAAAACAATGTAACTGAATGTTGTTTACTCTTTGTCCTTAGCTCTTCTTGTATAATACTTGCCGAATCTACCTTCTTTAGGTTCAATTGATGTAACAAGTTACATTATAGACCATTTGGACATTTGCACATGGGTTTCTGAAAAGCTGACTGGGCAAACTGTCCAGCTGACCGGAGGTTGACATTTGGATATTGTACATTTGTGGAGGCAATCTTGTGACTTGAAAGAGCAAAAAGCAAACTATTGTAGCCCATTCTAGTATAAAGGTAGAATATTTAGCCATGGATCACACCACAGGTTCATTGATGTGTGTACATTCTCTTATGTGAGGAACTTGGTTTTCTCAATATTGCCCAATTCCCTTGTATTGTGATAATCAAGTTGCTTGCCATATTGGGAGTACCCAGTCCTACATGAGCAAACCAAACATATTGAGGTCGACTAACACTTCATCCATGAAAAGATTATTAAAGAAAATATATGCACTCCTCATGCTCGGTCTAGTCATCAACTGGCAGACATTTCTACCAAAGCCTTGCCATGCAAGCAGCTTAGTCTCTATGCAACAGGTTGGGCATCCACAATATATTTACTCCAGCTTGAGGAGTGTTGAAACATCTGCGCTGACTGAATGTGCTAGTTACCTGTGACCAGTTGATTTGTACTGACTGGACAAGTAGCTGACTTGTTGTAGATCTAGAAAGATTGCCAAGGTTCACATCTGCCTTATTAGAAGTTTAACTATCAAGTACACATTAAAGTCACCCGCAAGGCATAAAGGACAATCCCACTTAAGGCATATGGTTTGAATCTCCTCCCAGAGATGGCGTTAAGGGCATCCTCGTTTGGACCACAGATCAATCTCATAGCATGGTGTAGACCTGTAGTAATCTTTTGAGCTATCTCGTTATTGCAAATATTCCATCCACATGGTATGGAGGGAAAACATGGAAATATTTCATGCAATTAAAATACCTCTTGATGTACCCATCACCTTCACTTCCTTCCAATCAAACACATTAGCCACACCAATAATCCAAAGAGAATAGAGTAAGAAAGTCTCAATCTTAATTTCTTGAAGTGCTATAATTTGCACTTTCTATTGTGCAATCAAACTGCTTTACAATGGTTCTCTTAGAGGGATCACCAATTTCTTTTACATTCTATCATAACATCTTCATGATAGAAACGAATACCAAAAAGTACACAGCCCACAAGAAGCAATCCTTACAGTTTGCATCTTTCAGTCCCTCTTGGTCATCTCTTTTGTTGTCGCTTTTGTTTTGGTTTGCTATTGGAGTACATAATTGATGTAACTTTCCAGTTAGCAACACCAACCATCCTTTTCATATTAGTTTTCCTTTCTGTTTTTAAAGGCTCTCCTTCCTTTGTTCTCTAGTTTCCAAGCGATGAAGAATCTCTTCAGTTTCTAGTCAGCAACTGTGGAAAGCAACACCAAGTTTAGCTACTTGTTCCAGCAGCTCTTCTCCCACCCAATCATCATCTCGAGCAGCAATAGTGAGGTCATTTTGCTTATGTGCCCCAATGTAATCTCCTCGTGTCTCATTCTCCATCAGAATCTAGCCACATTAGTTGTTGGTCATCATGCCCTTAGAAGCATTATTCTTATCAAATTCAATTTTTGGCTAACACCCTGTCTTTTGTTATCTTGTTGGATCAAGACAGGTTCTTGGTCCCTCAATGGTAAGTGGTAACAAATGCCATGATTCTAAAAGTCATGAATAGAGTTATAGGTGGCATCCACTCATGTTTTAAGCAATTTTGAAATGGCAATGCCTTGATTTTCATCAAATTCACCCATCATAATCATTTTGGTTTCATTCTCATTAAAAAATTTAGGAGGCAGATATTTGATTATCTAGCAATGTGATGATTGAACTATATCAGCTCTGCCTTCTGGTCCCTAGTTTATCTGTGGAAATTTCTCACCAGGGATCGCCTTGTCTGTGTTATAGCTTCCCTAGTCATTGTATTTGATACTTGATGATTCTGATTCATTTCTTTGGGCCCATCTTGCACCTTCTGCAGCTTGCTATTTGGATAGTCTCATGTGTAGATGATTTGAAGAAGTGATGGAAGCATTGCCATTAGCCTCTATGGTGATGGTAGAAGACTCTTCTATTTGATTATCTAGCAATGTGATGATTGAACTGTATCAACTCTGCCCTATGGTTACTGGTTTATGTGTGGAACATCCTTACCATGGATTGCATCATGTGTTATAGCTTCCCTAGTCATTGTATTTGATACTAGATGATTCTGATTCATTTCTTCTCGACCCATCTTGCACCTTTTTGGCAATTACTATTTGGATATGTCTCGTGTGTAGATGATTTGTAGATGGGATGGAAGTGCAGTCATTAGCCTCTATGGTGATGGTAGAAGACTCTTCTATTTCAATCAAAAGATATTTCTCTATAATCAGGCTTGCAGGTTCCAGGGCTATGTTTCTCATGCCTTTTATGTTGCCAAGAGTGTGCCTTTCCTCTGCTCACGATTCAAAAACACATAGTGCCTTTAGATAAATCAAAAGTGACACAAGCTTTTCTGTTGCTTCCTCGCTTACAATTTCATCATATTTGGAAGGATCATTAGACATTGACAATTTCCACCTATTTTGGGGTAATATGAGTACAATTCGCATTTGCATTCCCTTTTCTTCAATGATGCCCACTACTATTTCTTTTGTTCCTCCAATAGGGCTTCAGATGATCTTCCTCTGCATAATCTTCAGAGATATTTTCCTACACTTCAAAGGACAAACTACCTAGTAAAGTTTATTCCTATGTGGTCACAGGCGCGACTAGTCGCTAGGTGCAAAAAGGCACGGCCTTGCGACTCGACTAAGGCCAGGCACAGCGGGTTTAAGGCGCAGTGCGCCTAGGCGCGCGACTTGCTGCGCCTTCCCCTTTCTTCTTCTTCTTCTTTTTCTTCCCAGACTTTCTTTCGTCTTCTTGCTACCATCCTCATCTTCCATTGACAATTGAAGGTTTCTTGAAGTGATTAAAGGTAAGAAATTACATATTTTTGTTAGGTACTATGTAGTCGCAGGCGCGACTAGTTGCTAGACGCAAAAAGGCAAGGGCTTGCGACTCAATTTTGGGCAGGTGCAAGTGACTTGTCATGCACCTAATGCGCCCCTATTTCCTGCCACCTGGGTGCTTTGCTCCCTTGGACCCCCCACCGGGGCTGCGCCCCGGACCTAGCTTCTCGGGGGCGCTGCCCCCAAACCCCCATTTGTTTTTGTAACAAATGTATAAATGAGACCATTATAATGCTTAAAACAACTAATCCAAACATTGTTTTCATATTTTGCATATTTCTTTTCATTTTTCTTAAGTTTTGTTTCCATGACCTTCTTACTTTAATACTCTTTTTTTTTTCTTCTATTTGTTTGCAGGGTCCCTCTTATGATTGTTTGATTTGTTTTCATTCCACTCTAATAGATTCCTATACATTCCTGTATGTTTTCTGAACTTTAAATATGTCTAATTGTTTGGTTTAACTTTAGGTTGTTGTTGTTGTTCATATGTTGATTTATTACCTAAGAATTCAATTTCACTCATTTGGCAAGTATTTATTCATATCTTTATATTTCTATGCTTTTTTTATTTTTTTTGGATTTTTAGATTTTTTTCTGATTTTTTTCTTTTTTTAAATATTTAAAATCCTTAATTTTGTGCCTTGACACCTAGGCGCGCCTAGTCCCTCTGGGCGCAAGGCACACCATTGCGCCTGCGACTCATAGATTTATTCTTTTCAGAATGGATTCCAAGTCAAGTTTCTTACCTGTCAAGGATCCCATGACTTCCTATGCAATGGAGAGGCATCATTTGAGTTGGAGTTGCCATTTTGAAAGCCCTTTTATTCAAGAAATTTCAACACATCATCTTCAATGGGATTGTTTAGGATTGGAACTATCATCTCAGTATCCTTTGACAGAAGTTAACCCATCACACTCAATGGATGGGTCCAACTAAATCGACCAAGGGTGTTGACTTCTACTCTGCTTGGATTTTCTTCAATCTTTCTCCTTTGTAACATCCTTATGGCTCATCTAAGGAGGATTAGAACATAACAGTGAAGAATCACTCTTTGGAAAATCATCCCATAGCTTCAGTCAATTCTCGCCATGCAAGAGGTCTCCTTAAAAACAAGAGTGATCAATTGCCAAAACCTTAACAACCCTCAATCCAATGTCATAAAAGATTTCATCACCCAAAAAACTAATTGAAATCCCCTGGATTCCAAGCCAGAACTTTTTGGGGGGGGGGGGGGGGGGAACGCTTGGTGATTTCTCCACAAGCATATTGCTTGGAGAAAGCCATCAAGGATCTTCCCCATGTTGCAAAAAACTTCTTGAAACAATTCTTTTGAATCAAGTTCAGCAAAGATTGCATCCTTCCTAGATGGAAGATATGAATGCAGCCAGGAACCTCCCAATCCATCCTAATCCAGTCAGCAATAATCTGAGAATGCACATCTGAGTTTCTCCAAGTACCCCAAAATATCAATCTAAAACTTCTAGTCTACCCTTAACTTTGCATTTTCAAATGATCCAATGATGAAATCATTCCAGCCTAAGAAGACAGAGACTGTCTCAAGACCTAATAGAAGAGCTTCTTTTGGGAGGGAACCTGAGAGTAGAGGTTGCTTTTGAGAGAATATTCTTCTTGATTCAATGGGTGCATGAGATAATTCTTGGTTACAGTGGCCTTTAGCATTCCAAGTCTTCTCACATCATCTCTAAACAACCCTGAAGGCAATGTTTTGAAACCCACAATTGAAACAGATCCAAGATTTCCATCCAGATGCATTCATTTTGTCCACAGCTCTATTAAACTCTCTCTTTTCTTGATTCAACTTCACTCCAACCACCATCTGAGCATGCCACATGGTGAATACTGACCATAGTTAGGATCTTGATTTTGAAGAAAAGACCTCGCCACCCACTGTTATGTTGATTCTTTCTGATTCCTGCAATGTTGCTATTTCTCTATAAGCTGGTGCAAGCAATCTCCCCATCATCCACCTGCTTAAAAACACCCTTCTAATTTTTCAGACTTTTAGAGTGAGTCTCCTTTCATGCTTTCGTAGTCCACTTCTCTCACAGTCTTCTTCTCATTCCTACTTTGTTCCTGCCTACCTCCAAATGCTTTTCTCTTACTATGAAAACTCTCATTTGATTTTCAGCAGTTCTAAGGTTTCCCAAGGCAATTTCAGAACAGAGCTCGCAGGAAAGTCAAAGCGGGACAAAGTTCTGTCATGAACTCTCAGAAAATGGTGACAAAGGAAAAATAGAAGCATCACTAGCTCACTAAGAAAGAAACAAGCATAGAGGCATTAATGGTCAAGACTTCTAGAAAAAACACAAACTAGGAAAATGAGCAATCTTGGATGACAATTGCCAGTTTTTGCTCATGGCCTGAGAAAGATTTTTAAGCTTGAAATCACCACATACCCTGGCCAGAAAAGTCACTCTGGCAGGAAATTGCCATAATAGTTCATCTGGAGAACCAAATTGATGTAGGTCAGAATTGTTTCTTTGATATAATTATATCACTATGTCGGCATGAAACACATATAATTTATGCTTATCTCCCATTTAGGATGGACCATTTACAGAATCATAAACACTACATTGACTTGTACCACATCTGAAAGTTTATATGAAGAATATTAAATATTCATTGCCTTAAGAATGGAATATTCTCATCTGCTCCTAAGAAATCACATTCTGTGAATCTATGTACTTCTCTTTAGGGTACTACAGTGAAGTTTTGGGGTTCATTAGCTGAAAAAGTGAATGCGCCTACCTTTTAACATTCTTTACATCCTAGACCTGAGGCAGACCAAATCCCCTATGTAACCAGGAGATTCTACAGTTTGAGCACTGCAGTGCCAGAGACGTGACAAAAGACAGAATAAAAAGCCCATCCCACTGGTTTAGTGTGTGCGCGTATGCTTGTGTGTGTGTTTGCTTTATTTCTCTTTCCTTTCTAATGATATTCTACTTATATCTATGAAATGATTTTCAATAGCAGTGGACGTATGTTGACAGGGGAACATGTTTGATTTTCTGTGGTACTCAGGTTAAGACAAACCTTGGCTTTGTCAAGTTACAAAAGTTTGCACCTGTGTAGAAAGTTTAATCTTTTTAGCATTCTAGTAGCATGCAAACTTTTCGTGCAAGTCAATCAATGGAATCATACAAGAAGACAAAAGAAAAATAAGTTCATGAACAAGCATATACTGCAACAATTGAGACCCAAGGGAATAAGAGAAGCCATTGAGAACCAGAAGTAGGTGAATAGCCTTCAGCTATGTTTCTCACAAAACTAGCAGGATTGTTTATACTCATCAGCAATAACTTTATTTAATTTGGTGCCCAAAGTAAGGAATTATAGTAATATAATAGCATTTTTGGCAGTACTGAAACAGTCTATTGTAGGAATTCCTAGAAGAACTACGGATTCTTTACCAAACACAAAGCAAGTATATATACAAGCATCCTTATACCTTGATTAATAAACTCCGCCTCTTCTTCAGCATTGGGGGCGCCCCTCAATTCCTTGCCAGCCACGGTAGTACCTAAGAACACATCAAATAAAGCAAATATATAAGAATATGACAACAATTTATATGCACTAATTTACACACGGCATGACTACAATGCTGTCCTATGAGCACAAAATCATGCTCCACTCTTTCTTTCTTTTATCACTGCCTTTTCCTTTTTCTCTCAATAACAAAGGCTGAGCACATGACCTAACAAGATCCAAGAACTAATCTGTTAAAAATATTTTCTTGGAAAAACGAAATGAAGAAGAGGAAGATCTTCCCATTCTCTTCTTCTGTTGTTTTCTAAGTTCTGTTCTCAAACTTCTTTTCGTCTCCTGGAGACCCAGGCTTACATTCTCAAAGTCCAACAATTTCAAATAAAGAACTTCAAGAAATCAGAAAACCGAATAGAAAAACAGTAAGGCAGTTAGTCAAGGGAATAACAATTCGCGGATTGAATTATCCATGGATAACGAGTTTCATACATGATATCTCCGCCTAGAAAAATCAACGAAGAAAAATTATAGTTAATAAACAACTTCCCAAGGTTGTAATATTTGGATAATTCTATCCATGTCTTTGGGCTACCAAGAGCAAGGTATAAGATTACTGTCCGTGGACTTTATCCACTACTCTGGTGTCCCCCTTCCAAACAGTCCCTCAAAGACACTCAAAACAACCAAAACTTAGGAGGGCCTTACCCGTTGAAAGTGAGGATTCAGATGATGAAACTGATATATTTTCAGATATGGGCATTGCGAAATGATTGAATGCCATCTTTGCAGCTTCGTTTTGGGCTTCTTTTGAAGACTTTTGCATAGTGTTTGTGTCGAAAGAAACTCCATTAACGGTTACAGAAGCTCTGAAACAAGGGTTGTGATCGAGCCCATCTTTGACGCAATTGTATTTGGGCAATTCCCATGATTTCTTCTGGCACAATTCTTGGAGCCGAGATTTGTACATTTTTTCTGTTTGATTGTTTGTCTGTGAGAGAAGAGAAAGGAGAAAATGGAGGGTAAGGGAAGATTTGGTGAAGGAGCAAATAGTACAGAGTGCGGAAATGAAGAAGAAGAAGAAAAGGAATAATACGTGCCTTGTGTTGGGGTTTTGGCTTTTCGACGTTGGACCGTCTATTTAGACATCCTCTTTGGTGCCTGGTTGGTTGATTTGGAAAGGGGTCCGGATCCATGAGGTTCTGCTCATCGTATGGCCTGGAGACTTGAAAAAAGTTTGCAATTTGCACCCATACTACTTATATAGTTGTTTAATACTCACAAACATGGGATTAGAATAATATATATCTAACAGCTATTCTTTACTTGTAGCGGCGAACAGTAAAATCCATTATTTTAACTTTAGCAGCGATAAATTGTACTTTTAATTACCTTCCGCTTGTTATCAAAGTGCCCCCTCGCCTGTTCTCCAAAGTATTATTTTAATTTATCCCTTGCACGTAAATGTATAAAGTATGAACATATATATACCATATTTTATATTTATATCTTTTTGTGTCTCTGTCTATACCATATACAAAGCAAACACCTTGCTTCGCAAATCTATTCACTGTGATATGAAAGGTGTTTGCTTTATATATTCTAGACAAGGCATATCTGCTTTGTATGACTAAGCAAGAGAAAGAAGAAAAAATAGGAAAAGAGAAATGCGTGGGTAAAAACCTTGGATTAGTGGGACTGAATTTATAATAGCTGAGTTTAGAAGCCAAAATAGGAAGAGAAAGAGAGTTTTGTTTACAATTGAAGATGAAAGTACAAGTGTGAGAAAATAATGAGAAGATAAATCAAAATTAGTGGAGATTCAATGAGTTACGATGACTGATATTTATAACAAAATATTTACTTAGAGAAGGATTCAAAGACTAGAGATCTAAACAATTTTAGCAATGATATATACATTGAGCAGACCTTTACACCAAAAATATTTAACAAAAATTATTGCAAGTTTACTTTTAATTATCCTAAAAAATAGGAGGGGGGCATTTTAATAGATAGTATAGATATATAGATAAGTGCCCTTTCCTTTTAAATTTTGTATGAACTAAGCTCATTTTGCTAGAATTACTCGCTAGAAGTGTATAACTTTGAGACATTTTGGAAATTCGACATCCATCCCTTTCTTGTTAAAAGAATGAGTCCTGATGTAGGTGTTACAGCTGGCAAAATAGATAAAAATCTACAAAAATTTGTTTGTCCATTAAGTTTTGCAGGTAATTTGATAAATTCAATTCATAGACAAAATTGAATTAAATCAATTTGATTAAATCTACAACACGTGGGATATCCTTCTAAAAAGCATTTTGGAAATTTAAATTGAAAAATTATATAAACTATGCATGTTTACTTCTTTTGAAAGAACTGAACATTTTATTAATGCCAAAAAAAGTAACCCATGAAAAATTGTTGCATTTGGATGAATCCAACCACTTGTTCATTTTCTGAAAAAGAAAAGATTAGTGGCTCTAATTTTCAACTTCTATAACTTGCTATAAGAATATATTACTGTTGAAATTTGGTACCTAACCGATCTAAAGTATTCTCAACAAGATTACTAGCTTAGATCTTTTAAAATAAGTCAACATCTACAATCATAAATAACTTATGTAGGATCCATGAATAATCAACAAATCCATGATCTGCAATGAGATTAGATCTAAATTCAATTCACTTATCAATTTTGCTAGCACTAGTAGCTGTAGACGCTCCTAAGCATCATAAGGAGTAGACGCTAACCTTAGATCATTTTTTTGGAAGATTTGAGTTCTTCATTATGTATAGCATACAAAAATTAGATAACCCACTAGAAATTATCACGTTTAGACAATTCTAGCTACTTGTTTTGTATCTTTGAAAACTAACACACAAATGAATGATTTTGATTTTTGACCCAAAGAAACATTCACTAAAGCATTAAGTTGTCATAAAAATTTATTTCTAAGTCATTCTAAACATGATGGATCACTTATATCTATAAAACATGATCACGGCGATTAAGGGAAGCTTTTATTCCTTAAGACACCTAATAGCATGCACACGTACTGAGACTCCACCAATGTCAGCAATGGACTGCCTACCAATATTGCCCATACGGGCATGATGATATAGTAATCTATAATTCGAGCAAACCTACAAACTTTGATCAGGCATTCGATAGGTGCAGAAGGTGGTGGAAGCGAAGTTATGATTTTTCCCTTCTACTTTTACCGTTGCAATTTCCATAGATTTATGTACTGACTTCTTCTAGGTATGGGATTGTGGATCAATCAGTTATTATTGTGGGCTGACGAGGTTTTAGCTAAAAATTGGGCCAATGAAGAAGAACAAAGTGGAATAAGAAGAGATGTAGGTCCTTAGAATGCAATTGTTGAAAGAGAGAATGGACGAGGTGAGCTCACACTTGCTAGAACAAGGAAAATTGTTGGGAAGAAGGATCCTGACTTGTTTAGCATGATTTTCATCCCTTGGGTGTCATAATCATCCTTGTATTGAAAATGTAAAGATTATTGCTTTGAGATTGGATGTAAAGAAAGTGTTTGTACTTAGATTAATTTCTATCAGTCTACTAGCCAAGTTCAGGAAACAAAGATACTTGGACACAACAACAATGACAATAGCCTAAGAGCTAGGTGGACATTTGTTTGACAATAATTAGGACATTTAAAGGTGGACAATTTACCACAAATACCATCCAAGAAGGAAAAGCAATATAGTAGTATAGGAGTGTATCGATTTTATTCACCTAAGCAATATAGTAATAGTTGGCCCACTTTATTTCCCATAAGAGCTTCCGACATAAACACAAACAATCTATTTGACCCATTGGGCATGTCGTGAACAAAATTATATAAAACATCAATTTATTAGGGACTTCCATTTTCATGCCAACTCACAACTTTAGTGAGAAGAGAATGTTGAAAGAGATAACATACTCAAGGTACTTATGCACAAGAATATTGTAGCTTTACCACTACCTACCTCCCCAATAACAAAAAAGCATAGAAGAAATCAAGCCAAGTGCTAAATTCTCAAATATATTCATAGTCAAATATAGTTATAGATAGGGGTAGGTCTAAATGGATCTAGACAATATGATGGATATAAAAAATTAAACAAATTAAAATATGATTTGAACATAGCATGTTAGTCCAATGGGTCTTTCACAATCTTTTTTGTAAAATCTATGTAATTGACAAATAGACACAATGAAAAACATAGTCCATTGACAATCCAAGATTCAATTAAGATCCACCAAAGTATGAAAAGATCTTTCTATCTTATCTATTTTTATTTTCACTAGTAGGGGTTTGTAATTTAAAACAAACAATTACTCTTTGATTTTCTCACTTGGTGCTCAATTAACTGAATCTAAAATATCTTATTGTCTTCCACTCACAGTAACTTTATCCTAGATTAAGTGCAACTTACAAACCCTAAATGAGATTTCCTTTTTACAAAACTCTTTTCCTATGTTTTTTCTCTTCTTCTCAAACCATCATTTAGAGCACGCAAGACCATTTTGGAATTTACTCTTTTGGTAGTTGCTTAGTAAGTTGCATCCTCAACATACTCAGTTTCCTTGTTGGTGATGACAATATATGACTTGTAAGCTCTAGTCCTTTTCTCAATGGTGATGCATGTGTGCGTGCACGCACACTAATATAGAGCCCAAGTGATGGCGGGGATAAATGGGATAGGATATTGATAATATCCATTGCAAATATTATTTTGTTATACTTCTTCAATTGAATAAGAGAGCTAGATGATTACTGGAAATTAATTTTGATATAAGGTTTAGTTAATAAGGTGTTAAGAAGATGAACAATTTTGATTGCTAAAAATCTAGGCCTATATATAATAGAAGCCTAGTTTTGAAGGTTTCCTAAGATAAGATGCTTTTGAAATAGAAAAGGATAGAGTTGTATTAGAGGTTAAATTATTTATATGTATAAAATAGAAAGAGACAAATGTTTATGTCTCATGATAAAATAATCTAGAAATACTTAACAATTATGCATAATACAGAAAAATCTTCGCTAGGTTATGCACACTCTTATGAGCGTAAGTCACATATTTGGAAAATGAGGTAAATGCTCACTTTAGAAAATGTTAGAAGTTCTTTTATCAAGGAATAATAAGAATTGTAAATGATATGGATCATGCCTCTTGAGGTCATGGGTTCAATGCGTGGAATTAACCTCTTTCAAAATGCAAGATAAGGATGCATACTACTGACGCTTGCAGTCTGCCCCTTCCCCAGACCCTGCATATATGGGATATTCGTGCACCAAGGCTGCCCTTCTTTTTATGAATCGTACCATTATTTATAGTGACCCAAATTTGCCCCTATATATAATCAAATAAGGGCCAACCTGACTGTACTTTGTTTATGACTTTGTTGACAATATTTGAACTTAATGTGGCCTGCTTCTTAACCTTTTAAACTTGTTTTGAAACCTTTTTTTCAATGATGAATGCATTCTAAGTACCATCAGCCAATGAGAAAAGGAAAAGAAGTTAAATGCTCAATTCTACACACCTCAATACATCAATCATTCAACCATATTTCTAGTGAAAATTTATAGCACAACACAAGTGATGTCAACAAAACAAATATATTTTGAACTAATTAAATTACTACAATATAAAATTACAGTACCTAGCAATTGCAAGGACAATGAGTAATGAGTTAATGATACTTGAGTGCAAGTATATTTAGCTCAAGACTCTAGTTAAACTACTTTGGGGGAAGTGTTTACTTCATATTTAAGTTTTAATGGATTGATCAAAGTACTCTGAAGTTTAGGAAAAACTTGAAGTCTCTTTCTAGCTAAGGGCAAGGGTCAAGGGTTCTTAGCACTTTAGTTAAATTCTAATCTAATTTAATTCTGTTTAATTTAGTTTATTTTAGTGTAGTTCAATTTAGTTTATCTTGTTTGTAGCACATTTTAGTTCAATTCAATCTAGTTAATATAGTTTAATTTCATTTTATCCATTTTCTAGTTGTTTGACTTTTGGACACTATATTATATTAGCCCTACACAGTTCCTATAGAATGAAATTAGCATTATGATAATATATGTAATTTTTTGAAAGTGGTATTCTTTTAAAATTCCCTCAATCTTTATATTTAATTTCCAAAGTTTGTTTAGTGGCCCTATAGGTGGACTTAATTGATTCATCTTAGATATTTGGTTATTTTGACTTGGAAGGCTAGGTCCTATAGCCAAATCTGCAATCATGATTTTCAATATAATAGCTAAAAGATTTTCACTGAATATAGTGCCTAGAAAATTGATTGAAAATCACATATCATCCCTTTCCTAATCATCTAAGCATCTATGTAATCTAATGATCTCAAACCCCTTTTCTTACATATCTATAAATACATCAAAAGGCTATTATAAAAAATTTGGCAACTCTGATGGGGACTTCTTATTTTTGTCATGCACTTGTTGTGTTGCAATCTATATAGTTTGGCACTATTGTTTTGTTTATGCCGTGGCAATAAGAACGTGGAAAGGATGAAATCATTGAACGGAGTAAAGGATGTGAAAAGAGACAACAAATTTTCATGGAGGGATACTCGGGATTATTTTGCATTTCATGTATTCATTGCATATTTGCATTCACTAGTGCCTAATTTAAAAACAAAAGGTTTATTACATAGCAATATTAAGCTTGTAGGAGATGGGTGATCCTCTGGGAAAAACTTCTACTTAAGGTACAATATCTATGAGATAAGTCTAATGAACACAATCTAGTCCACACCTCTTTAGTGCATTCCTATAGGGATCTTATTTACGAGATTCTGATACTATGCAAGTAAGCCACTCTAAGTTATTACCCAAGATGGTACTGCTTATGCATTTGACTATATAGAGAAAGAACAGTCAACCATCCCTAGGGCAGTCATAGAAGGGAGTCAACCTCAAGAAGTTATAGGAGCAAGAGTAAAAAGAAAATCAAGTTTAATGTTTTCTAAATATGTAATATAATTAAATAATTGAAAAAAACAAGATGATCATATTTTTATTTAAGGATTATTAATGACTTCTATGAAACACAAAAGAGTTGTCATGTCAGGTTTGATCAACACCATAGTAACTCTAGATATATCACCTAAAATGGTTGGTATAGCTTGTATGTGTTGTTCATGTTACTTCATCCATAAGATTCAATTATATTAATTTGCCTCTTGAGGAATGTGATCACACTAAACCCTTGCATATCATTGTGGTAAGGCATGGCAGGGAAAGTTGTGGGGTTCTTATAACCAATGGGTCACATTTGAATATGTGTACATTGAAAACAGCACAAGCATTGGGATCCAATCAGTCTCACTTCAAGCCAAGCAATCATTTAATCATGGCATGTGATTTTATGAGAAGGAATATTTTGGGGGCTTTGGGTGTGGAAGTAACAATGGTTACTACCTTTTCAGATACCTTTCATATCTTGTATTGATGCTTCATTTACACTTTTGTTGAAAGTACCATGGTTTCATACTCATAAAGTTTTGGAGTCTTCATTGCCTTAGAAATTGAGGTTTCCACATCAAGGCAATATTGACATAGAGATGGCTAAAAATCCGAGTTGTGTGGCATCAACAGGAGCTTCCTTTAGTAGCTCTGTATGTTATACTAGCCACTTTCAATTGAATGGATTTTCTCTTGATCCTTCAGTAGTAATGGTAGCTAATTATTCATATGAGAGGATACCTTTGCGTTATACTACTAGTCTAGTTATCTCCAAGATGTTTGGTAAGAAGAATTATCTTCCAGTTATGCTTAAAGGGAAGGACAGGAATCAAATCAGGAAATTGTCTATTGAGTAGAATAGGTAAGTGTGGGTTAGATTATCATCAAATAGAAGAAGCATCTATAGAGACTATAATGGGGCTAATTTGCAGTCGTTAACGTGTCTTAATAACTACCGCACTTGCATTGCTATATTGAAGTATAGAATTAGCAAATACAGGTTGATCCCATGATGACTCTTTGATAAACAAGAGTTAATTAAAATTAAGTTGCATTACTTTAATCTAGCCAACAAGAAAAGAAAGGAAGTTAAACCAAATAACTAATATAAGCAAGGAAATAAACTAAAGTAAGGAAACTATCTAAGGAATTAAAACAAGTAAACAAGTATGAAGTAGCTTAATTAAGGAAAAGAAAAGAATAATTTTATTAATGGAACTTTGGTTACAATGGAAAGTAAAGATATGAATAAACAAAAATAAAGGAAATAAAGAGACCTCTTTAAAGTGACTATTATAGGAGTGTGACGACCCGGGTTTTCCCATGCATTTTTAAATGAAAAATCTAAATTCCTAAGGTGGGATCCCGATTTGAAAAATAGTGCAATGCAGCGGAAAAATCTTTTGTTTTAAACTCATTTTGAAAACCCCGAGTATCATTTGCTTTCACAACGACCAAAATAATTTTTGAAAAGCTTTAGAAACCGTAAGTGTTTTTCCCCAGGTCTATCCAGTCACAGCACACAGCCCAATTGTAAATAAACACAAATACATGTCCAAAGGGTTGAGAGTTTACTTACATGTATAACTGTCTCCTTTTTACTTCACTTGCTCGTAGCACTAATATCTTCTGAGTCGTCTTCTATTTATGAGTGGAACTATCCTGAAAAATGTTAAGGATAGGGTGAGTATATACTATACTCAGTAGGAGTCTATCACTACTAGTTTTGCAATGCATGAGATGTTTTAAAATCATATGCTCATTCAAAACATGTGCAAGTCTGAATACTCAAGTTCAATATCGATATTAAAATCCATTGTCAAACTGAAATACTAATGACTTAAAGGATCACATAATCCAAAATCGAAAGTATCATATACATATATATCATAACATTATGATATGCATAAGATGCTTCATTGAATCCAACTCATGGATATCTAGTATGGTATGGTCGACCAACCTTATATCATACCATATGCAATGCACATAAATCCACGAAACCATAGGGTCCCACTATGCCCACGACCTCACCGCCGTGTGGTCCCCGGGTACCTGAGGACACAGGGTCATATGCCTCCAAGGGACATATGACACTTCGACCCAGTGCTGTGACACCAGTGGTAACCCCCTGTACTACATGCAGTCGAAGCAGGGACATTGCCCTTTTTGGGCATGGTACCCATCCACCTAATAGTGGTAGAGGCTAGAGGCCAGCCCAAACCTCTCGGCATAATGCCCACGAGGTTATCAGCCCAAATCATATCAGATCAAACAAGCAAAAACCTCTTTTTCAAAACCTGTCCTCTTTGGGTCCCTCACAACTGCCTACCCAACGTCTTTTGAGCATTCCAGCGTCTTTTGGTAACCCTCAAGAACATGCAATCTTTCAAAAACTCAATGCTCACAAATCATGCAATATATGAATTTGTTTGCAAAATATATCTATGCATAATGTATATGCAATTATTTGCAAAACATATCTATGCATAATGTATGTGCAATTATTTGCAAAACATATCTATGCATAAAGCATTTATCATATGTATGCTGAATTAAGTCATGCTAAACAAGTTATATAACTTATACTTAAAACATGCATAAAACAATCATGGCTCTTTTAAAAAGTCTAGTAGCGATAGAGTACCTACCTGACTAGGTCGCATTAACCTTTTTGTCCTCGTACGCTCCTGAACATGGTTTGGGGACTCAAGGTTAGTTTAGCCTATCTTTTATGGGTTTAGAGTAGTTAGGTCTTATTACTTATGCATTAGGGGCCCATCCCTATGCCTATGGGTATCCTAAGGTCCTAATTGGGCCTTGGTATCATTAGTTTTCCAAAGGTCTAGCGGTCACGCGCCACCATCCTATTCTAAGGGTCATGCCTACCTTTGATTGGGCCTTGATCAGGGATTTTATAGTTTGGATGTGTCCGCGTCGTCGACACAGACACAACGCCTTTTGTGACGCCTCAATCAGACTCTAGATCTCAAGTTATAAGCATTTTAGTGTCGCACGTACATAGGAGTCTTAAGAATGAAAAAACAGAATGCTAGGGCGCTGCGTCGTGCGCCCCAGCTTCCCTTAGAGATTAGCTTAGTTTAGTTTAGCTATTTTTGCTTTTAATTTTCACATGTTTGATTTTTTGAAATTGGGCTAATATTAGCACTGTGATAATGTATTTGGTTTTCTAGATATGATATTTTACTAAGGAATTCTTCAAATTTTATCTTCAATTTCCAGTGTACTTTTAGTGGCCTTAGAGATGAACTTAACTAATCCACCCTATGAGATTTAGAACTTTGATCTTTAGTTATTTTGCCTTTAAAAAGCTAGGTCTCATGGCCAAAACTATAAGTGGCAACATAATCGTGTTTTACAACATCATGGCTAAAGGATTTTCATTGAGGAACAATGCCTAGACCATGGCTTGCAAATGACCTATAATTCTTGTTCTTAGTAACCATGCATCTAGATATGTAATGACCACAAACCCCCTCTCTTTGTTCCACTTTTATCTTTGTAAATGCACTAAAAGGCTGTTGCAATAGTGAAAACCGTTTAGAGAATGGGGCAAGAAGGAATAGAAGAAGAAAGAAAAGGTTGCATTACACAATCAAATAGCTCTGGCACTATATTTCATTCACAAGTCAAAGGAAGATAAGAGACTACCAGTATAATTCAATCTAAGTATTGTTTCTATTTTATACAATTATGTTAACTTTTTTGTTGCCGAATAGTGCTCATTCTTCTCTCTTCTTCTTCAATTCTTTTATTACTATTTTTCTCATGTATTTCATCAATCCTTCATTCCATCCCTCTACCAGTTCTAATAATCAACTTCCCCATCATAGGTTCTATACAAGGAAGTTTTTGAAGTAATTCAAATATAATTTTTTTCTTTCACGTATTGCCTTGTTATCTTAGCAGGGGAGTAGAAATTAGAAATTTTCAAATCTTTCAATCTCACACAACATTCATTCCTTATCCATTTGATGTCTTGGGCAGTTAGCTTTCTCATCCATGAGAGTCGGAAACATACTTTCTCTTAAAAAAATTTCATGAGTGGCATAATCATCAGTAAGAGGGACTACTCCCAACATGTACTCAACTAGCGAAATTCAATGTACTAAATAGTGGAATTGAAAAAAAATGTATTCACGTAGAAAAAATTGGGAGATCCTTTCAACCTCTCCATAGATTTGAAATTATCTAACCCATCAAATGTTTCTCCAAAATAATTGGAACTAGGTCCTTCCATTCTTTTACTTGGAAATTCACATTGATAATAGTAGCATCAGTAGATGCATGTCCTGTTCTCAAGAAAAATTTGTTGTAAATAGCTAACATCAAAGCATTCCTCTTTACAAGAAAACACTTTTATCCTTCATTCTTGGATACCATGTGTAAGTCTTCTCAAGGCCTTCTCTATCAAATGCATCTTCCATTATGAATACACTAGTGTCTTGAGCCTTGGTAACCATTATTAATCTTGCTAACTTCTCTTATATTATTTTTTTCTCTCCATCCTTACCATACCCGTGAACTTTTGATTCCCATTAAAGTAGCAAAATCTTCAACTATTGGGCAAATGTCTTGGGTCTCAAACCTAAACACATGGTAGGAAGGACTTCTACATTTAATAGCAACATTTGGAAGTTGCTAATTAATTCTAATATCTTTCAAATTTTTAGCACATCTGATTCCATGATGTATATTACTCTCCCAATCAATAAACCCAGCCCCACTTATATAGACATCAACTAAGGATACTCTTTCACCATATTTTTTTGGACAATGACATCAGCTGATGACACTATCTACCTTCTATTTATATTAGAACTGTTACCACATTAAAATATTTTTTTACCATAATTAGCACAACATAGTTGTGAATATCAAGAAATTGTGTTATGCTACATATTAGTTAAGAAAAATGCCATTTAGTTGGAAATCTCATTTTTGAAGTTATGTTATAGCATTATGTTATCATTCCAATGGAATTTTAGTGTTACATCAAGTTTTTCTTCATGTGATAGATATTTGCACAGTGCTATATTATTTTAGAGTGACACAAATACATCCTTTGTGAAAATAATTTCAACTAGAAATATATCATAATCCACATCTCTTTCCCTTTTCACTAGTGCTTGTAGCAAAGACTTCTCTTTATTTCTTTACCTCTTTATCAGCTTTGTTCTTGTTTCTCCTTTCCTTGCTGGTATAGCAATATCAGCAAGGGTCTCCCTAGAGTTACCTTCTCTTGATTAAGAATCTTTTTGACTCTCAGAGTCATTTTCATTAATTTCCTCTCCTTCTTTAGTTTATAGCCTCTTCCTCTATCACAACTTGTTGCTTCTTTGATCCTCTTCTCCGCTAGGAACTTTTCAATTTTGACATCCTTCTTTTGCATCATTTCTTTCAATTCTTCAATCTCCATCTCTATTTTCGCATTTTTCTTCTTCAACTTTTCTAATTTTTCATCTATTTTCCAAAACTATTTTGCCCATCCTATCGAATCTTGGAAAGACAACAGTTCTTTAGATTGAAGTAGTAGGGGCTGAAAATAATGACAGAAAGACATTACTTTACATGAACATGTTCCCAATCTATAAACTTCTTGTAGCTTTGAGTATACCCCAAAAGAATTTCTACATCCTCCAAGTAAACTTGCAAGACCATTTGTTAAGGAGATATTCATTGCAAAATATTGACAATGAAGTTTTTACAATCCGCTTACCACTATAATCTCTAGAGAAATTCATACATTAGGCTGAAGATGACTAGGGACAAGGACGACAGGACTATACTCTATTGTCTTCATACTAGGCACATGGGGTACACAATTTTGGAATTAAATATGAGGAACAATAGACTTCAAAGTATATACTTCATAGTAGACCTCTTTCACTAATAAATCCTATAGTTACCAAGACACATGATTCATGATCATTTCTTTTCAAATAAAAAGTAAAGTGGATAATTATGCATAATCTACCTCACTTTTTAGTTGACCCATCAATTCTTCTTATGGTCTACCCACAAGGATATAATTATGATACCCATCTTTTTCCAATAAAGCGACTACAAAACTTTCTAGTGTCATGATATCCTTCACTAGGGTAAATAAGACAAACCAAGCAAGCTTAGAATCATATTGTTTCATGACCCTCTCTCCCATGAAAACAATGTTCACAGTCATAAAACTAGAAATCTTTCTCTAGGTAAACAAATTCTTAACATATTTAAAACCTAAAGTCTCTTCTTTTCCATGGACAACCCGAGGATTCCAATACACTTATACAATAGAAGAGAGAAAACTATGATTTTCACTAGATGAAATGGGAATGATTTTCATTTATTTGTAACTTTCTTACCTTTAAACACCTTGCACCTATCTCATGTCTCCATCCATTCAAGTTCAAAAACTTTAACCTCTTGCATTGACTAATCTTCCATTTTTTTGCAACAGGGAATTTTTTGTTGCATCTTCAAAATAGGCCTCAAGCCTAAAAAATAATCAAAAGCAAAAGTTTGCAATTTCAAATGAATTTGTTTATGGTGAGAACAATAGCATTTAGATTCAAAATAAGAGTGAGGTGGAAAGATTCTTATTATCAGCAAAATAAAAATCAACAAAAAGATGACGATGAGCTGTTAGATGTCTAGTCAACCTCATGGATAAAAAAAGCATATGTCGCATCTCCACATGCATATTCATTGAATTGATCCAATTCATTGAAGTAATCAACAAAATTAAAACTCATAAAATAGCATTGACAAAAATGACACCATCCAGAGGTCCAAAAACCTTTTTTTTTTCTGGTGCATCAGGTAAAAGAACTATGTAAATCAAATGGGCCTTCATGTTATCCATTTTCTACTTTTCTCTCACTCCAACTGTTTTCTTCTCCTTTTTTGATTTGGAGGAACTCTCACTTTAATTTTCTTCCCCATCCTCCTTCAATCTCCTCCTTTATTTCTTCTTCTTCCTCTTCAAGAGCATGTAATACAATCTGAATCAATTAATAAATGCATCCTCATCTTTATGTTTGTATCTAATTAATTGTTTGCAAATAAAAGGATATCCAAAGATATTGCACACACCAAATACTTATTGTACCTTATCCTTATTGATAGAATTTTTCTTTTTCGCAACTAGTTGACCACTTAGATGAATCCCACTCAACATGTAAAAATCCAAAGGTGTGATAGTCTATTCCAAGTTCAATAGGTGCACGGTGCCAATTTCTTTCCAAAATCATTTTGTGATAGCCTAGGCCAAGGTTTGGTATGATCTATCCATATCAATTTGAACAAAAGGACCAAATTGTGTATTTTGAATTAGTGCTTCAACCCCTTTAGGAAGAATTTGATACATTTATGATAACTTCCATGGATATGATTTATAGAAAATCTCTACCCCCAACAAAAGAAAGAATATTTCAACAAATGACTCTTGAATTGTCAAAATTTCTGCCCAAAGATTTTAGCATCATGTAACACATCTTCTAACAATGCTACAATTTTTTTCGGAGGCATTTTCACAAAAACCTTGTGTGCAATTTGTTTTAACATTACATTGATAGTCATCACATGTTACTTCAACTTAATATGCATGCAAATTTATCTTTATCATTTCTTCAATATTTCAAATCTAAAACAATTGAAGGTCATTACCTCTATATTTCATCTTATGTCTTTGGACAAATGTGTATCATGAGCACTAGAGAGGACTATTCCTTCATACCACAAGATTGGTATTAGTGGAAGGGGTTTGGTTTTTTATTGCACTACAAGAGGACCAATCTCTCATTGAAATTCCACGAGCACTGCTTCCTTCTCTTCTCCCTTTGTTCTATTCTTTGTAAAAGTTCCTTCACAAATAGCCACACTTTTTCTCTTCCCTTCTCCCACTCTCTCCTTCCAATCAATGAATTCTCTCTTTCTATAGGGGATGGATATGAAGGGGGATCATTCTACAACTTTTATAAACAATGAAGTTTTAATTTTGAGAAAAAAAATTCAATAGAAAGACATTTTCCTATGATTTAGGATAAATGATAAGGCAAGACCTTTTAAAATTTGAATTTAAAAATAATTGTAATTGATTTTTTATTTGAAAAGTTGCATTGAATTATAGTATAACACTCAATTGCAACTTATAATGTAGAACCATGCCAGATAAATCATCATCATCATTACCATCATCAAAACCTTATCTTGATTAAAGGGTAGCTATATGAATCTTGTTCCTCCATTCACCTTTATCAAGTATCTTTATTTCAACAAGTCTAAGAGTTTTTAAATCTTTTCTCGTCATTTCTAACCACATCCTTTTAGGGCTTCCTATTTTCATTTTAGATCCTTCAACTTGGATTGACTTACTCCTTTTACCTAGTGCTGTTTTCAGTCTTTGTTGAACAAGTCCAAACCCTCTAAGTCTATACTCTCTCATCTTATTACGTATTGATGCTACTTCTAAGTTTTCTTTAACATTTTCATTTCTAATTCTATCCTTTCTTGTCTTGCTATTCACCCATCTCAACATTCTTATTTCGGCTAAGCTCATCCTATGTATATGGTGTTCTTAGCTACCCAACACTCTAATCCATAGGCATGGGCATGGGCAGCCTTACAACCATCCTATAGAATTTTTCTTTCAGTTTGAGTGGCACCCTTCGGTCACACAAAACTCCATAGGCACATTTTCATTTGTTCCAACCCGCCCGGTTTCTTTAAGTCACATCTCTCTCAATCTCTCAGATCACATGAATTATTGATCCCAAATATCGAAAGTGATATTTTAAGGGTACTTCTTAGTTATGAATCTTTACTGGTGCTTACTTCCCACTCCTCTCCTTGTTAAAATTGCATTCCATATACTTTATCATAGTTTGACTAATTTTAAACCCTTTAGAATCTATAGCATCTCTCCACAATTCAAGATTTGTGTTTATGCCCTCCCTTGTCTTATCAATCAAAATTATATCATTTGCAATTAGCATGTACCAAGGAATCTCCTCATGTAGATGTTTTGTTAACTCATCTATAACCAATATGAGGAGGTACGGGCTCAATGTCAATCCTTGGTGCAATTCTATGGTGATAGAGAAATCCTTGGTCTCTTTGCTAGTGGTCTTAAAATTTATTATTGTTCTCTCATACATATCCTTAATTATGTCTATGTATCCCTATGAAACCCCTTTCTCACCAAACACCTACCATATTAACTTTCTAAGGACCCTGCCATAAAGCTTTTTCTAAGTTAATAAAGACCATGTGGAAGTCCTTCCTCTTCTTCCTATATTTCTTCATCAATTGTCATAGGAAAACATCTTCCATGGTATTCCTACCAGCCATGAAACCAAACTGGTTTTCTAATACCCTCATCTCATGTCACATCTTCTTCTCAATTACTCTTTCTCATAGTTTCAAGGTATGACTCTTAAATTTGATCCCACAATAATTAGTGCAACCCTAATTGTCTTATTTATTCTTATAGATTGGTATAATAGAGCTTTTCCTCCATTCATATGACATTTTCTTTGATTTTAAAATCTTTTCAAACAACTTTATCAACCAAAATACTCTAATACCTCTAACATATTTACAAACCTCTATTGGTATACCATTGCATACCAAGGCCTTTCCTTATTTCATCTTTTTCAAAGCCTTTTTCACTTCAGGTATTCTAATCTTATGGTCATATCTACATAGTCCAATGTTATTTGTGTCTACAATTCTTTCAATCTCTTTATTCATAGGACCATTGTCATTTAGTAATTTTTGAAAGTAACTTTTCTACCTTTGATTGATCTCATCCTCTTTAACTAGTGCCCTGTGGTCATCACTTTTAATGCATTTAACATGGTTTAAGTACTTACTCTTTTGTTATCTTTTTTTGGAAATTTGAACATATCTTTTTTCCTTCTCTTGACCCTAATCTATTATAGAGAGTATCATTTGCCTTGAGTTTAGCCTCATGCATTACTCTTTTAGCAACTTTTTTAGGACTCTTATATTGTTCCAAGTTTTTGTTATTTGTATTCTTCTGCCACGTTTTAATTAGAAGTTACACTCGTTTCTCTTTGTTAATTTTTTTGTATTTTTTTACTCCTCCACCAAGTTTCCTTTGTTGGTTTCCTTTTACCTTTAAATACTCTTAGAAAATCTTTTACCACTTTCTTAATAGACTTGGCCATATTAGTCCACATGGTGTTTACTTCTGTTTCATTGTTCAACTTTGCTTCTACCATTGTCTTGTTTATGAATGATGTTATTGTTTCTCCTTTTTAAGTTCCACCACTTAGTCTTTAGATGCATATTAAGTTCATTTCACTTCTTCCATCTCTTAAGGTACATGTCCTTAACCACTGACCTATGTTGTTTGGTTAAATTCTTACTGGGTATCACCTTTCAATCCTTACACATTCTTCTTTCAATATTTCTAATGAAAAAAAATCTATTGGCTTTTATATAATCCACTTTGAAATTTTATCAAGTGTTCATTCCTCTTCTTAAAGCATGTGTTTGCCAGGACTACATCAAAGAGAAATATTTCTTCACATTCTACCTAGTGTCATGCTATTATCAATAGCATAAAACTTCATTTAGTTCATAGAAAGAATTTTTAAGACTGTGATAGCATATACTATTGAGACATAATGCAATGTTAAACCATATTGCATTATGCTACATATTCATAATAGTAGGAAGATAATACACACTTTAGTTATTTTGGGCATGGCATTACACATTAGCTTTGTGATATTATTCTTACAGAGAGAAAGTTTCCCTTCTGGGTACACCTTTTAGTACTTGCGCTACTCAATCAATTTCAGTGTTATGTTAAATTTCATCCACAACAAAAATTGAGTTTCACATCTCAATTTGTTGCATAGCAATGCACTATGCTACATCTTCTTTCTACATTTTCTCCTTGTTTTAGAGTTTCTTTGTTCATTCTAGTAATTGTTGATGTAGAGCAATGAGGTTTAGCATTGTGCTATTACTTTTTGTCTACATGTGAATATGTGTTTCTTTTTCTAATCATGATTCATTTTAAGCACTTTGTTCATTTTTTTAATAACACAGAAAATAAAATATTCTTCAAAAAATTTCCATTTCGTTCATTGCCATTTCATTCACTACTCTCTTCTTTGCAATACATATTTGTTTACACCTTCCTCACTATGTCCTTGTTAGGTCTTTCTTCCATTGGTTCCTTTCTTCTTACTTCCATGATTTCCATAGCATCCTCTTCTGTAGAATTTTCTCTTCAACTTTCCTCTCTAATATTGTCAATCCCCTTTCTCTTAATCTCACTTTCTCTACTACTAATTCAATCTCTCCATCAGAATTTAGGAGAGTTATTGGCCCACTGCCTATTTTAGCTACTTCATCTATCATATCATCTCCACTACCTTGAGTCCTTTCTTTAAAAACATTTTCTTCCTTCTTTTCTTTCTCTTATTATTCTTTTTTAGTATTTCATTATTTTTTAACTTCTCTTTATTTGTCATTCACTACTTCCTCTAACTCCTCTATCCTTCTATTTTGTTTATCAATAATAAAGCCTTGGGTATCTATCATGTTTAAAGTGCTAACTTCCCATTCATCTATACCATCATCGGGCGTAATGTACCTAATGTCTTTTTTCTCCTTCAACTTTGTCCTCAGCCTAAGGTCTGACAATCTTTTTCTAAGAGCCAATGCAGTCTCCACCTTTCTTTTTCTTCCTCTCTATTGAAATTATAATTTCCTTTTCAAAATATTTTTCCATCTCTTGTTTCTCCTTCACATGAGCTAATATTATGGAATATAATTCACAATGATATTTCCTTTAGTGATAGCCCACCTTTTCTTCAAGTTCCACAATTTCCAAACATTAAATGTGTGAGAATCAAAGTCACTAGTAAACATCAAGAATTCTCAAAGACTTAAGGAGTTCACCTTCTTCGTAGCAGTTATTAGCTCATCTACCAAAGCTTGATCTGCTAGTCTCCCGTCCCATCCATCTCCTCTTCCCTCTCTCTCTCCTCATCTCCAATAAAATTACATCATCAATTCTTTCTATCAATACCTCTCTCTGGAAAGCAGCAGCTATGATATCCATGATTTTCTCATCAATAATCCAACATGAATGTTTTGGCTCTAATTCCCTAAAACATCACATTTTTAAGTTAAAGTTCTTTGAGCATTGAAACAAATGAATAAATTACTTAACATGATAGCATAAAGAAGCAATATTTACTCACAAGAGATGTCATAGGTCCCATCAACTCCTCCTTATAGCCCTAATAATCTCTTGCAAATTCAAAAATCTTTCAAAAGATAATACCAACTCCATCTAGTTGCTATTTTTCCACCTTATCTATTTATCGCCAATCATAAATTGATGGGTTGAGAATATTAATCCCATAATGAATTTGCCTTATGACTCTCTTAGGAAAGTAAAGTTGGTCTAGTCAAGGACCATAAAAATGCAAAATCTCTCTAACATTGGTCCAATCTAAAGAATTTTCACCTTTTGTGGATGCCTTGCAAAATCTCTGTAGCATTGAGGTAGAGGTTGCCTCAACCCAATCATAATCATCAATTTGGCTACATTGAACCAAAGGCTCCAATAGCATAAATTTCACCCCTCTTATGTGCGAATACCACTCTAGCAACATCTACATAGGTAATATTCTTGCCACTTCTCCTCTGCTTTTTTTATCCCCCACACTCAACCTTTTCAATCCAGTTAGTATAACCACCTTTCTTTTATTTATTTCATTTTCTTCCCCACAATCTATTTTAAACAATGCCAATTGAGAAACTTGATTATCTATAATCCCCTTTTCATATCCATGTCTAATGAGAATATCATAAAAATTAAGTTTAGACATGTCTCAATCCCCCATTCTCACTATGAACTATATCCCTCATAAGTCCCTAGCTTTTGCAATGCTAAACTTCATAGGGGAATTATCCAATCTTGTTCCCCCAAAATATATCCTGGTAAGCTTATAAAATTCTAGGGGAGTCACAACCATTTCTCCCTGTACAAAATGGAAGCTCCTAGTTATAGGCCACCACATCCCAAAGAAACCGGTAAAAATGGTCCTATCAGTGGCACGTAGTCATATTCTTACTATGGGATGGAATGTTGTTTTTCAAACTATTTTCTTGGTTCCATCAGGCAATCTATCAAACATATCGTGAAATCTAGTGAGGCCCGTATCTAATATGCAATGCATATGTCTGCAAAATTAAATCAATCCAATTACCATTGTACTAAAATTATTACCATTATTTCTTTGATGTGTGTAGTTTACACAATCTATGAGAATCAAGCAGTCAAGCGTAAATTTTTTTTTTTTGCAGCTCTCACATAAGAAATCTTCTTCTTCCAAACTCTATTAATACACTGTTTTCATATATTTATTTTGCATTCACAAATATTCTTATGATCATACATGCATAAATACCCAATTTTTGCTTACCTCTCCTTCCTTTGTTAGACTTGAGAGATGGATCTTTGTGGGCTTTGTGCAACAATAATCATATACTAGCATAAAGGAATCACTACCTTAGTTTGAATTTTTAGTAGCTCTCTGCTCACTATCTTGAAAAAAATATTTTCAAATATTTCTTCATCTTGCTCCCTCTTTTCCTCACTTTACTCCACAATTGGTTGCTCCATAATAAAGGTGATTTCTTCTAAAAAAAATTCAACAAGTGGCATTCTTGGCTCTCATTTGATTATCTTTTCTAATTTGAGTTCTATTACTTTGATTGGTGGACTTTTCTAGTCCAACACTCACCGTTAGACATTTCTTCCAAATTATTTCCATCAATCAAGGGGCATTCTAAGCTCTCACATCTTTTCAAATTTGGGGTATATTACTTTGACTACTAGACTTTTCTCGTTCAACACTTAGTGCATCATCTATAGACACCCAAATCTATCGTATAAGCAAATAAATGAGGGTAACATTTCTTCTACTTGGTTTATAACTTTTTTGACAATGTTGTAAGCTTATCCTATTCATTAACCTTTTAACTTGTTTTAAAATCTTTTCATCAATGACAACTAAATTCAAAGATATTAACAATCAATGAAAGCTTAAAAAGAAGTTGAATGCTCAATTCTACACACCTCAATACATCAAACGTTCAACATATATTGTTTGGTGAGAATTTATATTCAACACGATTCTATTCATTATTATATCCTAGTGATGTTAGCAAAACAAAATTATTTCCTTTTGTATCCTTTCCTTACTAAATAATTTGGTCCAACATCGACCTCATAGTTTGATCTACCCAATTTTATCAATATAAAAGGAAAGTCCCTATCAACAACAATTACAATGAGTTAATGATACTTGAGGGCAACTATATTTAGCATAAGACTTCAATTAAACTACTTTGTGGTAAGTAGTTAACTTTTTATTTGAATTTTACAATTGTATCAATATAATCAAATGATCACTACTTTCTTTCCTTATATCTCTATGCATATCTCGAAAGGGTGTTATACGTGCAAATAGGAATGTATATTTTATGAGGAGGATGACTAAAAGTAGGTTCATAGAAGTCTTAAAGTTATAATGGTCTTAATTCATTAGTGATATAAATCATTCATCTATTGAAGCTAGTCTTACATAGATTAGAAATAAAAAATTTCAAATTTTGTTTGTTGGACTATTACATCCAATTGATTAATAAAGATATCTATAGTAGAGTTTTGGAGATGCCATTTTACACCATTGAACAATAAAATGTAGGATCAATCATAAAGTGAAGAAGATTTTTGGGACATGGTCTAGACAAAAAAGAAGTTTGGATCATCAAAAGTGTGGGGCCGACTCTCACCTCCAACTACTAGAATATAGAGTCTATTTAAAGAAAGATAAAGACAACAAAAACAAGCTGAATGCTTTTAGGAAAAATGTTGGTTATATATTCAATTTATTGTTATTGTGAAAGGAACCCAAGAGATGGTATGGATCATGAGCAGAGGTTGAGGTTGAAAAGGAAGAAGGATAATGAATACAAAGGTGTTCTAGGTAGGGAACTTGTTTCTAATGTTTTAGTCTCTTTTTTTTCTAGAGAAATACTAGAAATGCATTTGGATGTTTGTTGATTTTATTTCTTAGGGAGAATCACCCCATTATGTCACCCCAAAACATAAAAAGTGAGAATTGCTTCTTAATTTCTACTTTTAGGTTCTAGAAACATAAATGAAAAATAATTACCAAATACACCATTGAAATAGAGAAAATTACTTTGTTACTCTAGTTAGTTTTGGATTGGAATAAATTGCATAGGAACTAAAAGAATCATCTGGATTATGAACAAAAATTTTAGGTGCTAATAAGAACGTGCTTTTGACAAAGAGATGGGATGACCAGAGGTACAAGGTTTATATTGATCTTGAAGACACAAATGGGCTAGTTCATTGTGATCTAAACCATTAATTCAACTATTTAAGCCCATCTTAGGTAGGTTAAGCTTGTCAAAAGTATATATCATATAAATAACACTTGCACTATAATTAATTCATCGAAGCCAACGTAAAAGCATGCATCAAAATGTGCTTCTTGAAGACATTCCTAGGAGATCTATCTATGGGATTCGACTATGACAGACTCAAACTTATGCCTTTCTCAAATTTAGGTTGCATATTTATCTCTAATAATTGAATGCCTCAAATAATTATAAATTGGATCTATTAGAAATTGAAAACTATATTCCTCTAAAATAAAATAATCATACTTCTCTTTTACATTTGTTCATGCCTCAACTAGTGTAACAAATATCTTAATGAAATAAGTACTGTTAGATATCAATTCTCAAAGAGTGATGATCTAGAAAACATAATTTATAAGTCTCAAAGAGCATAGCAACTTATCTTCTAATTTCAAGTCTTAAAGGCAAAATAATCTAGTAATTATAAGTTTTAAGTCTCAAAGAGTACATAGAAACTTATCTTCAAATGTCAAGTCTTAGAGGGTATGATGATATGGATATCATAAGGATTAGGCCTCAAGTTGTCTAAGAAACTTGAAAAGCAATCTATGTCTCAAAAATCATGGACTAAACAAACAAAGAAGAAATATCTAGGGGGGAAAAAATAAATTTTAAGGAGAGATTAGATATAGTCTCAACTTCAAAAAACCAAAGGAAAAGAATCTTGATCTCCAGAAACCCATGCAAAGTGCCCTTTAAAAACCAAAATACTCTAGTAGAGAACCCTTTAGTCAAAACTCAAAAGCCTCTAATGAGAGAGAGTGATTCCTAGGGTGTCCCCTTTATATAAGGATGCATCTTCTCTATTATATCTAAAGAGAGAATGTGGGACTATTAAGTCTTTGTCCTTATATAGAGATGCTCCTTTACATTTTCCTTTCATATGGGCAAAGTGGAACTAATGGTCTCCTTTAACTTAAAAAAAAAAACATAAGAATTCCCTACTTTTGTTTAATTTAAACTAACTCAAACATTCCTCACTTGTTTTAAAATTAAAAGTAGGAAATAAATAAGTGGAATGATAAATTTGTGTGTGCACTTGGATTTGTCAAAGAGCAAGTGCCCTCCACTTGCCTGTTTTATAGATTTAAGTCATATAACATGTTAAGAATGGCTTAAATAGGTTAAGTACCAAATTTCACGTTTATCTTGTGTATTTACTATTGTGATTCTTAACTAAAAGATACATAGGTTAAAGTATGATTGGTTTTCAAGTATAAAAGTCAGCATATCTCATTCAATTTCCAACCACAAATATGTTATCTTGTCTCTCACTATCTAGTAAGTCCCCTAATACTTGATCTAAATAACCAAGCTTTCATGATGCTTTCATAACATCTTCAAATCAATCAAAATGATAATAACAGTCATGATGGCTAAGCCTTTTGAGAACCCTTTTATATTACCTAGATTGTCCAAGAATAAGAGCATGATCAAAATCCATCAACTCCACCCAAATCCTTCTCCTAAAATGCTCTGAATCTAAGATACTTTGCAAATCCATCCCAAGGATCAACATGTCATCATATGACCTCAATTCCTATTCCACAATATGTTATATCTAGCTAGAAACTTTCCTTTTCCTCGTCTTCTCATGTCATTGGTTTGAAGCTTGTTTCAACTCTTATAATGACCTTATTAGATATGGAATTATCCTCTTGACTTTCCATTTTATAACATCAAGTTAATCATTATAATATCTTTTCACACCTTTGTCCAAGAATGTAGTCTAAATAGATATCTTAAGCAGTCAGTGATGTTTTAATAAAGATTCTTTCAACCAAAGTCTTCTCTCTATCTATAAATTTTGTTTTGCAAAGATGTTGACTAAATGTTACAATCAATACCCATTGGTTAACAACCTTAATTAAAAACATATGTATCAAACTTCAATATTATTTCTACTCAAACCATGTATCTGTCAATCTAGTTTCATATTAACCTGTAGTACAATATGTCTTTGCACTAGCAGTCAAATGGTTTCAGCATGGTGGTATACCATCAAATCCTTATGTAGTTTATATAAAACTCGCCATTTGTAATTTATCATAATAATGTTGCATCAAATCAAGAAAAGAAGTAGAATCATCTAGGCAAGATAATTATCAAATTCAAGATCAAATTCCTTGACTTTTCTAGCAGTTTAGTTGCTTTGGAGAATTCTCCTTCAATGTACAACTACTATAACTTTGTGTTAATGTGAATTTTTCAAATTTGGAATCTATGAGCCTTTGCAATTGCTTATCCAATGTCTCACTTTGGATTCTCTTTTACTATGACATGACAAATTTTACACATCCCCACACTTTCAAAAGCTAAGGTACAATATCTTCTCATGAAGCATTCTTCAATTTCCTCTTGGATTAATCTCATCATCTTTCTTTATCATTTGCTAGACCTTAGTGTCCTAATCAATTCATGCCTAAACTTTAATCTCTTAACAAATCATAGTGAATGCTTTATCACATGTTTGAAGTTTAAGATGATCCACAACTTCTTAGTAGATGTCTTCCATTCATGAGTTTGTGCACCAGTAGTTCTAGCAAACAACATGATTTGCACTCTTGAATTTGTACACATGTCTTTTTACATATATGAATTGAACTCATTGAACCTAAAATCTTAGGTTTGTGTGCTCGACTTTCGGCTGATCTCACATTTTGAATTCAAGAAAACTAACTCTCTTTCATAAAACTATAGAAGTCACATTTCTACCATCAGATTCTCACAATCTAAAACCTACATTATTTCCATACTTAAACTCAAGCTATTCTCTCTCCATGTAACTCAAGAAAGTATGAAGCATATCCTATCATATTGTAGCTTAAAGAGTCTCCCACTATGAAAAATTGCTTCTCTGAGTCATATATCTTTCTATTTCTACTAAATAGCTCTTCAATTCTAGGAGTCACACCATTAGCTTACTCTGCATTATGCTACGATCTTTTCCAATGACTAGATTTAAACATTGTTTTGAATGTTATAAATGTTGAAGGAAATTCTAGATACCAGAATCTCAATTGACCAGCAAATATGTGTACCACATTATTCAAAGCCACTAACTTTTTCAAAAGTGAACTTCAAAGTGATATCTCTTGCATATCCATCATAGATCCATCCATATTCCCAATGAACTTTTCATAACAATCTTCATTGTTCTGTAGATCTTGGACACATTCATGTATCAGTACTATGCCTTTTACACTATTGTTGATTCACAAATTTCTCTCATCAGAGAATGTGTTCACAAATGATTCATTAAAATTTTGGGTATCTTTAGCTCTATACTATGTCTTCCTTCCTAACTTGTTGTCTTTGGTTGATGATTTTGATCATGATGTCCCATCTTGTCACAAACATTAAAATCTCTTTGATCTTCATTCTTAAAAGAATTGGCATTTCAACCAATTTTGGCTTATTAAAGCTGGTAAAACATCCTTTGACTAGCTTTATTATTGTTTTACAAAATGAATCTCCTCATTAGTTCTTCAAAATCCAAAGAATTAGCTCTTATTGCTTGACTCTAATCATACGAAGCTCTGTTAAGCCTTTATTCTTGTCCATGAATCTTAGATTTTAATGATGATTGCAGTTTCCAAATGATATGCTAACTTTGCAATTTTCATCAATTTATACTCCAATAGTAGCGATCTCATATGCAATTTTTAAACTTCTAACTAGGGATTTAAACTTCTTCTTTCTTGTGTAGATATCTTTCAATAAGTGAACAAAATCTCCCAGAGATCTTGGGCACTTTTTAATCTTTGGATCTAGAAATTCAATTCCTCAATTTTAATAGAAAGCTTCAAAGAGATGAGATATCTAAACTCATAATCCTTAGCCAAATTTGTTCTTTATATTTGAACTAAAATCAAAATCACCTCCTTTATAGACATGGTAATATTTGAATGGAGCTTGTCATAGAATAGTAGGTGCTTTGTCATCTTAATTAGTATTCCTTTATTGATCTCAACAACAGTTGTTTTAGTAGCAAGATGTTAATCATTTTTGTCCCTTTCTTCAAAAAAATTGTCCATTAGATCTTTGAACTAACTACATTCTTAGATCTACCAAATTAGGTTTGTAGATGTTTATTTTTGTAGTTGCTAAGTTCATAAATTTATAGAGTAAGACCATATCATTATATAGGTGCAAATATATACTATATAAATAATACTTTCAATACAATAAATTCACTAAATTGAGGTTAGAGGTCTGCATCAAAATGTGCTTCCTGAAGATAGTTGAAGCCTCTTGGTGCAAAAGATTCTTGGCAGCTCTATCTTTGAAATTCAACCAAGCTAATCTTAGTTTCATGCCTAAACCAATTTGCAATATCAATCTAGGCCATACGTTTGTCTCTACGAAATGAATGCCTTAAATAATCATAAAATCATATTTCTTGAAAATCAGAAACTAAGATTTCTCTAAAATTGGAAAATGATACTTTTTTTCTCTATTTATTCAAATCTCAACTGGTGCAATAAATATCTCAAAAAAATAAACACCTTCAAATCTTAAGCCTCAAAGAGTATAACGATATAGGAAACACAAGTTCTAAGTCTCAAAGAACACCGCAACTTATCTTTTGATTTCAATTCTTAAAGAGCAAGATAATGTGGTAACCATAAGTTCCTAGTCTCAAAAAGTATGGACTCTTATCTTCATAGTTCAAGTTGCAAAGGATATGATAATTTGATTATCATAAGCATTAGGTCCAAAGGTCCTACAGAACTTGAGAAATAATGGAAGTCCAAATGTGTCTAGATTGAATCGACAAAGAAAAGAGACATGAAAGGGTCTCAACTCCAGAAAATCAGAGGGAACTAGTTTTGATCTCTTAGAAGCCAAAAACTGTAGCGTAGCACCTTTACAAAGCAACCTTCAATGAAAATCATAGAGTGTGTGTGTGTGTGTGTGTGTGTGTGTGTGTGAGAGAGAGAGAGAGAGAGAGAGAGAGAGAGAGAGAGAGAGAGAGAGAGAGGAATCTCCTTTATATAGGGATGCCTATTCTCTATTTTCTCTAAAAGAGGCAATGTAAGACTACTAATCCACATCCATTACATAGAGATGCTCCTTTGATTCTCTCTTTCATATGGGTGATGTGGGACTAATAGTCCACTTTAACTTGAAAATAAAAAGCAGCAATTCCCCACTTGTTTTTAAGTTGAAAAAACTCATGCAATAGGTCTCAAAGATCTTGTGCATTGCACTATCCTAACCTACTGATTTCTAAAGATTTTTATGTTGATATTTTTTGAGTTATAAAGATGTTAACTTTTATACTTTCGGAGAATAAAATGTAGGATTATCCAATAAAGAAGGTCCACAAAAGCATGGTCTCACCAAGTTTGAAAGTTGTGAATAGTTTGGATCATCAAAAAGTATAGGTCCTTCAACCAAGTTAGTGAAGTGCCACTACATAGGTGGAAAAGAAGAGATTATAAATACAATAGACACAACCCAACAAACCTAGTAGTCTAGTTGTTTGCCAAAAGAGGTGACTCTTGTGTTTAAAGATGTTGGGTTGCGGATTTGAGATTGGCAGCTTCTATCTATTGAGGGATGGATAGATCAAGGAGATTGTGCGAGTAGCTTTCTTTGTAATTCTTCTCTTGTTAGGGGAAGGAAAAAACACACAAACACAACATAATCTAGGAAACTTTATCGTAAATATATTTAAGATTAGATTATTTGAAAAGAAGAAAAGCCTTAACACAATAGTATAGTTGTTGTCATGTGACCTCGAGGCCACATGTTCAAGGCATAGAAATAGCCTCTTATAAAAATGCAAGGTAAGGCTGTGTACTATAGACCATTGTGGTCCGCCCTTTCTTTGACGCCTTCTAAATCAGACAAGAGAGAGAGAGGGGGGGGTGGGGGAAGGTTGCGAGGGAGGGGACGAGGGAGGGGGACGCCTTATCTCAGGTGGCTTGGTACCAAATCTCATGTCTATTGGATCTATAGGTCGTCCATATTTTGACCTGGTGAAGCCAGAAGAGAATAGTTTCACACAGCAAAGATTTAAAACACAAAATACCATCTGTTGTTTAAACTCCAGAAGGTCCAAAAATAAAAGAGCAAGATGTATCCAACTGTCAACTGGACATGGATTTGGTACCTCCACCATCTCAGATGGGACGAATCAGATCAATGTCTTGTTTCTGAAACAACCTCAAAAAATGGGTCTGCTTTTCAACTTGATGAAAAGCCTATAATACACACCAGTTTATCATATTATACGGACAGAGAGAAACAGCACTTCTTCAAATTTCATCGGCAAATGCCCTCGAAACAAAAATGAAAAATAGGGGGGGCGAATGGCCCAGAGAGGCGCAGATTTAACAAACTACATTCATGTCAACAAATCTCATATTATTGAAACAGAATTTCCTCTGATGACATTGGGATTAAAGAAACAACAGCGGCGTCTTTCACTTAGCACTCGCCAGCTGAGTCCGAAGGATCTTGGCAGCGGCGACCATGTTGGTCAGGGCAGGCTTCACCTCTGTGTATTTGCGGGTCTTGAGCCCACAGTCTGGGTTAACCCAAAGGATATTGGTCTCAAGAACTGCAAGCATCTTGTTGATTCGGTCAGCAATCTCCTCTGTGGATGGAATACGTGGGGAGTGGATATCATACACTCCTGGTCCAATGCCAGCACCGTACTTCACTCCTTCCCGGAAGACTGAGAGGAGCTTCTCATCAGAGCGGGAGTTCTCAATGGTAATCACATCTGCATCCATGTCAATGATTGAGTGGATGATGTCATTGAAGTTGGAGTAGCACATGTGGGTATGGATCTGCATAGAAGAGAGAGATGATATTAGATACCTTTACATGGCTTGACAAAATTCTTCTAAGTATAAATGGCACCGGCAGCAAGAACATGATAGAACAAGTACCTGGGTGGTGTCCTGAACTCCACAGTTTGTGATACGGAAAGAGTGGACAGCCCAATTCAAGTAGAATGCCTGCTCGGATTTCCTCAGGGGCAAGCCTTCTCTAAGAGCTGCCTCATCAATTTGAATAACCTGCATTGCCAAGACCCAGGAAGAGGAAACGGATCAGGTCAGTCGTTCACAGAATTATTGGAAACCTTGAACTTTCAAAAGAAGATGAAAACTCTAACATTAATGCCGGCTTTTTCAAGATCCTCGACTTCATCCTTGATGGCCAAAGCAATCTGATAGCATGTTTCAAATCTGAAAACAAGCAAGTGTCAGCAGAAGCACATTCCATCAGGGACAGTTTAAATATAACAGAGCATGTCATATACAGTAAAGAGGCAGGTCTCAATCCTACTCACCTTGGTTGGTCATTTCTAACAAAAGACCAGTTGAGGATGGTGACCGGACCTGTCAACATTCCCTTCATTGGACGGGAGGTCATGCTCTGGGCCATCGTGGACCAGAACACAGTCATGGCCTTGGGGCGGCTCACATCACCGTAAATGATAGGGGGCTTAACACAACGGGAACCATAAGACTGAACCCAACCATTGGCAGTGAAAGCAATCCCTGACATCTGCTCCCCAAAGTACTCAACCATGTCATTCCTCTGCATTGGAATATTTTTGTCAGTAAGTGTGACATGTTCATTATGGAAACAGGCAAATAACAAGCGTGATTCTGCATTAAGTTGTCAAATAAGCATACCTCAGGCTCCCCGTGGACCAAAACATCAATGTCAAGGTCCTCCTGTAGCTTGACTACCTTGCTGATTTCCTCCTTGATGAACTTTACATACTCATCTTCAGAGATCCTGCAGCAAAATTCAATAATTAGGAAGTAGCACACTATGTCCAGAGAGAACCACCAGAGCAATACTGATAAAATTTAAGATTGTTAATGCCCACACACTTCTTTGCCTTGTATTCACGGCGAACTCTTCTGAGATCCATGGTCTGAGGGAAGGACCCAATTGTAGTTGTTGGCAGAATTGGAAGGTTGAGCTTCTTTTGCTGTGCATCCAATCTGGCACTGACATTAGTTGCCCTGCGGTGGTCGGAGCCTCTCAAAGCAGCAGCCTGAGAATCAAATTAGGAAAAGAAAGTTCACTGCAGTCAATGGAAGGAATAACTGTAAAGAAACAGAAAATAGCATCATCTCAAGGAACCTACAGCTTTTTGAACATCTACGTTGTTCACTCTGCTGGAGGATTTCCTCGAAGCCTGAGCAGCAGCATTGGCTGAAAAGAATGCCTGACATGATCAAAGATTGAAAGTGAGAAACACATTATAGTCCTTAGAACTCTTATATATACATGCAGAAAACAGACACTTTTGGGCTGACATTGGAGAATACTTGCTCGAGGTCGACATAAAACTTGGCCAAGTGAGGTCAGACATGGTCTAAGTTTCCAATGCAGACAGGTTTCTTTAGTTCAATTTGTTCACTCACTGGGGCAGGAAGAATAACTTCCAGTCTGATTATAAAAGCTATTTCCCTCTAAAAATGAGATTACTATGAGTGTTAATTAGTACTATAGTAATAGAATTGCTACTGTATGAAAATGGCACCATATTGGCTACAAGCCAATTGACAAAAGATGTCTAATAAAGAGGAACAACAATACAGTGACGCTCGTAAGAGGGACAGGTATATCAGCTCAGACCTCATCCTTCTGACCAGCCAATGCCCTTCCCAAAGCATTGACTTCAACTACTTTCTGAGCAGCAAATGCAAACCACGACTTGATTTCATCATCCAGCTTTGGTTCATTCACCAGGTCGACAGCAGTGTGAAGGAGGGAGCAGGAAGTGGAAACCACAAGCTTGTCTGTATGCAAAGAACAGCTTACTAAACTGCATTCCTAAATGAATACCAAATACAAAGAAGCATGAAATTTAGAAGACCTTTGCCAACAACAGCCTCAAGAGCCTGCAAAGTACTGAGAGAAGTGGCCAGATCATTAGCCCAGATGTTCCTTCCATCAACAACTCCAGCAAAGAGGAATTTGCCAGAAGGGAATCCAGCACTTTTGATCAAGTCAAGTGTCTTACTTCCTCGCACAAGATCAATTCCAAATCCAGCAACACCCTTCAAAGCAGTGAGAATCCTGAAACATATAAAAATAAGCAGGTAACATGATATTAATAAAATGAGATCATGATGGTGTTACATTTGCAAGATGTCACCCTTCATAAACTATTGTTACATGGAGACTGAAAATAATGGAGATCCCACTCACTTGTATGTCTCAGCAGGAATGTCAGCAAAGTATGTCTCTATGAACAGATGCAAACCAGCTAAAGCTGATTCTAACTCTGAGTAGGCATAAGTAAATGCTTGCAATTGGTGAGCTTCAAGATCTAAAACAAGGGTAGGTTCATCAAACTGAATCCAGGTAGCACCAGCTGCCTTAAGTTCAGTGACAACTTCCCTGAAAGTGAATAGCATATCAGTACAGCAAGTTGGACTAGAAGCATAGGAGGATATCTGATCCAACAAATTGCTTACAAGCAAGGTTAGAAGCCTTACTTGTAGACTGGAAGAATGCTGTTCAGAAGTGATAGGGTAGAAAAAGATTTTTCCACACCCTTTGCAGGCTTTGACGTCAATAAATATGAAACAGGGCCAATAATGACGGGAACGGTATCAACACCAAGCTGCATCAGAGAAAAAAAAGGGAAAAAACCAAAGGTAAACATATCAGATTACAAAACCAATAAATCTTAAAAAATCAAGCATTTGAGTGAGTATCAGGTTAACAGTACAGCATCAAATAGTTTCTCGAGTATATCTTACTAGGGGGTGAACATCTTATTATTACAGTAAATCTAGATTAACTATGGAAGTATCAATAATCATATTGATCAACATGACATACCGCCTTTGCCTCCTTGTATTCAGTCACTGCCTTGTGAGAAGCATAAGAGAACTTCATGTTTGGTTCCAATTCAGGAACAATGAAATGGCTGTGATAGAATGAAACAAAATTATTCACAAAGTGATGTTTGGACAAAACTAATGCAAGCAATTAAAATTTCCACGGAAATACTCTCGGAGAGGTGGATGGGCTTACTAGTTGGTATCGAACCACTTTGTCATCTCCATGGCAGGCAAAAAGGCATTCCCTCTTGCCATGGAGAAGTAGATGTCAAAACCAATTTCTCCACCATTCCAGCCATATCTGGGGGGAACAGCTCCAAGCATTGCTGTGGCATCAAGGACCTGGTCATAGTATGAGAAGGTGTTGCTAGGAATGTACTTGATCCCAGCACCAGCCATCTGTTTCCAGATAGACGATCTAAGATCAGCAGCAACCTTCAGCAATTCCTCGGCACTGCTCTTGCCATCCCAGAAAGATTCTAATGCAAATTTGAGCTCTCTCTTGGGCCCCATGCGAGGATATCCAACAATATGTGACGCCATTTTTCTGTTTAGTAGATCATAAAAACAAATCAAGACCTCTTCAACTAAATATACAGCTAACGACAAATAAAACAGTGCAAGCAAAGAGGTCCACAAAAATCATTTTAGCGGAAACAGGACAAGCAAAAGAAACGGCTTGATCTAGATTCAGAGCGATTCAAGATAAAAACTCAGATCTGCAATCACAATTCTTGCCGTGTAGGAAGCTTGTTCAGATAATTGGAAATAACCTTTCTTAGCAACAGAACTAAAATAGATCAAGATTGGGGTTAGATATGGTAGCACGTAACAGAACTTCAAAATTAAATAAGGTACAAGAAAGGACAATGAAGATCCTTAAGCCAATTGAATTCGAAGCCTATAAAGAAAGAGAAGATTTCAAGAAGAGACAATTACAGATCTAATCAATTGTGAAAACCTGGTAGATCGGAAATCCACAATTATCAAAATAAGATCAACAGAATGCGAGAGTAATTTAGTAAAGAAGCATCAATCGAAAGGTAAGAGCAGGCGGATCTGATAGTAGCAAAAAAGCAAAATCTTACGATGGGAGAATCAAGATCTGCGCAAAATTCTAGCTAGATCACTACGCGTTAACAGATTTCGCATCAGATCTACCTAAGTTCACAGATCCAGAACCAGATCTACTAACTCTACTTACTGTAAAATACTCGATCTTCATGTTAGGGAGAAAAATCAATAAACTATAGCGGAAAAAAGACCAAAGAACTTGAATACTACTACAGAAACTACAAAACAGAGCAAAATAGAGTAAATCGAGATCGCCCATTACAAAACAGTGGATATTGCAATAACAAATGATAAACAGCAAAAATCACTGACAGGACACTCTAGATCTACTGTTCAAAGCAAGAAAAACAAAAAATGGTAAACGCCATACTCGCAGACGGTGATACAGATGAAAGAAATGACGTAAAACACGCTCTTGATCAGACTGGAATGGAGAAGAATAATAGAACAGCTAGAGTTTGCGAGAAAACGAGATCTTCGCAAGGGAAGGAAGAAAAGAGAAGAAGAGGGGATAAAATGATCGCTCCCAAGTTCGTATTTGCAGAATGCTAAAAAAAAAAAAGCAACCGGAAATCCGAATGGGGGGGAAGAGGAACCAGAAATCCGCGTACCTTTTTAACGGAGTAAGAACCGAAAGAGAAACTTGAATGGTTCTACAGGCCGAACGCAGAGAGAGAAGAGAGAGGGAAGAGGCGCGACTGCTATAACAGAAGCTTGAGGAATTTATAGATCAGTGGCGGAGGCAATAGATCTACAATAAAGGTTTTTTCTTATTTTTTCCTCATTTTATGTTTTCCAATTTTTAATTGGAGACTTTTTTTAATTTTAAATGTTCATGAGGGATTGGGGTCGTAAGAGTGAGAAGGGACGGGGAAAGTTGGTGGATGGAGTTGGTGGGGGAATGGTGGTAGAACACTCACCTTGCACTAACGTTCTGGAGAGATTTTCCTAAAGCTTATTAGCAGTACAAAAAATGGTCTTCATTGTGATGAAAGTGACTAAGAAATGGATTTAATAAAGAGGTTAAGGTTGGTGAATGGGTGGGTGGTTGGGTGATGTAGACCGATAGCATATCTTACTAATTATGAAAAATAAAAGTCTACACATAAGATTGTGACTACTACAACTTACCTGTAATTAAAAAAGTGTTCGAGTGTATGAACACTTGGGGTTAAATTTCAGAACACGCAAGTGGCTTAATGTAGACAGTATTTTCTATTGTTTGTATTTATAGGCATCGCCCCCCAATTTATTGGACATAAATCTCTGGAGACTGATTGCGAGGGGAAGTGAAAGAGTTTCGAGTATAGATGTTAGAAGGTGCAAAATCAATGCTCCTTGGTGTTGGAGTAGCCAAACTTGCTTCTCTGTTTTCATCCAACTTCGCCCGTTGTCATGCCGCAGCCTTTTTCTCTTTCGGTAGATAACCCGGGATTGAATATTCTACAACCTCAAAGAAAGAAAAAGTCAAGCCCCTCGAGGTTAGTTTTCTGTACCTCAACTATTGAGGGACAAGGACAAACCCTGAGTGTCATAACTAGGAGCAGCCTCCTACAATTAATCGATATAAAAACTCCAGTTTTAGAATGGTTGAGCAAGCAGTCATCACCTTCGAGAGTTGTAAATATGACAAAATGATAGATCGAAATGTACTGTTATAGGTATTACCTAGCCTGAGCTATTGTACAAGTTCATTTAACAAATTTGTCAGTGAATTACGACCGTGTGTGATAGTCAATTTATGTTTTACGAGTCACAATTTTGAGTTGTTATTTGGTTGCTATACTTGTTTGAAGAAAAGTTTCTACCTCAAGGAGTACATGTAAGATGCAGTTGTTTGATGATTAGGTGAGAAGAAATATGATTTACTAGTAATAATTATAGAAAACCTTGACAATTAGAAGCTGAAATTCTAAATGTGAAGGAATTTTAAAAAACCAAGGGGATTTCTTGTTTCAACTTTCAAGGCATATTGAGCACTCTGACTCCCGTGAAGCTGAAAATAATAGCTGCCTTCCATTGTGTTGTAATTTGGAACCATTGTCAACTTTAACCTTATTGATGAAGGTGTCTCAAGAAGTACCATCAAATGCATTAGCTTGAATTTGAGAAGCTCTGTGGAGATTTCAAAATGTCATTGAGAAGGTTAAAGAGTGGGCAAAAGATAAGAATATCTCAGTCACTCTTGTGTACAAATTGGCTGACTAAGTTGTAAATTCTCGAGCAAAATAACCACCAATTGGTCTTGGTGAAATTTTTAGTGCTTAACTACCATTACCAACACTCCTAAGACTGAACTCTGCTCTCAGCTCACATTGTGGAAGACTACATTATCATTTTTTATCGAAATATTTTGCTTGGAGTTTTTAGTAAGCCCTTTTTACTTCGTTGCTTAGTTATCTTGGCTTTTTTCGTAATGAACTAAGAAGGTTATTAGATTTCAATTCTGCTTTGAATTTGATTAGGTATTGTTATATGTAGCTAGTTGGATTTTGTTTTTTGGCATTCCCTTTTGACCTCCTTTGTAACTATCCCCATTTTTCATACATTGTGCTAATAAAATAAATAAAATTGAAAGCCATTAAATCTCTAAAAGAAAATGCACTATCATTTAAACTACAAATCCTTAGCATCATTGGATTTATTCAAAATACATGTCAATATGAATTCAGATTAAAAGTTGAATTGGAAGAAGTGAGAAAGAAATTTTTATGAACTTTTTCCTCTCAATTTGTTTCTCTCATATCATTATATTGAATCTTGAATATTTACAACTTCTAAACTAAGCTAAGGCCTTCTATAAGAGTGGCACTAAAAGGCCCTCTCTTATATTTAGGTCATGAATTGAGGCACTCATGGGTTATGGTTACGAGAAACACTAGTCAAAGTAAGTAGAACATCCTCAGATTAAATCTTGACAACTAGGTCTTATAGACTGAGTCTATCAGCGACTTGGCAAAGAAGGAACCAAGAATTGAGGCATCCATTTGCTTGTTTTTAAAGGGTTAAAAAATTGAAGACATTCATTGGATATAATGATATAATGAGGGAAAAAAGAGGAAAGGGCATAGAAAAATGAAAACTCCAAGAAAAATAAGTACTTCCCACACATGCTCTCTTCTGTTCCTATCGTTTCTTCTTCTCTTTCAATTACAACCCTAAAAAGTGAAGCTTCATTGGGGCATATTTGATATATAAAATAAAATAAATCATATTAACAATACCAAAAATTATCATTCTTGCCATGTAAATAGAGGAAGAGAAATTACAGATGGTCAAAGACTAATATGTCATTAATCTTTGAAACTAATTAGGAAAAAGGGAAGGACGATGCATGACTCTCACAGAAGCCAAACATCTCGATCATGTAGACTCTTTAGCTTTAGCAATGTTATTGCGTTAGTGATATCTTCTTCTAAGAGAACATCCTTGCTTTACTAAGACACAGATAATCTTTCCATATTGAACCTAGCTGGAGAAATTTAATGAGAAATCTTGTGAAAAGGCCTAAACTTATAGCCAAAATTAAATAAAAGCATAAAATTTTTAGTGTTAATAAAAGGCCCAAATTTGAGGGAGTTTTTCAAATATATTATAAGTCATTGAGAGCCAAGACGGTGTTAGTTTCTCGCCAGCATGTCATGCAAACATGTTGCTTGACCTGTCATGTAGGCAAGTTGACCAGCCACATACCATGGTCATATATTGATTATTTTTTTTAAATAATGGTAGGCCTAGCATTCAGCCTTTCCCTTTCCCCATTTTCCCTTTACTTCCTCATTAAAATTAAAAAACAAAGGGAAAAATGGGAGAAAGGAAATGTTAAGGGAACTAGTACTATGTTAATCCTCTCTCTCTCTCTCTGTCTCTCTCTCTCTCTCTCTCTCTAACCATGACAAAAGATCACAGCCAATGGGCAAAAAATCCTTGAGAAAGCTTCGCTCATATAGAGAAATTGAACATTTTGTCTGCTAGTTTTGTTTCAATTAATATCCATCTTTGTTTTCTTATGTATGTTGTTGTTTTGGGATAATGGGGTGTTGTTTGTTGATCTATTTTAGATGAATTCTCTATTTTGTGTTTCTGTTGGTATAGCTGTTATGTTGAGCATTTTCATTAGTATCTTCTTGTAGCATCTATTGGGTAGAGTTCTTTTGGCTTCAAATGAAATCCATTTAATTTGTCTACTTCTCTATTTTTTGAGATCTTTTGGTAAATGGGTGGGTTTAAGAATGATATTTGAGGTCTAAATTTTATAAACGGGCCAAAGATGGGTTATTGGGAAACTAGTTTTAGGTGGGTAGTATAGATTTTGATTTCAAAGTTTAGGTTTTCTTTTTTTTTAATCATTTTTATGTAGTTTTCATTTAGATCGATTCATGTAAGGAGTCATGGTTTTGAATGGGTTTGGAGTGAAAGCTTTTGGTTAGAGCTTGTTAACAAAACTCAAGTGATTACATATTAAATTTATTTGGAATAATTATATTTTGTTCTAACAGCATTAATGACATCATTCTTGTTCTTTAAAAAGGTTTTGTTCCAAGAAAGTTATTGTTTCTACATTGAAAACAAGATGCAAATTGAAGAGATGATAACACCAGATAAACATTATCTAGTGTGGAATCTTAGTTTACCCTCCATATTGTTATCTAGTGATTGAAATTAGTCACCTAATAGGGTCTATTGTAAACATGCCAAAATATGAAAGTGTCATCAATTGGACAGTTGTAGACATTCAGTTAGTCTCCTTAAAGTTAATGTTAAAACATTATGGCTATGGTGAATGTTCAATTATAAAAATTCCTATGATTGTATAATTAGGTTCATATGGCCTATGGCCCATTCCATGGTGGAAACCACATGATGATTAATGGAGTCACCAAGTGCTTAGTAAAGTAGAGAGTAGTGTGCTACTGCCATCCTTTTAACCCTTTGGCAATTTGTGTTTATTATTATGTATGGATATGCATATGTATTGAACTTAGGCACTGAAGTGACTAGTAGGGCATGCAAATCATTATGCTTTTAATAGTTCTTACTTAGATGGGATGCCACTCCCTTTTAATCTATCTTTTGATTATACATCTTATGTTAATTTCCTTGTAACATTCAAGCTCGTTGAACTAGACAAGCTAATTTTATTGAGCTCCTACCATAGCTAGTGGTAGATTCAAATGTCTTTGTGCTCTATATCAATTATCTCTATATTCTTTTTATGTTTACTTACTTCTTATTATACCTAGTGTTTTTAGATGGATGATAGATTTATAATTGATTTATGCTTTTAATGATGTGTAGGCAATGCTAGTTCTTTCAAATTCAGAACTTGTGATGGGCACCCATGTATATGAACTCAATCTAATTGACAAATTTAGTAATATTCATTTGCCTATGTTGGTTGGTGTCTCAAGGGAGAAAAGACCTAGTTATGATAACAAGAAGAAAGATGGAGTCAAGAATGCTCTTGTTCGACCTAGTTCATGGATAGTCAATTTTCCCTCTACTTCTTTGTTTCTATGAGAAACCGAGAGAAAAATAGGGAAGGAAAGGCTTAATGTAAGGCCCACCATTATCTTTTTAAAATTTTAAACTTATGAACATACCATGTGGTAACTCACCAGCATGTTAGTCTATAGTGAGAAACTAATGCCATCTCAGCTCTTAACGTCTTGTGCTAGATTTGAAAAGCTCCCTCAAATTTGGGCCTTTCTATGAATACTGAAAGGTTTATACTTTTACAGAAATTTTGGTCCCAAGTTTAAGCCTTTTTATAAGATTTTTCTACATTTAATTGAAGGGTGTACTCTCAGTCCCACTACTCAATCTCAGTAGCACTTCTCTATGGTTATCCATAAAAACCCAACTTCCCCCATAGTCCATGCTAAAAAATTAGGAAGAAGAAAAAAAAGTCTTAAACTTGTGTCTGAAAGTTGTGAGGTATTAACATCCTTACCAAGATGTGATCTGTTGAATCCATCTAAGTGAGAAGGCCAATAGCCTTACATTGACAAAGTCTTGATTCTTTTTTCATTGTTTTCATCTATGTCTAAATACTTTACAAAGCAAATTGTAGAGATACATTCTTGTTCAGTACATGCCCAATTCTCGGCCGTCGAGCAATGCAACATATCCTATGTTTACATTTATTTTTAATATTACTTATTAAAAATATGATAGTTTTAAAAATCCATTTAGGGCACTTACGAGAAGTTGAAGAAAATAATAAACTTAGTAGGCCCAACAAAAAAGTGAAGATGTAATTTACATGTTTCTTTACAATACTATTTATAAGTAGAAATGATATCACCATTCCCTTGAAGCTTTCAAATAGTTACCCTTTACACTTTTTTAGTTACCTTTTAAGATTACTACACTCCCCCATATGCTGCCCATTGTCAATTATAATTTATAGCTAAAATAAAGACATAGTCATTCTCCTTGCTAGCAAGCACCTCTTTTGGGGCCAAAGTTGCCAGGTGGATTGATCAAAACCATCAATTTGGTAGCCACCCAGAATCCATCTCACTAGCATAGACTTTGTCTTGATTGTTCATAGTAAAATGGGAACAATTGATTTTGGTTGGATGAATTGTGGGAATGGAATATTCATTTGATATGGGACCAGAGCCACGTAGGTCTCCTGTTAATGGCCTACAAATTATGAAATGAATCAAGATATAGTTTTTTATGAGGGCTCAAAGTTTTGTTTATTGTCTAGTCCATATATTTGGAGTGCCACTAAGTGCATGCTTCTGTTTTCTACTAATATTCTAAAATAAAATAAAAAGTGGTTTTCTTGTGCTAGGTCATGGGTTCAAGTGGCATTTAGGGTTATCCATAAGAAGTCTGCTTTCCTGCCCAAAAAGAAATAAAATATTGGACAACAAGAACATGACATATTAAAAGAAAAGGCTTGTTAACTTACCTACACAAGATCAAGTTCCTTAAGTCTAATTTCAAAATCTAAAGTTAAAGAAATATTAATTCCTCTGTACTTTATATTTACAACATAGACTGAAAAGAAAGTTTGGAATAGAGAGGAAAACAAAGGAGTGGTCTCCTATACAACTAAGCTATTTTAGTAAATTTCTTATCATTGTTTTCTTTTTCTTTTGGAACTGATATTGGCATCAATAGAATCGCCACTGGCAAGAATGCATAGGGCTAAATTGAAAACAACAAAAGATGATGCATATTGATGCATCGATAACTTTTATGTTTCATCAAGTCTCTTGTTTAATTAACCAATCAACAAAGATTTAGAAAAACTAATTTATCTAGGTAACTGATATATTCACTCATTCTTTCTTCGGCTATCCCCTTTTCTCTCTAACTCTCTTTATCTCTGTCCATAAAAGAGTGGCCTAAGAAAATAAAGGGAATGAATATATCAACGTCCTTTCTTTGTAGACAATGATATTGAGACCCATTAGCTATAACCCTCCCTTGAATGATCTTGTTCAACTTGATGTATTTAGGCTGCTTGCAAAAGGTCATACACATTGGATATTGTAGCTATTAAGTTTTGAGTTGAAAAAACCTGATGATTGTGATTTAAAATCTAAAAAACAGCATTCCTAAAACGATCCAACAATCATTAATTTTGGTGTCTAGCAAATTTTCAAGAGGTCAAAATAGATGGTTGGGTTAGATCACTCAAAGGTGTGGCCTAGCAATGAAGTTCTTCTAATAACCGTAAGAGAATGCATTAAAGTCAAAGCTCATTTTTTCATAAACACTGACTTCTTTGAAAGATCTAAATTGATCATCTCGTTTGAAATGCTTTTAAGTTAGATAAATTCCACAATTCCATACTAGTGGATATTTATAGCCAAAGTTATATATGTTCAAAATTATAGCAACTGAAATTTTTAACTTTTTTCAGAGGTAAAAATAAGTGTCTAGGATCATCATAATGAAAAAAATTTCATAGGTCATCCATATTGGGGATGTTGAATAAGATGAATGGCTCATATCTTTCGACAAAATTCAGCATCCATGAAAAAGCCAACAATCGACTTCTTTGCATGCCTTGAGCACCGACTCTAATAGAGACTCTGGCCATGAATATATAAAGAGGAATGATGGCATGGTGTGTGACACTACATCAAGTTAGTGTGGTGTTGCCAACTTTTGCATGATGGGTCCCACCTATGTTGATTGGATTAGTTCATCAAATGGCTCTAACTTTGGATGATTAATGCTCCTAAAAAAGTGATGATTGGATAAGCCTATAATCTGAAATATATATATATATATATATATATATATAATTGTTCTTTTAATTATAGGTGGATGGTCGGATGCGTTATGTAATGAATGGTTCATGATCAACCAGTACAAAGTTGGATTTTCAAAGGTTAGTCATTCAATCACTTTCACATTTGGTATACAAAATATTTAGAGATAAAGAAAGTAGATGGATGTTGTTAATCGGAAAACAACATCTCTTTTAAAACGCGACCCATTTTCAACCAACCCCCAAAAAAAGGACTTTACAAGTTTTATTTTGATATGGACTTTGGTACTTAGGCTATATGGATTACATCTCCAAAAAAAATGCAAAAAAGTGGGGCTGCCCTTTTTTTTTCCATCTAACATGTGCTCCCAATACCCTTGAGAGCACCATATAATCTCTCTCTCTCTCTCTCTCTCTCTGCATTTTCTATCCAATCTTTCTTATTTAAAATTCGCTTCGACGTCTCAAATCTAAATTCAAATCTCAACTCCAATTGACCGTTGACCCTAACTGGAATTTCCATGCATATTCTAAGTACGTATAAGAAATCTCTTCCATTTTCCAAGGAGAAGATTTACAGCTGTCTGAGAAAGAAAAAAGGTTACTTTTCCTAGAATTGGGTCATCTACTTTCTAAAATGAATGTTTAAGAAAGGGTAATTTTATCATTTGAACTTATTTTCTTCTCCACAGCGGTATTGGACTGCAAAGCGTATGTCAAACAGGGATTAATTGGAACTTCGCTCATTTGCCCTCCCTTTTCTCGCCTTATTCAACAAAATTGTTGCGAATATCATTTCCGATACGCCCCCCGCTGACGCAGTTGATCGGGATTAATTTAATGTTAAGATGGCTGCACGACTCCACCTGTCTGGCATACCAACTTCAAAAGTTTGGCTAAGTGGGCAGTGCTTCCATAGACCCGAGATGCAAATGGTTGGGCAGCGTGTGAGATAGTTTGTAATAATAGGCTTTGCGTGCGCAAATAATCAAACATTTTGTATTTTTTTGGTCCTAAAACAATTTGTAATTCGAGGAAGAGAATTTGAGCATGTAGATATCTACATAACTATCGACTGTTGGCGCGCACATGGGGCATCTCTGTCTAATCCAGACAGTTAAAATTGTAGATCATTAAGAGCCCCACCCACATGATTTGCTTAGTTTACCAGGATAAGATGGACGTGATTTTGGTCTTCTGTTTGAATTGACATTTCAACGCGAACCCTGGGGAAGAAACAGCTAAAAACTTCACTTTTTATTGGTCAAATCCAACACAAGGATGTAGGATCAAAGGGCTAAGATTACCTGATCGAGGCAAAAAGGAAAGATGTATATAGAAATGTAGTCTTCTTTTATTCTTTTTGGGGATATTAGAGTTAGTATTCTATTGGACCAACAGATTTGATAGACCTAAAGGTCACAAGTTTGAGGTGTGAAAACAGCCTGTTGCAAAAAAGTAAGGTAAGATTGTATATTATAGACTTTTGCAGATCTCCCTCTTCTTGGGATTCAACATACATGGGAGCTTTTTGTACCAAGCTACCTTTTTTAATTAGAATACATGGCCCTTCAACGCAGAGGCAAAGAAAGAACCTATTAGCTATTTCTTGAGGAACGGTAATAATTAGATTGGCATAATTTTTCACATGTAGCCCAAGCAAGGGAATGACACCGAGATGAATAGCATATGTCTTCTAGAAAACATGTCTGAACTAGAGTCTTCTTCTGAATCTCCATAATGTTTACTAATCTAGGTTATTAGTTGAGGGATTACTTTCAGATGGGCTATGTCACAAAAATCTCATTCATCAAATAATGTTAACCCTCCAATTAGTTAGGTATTATTATTATTATTACTATTATTTTCATCTTCAAATTTTCTAAGTTACCAATATTGATATTGATAAGATAGAAAAATAGTAGTTAGAATCGTCCACGTAAATATATTTTCGGGCTATGGCCTATCTTAGACGGGATCAAGCAAATTTTATGTTTGATACTGATTGATGCAACATGAAGCAACCCCCGTGGCCTTGGCCCCATGTTAAGGGGGCAAGTATCATGTGACAGTTGTTTGAATTTCTGCTCGTACGCCTTACATTAGGAAGGTGTACTTGTGTTGGTGCGATGTCTTGAATATCTCTAACTACGGCTGCGTTTGGCAGCTGCTTTTTTCTTTTTTCATGAGTTTAAAAGCAGAACCGACAGAATCACTTTCATATGGAAGCACATATGAACTTCACCAAACTCAGTTTTTCAGTGTTTCTTTAAAAATAAAAACATGAGAAACCTCAGAAACAACTTTCCCAGATGCACACTACAACTCATTCCATCATCTGACTCCAACAGCTCAAACGTTACTAAGTCACTAAGCGCAGCATCACAATAATGGGAAAATAACAGATAATCAACACGCAAGGACCTGATCCTTGTGTTTACTACAGCTATCCTACTTTCACCGTGGATGCGCCCATTGATATGATATATACTTTGTGTCATCTGATAAAGTAGGGTCCTCAATGCTTGTCTGATCTAGGGGCCCTAGGTATTAGGTTTTCTTTGACACAATCCCAACCAATTATTGATTACCCATAACTCATTATCAATACTGGTTTTTTCTTTGTTGAGATTATGGGGGTCAGCAAAGGAGAGCTTGCAACATTTGGTTGAGAATCACTACCTGATTAAACTAGCGTGTCATCTCCTCTTCTTCTCTCCTCTCCTTCTATATTGTCATTCTCCAACCAAGTGCTCTATCTCCATCCTCTGATGATTCCAAGTTTCCCCAACCGTAAAGCATATGCAAAACAAAGAGAAAATAAACACTCGTTATAGCTCAAAATCTCATGATAATTATCCAATAAACAATATAGAAATGGAGATTTAGGTATAAGTATAGGTAAATCTTACCTCCATTGACCGATGGAGTTTTCTCTAAAACTCTTTCCTTCAAGCAGCAATCTCTAATAATAAACTTAGATGTCATAATATAAAAGAGAGCAATGATAACACATAGGCAAACATAGCAAATCTTGTAGAACCCCCTTTCCAATTAACCTGCACAAGAAGCACTAGCATTACCTTTCTTAAGCACAAGGTTGGATTGATCTAGACTAATCATCCAACTCTCCAAAAGCTGCAGAATATATAAAGGTAAAATTGCACAATAGAGAAGAAAGCTAAAGTTCATGATTTTCCTCTCTTCTCCTGTATATAAAACATGTCGTTTCTATTTTCCTTCCTAATTAGAACATGTTTCTAATTAGTTGTTATATAAGTACATGGTTACCTATAATTCTAGCCCCCCAATGCATATTGGTTGATCTAAAGCTCTAATTAAGTAGGAAAAAATAATACAGGGTTCATTCATAAATTCGACTAAATGTGTTCTCTTTAATATCCAAATCATATAATTGATTGATCAAGCCAATTAGATGATCAGCTACATGATCTAACTTATTTACCTAAGCTAGAAACTAATCCTCTAGTTCAATTGACCACTAAGACTAACATCTCTAAACCTGGGAATATAAGGAACTCGCCAATCGCTCCTTAGTCATAGTGAGTGCCTCTGCCTTAAAAGCATATTTAGGTATTAGCCAACATCTAAGAAGTGGGAGTATGACATGCGGTCAATTCTCTTTTGTAGATTGTCAAACACATATAAATAATGCACTTCTATATGCTTGTCCTTCAAACCAACATTATTGTTCTTAAGTATGTACATTGCTGCTAAATTATCACATGTTATCTCTACAAGAATGTTTAGGCACACATCTAGCTTCAAATCCTTTGGAAAAGCTCAAATCTATACAGCCTAGCTAAACTATAGGCTATAAGATTAGCTTCCATGATGAGCTTGAAAACAGACTTTTGCCTCTTGCTACTCCATCAAACCACAACCTCACCAAATATAAATACTTAACTATGTGTGGATTTTCTCTCATCCAAGTTGTTTGCGTAATTAAAATCAATAGACCCAGGAGGTACAAGCTCATCTACATGAAGGTAAGCTTCAAGGCCTTAGTAACCACTTAGTAGCAAAATACTCTCTTAACCACATTCAAATGAGGAACCCACGGTCACTAGAAAATATGCCCAAAGGGCAACAACCCCATATCCCTTTTGGTGCATGTCATGACTTATATTAAACTGCCTATAGTGTGAGCATATGGCTTAGACTTCATTGCCACTCTATCCTCATCACTTGAGGGTTCCATCTTGTTAGTTAACAAGGTGCTCTAATATATTGTTGAGTCCATGAGATCCACCCAACTACACCAAATCTCTTCAGGATCCAATCTATATATGATTCTTGAGACAAGCTAAATTTCTTAGCTTTCTTAGCTCTTCCTATCTTATTACCTAAGGCATAAAAGGCTTCACCAAAATCTTTCATTTTAAACCTTCATATTAAGATCATTGCCTATTAAAAAGATGTTATCAACATACAATAATAATAACATAAACATACTCTTACTAACAAACGAGATCACTCAATAGTCATATCTATTGAGTTCAAAATCATACTCCAAAGTTACCTTATGGAAAGTATTATACCACTATCTTGGTGACTGTTTCAGTTTGTATAAAGACTTAACCAACCTTGTAATATCCTTAATTTTTAAGATAAAATAGGAAATTATTAAATAAATTAAAATAAAAATTTATGGATGAAATTTTTTCCTGAAAACATAATAATTAGAAAGTGCTCGTCGATACGAATCCAACGTCACCAAGAACACGAAAAAAGGAGCTTAAACGAGGGAGTTATGAGCCGTCAAAGTTGTAAGGGCAAATTGGTCTTTTGACAGAAACGTGTTACACAGGGGTCCAAATTGATAACGGCACCCCTGTCTACACACGTCTCTACCAGTCCGGCGAAATCGCCGGAGAGATGTGGGAAGAGACGTGTGGGGAAGAGTTTCTCTTCCCCAAGACTCTAAAACCCTATATCTATGCTCCTCTAGGAGCCAAAACACTCCACTTTGAGCGTTTTTCCTGAATGCTACACAAAACCCTAGCCCTGTAAAACTTGAATTTTCTGGCGAGTGGAGCCCCAGCAACACAAGCAACCCCGACCAGGCACAAGGTAAGCCTCAAATCCGTGTTTTTCTATATTTATTAATTAGAAAATTAATTAGGAAAGTATTTAAAAATTAGGAAAAAAAATCAGATTTTTGGGGGCTTTGTGCACGCTACTGTTGGAGCGTGATTTCATGGATCAAACCTTGTCCGTTTGAAAATCGCACCATCCAACTAGTGCACATGAGACCCAAGAGCATACCCTTTAAATTTGGGAGTGATCCAACGGTGGAATTCTCCATAAAACTCAAAAACCAGTACCTATGGATGATTTTAGGAACTTGGGAAAAATCATTTAAAAACCATGGTTTTTAGAAAAATTAGTGCAAAAGGGGGGCATAAATGGATTCTAGAGAGAATTCTGAAGAAAATGGCCCAAAAATCACGCAAAACGGAGGTCTGTAGCTCCGCCGGAGGCGACTGGAATCCGATCGTCTTCTCCGTCGTCGTCAACGGCGTCGGCGCCCTGGCGCTGACGCCACGACGCACTCGGAGACGCACGTCATACGACGTTGTCGTCACACGCGTGCGCGGCGCCGCGCCCGTGCGGGACGGCCTTGATTGGCTGTCGCGGTGGGACCGGGACGCAGCGCGTCCTGGCAACCGTGACGCATGCCCGCGTTCCGTTCGGCGTCTGCGTCGGCGTGCGTCTTCGTGCGCCAGTGTACGTCGGTGTAAACCGGCGGAAAAGGGTGCCGCCGGTTTAAACCACCTTATGGTGGTCCGGCAGGCCCCATTTGAGGGTAGTTTTCACTAAAACTTGATTTTTGGGAGCTATAGAGGTCCAAATCACGATCCGGAAGAGGCGTTGTGACCGTATTGACGACGCGGACCTAGTTTTAACTTAAAAACTTAGAAATGACCACTTTTTCTTTAGAAAAATATTAAAATAGTGATGTGACATGTACAGGTGCACGTGAATATACCCGTTAAAGGGAGTTATTAGCAAGCTAGTGGTCTCACACTGAGGTAGGTGACGACAACTAACGTTTTGCCTTGATATTTGAACCATGTTTAAACATAGCATCATGTGTGATTGTGTTTTAAAATAAAATTATTATTTACCGTGGATTTCATGCGACATTGCGTACAGGATGGTTATTCTAAATTGAAATCTTTTACTGAATAAACTTATTTAAAATGCTTTTACAAGTATGATGTTAATTAGTTATGCTTAATTAGAGTTTTATTTCTTATTGTATATATAGAAAATACATGGATTTACATGGAAATGAGAATAGAGGCTTATTAAATTTGGTCCTTTTATAGGCTAACCCCAGGATGAGGGGCATGTCTTGGGGATTGCAAGCTATAAGTGCTCTTGAGTTTTAGCATATACATATGATTTTCGTGTTTTATATTTGATGACGGGTGCTCTCGCCCGGTGGGCGTCATGCTAGGAGGGATAGGGCCGGCCACCCACCTTCCGAGATTATGATGTGATGAGTTTGTGATATGATAGACACCTGCCCATAGATGGCATTCGGTAGGGGTTTGGTAACATGGATAGTCCACACTACCGGTCTGAGCCTTTCCATGGGGACAGACGCTAAGTCTCCCGTTATGGTGTCGACAAGGAGCGGCGGTGGTTGATACCCATGGAGGGTTGCCACTGCAGCATGATGACCCATATTCTTATTATGTGTGCATGTATGATGAGCATGGTTATGGATGATATGCCTGGGTGTGACGACACTCAGAGGTTGACTACGTGTACTCCTGATCAGGGATGTTAGTGTGATGTGATGGGACCCATTACCTTAGGGTGCCCTTATTCTTGTTGTATGCTCCATTTTATTGATTCATGTCATGTTTTAACTCTATGATTTGCATGTTTTAGCATATGGAATAAATTGGCATTTATTTGAACATGACATTATGATATCACTATTTTCATAAGTGTTAGACTTTTTATCAGTGTTGTTCATTATTTCTTTTATTTATCACATTAATTGTCTATGTACCTACACAAGCGATAGCTTGCTGAGGCATTGCTTTGTTTTGCAATGCCTTAGATCTCGAGCGCGATAACAGGAAAGGCAAGGCTGTTGAGAAGCCGTGAGAGCTGCTGAAGACCATTTTTCTATAGTATTAGACAGTGATGTGAGTCATTAAATAGGATTATCATTTGGATTTTTATTATGGACTGCATATTTTATATTGGGATGTGATTTAGATCTTTGGACATATGTTGGACATTTATATGGGATGTTATGATGGATAGACCCTGGGCCATATTATTATTGTCTTTTGGACGTTTATTTGATTTAAAATAAAGGCGCCTATTTATTTGACGTTGATTTATACGCGGATTATTTATTTATGTTTAAATTACATGTACGCCATTTTGAGAAAGGAAAATTAACACCCGGAGTTTTAAGATAGGTTTAGTAAAATGTTAAATAAATCTTTTCTCATGGGATCCCAAATGCTCTTAATTAAAATGCCATAAAAAAAAAATGTCTTGAAAATCCGGGGTGTTACAAACCTAAACACTTTACCTTTTGGAGCTACATCCTGAAAACCCTCAAAAACCTCTATGAAGATTTCTCCTCCAAGACACCATTGAGGAAGTATGTCATAACATACGTTTTGTGTAATTCTAGTTCTAAGTTTATAACTATCACCTTTAAAAACTTAATCAATGTATATGTAGATATTGGAGAGAAAGTCTTCTGAAGATTGATTCCTTCAACCTAAGAATAGCCTTTGGACCAAGGCTTATAATTTTTTATTGAATCATCTACTTTTAGTTTCTTTTTGAAGATATATTTATAACTAATGGCTTTCTTAACTTGAGGTAGGCCATTATCTATTTGAGGCTCATCGTCAATCACAACATCTTCTTCTATCTCCCCTAGCATCACATAGTGATCACTATGAGAAGAAGATGATGTCCTATATCTTAGAATCCTATAAACCACATCAAAGTTAGGAGATGAATCACTGATCTCAATCAAACTACTAGATTTCTCTTTGTTCTTTATTATCTTGAATAGTTCAACTTTCCTTGCGGGAACTCTAAGGTTTACTTCACGTTCCAAAGAATAAGCATCTATTTTCATCAACTCCACTATCCCATTAGAGTAATGCACTACAAACCTATACCCCTTAGAGCGATCATTATATGCTAGAAAAGTACCCGTTATAGTCTTAAGATGTAGTTTAGGCCTATTTTAATCGGTTACTTGTACATGAGCACTAGCACTTCACACTCTAATATCACTTATGCCTGGTTTCCTACTAGCCCATTACTCATAGGGTGCAACCTTGATTTCCTCTAAAGGCATCTTCCTAATGATGTACATTGTAGTGAGAAGTACATATCTCCAAAATTGAATTCCTAACTCAAAATGGATCAACGTAATTCAAACCATATCTAACAAGTTCCAATTAAGTCCCTTAGCAATTTCATTTAGCTAAGTATAGCACAAAGTAAACTAATATACTATACTCCAACTCTTACAAAATAAGTCACATACATCACCTGCGTAGTCACCACCTTTATTAGACCTTAGGACTTCAAGAATTGCACTTGGAAAATTTTCTGCTTCATCTTTAAATTCTTGAAAGTTTTCTAGTACCTCAAACTTTTTTACTTACAAGGAAAACATATTTGAATCGAGAATAATCATCAATAAATGTGATGAAGTAGGTTTTTCCCTATGGGTTCTTATATTCAATAGACTACATACATTAAATTGAACAACCTCAAGTGGCTCCATACCTCTCTTTCCTTTATTGAAAAAGAGTCCTAGCCATCTTGTTAGATAAATAATGTTTATAGACATCTTGTTTGTTTAACAAACTAGGTAATAGCCCATACATAGGCATCCTTTCTATTTTATCTTTATTATGCCATAACGGGAAATTATCTTCAAAGAACAAAGAAGATTAAGAAGAAGGAGTGACTTTATTAATATCAGTAGAAATAAATTGCACACCCAATTTGAAAGGTCCATCATATAGTACTCTAGATAACAATACACTCTTCTTGTGCGCCAAACATAGTTCTATCTCCACAAAAACTTATTTCTAAACCTTATTATTTGGTCCCTTGCCTCCTCCCTTGCTTTTCTTAGGATAATTAGCTTTAAAATGTCAAGTCTAATAGCATTTCTAGCATGGTCCAATCCTCTTCCCCTTTTAGAAATTCTTTTTTACCATAGATTTGATTGGCTTAGAAGAGTATCTCTACCCTTTATCTTTAGATAGATTCAATTGAGATGTTTTCCAAAATCTCTTCTCTTTCTTCTTTAGGCTTCAACTCCTAACATAGGCACAAGACAATCCATAATTATAGTGGCTCTTAAAAGATTGGGTGCAACTATTGCAAGATCTAGGAAGTTGGCAGACTATTAAAAAATTTAGACACCTCTAAATTTTCAAGTATTAAGTTCCCTAGACTTGCCAATTCCTTAGCCACAATAGACATAGAGTCAATGTATTCAATCACTTTATTGGATTCTTTTATTTGCATACTATTATATTTTCCCACTCAAAGAGAGATATAGGATTTCAAGTACTACCAATACTTAGCAGCCACTATATTAAACCAAGCATAAGAAGTATTCTGGATCTCAAATAAGATTTGAATATCTAGTTCTAAGAAAACCAACATAACAGACACCACCTTTCTTCATCCATGGAAACTTTTGATATGCTTGATGCTATTTTGAAGTAACATTAGTAGGTGCCTTTACAACCACAACACACACACACACACACACACACACACACACACACACACACACACACACACACACACACACACATATATATTGAGTCTTGAAGGAGTATATGACAGATTCTCCTCTTCCACATTAAGCAGTTGTTACTATTTAACTTCACTACTTCACTAAGTTTCGAGGTGATCATTGTAGAGATCTTTACTGATTATCCACTAGATATTTAAACAAAGAAAAAACATCAATTAATTTGGTATTCAACCAATTACATATTATAGTAATTACTTAGACATTAATTAAAAACACCTTGAGTTTCAAAATATGCAACCAACTCAAGATCAAGTAAATCATTCTATGAAACTTTAGAATTAATTTAATTCAACCAATTTTCACATACACTAGAATTTACAGTGTATACATTTCTCAAGAATTTCTAACTTTAAAACTCTTTTTCATCTTACTTTCAATATAAAAATGAACCAGCAAGAATAATTATGTAACAATTTGTGCAGTAACCAATTGCCAAATTTGACAATGTTAAACATAGAACAAACTATGTTATTAAAATATTAGCTAGAAAAGTTCTAATTTACAAGTGACACTATTAGCCAGTATTTGAGAATATAACAAGTAATAACATTTGGACTAAGCTTGAATAATCACGCTTTCAATCATTAATTCACATGAACATACAGTTCTAGCACTAAGGTAAATAATTGTATAAACTAGCTTAATAAGCTGTCTAGTGTGGGCTTAAATTAAAACCACACTTATATACCCTTTAGTACTTTCAAATATATGTGCAAAGAATAATAAATAAGAGTTAAAAATAGTCTCAAAAAATAACTTACAAGTTTCTCGCTAATGATAACATAAACTCTACATTCACCTTAAATAAAAACTAGAGACTTTTATAAAACATTAAGCTAACAAAATATGAAAACATGAAGTGTCATATAACATGAAAATCAAGGACCAAAACTGCCCCATAAAAGTTCCCAATGCATTCTTAATTTCAGCCAAAAAATAGTGATTTGGTTAATCACTATTTTAGGTACAAAATAATTGAGCTTTCTGAATTTTATGAAAGTTAGACATTGAATGATGAAGTTTAAACTCATATAACAAAGCAAGAAATCAGAGTAAATCCCTTTGAAAATAAATAGCACAAATAGCCCTACAATCTAACCTTAAATTCTTACTAAAGCATTATATGTGCAGTCCTACAATATAAGATTATTTTAAGGCAGCAAACAAGACACAATCTCAATTTTTTAGGTTTATGACTAATTAAATCACATAATAATAACCTAGCCGTAAGCTAAAAATCTCCTAATCCAAGGAGGAAAATAGTTTGAAAATTAGGACAAAAATATGTCCTAAGACTAAACCCATGCAAAAAAAAGTTGCCCACTTCGAGTGGCACAAAAGAGTTCTACAAGCTATCCAAAACGTGAATTTGGATTGGAGAAAACTTGGGCTCTTATACCAATGATGATCCCAAGTTTTTTCCAACTACAAATTACATGCAAAACAAAGGAAAAACAAGCACTCATTACAACTCAAAATTGCATGTTAATTAGCAAATAACTAATATAGAAATTGAGATGTACGTATATGTCAATCTTAACTCCATCAATAGACAGAGTTTCTTGTAGAACTCTGTCCTTCAAGCAACAATATCTAACAATAAACCTATAGATCAAAACATAAAAGGAGAGCAAAACCTCCTTTTTGATCAACCCCTCAAGCATGCACTAGAATCACCTTTCTCCAGTGATTGTCTAACTTTCTAAAAGCCTCACAATATAGGAAGCTAAAACTGTATAATAGAGAGGAAAGTTAAATTTCCTGGTTTTCCTCTCTTCCCCTATATATAAAACATGGTTTCTACTTTGCTTTTCTTTGCTTTCCTAATTAGAACATGTTTTTAATTAGTTTGTTTGCTAGACAACTACATGATGACTTGTAATTATAGCCCTCCAATGCTCATTAGTTTCTAGAGGTTCTAATTAAATGGGGGAATATAGTACAAGAGTCATTCATAAATAACCTAAATGTATTCCCTTTAATCTCAACTATCCAGATCATCTAATAGGTTGATCAAGCTACATAGATCATCAGACACATGATTTAGCTTATTTATTTAAGCTACAAACTGATCTTATGATTCAAAATCACTATGACAACACCCTCAACTTCTCCTTGGCTCATTCTCTCTCAAACTCTTTGCCTCTAATCACTTCCACCTTTCTTTCTTGCTTTTCCAGTGCTTTCAACTCCATCTTGTTCTTCCTTTTATTTTTCCTATCTAAAGCTCTACCAGATTTTCGTATAAACAATTCAAGTGATCATTGTGTAAGTCTCCACTTTTGTAATGGGCAACCAGCAAAGAAGCTCCAAGAAAACTTGAAAAACGTTTGTTAGGGAGTCTTCTTTGATCATAATGAAACATAAGGAGTAATAGGACTGTTATATGTGTTTCACACGTGAATCACCACAAGCACTTACATGCAAGGCCCAAAAGGTAAAATGATCCCAGGCTTATCATATATATGCCTTCTTTCAAAATCTATTTTTCCATTTTTTGAGTGTTAGTGAGAGGGGGGTTTGAATGTAACTTGAGGTCATGGAAGAAGCATCCTTTTCCACTAGGCTACGTGCTCATGATTAATATTCTTCATTTAGATGAGGAAAATGGATTGGCTCCAAAAAAAATTTGTAAACAAGGCTGAGCAAACTCTTAACCAATTGAAGGCTTTAGATCATCCATATGGGAAGTGGGAGTAATTAGCAGGTACATGTGTACGTTCAAGGGTGTGCAAAGAAGTCCACACCCTTGGCTTTCTTGCATAGTAAAAATTTATTGTAAATCTAAACGACTTATCACATTTACTACATCAAAAATTGGTAACCCACTAAAATCCAATACATTTATATGATTCTAACTAATTCTTTTGGGTCTTTAAAAAAATAACAGCAATAGATGACTGGTTTTTTTCAAAGAAACATATGGTAAAGGTATCCAATAGGCATGAAATTTGATCTCTAGCTTATTTAAGGTATTTTGAAGATGATGAATGGCCTTAAATTGTGTAGACCTACTGGGACTCTTTTCTTGAGATGAGTAGCATCTAAAAAGAGTAATAAATGAAATTAATAACGTAACCTATATTCAAGAAAAATATTATACAAAACAAGCTGGTAAGTATTTCATCTTCCTTTTTATTAGGAATGCCAAATGGAAGCTCTCTCGTTGCTCTAACTTTGAATGCTTAATAGTTCAACAAACATGTAATTGGATGATCTAGGATGTATATGAGGAGTTCTGTCCCATCGGTATCCAAATATAACTATTAAAACACTAGAATAACCCACTCCACATGTTTTTTGAACCGTAGGACATCCAAAGTCTAGAGTAATGATATGAATGAGCCGGATCATTAGAAGTCAGGCTCCACCAATGGCACATGAACGCGCTCAGCGTCTGTTTAGCATTCCTTCCCTTTTATTAGCGCCCTCAAGCGGGTTTAGTCAGAGTCATTAGGTGGTCCTACCATCTTTTGGGTCTCCTCTACTTCATCTTGCTTTCTACCAGCCATGATAGTAACATGTAATTACTCCTGCTGGGTCCTACTTTATTTATTTTTCACGAGAAAGAGGAAAAAATTTCTCTGTTTCACGATGTCACTTACCTAATTAACATAGACATCCTCTTCGTTCATTTGACGACCTTCACCTGAAAATCTTACGATATGAAGGTGATTTGTCATTCCCAGATTCTATTTTTCTTATTCTTTGGTCTCTAGACTTCTGCGGTGGCCGAAATTACAATGCCATGTGCAAGTTATTCGTTTCCAAGTTTCTAAATTGGGTTAGCAATTTACATGTATAGGACCCAGCTGCTAGGTTGCTGGACGTCCCCTAAGCATTCATCAACTGGGGCCAATTTAGAGAGGCCATGCCCCAAACGATCTCCTAGACTGAACGATCTTAGCAGCTTTTTTATGTAGAGCAGACACCGAAGGAAGTTCCAAGTCTAAAACTGTCCACTGCGGACGCTGAATAGGACACCACGACGAGGACTCCTGATTGGGGCCTATTGCACCGTCGCGGGCCGATTGATTTATCGGGCATGTCACCGGAGTGGCCTTGTAGATGTCAGAATCGAAATTCGTCTAGTTGTTAGAGGCCCCCACTCCATAGATAGTTCTAAGAACACGTATATTATAGGAACACTACAATTTCTTCAATATATGCCATTAGAAGGAAAAATATAGACTGAAACATGTGTTTATTAGGACCAGTGTACGAGCTGTGGAAGACAGTCTTTCTCTCCGTCCTTGTAGTGTCTCCGCGAGTCTTTCGTTATTTAAGTTTATGGGCAACTTCTTGGTTTCTAAACGGTGTCACCAACGGTGCCCAAGAGAATCAAAATCTAAGTCCAAACTATCCTACATGAGTTAACTAACATTCAAACTAAACTTTTAGGGACACGGAAAGACATAGCGTGATTCCAAACTACAAGTCATTGAAGTTAACAACTTTGTATCTTTTTCACGATCTTGTTTTGGACTCCATTTCGGAATTTCTAGTTGTCAACTTCACGACTCTGAAAGGGTGGACACTGAATTTGGCAGCAAATCATACAGAGCTTCATTTTGAGGCCCAACTAGTCCCTAAGGATCTGCCTGTTGCCACTTGTACAAGTATCGGAAAAGCTATTCGGACTGAGCTTTCGAAGAAATTAAGTGCGTGACCTCCAGACTCAAACCCCATCTTGGAATTATCTGATTCATTTATCTTCTTTACCCTTGCCTAGATGGACTACAGGCAAATACTCCTTTCCATTAGTTGCTGCTAGCTTTTACATTTTTTCTAATTTTTTCGGTTGAAAAATCCAATAATCACAATTAAAATGCCTTTTGATTGAAAAAATTAGTAGTTAGAAGTATCAAATGGATATAAATTTTCATAACTGGACTAAATAGAGAAAAATAAATAAGATAAATGAGTCAGATCATACAGAGATAAAATCTAGAGAGAGAGCTAAAAAGCCAATCTCATAACTCAGTCCCAATAGCATTTGTCGCCAATAAAGATGCCTACCAACATTACCAACTTCACCCTCCAGTTGCGTGTGTTGTGTAATTAATCTACTTTTGATTGACTACGCCAACTTAAGATTTCTTTTGGGTTTTGGGTTTCTTCCATCATCAGAATTGACAAATCTTTATTGAATTGTTAGAGCACAACATGCCGCACGTGTTTGGATCGCGTGAGGGCACGTTGGCTGCATGCGCTAGCGTGTCTACTATGCCTGCCATAGAATTGTTCTCTCGAGTTGAACTACCTACATTCTCTGTTCATTTCCAGTCTTGTCCATTTACGTGGCATTGCCGATGATTATAGAGGTTGGTGGTGTTGCACAGCGGTAAAAGTTGTCATCATGTGATATTGAGGTTATAGGGTTAAGGCGTGGAATCAAGCTCTTGCAAAATATAAGATAAAGCTGCCTACTATAGGCCTTCGTGGTCCATCCCTTCCTAGACCTTGCATAGGTGGGAGCTTCATGCACCAGGACTGTCCTTTTAGTGGATTACCATGGCGCCTTACATTACTTTTTACCTCATCTGGCAAGGCACCATGGTATTATGAGGGAGCACTACGTTTGCTTGTTATTATATCGAATAATCTGGCTTAAGTCCCGTAAAGGAGATTATATATAAGCTTACCAATCAGGCCCTGCGCATGATCGTAGTGACTTATCATTAGGGATTTAGTAGTCAGTTGTCCAGATACAAGCTATTGCAGGGTTACCATGAACATATCTTTTCAGAGAAAAATATCAAACTAGAATTGAAGTGATCCATATTTCAACGATCAAACTTATTTCGGAGACCCTGTTACGGATGTAATGTGCATACATCAAACCGTTTCACGTCTTTTTAAATAATGATTTTTAAGGCCTGCGACAAACCCCAGCCTGATATGATGATTCTAACATTCTAATTCGTCACCTCTTATGCTATTCAGGAAAGCGACAAGATGGCAAATTGCTGTGTGCCAACCTTGGTGATCCAACCCACCCTCGCATCTGGTTACTCTTTGGCTTTGGATATGAAGTAGTCCAAGAAGCCTCTCTATTGAATGGTTCTAGAATTTTAGAGAAGAATTTTTTTTTTCTTTTTCCTTTTTTTTTTTAAAGAAAGGATGGACACGGGAAAAGGACTGTTAGAAACGTTGTATGAACTGCAGCTGCAGTTGTGTGAACACAATAAGTTTTTGGATGCTAGAATCATTCGATTGTCATGAATGTCTCATATAATAACTCAATTGCCAAGTACAAGATAGAAGTAGGTATTTATGAAAATCCTAATGTTTGAATGGGAAAAGTGATCCTAGAAGATTAAGGGTTAAAAAGGTATCAACTAGCATCGGTCAACTATTTTAAGCACAAGGTGGCATTAGTCACGTTGCCTTAAGGCGTAAGTGGCATTGGATGATTTATTCTAGGATCAAAGTGGCATTGGCCAGTCTGACCACAAAGTGGCATCGGTAACTCCTACTCTCTTCTGATTGGCACCGAGTGCTCTCACCCCCGTGATGCTACCGACTAACCTGTGTTCTTCTCTTATGGAATCAGTCGGTTTGCTTCGAGCAATGAACTAATACCAGGCAAACAAGATTGTCCAAGGCTGCTTCCTTTCACAAAGTTTATTCGGCACTTGCAAGGGCATTTCAAAACAGCACAACGATTATGTTAGTTTCCTTTTAGGTGTATAAACCTCATTGGCTGTCCAAAATAACCATCTAGGCACCCCAAACTATAATTATAGGTTCTCCCCTCACATTTAGGCATTAAGTCTCCCCCAGAGCAACATATTCTCTCTCTCTCTCTCTCTCTCTCTAAAGATTTTCATGTCTCTTTATCCTAATTCTCTCAAGGTGAGGAACTATAATGTTCTCTTATTGGTTTTAAGATGTTCGTGACAGATATGAGCCTAGATATGACCTTGACCATGTTTCCTAGAGGATTAAGCATCGACCCATCTTGTGTCCTGCCCTCTAGGTTTTAAGCATAGGCATGGTCCTAACTCTCACAGCTTTAGCACTGGCTTGTTTTTTGTCCTTGCTCCCTATGGTCCTAGCTAGGACTATCTTTGTCCTTGTCCGTTATGTTGATGTGTATGGCTAACCATCATATGTTTTAGACCTCTCTGTTCCTAACCATGGTATTGTTTCATAAGGAATTAACTAGCAAGCTTAGACCACGCATGTTTGAGTTGGCCACTTACTCAATTCTAGGCTATTGTTTATGTCAATATATTATCCACATAATGAAGCCTAGGACATAGTCCTTTTGTGCAAATGATCATTTTTCTGTGAATGGCATAAGCTATGGCTCGTAAGTTACTTGATTAAGTTATTTCATTCAATGCAAGCTTATGGTCTTGCCATCTCTAGAACCATGTGATCTAGAATCACAAAGACCTCTCCATGAACAGCTATTCCTTGCCCTTGGTTATCTATTTTTTACTTTATAGCTCTATTTAGCCTAAGACCTATGCCTTACTATTAAGGAATGTGATATGTAATCAAAGCTTCTGTCTTTCTTTTATTGACATGTAATTAACAACCTTAGGGTTGGAGATATGCACTCAAGTTCACTTAATTAATAAAACCCCATTAGAGGTATTGTTTTTCTTTATGCTTTTACCTATTGCAAATGAGTGGGATGAGGATTTCTGTTTATACAAATTTTTTGGCATGCCCATTGGGGTATATCTCTCCTTTTATCTTAAAATCACATCTTTCTTTTATGCCTTGTAAATTTAGTATGGTATCCAAGATTGAAACTAAGAATGTGGTGGTTCTTCATGGGGAACAACTTTGTCAATATCCCCAGTGATGTGCTTAGAGCTTGTGCCACTCATATCCAGAACAATACCGAGGCCCCAAAATAACTAAAGAGTGAAAACAAGTCCTCTTTGTAGGGAAACCAAATTTGCCTTAATGATGCATTGTATGGTGGTGCTAATAGATGTGCTAGCAATGGATTGGTGCCCTACTTAGGGTTGCAGCTTGAAAGGTCGTAGAAACAACTCCACTTTCCCACCTAAGGGTGCACCATCCCAATGTACAAGGATCAATAAGATTGCCTCCCTTAAAGCACCTACTACTATCAACCTCCCTCCTTTGAGAGAGCAAAGGGTAAATACTGATGATAAGGCACCCACATGTAAGGCACTAAAGGCATTTAGATTCTTGAGAAAGATGTTTATCACATCCAAGAATGTCCCTCCTAAGGAGGAGGCAAAGGGTTCTTCCAACCCACTAGCCAACAAGCCCAAAGTTTGCTTAACCAACTCTTCCCCTAAGGTGTCCTTTACCCACACTTACCAAACAAGGCCTATTCAAGAAGAGCCTTTACAAAAAGGTCTTTTCTGGCTTAGAAACCTAGAACAAGGCTAAACAAAAGGCCAATAAGACCTACTTTAATGCTATGATGAAACTCAAAGAAAAGAATCAAACAAGGAATCTTCCATCAAGTCTCTGTCTCCTCCTAAGTCACTACTAGCTTTAAAAAGAAAGCAACCATAAAGTGCCAAAATAAAACTCTTACCCAAAACATGAGCCATTCATTGATGTAGCTCTGCATACTCCCCAAAGCAACTGAGAATAGATGTTCCCGCCATTATTTTAAAAAATGGTAAAAAGCATGGCAGTAATAATAATTTTTCTACCCTTAGAACCCCTCAACAAAAAATGATGTTGAAAGTAAGAAAAGATCACTTGAGAAATTTGCAAAGACAATTCTTTGTGAATATGTTTTGAACAAATGCATCATTAGACTTACTTTGGGAAAATGACTTCTTATGAACTTTGGAAATGTAGGAAAGCAAATATTTCATTCTTTCATGCTTTTGGTAGCAAATGTTTTATCTTTGATTATGGCAAGGATATTTTAGGAAAGCTTGTTTCTAGTCTAATGATAGTATTTTCCTTGGTCATTCTATGAATAGTTAAGCTTATAGAATATTGAGTTTTAGAAGTATTATTGTAGAAAAGTCTATTCACATTATTTTTGACGAAATTGATCCTTCTTTGAGAAGAAACCAAGCTTTGAGGATGATAGGGATGTTCTAGTTAAAAACATAGAGAAGCATGCAACAAATAAGAGTGATTCTCAATGAAAAGATGTTAGTTCTTCTCACAACATGATGAACAACCTCAACCCTAGTTGCTAAAAGAATGGAGATATGCCTTTGTCATCCAAAAGAACAAATCATAGGGGATCAATCTACTAAGTAAGAACATGATCAAGTTTTAGAAGTATCTATCAATATACTGCATTTTTTTTTATCTCTAGTAGATTGATGATGTTGTTTCATATTTAGATTAGGTTATGGTAATGTTATAAGGACTAACATAGTTTGAAAGGAATAGATTATTGACTCTAGTTCATAGACCTCATGACCATCCTATAATAGGAACCAAGTGAGTTCTCTAAAATAAACTTGATGAACATAGTTTAGTCATTAGAAACAAAGCTAAGTTAGTAGCCCAAGGTTACTTTGAAGAAGAAGGTGTGGATTTGGATGAAACTTTTGCTCTTATAGGTCAATTGGAAGATATTTGTATGCTTCTTGCATTTGCATGTTTCAAAGGTTTTAAACTTTACCAAATGGATATAAAAAGTGATTTTCTAAATGATCACATAAATGGGGATGTTTTCATTGAACAATCTCCATGTTTTGAAAATATGAAGTTTTCAAATCATATTTTCAAACTATTTAAAGTACTTTATGGGTTAAAGCAAACTATAAGAGCTTGAGAATGAATGATTGAGTAAATTCTTGATGGATAATATGTTTTTTAAGAGTAAAAGTTAACACAACTAATTTAAAAAAATTGATGATAGTGATATTATTGTAGTTCAAATTTATATTTGTAATAACTCCTAATTTTTGTAAATATAGTTGTTGGATTTAATGTGTGAAATTTAAAATTTTGAAATAGAACTTATATTTGAGATTCTAAGAAAGTGAACTTTTTATGTAATTAGAATTAGGAGTTGAAACATAAATATTTGAATTGGACTCAAAAAATCAAGTCCAAAGACATAAAGAACACCAAAATATGATTTCGGACAAAATTTCATATTTTTCTTAATTTTTAAATTTAATTTTGTTAAATAGGGCAAAATGCTAATATTACTTTTTATGGGCCCTACAAAAGCAAAGCAAGTCAAGGGTAATTAAGTATTAGAACTAGTAATGATTAAAGTGGTAGCTATTATAAATATACTTTTAATAAAATATTTTAAAAATTAAAATAAATAAATAAATAAAATTTAAATCTATCTGCGTAGGAAGAATCCTATACAGCTCCCTCTACCTCCTCCTCCACTTCCCCTCTCTTCCCTGCCCCTCTTTCTCTCTCCTCTCTCCTCTCCCGCTAGGCACGTCTACCGATGCACATTGCCTATTAGAAGATGGGCGCATCCCTGAACACATTGTCTCCGAACAAATAAATGCTCGATCCAGCCTCCCCCCTTTTTTGTTTTCTTCTCCGGCACCAGCCAGGTACTAGCAGCCATTCCTTCTCCTTGTTTTTCCTCCCCTTTTCTCTTTTCCCTTTTCCTTTCCCTCCCTTCTCTCTAGTTTCCCCCTTTCAATTGCTTTTTCGGCGACCAGGGTTTCTTGCGAGCACAAAAGCACCTACACCCACTAGAAAACCTCAAATCCACCATTTTTTGCTCAAATCAAGTAATCTCTTGCATCCTCCCTCTATTTCTTTCTTTTTCTAGCAAGAATAACCCATATCTAGGCCAGATCTACTCTCATCGGTCGAAAAACCACCAATGAAAACAGATACAGTGGAGCAAAAACTCTATTGTACCAATTTATAAGAATAAAGGAGACATATAGAGCTGCATTAATTATCGAGGGATCAAACTTATGAGCCACACTATGAAACTTTTTGAAAGAGTGATTGAGAAGAGGCTATGACAAGAAACAAGTGTATCGGAGAACCAGTTTGGTTTCATGCCTAGAAGGTCTACCATGAAAGCTATTTTCTTACTAAGACAATTAGTAGAAAAATATAGGGAGAGGAGGAAAGACCTCCACATGGTCTTTATCGACTTAGAAAAAGCTTATGATAGAGTCCCTACAGAGTTAATATGGACGGTGTTGGGTGGTAAAGGGGTTTCTCAGGGATATATAGACATAATTAAATATATGTATGAGGGAGCGGTAACAAATGTTAAGACCATTAGTGGCATGACTGGTGATTTTTCTGTCACTATAGGATTGCACTAAGGATCGGCATTGAGTCCATACCTTTTCACATTGGTTATGGATGAGTTAACAAAATATCTACACGAGGAGATTCCCTGGTGCATGCTATTTGCAGATGATATAGTCTTACTTGATGAGACAAGGGAGGGTGTAAACATAAAGCTAGAGTTATGGAGAGAAGCATTAGAATATGAAGGATTTAAAATTACCCGAACTAAGACAGAATATGTGGAATATAATTTTAGCGAGGAGAATAGGAGTAGAACACCAGTCAAGATTGATAACCAAGAAGTCCCCGTTAAATACCACTTTCAATACTTAAGATTAATGATTCATAAGAGTGGAGAGATTAAGACGGAGGTTACCCAAAGAATCCAAGCGGGTTAGAATAAATGAAGATGTGCATCTGGAGTTTTGTGTGATCAACGAGTGCCACTCAAACTAAAAGAAAATTTCTATAGGATGACAATAAGGCCGGCTATGCTCTATGGATCAGAGTGTTGGGCAATTAAGGAACATCATACTCATAGGATAAGCATCGCATAAATGATGATGTTGAGATGGATGAGTGGTAAGACAAGAAATGATAGAATTAGAAATGAAAATATTTGAGAAAATTTAAGGATAGCACCAATAGGTAACAAGATGAGGGAGACTCGACTTAGATGGTTTGGACATGTTCAAAGGAGACCAACAACGGTACCGGTTAGAAGAAGTGAGGCAATACAAGTAGAATGTTCTAAAAGGGCAAGGGGAAGGACCAAAAGAACGTGGATAGAAGTGATAAGGAAAGATTTAAAAACCTTGGGACTAAATAAAGCCATGGTATTTAATAGAGTGGAATGGAGGAATAAGATTCATGTAGTCGACCCCTAATTGGGATAAGGTCTTGATGATGATGATGATCTTCTTCTCATTCGTTCAATGCCTCATTCCATATGCACAAGGAAGACCCATTGTTGTCATGAATTAATTCAAGCATGTAGATGGGAGAGGCTTATAGGCCAATTGATATTGCTTGAAAAAATATTTTAAGGCAAAAAATGATACCTAACCAAGAAGTTCGCAAAAAAAAAAAGAAGGGATATGAAACCCATGAGGAATATTAATCTTTTCATATGAAAGCTTGGTTTTTTTACTTTTTTAAGTTGATGCTCAATAATAATATATATAATTCTTCATCAAATCAAGATCATTGGCTAAAACTTGCTAATATGCTTCAAGCTATGAATGTGAATCTTCTGCCCTTGAAGAAACACAATTTTGAAAATGGAAGTGTCTTTTTATCCATGCCTTCACAAAGTATTCCTTAAGAGGAAGTCACATGCTTCTAATATATTTGAGAACGAGCTCCCTTTTGCCATAGTTGGCTTCAAAATCTTCCTAAGCTTTTGAGATGTCATCTCCATAGAACCTTCCATAGAAAAAGTTCACGTAAAAATAAACGCATCTATTTTCAAAGTACTTTTTACAGTTGGCTAAAATATTCTACTCAATATACCATGAACCTAAAATGTTATCAACTCCAAGGAAGATCACTTGTATAGACTTTATTAAGGTTAACACTATTATATATGATGACTGCAAGTTGACAATAACATAACAACATATCATTGAATTTTTTCAGAGTTTATCTACAATCTTCCTCTTCCTCATTTCGTAGAAAAGCAAAACATGAATAGAAAGAGATGTTAAAACTTGTTATCCCAATAATATCAAGTAATGTATCATATAGTTATTGGTTTTATAAATACAATCCTTCACAAAAACATTTGAGAAGCTCTTAGTCATTACTATTGATTTAGGGTGACAAAAGAAAAGAGGAGTCAATTGGATGCTCTCATCACACTTGAAATATATTGAAAACTATCACAAACAAATTCATCAAATAAAGCTTGAGTAGGGTACACCCCACTAACTTGTCTATTTGAATATTTGACTTCACAATTAAATATCCCATGATATTGTCAAAAAATATGGTTACCATTTTAAAGAACAACAATCATATGTCATGGTTGTATATTAGGATCGCTCTTTCCTTGACTTTTAAGACCTCTTCTTCTACAAGGTGACATGCATATGTAGACTGGATATTGTGCATACTGTTGTCTACCTGAGCTTTCATATACCAATGACATGGTAAGTTTCTTTATTTATCTCCCTCCTCCATCAAAACCAAGGATGACGTAAAGTCTCTTTTATTTCTTAATCGTAACTATATATTTATGTACTTATTGAAAAACTCTGTACATGTTCAAGAAGGGATCTCAACATTCAAAATCCTTAAATGGTGGTGGAAGCATCATCTTTTAATGATTTTTTTTTTTTTTTTTCATTTTTCATTTTTCATCACAAATTGTATAACATATAACCATAGATGTTGATATAAAGAATAAGACTTTGGATGACAATAATATAACATTATCATCTATAACATATTCAATGTAAGAAATACAAGCAGAAATAATACCTTGAAATGTAATGATTGTCAAATGGTTTTAGCTATGCTATTTTGAGTTTGTTAATCATGACCTTTGTAACTTTAATTAAAAAACAAGTAGTTAGAAGCATTTAATAGGCACAAATTTTTGCAAGTAATATAGTTAATAAATTTTGTACTAGTTGAAGATTTTTGAAAAGCCAAAAATAACCCTAAGGATCAAGAAAGGTTGTGAACCTTTTTATTATTCTTGGTTACAAAATATTATTTTTATTTTCAAATCAATCCCAAGTTTTCCTAAGTTTTCAAGGGTCTCAAAGCTCTTGAATTATTCAAAAGCTTACAAATTTCACTAGGTTTTAAATAAGTTTTAAAAGTTACCTAAAGTTTCAAATGATTTTTCAATCTCAATTTCATTCCTAATTTGGCTAAAATTTCATTTCAAAATTTTGTTCCACCTGAATTTCAAAAGAGAAACTCAAATGTCACTCAAACTGCATTTATAACACATTAAAGGGGTAAAAAACATGTCAAAGATGTGTGTGAGACCTTGATAGCATAGTTGTGTGATCTAAGCTCCCTGCAACATAAGTTCATGTGTAGAAGAGTCCCTGAAACACATTATCATGTGTTAGTGTTGCCATGGCACTGGAACACATGATTTTGTATCAATGAGTTAAGAAAGCATCTACATGAGGAGAGTATATGGTGCATGTTATTTGCAAATAATGTAATTTTGATTAATAAGACAAATAATGGTGTAAACACAAAGCAGAGTTGTGGAGAGATGTTTATAGTTTAAAGGATTTAAAATTAGCCTAACTAAGACGGAATATATGGAGTGGAACTTTAGCAAGGAGAGGAGTGGAAGTGAAGCATCAGTAAAGATTGATAATGAAGAAGTCCCTCAAAAAGACCTGTTTTGATACTTGGGATGGGTAATTCATGAAAGTAGAGAGATGGAGAGGGATGTTACTTAGAGAAGCCAAGTGAGTTGGTGCAAATGGAGATGTGCCTTTGGAGTTTTATGTAATTGATAAGTGCTACTCAAATTGAAAGAAAAATTTTATAGGATGGTTGTAAGGTTGGCTATGCTTTATAAATTAGAGTTTAATGCACTTAAGGAACAACATGTGCATAGGATGAGCATAACTGAAATGAGGCTGTTGAGATGTACCATGAATGCTTGTGTTTGATCTTTAATTTGAATTTCCAAAGTTTGTTTGAATAATTCAGGAGCCTCTAATTTAGATTAATCTTGTAAAAAGATCTGTTGGAGACAAAATTCTGGTCGTTGAACAAGCACATGCCTACTAGGAGACAGAAACTGAACTTAAAATTGAGAATTGTTGCTTTGTCCCCTCAAGTAGTTTTTTCAAACAATTGAATGGTTGTTGGTTGCTCATCTATGCCAATTGACTAAATTTCAAACCCCTAAACAAAACCTTATTGTAAGGCCGCTAGTTGATTCATCATTTTTGAATACTCAACTCAATTTCTATACTTTTGACTCTTCCATTCAGGTGCTTAGTTAGGTCCAAGAATTTAGGTGACTTGATTCAAGTTGACTCAAATTTTTTAGCAAGTCTACTTGATGCTAAGAAAATTAAACTTTCTTCTCAAATAACTTTGATCTTGTGCTTCCTATGCTCTCTAAGGAGTTTGCTTCCATTCTGTATGTGATTTTCTCCAAACTGATCTTCATTGTTAGATATTCTCAAGTACCATAATTGTATTATCCAAGGATAGTGATTTTATTCACGGCTAATTTTAATTTTGCACCATTAGAACTTTGTTAAAGTACATGCAGAAGAAACATGAAGTAGGTCATTTTGTCTTTATTTGAACTTTTGATATATATTTTAAGGCTGACAATAGTAGATGATCCATCTATCCATGGATGAACCAATCCAGGGTTTGTTATCCCCATTTCAAATAGACCAAGTTATTTTTGGCTTTTTCCTTGCATATTCTGTCGATAAGCGGGTATGTTTCATAGCAGCTCCTGTTTCTGCTAGCAAGTCTATTTTCGTGAAACATCTGTTTCAAAAGCATCAAGGTTATATTTTAACAGGAAGGAAAATTAAAATGACCAAGTTGTCTCGACTATAAAAAGGCTACTTTTTAATACATTGAGTTTCTTTGCAGATTTGCCATTATATTTTTGTATTTTTGTCAAAAAATTCAACATTTTAGTATTCTTACAAATTTGCTATTAAGTTTTCAGAAACTTTGCAAATTTGCCACTATGTTAGGTTTTCATCCTCTTTGTCTGTTAAATTTTATAAAATTTCAATATTATCCTTATCTCTTTGTGTAGCATAATTTTCGGCAATGCTGTTTTCCTGTTAGTGCTATGCAAATATCGCGCTCCCCCACGCCCCCAACAAAATAACCCGGCAACCACCCATTGCATGGCGCTGACACCTCCTCCCCACCCCCCCAACCCAGCAGCCCCCCTGCTCACCGATACCCCAACTACCTACGCCCCCACCTAGTAGCTCCCCCACACCCCCAACTTGGTAGCCTCCACTGCATCGTTGCCCACCCACCTAGCAGACCTCCATTGGATTGTTGCCATTGCCCCTCCCCCTCCCTGCGCCAGATAGTATAGTACCCCAGTCCTGCCATCGAGGTTGATTGTGCCCCTGTCTAACATCCGGTTGGGCCCTTAGGTTGCAATCCTTGCTTCCGAAAAGTCTAATGTCTGTTAGAAGGGTAATATTAAAATTTTATAATAATTAATAGGAAAAGAGAAAATTTGTAAACATTTTCAAAATTTAATGGCAAATCGGCAAAAACTTAAAAACCTTGGATTTTTTTTTTCAAAAAGACTAAAAACTAAAGGCAAACCTGCCAAAAAACCCTTGTTTTCCGACCGAAGGGGGGCAACTTGCAAACCCACCCAAGTTGGGAGGCCTACTCGCAGACCAAAATAAGAGTCAAGGCCTAATCGCGAACCAGAGCTGCCTTCCACGCTCATCACTCTCATTCTCCGAGCGAACTCTGTAAATCCCTGTGACCAGAACGTGCTTCCGTTCATTCTAGAGATGGGAGCTTTTTCAGTCTCCTACATGGCTATCGGTTTCCAGCCACCGGAATACTCTATTCATTATAAGCGAATGCCACGGAACAAATAAGACAGGGTTTTAGCCAGAACCATGCCTGTAGAAGTTTCAGTATGCAATCTGGATTAGGTTTTTTTCTCAAGTTCGGCAAACTCGCCGCAACTTTATCCGGTCGTCGTTTCCCCAGCGGAAACAGTGCTTTACCTTTTCTGCTTCATTTTTCTGTGAGCAGAGGAGAAAACTTCAGGAAAAGGAACGAGTTTTGGTCGACAGATTCGGTCGCAGGGGAAAGAAATTTCTGCAGCTATGCAGTAGAGCAGTTTTCAGATGACGAGTACGAATGCGACTTCGAAAATCAAAAGGTTCTTTTCTTTTTTTCCTTTTCCAGTGATATTTACAGTAATATTTGAGAACTTGAAACTATCCATGAAGTTTGTGCTTTATCTGGTAAATTTGTGTTTAATTCGGTAAAGAACAAACTGAAAAATGTGTGAGTTTTTCGAATCGAATAAATTTGGACGCAAAGAAGTTGGGCCTTTTCGAAAAAAAATTCAATTATTTGGATACTTTTGTAACTGTGGCGATAACAATAACACAAAGCAAAGGGTTATTGCTTTTGTTTGATTCATTTCTGGTTTCTAATTTGTGAGCAATCGCAATTGCGATGATCAGGGCGACTAAGAGAACTGTAGAGATGAATTTTTAGCGGAGGATAGGAGTATGTACTGTGTAGACAACTGGATCTCAATTTGTTGAACACCAAGACTCCTTTCATTCCTTGAATTTTTTTTTGTGTTTGCCAGGAAATATGTTTACAAAGTACACTATCCTTTGTTTGGCTTTGTGGAGATGACGAGAATGGATATGTACTTTCTAAGTGACAATTTTAGCATTGCCACATAGATAATGTCTTTTAGTTTATTTTTTTACTTGAAATATAAATCATTCTGGAAGACCATTGTTTAGTGTTATTATATGTATTGCTATGGACTAGCACGAAAATGGCTGTTTATGTTGTTAATGCTGAAGATGAAAATTGATTTGCATTAGTTGACCCTTATTCCCTTGTTGTAAGGATTTATTTTCTGTTCTTTTCCTTTTAAATCAATTCACAAAAAAAAAGGATAGAAAGAAAAAAGACTTCTAAAGTAACATTTGCATTACAGGCATCTTCATCAGTTGCCAATATCGATGAGTGGAGATGGAAACTTAGCTTGCTTTTACGTAGTGAAAAGGATCATGAAATTGTTTCTAGAGATAAAAGGGATCGGCGTGATTATGAGCAGATCTCTAACCTTGCAAAAAGGATGGGCCTTTACAGGTACCAAGACATAATGTTATTTCCCTTTCTTTTTAATATGATTCTGTAATTTTAGTTCCTGTTATCAAGAAGGAAATTCTTGTTGTGTGGTATTTCTCATACATATTTATCATGTGGTAGCGAACTGTATGGCAAAGTGGTTGTTGTAAGTAAAGTTCCTCTGCCTAATTACCGTCCTGATCTTGATGAAAAGCGTCCACAGAGGGAGGTATATCATTTTGGTATTCAAGGGTGTGTGTGTTCTTTTTCCATGCCAATTGAAGGAACTTCAAAGTGTAATGTTATTTTAACAGGTTGTGATCCCACTTAGCTTGCAAAGGAGGGTCGAGGGTCTACTTCAGGAGCACCTTGACAGAATGCAATTATCTTCTGAAAATGGTAGAGACAATTTGATAGATAACCCAGATAGGAATCAGATTGAAGATGTAAACCAAGACGATAGCCAGGATTCCTTGGTTGATGAATCAGTCATGGAGAAGATTCTGCAGAGAAAGAGTTGCCGTATGCGTAATTTGCAGAGAACCTGGCAGGTGAGTCCTCTTCCATTTTTCCTTTTTGTTTCCTTTGAACCAATAGAGGTCTGATGCTGATTAATGAGGCTATCCTTAGCTTATGTTATGTCACAGTTACCTATCTGGGTCCATGTGTCTTAGATTTGGTGTGTCATGCTTTCCGGTATCAAACATGTGCACCAGGTTTTCAGTGTAAATATGGTAGTGTTGAATGATGTATTATTCAGCATGATGCACTTTTATCATGAGGTTTCTACTAATTCTCCACTATTGTTTTGACCTCGAGTTCCAAAACAGGAACATTTTATAGACTCTGATTTTGTAGGGCTGAATTTTGTACCAGTGCTGTGACGTTGGGACTGAAACTTCATACATTTTATAATTCCTTTGTGTCTATGCTTCTAATATGTTCATTATCAGAATTTTGTGAGCTCCATTTCCAGACAGTTTGAAAGAGATTCTGATTCTGCAGCCTCTCTAGATATTTCAGATTTATACTGCATTTCTCTTTACTCCATTTTACTTTTGCTGATTCCTGTTGGTCACTGAATTGGTGAACTTTGATTTGCAGGAGTCACCTGAGGGCGTGAAGATGCTAAATTTCAGGAAATCTCTCCCGGCTTCTAAGGAGAAGGAGAGGTTGCTTTCTGCAATTGCACGGAATCAGGTGTTGCTTTGGGGCTGAGATCTCCTATCAGGATTTTTCAGCTGAGTATGTTGAACAACATTCTCTGAATAATGGGGAACTGTAGAGAAAGTCTGGTTAAGATTGCCCTGTCCTGTTACTTTCTCATTTTTCAGTTTTCTATGTAAATGCGGTAGAACTACAGATTTTATGACTGAATTATCACCAAATGTGATGTCTTTGTGCCATGGAACTGATTGTGGATCTGAATCTATTGCTATTTCTGTGAAACATTTTTTATTGAAGGCTCCGTTATATTTCATGATAGAATGAACATATGAGGTGCTTTATTCAATATAGATATATTCCCTTTTTCCTTTAAGATGATCATGTGAAAAATTTGATTGAGTTGGTAGAGGCCTGGTAGGGACCTTGTCCCATGCATGAATTACAGATCCAAATTAAGTTTGGTTGACTATATAATAGGGTCATAACAAATATCCTTCCTGACTGCGTCAAATATATTGTAGCAACAAGAGGTAAGTCTATCTTTACACTTAGAAGTGAGATCAAGGACTTTATCAAAGAATTCCAAAGAAAATGATCATGACAAGACATCCCTTGGCCTGCTATTGAAGAAATTGTCAGAGGGCCTAAAAGAGCATGTTGTTATGTTGTGTTACCTAGAGTACATAAACTGTCTTTGTAGGCCCACTAGGATGGCAATACTCACATTGGTTATTTCATTTATTGTTTTTCCTGTGAAGTTAATTGTCATCGATCAAATATGTGGGACATTTGTGGTGTTGATTGTCACATATCTTCTAAGTCAATGTGTGCATTTGCAAAATAATTTTGAGTTCATAATACTTTTTTTTTTTACATGTTATTGGTTCTCTTTTCCAAGTTAATCAATAGTCATGGTCTCTAACGTTATTGTTTATTTGTATTGTGCTTTATCTCATAGAATTGAAATATTGTGGTACTTATGTCTATTTATGATTTTTTTTCCTTGGAAGCTAACAAGAAGGGGAGCCTTGGCACAATGGTTGAGTTGTTACTGTGTGACCTGGAGGTCATGGGTTTTAGGTGTGAAAATAGCCTTTTGCAAAATGCAAGGTAAGGCTGCATACTATAGACCCTTTGTGGTCTGACCCTTCCTCGGACCTTGCGATGTGGGAGTTTCGTGCACCTGGCTGCCTTTTTTTTCTTGGAAGCTAACAAAATATCGCTAGATGAGCTGATAAACTATGAGTTTACAAATGACTAGATAGTACCCTATATATTATGATAATGTCTTCACAAGTTCTATTTAGCTAAGTCGTCTGAGGACCTCTTTGGCAGCCTTGTAATATGATACACAGATATCCGCTTTCTCGATCATATTGACGATCAAGTTATGATATCTGCCAATCTTCAAGGACCAACCCTCTTCCTAAAAGACTGTGCAATATCATTTTGAGTGTGTCACATCCTTAGTGGGAAGAATAGCCATAGGCAATACATGCACATTATCCTCGTTTAAGTCAGTTGGCTCCTATGTGAACCAAACAAGTCAGCATGCTCGATCAGAATTATTCAAGTAACCATCACAATAAAGATTAACATCTTTCTGTAGGAGTGTTGACCTGCTTGGCTACCTTTTGCCCCCTACACAATCTTGCTGATTAAGTTCTCTTTCTATATACTAAGAATTCTTTTGATACCTCCAATGTCTCATGCTAGCCATTTTGTTGTGTAATAGTTTCTTATCCCCAAAGCATTTCTTGTTGAGAAGCCTCTATGTCTTTGAATATGCATTTGATTGCTCATGAATGAAATTTCTGGATACAATTGTGCTTGGGATTATAGACCAGAGAATTGCCGTGCCTCTAATGCTTATAATCCAATCCCTTCATCAGCTCTCTCTAAATAATGTGGACCAAAAAACACAGACAGATTGAACTTGAAGGATAGCTTACTTTAAATCAGGTGTATGAGATTGCTGATTCCTATTATAAGAAGTTTGACAAATGATCTTGAGTATGAAAAAATTATTCATGCAAGTCTCTGATGTGATATCATAGATTTATCAGCATGGGATATTCTTAATTAGAAACCTAATTGATGAGGGTAAATAATAACTTAATAAAAGAGCATATGGAAGGAACAAATCATGACCCTTCCTAACAAGTTAACTACCAAGAGTAGTATCTACCTTCCTGAAAATGCCTACGCAGTATTCCTTAGTTGTCCAGGTTTATCATAACAGATTCTGTTGCTTTACTCCTGTTCAATTATCGATAATTTTTTTGCCTTTCCTTATCTTTCAAATGATAATACAAAGATACATTATTTCAACTGACTTCTGGTTCCAGAACTGAACAAATGGCATTCTAGCAAATATTTACAATCTTAAGACAAGCTTTTGGCTGCTTAGCCTCTGCATTCTGAGTTTTGAAGTCATTATCCACTTGGATACCCATTTATATAATTTACATACTTGTGCTAAATAAATCTTATGTGCCATTGAAAACTGAAATGGATTGACTGTGGTATTATTTATTTGAATTCACCCAGAAATTGCATAACTGGTTTGCAGATGCTGATTTCATTTTCTGTCTAGCATCTCTCTTATGAACTGCATTTGCTTTGTGAAAGTTGTGTCAATGATTCTAACAAAAATAGATTCTTTGCAGTTCACCCAGTTAGTTTGTTCAAATATTGTCGCAGTTTAGGATTACTGTGCAGACTCTTCCTTTTAGGAAATATAGTTCTGAATGTTATTCACCTTGTATAATAACAGGTTGTAGTGATTTCTGGTGAGACTGGATGTGGTAAAACAACTCAACTCCCTCAATATGTTTTAGAGTCTGAAATTGAATCTGGTCGTGGAGCATTCTGTAGCATCATCTGTACACAGCCTCGAAGAATATCTGCTATGGCTGTTGCAGAAAGAGTTTCTACAGAAAGAGGAGAGCATCTTGGTGAATCTGTATGCTTTATCACATACTCTTTGCTTACTTTGTTTCTCGACATGATCTATCATTCAGTTACTCATCTTCAAGAAAGGCATTTCTCATTCAGGACTTTCTTCTTTCGTAGGTTGGTTACAAGGTTCGATTAGAGGGAATGAAAGGAAAGAACACACATCTCCTGTTTTGCACAAGTGGCATTTTGCTTAGAAGGTTGTTGGTGGACCATAATCTCAATGGTATAACCCATGTCTTTGTTGATGAAATTCACGAGCGAGGGATGAATGAAGGTGCTGTTCTTGTCTAACTTGATCAAATGTCATGGTCATTCAGTTCTCTGCTTGTGAGCATTCTCTGGAGTAGTCACTGTGTAGCATTACTGATTGTGTTAATTGTGTACTGCAGACTTCTTATTGATTGTGTTGAAAGATCTTCTTCCACGTCGTCGGGATCTGAGGTTGATTCTAATGAGTGCCACTCTGAATGCTGAGTTATTTTCAAACTTCTTTGGGGGTGCACCGACAATACACATTCCAGTAAGTTCATACCCTAATGTTACTGCAGTAATAAGAAAGGAATTTGTTTACAGCATTATAGATAGGTGGTGACAATATTCATGACGATCATCCTTATGACTTTAGCAGACCACACATCATTTTTAAGCTTCATTAATAATAGAATATCTCGCTTTTTGATTCTTCTCCTTTGATTTGCTATTGTGTGTTTCAGACTTTATATATGCATCTAATTGCTCAATTTTTACTCTAGTAGGTCTATGCTGGAATGGTTGTTCTTCTTGAATTAAAGTATATTTTGAATGTCTAATGGAAATAATGGCACTTACTAAATAACAATGCTAGCGTAAACTAGTTTAACATGTTTAAGATCAAGATGGCTTATTGGAGTGCTTCTTTGCCTTAGTTCTCTAATTGTATGCAAATGAATTTTGTATCATCAGATGGAATTATTAAAATAAACGATTAGCAAATAAGAATGCTCCTTCAGGTGGTTTAACTGGTTGAAAAATCTATGTTCCACCATTTTTGGCGAGTTTCCTTTCTCAGGTTACTAAACCTTGGTCTCTCACTTTTCTTTAGAGTAAAATGAATCATGGGTGAGTTGTCTTTTTGGTGGATTGGCCAGCTTCTACAGCCGTGTAGTATGAATCCTGGAATAGCAAACTTCATGTTTCCTGAAGTACTATCCTTACTGGATATGAAAATGTTCTATGAAGAATACATGCCAGTAGAGTGGTGGTTTTCTGTGATTTACTCAATGTTCCTTCATCTTAATGAGATCATCAGCACCATATGAATCACGAGGGGTAGATCTATTCTGATTACCAACACTTACTCAGAGAACCCTCTCCAGCAAGAGATCTGGACATTGTTTTTTAGTTCCCATAATATGGGAGAAAAGCATCATCTAAGTCTATATAAAATTTAAAATCTTATTAACAATGTGTGCAAATTTCCAGGAGCTACGCCAAGAGTTTTGCCAGACCACCTTCCTCCTAAGCTGTGTGGTCAAAGCTTCTAGGTCTCTGAACGAGCACTCTTGCTTCATCTTCATTATTGCCTTCTGTATTGAGTCAAACAGATCTTTTCTCATTTCCATTCCTATTTCTAAATCCTCTATATTGGCAAGCATGGATTGACAAAAGAGCTCTCATCAAAGTCAATCCTCTCTCTCTCTCTCTCTCTCTCTCTCTCTCTCTCTCTCTCTCTCTCTCTCTCTCTCTCTCTCTCTCTCTCTATATATATATATATATATATATATATATATATATATATTCTTTTTGCTATTTTTTCCTTTTTTGGTGCCAAATCGAAGTGAATCTCCAAAGTATTCAATGGAGCTTGATCTTCTTGGCATGGATTTATCCTAGGCGCAACAATAGAGTTGTCGCCGTGTGACTAGAGATTATGGGTTCAAGGCATGGAAACAGCCTCTTGCAAAAATGCAAGGTAAGGCTGCATACTATAGATCCTTTATGGTCTGCCCTTTCCCTGGACCCCATGTATGCGGGAACATCGTGTACCTGGCTGCCCTTCTTTGTTCTATAAATTGTCTCAATCCACATGTAGTGAGGGCCTTGTGCTGGGGTGCCTTGTGACATCTGGAATTAACTTCCCGCAACAATCAAAATTTCTCCTGAAAAGATACCCCCACTTTATTCAATAACGCCTGAGCAGATTTGCTCTTTATACTGAAACCACCCTCCCAGTCACCAAAAATCAGTCACAAGGAACTTGAACCACCTATTTCATGCTCAGCTATTTGGACAGTGCTTTGCACTTAAAATTTACCATTTGTAAAATAAATGAAAAATGATGCCAATATGCCTACTCTTCCTTGCACAAAAAGTACATGGTTGCTGAATGCAAATTTTATTGTTTTTTCTTCTTAATTGTGCTGGATAGGCTTGCAAAATCTGCCCAATGCACTATAGGCAGCACCTCAGACCATTATTAAATAATAAATAATATTCCACTTAAAGGTGTTCTTAAAGACAGGTTTATTAAGAACACACATAACTGTGTAAATGCCAAACTCTTCTTTCAAGCAAAGCTGGGGAACATAGAGATCATCTGAAGACTTAATCAACTTAAGAGGGCAATTCAAAATCGAAGTCCAAATTTCTTATCTGAAGCCATGCTCTCTCCCCTCTGCCACTAGAATACTCATTTATATTCTTATTAAGTGTTAGTTTATACGGACTTGGTCTATGACAAGATAGCCCAATTGCCGTCACAAATCCCACTCAAAACTTCACTCTTCTGTACCCCCTAGACCTATATCCATGTGAAACTCAATTCTTTTGTCAGTTGTCATGCACTCTCATTCAACCCTCAATAATCTTACGAAAAGGAAGAAAAAAACCCACCTCAAACAAGCAACCCCCTTCTCTCCTCTCAAGTTTCCAAAACTTTCCGAATAGCACTTTATTCCCTTGAATTCCAAGTCCTTTTCACCTAGATTTGTGCCCTTCCTGTTATTTATGTGATTTAGCTTTTACTACCCTTCCTGCTTTCTTGAAGGGTAGCTATTTGCACTTGCTCCGGTTGTTTGTCATCATCCTTGGAGTCTTAGAAAGGAACATCATGGCAATTTAACTAGGACAGGAATCCTTCCCCTCAACAGAAGTGTAGTTTCTTTTTCTAGAATTTTAATTTGACAGCCCATGTAAAAAAAATTTGGCCAAAGGTGCTAATTTCTGAAGTCAAGCAAAGGAATCTTGCAATAATGTTGGCCTTAATCTCTTCAAATAGTCTCTGCAAAGGATCAATTTGTCAGAATAGGTTGCAAATGTTGGATTAGAGGTAGAAAACATATACCTATCTCTGTTCTTTGGAATTTAGGATTTTTCTAAAATCTTCTCCTACCAAAGTAAAAAGGAGATTATGGTTATACTTTAGGTAGAAGCAGCACTGCTACTGAGCAAAATGGAAAATACTAGTGGTGTATTCCTCAAGTCATATTTTCCCACAAAGCCTGTTTACTCTCTGAAGGGCAACCCACTTTACTTTATGCCTAGAGTGAAAGGTCCCTATGGCAACACAAACTCCAAGAAGTTCCATTTGTTTGAAAAACACAGAAGTGGAGACAAAATTCCACAGAAGCCTTTAGTAGATCAAGAAAAGGTATCGCCACAGTTGGCAGAGTCTAAGGACTCTAAATATGTAGCTGATGAGTATAAAGTCCAAAAGCAGCATCAACTTTTTGTTTTATTTCTCAAAGCACCCCTAGCATGATGTTCCTTATCTGCCTTTAAAAGGCCAAGTTTGATGGAAATCCCATGTTTCTCGGAAAAAAGGCCACTGTAAAGATAGTTAGACTAGTCATTTTCTAGAAGATCCCAGCAACCTCTATTCCTCAAAGATCTAGAGCCAGACTAGTTTCTCCAATGAAATATGCTCAAGACCATCTTTGTGGCTTTGGAGATCATTTGCTCCTTAAGATTTACTCAATTTTAAGTGCTCTCTGGAGATTTCTTATGCCAAATTTCCTCCCTCAGACTGCTCTATGGAGAAATCCATGTTCCTGTGCCATTTCTTTAGCCACTTGGGCTTTTCCTTCCTAGGCAGCAAGCAGTTTTCTTATGCTCATGACATTTCCATGACTCTGTCAGTGATCCTATTTATGTCTTCCTCCAAAGATTCACTTTTTGTTTTGCCTCACTGATAGCCTGCTCTCCTCTTCCTCGTTCAATGCTTTTTGATCTCTTATGCTATATCAGAAACTTTAGATTAAAAGTTTGCTTCATACATTAGAAAGAGGAATGCATTATTGTTTTGACAGTGCTCGAACTTCCTTTTACTATTACTATTACTATTACTATTATTATTATTATTATTATTATTATTATTACTATTATGTTTATGCTTTCTATTCTTCAGCTGATTTTCATTTTTTAAGCTATCTTTAGGATCTTTGTATTTTTCAGTTCTTTAGAACTGAAATATTAGACATAATCGCACCAGTATATTCATTTGGGCTTGCATAGTTTGAAGGACACATTTCTGTTAATTATTACTGGGACTGTGATCTGAACATGGGTGATTCTAGTTTGAAACAGAAAACAAAATCAGATTTTCATTACTCGTTCAGTAATGGAGTTTCAATATTTATATCTTTCTTCATCTCAGGGCTTTACTTACCCTGTAAGAGCACTCTTCTTGGAGGATATATTAGAGAAAACAGGATATAAGTTGACTTCATTTAACCAAATTGATGATTATGGACAAGAGAAGTTGTGGAAAACACAGAGGCAGCTTTTGCCAAGGAAGAGGAAAAATCAGATCACTGCACTTGTTGAGGTAATACTGATGTTCTGAAAAGCATTTGACTGGAACTGTATCTACTACCAGTGATACGACATCAATTGTTTTGAGTAGAGAACTCCTATTTCTTATTCTTCCTATGCAGGATGCACTTAACAAATCAAGCTTTGAGAACTACAGTTCAAGGGCACGTGATTCTTTGGCTTGTTGGGCGCCTGATTGCATAGGGTTTAATCTTATTGAGGCTGTTTTATGCCATATATGTAGGAAAGAAAGACCTGGTGCAGCCTTAGTATTCATGACTGGCTGGGATGATATTAGTTGTTTGAGGGATCAACTCAGGGCTCATCCCCTCTTAGGAGATCCAAACAGGGTTATGCTGCTTACATGCCATGGCTCAATGGCTACATCTGAACAGGTAAAAGTTGACCTTTAATCTCAAAGCAGTTTTAAGGTCTATGGTGATTCACAGGCAGTTGTTCATGGTAGCCATGCTGCTATAGCCACCATCTAAAGGGACCCACTTGTAGCATGCTCTTCCTGTGTGTTGTCCTGTTTATTGGCTTTGTTGCTGCATTTTTATCTTTTGAAGTCCTTAAAATTGCATAAATTTATGATCTATTTTATAGCTTATTGCCTCATCATCATCATCAAAGCCTTATCCTGATTAGGGGTTGGCTACATGAATCTTGTTCCTCCATTCTCCTCTATCAAGGGTCATGGCCTCATTTAGTCCAAAAGCTTTTAAAGCTTTTCTCACCTTGAATCCTAGCTTATTGCTTATGATTTGCAATTCTTACTATTATATTTAGTAGTTCAAGAAATAATCATCTAAACAGGATATATGTTCTTAATTAAGGGAAATCATGTCAGAACCCAGCTTCCATTAGATTTTGCAAATGAGAAAGTATTTAGTGTCAAAAGTGAGCCTCTTCAGAAGCGATCTTCCAAAGCTATAGGAAACTTTTGGCAACTATGTTTAAAAACTTAAAAGATCGTTTTTGGCAACTATGTTTAAAAACTTAAAAGCTCATTTTTAAATTTTTAGATAGAAATTGTGAAATTTTCTCTAAAAAGTCATCGTAATTAGTCAATAGTTCAGCATACAGTTTAACATTGATTTCATGGCTAAAAGTTAACTTTTAACACTGGACATCCATACTTTTGACCTAATTAACCATGATGTGCCATCAAGTTATGTTAGCTTTACATCTGCAATGCAGGCTACTATAACCATCTCTCTGTCCATGCTTCTGATTCAAGTCTACTGGCTTTTCTAACAAAGCTTCATGTTCAATTCCTTGTGGTTCTTCCTTTTGTACATATAAAATCTTATGCTCTGTATTTGTAGCAAGATTGTATGGAGATTTGCTTACCAACAATGTCCAGCTGATTTTGCTTAAATAGGTAGCGATCCAATTCCCACTGCAGTTACCCCCCCTACTATATTTGAACATGAATGAGAAGTTTGGTTTTTATCAATGAACAAGAGGATTGGTTTTTGTCAGTGATGACTAATCCCTTTTTGTGGAGATTTCACTGCCACATTATGAACCACTTTGATTCTCATTTGATGCATGCTGAAATGCATATGGGTCTACCACCATATTTCTGCCTTCTGTTATAAAACGTGTTTCAGAAATGCTATATTTGATATGTTGTGCGTTCTTGGAAGTGACAATTGATCAATGTCTCTGCAAATTGTTCCGGAAGTTTATCTGATGGAACTGAAGACAGAATTTAAGAACTACAAGGAAAAAAATGGAAATGGATTGGAATTTCCTGATTGAATTCAGTACAAGCTCAGCCTCCTTCAATACAATTCTCCAATGACATCAAAGTAACACCCAAGAACAACATTTGGGAATCTCCTCCCGCTGGCCTTCACTCTTCTCTTTTTCCTATCCTCCCCCCAGTCTTCCCCCTCTGCTCTCTTAATCTCTTCCCTCTCCAACTGCCTAACCATCTGCATAACCATTCTAACTGTATAACAACCTGACCACTCTCTAGTAGACATCTGTCACTTTCCTCTTCCTGCAGCATGTATGTTTTTTCTTCTGGAATAGATGTATTGTACTGGCAGTGTATCATTACCCGCCCCTAACAGTTTCACCTTGTCCTCAAGGTGGAAAAATGGGAACTGAGCATCCATAACAGTACATAGTTCCCAAGAATTGTCGTATTCAGGTAGACCATGCCATTTAACCAAGACCTCTTGCTGATCATTCGGTAGAACTCTTACCCGCCTGATAGCTTCAGGTTGAACAACCAGTTCTAATTCATCAGTTAAATTGGTAGGCAGAGGCTGCGCATGTAACACCCCGGATTTTTAAGACATTTTAAAAAAAAATAAATAATAATGGTATTTTAAATAAGAGCATTTGGGATCCCATGAGAAAAGATTTATTCAACATTTTATTAAACCTATCTTAAAAACTCCGGGTGTTAGTTTTCCTTTCTCAAAATGGCGTACATGTAATTTAAACATAAATAAATAATTTGCGTATAAATCAACGTCAAATAAATAGGCGCCTTTATTTTAAATCAAATAAATGTCCAAAAGACAATAATAATATTGCCCAGGGTCTATCCATCATAACATCCCATATAAATGTCCAACATATGTCCAAAGATCTAAATCACATCCAATTATAAAGTATGCAGTCCATAATAAAATTCAAATGATAATCCACTCTAATGACTCACATTACTGTCTAAAACTATAGGGAAAACTAGTCTTCAGCAGCTCTCAAGGTTTATCAACCGCTTTTCCTTTCCTGGTGTCGTGCTCGAGATCTAAGGCATTGCAAAACAAAGCAATGCCTCAGCAAGCTATCGCTTGTGTAGGTACATAGACAATTAATGTAATAAATGAAAGAAATAATGAACAGTACTGATGAAAAATCTAACATTTATGAAAATAGTGATATTATAATGCCATGTTCAATAAATGCCAATTTATTCCATATGCTAAAACATAAAATTCAAGGAGTTAAAACATGACATGAATCAATAAAATGGAGCATACAACCAGAATAAGGGCACCCTAAGGTAATAGGTCCCACCACATCGCACTAACATCCCTGATTAGGGGTACACGTAGTCAACCTCTGAGTGTCGTCACACCCAGGCATATCATCCATAACCATGCTCATCATACATGCACACATAATAAGAATATGGGCCATCATGCTGCAGTGGCAACCCTCCATGGGTATCAACCACCGCCGCTCCCTGTCGACACCATAACGGGAGACTTAGCGTCTGTCCCCATGGAAAGGCTTAGACTGGTAGTGTGGACTATCCATGTTACCAAACCCCTACCGAATGCCATCTATGGGCAGGTGTCTATCATATCACAAACTCATCACATCATAATCTCAGAGGGTGGGTGGGTGGCCGGCCCTATCCCTCCTAGCATGACGCCCACCGGCAAGAGCACTCGTCATCAAATATAAAACACGGAAATCATATGTATATGCTAAAACTCAAGAGCACTTATAGCTTGCAATCCCCAAGACATACCCCTCATCCTGGGGTTAGCCTATAAAAGGACCAGCTAATAAGCCTCTATTCTCATTTCCATGTAAATCCATGCATTTTCTATATATATAATAAGAAATAAGTCTCTAATTAAGCATAACTAATTAACATCATGCTTGTAAAAGCATTTTAAATAAGTTTATTTAGTAAAAGATTTCAATTTGGAATAACCATCCTGTACGCAATGTCGCATGAAATCCACGGTAAATAATAATTGCATTTTAAAACACAATCACACATGATGTTATGTTTAAACATGGTTTAAAAATCAAGGCAAAACATTAGTTGTCGTCACCTATCTCAGTGTGAGACCACTAGCTTGCTAATAACTCTCTTTAACTGGTATATTCAAGTGCACCTGTACATGTCACATCACTATTTTAAAATTTTTCTAAATAAAAAGTGGTCATTTATAAGTTTTTAAGTTAAAACTAGGTCCGCGTCGTCAATACGGTCACAACGCATCTTTCGGATCGTGATTTGGACTCCTCTAGCTCCCAAAAATCAATATTAAGTGAAAATACTTCATAAATTAATATTTATTAATTTATAGGGTGTTTGGTGGGTGCACTGGTTTACACCAGCCCCGTTTACACCGGGTTACACCGGGCGCCTGTACACCGGGTTACACCGGCGGCCCCGGTTTACACCGGGTTACACCGGCACCCAGTGTACACTGGGTTACACGGGCAGCCCGGTTTACACCGGCGATGTGGAAACCGGCGCCTGAGAAGACGACCGGCTTCCGGTCATCTCCGGTGACCCTACAGGTGTCCAAATCACTTGGTTTTTGAACCATTTTGTTCCAAATTTTGTCTAGTTTCCATTTCTATCATCCTTTTGCATTGATTTCTCCAAAAACCATGTTTTTTAAACGATTTTTTTCAAGTTCCTAAAAACATCCCTAGGTACTGGTTTTTGGGTTTTATGGAGAAATCCACCGTTGGATCACTCCCAAATTTAAAGGGTTTGCTCTTGGGTCTCTTGTGCACTAGTTGGACGGTGCGATTTTCAAACGGACGAGGTTTGATCCGTGAAATCACGCTCCAACAGTAGCATGCACAAAGTTCCCAAAAAATCCGATTTTTTTCCTAATTTTTTTCATGCTTTTCTAATTAGTTTTCTAATTAATAAATACATAAAAACATGGATTTGAGGCTTACCTTGCACCTGGCTGGTGTTGCTCGTGTTGCCGGGGTTCCACTCGCCAGAAAAACGTGAATTTTTGCAGGATAGGTTTCTGAGTAAAGCTCAGTGAAAACGCTCAAAGTGAAGTGTTTTGGCAACCTGAGGAGGGTAGATATAGGCCTAGAGTCCTAGGGGAAGAGAACCTCTTCCATTCACGCCTCTTTCCATGGCTTCTCCGGCGATTTTGCCGGATCTGGGTACAGACGTGTGGAAGACGGGGGTGCCATTATCAATTTGGGCCCCTGTGTAATACGTTTCTGTCAAATGACAAAATTGCCCTTACAACTTCGACGGCTCATAATTCCCTCGTTTGAGCTCCGTTTTTTGCGTTCTTGGTGGCGTTGGATTCGTATCGACGAGCACTTTCTAATTCTTATGTTTTCAGGAAAAATTTCTATCTATAAATTTTTATTTTAATTTATTTAATAATTTACTATTTTATCCTAAAAATGAAGGATATTACAACGCATAAGAAGAGTTTGATAAGGATTGCTTGAGTTGGTAAACATGAAAAACAGGATGAATTCGGGTAGTTGCTAGTAGCTGCAATCGGTAAGCCACTTCTCCAACACGTTCCAACACCGAAAAAGGGCCAACCTTGGGCTTAACTTCTCATTGGGCCTCTTTGCTAGGCTTTTGAACTTAAAGGGCTGCAACTTAAGGAAAACCATTTCACCAACTGCAAACTACACATCCCTTTCATTTCTTGCCGGCTTGTGATTTCATTCTAGCTTGTGCCTTCAGTAGGCGGCCCTTCAATTCTTGTAGGATAATATTCCTATCCCTGAGCTGTTGATTGACTGCTTCAACAATAGATCCTTCATCAGTGAGTCGCATTAGGATAGGGGGTTTACGCCCGTAAAGGGCTTTGAACGGAGTCATTCCAGCAGCACTATGGTAAGTTGTATTGAACCAGAATTCTGCCCAAGGAATCCACTGAGGCCATTGTTTGGGATGGCTATAAGTGAAGCAAATGTAAGTACGCCTCCAAGCAACGGATAGTGACTTCAGTCTGCCCATCCATTTGAGGGTGATAGGTAGTGCTCATGTTAAGGACTGTTCCAGCTAGTTTGAACAATTCTGTCCAGAATTGACTAATAAAGAAGCGATCCCTATTAGACACGATGGAACGTGGATAACCATGCAGCCTGACTATTTCTTTGGCAAAGAGAATAGCAACGTCTTGAGTTTGTGAATGGATGTCCCAAAACTAGAAAGTGGCTCTACTTGGTAAGATGGTCAACTACTACCAGAATTGTATCCACTCCTCGTGACTTAGGTAAGCCTTCAATGAAATCCATTGATATGTCATCCCAAACTTGGTCAGGGATGGGTAACGGTTGAAGCAGTCCACCTGGCTTTTAGTACTGGTACTGATTTTGTTGGCACACGTCACAAGTGGCAACAAACTGTTGTATATCTTTCTTCATCTCTTCCCAAAATACCAGATTGGAGATCCTCTTGAATGTACGAAAGAATCCAGAATGCCCACCTGCCGGAGTTGAATAAACTTATGTAAGCAAAGTGGGAATTAGTGAAGAAGATTTTGGGAGAACCAACTTGTCTTGGAAGAGTAGAAGGCCATTCTTCAACGAGAAACCAGCATGACTGTTAGGATTGGCAATGATGTCTTGAATGATGGATTTGAGTTGTTTGTCTCGTTGTATTTCTTCTTCCAATCCTGACAATCCTTTATAATGAACTGTAGAGAGAGCCATCAATTCGTAATCTGGAGCTAAGTTAGAGTGGGCTGAAGGGCTTTCTAGCCGGTTTGGGCTACCTTCCCGGGTAGTGTCATTAGCTTTTCTGAAGAGGGCATCCGCTACTCGGTTCTGCTTTCCAGGTTTGTATTGGATTTCAAAATCATACCTAATGAGTTTGATCACCCATTTCTGCTGCTCTGTGTTTAGGAGTCGTTGATCTAATAGAAATCGAACTCTTCTGATCAATCCAGATTATAAAGTGTCTACCCATCAAGTAATGCCGCCATTTTTGGACGGCTAGAACAATAGCCATGAGTTTTCTCTCATAAACGGATTTAGATTGGGCGCGAGGAGTGAGTGCTTGGCTAAAATATGCAATCGGTCTCTTTGCCTACATGAGAACAGCTCCTACTTCCCTGCTAGATGCATCAGTTTCCAGTGCGAATTGTTTATTGAAATCTGGAATAGCCAATACGGGAATGGACGTCATGGCATGCTTCAGGGTATCAAATGCAACCTGAGCCTCAGGACTCCATTTGAAACTGCCTTTCTTAAGCAAGTTGGTGAGTGGTGCTGCCATCAACCCATAGTACCTAACAAACTTGCAGTAATAGCCTGTAAGGCCTAGGAATCCTCGTAGCGCTTGGACATCTTGTGGAGTTGGCCAACTTAGCATGCATTCGATTTTGGCGTTATCAGTTGCTACCCCACGTGCTGATAGTACATGTCCAAGGTATTCTAAGGTGGGCTGAGCAAAGAGGCACTTCTTTTTATTAACAACCAGCTTATTTGATTCCAAAATCTGTAGGACCACGGTTAGGTATTCCAAGTGCGTATCCATGTTAGAATTGTAAACCAATATGTCATCAAAGAGGACTAGAATGAACTTACGGAGGTGCATGTAGAAGATGTTGTTCATAAGGGATTGGAAGGTAGACAGAGCATTGGTTAAGCCAAAAGGCATGACCAGGAACTTGTAGTGTCCTTCGTGTGTTCTGAAGGCCCTCTTGGCGATATCTTCCTCCTTGATACGGATCTGAGATCTAATTTGGAGAAGACAATAGCCCCTCCTAACTCGTCCAGTAAGTCATCGATTGTGGGTATTGGAAACTTATCAGGAATAGTAATCTTGTTCAAAGCACTATAGTCAATGCAGAACCGCCAGCTCCCATCCTTCTTGACCAACAGTACTGGGCTGGAAAAAGGGCTGGTGCTTGGGCGAAAAATATGGGCAATTAATAACTCTTGGATGATCCTTTCTATCTCATTCTTTTGGCAGTGTGGGTAGCGGTATGGTCTGATGTTGGGTGGTTCGACTCCTTCCTTTAGACTGATAGAATGGTCTTGCATTCTGCTAGTCGGCAACTGCAAGGGTTGGTCGAATAGATGGGAGTATTTTGCCAAGACGTGCTCAATCTGTGACGGGGCTCCTTGAACAATGGCATTGGCGAGGGTCGAAGAACCTTGATACTCAATCAGGAACCCTTCCCCATCGCTTGGCTTGAGCTTGAGGAAAGATTTAAGGGTTTCCGGCGATCTGGATAGAGTAGGGTCTCCCTGCAGAGCAATATGCTTGCCCTGTAGGGAAAATGCCATCGTGAGATTTCTGTAGTTGGCTGCAACTTCCCCCAAGGTCTGCAACTAGGTGATGCCGAGGATGGCATCAACCCCATGTAGCTTGAAGGGATGGAGATCTTGTTGAATGTCGACGCCGGGTAGTGAGATGGTGACATTCCGGCAAACTCCAGCTCCCATCATGTAGTGCCCGTCCCTGACTTGTACCCCAAATGGCTGGGTATCAGTTACTGCTAACCAGAGATCCTCCACCAAACTCCTGGAAATCAAATTATGCGAAGCCTCGCTATCGATCAAAATCACCATCGATGTTTGCCCTATGTTTCCATTTAGCTTCATAACTCTGCCCTGTGTGAGACCCGCGATGGCGTGCAGAGAGATCTCCATTGGAGGGTTCTCCCTGTTGAACATATCCTGTTCCCCCTGCGTTCGAGGTTTGTCGGGGCTTGCTTCATTGTCGTCATCGGCCAGGAGTAAAACCTATAGTTGTCAGCTCTTGCAATGATGGCCGGAGGTGAAACACTCATTGCACTTGTAGCAGAGCCCTGGTGCCCACTTTTGCTAGAATTCCCAGTCAGTGAGGCGCCGGAAAGAGTCCCTGCGACCGTTGCCAGCATCGCTAACCCTAGAATCCTGTTCTCCCCGCGTTCCAATCGTCTCCCTCGTCGCATCTGGTGCCCGAGTTAGGGTTTGGGCGAAATTAGGATTTTGCTCTTGAGAGTTGGTTCCTGGGCTCAGACCCCTCGTGGGGACGGTAGTGGGTCCTGGGATTTTTGGCCCACCTCCATACCTATTTCCATGGGCCTTCACTCGATCCAGTGCCGCATTCTTTTCCTCGATCTTTTGGGCCAAATACATAAGCCCATTTAGGGTGTCGGGCTTGAACATACAGACTTTGGCTTTTATCTCTTCTTTAAGCCTGTTTACAAAGGTCCCTTTGAGGAGCTTGTCGGACAAGTCCACTAGGGGGCTTGATAGAAGCTGAAAGCGTAGACGGTAGTCGCCGACGGAGCTGTCTTGCCTAAGAGCAAGTAGGGATTCGTAATCGTCGTCGGCCTTCATCGGACGGAATAGTCGGAGGAGGGCCGCTCCAAATGCCAGCCATGACTAGAATGACGTCCGTGATTCTACCCATAAAAACCAGTGCAGCGCCTCTCCTTCTAGACAGACGGCGGCCACTGAAACCTTGTCACCGTCGGTGACCTGGTTTTCCTGGAAGTATCTCTCCACCTGGCATAGCCACCCGTACGGGTTCGAACCTTTGAATATCGGAAAATCGAGCTTCCAATGATGAACTTCAGTTGCCGGGAAGTCCGGTACTCCCGATTGGTGTAGATTTCCTCCATTTGAACTTTCCCCCACTTTGTTTGCCCTGCTCCTCCCTCTTTCCACTTCCCGGCGTGGTGAATTGCCCGCCATCTCATCTCATTGGTGCATCCAATTCCAGATCTCCAACAAGTACTCCCCCATGGCCGTGACATTATCTTGCATCCAGCTCAGATCTCCCTTGAGGTTGCCAAATTCCATTCGCATCCCTTCCATCTCCTTCTCCATACTCTCAGTGCGTTCCATACTGGTTCTAACCATGCCCCAATTTAACTGGCTCTGATACCAATTGATGGAACTGAAGACAGAATTTAAGAACTACAAGGAAAAAAATGGAAACGAATTCGAATTTCCTGATTGAATTCAGTACAAGCTCAGCCTCCTTCAATACAATTCTCCAATGACGTCAAAGTAACACCCAAGAACAACATTTGGGAATCTCCTCCCACCGGCCCTCACTCTTTTCTCTTTTTCCTTTCCTCCCCCCAGTCTTCCCCCTCTGCTCTCTTAATCTCTTCCCTCTCCAACTGCCTAACCATCTGCATAACCATTCTAACTGTATAACAACCCGACCACTCTCTAGTAGACATCTGTCACCTTCCTCTTCCTGCAGCATGTGTGTTTTTTCTTCTGGAAGAGGTGTATTGTACTGGTGGTGCATCATTATCTAACCTGTTTGTTGTCGTATTACCTATTGAAGGAGATGAAGATCCAAATTCCCACTGTAGATACCCCCCCCGTACTATATTTGAACATGAGTGAGAAGTTTGGTTTTTATCAATGAACAAGAGGATTGGTTTTTGTCAGTGATGACTAATCCCTTTATGTGGAGATTTCACTGCCACATTATGAACCACTTTGATTCTCATTTGATGCATGCTGAAATGCATATGGGTCTACCACCATATTTCTGCCTTCTGTTATAAAACGTGTTTCGGAAATGCTATATTTGATATGTTGTGCGTTCTTGGAAGTGACAAATGATCAATGTCTCTACAAATTCTTCCAGAAGTTTATCTAACCTGTTTGTTGTCGGATTACCTATTGAAGGAGATGAAGATCCAAAATCATACACTCACCACTATATTACTGAGTTCTGATTGTTCACCATGTCAATGATTATGATTGCAGAAGCTCATATTTGAGAAGCCTCCACCTAATGTGCGTAAAATAGTTCTTGCGACAAACATGGCAGAGGCAAGCATCACCATCAACGATATTGTTTTTGTAGTTGATTGTGGAAAAGCTAAGGAGACCACATATGATGCTCTGAACAATACACCCTGTTTGCTTCCATCCTGGATATCGCAAGCTTCTGCTCGCCAAGTAAGTTATCTCATACCTTAGCTTTCAACTTTCTTTGCACTTGTATGATGCTATCCGCTTGATTTTTCTCTCATGGAAGACACCAGGAGAGCTCGTCTGCCATTTACTTGAGGTGTTGTTGAGTGTTAGAAGATGAATGTTTCTGCTGACTTTCTATCTTCTACCCATGTTTTTTCCAATATCTGCTGGAAGAAACATAATATTTTCATTGTAAAAAGAACACGTACATGCTTATTGTGGACTTAATAGTAGATAGAAAAAACTTCACAACTATTTCTCTGTTGCCACTGAAACCAGGAGGTAATGTGGAATTTAAAATGAATCACATTTGGAAATTCTTTATTTATCTTTAAGTTATGATAATGGTTCTGCTTGGTTGAGCAGCATTGTTTGATAACGATGACAACTTAAATTCAAACTCTATTGGCAGCGCTGTAGCTGCCTGAGCTCCCCTTCTCTTGTGCTTGGAAAGAAGTAGGGGAAAGTGAAAATCTGAATATTCCTGAATGGTTGGGAATGGGAATAATGGCCTGTAATGCTAGACAAAAATCTGGAGCACTGTAACAGGAAGTACTTGCTAAGGTGGGGAAGTGTGTGGCTTGGGGAATCACGTTTCAGAAGTGAGAAACAAAACACTTCCTAAAACCGGGAGAACAAATCACCCATTTTTTGTGAAATGCATTTTTTCTTGCTCTAGGGCTGTAAATATGTTTTATGGCTTTGAAAATTGAATAGGGTAAAAGGGATCATCTGGTTAAAAAAATAATCCCACTTGTACAGTTTGTTTTGCTGCCAGAACCCATTTAAAATAGAACTTCTGTCTTGTTTTCTATTAAATGATTACAGTTTCTATTATTTCCATGATACTTTAAGATAATAAAATAGTATTAGTTTATGTGAATTTAGAATAACTTAAAGATGTCTTGAAGCTATTGATGAGCATGTGAGTGGGACTTACTGTTTCTTAATAACAGCGCTACTAATGCAAGTGGTCCTACAGCTTTTAATAACCGAAATAATTTTTATGTGCAAAGCTATATAAAAAACTCTTCGGTTTCTGGATTTTTGACTTTTAAATGATTTTAATAATTGAATTGAGGGGCCAAATTGAGCTGATGGTGGACACTTGTTTTTACTAATCCCACTTGTAGGCTGTATCGATGTAAATGGTCCCAATTTTTTAAATAATCCAAAATGACTTTCAAACCCGTTGAATCATTGAGAAGAGTGGGAACCAGGGGTTTTACTAATCCCAGTTGTGGGTCCTATTGATGTAAGTGGACCCAATGTTTTTAATAATTTGAACTATTTTTGTGTAATGTGGTAGCCAAAAGCCTGAAACTTCGCTGGTTAGTGGCCTTTAAATGGTTATATCATTGAAAGAATGGTGCCCACTATTTTTGCTAACCAACTTATGTAGCCCTCAATTTGATAGCTATACTTCTCTCTTCTTTTAAGAATTAAATTACTCTATTTGTTTTCCAAATTCAAAATTTCAAAATAGAAAAAAGAGCACTTCCTGCTTCTCATTTCATTTCACTTCTGTTTCTGTTTCTGTTTCTGCTTCCCGCTTCCCGCTTCCCCTTCCCCTTCTCCTTCTATTTCTGCTCCACGCTTTAACAACGATGATCCAGAGCAGTCGCCCCTGAGAAATCAAATAACTGTGGATCATGATGCTGTAGAGCAAACTGAAAATAATAGTGGCTGTTGTTATAGTTTAACAACTTGCGACTTAACTCAGAAAGGCTCAACCTGAAATTTGAGTCAAACTTGTCTATCAAGTCAATCAGCTTGAAGTGTTTTTGAAGTTATAGACTTGACTTGTAATTAAGGTAAAAGGGTTTAAAACTAAGGTTTTAAAAGGAAAATTGATGTACTACAGCATGCAAAATGACCTAATCTATATGTTGAGATCAAATCAGAATTTACTTAAATAAAAAAAACATTAATCAAACTACGAGGAGCACTTTAACATGCAGAAAATCAGTCTTAATTAGTATAAATAGCCTACAATGAGTTATAGGCTCCTAGAGGTGAAGGCGGGGCTCCTAGTGTAGTAAACTGTAGATAGTAATCCAAAAGGTCTGGCTGAACTCATACTCTGTGACCCAAGTACAATCAGATGCAAGCTTGTCCTTCCACTTGACAAGGAATTTTTGATAACCCCCTTGTCTATTGGATACTATCTAATTGTCAAGTATGTCCTCTACCTGCTCTTTTTGGGGACGAACCTGTGGTTGCAGAGGTAATGGCTGCATAGGTGGGGCATGGGGCCAAGGTCTCTGGATGGGCTGCTGGGATCAGTTCTCAGGTCACGGTTAAGAATAGGATCTATGGGTGAATTGGTGGAGTGACGAAAAGGAACTAGATCCTTCACATTAAATGTTGAACTAATTTCCTAATTAGGAGGAAGATCCGAGATATTAGCGTTCTCCCCTACCCTCCTCAGTACTCGAAAGGGACTGGCACTGTGAGCTTGTAATTTCTAAGTGATTCCCTATGGAATTCGTTCAGGTCTCATGCGGACCATGACATGATCACCTGGTTGAAATTTCTTGTATCATCTATGCAAGTCAGTAGCTAATTTATATTTCTCGTTATTTAAACTAATCCTTTGCCTAAGCTTAGTATGCAAATAATGTATATGCTGTGCAAAGGACTGGGCTAAGATGGCCTATGTGATGCAGACAGGGGTATGTGATCTATAGATATCTTAGGCTTGTATCCATGAATGACTTCAAAAGGTCATTTACCAGTTGTCCTATTAACATAATTATTATATGCTAACTCAACAATGGTAAAATGTTGTCTCAACTGCTAATGTGATCTTCTACTAAGCACCTCAGCAAATTTTCTAGGCCTCGACTCACAACTATATGACCATCTGTTTGTGGGTGGTAAGTAGAGGAGAATTGAAGCCTAGGGCCCATCATATGCCATAGTGTCTTCCAAAAATAGCTAACAAACTTGACATTCCTGTCAGATATTATGGACTTTAGTAACCCATGTAATCGGACTATTAACTAAAAAAGATATTGGCAATTCTAAATGCATTTACAATCTTAGAGTAAGGAATGAAGTGGGCCATTTTAGAAAAATGGTCCACATCAACAAATATAGAATCGTGCTTCTTGATAGTCTTGGTAGTCCAAGCACCAAGTCTATGTTCAAATCTTGCCACGGGACTTGCGGCATTGGCAAAGGGGTGTACAATTATATATTCAGTTTGTGCTGCTTTGCCTATCAACTAGTATAGCTTTGCCCAATGATTTTGGCAACATCCTGTGGGAGACTAGGCCAACAGAACCTATCAGAGACGAGCAATCGTCTTGTCACGACTGAAATGGCTAGTGTCCTCGCCCGCGTGGAGCTCCTAAACGAGAAAATCTTTCAAGGAAGTGCGGGGAATACATAAACGAAGGCCTCTAAACAAATATTCATCATCTAAGAGGTACTCCCTAGCACATCGTATTTGACCCTTTGTTAGTTATGTTTAAATGTCTCCAAAATCTGAGCACGATAGATAATCCTCTCTTAAACTCTTCAACTCAATGATCTCATCCTGTAAGGTGTGTAGTAACCACCTTACAGTGCATCTGTAGGTTTATTCTCCACCCTTACCTTGTGATTAAGCACAAATGAATATTCTTTAAGAAATTCAACCCATTTGGCATGCTACGAGTTTATTATTTTTTTTGAAAGCTGAGGTAGCACAAGGTCTCATGGTCAGAGAACAAGACAATTTGTTTGGCAATAAGTAATACCTTCAATGTCGTAATGCCTAATGATTGCATAGAACTCTTGTCATAGGTGGAGTATTTTTGCCGTGTGTCATTTAATTTCTCACTAAAAAATGCCATGGGATGACTCTCTTGACTTAGAAGTCCTATACATAAACCAGATGGATTGCATGTCACTTCAAAAACCTTTGAGAAGTCCGGTAGGTGCATATTGGAGCATCAATCATCCGTTCATTCATTTCTTTGAATGCTTTGGATGCAGCGTTCGCCCATTTACACTCCACCTTCATGCAATTAGTAGTGGGAGCTATAATGGAATTGAACCCATGGATGAAGCGACTATAGAAGGTCGCTAACACATGGTAGTTGCAGACCTAGTGAATATTTTGTGGCTCGCTCCACTTCATGATGGACCTCACCTTCTCTGGGTTTGCAAAGATGTCCTAAGAAGAAACCACATAGCCTAAGAAAACAACTTGTTGGAAAGCAAATGAACATTTCTTAAGATTTGCTCATAGCTTATTTGTCCTCAGCGTCTCATCGATCTACCTTAAGTGGATGAGGTGCTGTTCCTGGTTTTGACTATAGATCAAGATGTGGTTGAAGTACACGACCAGGACCTTAACGATAAACGGCCTCAGTATGTGTGTCATGATCCTCATGAATGTACTAAGGGCATTCAAAAGCCCAAAAGGCATGACGATCCACTCATATAAACCATCCTTTATCTTGAAGGCGATCTTCCACATCCCCTGGATAAATATGGACCTGGTGATAGCCGCTTTTAAGGTCAATATTTGAAAAGATCGTGGCACCCACCATCATGTCTAGCATATCGTTGAGCCTTGGTATAGGAAATTGATACTTGACCATGATTTTATTGATAGCTCGCTTGCCCGCACACATCTTCCATGACCTATCTTTCTTGGGGGTGAGCAATGCGGGTATGGCACAAGGACTCAAGCTCTTCCTAGTGAAACCTTAATAATTCATCTACCTGTTTCTTCAACTAAGCATGCTTCGTGGGATTCATTCTATAATAGAGAGGGTCCGAAACACTTGATTCGGGGATCGGATCAATATGATGCTAAATATCCCGCGTGAGAGGTAGCTCATCTGGTAAATCATTAAGAAAAACATCTTGATACTCATATAGAACGGGTGCTACCTTGCTAGGGTACTCAGGATCCGGTAACGATGGGGTCTCTTTTGCCACTAGGGCATAGAAGAAAGGCTCATCTCTAGTGTCCCTCGCAAATACGGCTGCGCTGACATTGTGTAGGCCTTTAGCTTTTGCCTTGCTTACCATGACTGCTTTGCTGTTGCCTTCTTTTGCTTAGGTGACGCTTTGGGTAGTAGAGGCTTGAGTTGGATTCTCTTGCTAGCATGCAAGAAAAGCACGAATTAGGCCAGCCATAGATAGTAATGTCCATATCATAAAGCCATGGCCTACTTAAAATAATATGACATTCATCCGTAAGCACCACAACACACCATAAGGTGTCCTTATATTTTAGAAATTCAATGGAACCTGACACCTTTGAGTAACTAGGAGTGATGAAGAAGCATCAACCCGCTCAACTCTGTAAGGTCTAGGGTGGGGAAGGGGCGAGTCCTAAGCGTGAGATAGCATGGGTCAAAATTATATTCGTGCAGCTCCCACTATCAATGACAACTTTACAATTCTTTTTGCCACTCTTGACATATGTATGAAAAATGTTCGTCCTACACCAATAATCACTACCCTTTGGGTGCACGAGAGCACACCTAACTACTGTCGCACATGGGGTATTACCCTCCCCATGGGGCCTCCAGGTCTCTCAATTGTTCACCTCATGGGCCCCTTCGTCATCACTGGCCTCACCAATAGACTTATAAACCTCCTTGGGCATCCTTCATACCTATTGTCTTCATCCTCACCTTCTATAAACAAGGATTTAGAGGGGGTCCTAGAAGGGCATTGTGCAACAACATGTCCAAATCCTTGACATCTATAACACCTAGAGTTGCTGTTTACTCTTGAACTCTTTCTTGACACAACCTTTCCTTTATTGACATTCGATGTCCACAATTGCTTGAGTTCTAGGTTGATTTCCAAATGTAGATTTAGCCTAGGATTCATACTGCTTAGTGGGTTGCAGTTTGAGATACCGCTCTAATTCTTGCATTGTCGAATAGGCGTGATCTAAGGAATTTATGTTATGGGAAATGAGTTCTTTCTGAAGCTTAGGGTGAAGGCCTATCCTAAACCTAGATAAGGTCACAGAGGAAACCTCCCTTACATTGCACCTCATCATAAACTCATCGAACCGAGCAATGTATTCAGTGATAGACAGGCATCCTTGATGTAGGTTCTGCCATTGATCTAGTAACCTAGAATGGTAGGACAAGGAAACAAATTTCTTCGTTAGCTTTTCCTTCATGTTGTTCCAAGTGGAAATGGGTTGATGCATGGCTGCATCTCGTTGATGCTCCAAATTAGTCCAATAGAGCCTTGCTTGACCAATCAGTTTGATCTTGGCAAACTGGACTCATTGCTTTTTAGACATTTTATACTAGTGAAAGTAATGATCCATGTCCAAAAGCTAGTCAAGAAATTGCTTTTGATTCAGTTTCCCATAATAGGTAGGGGCCTCAAGCTCGACAGATTTCAGGGCCTAATTTTCAGTGATATGTGGCTTATAATCTCGATGATAGTGATTACTATCTTCTCTGTGGTGATCTCGCTCCTACATAGCTAGTCTAGCACGTGCATTACCTATGAGAGGTTCGGGTCGCTACTTTAAGGCCTCAATGTGGGAACCCTGATCATCCAATCGTGCTGTTAGTTCAGCATGCATGCTGATTATATGATCATTCAACTCAGCCAATTGTGCCTGAATTTTCTGAAGGATTTTGCTAAGTTGTGAATTTATTGGATGGTAGGACTAACTTGCTACGGGTAGACATATACTAGGATGCATTGACTCTGTGGTAAGCTATGTAGTTGCAGGCACAAGGCACACCAAGGCGCAAGGAGTGCAACTCATGCCTAAAGCGACTAGGTAACACGGTGCACATTAAAAGCCCATAACGTGTGTGTGTGTGTATAATATAAGTAAGATCTTTTCTTATTAAAGGAGGGGCCAGAATTGATAATGACACCCCCTTTCTTAAAAACAAAACAGACCCGAGTCGGATCTGACGAAGGAGACAAAAAAAACCCGAGAAAGAGAGAAGAGGAGGAGAAGAAGAAGATGAAGAAGAAGAAGGGGAAGGAGGGGGGGGGGGAGAGAGAGAGAGAGAGAGAGAGAGAGAGAGAGAGAGAGAGAGAGAGAGAGAGAGAGGCGAGCTCGCTGGGGAAAGCCGTAGCACGCTGGCGAGAAGGAAAGAAAAGGCTGTAGGTTTGCCAGAGTTGCAAGGATTCGTCGGAGAAGACGATGGCTTGGCTTGTCGATCCGAGTTGATCATTCTCTTTAGTGCATGAGTAAGAACCAAAGCCCAAGTAAATTTGATGATCTGTGTTGTTTTAGGGAACAAATGATTGATGATCAACGATTTAGATTGATTTAGTGCTTGGAATCGAGGGCACAAAAGTTGCAAGGCACGACTAGTTGCACTGCAACTTTTCCCTCTTGCGCTTACCCATAGTCGAGTCGCACCCATGCGCCTTTTTGTGCCCAGCGACTAATCGCGCCTATGACTACATAGGTGGTAAGTACCCTAAACCTATATACAATACTCTAAATCTAAATGGAATGAGCACATGAGACCACTAGAATGCAACTAAATACAACGACCTAGAATGTGCTTTGTAGAGTTTGTCATGGGTCAAGCTACGCGGTTAGCTTGCTGGGGGTGCAGGGGGTGGAGTCCTAGAAAGGTAAACAAAAATCATGTTTTGTGATACTTAAAAAACATAGCAAAATCTAATGCAAATCTGGAGGGGGTACAAATGCAAACTAATGTAGACCCTATAAGCAACCTTATGTTTTGATACCAAATTTCATGTAGGACAACATGCAAAATGACCTAATCTATATGTTGAGATCATATTAGAATTAACTTAAATAAGAAAACATAAATTATAGCCTACAATGAGTTATAGGATCTGAAGACTACCCTAGATCTCTACCGATTAAGGTAAAATCTAAATTTCAATTTGGATCGTCCTTCTAATTAATGAATGGTTCTGATTAAGCTTCAGATCTAGGGTTTAGGAATTTAATGCTTGATAAGAATTCTAGATTATTACCAACGCAAATCATGTAACCACACGCGGCTTAGAAGTCGTTTGCTAAAAGACAAGGTAGAAGAGTACTGACTTACAGAATGGGATGAAACAATATTAATTCGTACTTATACCGAATGCAACTTCACACCTACGAGAAGGAAGCTAGAATGAGGAATCCACCAAGTCTAATGAAATTTTCATTCATTATTCATGAAAAACTACTTACACAAAAGGGAAAAAGGTCTTAAGTAGGGGACAGCCAACCCTAATCTAGTAAAAAGACAAAATTGCCCCAACTTAAGTCACAACACACTAGGAAACCTAATACCCTTAGTGGTAAATATTCAAAGTAAACTAAACTATAGCATAACATAAAATAAAAATAAAATGTGGGATGACAGTCCCTATAAAAAATTCTAGCAAGTTTTTGAAAAAAGCCTGCTGGTTTGAAGTGCTTCTTAATGCTCCTAATTAACCTTTTTGCCTTGTTATCCAACCAAAGGTGAAAATTGAACCATAAATAAAGAGAAATAGTCCACACTTGCAGCATAAGTGAAGAGAGAATAGCAAGAGGAAAAAAATAAGAGAAATTTCAACCTTATTTAACCATCAAACAAAACTACACAAAAGAAAGTCCTAATCCCTTTCGTAGACATAGGAGGGTGTCACTTTTTTGTCCCTCAAGTGAAAGATGAAGGTACCCTTGTAAAAATGGCTTAAAGCAACTTAAAATATCACTAAACACTTTTAGGGTGGAAATCCTAGACAACTTAGATTTTAAAGAGAAAAAAACATAACTAGACTATTCAACTGTAATTTCAACCATTTGCTGTTTTTTCTCTTTTTTATTCTTGTGTTGTAATTTCTGAGTATATTAATGAATGGATGAGATGCTTTTGATCATACACCCCCACTTAAAAAAGAACTCATCCTCAAGTTCAATAACTTCATTCAGAGATTTGTCATGCCCTCATCCTCGGACACAATTTGGAAAAAGTAATCAGGTAGTTCGTGAAAAAACCCACTTTCATCCTTTCTAAACAGTTCGGAAATTCTTGTTTTACTTCAATTCCTTCATACTTAAATCCATAATGTATTATCTTGTCAAGATTGCGCTCGATTATCTTTGTTTCCAACTCAAACCATTGTTAGGAATTGCATACCCATCAGTCTAAACCAATTTCTGTGATCAGCTTTGGACTTATTCTTTGTGTCAATGCTTCAGTTACTCATCTCGCATACAAACACATCAATGGAAAATGCTACCTTATGATCTGCAATGGACCAATTTTCCGCTATCCACACAAGTAGTTTCTATGTCTCTAAACAGAGAGATGATGTCACAGAACATTTATTTGTATGGCCAAAAGTTTATGCATCCATGGATCCACGTTTGAGTCTCCAACTCGTTTGTGACCCCCAATTATGTTATAATATTCATAGCATATTTTATTGCTTATGTGAATGATCATCATCTTCTTACCAAGTTTGAACTGTTTCTGTAGAGAAGGGGTAGAGCTGGACGTGTGCAACCAGGAGAGTGTTATCACCTGTACCCAAGATGTGTATATGATGCTTTTGCAGAATATCAACTTCCTGAACTTCTGAGGACTCCTTTGAATTCACTGTGCTTGCAAATAAAAACTTTACGGGTTGGAACCATAGGGGAGTTCTTGTCAGCTGCTTTGCAGCCTCCAGAGCCACTGGCTGTAAGTATTCCTAGTGAGATTAAATCCATTGGTATTTATGCATCAAGAACTTTCTCTTTGCAGTTTACATTTCGTGCAATGTACAATGAGTGCAATTTATGTTTAGGGGTATATAAATAAAGTACTTGACAACAACCTAATGCTAACTTCATATAATTAGGCTGAGTGAAGTTATGTATGGTATCCTGCTTCCTCACACCACTCCCCACCATAAAGGGCACAGCACGGTGCATGAAGCTCCCTGGTATGTGGGGTTCGGGGAAGTCTCACAATGGGTCTATGATTTGCAGCCTTACCTTGCATTTTTGCATAAGTAAGAAGAAGTTGCATATGGTTGTAATATTTTACTTCTAGTGTCAAAAGGGTAGACATTCAGAAGCCTTTCAAGAAGATGATTCAATGAATAACTGTAAATTGCTACGAATGTTTAGATCCTAGAAAAGTGTCTTGCCACTCGTATATGAGTGGCTGAATATATATAAATTTTTTTTTTTTCATGGGACATCTTTCTGAAGCCTTTGGCCACATATATTTGAGACGTAGTCTGCCTCATCCTAAGCCATATCTTTCTCATTTTATATATTAGAGGGATGTATTATGTGTGCTAGATTGAAATAGTAACTCTTTCCAGCGCACAATTATGTAAGTCTGTTTGGCTATCTATGTGAGAGTTTGAATTACTATAATAATAAAACATTTCACATGCACACATGCACGCACATACTCACACACATACATATAACGACTCATTAGTTTGTTTTGAAGGGAAAAAACACTAAAAGTAACTATTGCAAAATGACAATTCTGCAACATATTTACATTCAAAGAACACAGAGAATAGGGAAGTCAAGCCGGCATGGCAAACCCAACAAAACTTACGTGTGAGGAAGTTGATGTATCATATTTCAAGTTGTTAAGGAAATCATATTCATTTACATGAAAATAAATAAAATTTATTCCAAAAATATGAACTTCCTTATTAGAGGAAGTAATAATTTAGGTGTTATTCATGGCCATTTGAATTATCCAGCTTGTCCTTTCTTAATGAAATTTGAAATAGATCTTTTAATTGTTATTGTTGTTGCTATTATTTTTCTGTGATAGTGCAAAGTTCAAATAAACAATGTTATATTAGTGTTATTGAAAGCAACTGAACTCGGGTATATAGATGAAGTCCATCTATACTGATTGGTACTTGCCTATGCTTGTGTAGTTGATACATGATGTTATGTAGTTGTATTTTTAGATCATATAGTTTGAGAGATGGTAGACATATTATGTCTCTTACCATCACCTCTACCTCTCTCTCTCTCTCTCTCTCTCTCTCTCTCTCTCTCTCTCTCTCTCTCTCTCTCACACACACACACACACACACACACACACGTTAGAGTGTTCTTGGTAGTTTCTGTCTGCAGTTCCATTCATACTGATATCAACAACCTTCAACGGTACTTTTCAGGTTCAAAATGCAGTTGATTTCCTGAAGATGATTGGAGCATTAGATGAGAATGAGAACTTGACAAATCTTGGTGAGTTTTCTTCTCTTGCATGTTGGGATGCATTCTTGTGATCCCATAAACCTGCTAGCAAATCTTTCCCTTTATCTTATCATGCGTGTTCTAATTTCGTAGAGTTTTCATCCTGGATGGTATCTATGATGCTTTCTTTCCCTTATCTCATCCTAATTTCATGGATTCTTCAATCTGACCTTGTTCATGCTCCAGGGCATTATCTAGCAATGCTACCAGTGGATCCAAAACTTGGCAAGATGCTTATCATGGGCGCAGTCCTCCGGTGCCTTGATCCTATTCTCACAGTAGTTTCTGGACTGAGTGTGAGGGATCCTTTTCTCCTACCTCAGGACAAAAAGGATGTAAGTTGCCTGTGTAGAATATTTCTTTTGTTTTGTGGTTGCTGCAGGGCTACAATTTCTTAGGCATTGAACTCTGGCTATATGGGCTTCTCTCTCATGAAAGGGCATGGGTTTGAGGCTTTTCATGGGGGCGTGCGTGTCTCTAACTTTTTCTAGAAAAAAGAAAAAGAAAAACTTAATTGAGCCATACTTTCTTAGTTCAACTTCTAGTTCCTCTGAATCAAATAATGAGATTCTTGTTTGTATGTTCTGGCTTACCTTTTCGGTTCAAATTTCAAGGATGTGTGTCACACACAGCTTATTCTTATTGTTTCCTGGCTTGTTCTTCACTGGCCATGTTCACTAAGTTATTTGCAACATCTGATAGTCAGCTCTTTGTCATTGTCACCGAATACTTAGTTGCAAGTTATGATGTTTCCTTATCTTCAAATTTGCCGAAGACATGGATCTAGAAATGCCAAAAGGCATTACTGATGGTTCTCCTCTCATTCAGCTAGCGGGGACAGCAAAATCAAGATTTTCTGCTAAGGACTACAGTGATCACATGGCTCTTGTTCGTGCATATGAAGGATGGAAAGATGCAGAAAGAGAGGGATCAGCATATGAATATTGCTGGAGGAACTTTCTTTCTCTCCAGACTCTTCAAGCAATCCATTCCCTTCGGAAGCAATTTAGTTTTATCTTGAAAGATGCTGGTTTATTAGATGCAGATGCCGGCACCTGCAATAGCCTGAGCCACAATCAGTCACTGGTTCGTGCTGTCATTTGCTCTGGCTTATTTCCGGGTATAGCATCTGTAGTGGTAAGGTTTCATTTTGGTTTATGTGTTTCTTGCTGCTGATACTTGATGTTCTCAACTAACTGGATTTCTGCATAACCATTATTTTCTGTACAGCATAGGGAGAAGTCAATGTCTTTCAAGACAATGGATGATGGCCAGGTTTTACTCTATGTGGTAAGTCACAGACATAAAATTGAAAATGCTTTGGCAATTTAAGCAGGCATTGGTACAATTTTTATGGGGTTTGGTTCCCAGGAATGAAGGAGCAGCCTAAAACATATTTTGACAACTTCAATTTTTCATTTTAACTGGAAAACATAAAGATAGCTAGACACTGAAGAAGGAAATGGTGCTGTTTGGACAGTGGAAAAGTTCTGTTCTTTACAGAAGTCCTATTGGAGTTTGGGGTTTCTTTCCTTTTCATATGAAATGAGGAGATAATGTTGTCCAAAATGATTTAGAGATACCTCCTGAAAAAAAGAATTTTTTTTTTTTTTTTGCTGCTGCTTACTTATGAGCCTTCAGGAGGATCACCTAATTAAGTGGGAATAGTTAGAGGATAGTGGCATAAAGGGGAGCCTTGGCACAACAGTAGAGTTGTTGTAGTGTGACTTTGAGGTCACGGGTTCAAGGTGTGGAAATAGCCTCTCTTGCAAAATGCAAGGTAAGGCTTCATACTATTGACCCTTGTGGTTCAGCCCTTCCCCAGACCCCACATATGCAGGAGCTTCGTCCACCTGGGCTGTCCCTTTTTAGTTAGAGGATAGTGGCCCAGTTTAAGCATTTTTAGATTCGTACATTGGATATGTGGGTTCTATCATCTGGTGCATGTGCACATGATACTGTGTGTTAACGGATCACTCAACTTGCATGTCTACCCAGATTATAGTCCCAGATCTAGTTTGATTACACACTTAAACAAGCCATATGTCATCAGTCATTTAAAGTAGCCTTGTGCATATAGCAGGCATCTTTAATACTTAACTGTACATTTTATCATACGTCCATACAAAAAAAAAATGCATACATTTACTGTGTGGTTCATCAATCAGGCAAGTCATGCATGATACTTGTGCGGGTGCGGATATATAGAGGACACACATAATATGATATCAGAATCATGTCCAGATTCCTTTACTCAGTAATCTGTATTCTTTCTTTTTTCTATGCCATTAGAAGTTGTTATACTTCCTGGAAAGCTATAATCAGCTTGTCAGGAAAGTTATTTTGTAAGTTAAGGGCGCCACTTTCAGAACAAGGGAGTATATGTATCACTTCCTCTATATGTATCTGCATACACTCTGGGAAACTTTATCACTAGAATCTATCACACTATTAAGCTCCTTTTATTTAGCTTGCAGTAATTGTTGGGAACTAATAACATATATTTTATCACCTACAAGCAGAAAATTGAAAATCAACCATATTAAAAATTTAAACCAGAGATTTTGGTTAAAAGACCATTATGTAGGTTGGTAAGTCCTGGAACTGCTTGATATCCCAGAATATAAGGTGTGAGAACCATTACCAAGATGCCCCAAACTTTAACTTATTGCCATTAACTGTTTGGGAATACATATGCAAAATGGTGGTTTTACCCTTGGTAATGCTAAGAGAATCTCCCCTTTCCTTCTCTCTCTCAGTTGGAACATGCTTTTATTCCCTTCCCTTTTCACAAAGTCCTCCACCAAACCCAAAATGGCAAGATCTTTAAAAAGTGGGGTAAACATGGGAGGCCGAACATGATTGAATGGATTCTGGCTAAGAAATTATGCAAAAAACTAGATGTCTGGTGTAGGAAACATACCAAGACTCAGTTAAATCTGGGAGTGTTTTAGTAATGTTTTTTTCCACACATTAAAATTTGGGCTATTATTTGGATTTCAATGTCTTGTCAGTCCACATAGTCTAGATTAAGGGTCTTTCAGCAAATCTATGAAAACAAAGAAGTGGAGCTAGTCATTTCCTAAGTTCTGTTTAACCTCATTGGAGTTATCTCCTTTCAGAATTCTGTGAATGCTCGTTACCAGACGATTCCCTATCCATGGCTGGTGTTCAGTGAGAAAGTGAAAGTGAATACAGTTTTCCTACGCGATTCTACTGGTGTATCAGATTCCATACTTATTCTCTTTGGTGGTGATGTTGCCCACGGAGTTATGGTAACTTCTGTGATTGAAATCTTTTCTTCTTTCTCCGATATTTCCCCTGTAGAACAACTTGAGATCCAAAATTAACTAACATGACTTAATGCTATTTCAGGCTGGGCACTTGAAAATTTTGGGTGGTTATATTGATTTATTCATGGATCCTAGTTTAGCGGAATGCTTTTGGAACATCAAGCAGGAATTTGATACGATTCTTCAAAAGAAGGTAAGCCAAATAATGCACTTGCAAGGATCTCAAAGCATTGGGTTTAAGCCCTCTTAACCTAGTAGTTCAGACATGAAACGTGACTGTGGGTTTTAGTCCCAGATTATAACTTCCAGGCTTTAGTTATGGTAGATTTGATACTAAAAGCTCAAGCCCAGAGTATGAGGCTTATTAACGGAGTTCAACTGAACATATTTAAGATTGAGCAAACCATTCTTGTTATTTCCTTTTGCTGAATGTATTGGTTTCTTTCCTTTACACATCAAACCTTTAATTTGAATTAAAAATCTTGATTTAGTGTACGTGAATTTGTGAATACTTAACGCAAATATTAAATATATTGCAGCTTCACGATCCAACCCTTGATATTCATAAGGCAGGCAAGTACCTTGTGCTTGCAGTGCAGGAGCTGGTATCTGGAGATCAGTGTGAAGGACGGTTTGTGTTTGGTCGTGATTGCAAGAAAGCTAGGATTATTACTGATGAAAACAATAAAAATACCAACTCCAACTGTACCATGAAGAATGGTGCAAATCCTAAGAGCTTGCTTCAGACTCTGTTGATGAGGGCAGGGCACAGTCCCCCAAAGTACAAAACTAAGCACCTCAAGACCAATGAATTCAGGGCCCTGGTGGAGTTCAAAGGCATGCAGTTCGTTGGGAAACCCAAGAAGAACAAACAGCTTGCTGAGAGAGATGCTGCTATAGAGGCATTGGGCTGGTTGACTCACACGTCTGACAATAACAGGGGTGAAGATGATGATTCCACGCCTGATATCACGGACAACATGTTGAAACTTCTCGGCAGGCGTAGAAGGTCAAAAAGACATCCAGGTTCATGATAGGTGGTAGTGGTTGCTTTGAGGGTCGCATGCCACCTGGTGATGATCTAATGAATAATGTCTTTATGTCCATGATGGTTCGCTCATGACAGACTGCAGCTAGCCCTGTCGTTCCCAGTTCATGGGTGCTATGACATGGAAGAGTTGTGGGGTGAGATGTGCATCTCCCATATTCAGTATGATTCCGCAAGATCCATTGTCGTCTTACTAACAGAATCAAGCATTTGAAAGGATCTTCTGGTTAACCCACCACAGGTAGCTTATAGTGGATGGCATTCGAAATGGAATTTCAGGAGGGAGTTGTGGTATTTGATCATATGTACAAGCCTTAGTCCATGCAGTAAAAGTAGGATGATGATCGGTGAATGGGAGGTTATGTAAATCGAATGGACTGCTTTGTCTCATGAATCAGTTTATATTAGCCTTTCTTAAATTTGTTCGCAACTTCAAAGAAAGTATGAGCTCTAATGGATGTTGACCCTGAAATCGGAATAAATCTTTGGATAATCAGTTGGTCTGGGGCATGGACTTCGTTATCGACTTCAACTGCTCATGATGTGTTTAGCATTTTTTAGCGAGTATATTTTCTGCTTATAGACGGTTGAGGAGACCATTCAATCAAAATAAAAACTAATAGTACACTAAAATTTCCGTTGGTCGGAATCTTTGATTCTGCCTGTTAGTCTTCCATATCCTCGTGGAGCGATTGCTGTTACTGGTTGGGGAAAATACTCGGTAGCCATTGCATAAATCGTCGTGTCATTAGCAGTTCTTAACTTTCCCTTTTCAACAAATTTTAATCGTTGGAGAGGACCATTAATTGTAGGTCTTTATTTTTTCTTTTCTTTGGTTGTTATCTATTATCAAGTCTCGTCTATGGGAATGATCACGCTATCGTGGCTCTAAACTGTTCAAAAGAAATCCGGCAAAATCGATTATTTTCCTGTACACTGTTTTGGCTCACTGATCGGTGTCAATAGGAATTCTAGTAACCAGGAACCATGGATTAACTAGCACATGCCTGGGTTCGCATCATCTCTCTTACGCAAGTGTATCTATATGACCAATTTCATCTTCGGATGCTAGCAGGACTTTGTCAAGCCAGCATATGCCCCGTCGATGTACCATCACCCCATGGTTCACTGCAAGATAAGATCTGAGAGACTTGACTAACAGTCAATGCTCACACATGCACCATTTCCCCATTAGTTTTACTACAATATGTTAACCCATCTTAGAGGTTCAATGCCATGAACCCGGTCAAGAAGTCAGTAATCTTCAGTCCTTGAAATGTAGCTTTTATGGTTCCTCAGCTGATAAACCTGGGAAAACTGGAATTATTGTGGTGTCAAGGATTGTTGCGGGAAACACAGTGGAGTTGTCTGGTTCGTGGGTACGGGGTTTGACGTCGATGAAGGGTTGAAGTTGTTCCTTTATGTGTGATAGCTTGGCTTAAAAGCACTTCTACAGGGGTTGCTAGTTAAAATCGACCACTCTTTTTCAATCTTATCTAAGGTCTCCTTATATTGTCGGTTGAGGAGAATAGAAACTTTACCTGGGAGCCTGAAGGAATTTCTTGGCCTAAGCATTAGAAGCATTGATCTGGGTGTGATCGGTGAAAGAGAAGCTAAGCATCGGGCAGTACTGTGGTAGTACCTCCTGATCCTGTCAGTTACTGCTACTGTTGCATCCAAGAACTGCCTGTTTGTTTGTTGGCTTCCCCACCCCTCACCCCCCGATCTGATTTGATTCCATTGATGGTAGTGAGATCAGTTTGAATGCTCTGTGCTTTCGTTGTGACTTACGATCTCTGGATGGTCTAGTTTTGTTCTTAGGAGATGCCCATTTTTGTGAGGCATGGCGGTCGGGGAACTTGGCCGTCCTTGATTCGCTCTGTTTCTATGCTTGGTTTTGCAGTTCTAGGTGGTATACTTTTATTTTTGGTTCTCTCTCTATCATCAACTTAATCGGAATATGCTGTCAGTTTTTCTCTTTTCTTCTAATAAAACTTTTCACCGTACTAAAAACAACTCCTCCCTTTCTCCAGTATGAACCATTTGCTATATTCTTTTGCATGATATTATGGATATTTATCTTCCTTGTCTACGTTATGGATCGTGGATCATTGATAACGTGGGTTTTCTTAATGCACCATTGGGGCCCTGTCAATGCAGGATGGTGCTAACATGAACAGAATTATTTTCCTTTTACAGGCAACAATAAATATTTTTCATTTTATAACTCATCTTCTATATTTAACAGATAGTCTGGTTTAAGCATAGATTTGCATTTCTGGTGGAAGATTAATCAGGAGAGGAAGTTGCTAATCTAATATGAAACTGTATTTAACGATCAAAAGAGAGAACAAAACAAATGTCAAAGGAGAATCAACTCCTTGCATTAGGCTGCGATTTTCCAACTCTATGAGTTTTGTTCCTTTTCAGTGACTGTTGACTTTATGCTGCCCAAAAGAATTAGGAAGAATCATACAGATGGAATGTTATGATACATCAAGTAGAACAAGAAATGGAAAATAGAACTAAGCACAACGAAACAAGCAAAATACTTAAACCGTCACACTAGTGGCAGTGACCTACCGAAGCTACTTCCCCGTGCTCGCCCCCTGTGGATCTTTTTCTTGACATCCATATCTCGATCTCGAGCTTTATCAGTGGCAAACGGGTTCTCTGCGAGCTTAACGCCTGGTGCTGTTCCATCTCTACTTGCACCACCATGGACGAGTATCCGTGCAATCCCAGTGTAGTGTAAGGAATCGGCAATATGCAATGCAGTGACGCCCTTGTTGGTGCGGGCTTGAACGTCAGTACCCTTCTTCAAGAGCAATTCGACAACCTCCACCTGGCCAGACTCAGTAGCACAATGTAGGGCAGTATATCCGTCATCATCCCTCCCATCAACGTCGATGCCCTTGTCAAGAAGTGCACGTACCACATCGATTCGGCCCTTGAATCCTGCACGATGTAGGGCCGTCCACCCGTTTTGGTCTCGACCATTAATGGATGCCCCATTCTCGAGGAGCCGGTGGAGTGCACGCACTTTACCTTTTCGTGCTGCTATGCAAAGGCTATCACCCAGGCGAAGCACGTCGAATAGCCGAGTATGGCCGCGCTCGGCTGCAACATCGTAAGCTGTCTTGCCGACCTGATTACGTATGTCTTTGTTGCAACCTTTCTGCAATAACAGCTTGACCATATGTTCGTCTCCTTGTCGGGATGCAACATGTAAAGGAGTATCACCATCGATTGTGTTGCGAACATCTGCCCGTGCGCCGCTAGCTAGTAAAAGGCGGACGCAGTCTCTTCGTCCTTCTTCTACTGCCAGGTGCAAGGCGGTGTGCCCTTCGCTGGTGGGCTCGTCAACATCGGCACCTTTGAGTAATAGGAGGCGCATGACCTCGAGATGCCCACCTCCTGCTGCGAAGTGCAACGGGCCCCATGCGGATGACGCAGGTCGATCTGTTGATGCACGGTGTGCAAGCAAGAGCTCGACGATCAAGGACTCACCAGCGGCAGCAGCTGCTTCTAGGGGGGATCGGCCGGTCCGGTTTCTAGCCTCTACATTTGGCTCAAACTCGAGGAGGAGCTGGATTAGGTCTGGTCGCCCATGGGCTATGGCTAGGTGGAGCAGGGTTTGCCCGTGTGGGTCGACTGAGTCGGCTGGGAACCAGGAAGCATCGCTTCGCTCTAGCACTTCTCGAACCTGGTCCATAGAGTAATCTGCGACGAGTTGAGCCAGTATCGAAGATCCTACAAATATGATTTTGATGCCGCTATCAATGAAGACTTGCTTCTTTTTTGTGGTGAACCAATCATTTGGAACGGAGTCGAATGTGGAAGAAGAGTCTTTAACGGCTGCGCCGGGGACTACAACACTGTGCAGGAGAAACGAGTCGTCTGAGCGGGGAAACGAGTCAGGAAGAGTGGAACCAAATGGGAGGTAGGTAATTTCTACGGTGAGGGTGCATAGAGGGGAGATGATCCCCGATTGAGGCCGGACTGTGTATCTGTTTTTGTTGATTGGTTGGAGACGGTATGCCACTGGCATGGTATACATGACGTTCCGGAGCGTGAGCTCACCATAGCACCGTTGATCCGGCTCGATCCGGACTGCGACTTCATTCGATGGTTCTAAGCTTATGAGTCTATCCATCTCTTCTTCCTTCTTCTCTTGCTTCTGTTGATCTAGAAATACGAAATTTAGCTTTTTGTGCCGAAGCTATTGTTGATTTCTCTGACTTCTTGCTCCTGTTGTTGATGTCTCTTGAAGAGAAGTACTTGGAATTCTCAACCTGCTTGTGCTTCTTATTGTTGACCTGATGATTATCTCTTCGGATGAAAGAACAGACCTTTTCGCAATGGATAAAGAGATCAGAACCAGAGTCTTTTCACAGCTCTTCTTGTACTTGTGGTTGATGGATTTCTCTTGATTCTTCTCCTTGTTGATGACAACGAAAGAAATGCACTCGGGTTTTGTAGCCGATCTCAACCTGTTGCACTTGACAAAGTTCCTTGGAGATTAAAAAAACTGACCTTATTTAGCTGCTTTTCTTGATGGATATAACGAGATGAGAAGTTTACGCTGCTTCCCTGTAAAAGGCTTTATTGGGGTGCTTCTGTTCCTTCAAAGTTTCTTCTTACACTAGTTGCAGCTTAGTCCTTTGTTTCTTGATGGGTTTTGCAGTGAGCAAAACCCATGAGAAGGAATAGAGAAGTGGGGAAGAAGGGGGTTATGGTGTTCTTTAAGGAGTCATTTGCAAGGGGAAGTGGCCGGCACTAATAGAAGAGTTCCATGTGGTGGTGTTAAAACCTATGCTGACTTGTTCTATTCGGCATCCATACTACAAAATCCCCTGAGATTAACAAATCAGTTTCTTGTAACTCTTTGTGGAGTCCTTTTCTCTGTCTTCAAAAGTATACATGTAAGAAAATCTTAAATTATACCACCAAATCCTTTGTTTATCATAAGCTACTGTTTTATATGAGTTAGTCTGTAACCACAAGAAGATGGCAAGATGCTCTTCAAAAATTTACCTGAACACCCAAAATCAAGTCACTCCTTTTACGTTTTGGACCGGCTAAGAGGACGCAGACTGTCCAGGACACTTGCTGACTAGTTAATAGCGTGATGAGAAACCTTTTAAAAATAACCAAACAGCTATACAGAAGTGTGGATGGGTATGACAGTTGGAGCACCATCTTAGAGGTGGTGTTCTCCTATCATTGTCCTACTGTTTTCTCCCTTTCTCGGTTTGGCTATATTAACAAGTCTGTTACTGTCTAAACTAGTGTTCAAGAACTAGTACTTGACATGCACTTGCTTGTTATGAAATTGAATCGATTGACTGTGTCGATGATGATGATGGATTTTCGTTTCCGCGAGCGAGTTGAAAGAGTTTTCTATTCTCTGTACTTCTAAAACTGATTTGACTCTATGGATTAATGACTGACTCAATGAATATTTGAACAGTGAATTATAATCTACTGCAATTCTTATTAGAATCTTATAACAGATTGATAAGCTACAGTAGCACATTGTTGGTATTTTACTTCCATGAAAAGCTGAAATGTTGAAGTTTGAACTCACTCAGATACTGTCTACAAATTAATATGAGATTTCTGGTGATTGGGTTCCTGATTCGAAGTAATGACGGCTGCACTGTATTATCTTCCCATCATCGTTTCATTCTTAGTTGAACTTTTACATAGTGTCTACCCATGTTATATGCAAGAAGTTATAATCAGATAAAACGCACAAGTGGGACCAATCAATTCGGGGATCTAGATGTTCATCTTCTGGGCCCCACCTTATTTTGGCTGTGTCCCAAAAATCGTCTCCATTGCATGATCCTAACTACTATTTTGGGGCATAAGGTTAACTATTAAGAGGGTAGAATTATCATCCGATATCTTCCGAGCGTGACCTATTTGCAATGCAGTCTAGAAGATAATGGCCTGAATCACCAGGTCTCAGTAGCAAACCCTGGTTCTATACGGATTATGTTCTCTGTGGATAGATGAAAGTATAACACTGAGAGGGCATTATACCAGTCTTTGTTTGACTTTTATTAGGAATTAACCGGTTCCTTCACAACTGTTTTTTTTATCCTCGGCAAATTATATCACTTTCAATGTCTAATATCGCTTTATAGACCACCTTGTTACACAATGATTTGAAAACTTCTCTTGTGCTTCCAAAATCACAATAAAAACCAATTCAAAGGGGGGAAGATTTGGTCTGTAGGAACATACTCAAGAGATGCCGGTGTATATACTGGGAAAGCTGGAGTGTACTTCGTAGAAGATAGATCTCTTCTTTATGACTGCACGATTAAGCAGCATTGTCTTTCTACGAGTCTCATTTTAGGAACTTTGGTCCTTGGGGCTGCAAACTTCAATATTTTTTAGCCATGAGTCTCTGCTTCAAGAAAGGTGCAAGCTCGTTAGATAACTCAGACGCCTCTTCGAACAAATATTCAAAAATTTCATCCAAGACTTCCAAGGGAATGTCATAACCTTATAAGGTGTAAGCAACGTAGAATTTGGTTTCCTAACATATCAAGATACTGCCATATAGCAATAGATCGTTGGGCAAGGATAGAGCCAGGAGGAAGTTTAGCTACTGCTACAAGTAATTCATCACCTTGAATTGGTTGCAAAGCTACATCATCATCCCCAACTACTTGAATCTCATTGCAGGTGACTAGAGGAACAGGAGCCTTCCCGCTTACTTCAGTTCATCATTTCCTTCATCTAATTCAAAGACAAGGCTTAAAGTAATATACCCATATGTTTGCTTACTAGCAATGAGTTCTGGCTCAATAGCATTCCATCATTCAGACCAATCAAAACTCACCAGCCTAAGCCTCATCAATGCAACATGGACGTTGGGCTAAATCTAGTAAATTTCACCATCAAACGTATAATGATCATTATCATCATCAAGGATAAAACCATATCTAAATTTCAGGTCGTACATATGTGCAATTATGCTTGTGCCCCTTGTTTGGCTATAGCCTCCAAGCATAAGCCCCTCGTGTGAGGCCTTGAATGAACCTCATCTTGTATGTAGGAAGTCACCCTCTGCTCAAACTCATTGTAACTAATAAATAGTCAATTTTGCATAAAAATTAGAACATAGGACATTATTCTATGAATTTTCTAAAAACTTATGACGCATGCATTTTTTAGCTAGGGATCTAAAAATCTAATATTTTATAGGTTTTGAAGCTAATCCAGAGTAATTATGTGATTTATCATAATTTCTAGTACTAATTAGTTTATATATATATATATATATATCTTTTGTAGGTCTTGAAAGAGAAATCCAACGGCAAAGACCATTTTAGATGTGAATTGATTATCCAGATCCACCCAGAGAGCCAAGACCCATTTTCTGTCATCCCAAAGATCAACCAAGGGTCAAGATCATTTTAAGGAAAGCGAATCAATTTCAGAGACAAATAGAAGAATTCAAAGGGGCTAGAAATGGGTCCATGCAAAATCCACCACCTTTGTATGTGATTTAGAGCCACACAAGCCACCTAAACTACATAAGACATGAACTAAGCCTAAACCACATGAGCCATGAACTAAGTGCTAGATGAAGACAAGACATGCTAGCCATAAAGCCAAGGGAGTAAGACATGGCAGCCACCGAGTAAGAAGCCATTTGATCCAATTAAGCCAAGTCACATAGGGTCCACACATTTTGAGGAGTTACATGTTTTCTACTGCTTGTAAAACAAAATGTTTTGAAGAGAGATAATTAGATGGAAAAGTTGGATTATCAAAAGGGAAAGGATGCATGCTAGGTGGACCAATCAAGAGAGAGATCTCAATCTCTAACATTCCCATTCTCTATCCATATCTCCCTCTCTCCATCATGTTACAATTAGAAAGGAAGACATAGCACAAAATTGTGTGTGAGCTTCCCTTCTAATCCCACTCCCTAGAATCCCACGATTTCCACTTTCATAATTCCACTTCCACTTTCCCATCTCCAATTCCTAGTTTCCACTTCCTCATCTCCACTTTCTTATCCTCCACATCCTTATCATCCTTATCCTATCTTATCTTATTTCCCAAATCTTATCCCTCTTTCCTATATTCCTTAAGATAAAGATTAGCAAAAATCTTATCTCTTTAAAAGGTGAAACTCATATACAAATAGATATCTATAAAAAGATAGCTTTCAGTGCAATATCCCTAAAGAGTTCCACACCCCATTCAAGGGCTGGTTCTCCATGCCTGTTTCCAGCAGTCCACCATGAACATCTCTTGGATGATTCCACACCTATTTCTAGCATCCATGTTCTAAGTCTTCAAGCTAGTGTTCCGCACACTTCAGCTAAGTTTTCCATGCTCTTTTGCTTCACTTTTTGTTAAGCCTTGATACTTGTTTCATGCGCATCTTTCCTTGGGTGTTTTCCATTGTATTTTGCTTCTAGTTTTATGCTCTAGTTTCATTCATCAAAGGGCTATCAACCTCTTGTAGTGACAGTGAAGAGGTAATAGCCTTTTGATCATCTTTAATTTCCTATCTTTGATTTTCTTTGATTGTTTGCTTTATATTAGTGCTTATTATCTTCTAGTTTTCGTTCTCAACTTGTTTTCATCCTCTTGCTTATCTCTTTTGGGATTCACACTCATGCCATCTTGTGAAGAGTGATTGTTGGATTGAAGACTGAATCAAGATCTCTTATGAATGTTGCACGCACTTTTTGTGCTTATTTTTAAGATTAATATATAATGTATGTGGTGCACATGCTTGTAAGTTTTTAAGGCAATGAACAAGGTTTCTTTCATAGAATCATACTCCTCATGCTTGGGGTTCCGTGCACATATTTCATGTGATGCTTTACATTCCAATCTAAAATTTATTCATCTTTGAATTATGTGCACCATTATAGGTTAGTTGATGTATTTTGGTTCCATGTTCATGCATAAGTTTCTTCCATGGCCCATGTGAACTCTTTTGATCCATATTTCATTAGTTGCATTGTTTGTTTCATAGATTTATATGTTAGATTTTTTGGCTGATATTAGTTTGCATCCTTAGATTAAAGGTAAGTTTTTAGTTAGTTTCTAGTTTGAGTCTTAAAAAGTTTTGATTTTTAGAAAGTTTCCTTAGTTTAAGTTTCTAAATTTATGTATGTTTCCAACTCCATATTATTTAATTTTCTAGATTAATTCAACTTCTAATCTTTTTTGGCTAGGATAATTAACCTAAATATGATGTAATTGTATACAAATTTGTGAGATTCCTAGTGGGATCAACCTCACTTGCATACATTACACTATTTTGATTCATGCGCTTGTGAATAATATTTATAACACATCAATAATTGTGGCAGGCAAAGCCAAAAAAAAGAAAAGAAAAAAGGAGGTTCTTTTATACTAGATGCCATAGTGACATTAAGAACTCTAGATGTACTCTTCAAGAGTGATCAGATGACATGTTAATTGCACATACTCATCATCTTTGTGAAAGAGTATAAGGGCTACATTAGTATTTGAGGAGGTCTTGACCTTATTTCTCTAATTTTGAGATCTTCTTAATTTAGATTTTTCCCTAGCAAAGGAATAATTTTCTATTGGTGCCATCAAATGTCCCAACATTTGATGGTAAGGATAGTACTTTAGATCATTTGTCTTTCCAACCTCTTCTAGTCTCTTTGGAGTATGTTGTTCTACCTCCCCAAATTATCTTAGAACCTTGAATAACTGTATGATAACATTGATGTCAAAGCTGTACTTATTCACTTTCTTTTCTTGCAATAATCTTGGTGAAGGTTTAGTCTACAAATCTACTTGTTCTTTTTATCTCTGCCATCTTTATTACTATCTTTTGAGGGACAGACATTATTGCTATTAAAATTGTATACCTTACGAAGCTTGTTATGTAACATGAGATGATTTGAACGAACACAATCTTTTGTTATCGTGGTATGTAAATTATATATATATATATATATATATAGGTAATCCTTACTGAGATTTATTATAAACCTAATGATATACATTTTAGAATCATGATATGATCTTATGAACCTTAGGCAACATAATAGGAGTTACATAAAATGATAGTAGAAAACCATGACAATGAGAAATGGAATTTTGGTTCTATGTAAACCTAAGGAAAACTAGTCCCATCAAACTTAGGTATCTTATTTTTTTTTATGACCCTTAGGGAATGGGGGCATTTCAAATTGAGCCAAGTATCGGTTTTCCTAGACTTTCATCTTAGGTCCATTCCCAAACTTTTTGTGCAACCCACCCTTGATAAGCTACTTTACAGTAGCTCGAGTCAAGAGCAGCAGATCAGTCAACTTGGAAGCAATGGTATTGCTTATGGAAATAGTCTTTATAGCCATAATCTCCACCCCTTTATCAACTAGATTTTATTGGGCTAGTCGGATCTAGTTGTCAATCGCCCCCATTGAGGTTGGGTGAGTAGAGGACGACTTTGTCTTGGTCATCATGACTATAATAGGATTTATGGTCTTCCCACTCTCTATATTGTCATGAGAAGAAGGTTGAGGCACAGGTGAAAATTCAGTCTCCAAGAAGTACAAGCCTCATGTAATTGAAGATCCTTGACTTTCTGTGTCAAAACTTGATATTAAGAGGGATGTAGTCTTGTTTCTCACCATAAGCAGAGTCAAGGAACCTAGGACCCACCTTTGCTGGAAGGAATAGATGGAGCCAAATGAACCTACTTCTACTTTAGAACTAGTCTCATATTAGTTAATTTCTTTCCTTTTGGCTCAAGTGCTTGGACATCCTCTAACTCAAAAGTGGCGCAATTGCAACAAGGACAACCTCCTTCTAGATCAAAGAATCATGTAGTTGGGATGTCACTATTGATAAACTTTTCTTCTATCTACAACTTGGTTTCAATTTCTTTGTTCATGCCTTGGTCTGGCCTTCTTAGATGCTAAGTTGTTTTCTAGTTACTACTTGAGGAAAAACCAGTAGTTGTAGGGGTCACCATATAAGTAGTGACAACTCCTTTATAGGTTTCAAGCAATGGTAGGAACACATCATTGATAAGGAAGCCATTGATCATAATCACACTACAGGTACTCTTTCCTAAAAAACAAAGAAAGCTCAGTGAACCTTAAGATAAAGGAAAAGGAAGGTCCCATTAGTGTGCCAAAACCTTAGAAGCTACAACACATGAAAGGTAATTTACTAAAGTCTAAGCCACATTATAATTGGTATAGTCAAGGTCCCTTATGGTGAAGTGGAAGATGACAGCAAACCTCAATATAGTGGTTGAATCATCATCACCTTTTGAGGGGATGTTGTTGATTTCAAAAGTGAGCTCTAGACGGAGATGGTAAGATCAAGGACTCCAAGACTAGTGTGGAATACACTCATCGGATGCTAAATCAAGATATGTCTACCCTCTCGGTTGACATGGTTACCATACATGTAGAAGAGGATAATGATGAAGAAATCATCCCACCTTCATAGAAGGAAATTGATGACAACAAATAAGCCATGTTGATGATCTGGTTGAAATTAACTTAGAGATTGAAGATGACCCATGATCAATATTTGTTTGTACAACACTTACCCTAGAGAAAAGGGAACAAATTGAGAACATTTTGCTGGAACAAAAATGTTGTGTTCACATGGACATATAAGGAGATGCTAAGGCCTGACCCTAAGGTTACTACTCATTAGTTGTCGATTGTCCCTTTCAAGAAACCCATTAAGCAATCACATGTTTCTTCCATCTAGAATTGATTCTATAGATTGAAGCTAAAGTGAACAAGGTCATTGAATTCCATTTTATATGAGAGGGGAAATATTCAAGGTGGATTGCCAATATCGTGCCAATGAAGAAGAAAAATAGATAGATTGTTAATTTCAGGATCTGAATGTGGCATGCCCCATAGTTTACTTCTCATTGCTTATGACAATAATCCTGATTGATGGTACTATAGGATATGAAGCCCTCTCCTTTATGTATGATTCATATGGTTATAATTGAGTATGAAAAAGCCCCAAGGGGGAGGAATGTACTTCGTTTTGTAAGCTTAAAGGAACATTTTGTTTTATAGTTATGCCATTTGGTTTGAAAATGCTAGGGCCATTTATCAATGTCCAATGATACTCATTTTTCATTAAATGATGCATGATAAATTAGAATGCTATGTGAATGACCTTGTAGTAAAGATGAAGGACCAAGAGTTCCATCTAAGTAACCTATGTTTTGTCTTTAAAAGGCTCAGTAAGTACTAACTTAAAATGAATCCAATAAAGTGTGTATTGGGAGTCACTTTTGGATAATTCCTTTGTTTTCATCATATGACATCAAGGGATCAAAGACTAAAATCAAAGCAATCCTTCATGGAACCTATATGAATTAAGGAGCTTGTAGGGAAATTTGGCATAGATTAGGATATTTATTTCTAACCTTTCAAGTCATTGTTCAACCCTTCCACATGTCATGAGAAAGGATATTCCATTCAAATGTAATGAAATATATTAAAATTCATTTGAAGACATTACAAATTATCTTCTCAATCCACCAATTTTAGTGGTAATAACTAAAGAGAAGCTACTAATAATAAATATTGCCATTACCAATAGTTCTCTTGGGTCCTTACTTGCTCAAAATAATGATGAGGGAAAATAGAATGTACTATGCTATCTTAGTCAAACCATGATAAGGGTATAATCTAGGTACTCTACTATAAAAAAGATATGCCTAGCCTTGGCCTTCACAGTTTAGAAATTGAGACATTACTTTTTACCCTTCTTAGTAACCTCATCTCCAAGCTAATCCTTTAAAATATCTTATAACTAGAGCAATTTTTTTTGATGCCTCGCTAACTAGGCACTTATATTTACTGAATTTGAATTACCAATGTACCATAAAAATCCACAAAAGGGAAAATCTTAGTAGATTTTCTACTATCACAGCCTTTGCCCGTTGATTCTCACCACTATCCTACGATTTTCCTAATGGAATGCAATGTTGATAGAACTCTTCAAATCATGAGAGATGTATTTCAACAAAGCTACTAGAAAAAAAAATTCAAGAGTTGGTTTCATGTTTTTAACAATAAAAAAGAGTTTATCCCTATATCTTGCAAATTATCCAAGCTGTGCTAGAACAACAAACTAGAATAAGAAACTCTAATTTTGGGCCTAAAAATGACTAAAAAATAAAGGAATTGAGGTTTTGCAAGTATATGGACACTCATATCTTGTAATAAAATAAGTATTTGGGGATCATAAAGTCAAGAAGGCTAACACAATAGGAATATATTCCTCGCCTAAACAATAATGTAGTAGACATGTCGAGAAACCTAGTAGTCACTTTGGTCGTGCTTACATAAAATGTGATCATAGTACATCTCAATGAACGAAGGATCATTTTCAAAAGAGCCTTGGCTCAAGTGAATGACGAGGAAAAGTTATCCAAAACTATCAATTGTCTAGTGTTAAAAGAAACATTGTACTAAAGTCAACAAATGCTCAATTATATCATCAATAGAAGATTACCTTAAAATCCTAAAGCAAAGGTGGAAGTTTGAATATAAGCATCATAGTTCACTAAGATAAATGACACTTTGTATAGGAGATACTTATATGGCATATTGTTAAGATGTCCAAGGAAGAGGCAATGCATGCTTTCCAAGAAGTCCACTCAGGAGTTTGTGGGCACATTAAGCTAGCATAAAGCTCCATTTGTAGTCGAAACATTTGGGTTACTACTAACCACTGATGGTGAGTGATGCCATTGATTTCACAAGAAACTATAAAGTTTGTCAAATGCACAACAACTTGATACATCAACCACCAAACTATCGCATTTAACCATCGCCTCTTAGCCATTTCATGCTTGAGGATGGATATTATCGCACTAACAATACTGGCTTTATCATCAAGGTATGCATTTATCTTAGTTACAAAGGATTACTTTTTCAAGTGGCTAAAGTTGTACAACTAAAAGTAGTAAAAGCCCACAACTCCCTTTGGATGTTTATCTTCATAAACATTCTTTAGAATTTCCTAAAAGCTTAGGACTCCCTTTGGATAACTTGGGATGGGGCCCCATCCAAGTGGATGGAACCCCATCAACTTAAAGAAAATACTAACTTTGGGGCTTGCTTTAATTTGAAAAGGGTTAGGACTCTCCCAGAGAAACTCAGTTGTCTTTTTTGCTCTTAAATCTCCTCTATGATGGGGACTTTTGTTAGGACATTCGGAAGAGGGCCCATTTTATCCAAAGTAGGTGGACTCTTAGATGAATAAATAAATAAATAAATAATAAAAACACATGTTGGCCCCCTTAGTTTGGAAAATATTAGGATTTTCTTTCCAAGAGAGAGTCCTTAATGACTCTGTACTCCTAAGATTTCTGTAGACAATCCTCTAAAACATCTTGAGAACTTAAAGTGGGACCCACTTTAGTTGCATGTGGGACCATTATCATTGTCTGAAAAGAAAATGTCCCCAAGTCATGCTTCTTGTTTAAAAAGGTTTAGGACTCTCTCTAGAAGAGTGGAGAGAGAATCATTTATATGAAACCATCTAGAAAACCACTATTGGGACCCACATTATCATAGGTGGGACCCATTATTTCCTAGAAAAAGAATGCTCCATAGGGGCTCTCCTAGTTTTAAGACATTTAAGATTATCCCACAGAGAGAGTCCTTTATGTCTATTCCTTTTAGGAAACACCAAAATGGCACTGGCTTTATCTATAAGTTAAAGTCAGTAACCTCAAAATAAAATGCATCATAAGAGACCCCTTGTTTCTAATAACATTTATGACTCTTCTAAGGTTATCGATTCATTTATGTTTGATTTTCTTAGAGACTCAAATGGAGCTCACCTTATATACAAGTAGGAGCCTAATATTAGTCTCAAGATAAAATACCTCATAAGGGTTCTTTATTGCCAAAATGTTTAGGAAAGCATCATGGGTAGAGAAATCCTTTATGTTTAGTTTTCCTAGGAACTCAAAATTGGACCCACCTTGTTTATAGGTGGGACCCATTGTCAACCCAAATGAAAATGCCCCATAAATAGGTCCTTTTATCTTAAAAAATAATTATGACTCTCCCATGCGGAGAGAGTCCTACACATTTACTTTCTAAGTAACATAAAATGGGACCCACCTTGGACATAGATTCGACTCATTTTTATTAAAAGGAAAATCCCTATAGAGCCTTCTATCTTAAAGAACAATTAGGACTCTCTCATGGAGAGAGAATTCTTTATGTTAGGTTTACTACCAACCGTCAAATAGACCCAATTTAGTTAAAGGTGAGATATTTTCATTTAGAAGGATAACACCCTATAATTGCTTTTTATTTCTAAAATAGATAGGACTATCTCATGTGGAGAGAGACTTATGCATTTAGTTTTCTAATAAACATAAAATGGGACCCACATGCCCATAGGTGAGATCCATTTTCATCTAAAAGAAAACATCTTATGGTTAGGACTCTTCATGGAGAGAGAGTCATTTACATTTGGTTCTTCTAGGAAACATAAAACAGTACCCACTTGGTCATGTGTCGGACCCATTTTCATCTAAAAAGAAAACAACCTAAAAAGGGCTTAGTATTTCAAAATAGTTAGGACTCTACCATGGGAAAGAGTCCTACACATGTGAGGCATAAAATGGGTCCACCTTTGATAATATGTGGATACATTTCCATTCAAATAAAAAATTCCCCATAACGGGCTTCTCATCTTAAAAATAGTTAGGACTCTTCGATGGGAGAGAATCCTGGACATGTTATTTTTCCAAGGAAACATAAAATGGGACCCAACTTATTTAGGACTCTCCGATGGGAGAGAATCCTGGACATGTTATTTTTCCAAGGAAATATAAAATGGGACCCAACTTATTTATAGGTGGAAGCCATCTCTCTCTCTCTCTCTCTCTCTCTCTCTCTCTCTCTCTCTCTCTCTCTCTCTCTCTCTCTTTACTTCTAACCACCCTCACTTTTTCACTCTCTCTTTTGTCCCTTCCCATTTTAAGTGGGCCTTAGTTTTATCCCTTTCCTACCCCACTCTACATTGTCTCTTCCTTTTGATCTCTCCTACATTCTCTCACTCTCCTAAAAACTACTATAGCTCTATACGCACTAAGACTCCTATAAATACCCACAGAGCAAAACGAGAGTTTGCCATTCATATGAGAGCTTTGTTTCAACAATTAAGGTAATTCTTCTTATTCACCATGCCGAGAGAGAGAGAGAGAGAGAGAGAGAGAGAGAGAGAGAGAGAGAGAGAGAGAGAGAGAGAGAGAGAGAGAGAGAGAGAGAGAATCTTGCCTTTCTTCTCATCAGTCTTAATATGTCCTCTACGAAGCTAAGGTTTAACAAACTTTTTCATTATGGTGTAAGAGTTCACAATGGCCCAGGTAGTTTGTTCAACATTGCTCTCTAAGAAGCTGTCTGAATGGCTCCCATCAATAACCTAGAATGGGCCTCTTCTCTAACTAAACTAGTACCCTCGCCTTATTGTCCAGGTTCATTGAACAAAATAATAATAATAATAAAATAAAGAAAAGAGAAAAGGATTCTTGGACTTCTAATAATTATATGAAAAGTAAAAGAGAAAAATAGATAAGAATTCTATGTAGGTCCTAGCTACTAAGATAGGGGCCTTAATAAAACTCTAAATGGGTAATGGTCTTGACTAGGGGCCATTTGACAACCTAGATACCATAGACTCCTAAAATGAATGAAGTCTTAAGGTGGATCCCAATTGATAACTAAAAATCCTAACTTAACTAGGTTCTTAGAAAGAAAAACTCTATGGAGACTCATGCTTGGTGGGCCCCAACCAATATCCAAAGGCCCTAGTTAATCTTTAAAACTAATGCCCTCTTTCTTGACCCAAATCCACTTGTGATGATATTTTAAAATATTCAAGGTTCCTTATGAGCCCCAGTTGAGATTCTAAAAAATTAACCCTAATTGAGATTCTCAATGTAACATCCATAATTTCTAAATATCAATTTTAGTGAATTTTGAAAAATATTAAATTGAGATGAAAAGAACATATTAAACTCATATTTTTGGAGTTTATAAGTGAAAGACTGGATAAACATGTAATCTAGCATTGAGATCTCTATAATTGGATAGTACTCAAAAGATGATTCAAACAACACCAAGTTTGCAAAAATCAAAGTTCGGATGGAGGAGATATGAGTATTTGAATATGAGAGGCAATTCTATAAAAATAAGATAGAAAAAAAAAAAACAAAATGCCTTAAATAAAGGGGGCTAGATTTGATACTGGCTTCCCCCCCCACTTAAGGGGAACCTAACATAATCTCGCGTCTGTCTCTTCCCAAAACCCAATAGACCAGGAAACCCTACGAGAGGGAGAAACAAGGAGAGAAGAAGAGAAGGGAAGAAGGGAGGAGGAGAGAGGGAAGAGAATGAGGAGAGAAAGAAGAAGAGGAAGGAGATAGCTCGCCGGGGAAGTTTGTCACACCGGTGAGCAGGGAAAATGAGAGTTAAGGTTCTTTAGTGCCAGAGTTCACAGACCTCGTCGGAGAAGACAACAGCTTAGATCATCAATCCAAGCTGACCAATCTCCTCAGCATGCAAGCATGAACCAAAACCCCAAGGTTTTGGAATGATCCATGCATTGTTGAGTGCAGATTGAAAGGGCAGTCATTGCATGCTAGTTTTGGAGGGTTTCACGATGAATCTAAGCCAATCTAGCCCATTCTAGAGAGGGAAAAACACAAAAATGCATCCAGAAGGTAAGATCTACAGGACCCAACTTTTGATTTGATGAATTTTGTTAAATCAGTGTGATTTTATGCTAGATCTAAGTTTAGGAATGATCTAACCATCCATTTCTTAATCCAAACCTAGGAATATGCAAATAAGTGCTTGATATAGCCTGAATTTGACCGAGATCATCAATCTAGGCTAGGAACCAATAAGACAATCTCACTTGTCTGATCAATACTGTTCACACAGTAATTTCGTGGTGTTTGATCAATGATTAGACACCACAAATGAGTTTCTTGTCCTTAAAAATGAAAGGATGACATGAATTGTATGAATTAGAAGTGAAATAGATCTAATGATCTAGGCCATCTGATCTGTTACTATTCAAACAGAGACCTTATGATGTCAGATCAATGATTAGAGGTCACTGATGGATTCTTAAATCTTGAATTATCTTAGATATGATATAAGTTATGGAATTTAGATAAACATATATCGAAAATTGGGTGATATGAACTATTCATGATGCTCGTTATATCAGTCTGATTTAGGAATACAATTATAGGTTGTATTGAGGATTATAGTATGGAAAATAACATCCAGCTCCAACTTAAGAGTTGATCTAGTTAAGAATCAAGGGTTAAGACCACTGAACAGTTAAAGTGACTTGCAATCACTTAAGAAGAGTGGTGGATAGCTAATCTAAGGCCAATCGCGTGGACTGGAAATTCAATAACCATTTGTCATTCAGTTAACTATCAACAAATAGCTAATGAAATGCCCTTAGCATAGTAATGAGCACCGTCACTTTGCCTTGTGAGAATTAGTGTCAAGGACTAACTTAGAGGAAAATTCCATGCTAAGGAAGCTAAGAGAGATCTTAGAATTGTATATCTAAATGTGTATTGTATTGTTACAGAGGCGTGACTAATGGGGAGTGCGTATACAAACTAAATAGATTGTTACATCTGTGAACCTAAAGTTCTCCATTTGAGGTAGGTGGAATTAAGATTGCTAAGATTTACATTATATATATTTATATATGGATGTGCATGTTGAGATTGAATCATGATTAAATTGCTCGTGTGTAAGCACATGTTGTACATTGTGATGTTTTAGTCCATTTGTTTGTTCATGACATAGAGCGACCGGTTCATTAGTGGTTATGGGCAGTTGCACGCCCACACAGTGTAGAACAAAACCTTGAGGTGACGTGAGGCCTTTCGGACAATAGTTCGTCCACAGGATAGTCTGCCAAAGAGGACAATATTGCTCACTGTATACTTTGATACCAATAACAACATGTGCACCAATGGTTCTGGGCAGTTGCGCGCCCACACTGTGTGGAACAAAACCTTGAGGTGATGTGAGGCCTTTCGAATAGTAGTTCGTCCATAGGGCAGTCTGCCAAAGAGGATAACATTGTTTGTTGTACACTCTGATACACATAATGCCTCGTTGGTATTTGGTATGTGAAATGGCTCATAAGAGCAAAGATTGGTATCAAGAAATGTAAATGACTTATAGGTTTGACATGTGACTGCATACTTTGCATTTCAAAGAATGTGTTTTATACTGATGCATTAGTATTTCTTCTATTTTGGCATGGATTCATGATTTTGATGAATGTTGAATGATTCAAGTTAAATAATAATTGAATTGTGTTTGCGTGATTCAGTATGGACAAATTGATTCATATAAAATTATCATGATTTTGTTATATAAAATTGCGTCTTATTCCACCTACACAAACGATTGCTGGTTGAGGCATTACTTTGGTTTGCAATGCCTCAGATATAGAGAATAGTAGCAGGTTTGGCATGTTGACGATATCTCAAAATAGAGGACTCCCAGGGAATAGGAGCTATTTACTGATGGAGTGCGTCAACGGAAGCTTTGGAAAAGGATAGGTAATAATTGGTTTTTTTTCTTTATTAAAGTTATGGTATTCGATGGAAAGAGACTGCATTGTATGCAATTATAGGAATTTAGAAGACTTATATGACTGGGTTGTGTTGTGGAGGTCTGGGGTGTTTTTTGTTTGATGTAATTTGTTCTTATTTCATTAGACATTATGCTTGAAAAATGTTTGGATATTTATTAGGTACTTTGCAATGATATGCATTAAATGTCAGATATCCGAAAAACAGAGGAAACTTTGCCAAATATTTGGTAGAAATGAGCGGTCATTTCACTAAGAATCCTTGTTTTGAGAAAATAAAAATGATACTTGAGGTTTTTCAAAGTGAATTTTAAAAGAAAAGATTCTTCCGATGTTGTTTACTCTTTCAAAAATAGGACTACACTTTAGATTTGAAAGCAATCAAAGTTCTATCAGTCTAAGATTCTTAAAGTTGACCCCAATTGAGACTCCTAAATATATTCACGGTTCCATTAGCCTAAAACCCCTAAACAACATCCTAGTTAAGACTTTTAAATCTATTGAAAGTATGAAAGCACAAATTAAGAACTCTAGCTAAATGGGCTATGCAGGCCAAAGATTTTTAACAATTTTGAGATCTAGCTAAATAGTCCCCACATATCCAAGAATACCACAAAATAAGGATTCTAACAAAACTAGCCATGTAGCTCAAAGAGTTCCATGTATCAATAACACTAGGTATGCGAGTCATACAGCTCGAGGAGTTCCACAAATTATGCATTCTAACCAAATGGCCTCACAACTCAAACAGTCCCACAAAATACAAACTCTAGCCAAACTATCCCTGTAGGTTGAATAGTCCCACAAATTATGGACTTCAGCTAATTAGGCCTCACAACTCACAGAGTCCTACAAGCATGGACTCTAGTCAAACAGGTCATGCATCTCAAAGAGTGCCACAAACTACGGACTCTATTTAAACAAGTTGCATAACTCAAAAAGTCCCTAAAAATATAAACTCTAACTAGATATACGCCATAGATCCACAAAGTATGGATACTAATTTGAGCTTCGTAGCTCAAAGAGTCTCATAAAGTATGGACTCTAGTTAAATGAGTCCCACAGCTCAAAGAGTCCTACAAAATATAGGCTATTGCCAAAAGACACAGCTCAAAAAGCCCAACAAATTATGGACTCTATTTAAACAAGTCGTATATCTTGAAGAGTCCCACAAAATATGAACTCTAACTTGATGAATCCTATAGCTTCGCAAAATATAAACTCTAGTTTGAGCTCTATAGTTCGAAGAGTCCCATAAAAAATTAAACTCTATCCAAATAAGTCCCTAGCTTAAAAAGTCCCACAAAATATGCACTCTAACAAAATCAATCCATAGCTGGAAAAGTCTTAGAAATCAATGACTCTAGCTAAACAAGCCTTGTAGCTCGAAGAGTTCTACAAGTCAATGACTCCAATCAAATGAGACCCATAGCTCAAAGAGTAGTTGAAGTTGGTGACACTAGCCCAAAGGGCCCCCTACAAATGAAAGTCTTAGAAATCAAAGACCCTAGCCAAATGGATCCTATCACCCAAAAAGCCTCAATATGACAATAAATTTTAACTGAAAGAGTTTCATCAACTCAAAAACCTTGAATAGTAGAAATTCAAAATTGTTTACAACTTACTGTGTTTGAAAATGACGTTCAACGACTTCAACAGAGTCAAGCCTCAAGTTCTTTTCTTAATTGGTCAATGACAATACATACCTTCTCCTCCAACATTGAATGGTTAAAGCAATGCCAAAATATATGCCCAACATACTATGCAACTCCTTCATCTTAATGAAGAGAGCATTGCCATATGCTTGATGCAAAAGCTACCTATGCCTAAACACCACACCTAAGACTAGATAAAAAGACTTCAAAGGCTACATACTCTTATTGAGTCCAAACAATACTTTGGAAGATATCAACTAGCTCATATTGTAAACTATAATCGCATTGTAAAATTAATCAAAACAGACTATGAGGATCTTTAAAGCCACTGATCATCTTATTTTGATCATACAAAGTCAACCTCTAATCAAGCATCTTTTGTTTGTATATTTATATGCATTAAGTAATCAAAGAGTCTATATTAATTTAGTAGTCAAAGATTGTCTATATATGTTCCAATCATCAAAGAAATATAATTAACAACCAAAGTAAGTGCGAATGTAACCGTAGTACTTGATATAACAAGAGCAATGTATCCAATTATCTCTTGGTCAATAAAAATCTCGAACTCTACCTTTGGGAAATTGACTCCCCATTTCATGTTTGTGACAATTTATACACACCATGCACAAATGTGAAATTAGTCTCGGACAATCCCTATCAAGACTATTAATCCTGGCCATTCATTAAGCTAACCAATAAGGGGTAGAACTATAGAAATTAGAAAAGTTCACAAGTAGAGGAACCCTTGAAAGGGAACACAAAGAATAATTAGACTCTCAAATAAAGAAAGTAGAGAATGCCTCTAGCTGGGCAAACTCTAAAAGATAAATAATAATAATAATAATAATAATAATAATAATAATAATAATAATAATAATAATAATAATAATAATAATAATAATAATAATGAACAAAGATTGTCTCTAACTAGTAGACTTTAAAAGAATAAGAAGTAGATAGTTAAGAACTCTAAGGAGAGAAGATAAGTTGATGCAAGTGGAATGGCTAAGAGTAATCCTCATATAAGGGAGTACTTTGCTTGGGTGACAAGACAAGCATCTTAGTGCTCTTTGAAAGTAGATAGGACCCACATGATAGTAAGTCCTTGTAGTACAAAGCCGCACATGCAACACATACACTCACTCCAGTCAAGGTGTACTCACACATTATAATATTCACACACTTAAAAGTATTAGGGTAACTAGTGAACTGAGTATAAAAATATTGTTCCAAAGTAAGAATTAAAAGACACACTTCTCTTAATAAAGAGACAATTGTACTTAAACTTGACACTCTTGTTATTGGGAAGCACTAATCCCATATTTTGTGGGATGCTTTAAAGACCAACTTGAGTCAAATAGGAAGCAGTGACACCACTATACTTGAAATTGGTGAGTCTATAAATGACATGCCTATATACACCACAATCCAAAAAAGGTAGGTCTATAGACTCATGAAGAATAAGTCATCTTCAATATTACAGGTTACAATATTGCAATGGAAAAAATAAAATAAAAGGTCAATGCATCATAGTTGATCAAAATAGTTTATTTTTCCATGGGAACCTCATTAATAAAACAAGGTAAGTTTGCCGATATTGGTCAAATATAGGACTTCAAACCCATTCCCTTTGATGTCACTTTTGTATGTTGGAGTTTCTGGCATCACTTAAATGGTATGTCTATTAAAATGATTCTGACCAGTCAACAAAATCCGACTCCACAATGGAGCCATGGTCATTACATTAGGTGTTTACCACACTCCGCGAAACAATCAAGTGGTAACTATCACATTTTAGCAAGCATAGCTCTGCCTATAAGAGATTCTCAAATGCATGGTCAGCTTTGAAATTACTCACATCTTCACAATTATCTTAGATCACTTATCATTTGGTAAAAATTCTATGCCATCATTGACTCAGTTCATCTCGTTGTCTACATCAAATTTCACATTGTTCATAATATATAAACAATCACACAAAAGAAAATGGAGTGCTAATTTCTCTAAGGAGAAAGGTTTTTTTATATATTTATTAAGTGATTGTGAGATACATTCCTCCTTCTACATCAAGTGTTGAGATTACTTTTATGATTTACACGTGGTCATCTATTACGTTTCTTTAACGATTAAACATATAGACAATCTTTTTACTGCTAAATATATATAGACAATCTTTGGTTATTGAATATATATAGACATATAAAGAAGAGACAAATATGGAATAATCAGCGGCTTCAATGATCTTCATGAGTTGATCAATAAATGGACTCAATAAGAGCATGTGACATTTATAGCCTCTTTATCTTGTACTAAGGTGTAGCATTAAGTTGTTCTCTGTTTAGTCATTCAGACATAGATAGATGTGTCCTCGAGGGCATGGAAAAACTCATTTCATGGATATGAAGGGCATTTGTTTAAATTTTGCATCCCTGTAACCACTTGATGTAGAGGAGAATACTTGTGTTGCCACTAACAAATTAACATCAAGAGGGCATGAGGATAAACTCTATTGGAGTTCTTGAGTATCATTTTCAAATAGATTAAATTGCATGTGATCATGATTTTAGTCATTCAAGGTTTTTAAGTTAATGAAATCTTTCTAGTAAAGATTTCTTATCATTTTGAGGACTTTTTAGTTAATGGGACTAATTTGGTGAGAGTCATTGGTTTCTAAGACTATCTGAGAGTTCTTAATTTGTTGAACTCTTCAAACCAATAGGAATTTGATTCTTCTTAGGACTCTTAGGTATTAGGAATTCTATCCATTCATAGACTCTAGAATTTTAGTTGGTTTAGGATTTTGTTGGTCCCAAGACTTCTAATCAATTATGGACTCTAAGGCCTCCAGAATTGCAATTGTGTAGGTACTTTTAGGTCTTTGATCTTAAGTCATTAAAGTTCTCTAACATTTCTAAATGGGACTTTTAGATATCAGGATTATAATCATTCAAGGTTTCTAATGTCTTTAGAATTTCTATCGTCAAGGCCTCTTAGATTTTAGGACTTTGTATAATCCCAAAATTCTTATGTCACTAGAAGTCCTATTACCCCAGACTCTTAGTCCAAGGACTTTCAGTCAACTAATGACTCTAATTTGACGAGAATTCCTATCATCCTATGGCTCTTAGGCTATATGACTTTTAGTCAACCAAGAACACTAATGTTAGTAAAACTCTTATTGATTAATGAGTCTTAGTTCACAGATCTTTGGTTTCTACAAGGATTCTCCTTATTTTATTACATCAATGCCAATAGAGTTTAACAACAACTAAAAGAAATACTAAAGCTACCCTTATTCTTCTTCATGCTTTTCAAAGCAAGTCTTCTCAATCTTCCTTGCCCGTCATGTATATCTTCTAAAAGATTCACCTGAAATTGTTGGTGGGGTGAGTATGACCACTCCGTAGGAAACTCCTAAGCTACACAAAACATGCATAAAACACATAGATACAAGAGTAAGGTGTTGCATTTGATTAACTGCAATAAATATCAAAATCTTAATAACAGATCAAATCTCAGAATATTTGACTAATCATACAACGTACAAAAGCTCAATATCCAAAGATATCCTTAGAAATTAGAAGATACATCTAGCATCTAAAGATACATATACCATATCAAATAGAACTAACGAGTAGAGATATTCTATTGGGGCCACAAAGGCAAATATGACATTATATAATAATGATAAGTAGCACCACTTAATTGAGGCCACAAAAGCAAATTTGTAAACATGAAATACTAATAAATAGTAGCATTTAACTGGGGCCACAAACGCAAATCTGTCAATATGCAATACTAATAAATTACAGTATTTAGCTAGGGCCATAAAGGCAAATTTGTCAACATGTAATGTTGAGAAATAATAGCATTTAGCTGGGATCACAAAGGAAAATCTATTGAAATGTAATACTGATAAATATAAGCATTTAGCTGGAGCCACAAGGGCAAATCTATCAACATGTAATACTAATAAATAGTAGAATTTACTTGCAGCCACAAAGGAAAATCAAGCACCATATAATAATAAATAGCAATATTTGGCTAAGGCCGCGAAGGCAAATCTGTCAACATCATGAAATTCCATGCCATTTTCTAGAACTTGTCAGAGAATAACTCATGTTATACAAAAGTTGTGTGCATGACGCCTAGGCCATGGTAAATGTGTGCATTCTAGGAGAAAAGTAAAAGTATTATGCATTCATGAGTAAAAATAAGATGGTTACTGGTGCATCTTATTGGGAAATCAGAATGGTTACTTTGCACATCCTACTGGTAAAAAAGAATTGCTACTATTTGTATCTTACAGAGGTTTGGATGATGGATTCTTACAAAGATTAGGACGATGAGTGTTGTGTGCATCTTACAAGGGTTAGAATGATGTCTACAATGCGCATGTTACAGAGGATACAATGATGGCTACTATGTGCATTTTAGAAATTATAAAATCATGGCTACTAGGGGCATTTCAATTGAGGATTAGAATGGGTTTTGTGCACCATCTTTAGGTGGTATGACATATGCATTTGATACTTAGAAATAAACATGAACAAACAAGCCACCCTTAAACATCTTTAATATGACTAAAAAATCATACCAAAAAGTATGTTGGTAATTGAAGAGAGTTACAAAATCAATACTGCTAGCTCAAATCTAGTCACCATTAAGCCCAACACAGCCACACATCATGTGCAGTTTCTTGACTCAAAATAAACCTTCAGCCCACATATGCATATGATCCAAATCTAAAATGTAAGGCATCAACTATGTTGAAGTCAACAACAATCACTACTAATATGCGCATCTATTAGTTGCTAAAAAAACTAAATATCTTTTGCTAGATCATGCAAGTTCAAAATGAATAATATCTATGGATTTTATGAATCTTTGAAATAAAATCGAGCCCGACTTAGGAGAATCTTATGCCCCTTACATGTTTTCTTCTTCTTCAGTAAAATCCACAATTCTTGAGCTTCAATAGCAATCTGCTATTGATCTAATGAAAAGATTAGAAAACCATCAATTAACCTTTTTATCATAGATCTCTACATCAAATTATAAAATGGATGGTCAGATGATTATTGATCCATCTTCCGACTATATATCATATTGATCTAAGAATCCGCATCATGTAAGGTTATTGATTAGCATGTTTGGTCATGGATTATGGTCTAAGAACACTTGATCAGCTAATTCTTCCTCAAATCACAAGATATAATTATTTGATTGATAAATTTTATGAATTAATGGTTGAATTTCAGTTTTAGAGGGCAGATCATATTGATAGACCATAATCAGCCATCAATGCAATCATATTTGACTTTAACTAGGTATAAGATCTTTGATCCATCATTCTAGACCATGGATACTCAATCTAGATGAAAATTGCATAGATCTACTAATTGATATGAGTTTCAATGTTCAGATTCAGTAGATCATAGTATACTAATCACTTATTGTAAATTGAGATAGTCAAATCTCCAGATCTCTTGTTCGATCACATTTTGAATTATTGAATTTTAGATTGTACAATAATAGATGTAGATTATATTAGATCTAACTTTTAGACAGTCAAAGATTCTCAAGATCTATCAATCCAACTAAGATCATCATCAATACGAGTTATAGGTTGCCTAGTTTGTAGATGTAGTATTTGATCTTCATTTTAATTGTTGAATTTGTAGATCAACGATCATAGATTGGGAGTAGATCTGATTTTGGATTGTCGGGTGATCTTAGATTTGACTTTGGTTAGCACGGGGTGAGTAGATCAGGTGAAAATGAAATAGATCTATGTGTTGTAGCCATCGAAAAACATCATCGTCACTTGAGAAGGTGACCAGGAAATGGTTGCCACTACTGACTGTAAAAAGCGCAAGATTGATGAAAAATATGAAACAAAACTAGGAAAAAATGTAGATCTAACTCTTACCTTTATGCCCAATGATTTTGAGAGTTTTCCATCTTCTATTTGACCAAAATAATGAAGAAAAATTGTCCTAGTTGTTGAAATTTTTGTAGGCATTGAAGAACTTAATTTTCCTTCTAAATCTTGATAAAAACATGTTGATCTTCATTGCAGAGTGTAGAACCAAGTTGGGTTTTCTTCAATCTGTCTTTTAGGTACTACTTACTGAATTTGTTCGACAACATCTCACTTGTTTTTGGGTTTTATACAATGGCGCACCAAAATGAGTACTGGTAGCTAGAGAGAGAGAGAGAGAGAGAGAGAGAGAGAGAGAGAGAGAGAGAGAGAGAGAGAGAGAGAGAGAGAGAGAGAGAGAGAGAGAGAGAGAGAGAGAGAGAGCCCATTATACTATCAACTGTTTTTCACCTCTTAAACATTGTAAAAGGGTGGGTTGTCATTGTTAATTTTTTGTCACTATTAAGGATTTTCAGACTTCATCATCCAAATTTTGATTTCAGTATTCTTAATGTCATCAGATCCTTCCTATCACATTCTAATTATTGAGGTTTCAATGGTCAATATTAAATCTTTTAAAAGTTCATTTCCTCGAAATCCAAAAATGTACAATCTCGAATTCACATTTCATTTCAATTAAAATTTATAAAAAAATTCACATGAATTAGAATTTAAAAATTAGGTTTACTACACCCTTGCTGGGATAAGAATATGATGGTTATAGGACTTCAAGATGGTTTGAGAGTCTTAAAGCCATAAAAGTTTGATAATTACTGAACCATGTCTTATTACATGACTTTAGGAATGACAAAACTCTGCGGGACCTAGGAGTCTAAACTTTTAGGATTCTCCAAACTATGGAACTTTAAGAGAGGAAGTAGAGTGGACACCTTTTATTTATGGTGGGGGCTACTTGGCCATAAGTTATGTCTCATAATAGGTCCCACTTCTAGTTTCCACGCTTAAGACTTTAGGAGTCATAGGATTCTTATTCATTTCATAGTCTTTGAACTTTAGGACTCTCATTTTAGAGTAATTCAAATCCTTTTAAGTCTTAAAATTGCAAAATATGTAGGAGCTTTATGCTCCCAGAATTAATAGACAAAAAACAATACAAAATGGACGCTTAGTACATGTCATCAGGAGCCCACTAATCAATTTTTGAACTCTGGTTAGTGTTAGGAATTTTCAATGCATAGGACTCTAAAAATCTTTATACTATAGGACTTACTAATTCAAAGTCCTAAAACTTTAGGACACTCATTTTTGGGGTAATTAGAGTACTTTTTAAGTCTATTTGTTTGGTAAATCTGGATATGGAGTGGGTACCCAACTTATTCACATATGGGCTCACTCTATTAGAGTCGAAATGGACACCTAATCTTGGTTATTGATGGGGTCCATACTAGAATCTTGCCAAAGTATTAGATAGGACAAACTTTTCAAAGCATAGCAATCGCTGTCCATTGTTGAAAGTCTATTGAACCTTTATCTAAGCAAGAACTCTCTTAGGATTGGTTCACTTGAGGAGAATCTTTTCTATGATCAGACCTTAATCATGTCGTGTATGAAAAGGCTTCGTAAGATCTAGTGGAATAAGTAATATAACATAATCCTGATTATCTTTTATCTATTCCACTTACTTATAGTATGGAAATGCAGTCATTTCCTCTACATCTATTCTGATCTATGATACTATCGGAGTGAAACAAGGGATCTAAGGGAGAACAGAGGCTAGAATTTATTAGTAATAAGTAAATCCTTTTTATGTAAAAAGACTTGAGAAATTGTAGGAATAAACACCAATCACAAGGCATGAGACAACCCAAAAAGTACTTGATTATGATCAAATCTGTAAGCCTACTTGGGTATTGAGCATTTACCTATAAGAACTAAATTCATTGTAAGGGATAGTGGCAACTTTGTAAAATTGAAGCCGGCAAATATGTTCTTATAGAGAGTCATATATGTGTGGATGACATATAGATTTTATGAATCTATTTTGTATTCTTGTGATTCTTGTTTGAGCTAGACGATGAAAAATTATCATGTTCGGTTCCCTCAGGATGGATCCATAAGAATTCACCTATCCCAATAACAAAGAAACCTAACTTGAATGATCCTGTATTAAGAGCTAAATTGGCTAAAAGGATGGAGCATAATTATTACAGGGAACCTGCATGGCCCAATGATCTTTTATATATTTTTTGCAATAGTAATTCTAAGTACTATAGTATGTAATATAGGCCTAGCAGTTCTAGAATCATCAATGAAATCTCTTTGCAAAAATTCAAGAGTTTATTAAGAATTAGGGAGAAAGTAGGTCTCTCTCTCAGGCATGATGAGCTCCACTCTTCAGAGAGAGAGAGAGAGAGAGAGAGAGAGATACATAACACCACAACTAGGGAGGAGAGGGAACCACCTTCAGAAAAGACTCTTTCTAGAGAGGTTTCTCTTTATACATTCTATGTCTTTTGGTGTTTGTGTGTTTGGATTTGAGTAAGAGGGAGGTATTCATAAGTTTTTGGTAGTAGAGAGTTATGGGAGGTTTAGGACAATAGAGAGGTGGATGAGGTGGTTAGAAAAAGAATGGGAGTGGTAGATGGATGGAAACCTATGATTGGTTAGGAATTTAGGAGAAGGACAAAGAAGAGAGAATACATGAGATGATGGGAAGGGAGGTTCAACGTTGTGATTGGTTGGGAGTTTGAGAAGGTTGAGAGAGAATAAAAATTTGAGGGAGATGAAGTAGGGTTATAATAGTAGGCCCCACATCTCTCTAAGAGAAAGAGGAGACGTGATAAGGAGAGCTAGGTTAGGTGAGAGGAAGTGGGAGACATAAGAGAGAGATGGAAACAAAAACGTGGGTGTGAGGAGATGAGGCTAAGTGAGCTCCACCTATATAAGAGGAAGAAAGAGATTAAGAGAGATGTAAGAAAGAATAAGATGCACAAGGAGGCAGGAAAGAAGAATGAAAAAAATGGTTGTGCAAAAGAGTAGTTGGGGTTGTGGGAAGCCCTCCATGTGGGGCAAGATATGCCATACTATCTTGGAAGTCTAAAACATAGAGAAAATGGACCGCTTCTTCTAAGTAGGAAGCCCATGATCTCAAGAAAGGGAAAAGTAAAAGAGAAAGGGAGCGAGATGAGACTCGTAAAGATGGGCCCACTCCCTTGACCCCTTTCCCTTTTTTAAACAACTTTAGAAGAGCGAATTTTGATGAGATGGGACATGAGAATGGTGAGAGAAAGAAAGAAGAGATTCTCCCATGTTGGGATTCTCCTAAATTTTAAAGGGGGAGAGTTTGGATTATGGGAGACTAAAGAGTGGAACCTACTCTCTTAAAAGGGAACCGACCCAGCATGAACAGTTTAGCATTTATTAGCAATGGTCGTCATCAAAGCCCCATATTCTTTTCTTCAAAAGATGAAAGATTCCAAGATATAGGGTGCCCCTTTAAGGATAATCAGCCCCTTGATTTTAGGAAGGAAGGCACAAGAGAGAGAGAGAGAGAGAGAGAGAGAGAGAGAGAGAGAGAGAGAGAGAGAGAGAGAGAGAGAGAGAGAGAGAGAGAGAGAGACTCTACTCAAAAGTAGGCCATGTTCTGTGGACTTTTCTTCTTCTTAAACAACTTCAAAAATGAAACTTTAGAAGATAGAACATTCCCTTAAATTGGATAAGCCTCCTTTGATTTAGAAAATAGCATGACTACGTCACAAAGATAAGCGTCTTCGTCAATGGTGGGTCCAATTTCTAGAAATAACTTGCATTCAAACTTAAGAAATAAGACTCGTTAGAAGTCCAACATCCAAAAGTGTCTGTGCATTGTTGAAAATTTAAGGAAAAAGCATTTTATTAGAAACATTCTTGAGACAATGTGATTACACTTTATGCACTTCATTGGGTACTTTTATACACTATAATGTCATTTAAGTAAATTACTTATTATTATTTTAGATTATAATGCTCCAATTTGAATTAAACAAAAACACTCCCAAGGCCCAATTCTAAGCAGAAAAGGATCAACCCTTGGCTTCTAGTATAAGATTAAATTTTGGAGCTTAGGTCAAATTTCTGAGCCTGAAATACCTAGGGTATTTCTTTGATTTTAAATGCTCAAAAATGACATATTATTGCTAAGATCCAAAAGTACAATAAGAAAACTCCAGGGATAGGTCCTTTAAAAAATAGCTTTGTCAACTAGTAGCATTGTTATAATTTTTAAGAAAAGTTTGATCACAATATAACATATTCAAATAGGCTTGTTTTCTTCTAAAACTTTATAATATTGGCCTATAGGACTTAGAATTTTTGAAGCATAGTCTTAAACACCCTTTGACTACATTACACATTATTGGGTACATTGAGAGAATTGTCAAAAGTATTTTTTTTATTTGTCCATCAAAAGTGCAAAAATTTCAACACCAGCACTAGTGTCTTACCATAGTATAACTTGCACTACGGGAATGTTGAGTACACTTCTAATTCTCATAAAAAATATATAATTCTCTTCACTTGGATTAATTAATTAGCTTCTACATGCTATTGTTAAATCACATGTTATATTATATTACCAAGTACTCTCAATACTCAAGCTGAATATCAGCCTTCCAACATGCTTTAATAACATTTCATTTAAAACAATTAGGGTGTCTGCCACCAGTCAATTTAATTAAACCTTCTAAGAATCTTGTCACAGTAGATAGACAATCCATGAACAAGCCATTATCTTCTTTAATAATATTAATTCATAGGATCACATCAATTGCACCCACATTCATATATGAAACTATTTTGTATTAAAGATACTTTGAAAATCCATCCCATGGATCAAAACAACATCTACATAGGCCACCTATCTTGCCTGTTATACACTCACTAGCTCCACTATTTGATAAATTTCACTAAACATTATCATTTCTGTGAAGTTCTCAAGATTATTTTGAATCTTAATCTAACATGATTGGCCCACTAAAAATATCCTTTTGTCTTGGATTCTCATAACCTTCAGGTCAACTATCATGGATGTCTTTGTAGACTTTGTGCATGGACCATCTAAACAATTATTTGAAAGTGATCTAAGTGACAATATGTAACTTTTGGTTAACAACATTTTATGTTTGTCTAAATCCAATATCCAATAGCATTGTCCTATACTTATCGATAGTACCATAGTAGACGCTTGCAACTTAAATAATTGCACTATAAAGGTGAAAACATTGATTCATGATAAGCAAAATTATTATATTTAGAATAGTCCATTTAATTTTAGCTTTCAAACTTTTGTGGTTCAGTAGCCCAGTCTACTTTGGAGATTTCTTCATATAATTAAAAACATATAAACTTTCTTCATGAGGAGTTCACAAAATTAGAATCTATAAGACTTGCAATCTTTACTAAGCATAATCTATTATCTAGCTTCCCAAATTTGATTTTATCTATCTACAAAATCATGTCTGCTTAGAACTACTATACTTTTTAGGGTTACGGGCACAACACTCTTCTAAAATGTTTTTGAATGTCTCCTTGATCAAGCCATAATGTCTAGATCAACCATTTGAGAGCCATTAACATCTCAGTCAAGTCTTGATTATATCCTAATATCTTGATAAATCTCACATGTCCTTGTCAAATGTCACCATTTGAACTCATGGAAATTGAGTTTATGGTGACATATTTAAACTTATGTAACCAGAGTACAACTATAAAAAAAGAAAGAAAAAGGATCCATTTCATTGCTACAATTGAAGTTTTGATGCTACACATGATTTGTAATATCCTTGTTGAATCGATACACTTTCCTTCTTACATATATTCTAAAGTGAACTCATAGTTTAATATCCCAAGTTGATGCACATGGCTTTCTACAATTGTTAGTTTTAAACTCTAAAAGTGAGCTATCTTTTATAAAATATCTCCCACCAGACTCACAACTTATATCCTAAGTATTCAACTTAATTGAAAACTAATTACATCAAGTTGTACCATGAATTTCACCATCTGTTGCTTCTTTCTAGAAGGTTGCATCTTGTTGAGATATTGTTTCTATGTGTTTCAACTTGTCCTTTTTCTTATAGCCATGTTAATAACATTAGTTTGTCTAAAGGAATAACTTCTGCTTCAATTTGACTAGTTTCTGCAGGAGTCATTATATTGGATAAAGAAATTTCTTCTATTTCATTTTAAACAGTTTTGGAAGAAAATGAACTCTTAACAAAACTAACATTAGTTGCTCTCACAGTGGGATGACAATCTTTGTATATAGCTAAATGACAGGAGTTACTTTGCAAATGAAATAAGCATGCATTATTGCTTCTCTGAGCTAGCTAGCCATCTTATCAGTTTTTCCAAATTATAATCTTTCAAGAAGTTGCATGATTACCACTTTAGCATCTATTGTTTTGCTATGCAACTGCCACAATATTCAAACATCCTTTGAAGCTCATAAATGTCAAAAGTAGTTCTTGATACTAGAATCTCCTTAATTAGTATGCATACTTATCACATTTAAGGTCATTGCTTTTTCAAGAGGTGAACCTCATATTGTTCATCCATCATATGTGATCTAGTTCCCTGAAACTTTCCACAACAATCTGATAATTCTGAGCCCCATTGCTCTATTAATCTTAAAATATTCTTGTTTGCAATCACAAAGCCATGCCTTGTATGCAAATCTTAAACCACATATCTGAGAAAGTATTCAAAAATACATAATATCTTGTATCTTCCGCATGAGTTTGCTTTCATTAGTCAAATAGTTTAACCCAACTTTTTGTCTTATCACAAAGTAGTATTTTGATCTCAAAAGAGAGAGAAAAAATGATTTCCAAACTTTTAAGATCTTTTGAGAGATTATACATCTATTTGTTTTGGAAAAGTCTTATAAGATCATTCACAATTTACATTTTTTCATGTTCCTTTTATCAAAGAGTTTGGTGTTGGTTCTAAAGAATCCCATGAACTTTTTAAACTTTATTCTAATCACTTGATTGTATGTTACATCTTCAATCCCGAAAGAACATCATTCCCATGCAAACTTAATAGTCATTGATTTGCAATGCTTCCTCAACACACCATTGTAATATTCATCACCATTATATTTCTATATTAGAAACCTTGTCCCATCAAGAATCATCAATGGTGATTTTAATTTTACAAACAATAAAAACATTTTGTCACAAGAAGATGATGGTGACATTATTCAAATTGAAGTTATGTGAATTTTTACCACTATCCATGAGCTTAGACAAACTACTAAAATAGTAGTATGCTTGGCAATTTGGTGATCCAAAATGTTTAGCCTCAAGTCTTAAATAGGCTATCCTTCAAAATTCTTCTCTATTTAATGATCCTAGCATGTAAGATTTTGATGCAATTATAAGGTGTTTACTTGTGTAAATATTTGCCCAGATTTTCATATTCCATTGGTAAATCTTCCCTTTTGAACATCCCATGTAATTCATTTTCCCATACATAATGATAGCAATTATGAATCAATATCATCCAAAGAGAGAAATTTTAAACATTATAAAATTTTAAAAATGAGAGACAATTTTAGCAACCTATTTATTGACTTCTTATTCACAAATTTATATCATTATAAATACAAATGAAAAATCATATCTTAGATAATAATTATATTGTTATAGATTACTTCAAGTTTAGGATTGACCCATTAAATATATGTGTGTGTGTGTGTGTGTGTGTGTGTGTGTGTGTGTGTGTGTCTATATATATATATATATATATATATATATATATATATATATATATATATATATATGTGTGTGTGTATGCATGAAGTCCCAAAAAGGAAAACTTGTAAAGATCTTTTTTTTTGTTTGAGAAAAGGGTTTCTAATGAATAAACTCCAAAAAGATAAATTATATTGAAGAAGACAATCTTTTAAAAGTTGAGTATATTGTGCGAAAAAGAGGATTTTCTAAACAAAAAATGGAAAAAGAGTTTTTTGTAACTGTATATGATCTCTAGGTGCCAATTAATTTAGCCACCAAATAATTGGCCCCTTAGAAACTTTTATTGCATTTACATACTAATTTAGACAAGAGCACACCATCTAACAACTCATTCCTCTTAGTAAATTGCTAGCGAGATATGAAAAATGTTGTGTTTATAAACACAATAAAGATAAACCTGACATTAGGATGATATGACCCATTCACCTCGTTTAGCTTGGCCTATTTAGGCTACCTACCAAAATTCATATTCATTAAATGCTTATAAGTATAGTAACTACAAGTGTTTTCATATAAAATTTTAATGGTCATGATTAATTAATTCAAAACAAAAGGCTAGAATGATCCAATGATCATGAATTTTGCTATCTATCCGATCAAAGATATGCCAAACATGATGAACATCATCCAAATACGAGGACTATAAGGTTGCATTTTTAAAAGGTGTTACTTTCTGCATCCCTAAAAGGTTTTTCTTCTTCTTAAGTATAAATGAATGTTAGTTAGTTCAAATATGACAATATAAAGGTCAGAAAGAATCAACGTTGGGTTAGATTGTCTGATTTATGAGAGTAGCCTAAGCAACCGAATGGTTTGATCACCAAAACCGTTGGTTCCATTTGTATATTCACTTTGATCTTACATCCGAGGGGGTGGTTGCACAGGAATGGACGAAAATAAGGGCATGCAGTTGTCGGGGGTCATATACTTGGAAACAAAACTATGGGCATGGACAGAGGAGCCAAACTGAAAAAACTGAGAGCGCATACAATACAACCGTAACTTATATTATTAGATAGCTGTTTAAGTACACACAGAGCTTATTTGAGCAACACTACATTATTGGTTGCTGCCTTGACTGCTAAGCACTATATACTGTTTAGAATCATTAGCTCCAGTCACGTACTTATCCCATCGCAGCTGCCTGCAAAAGAGAACGATGACAAACGTCAAGAAGATCATTTGACAAGATTCGAATTTAAATCAGATACAGGAATGACATTAGGCTGTATCTCACAAGACAAATCTGTCAATTTACTCCTGTGCGCGCCGAACCGAATTGGATTAGCCCCAGAGTTTCTAGAGCGAATCAATCTAGGGCTCTTCGTGAACATGCAACATCATCCTGGCCCGAAGTGCCATTACATTTGATAAAACCCTAAGCTCCTAGCCATCACATTAGGTGTCTAAAGTCAAGTGATAGGCCAAGATTAGGCAAGTTGTTGCGTAAACCACAGCAGATTCCAAGCCGTGAAATCAGAAACGACGACAACCGGACTGTCTTAATGGTGTAAACTCTAATGGGCCTGGCAGGCAAAAATGCGTATGGAAAGGAATGGTAACGAGTCCAGGGAGATTACCGATATCACGTCCAAGGGTTAATGAGTTCTTCCTACGTGCTTTTTTAACTTTCTTAAGTAAAGAATTATGAAGCAAATTAACTAGAACGAACTATCTTAATTTTTAAATTTAAATAATTATCTTAATTTTTAAATTTATTTAAAGTCTAGTAAAAAGCAGTTGACAAACGCGTCTCCGAAGCAAATGTGAGAGAAGCCGAACAAGATGAATCGGTCAGATTATTCGAAGGTGGGAAACAGCTAGGCGGGGTCTTTCCACCAAATTAAAGCAGACTGATCAAATAATTAGAACTACAAAACAGAACATAGGAAACAAGAAACAGATCACAAAGCAAAACCAGAAGAGGAACAATGAACATGAAAATCGCAGATCGGGCTCTTTCGTTAGAAATTGATGCCTCTAAGGAGAAAAAAAACAAAAGAGAAACATGACAGTAATGTCCATAAAAAAGAAAGAAAGGAACGAATGAACATGTATGCAGTAAACAGGAAGATAACCTGCAGATTCTACTAGCAGATGAAAGACCCAACACAAGATTGATTATGCAGGAACTCTCAGAACTCATACCTAGTCAGATCTGGCAGTTAATGTGTAATGGAAACAAAAACTAGATATTATATACCTAGTCGGAGTCGCTGTCACTGCTGCTGCTGTGGCCATCGTGACCGTGCTTCTTCTTGTCCTTGTCCTTCTTCTTCTTCTTCTCCTTATCCTTACCTTCATGCCCGTGCTGTTCGCCGTGGTGGAGAGTTTCTTTGATCTTTTCAGTGAGTCCGCCGTGGTGTTCGCCGGGCTTCTTGTGGTGTTCGTCGGGCTTCTTGTGATGTGCGTCTTTCTTTTGATCTCCACCTACGTGGAGTGCTTCCCCAATCTTGTGGATAACGCCAGACATTTTCCCCTTCTGTTTTTTTTCTCGTCTTGTTTCTGTCTCGTTTCACGGTGAGCTAGACTCCATGCGAGGCCTCTATTTATAGCCGCGCAACCTGTGCGTAGGGTTTCGATTTTGCACTGACGGGGCTCTGTGGAAGTCGATTAGTTTCCTACCGACAACGAATCGTATCATCTTATCCGATGTGAGACAGCAGAAACTTGCCAAAAGAGAATGATTCTTGGGGATACTTTCAGGGTCCACATGTACTATCCCACTACGTCGATTCATTCTTGATTATTCGCAGCAAGTTGAGCTCCACGCTAGATCGATAGGCCTACTCAGACTCTAATTCTGTTTGACATAACAAATGCCATTTTCTTCGTGTAACTTATTACATTTGGTCGGAGTAACAGAAAAGTTATTATTGAGATCAATGTAGAGCTGCACTTCCTTGACTCATTTGGGCAAATCCATGTGTTGATCGATAACCATTTAGCCTGTATACCATCAAGCGCCCACCCATACGGTTTTGTTCCATTCGCCAAATGGATGTCTCATCCACAAGATATAGCCCAACAAAAATAGTAGTTCACATTACCTTAAGCAAGGGTAGTTGCTGTTCATACTGACGGTTAAGATCATTCCGACGCAGTCACGGTTTGGCCATTTCTCGCACAAATTTGTTACGGGAGAAGAGGATGAATCGGATCTTCTTATCCAATATGGAACTGTTCAATATTAACGCTTAGAAGATGGATGCCCATGTCCAAGTCTGTCAGTATCATATCATCGAGTGGAATGGACGACTGGGAGACGCTGAAGGGAGAATAAAGGCCAGAGGCAGCCCACTGACGCATACGCGTCATGGGATTCCACGTCCCGATCGTAGGGCCAGCAGTACAATAATACACCGACCAGAAGAATACAGCTGCACACGTGTCGAGAGCGTGTTCATAGACATCGAATGGATTTAAATATTGTGGTGACTTTTCTTGCCAAAGGTAAAAATGGCTATTTTACTTGTCTTTCTGCTTCTCATAAAACACGGCGCCAGGTTCGGCCAACTAGGAGACTACACCCTAATTGACCCTCAAGGTTAGGTTAAGGATAGAAAATTTGTAGTTAGACTGAGGCTAAGATTAAAAATTATGATCATAATTCCTATTACAGATCACTTAGTAATTAATTAGGGACTTTGACTATTTTTATATTTTAACTAAAATACTCTTACATGTATTTCTCTAAAACTCTAAGTGTAGGGCATTTTATATAACTAAGTAACTAAGTACTTTATTTAATATTTTATCTTTTTAAATTACTTGATAAATGTTACGGATTAATTTTTTGTCAAGTGTCAAAAAATTTAGGTATTAGAGTCAATTATATCGCCTAACCCAAACTCACCCTACAGGCTAGGGCTAGGGCCAACAATTTTTTGACCCAATTGGTGATGGGATCAAAAACTTTGACTAGAAGTTAGTTAGGGTTAGGATAAAAACATTTGGGTTGGGGTTGGGGTCTACCTAACCTACTGTCATCCATATTAGAACCTTCTAAATCAATTAATTTACATTGTAATCCACCTTTAACTTTAAATTGGGTGCAAACCAACCCTTTATAAACCCCTTGCAGGAAAACCTCTTTATATTTATCAATTTGACTTTGTACTAAAAAAAGGGAAGTGGTTAATGTAGCTAGAAGCATGATCAAGAAGTGTAGATGGCATCTGATTGGAGGAGAAAAAACAGGCTCAATGTTGTTCATTTTAGAGGGATTTTTTTGAAAAATAATATTTAATGAGAAAAAAAAGAGAGAAAACCAACTCATATTATAACATAGGTTTCAAATTTGTCTTCCCTATGTTTGTTTCGAGTTACATAAAAGAGGATTTTTATTAGAAGGGAAACAATATGAAAACGCATGTGTTTGAGAATTCAATAAATTTTTATTAAAAGCATTTGAGGAGGTCACAAATGTACAAGAAGTCTTCAAAACCAAAAGGGTAACAAGTAGAGGAGAACTCAAAATCAGTAAGAGATCTAATAGGCATTACTATTCACAAGGAAATTTTTTCACTTTGACTTGATGATGAATTCATTATACAATCATTTTCTTTCTTGTAATAAATGGATAAGCTTTTTTCATATCCATGCAATATTTTTTAGTCCAAATTTTGAATCGTACGATGTTGAGTGACTTTATTTCACCATTTTCTAAATGAGGCATGGAGCATATCCACTATCAAGAAGTTTTAAAGTTGCAGAGGAAGTTGCAAGCTCATATTGGTCATGTGTTGAGTATGATAGTTGAACTCTACAAGATCTAATCTCCCTTTGTTCCTTACTGGCGCAGCGATACAACAAATCAGGTGTTAACTTATTGGTCATAGGTTCGAACCAAGGAGATTTGATTAATTCTTTAATTAAGAACTAAAAGGGATACCAAACAGCTAAGAGAAGGGCAATAAGGGACCTAAAAAATAATTAAATCATGTTGAAAACTATTTAACTTCCACAGTCTAAATTCTTTGAACCTAGCATAGAGGCATGTTGCAAATACTACTATTTAAACAAAAAAAAAAGTAATTGCAAAAGATCAAGGCCCAAGAAGGTACAAATTGGCATATGCTTGCCATTCTAAGTTTATGTACATAGTTTCACAAAGAAGTCCTTAAAGGATTTTTAAGATTAAGCTTCAAGTCTAAGTGCTTTAAGCCACTTAGAAAGTATGGGAGGACAATACAATTAGATACATAGTTGCACAAAGAAGTCCTTAAAAGGATTTTTAAGATCAAGGTCGAAGTCTAAGTGCTTTAAGCCACGTAGAAAGTTATGCGAGGAGAATACAATTAGACACATTGTTTAGCAGTCAAAGTTTTCTGAAGAATTGCAGACATTGGATGACAAAATTATTTTTTCAAGAACCTAAACTTGGGCCTATCTCATCGAACATTTTGGTTTTAGAATTAATATGATATTTTAGAAATTTCCAACCTCAAAAAAGTTGATTTTACACTTCAAGTCAAGGAGTTGATTTTTATTCTTTTGGAATTAAGTCCTAGGATTATTTTTATTTAATTCAAAGGGTGGTGTCTCCTTATTTATACTAGAATAATAATAATAATAATAATAATCATCATCATCATCATGATAAATAAGTACTCTTTTCACCCACATCATTGTAAGTAGGTTAGCTATGTCAATTCATAGCATGGACACTAGTGCACACCTAACTATCACCGGTCACAAGTGGTCTTGGATGGAAGGTGATGCCTGTCTACAGGTATCTCCAACATTAGGAAAAAAAAATCTCATCTTCTAGACCACATCCCTCACATGAATCACACACAAAAAATCTTCTCTCCTTACAATATAAAAGGATAGGCTCAAGCCATTAAAAAAAAAGGAACTAGTTCAGGAAGTCATGAGACAATGATAATAAACTATTAACCAATTGAAATACACATGAGAAACAATATTAATCAATTGCATGGTTAAATTTCATTGGTGATTTGTTATTATTTTACCAAGCAATAGGTCCACATGGTATGACATCAAATTTTATTATATCTTTTCACATTATTGTATTTTTCATTATTCATATTTATCTTCTTGCTTTATATTCTTGAACAAAAGCCAAATAAATTTTCAGTTATAGTTAAAGTTTATTAATTTAAAATGAAGGCAAAATATAGTTTCCTAATAAATAATTAATCCAAAGTGCGCACTTGGATGCTTTTCTTGCCTTTTGGTTTTCTCTATGGTGATCTAAGCCATTCAGCACGATGAGAATGGCTTACATAGGTTGAGTACCTAATTTCATGCCCACTAGATAATTTATCTATGTTTCTCTCGTTGTGATTTTCAACTAAAAGAAACACAAGATAAAGCATGACTATATTTTTCAACTCTAAAGAAATATTGAATAAATTATCTAATAGGCATGAAATTTGGTAATTAGCCTATTTAAGTCATTCCAAGTGAATGATTTATATCTACAAAAGAGGTAAGTAAAGCACACTTTAACTAAGTAAAATCTAAGCGCATACTTAAAATTATCATTGCTCTAGATTCTTCTACATCTTTACCTGCAACTCATGTGAAAGAAGCTGCTTAACTGTAAAGGTCATTCCCCATTTTTAACTAAAAACCGATGCCCAGGTCATTCAAGAGGCTAGTTCTTTCTCATTATCCTCTGCGTAAGTGGCTAAGTTAATTTTTATTACTTTCCCAACTAAATCCCATTAACAACATCATTGCCATATGGGACTGATTCATGGATTAAGCTACTTTGGAGTAGTTACAATATAAAATAAAATGTAATAAAATTTATCCTTTATATTTTACTTTGAAAGCTTACACCTCAATCCATGATCTTTGTTCCCATCGCTAACAGCCCCTATCCATTCTCTCGTCTCTATGGTTAAGCTCTCGCCTCTAGTCACGTGGCAGTTCATTTTGGGGCGACCCGAAAGACTAGGTCAAATCCCCAAATTTCGCGTACTTTCTTTGGCAAGAAACCAAAGACTCTGACGTTCTTATACCCCATTTTTCCGGCCGACAACCTTCCTGTCTCTTCCGGAAATTACAAAGGAAGTCCGAGAAGTATATGATCTTGGTATCAAAACACGTTTGGGACCCAGTTCCAGCTGATCATAGCCGTTCATCTCATAACATGTATAGATTAGCCAAGCCACAAAATGTGGCCCCAGTCTGCGTACCATCTATCTACAGTACTCCACGAACCACTGTACAATTCCCCAAAGGAAAGATCAACCAGTCAGAGTCAAAAGTGGTTAAAAGACAAATCATTCAACCAATTCCCTCTTTTCCTCCCACCCAAAAAAGAGAAAAGAAGAGAAAAAGGAAAAATGGGGTAATTTTCCACCTTCTCCTTCCTGTCCTAAGAAGAAAAATTCTCTGAATCTCCTTCCTCTTCTTCTTCTTCTTCATCATCTGAAAAATACACTCTCTCTCTGCTACCGTCCTTAGCCATCCATGGCAAGCAGACTACAAAAGGCGCTGGGCGCCGTGAAAGACCAAACGAGCATCTCGCTCGCGAAGATCTCTGGCACAAACTGTTCAAATCTCGATGTTGCAGTGCTTAAAGCCACAACCCACGAAGAACTTCCCGTCGAAGATCGCTTCGTTAACGAAGTACTCCTTCTCACCTCCTCTTCACGCATCTACGCCACCGCTTGCGTTCACGCGCTCGCTCGCCGCATTAATCGCACACGCAACTGGATCGTAGCCCTCAAATCCCTAACCTTAATCTTCAGAATCCTCCAAGAGGGTGACGCACATTTCGCTTACGAGGTCCTGCGATCCATGAAGCGCGGCTCCAAACTCCTCAATCTCTCGAACTTCCGCGACGAGTCAAACTCGAGCCCTTGGGATTTCACCGCTTTTGTTCGAACCTACGCGCTCTACCTCGATGAACGGCTGGATTGTACCCTCATGGGCAAACTGAATCGTCAAACGAAAGCTGGGTCCTACCAACATCGAACGGCCAAAGACAAGAAACGCGAAACGAAACCCACGATTTTACTGGACAAGATTGTATACTGGCAGCGACTTTTAGATCGAGTTTTGGCGACTCGACCGACTGGAGCTGCCAAGAATAACCGCCTCGTGCAGATATCGCTCTATACGGTGGTCCGCGAGAGCTTTGATTTGTACAGGGACATTTCCGATGGTCTCGCGCTTGTTTTGGATAGCTTTTTCCACCTTCACCACCAGTCATGTATCGACGCGTTTAACGCGTGTAGTAAAGCGGCCAAGCAATTCGACGAGCTCGCGTCCTATTACGCGCTTTGTAAGAGCTTGGGCGTCGGGAGATCGTCCGAATATCCGTCCGTACAGAAGATTTCGGAGCAGCTTTTGGAGACGCTGGAAGAGTTTCTTAAAGACCACCAGAACTCAGAGTGGGACCCGAAGGTAGGGCCGACATCCAGATTGCTTCGACTCCCGGCCCCACCTAAATCGGAGGAAGATCAGATCAAACAGCCCACATCGCCTTGTATTTGTGAACCTGATAAAGAAGAAGTGAAAGAAGAGCGGGCGTCTTCAGAGGCACAATCTACGGAGCAACCCAATCTGATAGATATAGAGGCAACTCCAAAAGCGTCTGACAGTAACATTTCGAATTTGGATTTAGTTTTGTTTGATGATCGATTTCCAGCACACCAAGTACAAGAAGAGCAGGTCACAACATCGTCGAAAGAGGGTTGGGAGATGGCTTTGGTGGAGAGTGCCACTAACATGTTCGAAGCAATGCCCCGTCATTACCATGTTAGTATTGGTGGACCCTTGGATTCGCCATTTCCAAACAATTTGTACGATCAAAGGGATCTTTTTCAACCAAATTACTACCACCATCAACATAACTATAGTAATCCGTTTCTAGAGATTGGCGATGGAAGCAACGGCTATGATTTCTTTTCTGCCTTCGGTTATAATTCTCTTCCAGCTCCAACCTTTTCTGTGAATAATCCCGACCACACAATTCCGGAAGAAGAAGATCCTTTTTCGCCGTCTTACCGGGTCCCGCGAGGAACATCTACTCCCGATTTGAGGCAGCAAGTTCTCGTTCAACAGCAACGACATTGTACGCAGCACGAGCGCTAAAATGTTGAAGGAATTCTTTGTATTTGTTTGTGTATGGAAACATGAAAGGAATATAGTTTGGTTTGAGAATCCTTTTACGTGCATTCTTTGACTTGATCAGTTCTATAATAGTTTTTAGGAAAATTTTCATGCTAGTAACCTAAAGTATTTTAGGGCTAATTGTCCAAAGTTTATCACAGGCTGTTAAAAAGCTTGAAGAAAAAATGTCATGGGCCCGTCTCGTACTCCTTTAGTAAGTTAGAACGGGGATTTCCTCTAATTTTAAATCCATCTAATGCATAAGTGATCACGTGACTCACGTGTTCTTCTTCCAAATAATGAATTAGGGTTGAATTGTAGCCCTGATTAAAAAGACAACCCCTAAGAATTTGGTAGATCAAAGATCAATCTCCTATCAAAATATGGACAAAGCAAGCCATTATGCCCTAACCTAAAATCCAAATGATGAAAGCACCTCAGTAGCATCATATGGATGGCCCTTTGTATAATTGCTTTGTAATGGCTTGAGTTGTGACTTCTTAGATTCATGCAAGCCTAGGAAGGAGGTTTTCAGCCATGGGAAGAATGGGGTAAGGATTTGGATTCATTTTTATTTGTTATTTCTTAGGCTTCTTTCCTTGCTCTAATCTCACCTATTGTCTTTAATTTCAAAAGAAATAACTAAAATTTCTTCATGTGGCACAATGCACCCATGTGTGTTGAGCAAGGGAGGTCATACAATGGTTGATCAAAAGGCTTAGCCAATGGAAAGTTAAATAGGAGAAGTATACAAGATCATAAAGGAAGCTACCGTTTTGTCACGGACTTGCATTGCAAAGCCCGTGACCAAGGCCTACAGCCTCTAAGGAAGGCTTACTTAGAACATGGACATGGCCTTAAGGACTTAGGCCCGTCCGTGAAGATCTATAGAACAAGGCCTCATTCTAGAAGGCCCAATTTCTAGAGAGTTCTTTGTAAATATCTTGGATTTTCTATTAGTAGAATAATCTAGAAAGGGTAGGAGGGTTCTAGAATATGATCTAGACCATTAATGTATTGACACATGTAATGATCCCAACCATCCACGGAGGAGGTGGATGGAGGAGAGCAAGTATATATAGGGGTTAGCTCCTCATTTGTAATCATCACAGTTTTGTGAAACTTAATATAGTTGGAGTGTTTCCTTTCTGAGTTTCTCTCATTGGATCAGTGGGTGAGTGAGTGTAGCCCTAGCAAGTGAGAGTGAGGGGTTGAAGGCTGACTTGTGCCAAGCAAGGGAGTTGTGCACAAGTGCCGCACGGGTTTAGCAAAGGTGAAAGTGCAACCCCATGACAATTGGTATCAGAGCGGGTTGACGTGGGAGTTTCTTAGTGAGTACTGGGGAAAGCTCATAGCAACATTATGGCAAGTGAGGTTGAAGTGAGCAACGTGCCTGTGGAAATCCAGCACAAGTCAAGGAGGGAGAAGTCCAGAGATCCATCAAAGGAGTTAGCTTTGGATGCTCGCCTCACTATGTTGGAGTAGAGATTCAGTAAGTTCGAGAAAACTCTTTCTGATTGCTTGAACAAGTCTAGTGCCTATGTAGATGCTTTACATAATCTTCAAGATGACATGCGAAGCACTTTTGAAGTGGTCAAGGTTATAGATTCCAAGACCACAGAAAAGGTGGAGAACATGTTAGATCGTCTTGAGACCATGGAGGGAAAAGTAGTCGGCTTACATGATGAAGTGGCCGAGCTAGATGATATCAAGATTTGATTGGCCCTATTGGAGAAGGCTATGGCTAGTGGTGGAGGGCTTGGACCAAAGGAGTTTACTCCTAAGGTCAAGATCCATAAACCTACAAGCTACAAGGGAACTTGTGATGCTAAGGACTTGAAATTTTTTTTATGGCAAATGGAGCAATACTTTAAAGCTACTAAGATTTTAGAGGAAGCCATGAAGGTGGACGTGGCAACGATGTACCTTTGTGATGATGTAATGCTATGGTGGAGACAAAGATATGGTGACGTAACTGATGGTCGTTACACCATAGCCATGTGGGAAGACTTTAAGAGAGAGATCAAAGCCCAATTCTTCCCAGAGAATGTGGACTACTTGGCTCGGAAGAGTCTGAAGCGTTTAAGGCATATGGGATCCATTCATGATTATGTCAACCAATTCATTGCGTTGCTCCTAAACATCTCCGATATGAATGAGAAGGACAAGTTGTTCTTCTTCATGGATGGGTTGCAACCTTGGGCGGAACAAGAGTTGCAAAGGAGGAGAGTGCAAGATTTGGCCACTGCATTATCAACTGTAAAGAAACTGATGAAGTTTGACAAAAAGGCTAAAGTCATTAAAGAGGAGAAAAAGGGCAAGTCTAATGGAGGCAACAGTGAGGAGGACAAACTTAAAGGTCGCAAGGAAGAAGGCAAGGAAGGCCAACACGACCAAAAGGGCAAAGGTAAGTTCCTTCCTCGACGCTTAAGTTGATCATATGTGATGGAGATCATCGAGCAGTGGATTGCCCAAAGAAGAAGACCTTTAATGCCTTGGTGGTTGAAAGGGAGAACCACAAGGTAGTAGATGAGGATGAAGGAGGGAGCCTAAGATGGGGGCACTTAAACTCCTCAATTCTATGATGGGGCAAGAATCATGAACCAAGCCTATCCATGCAAGAAAAAGGTTGATGTATGTAAACGTGAGCCTCAATGGCAAAGGCACACGAGCTATGGTGAACACGGGAGCTACTCACAACTTCATCTTAGAAGGGGATGCTTAGAGATTAGGCCTCAAGATGAAGAAAGATGAGAGAAGGATCAAGGCAGTAAACTCGAAAGCAAAGTCTATACTAGGAGTTGCCAGAGATGTACCTATCAAGGTGGGAGAGTGGCAAGGCACCAACACTTTGACAACAGTATCTTTGGACGATTATGAGGTTATCCTGGGAATGGATTTCCTTGCCAAGGGTAGAGCAGTCCCTATGCAACACCTTGGAATGTTAGGCTTCTTTGATGAGAAGACCCCTGGTGTAGTCCTAGTGTTGAAGGATGAAAAGGGGCAAGGGATGATGTTATCCACCTTGCAACTAGTAGAGGGATTCACAACGAGTATGGAGTTGGCATAGCTAAAATCATGTCATCCAAGTGCCATTGGAGTACTAAGGTCTGAAGGGCTCAAGGAGAAACTAATGGTTGACAAGGGTTTGCCACAACAAGGAAACTCCAAGAAGAACAAGATCAAGCAAAGACATGCAAGAACCACAGGAGCTGGTAGTTACTACACTAACGTGCAAGAGGCACAACATTGGAGTGCAACAAATCAGGAGCGCAAGAGTGGCTAGATGCCAATGATAAGGATTGAGACGCCATATAAGATGTGTCAACAAGGACGTCGACATTATCAGGTGGGGGAGAATGTCACGGACTTGCATTGCAAAGCCCATGACCAAGGCCTACAGCCTCTAAGAAAGGCTTACTTAGAACATGGACATGGCTTTAAGGACTTAGGCCTGTTAGTATCTATGGAATGAGGCCTAATTCTAAAAGGCTCGGTTTTCAGAGAGTTCCTTGCAAATATCTTGGATTTTTTGTTAGTAGAATACTCTAAAAATGAAAACCCCGAGGGTCATCCACATCCCAAAAAGTACGACGATGAACAAAATCAAATTCAGATACTCTGACCATGCTCAAAGTTAAAACCACGATAAATTACACAAGCTATAAAAAGACAATGATGATATAAGTCCAAAAGCCCCAACTTTCATCCACTATCACTGCATCATTCACATGTAAGTATATGCACATTATACAATGGTATAGACCCAATCTATCCAAATATACAAACATCCAAGTAGAGTCTCAAAAGTCTAATACAAGTCTAAGAGACATACACTAATCTGTCTCAGAATATAAAAAGTAGATGGTCCTCAGGTCCTCGCCCAAATCAATGCTACTCCACCCACTTTCCTTTCAAGCTATTACGCTCCAAATCTAAGGCATTGCAAAACAAAACAATGCCTCAACAAGATATACTTGTGTAAGTGATCACATTCAATTAAAACTTAATAAAATCACGTAGTGCAAAGTATCAATATCATAGTGAATCTCATAAAATAAACATATATAAGGCACATCAATAATCGGACACCCATAATGAAATAACATATGAAAATCATAAATCTGCAAGATAACAAGGCAATCATGATAACATACAAGGCATGATCAAAGTATGGATGTGTGTCCATCAAAATAATACTAGTCTATGATCACAGAATAATATGCATGCAAGTCATGATAAATAGGACACTACACCAAAAACAAACCCCAAGAGTGTCCCACGACACTCAATCACTACTGATGAGTACTCATACTAACCCTGGGTCCCTCTCGTGTAGCTTGCATCAACCCCCAAAGTCACTCACAGACTATGCCCGGCATGTCCCGATTCACCCCACATATAAATCCACATGAGCATACCGAATAACAATATTGGCTACTATGTTGCAGTGGCAATCCCCCAGAATCTAAACCACTACCGCTCCCCGTCGAAACCTAAATGGGAGACTTTCTCTGTCCCCATGGGGAAGAATGGACCTATAAGGAAGACTACCCATGATACCACTACCTACATACCTGGTCCTGTACCACTCAAGGGCAATATCTAATCATCATCATCACAAAGTCAGAGAGCGGGTGGTCAACCCTACAACCTTCCTAGCATAGTATTAACCAGGTGGAAGCAACCGTTATAAATCGACAAGTAATAAATCATGAAAAAACTCTATAAAATAACCTCAATAAATATGATCAAAGCCCATGATAAATACAGTCCATCACATGTAAAACATAGTTATTTGCAAAAATGAAATGTCATGCTACCAACAAGAAGTAGGAACATATTTATGTGAACATGATGAGATGCAAAAACACATGCCTCAAGAACTTTAGAGAACAAGTTATGGTCACTGAAATCACTGAGAAATTTCGAATAAAATCACCTACCTCGATAAATGTGATACTCCAATCAGGCCGTGGGTAATGTCATGTCGTACCCTTTGACGTATTTGTCATATCATAAGTCATTTATCACTTGGCGTTTTCACATCTAAAAGTAAACAAATTCAAGCAACAACTTCATTAATCTGGCCATAAATCCTATATCAATGGCCCAGATCATCTGATTAACCCCCTATTGGGTCAATCCTATACTAGATGTAGGTTTTTCTAACTTCTAAACAATTATTTGTGGTCTCTGATCATCAATCTAGGCCATGATCCACTTAATTTATGCCCCTTAATCAATGAAGGGTCAGTCCCTAACATCTCGTGAAATTTGGAGACGATCTGATTGTTGGATCACTCCATAACATTCATAATTGACATCTGATCATCAATTCTAACTATTCTTATCGTAATCCCTCTAATTTCAGTGTTTATTTAGTAATTTTAACATGTTCTTATAATTATACCTCGATTTGATAGTCAGATTGATCTCTGATTAGCCAACCGCAAGGCACCTGATCAGATCAACTGTCAAGATCACTTTTCTTGACAATCATGTGAAATTTGATGCATATAATCAAGGTCTGAGGCCTAATCATCTATTGATTGGCCTGATCTAGGTTATCTAGTGGTATTTATTGGTTTAACCATTTAAAAGGTATTCAAATCTAGATTTTTAAGTCATATATAGGTCTGCGCCATCAAGATGATCACAACGCCTCTTTTAGATAGCGATTTGAACATTTGTAGCTCCAAAAATCACATTTTTGTGAATGAACAGCTCAAAAAATCCAAAATAATAAAAAAACATATTTTAATCGTGCTGCTCGCGTGTCGTCTACATGTCATGCCGCGTGTCATCTGCATGCGCATTGAGTGCACGTGCCGCCTGGTGTGCGGCTCTGCTGCGTCTTGCGAGCAGCCGCCCACGTCACTGTCATTGGGGACTACAACCAGACTGGTCCACCGTTGCCAGAGATGACTGTCAGACTCCAATCGCACGTCGACAACCCCCTAAGTGCCCAAATCTTGTGATTTTTGCACCATTTTGCTCAATTTTTCATGTACATTCTATTTTTAAGCTTCCCATTAGGGAATTTTATCATTTTCTCATGTTTTCACGCGGTTTTTACCACGTTTCTAAAAATCTCACTATTACTATTTTTTGAGTTTTTCAGTATCCCTAGCCATCCGATCACCATCAAGATTCATGAGTTTGTTCTTTGTGTCATCATGTATAAGATAAACGGTTCAGATCATGCATCTAATACTGGTTCATTGGTTTATTTTCAAAAAAAATGGTAACACATATCACTTCATCGAAAAATGGCAATTCACGTCATTTTTCAGCTTTAAAAGCATTCAAAACCGACGAAAAAAAGAGGGGGAACGAGAGTGGAGGATGGCCTACCTCAGTTGAGCCAGCCAATGCCAATCGTTCTCCATTACAGGTTTGTGTGCAGGAGGGAAGAAAGACAATGGCATCTTCGCTGTAGACCGTAGTCGCCAATGGTCTGTCGCCGGTGACACTAGAATTGAAGGAGGGGGTTGTGGAAAACAAGACAGGGGAGGCACATTTAAGGCCCCCCTTTAATACGTTTTTTTTTTAAATCTGATTTTGAATTTGCATTTATGGTGATATGATTACCAGCATTTATTATTGCTAATCATCACCTTACCCATTTAATGCCCGTCCTGTCATAGGTTTTAGGGCCTAATTTCATGGGGCCCACTTGTGAAAAGGCTATTTTGCTCCTTATTTTAATTTTGCTTTAAAATACAGAAATTAAAATAATTAGTAATTTTTACTCCGATTTTAACATTTTTAGTGGCATTGGATTCTATTTTTCAAGCACATTTCAAATATTGAGGTTTTAACTCAAGATTATATCTCCAAATTTCTAATTTTTCATAATTCTACAAAATTAAATATTCTAGAATTTAAAAATAACGGATATTACAATATTAGTCTTGATATATTTATGTTCAATAGTAGTTCCAGCAGCAAGCTATGTGTGATGACCCGGGTTCTTCAATACTTTTTTTTTATATATATAAAACTTTTCGAAAGATGGGGCCCCAATTTTATAAAAACCAAACCAGCGAAAAACAATTTCAATCGAATTTCATTTTTAGAAAAATCTCAAGGTCAATAATTGACGCAAAACAAGATTATTATTTTTTTCCAAATAAACATGTTTAAATAGATTTACTATTCCAGGACTCATCCAGTCATCAGCTACATTCCCATAATAGTATAATCAAGTCCAATAACATATATATATACATACACAATCCATGTGAAATTAGAACATACCTCTAAATGAGATTTCTCGATCACTATTCTTCTAACTCCTCATATGTCTTGTCTTTCTTTAATATCTGAGGCATTGCAACAATAATGCAATGCTTGGTAAGTACATAGATATTTAATGTATATCAATCTAACAAAATCAACTAATTATATTGATACAATGAGTAAAGCAATTTTCTACAAGAATATAATTATTTAAACAATGAAATTAATATTTCAAAACATCATATACGATAAAACATGCATCTCATGGATTTAGAACATGATATAATCTCATATAAATGAGCATACAATAATAACAGGGTACCCCTAAGGTACGTGGGTCCACAAGTGTCCCATACACTCGCATCACAGATCATGAGTACTCATATCAAACCTCTGAGTGTCGTCACACCCAGGCATACCATCACATCTCCATGCTCATCATGCAAGCACACAAAATAAGAGTATGGATCGTCATTCCACAGTGGCAACCCTCCAGGGTCTCAACCACCACCGCTCCCCATCGACACCATAATGGGAGACTTAGCGTCCGTCTCCATGGAAAGGCTCGAAATGGTAGTGTGGACTATCCATGTTATCAACCCCTACTGAAAGCCATCTACGGACAGGTGTCTATCATATCATAATCATATCACATCACAAATCTTGGAGGGTGAGTGGCCGGCCCTCTCCCTCTTAGCATGACATCCACTAGGTGAGAGCACCCATCATAAAACTCAAAACATAAAAATCATGTATGTCGAAAACTAGGAGCACTTGTCACTAGCAATCCCCAAGGCACGCCCCTCATCCTGGAGTTAGTCTCTAAAAGGACCAGCTACCAAGCCTCCACTTTCCTTTCTCATGAAAACTCATCAATTTCAATGATGCAATAAGGAAAGATAATTTTTCTAATTGTGCATAAGTAGATAATCTTAATTTCATGAAACCATCGGTCATAATCCATTCAATACATGATTGAAATCAAATAGCGATCATAACATAAAACTCTAAATCTCATAAACTCATCGATTAATAATAACTGCAATTTAATCACAATCAATCATGATGCCATGATAGTACAAGGTTTTAAAATCAAAATGAAACATTAAATGTCGTCACCTACCTCAATGTGAGATTACCGAACTCAAGCATATAATCTTCTTAGCTTGTACGTTCAGATGTACCTGTTAGTACCACAATACTATTTCGTGTTATTTATTACATTATAATGGAATCTATGATAATCCAACCATTGGATCATCCTCTAAGATCTCTAATTATGATTTGGTTCTTAATTTAGTCTCATCTCATGTTCATCTGTTCGTTTTTGTGTGTATCTATCGTTTATACCTTAATCTGACCATCAGATCATCCTCAGATCACTAATTTTCCAATATTTGGTTCAGACCAATGGTCTAGATCAATTTCTAGCATAATCACGCTAATATGCCCCTTAGAACCCTTATTTATTATCATACTTTATCTCATTGTTCAAGTCTTGATGCTGAATCACCCTTTGATCAGTCAGTTCTAAGTTATTAATTAATATTTTATAATTTAACTAATCTAAAAGTAGTCAAATATAGGTTTTCAAGCTAAATCTAGGTCTGTGACGTCAATACAGTCGCAACGAATGTTTTCGCTCGTGATTTGGACCTTTGTAGCTCGCAAAATTAAGTTTTTTGTGAAAATACTTCATAAATTAATATATTAATTTATAGGGGTAAGTACGTGTGCACCAACCTACATGGGCAGTGCGGTTTGTATCGGCTTACACCAGCGCACTACGCGCCCAGGACACCCAGTGCGTTCCGGATGTCTGGGACAACGCACAAGAGTGTCCCACGCGCACGTGCTATATGCACGAGTGTGACGGAGCACCAGCATGCGTGCATCCTCGTTTGTGCGTCCCAGTGGGCGTCTTGCGCTCACTGTCCATCGGGGACGATGAACCCAAGCCGTTCACCTTGTTTTGGCTTGATCAGAGCCCCATAAGCTCCTATTTTTTATTTGTTTTCACCGTTCTTAGGGTTTTGGGTCCAAAGATCATAGTGAACGACTTAGATTTCTCATTTGAGGTGTCTTGAACATGAGTTTAACCATGCTCCACGGTTTTGAATTCATAGGCCATCCAATGACTATTTTGATCTGATCTAGCCTAAATCTATGAGGAGAAAGTTGGAAAACAAGATAAATAACAAGTTAAAGTATGTAACTTACCTGATTAGAGTCAAAGATGAGAGATCAAAGCCCTCTAGTGCATGCAACTTCAACTCGTTTTCGCGGCGTGCACAGGAGAAAACGAGGATTCTCCTCTGGTTGTTTGGCATGGGAATGGAAGGAGAAACTTGTATTTAATAGGCTAAGTCCCGATTTTTCCGAATGGAAGGTAGATCAGTGCCTTCCTCCATTAGAACTCTAATGGAAGTGGAAAAGGTGTGTCGTTATCAAAACGACTCCCTTTAATTAACGTCCTTGGCAATTTATCAATTTACCCTTACTCTTAAAATGGTCATGACTCATTCATCCGAACTCCGTTTTCGACGTTCTTTGTACCATTCAATTCCTATTGACGTGTAATTTTTTTGTTTTTGAGTTTTTAGGACCAATTTCTATACATAAAATTCTTATTTTAATTTATTTAATTTATTATTTAAAATTTGATGATATTACACTATGTCCAATGTATCTCTTCTTGGCTCTGAATCTCTTTTACACATGAGCATCTTGACTGATGATTGCAACTTTTATTTTGTTCATAATTTTCTCAATTGCAAATTAAAAAAAAAAAAAAAAAAAAAAAAAAAGGCACACCCAAAATGCATCTTCGTGATAGATGCTCCTTTTTTCATGTAACAAGTCTGACCAAATCCCCCTAAGTGCATTGGCGAGAGAGTCTTTAATACTAGTACAGGTTTGTGTGCCTACCATTAACAAAATTTTAAAAAAATGGTGTGACCTTTGGAAGATATAACCCATTCATCTTATTCAGCCTCCTTAGATCATCTACGAACCGAAAAATCATGCCTATAAGATGATCGTAGCCTGTATTTTCATTGAATTGTGAATATAAACTATTACTTAAAAATAAAAAATAAAGGGTTAAATACATTAAAAAATAAAAGAACCCTGGATTCTTTGGGGTTTTCTCATTTGTACCCCAAATTCCAATCTGATTAATTGAACTCCCCCACATTTGATAACCTGTTTCAATCATGCCCTGGATCGTGAAGTTATTAGACAGTGGCTTGTATACGTGGTGTTGACTGCCAACATGGCCAGCACTTTTGTTTAAGAGTAATTGTGCAACTTGATGTCAACTTCTTCGTTGTAGAAGAAGACTTAAGAGAATAGGTGCAAAACCCGATTTCCGATGAAGAAAAATGCTTTATGCTGGAAAAGCTTTAACTCACTCTTTTTTTGATTATCTGATCCATTCTAGCACCTTACCTAGTCCTTTTAAACAAACTCAAAGCTTCAACACACTCTCCATCTTGCATACACCCACAAACCATTGCACTCCATGACACCAAATATTTCCTCGACATTGAATCAAATACTCGTCATGCTTCACTTAAGCTGCCGAATTAGAATTTTATGTTCTGATTGAAGTAGATGAGCCCTTATATCTTTTCCCTCCTGGTGCACATAAGCCAGAACATGCTTTAGAACAAGTATGCAAGTGAAATTATCTAAAGACCTTTAAGCATCAAGTGATATAATTCAATCATTTTTAAGAACTGATCCCGTGACCCATATTAGCCAAGCCTTTAAGAATAGAATTCCAAGCAAAAATATACTCTCCTTTCACTTAATAAAACAAGAAGAGCTTTTGGGAGACTATCAAACTTAACATCAGCGTACACAAGCTGTGAGCCATCTCCATACTACTGTTTGGGTGGAGAAAGGCACTAACCAGGAAATGCCCATGAAATCTTCTAACTTCATGAAGACTAGTGGAAGATTTAAGGGGATTTACAGGAGATTTGGAAAAGATTTTGGGATCTGTTCAGTTTGATTCTAAGGACTCATATTAGATTCTTGGTGGGAGGGGTGACGGGTAGCATGAGTTCTTTGGTTGATTAGGATTGTGGAAGTGGTTTTGAGTGGTAGAAGGAGACGTCTTTGTTTAGTTTGGTGGGTTTTGTTGATCGAGTGTTGATAAGGAGAGCGTGTTCTGGTACTTGGTTTCCCACAGAAATTCTGAAGAAATGGAGGACGGAGAAATGAGGAAGTTTTGTCCATGGAAGAGTTGGAGGAATGAGAATTGTAGTGCTTGAGAGTGAGAGTTTTAATGGCGGACAGTGGTTGGACTACCAAGGTTTGTGTACTGCTAATTCAACCGTTCATTAGTGGATTGACGAAGGATCCAAATATAGTCCTCTAATTGTGGGTGCAGGGTCTTTGGTAAACAATGGTCATTGATCATTGAGCTAGATCGTTTCGTTGGAGGCTTCTTCTGGCAGGTTGTCGGGGAAAGAGCGCTGGGAAGTGGCAACCTAGATAGGTCCTAGTTTCGGGAGATATAAACCGTTCACCTGATTTGCCGTGCCATATTCAGGTTGTATGCTAGATCTTCAGGTCAAAATTTTCCATATGATTTAAAAGCAAAAGAAAAGCACAGCACAAAGTGCTGTCCACATTGGCTCTCAGTACCACGTATGCAAGCCAAGTGGGCTACAGACTAATGCCATCTAATAACTTAACATTGTAGGGGCTGATTGAAACGGGCTATCAAATATGGGGTGCAATTGAACCGAATCAGAATGGGGTACAAATGAGAAAATGTGAAAATTTGAAGGTTCTTTTACGCATTTAACCCCAAAAAACAAAGAAGGTTCTCATACATGATTTTCATTGATTTGAAAATCTAAACTATTAAATAAAAACAAAAATAAAAGAAGGCTCTTAAACATTCGATTGGCACCTTTGGATAATTCCTCCAGTCTTAGATAACAAGTAATTCCACATGAATTGAATAATTCTAGCACCTAAGAATAGTAGTTTTATTACAAGAATGTTAGAAAACTTGTATAAATAACGATCAAAATTCAAACAGCAAAAAATAGTTTCTCCGCTAGAACCAGAATACTAAAATAATAGTCGCCCTAATTTTCTTATTTTCTCTGCAAGCATGTTTACGCATGCAGGGTCAGGTGCAGCTTCTCAAGCCATCATACAATCAAAACGACGGAAAGAAAAAAACAGAATGACAGCAATTTACACGGGATCCCATGAGAAGAGAATGAGTATGTAAAGAATCTCACCACCACAGATTGCATTGATACGCAATTTATATCTTCCAAAATGTGTGGGTTTAGCTAATGGAGATATTGACTCTTCCGGAACCAGTAAAGCGTAAACCATGACCCACTTTGGGCTGCCTCCGGACGGTGAAGTCGTCCCAATATTAAGGAGATCCAACCATTCATGTCCTGACCAATTTAGATATGACAAAAGGTCACAAACCATAAAAGCATTGGATCATACCAGCAAAGGAGGTGGAGATATGCCAGAGGCACCAAAAATCTGGGTCCCATTTTACTTTTAGCAGCCAAACCAACTTGTGCATTTTCGACAGGCAACGGCCTGATAGAATCTCATTTTTAGTTGTGAGAGGCTTGCCTTCCTAGAAAAATCGAAACTAAAATATGCCGAAACGGCGAAACAGGAACTCATTTCAATCACCAACTGACCAAAAGCAAAAGCATACTAGCAAGTGTTGCCTAATATCTTTGTGAAGGGAAAATATGTCCCATGGGCGTAGCATTATTTTCGCAAGACGGTGTTAAAAATAAAGACCAAATCAAACTTACAGGTTTGGTGTAAAATAAACCAGTATTTGTCAGACGGTTCAATATCTTAATAGTAAAATACAAACGGCAGAGAAAGGAAATGGTAATAATGATCTCCGGGTATTCTCCTCTAAAACCAGCACTTTTTCTTCTGCAGAAGACCAAAAAATAATATGTGGGTCATCTAGCTCCTGTTGGACAAGAAAACTCTATAGGAGCAGGAGCATGTTTAGATGACTTACCCGGAATTTAGCTTCTTGTTGACGATCTATGTATGCAAGCAGTTCCTCTTGCCTCATTAGAGCTTCATGCAGAGCCTGCACAGGGAGGTATACACGTTGATGCATGCATGCCTTCTTGTACAAACGTAGACATGAACAAATAGAAATATTACAGCAAGTATATGAAAACATAAAGAAAGGTTGACATTCTTCAAAATTAAAGCAAGTGCATGAATGCATGGACGGACACACCATTGCCTAACAAATTATATGACACTGGAAGATGCCTACTTCCGTTCAAAATGGTTTTTCAAGCCATATTATACTCTTACTTGAAGAGCGAAAGTAACTTAGTCTCATCTAAAGAACTCTATGGCACATCCACTGTGACGCACATGGAATATCACTAGTTATAGTGTGGCAAACTAGTACGGATGCACGAGGATTATCTATTGCAGGAAAATAAGTAAAATGCATAACTCAACCTTTTTTGTAGCAATGAGCTCTGCTTCTAATGCATCCACGCGACAAACAGCAGCATTCAGCAATTCCTCTTTCTCTGAAGGCATCTCAGATGGCTTTGCTTGAAGAGTGTCAACCTTTTCCTCTAATTCAGCCAGCCTTTTCAGGACAGTTGGCAGGAGGTCTGCTTCTGTGAATCCAGGAGATGGTGAAGGTGGCCGCGTCTCCTCTTTGGGTAGTGGCTCAATTGGGAGGACAGCATCACTATGATTGTATTCGGCCAATCTGTTGGGAAGCTTCTTAGTTACATTGCAAGTGACTGACTGAAGCAGAGCGAAGAGAGTCATGACAAAAGTCATGATCATCGTAAGAATTTGAGCACGAAGTCCTTCTGGAGGCTTGTTGGCTTCTGACAAAGATAGCATCCCTGGTTGAGGATTTTATTAAGATGTCTACTTTAGCAATGTCAGCACAAAATCCCCATGCAGGAAAAAGGAAAATAGACAAACTTAACATAATCAAACAAGTCAAATGTATAACACTAGAAATTTCAAAAAGGATGAACAATCCACTAGACTTACACTTACGATATATCATTAAAAGAAGTAAAAGTTCAGAGTCCAGAATAACTAAGACTGCGAGATCAAGGACACTGTGCTTCATAAGATAATTACAAGACAGCCTTGAACCAGAAATAGGTAGTCTTATCTTGCTTCTGAGCATAGTTTCAAAATTTTCTACTTATGCAAATGCTCTTAGAACTCACTCAGACCTCAAATCGACTTGAAATTCTGATGGACAATAGAAAGCAGAATAAAACAAGTTTCTCAGAATGAAAAAATCTAATCAAACAACAGCTATGATAAATATAAGGGATCCTCCAAACTCGGTTCTCAGAGTTGTTACAAAAAGGACAACCATGCATATACTAGTTCTTAAAGTCCTACTCTTACCAGACATAAGCCTTATATATTGAAATCTACAGAAGTTATTGAAGCACAGGACACGCCAATGACCACATCAGCCAGGTGACACCTACATTAACCACATGCAGTGAGCATTGACACTAGGGAGGAAGAGTCACTTAATCATGTCCTAGTGGCCTTCTTGAAACAGGTTATCGTCAGCCTGACAGTACTAACCTAGGGAAATAAGGAAATTAGTGATTAAGAAAATGTACTTAGATTACGTTAAAGGAAAACACATTCAACAAACTGAGTCTGAAGCAATATAAAGGAGAGTAATTAGAGCAATATTGTAAAAGGAAATTAACATATTTTCATTTAAACAAAATAGTTATATATGCTAGTCCTGTCATAAAAGCAGGTTTAAGTGCTTTTAAAATGAATGAGTATAAGGGAATCTGCATATTCCATGTGATTTTCACCTCAATAGTCATAAAAAGTCACAGCCTTGTACATTTTCTTTTCATTCAAATATGTTATCAGGGTAACACCTCTCTGCTTTCACGAATAGTTTTTATTCATAGTGATAGTCACTGTGCACATTCCTGTGTCAATATTCATTGCAACAATCTTTCTCTAAGGAGAATGATGCCATGGAATTTCTTACATGGGAAAACTTTAAGAAGTTCCATTGCCAAAGCAGAGTGAAAAATTCTGTTGGCAATGAGCGACTTCAGTAAATGATTAAGAGAGTAAAACAGCTACAGAACTCACAGAATCAAACATGATGAAAAACAGCAGAGGAGATAAAGAGTGTTGAACTGAGGTAATGAGCACTACAGTGCTAACTGATGGAATGACAGGACTCTTTAAATGAGGGTATTGGTGATTATATGAAACCAAGTCATGGAGGAAAGAACCAAGGGTAAGAGTGAGAATCTAAACATCATCATCAAGACCTTATCCCAATCAAATATCAATCAGGAGCTTCGCTTTTTATTTTCAGGACAGCAACTACTTGCTAATTTTCCTTTTTCCTCTTAGTGGAAATTTATTGTTAGGCAGACTGAAATAGTCTGAAGATTCAATCATTCAAAAGGAGATGTTAAACGTAAGGCCCACAACAAAAGGAATACTCTCTTACTAATACCAAACGTATTTTCCTATTCTGCAGCATACTGTTCCCATTTTACAGTTTATAATTTACACCATGATCAATCAGTAAAGTATAGCTTCCAGTTAGAGGTGAAGTTTTAGGTAATCTCACCTTTTGGGGTGGAAAGCCTTTGATTGGACACTTCCTTCTTCCATCCTGCATCCACAGCTTTGTCTACCATGGGAACATATTCGTCATACTCGGACAAGCCATCAGCATGGCTTACCCTTCCAGCAATTTTAGCCTATACATTTTATGAAAACAAAAACCAAAGATATAATACTCCATGAGCAATTCCACCAGTATGCATCCAGTAAGCAACATGAAAACATGCTAAAAATGTCTCCCAGGAGCCCCAAGTTAATATGGATACCTTAATGAGAAATAGCGTGAAAAAGCAACATGAGGCCAATCGCCTATTTCTCAAGAACAATTTGGATATATTTTATTCTTAATTGCTTATGAGAGACAGGCAATTGGTTTGACACAGGACACAAACACATATGTATTTATAATAAATATACACACACATATACACAAATATGAAAATTGAAGAGGCATGCTGGCAGAAAGTAAGCTACTTTCTACTTAAAAGAGTAGCTTTGCATAACCAACCAACCTAGCTTTTGAGAAACAAGCTTTTCATTTTACACATATCCTGTTCCATTTCACTGCAGATGAGACTTGGATGTTCACTTGGTAAATATAATGTGCTTAAGAGACAAAGAACTGATGCAAATAAGAAAATAGATGGGGAGCCTTGGTGTAACAGTTGAGCTGTCACCACTTGTGCTAGAGGTCAGAGGTTCGAGGCATGGAAACGTCCTCTTGCAAAAATGCAAGGTAAGGCTGCATACTATAGACACTTTGTGGCCCACCCCTTTCCCAGACCCCACGTGCACGGAAGCTTCATGCACTAGGCTGCCCTTTTTTATGCAAATAAGAAAATATGAAGCAACCGTGCATAATAGGATATAATAAGGAATATTCCTCTTGGTAGGTACACCAGGTTCATACCAAAATATTGTAAAAATTAATTACAGAAACAACACATAGTAATAATTTCAGGATACACTTCCAAGCAATCTCTACGTGCACATGCACCTGAGTTAACAATATTGATTACATATTAAAGTTCATGAGTAAAATGTAATCAAGACCAAATTAGGGACCGAAGAAATAGCTTCTTTCAAGAACTACCTAGTTGAGAATACTTTCCTTCATGAAGCAACTGGGGCCAACATGCCAGAACTATCACTATCAAAGAAAAAGAACAAGGACTTACTTCTTCACGAACAGGTGTTAACCTAGAATGTGACATATAACTCCTCAATGTGTTTGGAGAAGAAATGTCTTCAGCTTCTGATCCAGATTCTGCTGTTGATGTATCACCACCCTTAATCTGTGCACCCAGAGCAGCAAACTCAACCTTGGAAAGGAAATGGAGTCTTAATTGGATTACTGAAACCAAATATAGAAACGATGAAGTATATATTCTCCTTAGGTGAGGTAAAAAATGATCAAAAAATCATACTGCTGGATAATGTGGTCGAACATAAGTGATCTTCCCCTCACAGTTTGAAACAGTCACAATTTGCCTGGTACACCGAGCTTCCCCATTAAGGACCATCTGCATGCCAGTGGTATATCAAAGTCAAATTGTCGTTAAACCATGCGAGTAAGAACACATTTTGAAAAACCTACAGAGAAAACCAAAAGCCAACTTTTACAGCATTGCAGTTAGAAAAGTGATTAATGCTAAAAAAAGCACTGACTTTCAATATGTTTGGGTCCCTCCATGGACCTTTGTCCGATCTAAGGCAGCCACCCTGGTCTGCACAGGTACAGGTACCACCAAGAAATTCTGGTAACTCACTGCAGAGATATAGAAAACAATAGACATTTTAAGAATGGTTCCTCAAGCTATGAATAACAAAGCAAGGATCATTTCCTTGATAAAGACAAATCCTATTCCAAAATGAGAAGTACACATGATTACCTAGCATCAATTATTTCAAGCAACTTACTCTGGTACTTGTTCCCGAGAACCTGAAGATGGTATTAAATAGATAAGCAATTCAAACTTTTAACACTTGCCTGCATATGTAAATTATAATCAGTTCAACATAAATACAAGAAACGCCTTTCATACATGAATTTTTGATGTGGTTCTTGGATCAATGAAAGACTTCACTGTGTTCCAGAGAAGCCTAAAACCAGGTCCAGCATTGATGATAAACATTCTGCACAATGTCTGCAAGCAGTATGGATACAATGTATTATTGGAGACTATCTATATGTTTTTCAGATGGATTTAGAACTCAAGTACTGTTGAGTTCAACACTATAATCTTATTATGTCACAAGACAAACCTCAGGGTAATTGTCCCCATCAATCTTTTGAAGCCGCACAATGAGTTCTCGTGCAGTCTTGCTGAAGTTTTTCAAACTCTGTTAACAGACAAATTTCAAATAGTTGATGCTGGAAAAACTCATTTCTACCAATTCTGAAGAAAATAATTTCGAACTTTTCCAATAAGCTAAAAATATTCACTGCAGTAACTTACAACACCATGAACATCTAGGATTGTTGTACTCGAATCAATGTGCCTTTTTGCTGCAATTGAGCAAGCTGGAAACTTGATTGCAAAGCTCTTCTCAAACTCCTGAACATGGTATTTTATATACCGGTCCATAGTTGTAACTTGCATGAGTTTGTTGGGGTCAACCTTTCCCAGCCTTTCGATGTAAACCGGCCTCCCCTCCTTATCCACACCATGATGACCATGAGGATAGTATTGTAAAACCTCATTCAACTCTTTGAATTCAAAATCCTGATTAAATCATGAACTTCAGTTAACATGTAATAGATCAAGAGGTAAGCAGGAACTGCCAAACTAAGATTCCAAATATACAGACCAAAAGCTGAAAGGCATTTGCAAACTTGGTGAAAATTTGGGTAAACTCAAGGAACAGACATCCACCGACTAGCGGACCACCAGACTTGGTGAGGTTATGAATATACTCAAGGAAGAGATGTCCGCAACTAAGTAACAGTAACCTTTCCCTGAAATGCATGACTATCACAAGATGGATTACCTCCAAAATCATATCAGCACCAAATTCTTTCCTCCATTGAAGCATTTCAGCCCACATTTGCTTTGCTTTCTCAATATCAAACTTTCTCGCTTTCAAAAATCTGCAAGCAGAACAAACAGATATTGAGGCAAATAGTGCTTTACCCTGCATAATATCAAGCAGAATGATTTCACACAGGGTAAATTTATTTGATCTGATTGCATCCAATAAGGCAGATTAACTAAGTTTAATCAGAAAACTGAGATTATAGAAAATCTGAATCTGGACATCTTTAATGACAATCTTGAGGCATGACTAAAACAAGTCAATAGAAAGAATTAACTGTCAAAAGCACACAAATGATTTCATCCATAGCACTACCAAAAGTATTTTAAAAGAAGATATCTCGCACAAAAATTCAAAATGTAGAATATGTATCCTTTTTCTCATACTTCTCTGAAAGTTTATAATACCAATAGACGGTATTCAGTTGGTTTTTGGGTATTCTGACAGACAGCATACCTGGAGAATTTTAATCGTTTATACATCAGCAATTTAACTCCGCCAATGCCGGTCCCAAGGAGGAGGGTCTTGTGTCAAGTGCCAACCGGCAAGGGAGAAGTTGAAGATGATTCTATTATTTCTTTCTTACAAATGAATATGCATTTGTATATTAGTTTGTGAGGGAGAAATGAAAATCATTTCCAGCTTCTTAAAAGATGGCAACCCTTGTTCAGGTAGCCAGCCGACAAGGGGGAAGTTGAAGATGATTTTATTATTTCTTTCTTACGAATAAATATGCATTTGTATATTAGTTTGTGAGGAAGAAATGAAAATCATCTTCAACTTCTTAAAATATGGCCACCCTTGCGTCAGGTAGCCAGCCGGCAAAGGTGAAGCTGAAGATGATTTTAATGAAATTCATCTTCAGCTTTTAAACTATGGCAACCCCAACATGACATGAATCGAAAACTGAAATTCGCTCAAGCTAGGGCGTTCCCCATAAGCGACGCGCTGCATCAGATCCCAGATGCGGTGAAAAATAGGCAAGGGTTGCTAGGGCGTTCTCCCAGAAGCGACGCGCTACATCGGATCCCGGGTGTAGTGAAAAATGGGCAAGGGCTGCTAGAGCGTACCCTCGGAAGCGACGCGCTGCATCAGAACCCAGGTGCAGTGAAAAGTGGACATGGGTTCATACCATGGAGGTCGCGAAAGGCGATAGTAAATAGGGTATCTCCAAAACATAAGATTCGCATCGCTACATGGAATATAGGGACACTGACAGGTAAGAGTTTGGAGTTAGTAGACACGATGAAACGTAGGAGAGTCAACATCGCTTGTATCCAAGAAACAAAGTAGAAAGGAGCTAAAGCTAGAGAAATGGATGGGTATAAATTATGGTACGTAGGAAAGGAAAATAATAGAAATGGCGTAGGAATAATAGTGGATAAGGAATTAAAGGATAAAGTTGTGGACATTAAAAGAATCAGTGATAGAATTATAATAATAAAAATGATTCTAGGAGAGCAGATTATAAATATTATAAGTGCATATGCACCACAAGTAGGGTTACAAGATATAATTAAAAGACAGTTTTGGGAAGATATGGAGGGAGTCATGCAAGAAATTCCCAACATTGAGGGGATATTTATAGGAGCAGACTTAAATGGCCATGTAGGAAAAGATAAGGAAGGATATGATAGAATACACGGAGGGTATGATATAGGTGAACGAAACGAGATGGGGGAGAATATCCTCGATTTTGCTTTGTCATATAACCTATCCATTGCAAATATACTCTTTAAGAAGAGGGATGAACACTTAATAACCTTTAAAAGTGGACTTCATAAAAGTCAAATAGACTTTTTTCTACTTAGGAATAATGAACGATCTATATGTAAGGATTGTAAGGTGATACCCGGTGAGAGTTTAACCTCACAACATAGGTTAATGGTTATGGATATTCATATTAAAAGATGGAGTAAAAGAACTGAACTTAATACACATCCAAAAACTAAGTGGTGGAACTTAAAAGGAGAGAAAATAACCTCATTCAAAAATAAGTTGATAGTAGAAGGAAATTGGAACTATGAAACAGAAGTAAATACCATGTGGACTAATATGGCTGAGTCTATTAAGAAAGTGGCAAAAGATGTCTTAGGAGTATCTAAAGGTAACAAAGGAAACATGGTGGTGGAATGAAACAGTGCAAAAAGCTATTAAAGAAAAACGAATGCATTTTAAAGCATGGCAGAAGATTAGAAATAATGAAAACTATGAACAATATAAGAATGCTAAAAACGTTGCTAAGAGAATAGTAAGTGAGGCAAAACTTAAAGCACATGATGAGCTCTATAATAGACTAGGAACAAGAGAAGGTGAGAAAGATGTGTTTAAACTTGCAAAAGTAAGAGAACAGAAGGGTAAGGACTTAGAGCATGTTAGGTGCATTAGAAGCGATGATCAACGGGTATTAGTCAAAGATGATGAGATCAAACAAAGGTGGGAAATATACTTTCAAAAATTGTTAAATGACAATGGCCCTGAGAATATAGGGATTGAAAATACTATAAATCTAAATAACACTAGATATTATAGATATGAACGTAGGATTAGAATGCTTGAAGTAAAAGAGGCCTTGAGAAAGATGAAATCAGGAAAGGCCATGGGGCCTGATGGTATACCAATAGAGGTTTGGAAGCATATGGGAGATAGTGGGGTAGTTTGGTTGACCAAGTTGTTTAACAAGATTATAAAATCAAAGAAAATGCCTGATGAGTGGAGGAAAAGCTCTATTGTACCAATCTATAAGAATAAAGGAGACATTCAGAGCTGCACTAATTATCGAGGGATCAAACTTATGAGCCACACCATGAAACTTTTTGAAAGAGTGATTGAGAAGTGGCTACGACATGAAACAAGTGTATCGGAGAATCAGTTTGGTTTCATGCCTGGGAGGTCTACCATGGAAGCTATTTTCTTATTAAGACAATTAGTAGAGAAATATAGAGAGAGGAGAAAAGACCTACACATGGTCTTTATTGACTTAGAGAAAGCTTATGATAGAGTCCCTAGAGAGTTAATATGGAGGGTGTTGGGTGTTAAAGGGGTTTCTCAGGGATATATAGACATAATTAAAGATATGTATGAGGGAGCAGTAACAAATGTTAAGACCATTAGTGGCGTGACTGGTGATTTTCCTGTCACTGTCGGATTGCACCAAGGATCAGCATTGAGTCCATACCTTTTCACATTAGTTATGGATGAGTTAACAAAACATACGCATGAGGAGATTCCCTGGTGCATGCTATTTGCAGACGATATAGTCCTACTTGATGAGACAAGGGAGGGTGTAAACATAAAGCTAGAGTTATGGAGAAAATCATTAGAATCGGAAGGATTTAAAATTAGCCGAACTAAGACAGAATATATGGAATGTAATTTTAGTAAGGAGAGTAGGAGTGGAGCACCAGTCAAGATTGATAACCAAGAGGTCCCCATGAGAGACCACTTCTGATACTTAGGATCATTGATCCATGAGAGTGGAGAGATTGAGAGGGAGGTCACCCAGAGAATCCAAGCAGGTTGGAACAAATGGAGATGTGCATCAGGTGTTTTATGTGATCGGCAGGTGCCACTCAAACTAAAGGGAAAATTCTATAGGATGGCTATTAGGCCGGCCATGCTCTATGGATCAGAGTGTTGGGCAGTTAAGGAACATCATACTCATAGGCTGAGTGTCGCAGAAATGAGGATGTTGAGATGGATGAGTGGTAAGACAAGAAAGGATAGAATTAGAAATGAAAATATTAGAGGAAATTTAGAGATAGCACCAATAGGTAACAAGATGAGGGAGATTAGACTTAGATGGTTTGGACATGTTCAAAGGAGGCCACCAACGGCACCAGTTAGAAGGAGTGAGGCAATACAAGTTGAAGGTTCTAAAAGGGCAAGGGGAAGGCCCAAAAGAACGTGGATAGAAGTGGTGAGAAAAAATTTAAAAACTTTGGGACTAAATGAAACCATGGTATTTAATAGAGTGGAATGGAGGAACAAGATTCATGTGGCCGACCCCTAATTGGGATAAGGTCTTGATGATGATGATGATGATACATCAGCAATTTATACACACACACAAAAAACACCCATTTCAGATTGATGGCTAAGTTTGAAAATGAACACATGCACCAGCATTTCATATTTTGGTGCCTATTTCCTAACATCAAAGGAATTTTCTTGAAACTGTTTTAAGAGAAGCGTAATCAAGCAGTGAGAACTGATTAGAAGTGCTTCTACCAACAAACTGATAAAAAATTCCACCTGTATTAAACTTCACAAGAACATGAACAGTGAAACAGAAGAAATATGCATCACAAAGAAGTGTGGCGATGAGAAGAAAGAGGTACCTTAACATCATATGATAGTCATCATGCCTTGTAGGTAGCAACTCATCCAAAATCAATGCCTGGCGAAATGCATCAACTGCCTGTAGTTCCTCAACATCTCGTACATCTTCAATTGAGACAGAAATAACTCTACCATCACTCTTCCTCCTAGTCTTTTTCTTGAGAGAATGCCTGAATTTGGTAGAAGCATTTATTGCTTTCTTCTTGAGTGACCCAATTCTTGTCCTCCTCTCATCTTCCGAATTTTCAAAATCGGACCTCCTTTCTCTTCTTTCATCATGACTAGAGAATCCCTCAAAACCTGCATGTTTAAAAGTTAGCGATGAACTACTAGACCATAAATTGTTTATGTTCCTCTAGCTTGTATGCAAACAATTTAAATGATCTATATTCTTTGAATTTGAGGAAAGAATTCTAAAATGCACAGTGTACTTTATAGAAATGATTATTAAGATTTTTAGTACACGAGATCCCATATGCCATTAAAGTGATCTTTGTCTGGTGTTGAGTATAAAATTTCTACAGAGTTCAATTATTATTTGCTGCCAAAGTATTAAAACCTGTACTAACTGAAAGGCCACAAGTTTCCAGCAATTACAACATCCAGTTATCAGACATGAAAATATAGGAGTTGATTGGCACGAAATATGAATTCAATATCCTTTTCTGTAGCCTCTCCATGTGCTGACACCATAATATGAAACTCAATATTGCAGCTCTTTCCCATGTCAAGCTTAAAATTTGAGAATGGACAAGCAATAACTAAGAAAGAGACTAAAACAATCACTGGATACCAAATCTTGGACACTTAAACCAATCAAAAGAGTAAGATTCCTTGCAGGGAATGAATTAAATCCTTGCTTATACACACTAGCTGCCAACATTAAAATGGAACCTTAGAAGGAGACAATGTCAGAATCCCAGCTGAAGTGAGACCTAATACTAAATTCTCTTTTTATTTCTAAACAATTTGGCTGAGACTCCAAGCCAAACATATTATGGGAAAATGTATTGACGAATAATGCATATAAGAATGTTCAGGAACTATTGCCTGGACAGCTGGACTCAATCCTGCTATAACTCAATATTAATACAAATTGATACAATAAACTTCTGCATCATCAGCAATGGTTTCTCAAGAAGCCAATAGTGGGAAACATGCCAGTGATGCATGAACAGTAAATCTGAAATTTTGTTCAGAAATCTAAACCAAAGCACATGTTTTCCCTTTCTTGAAGACTCATCAACCATCCGACCAGCATGGAGCATTGAAACTAGCTAAAAAATGTAAACCATTCAAAAACCATAAACTTTGACAAATAAAGCCCAACTACTGCCTCACAACTAGCGTTAGTACCTCAGTGTATTGGCATTGTTCAGCCACACTGCCAAAACAAAGCATTAGAAACTAACTCAAAGCAAAATAGAAAAAAGATAGGCATGGAAAAAGACATCAGATAGGAATTATTCCCTAACACAAAACTTTATGGGAAAGATGAAATTACAGCCTGAAGTTTGACGAGAAGAGGCAAATGTTAGGGAAATAGAGAAACCAGCAAGATAGCAAAAGAATGCCCAAACAAGATCACGAAACAGAGCTCAATAACCTGACTGCAGAATCTCACTCATCAATCTCTTTGCCAAGCTAGACCACGTAGAAAAACAGAGAATACATGCAAATTCGAGCTGAAAGATATGACCTCGACGCTCATTGGATGGCGAAAATTGTACACCAAGGAAACATAAAAATGCGTCACGATTATCAACAACTAGAACTATCTGACCAATACAAACCCCAGAGTCCTAAAAGAAGCAGGTGACTTTCCCGAATACCAAAAGTAATCGCTGCTTACTTAGCACATCTATGCTAGGAAAAAAGCAAATGTAGAAAGCCACTGTCGTGTGATAACACAAACCGTGAAACCTAAGTGATGAAAGAACATTTCAATCTTTAGAATTCCTAAACTGCAGTTTCCAGAAAACATCAAAACAAAATTCCAGTTAGCCAAATTCTCATACTACCGGCTGAAAAGCAAAGTGAAAACCCTAGCTACAGCGAAATCAATAAAAACCTCGCTTAACCGAGAAGAAAAACAATCAAAATCAATCCAAAATCAGAAAAAACAAAAGCACCAAGATGGATAACAACTCACAAGGTCTTGCAAACCGATCAAGCGGTCCCGACATCTTCTTTCTGTCTGATAGATAAAGAAATTCACCGCGTGACAATCAATCGATCATCAGAAAAGCCTCCGGAACCCTATAAACCCTGCATCCAAACAGAAACCCTTGGAAAACGAGAAAAAACCAGATCGAGCAAAGGAATTACCGCAAACAGCTCAAAATCGTACCTCGAATCATCCGTCGATTGGGAAGAAACAGCGATCAGCTGCAAATGAAAGATTTTCGAAGAGATTTTGTTGCGATCTTCTCTAGTTCCTATGTGTACACAGGGAAAAGAGGAGGAGAGGAGGCCAAACGGAGAAAAAAAATCACCGATCAGAATAGAGAGGAGAAGGAATGGACGGCGGAAAATCAGGCGTTGGCAGAAGGAGAGTTGGTATTAGATACGGGGAGGGGGTGATTTTCGAAGTCCGCCTTCGCTTTGCAGTTTTACTAGAGGTGGACCCCAGCTGTCCGTTGGTGGGGTCTACAGATTGACTTATACCACGTGGCAAGTTTATGGAAACCGCCGTCGGTAGGTGCTTCTTCTTGTTTTTGGCTCCGCGCGTTGAGCCATTTGCTTGACTTTTGCGCTAATCACGAATGAGAAATCTGGTAACGGCCGGTTTTGAGGAGAGTTAATTTGTTTTAGGGTATTGTCTTGGAGATAATTACATTAGTACCATCACTTCTCCCTTTGGTTTGGGCATTCTCTGTTTTTATTAGAATATGACGCGATTCTTTATTTTGACCAGCCGGAGTTTACGGAAAAGTAAAAAGGGTCGATTTGAGGGGTGGACTTGACAGTTGGTAATTCATCGGACTGCTGCGACCGCCCTTCTCGCGAAGATAATAGCTTTTTCAGTTAGCGTCATCGTAGCGCGTCCTTGGACGCTGTCTTTGTGGTTAATCTTTCCAGAGGAATGTTAAACTTACATTATTACTACAGGTGCAGTCTAGCACCCACGTTTTATGGGATTCACATATGAACGATCCGACTTGTTCATCTCATTTGTCTATATTTACATGTCTTACAGATGAAATTTCATATGATTTGGATGACTCTATCATCTAAAATGTTAGGCTTAGAAATAATAATTTAAAAACTTCATAGAAAATACACTATTTTTAGTGGCTAGAATCATCCAAACAATATACTTTTTATTTGTAAGACTTCTAGAGTAATGAGATAAATGAGTCAGATCACATATAAGTGACCTAAAAAAATAGGATCTAGAGAGCACCTCATAGTATGGTTAGTTCAGCATTTCCCAACCTTTCTACTAAAAAAACGTAGCAGCAAACGATCAATGGTCAAGAATTATTGTGTAAAGCTCAACATCATCATCATTTCCTTTGATAATTGGGATTCTATGAAATAAATATGCTTGAAAAGAAAATTAATTAGGAGATTGAGTGAAGCATGATGCCACCACATGGGGAACACCTGTTGGACCTGACCATGTTTGCTCTTGAAGGGGAACCTTGCCGCAACGGTAAAGGTTGTCATCATGCGACCTTGAGGTCATGGGTTCAAGAAATGGAATTAGCCTCTTGCAAAATGCAAGGTAAGTCTACCTACTATAGGTCATTGTGGTCTATCCCTTCCCCAGACCTCCCATAGGCGGGACTTTCGTGCACCGGGGCGTGGACACTACCTTCAGATTGTTGCTTAGATATTCCTATGTTAGTATTTGCATTTGACCCAACATTCATTTTGGGAAGAATGGCTTACTTTTATCTAATGGCCTTCTTCTCTCCTCTCTTATATAGAGAAATAAGTAAGAGTTGGGGATCCTTATTTAGATGTTCCTTCATCAATTGTTCCAACTCAATAGGAGATGATCCAAGAGCTTAGTGAGTTTATTTATGGAGAGAGAGATTTTGAGAACAATCAGAGGTTTTCAATATAACCTTTGTTGCAAATCAATTTTGTAACATCTAAAAAGCATACATCCTTATTTTTGTCATATTTAAACTATTTTTCTCAAAGAGATAATGGGGAAATGTCTAAGCTTATCCATAAGTTCAAGCCCCATATTATGTATTCCTATGAATGGTTCAATGTATCATTACAAGCAAAGGCTCAATTTGCCCAATAGAATTGTTGGCAAGAAATGGAGTGGGATACCATCAAGGAGGAAATAAGGGCCGCTTGCCAAATGGTCTCCACCCACACAACATAAAAAATGTTATTTTATCTTTAGAACCATAGTTGGATTTGTCCCTAAGCTCTAGTTTCTCATTGGATCATTACAAGTGTCCCTCAAGGTACACCAACAAAAGGATTGCAAAAGTTACCCCACATGCCCCCTAGAGTTTCTAGCATCACCCTACATTAAATGTAAGAAAGGGTTATCCTTTTTCTATCTCCACGTGACAGCAACAGATATTAAATACCTAGAAAAAAGTGGTGACGAGAATTGATGACATGGGTTGCTTATATAAGAAAAAGGATACCTTTATAACTCTCTTGCTAGCCTATCCATGACCTACCACCCGGTGCACGAAGCTCCCACCTATGCAGGGTCTAGGGAAGGGGAGACCACAAAGGCCTAAAATACACAGCCTTACCCTGCATTTTACAAGAGGTTGTTTCCATGCCTTGAACCTGTGACCTCAAGGTCACACGGCAATAATTTTTACCGTTGCACCAAGGCTACCCTTTTACCACCACAACAATATAGTGTTCTATAACAATAGGGAATGCTGCATCAATGTGTCATATCCTCCAAATTTCACCTATAATATAGAGGGCGGCCGTGTGGAGAAAATCAATGAAAAACCTCTAAAAAAGGGTTAAAAGTTTAGGAAAATAACTAAGGAAGCTCTAGTTGTTCACAATAAAGACTAGAGAAAGGAGAAAGTCACAACTTTTATATGTCTTTATGGATATCATTACCTATTACTAGAGGAAATATAAAAGCATGGGTATTTTGGGTACTTAATAGAACTATACATATTAGCTTGGGTCATCAAGTTTTTTGCTCATTGCCCCACACCTTGACTTGGACCTACCTCAAGTCACATTACTTTGCCACACAGCAAGTACAATCACAATTTTCATGCAGCACTATAGCCCAAATAAGTAGGGGCAAAACTGGGCCCCAAATTACCCCACCCCATTGCCATCCCTACTTGTAATCTATCTTAGCTATATGACATGATTCAGATGGGGTTTTGCCTGAGCAAGATGTGTTGGATTAGTTGTAATAAATTGAGAATAATATTAATCAAAAACTTAAAACTTGATTTGATTATACCTGTATCATATGAATTGAAATTTCAAAATTAAAATCAATATAAAGGAACATACTTTGTTAAGATCTAAAAGACTAACCTTATATTTCATCCATCATTTGTTGAGATCAACAACTTTTTATTTGATCTTTTCCTTCTATTTGAGGTGGTTCCAAGTTTTTACACTCTTGTAAGAGGAGTGCAAGGTTTATCATCCTCATATAGTTTAGGCCAACTATTTGTTATTACCTCTAGCTACAATTTTAAGCAGTCCATCCTAAACTTCCTTTATTTATCATCAATAGGCTGTAAGATAAGTAAAGACAGCTCTCGTGGGCTAATGGGTACAACTTCTTTACTCCTTCTCACTTGGTAACCGAGGCAAACCCTAATCTTTGAAGGTATTGTGAACTATTAAGTGCTTTGTTTGTTTTCTATTATTTTTATCATTCTTTATGGTAATTTTGGTTAAGGATTTAGGGCTAAATGGCTCGTTGACCCTTAAGCATACACTTATTGTTTATCTTTCTTACTTAAATTTCAATGATAGCATCACATGCATCATATGTTTCCAAGTGATTAGCGGGCCCTTTGAGGTAACATAATCACACACGTCTACTGGCTACCTTGATTCTCCCTTACATCATGTTTAAATTTCACAATTTTACCTTTCTCCAAAGAGGTTTGTAGGTTAAGAACCCATGACCAAGTGGCTTGATAAATCATTAAGCCTTCCACTATTTATTTTCCTATTGGATAATTTCAAAGCAGCGAGTTATAAGAACCCTCTTCTTAGAACATTAATCAAAATAAAAATTCTCTCAAGGAGTATGCTATTATGGACAAAATACATTCCTATAACAGTAAAACCAACCTCAGAACCCTGTGAGCAAAGATGGACACCCTAGCCTAGGCAAAAGACATAAGTGGTGACTCCAAAACCCTGCCCTTTTATCTTTAGTGGAGCAACCATTCCTCTAAAAGGTGTGTGGCATGTGAATCTCAAAATTGGCATCTCCTATATCTAGATAGTGTCTTTGCTGCCTTCTACCATAGTGGTGCATGAAGTGTTTTCATGTGCTAGGTCATAAGTTCAAGTCGCTTGTTAGTTTAGGATTATATATATATATATATATATATATATATATATATATATATATATATATATGCAGGAGGATTTTACCAAAAAAAGAAGAAGGATTTTACCAACTACTCCCTGTGGAGATCTATAACATCAAAGTACAAAACACCAAGTATTTTTCATTTTCCTAAAAGGAAATCTATTAGATGCTTTGGGAAAGGTTATAGGCCCCATAATAAGTAATGAATGTTTCTAACAGCCTACTTAAGTATTCAATTTCATCACTTTAATTAAGATTTCACAAAGTTTCTAATACAGAGGCTTGCACTACTTGTGCTGCAACGACCATATTTAGATAGAATAATTTATGAAAAATACTTTGAAGAAGTGCACTTGCTTGCTTGAACAAGAGGCATAAATCATTGAGTGTCACGTGACATTTTTGAAACTTGTGATTTTTTCCAACATTTTTCTTAAAATTAATTGAATGAAACACAAGTTCTCATAAAAAATATAAAAAAATGTGTTACGCGGCAGTCGTTGATTCGTATCTCTTACTAAAGCAAGAGAGTGTCTTGCTGCTAGTCATATTAACTTTGTATATTACAGTTGTCACCTAGCTGGTAGTTAATTAGATTGACGCCATCCATACCTTTTCCACAGTCGAAAGCTTGCTTCTTTATTCACAGCTCTCACCTTTTGAGGAGTTCTAGGTATGGAAAAAGGTTAACAAGCTAGAAAGCCGCAGCTGTTAGCCTCTTTCTACCATTCACTATGGAGCCTCACGTTTGCCGTGTGAAGTTGATCATTGATCCTTGATTACAAGCCTTATTATCCCTCTAAATATTTCAGTTCTGCATGGGCCCAAAGTTTGACCACTAGACTAGCTTAATTTTGGCAACAAATTCTAAGAATTTCATAGGGAATTGAGGAATGGTTTAAGTGTTGAAGACGAATCCACAGACAGAAGAACTATCTGTGGATTCCTTACGTCCAAATTTTATATGCCAAGACAGTCTAATAAATTGCATCTTAATCATACTATCCAGATGAAGAATAGTTATATATATATATATATATATATATATATATATATACACACACACTTTTTAAAGTATTAACAACCTTCAGTGGGCTTCCATTGATTGCTAGAAACAATAATAATAGCCCTCTTTTAATCGGTTTGGTTCATCATATACAATTTGGCTGCATCTAATTGTATTTAATCTGGTCCCCTGTCACCAAACTATTATTTTGCTGAGAAGTGCCATCCGTAACTGACTCAGTTGACGCTCCATTTAGGCTTTAACTCTGAGTGATCTGATCCATTCATCTTTTTCATCCTCCTTAATTTATGCTAGATGCATAAGTTTATATCCATTGGATACATCTAGTTATTGGTCTTCTCAGTTGAAAAGTATTTTGATCATGATAAATGAACTTTTTTCAATCAAGAAAATAGAAAAAACTAGCTGCTAGAAGCAGGCAATGGGCATGAGTTTTTTCATGTAGTTTATTTGGGGGAGGGTGAAAAAAATGAATCAATTCAAAGGTGGGGTTTCAATTATTAGAGGAAGGGTCTTGGCTTGGACTCGGTCTTAGAAGCTCAGTCCAGATACCATTTCTTTATTTTATTTTCTTACTTATTTGAAAATACATGTGTGGTTGTCGGCCAACCACCACAGAGGGAATGGGCGAGTGAAAGGATAAGTGCGGCTGATCCATACCATTAATCTGCGAGGACATACTGGGTCTGCATTAAAAAATCACATCATCCAGATTTTGTCTCTTACTTCTGAACTTACGAGCTGCCTATTCTAGATCTTATAACAATAGAGGCCTGGAAAATTTAATGGACAATGATTTTACTAACGGATCATGTGACCTTAAGGTTATGGATTTAAGTTGTAAAATCAGCCTATTTTAAAGTGCAAGGTAAGATTGTCTATTATAAACTCTTGTAAGCTGCCGTTTTTTCATGGGTACTACCCGGCAGGTGAATGGCTTGGATGAACAAAAGTCTGCCCGGACTTCAACCTTTAACGTATGGAATGTAGATTCTCCGTGTCAGGCAGAACAATAGTCCAATTGGCAGCAGAGACGCAGTTATAGGCCACTACCAGACGAATGCCTTAAATATGCTTGATGTACTCAATAGGCGTCCTTATTATGACGGACATGTGCCAAAAGTCCTCGTAAAAGTAGTCACAGAATTCCCTGAATAATTGATTTCTTCATTTTTTGTTTGAAACCTGCCGACTTTTTGATCGCCCGGTTCATTCATTAAGTATTCAAAACTTCTCACATTCTTTAAATTCAATAAAAAAGTAACCAATTAAACACAAATTTATCAAATCAAGCACATAGGAATTACACGCTGCAACAGTACATGCAGCTTGCTTTCAGCTGTTCATCTTAAGTAAGCTATGCATCAATAATTTCTGCACTGGATAATCCAAGCCATTAACAACCTATGTAGCTCAATAATAAACGGCTCAAGAACTCCAACAAGTGATGGCTGCAAAATCTTAACCCGTGAGGTGATTAAGATCATTCCAATCTATGATTTGGCTCAGATGATGAACAGTCTGAATCAGTCACCAACTGGGCCCGTATGCGCGGCTGACTATCGATCTCTCTCGGGTTAAACTCTTTCCAACCTTTCTCGCGGCTGTAGAAAAGGGTTGTATGTATCAAACAAGATGCGTCCACTCCACCCTAATTTGATGTGCAGAGGGACAGCTTTGACGTTCCAACGATAATGGCCTTGCATGAGGAAAGAGAAGGAACCGCCATAAATGCAGGTCCAACTGACGCCCTCTCCCTTACAAGTCACGTGAATGAAAGCACCACTTGTCGACTTTCGATGCAACTTTGATCATCTCTGTGAAGATCACCTTGTCATGAGAAACTTAGCCGTACGATGCTGCATCTTCTGCTGTTGTTTCACATTATGAGTCACTGGTCAACCCATGTGTCTTTATAGCCATGCCTCCCATTCTTAATGATAATGTCTGAATGATACAGCAGTCACAATCCTAGCCTTTTAGTAGGCACACGAGAGTTCAAACTGTTGATGATTTACTTGGGAGGGAGATGATGCTAAGAATGATCATCCAACAATGTTACACTCTCAGTATGATCTAGACCCTTCATCTGGAACCGACCCTTTCGATCACGACAAGAGACTGGAAACTTGATAATGATCGTTAAGTAGATTGTTTCATCCAACGGTCTTAATTACCTAATTGCCTTCATCTTCAGTCTGTGGCATCACGTGGTAGTCTGCCCCCAGCGGTCGTGAAGTGATGACTAAAGAAGAATAAGCAATCAAAGTACTCTAATTTCTGTGAGACGCAAGGGTTGGTTTGAGAGAAGAAAGCATAAAGAGAAACGTTTCTAACTGTAGAATAAATAAGAGTTCTTCTAATCGGCTTAAAAGGACGCAACACTAGATCTGAGTGATGCTGAGTGATCTGAACCTTTCGCATGTTTGGCTTGCCTCATTTTTTTTCTTTATTTTTTTTCACTTTGTGACAAAAATCATTCCCATTGGAGATTTCTAGCAAAAAATTTAGGCATCGATCAAATCATTTAATGGGCGGACGTGAATAATGGATGCGATCATCCAAAGAGGGCCCCATGTAGGTGGCCTTCTTTTCTGCGTGATGAAGCATTTTCGAACCAATAGATGTTGCATCGGCTGCAGGTGCCGGCAGGGTTGATAACTCGTGGAATGATAGAGCAAAAAGCAGTACGGTTGTGCCACAACGATGACAGGTGCCTGCAGTGTATTTTTCTCGTTATGAGACAGGATATGGACAGTTAAGACCCAGAGGCACGGACGGCATTTGAAAGGAGAATGGAAAGGGTAGGACGGGTCATGGGCTCGTGTATCGTCACATCATAAACCCGGCCGTGCAGCCTTCGGCTACATTAGTTAAGAACCCTTCTGTTTATCGTTTAGTTAATTTTTGCCTCTAAAATGGGGATAATTGGCTTTGGATTAAAAAAGTCCTCGCCCTCTTTTAAAAAGGCCGTGAGACGTTGTTGTCTATTCATTGCGTTTGAAGTGACTTATATATAAAAAAGGTAACCACAGTCCACGGAGCTTGTGACGGTCCAGCAATTAATAGTATGCAATTTTAACTTGTAGTTTAGGGTTTTGTTGTCTCCTGTTAGGCCTTGCATAGGTAGGAGCTTTAATATTGGAGTTGTCTTTTAGTCTTAACTTATATTTTATAAAAGGCTGTTTTCATGCTTTAAACCCGTAACCTCAAGACTACATGACAACAACTCTGTTATTGCACCAAGGCTTCCCTTCTTTGAAATGACTTACATATGCTTAGATCAAATTTGATATTCATTCGATATTTTTATCCATTATAAAATACAGTCATATTCTATTTTATCTAACCTTTTAAGGACCTAAAACAAGTAATTAGGATAATCTAAATGCATTGATTTACATTGTGTTCTCTATTTTTGCATGAAGAAAATGATGAACAGCTTAGATTTATAAGAAAAATTTATCATGTATAAAAAAGAAAGGATGTGGACTTTGTCTCCTAGTAAATGCATAGATGGCTATGGAGATTATTCAAACATGATTTTCCCAAAAATAATATTAATTTGCCATATATAGGGTTATTTATCTCCTTTTGTGAAAAAAATGAAAAAAGGGGTTTGAGTCGGGCAATAACTGAATTCGAGATGGATTCTACCCAATTTCCAACTGAGGAATGCTGAACTTGCTTTCACTTGTAAGGAAATCCATCATATTAAATTTCACTTGTCATTGACTGTAATTCGAAGAAGATGAGCCTTGGCTCAATGGTAAAAGTTATTGTCGTATGACCTTGAGGTCATAGGTTTAAGGCATGGAAATAACCTTTTGTAAAAATATAAGGTAAGGCTGTATATTATAGGCCCTTATGGTCCACCCCTTCCCTAAACCCTGCATAGGTGGGAGCTTTGTGCACCGGAACTACCCTTCTATTGATTGTAATTCGAAATACGAAATCTTTGATGGTTGCTTTTCAAGAATAGATCTCTAACGAGGTCAATCAATATGGAACTAAAGAATTCGGTCTTGACAGCTAAGAGAATTTATGCATTAATTTTTTTTTTTCTATTAGTTATAACTCATGTATTAAAATTGTTTTCTGTCATTGGGATAGTTCCATTGGAATTTTATGTTTTCTTCTTTGAATATTGGACACAAACACTCATGAGCAACCTCAAACTTGCAGCCTACCATGAGAAAGGCTTCTTCTTTCACTTCTGCCCTAGAAGACCTTTGCTCAATTCTATGTTATATATTTATAAAAAGTAGTTATGGAAAATGCTTTTTTCTAAGCTGTAATTGTGAAAAAACAAGTGATAGAACCCTTGCAATTTATGAAAAGCTATTTGTTAACATTCAGATTTTAAAGAGACTAGAATTGGACATCAAAGACATCAAATGAACTCTATTACCCTCCAAGAAAAAAAAGGGACAAAGAAAATGAAAGAAAAGAAGCCCTTCCAATTGTCATAGGAACCAATCTTCAAGTACCTTGACAGTGCATTTGAAACAAAATAAGACAAGATATGATTTTTGCCACCTACTCATGTGCGTAGAGGTAGAGAAAGATCATCATTGTCATCATCGTCATCAAGACCTTATCCCAATTAGGGGTAGAGGTAGAGAAAGATCTTTTATTTATAGTAGTTTGTACATGACATGATAAAATCAAGTTGGTAGTGTTGTACCTGAGATAATACAAAGGAGAGTTATTACTGTTACATGAGATAATACAAAGGAGAGAATCACTGTTAGATAAGATAATACAATGAGATTTATCATGACAATGCCAAACTGTTATCTAATCCAACAATTGTAGTGAGTTATTGATAGAGCACCCAGGTGAGCTGAATCAATCAACTTTTCGGTCAACTTATCTTCATTTACACACCCCCTAAAACTATGCATGTGGAAAGACCAATGCCCACTTTGGATCTTAACCAATGAAAAGCATCCTCGGCCAAATACTTGGTGAATATTTCGGCAATCTGTCTATCCGAAGGAACAAAACGAGTAAGAAGAGCAGTGATGTGCCATAAAAGAGCTGCATTGGAAGTTTAAGCCAACACCTAGATCTCGAAGTAGGAAGGAAAGCCAAGTTAATTCTGTTGTCGTGGAAGCCATAGCTCGATATTCTGCCTGAATTAATGCTGGACCGAGAACCATTGTGTTGTTTCTTAGCACTCCAAGAGTTACAGTTAGAGCCTAAGAACGTACAATAACCAGTCGCAGATGGCCTTGTTAAGGGACACCCAGCTCAGTTGAATGTGCATACCATGCTAAACAGAACCACTGATGTATCGTAACATACGTTTAACTGCATGATAGTAAGCATTAGCCGGAGAGTACATACATTGCCGCACAGTATCAACAGCAAACGACAGATCGGGCCTGGTCATCGTTAAATATTGAAGACTTCCAACGATACTTCTATGAGTAGGATCCGAAAACAAATAATCGGAAGGTGTGCTTCTTTGGACTTGCATGCATTTGGAGCAGCGAAGCTCTTACAATTGGCCATCGGAGCTCGCTCTAACAGATCTACTGCGTGTTTGGTTTGGGTTAGAAAGAAGCCAGCATCACAACGATGAATTTCTATCACAAGGAAAAGGCCAGTAGGACTAAGATCTTTCATAGAAAATTCATTCTACAAGACTCTGAAGAAAGAGTCTAAGAGGCCTGAATTAGCTCGAGTGAGGAGAATGTCATCAACATAAAACAATAAGAATTAAAAACCTACAGCATAATAATAAACGGCTCAAAAACTCTGGGCAGTGATGGCAGCAAAATCTTAACCCGTGAGGGGATTAAGATCACCTCCAATCTACGATGTGGCTTAGATAATGAACGGTCTGAATCAGTAACCAGCTGGGCATGTATGTACCTTTACATGTGCGGCCAACTATCAGTCTCCCTCGGGTTGAATTCTTTACTCCTTTCTCGCGGCTGTAGAAAAGGGCTGTATGTATTAAACAAGATGTGTCCACTCCACTCTAATTTGATGTGCAGAGGGAAAGATTAGACGTTCCAACGATAATGGCTTTGCACGAGGAAAGACGAGGAATCGCCATCAGTGCATGTCCAACTGAACCACTCCACGTCACAGGTCACATGAATCAAAGCAACCACATGTCGACTTTTGATGCAACTTTGATCGTCTCTGTCAAGACCAACTTCCCATGAAAAATTTACAGCCGTGGGATGCTGCATCTCTGTCAATAGTCAGCCCATGCATCTTTCTAGCCATGCCTCCACTTCTTAATGATAATGCCTGAACGATACCGCAGTCACAATCCTCCCCATCTAGTTAATGGTTTACGTGGGAGGGAGATGAGCTAAGAATGATCATCCACCAGTGTTACACTCTTAGTATGATCTAGACCCTTCATCTAGAACCCACCCTTTCGATCACGACGAAGGAAGAGACAGTTTGGAAATTTGATAATGATCGTTATGTAGATTGTTTCATCCAACATGGTGATCTGCCTGTTGCAATGTGACGGCTAACTGTGGAATAAGTAAGAGTTCTTCATTCTAACCGGTTGAAAAAGATGCACCCTAGATAGCCTTACATTTGAGTGATCTGAACCGTTCACAATGTTTGGCTTGCCTCATTTTCATAGCATGACAAAAATCACGCCCATCGGAGGCTTCTAAGAAACGGCATGGCTCAGATCAGCCAGTGGTTACTAACCAATCTAAGATGGGACAGACGCGAATAATTAATCCGATCATCCATAATGACGTCCTTTTCTGCGGGGAGGAAAGCATTTTCCAATCAATAGCCGTCGGTAACGGCTGCAGCTGGCAACAATCTCGGGGATAATAATAGAGCAGAAATCAGTACGGTTGTCAGGAATCCTGTGCCGAATCTAATCATCGCATAACGATTGCAGGTGCCTGCCACGCATTTTCCTCTTTATGATATAAGAAATTGAGGGTCTAGATCCGACGGGCCCGGAAGATATCTGAAAAGTTAATGAAAGGGCAACGATGCGTCATGGGCTAATGGCTCGTCACATCACGAACTATAAAACTGTGCAGCATTTGGCTTCATTACTTGACAACTTTCCTCTTTGTCGTTTATTAAAATTTTGCCTGATAAACGAAGTCCTTTTTTTTATCTCTTTTTTTTTTTAAGTAGCAAAGTTTTAAAGGAGAGTCTTGGTACAACTGTAAAGTTGTTGTCGTGTAACCTTGAGGTTATAAGTTCAAGAGTAGAAACAATCTCTTTCAAAAATACAAGGTAAGACTGCGTACAATAAACCCTTGTAGACCCCTGCATAGGTTGGAGCTTTGTGTACCAAGGCTAGCTTTTAAAAAGTAGCAAAGTTTGTTTTATACATCTAAGCCATTCATTATGTTCTTACCATTCATTGTGTTCTTAATGACTTAGATAGGCTAAGATCAAATTTGATATTTATTAGATTTTTTAGCCTATATTATCATGATAAAATATAGTAACCTATCTATTTTTATTAATTTTTTAAGACCCAAAACAACTATCTAGCTCGTTCAAATGCATTGATTTACATTAGAATTATATATTTTAGTATGAAGAACATGTTGAATGACGTTGATCCACGAGAACAATTCATCATGTATAAAAAAAGGAAGGGCATGTGCGTGAACGTCTATGGGGACTCTTCAACCATTAGACTATCTATATATGGTTTTCCTAAAAATAATGTAAATTTTCCACGTGCAGGGATATTTTTCTACCTTTATGGGAAAAAAAATGAAAAACGAAACTTGAGTTAAGCATAATTAAATTAAATAGTGGATTCCACCCAATCTATACATGTTGAATGTCTTCTTGCTTTCACTTGTAAGAAAATTGCAATTCGAAATATGATATAGTAGAAATTCAATTAAATACTTTTTAATCTGTCTTCCATTAAGTTTTTTAATGCTCCTTCATGGTAGTAGAAATTCAATTAATAGTTGCTAAGCTTGCATTATTAGAAATTTTCTTGCTTAGAGATTCATGCTTCTACTGGTTGTTAAGTCAAAGGAATCTGTGAAGAAAACATATCTTTAAATTGTTAGAAATAAATTAGACTTGCACAAAATAAATATGATAAATGTTGGCTTAGAGTCATGCATCAAAATATGCTTCTTGAAGATAGTTAAAACCTTTCAATAAGTACAAGGGATATTGCAACTTTATCTCTATGATACAACTTAGTTACAACTAGTATATTTTGGTTACAACTTTGAGGTGTGAAAATAGCCACTTGTAAAAATGCAAGGTAAGGCTACATACTATAGACCCTTTGTGATAGGCCCCTTTCCCAAACCCCACTTGCATGGAAGTTTCATGCACTAGCTTCTCTTTTATCATGAAACAAGTGGTATGATTTAATAAAGAAAATTGAATCAATCTTTGTAAACTTTAGTTTATATAATCTAATGTCATTTAAAGTTATAATATTTAAGCTGTTGTTTTGTAAAATTTCTATTTGTCCATTCACCGCAATGAAAAGTATAACTGTTGAAATACTTAGTCATATAATCAGCTTCATTTTTTAGTTATGAGACATCCAAAGCAAGAAGGGGAGCCTTGCCGCAATGGTAAAAGTTGTCGTCATGTGACCTTGAGGTCATAGGTTCAAGGTGTGGAATCAGCTTCTTACAAAATGCAAGGTAAGGCTGCCTACTATAGGTCCTTGTGGTCTGCCCCTTCCCCGGACCCCACATAAGCGGGAGCTTTGTGCACCGAGGATGCCCCTATTTTAGACATCCAAAGCAAAAGCAAACATATGAATGGGCTAGATCATTAAAAAATAGGGGGCCTTTGTCACTCTGGCAAGATTGTATCATATCTCTTAATTTTTATATGCGGAGAGAAAGATCTTATTGTTTTTATGCGTTTTAAACTTAAATGAGTTTGATATTAACATTTATTATTCTTTTTTAAGTATTGAAAATAGTTTGATTAACTTTTTATTGCATCTTATTTTAGAAAGCAAAATCTATCTAACTAAAATATTACATGGCAAGGTCTATATGTTCCCATACAGTCTGCCGTGAGAGCTTAAAAAAAAAACATAGGTGGATCATCTAGCCATACCTGGCTTTCTTGTCTACTAATTGCCCTATTGGCTAAGATATTAGCTATTACATTCCCTTCATGGAACGTATGGTACAATGTAGAAGAGGATACTATTGCATTGAGTGAAAGACATTCCTTTGCCATCGAAGTTGAGTTTCATGGCTCTGTGGGGTGGTCTTTCCATCTAACTTGTAGAGCTCTTGTGCTAGCGGGCACTATCCCCTGTTTCCATTCATCAAGTATTTGTTTTATCCTCTGTAAAATACATATCTCATCACAGTTTGTTACTTCCACCACCATACACCACCATTATGCTAATAGCTATTGAGTGTGTGATGGTTTATGGCTGTGTACTTTGTCATTTCTAGCCAACCATATCAAACAAGCAAGGACTGACATTTGCATTTGCATTGAGCTAATATGATACCATTTTTTGACCCAATATCGACCGGCCGATACGGTATGCTACTGATAACACCCCTTCCTAGCTGCCCAAGTATGTGGGTGTCTCTGCCGTATCATTCCCTTCTCTAAAGGTATAATTAGCATTCTATTCTGGACTCATAGCTAATTCCCAGAGGCAGTTCTCCAAAATAGATTTTGCTTCGATGGATGGTGTTCTTACGTCTTTAACCATGTTAGTAACAAATTTTCAAACCCATCGAGTTTCAAGCCTTGAAACTTTTAACTGCAAGCAATATTCCTCGAAGAAAGCCATAAAATTCTGCTGTGTTTTTCCCAGGAACTTAGCATAATTTTCCATAAACCTTTCTCCATCATCTCTGATCACACCACTCTGAAAATTGATTGGCCACGTGTAATATCCTTAATTTTTAGGATAAAATAGGAAATTTTAAAATAAATTAAAATAAAAAATTTATAGATAGAAATTTTTCCTGAAAACATAAGAATTAGAAAGTACTCATCGATACGAATCCAACGCCACTAAGAACGAGAAAAATGGAGCTCAAACGAGGGAGTTATGAGCCGTCGAAGTTGTAAGGGCAAATTGGTCTTTTGACAGAAACGTGTTACACAAGGGTCCAAATTGATAACGGCACCCCTGTCTTCCACACGTCTCTACCAGTCTGGCGAAATCACCGGAGAGATGTGGAAAGAGACGTGTGGGGAAGAGTTTCTCTTCCCTTAAGACTCTAAACCCTATATTTATGTTTCCCTAGGAGCCAAAACACTCCACTTTGAGCGTTCCTCTGGGATTTTTAGCTTAGAACCCTAGCTTTGCAAGGTTTGAGTTTTTCGGCGAGTGGAACCCCGGCAACACGAGCAACCCCGGGCCAGGCGCAAGGTAAGCCTCAAATCTATGTTTTTCTGTATTTATTAATTAGAAAAACAATTAGGAAAACATTTTAAAAAAATGAAAAAAAAATTCAGATTTTTAGGAAAATTATGCAAGCTACTGTTGGAGCGTGATTTCACGGATCAAACATCTTCCGTTTAGAAATCGTACCGTCCAACTAGTGCACAAGAGACCCAAGAGCAAACCCTTTAAATTTGGGAGTGATCCAACGGTGGATTTCTCCAAAAAATGCAAAAACCAGTACCTATGGATGATTTTAGGAACTTGGGAAAAGTTATTTAAAAACAATGGTTTTTGGAAAAATCAGTGCAGAAAGAGGGCATAAATGGATTCTAGAGAGAATTCTGAAGAAAATGGTGCAAAAATCACCCAAAACGGAGCTCTGTAGCTCCGCTGGAGACGACTGGAATCCGGTCGTCTTCTCCGGCGTCGTCAATGGCGTCAGTGCCCTGGCGCTGACGCTAGGACGCACTCGGGGACGCACAAAGGACGACGTCATCGTCGCACGCATGCGCAGCGCCGCACCCGTGCGGGAAGGCGCCAGTTGGCGGTTGCGGTGGGGACGCATGCGCCGAAGACGCACGGCGCGCGTCCCGTGCGGCGTCTGCGTCTTCGTGCGCCAGTATACGCCGGTGTAAACCAGCGGAAAAGGGCGCCGCCGGCATAAACCACCTTATGGTGGTCCGGCAGGCCCCATTTGAAGGTAGTTTTCACAAAAACTTGATTTCTAGGAGCTAGAGAGGTCCAAATCACGATCCGAAAAAGGCGTTATGACCGTATTGATGACGCGGACCTAGTTTTAACTTAAAAACTTAGAAATGACCACTTTTTCTTTAGAAAAATATTAAAATAGTGATGTAACATGTACAGGTGCACTTGAATATACCAGTTAAAGGGAGTTATTAGTAAGCTAGTGGTCTCACACTGAGGTAGGTGACGACAACTAATGTTTTGCCTTGATTTTAAACCATGTTTAAACATAACATCATGTGTGATCGTGTTTTAAATTTCAATTCTTATTTACCGTGTATTTCATGCAACATTGAGTACAGGATGGTTATTCCAAAATGAAATCTTTTACTGAATAAACTTATTTAAAATGCTTTTACAAGCATGATGTTAATTAGAGACTTATTTCTTATTATATATATAGAAAATGCATGGATTTACATGAAAATGAGAATAGAGGCTTATTAGCTGGTCCTTTTATAGGCTAACCCCAGGATGAAGGGCATGTCTTGGGGATTGCAAGCCATAAGTGCTCTTGAGTTTGAGCATATACATATGATTTCCATGTTTTATATTTGATGACGGGTGCTCTCGCTTGGTGAACGTCATGCTAGGAGGGATAGGGCCGGCCACCTACCTTCTGAGATTATGATATGATAATTTTGTGATGTGATAGACACCTGCCCATAGATGGCATTCGGTAAGGGTTTGGTAACATGGATAGTCCACACTACCGATCTGAGCCTTTCCATGGGGACAGACGCTAAGTCTCCCGTTATGGTGTCGACGGAGAGCGGCGATGGTTGATACCCATGGAGGGTTGCCACTGTAGCATGATGGCCCATATTCTTATTATGTGTACGTGTATGATGAGCATGGTTATGGATGGTATGCCTGGGTGTGACGACATTCAGAAGTTGACTACTTGTACTCATGATCAGGGATGTTAATGCGATGTGGTAGGACCCATTACCTTAGGGTGCCCTTATTCTTGTTGTATGCTCCATTTTATTGATTCATGTCATGTTTTAACTCTATGATTGCATGTTTTAGCATATGGAATAAATTGATATTTATTTGAACATGGTATTATGATATCACTATTTTTTATAAATGTTAGACTTTTCATCAGTACCGTTCATTATTTCTTTCATTTATTACATTAATTGTCTATGTACCTACACAAGCGATAGCTTACTGAGGCATTGCTTTGTTTTGCAATGCCTTAGATCTTGAGCGCGACAACAGGAAAGGAAAAGCTGTTGATAAACCTTGAGAGCTGCTGAAGACTAGTGTTCCCTATAGTTTTAGACAGTAATGTGAGTCATTAGAGAGGATTATCTTTTGAATTTTATTATGGACTGCATACTTTATATTTGGATGTGAATTGGATGTTTGGACATATGTTGGACATTTATATGGGATGTGATGATGGATAGACCCTGGGCCATATTATTATTGTGTTTTGGACATTTATTTGAGTTAAAATAAAGGCGCCTATTTATTTGACGTTGATTGATACGCGGATTATTTATTTATGTTTAAATTACATGTACGCCATTTTGAGAAAGAAAAACTAACACCTGGAGTTTTTAAAATAGGTTTTAGTAAAATGTTAAATAAAACCTTTTCCATGAGATCTCAAACGCTCTTATTAAAAATGCCATTATTATTATAAAAAAAAAAATCTTGAAAATTCAGGGTGTTACACCACGTCATTAAGAGACGGACTAGATTTGCCCCTCAAATAACTAACTACCCTACACTCAAAATATAGTACCAGCTGCAAGACATGGTAAAAATATATGGTAAGAACTGAAAATTAACTTGCGCTTGCATATTTATTGACCGTCTCGCTGATCTTGCGAGCACAAGTTTGTTGACCGTCCCAACATGTTCCACAGCTTGCAATTCACGAAAAAGTTTTACCCTTAGTTCATCCTAACACATAATGATCCTTTGAGCCGAGGGGTCAGCCGGAAAGTAGGAAAACTTTGACTCATGTTTTATCATAATAAGAGCACATGAGTCAACCAATAATAATAATAATAATAATAATAATAATAATAATAATAATAATAATAATAATAATAATAATTGGAGATGTAGTAGATACCACTCAAACTTATAAAGTTATATATGATAATTGCAAGACCAACCATGCGCTATGAATCGAAGTTTAAGACAATTAAGAAACACCATGTATACAGTGTGAGCATGGGCAAAATAAGGATGTTAAAATAGATAAATAACAAGACAAGACATGGTAAAAATATATGGTATGAACTGAAAATGAACTTGCGCTTGCATATTTATTGACCGTCTCGCTGATCTTGCGAGCACAAGTTTGTTGACCGTCCCAACATGTTCCACAGCTTGCAATTCACGAAAAAGTTTTGCCCCTAGTTCATCCTAACACATAATGATCCTTTGAGCCGAGGGATCAGCCAGAAAGTAGGAAAACTTTGACTCATGTTTTATCATAATAAGAGCACGACTCTACTACTACTACTACTACTACTACTACTACTACTACTAATAATAATAATAATAATTGGATATGTGGTAGATACCACTCAAACTTAAAAGTTCTATAAGATAATTGCAAGGAAGTTTAAAAATAAGGATGTTAAGATAGATAAATAACATAACAAGACAAGAAAACTAGACTTAGAAATAAAAATATTAAAGGAAATTTAAAAATATACCAATAAAAAACAAGATCTAAGTCAAAGACTTTAAAAAGGCAAGGGAACGGCTCAAAAGGACGCTGATAAAAGTGGTAAAAAAATATTCAAAAACTTTTGTACCAAATGAATCTATGAGTCTCGGTATAGGAGAAATGACCTTTTGTAAAGGAGAATGCAAGAACAAAATTCATACAGCCAACTCCTATTCGAAATAAGGCATTAATAATAATAATAAAAATAAAAATAATAATAATAATAATAATAATAATAATAATAACATGTACCAGACTTTTGGGCCAGCTCAGACCACACGCCGCCCTGAATGCAATATGTTATAAGAGTTCCATACCACTTAGGCCTCATCCTTTTTAGTCACCGATCAGAACCTAGCAAACTCCAACATAACGTTATTCAGATTTTCGTAAAGTTACCATAAAGCCAGATTCATTCCCATAATGACCTCTTTTTGTGATTCAATCAGTGAATTTCGTGGCCCCTGAATGTTCCAGAACCAACATCTGGTCCTTAGAACAATAGGAACTGAACCACAAGCAACAAGGCCACCAACATGCAATGTGGTGAATAATAAAGGCATATTTCAACTCTTTGGGTAAATTTCGAAACAAGACGCTATCCAAAGAAAACATTTACGTTCGAACATACAGGAAGTTCAAGAAGCGGAAAGCGATCCATTTAGAGGATGTTGCAGATGCATGACTTTAGCATAAGATCATCCCAAAGCAGAATAAGTGACATCACATTATGAATTCACTTTGGTCTATACAGACATTTACAGACTTACTTAGACTACAGTTACAAGTGGATACATATATACGGCTACCGGAGGCTGACCATCTTAACTGCTGAAACAGCAACTGCTTTTATGTACAATTTGTGCATCAAAACTGCAATAGAAAGAATTTTCCTGTAAACAAGGTTTCAATGGTCTTTGTACTTCACAGCACAACGTAGTTTGAAATCCTCAGTTCTGCCAACAGTAAGCCAATTAGGGAAAAAATAAAAGGTTGGATCGCATTTGTACCTGTCATTGGAAGTTCCTTTTCTTGGAGCGGAATTGGGTGAGCTTATCCCTCCATTGGGCTGAACCACAACATTGTCAACAATATATTTTTCATAATCCAAGTTGTAAGCAGGAAGAGAAACAAGGAGAATGCAAGGTTTAAAAGGAGAGACTAAACTTGGATCTAATACCAATCAGAACTCAACTCCACCTACTACTTAATTCAGCCTTTTGAGCTGTAAAGCTTACCAGTCAGTTCTCTAGGAGAGTTAATGATATACTTCATAAAGCTTTCTTACAGAAAGTCAGGTATAAAGGCTGCATTTGTCCCATGCCTTGTGATATCAGGTGATGACACCAACAACGCTAACAGGCTCTATACCCATTTATAAGAAGAATACAAGTCTTCTAGGGTTTATTAAGCAACTTCATGACCTTGGCAACCATGTTTTGATAGGTGTTATCAACTCAATTTTCACAACGGATTCTGATACCTCAGCAAAAAGCCTAATGTAACCCAGTTTAATATTTCTCATTTTAGAGAAACAAGGAAGCTATCACTGTTTTCAAGAGTAGCTTCTTGATGTGAAAATAATACAAATGGTTTACCATATCATTGACCACTGTCTACGCCATGCAAATATACTCAGATATCAGAACAGAAGAAAAGCAAGATGGGAAAGGTAAAACTAACAAGTCATCTACACTTCCTCAAATCCAAACACCTCCACCTGATTGCAAATATACTCCCATGTTCAAGAGTATGATAACCACAGTACTGCCAACCTTTCGTTTCTCTTAAATTCGAATAACTCAATTTGGAGTTTGCTGAGCCCAATAACTCTCTGGTTGAATTACTAGTGTGATGATCCAAACCATTTTCCTCTCCATTAAAAAGAAGAAAATACTCTAAATGTCTGAAATTGTCCATGATCATTGATTGTCAGACGGTGAAGCTCTCGCCTGTATAAATCTAAAAAATTCTACCATACTGGAGATAACATATAACAATATTATAACAGTTCCTGAGAAGAACAAAGCAATTGAAATATCTAGTTTAACGACACTAGCAGCCAACAGTCAATTACTCATAAATGAAGAGGACAAATTTAACATTCTCCACAGGAAAGACTGGGGGGGTCTAGAGATGATCAAAATCATTCTTGGCCACCACCGTGGATTGCTGATGACCCCAGTTTTCCTCCATAGGATGAACATAACTATTCACAATATATGAGCGAAATGGGTGGCTATGAAAGGTCAAAGACAAGGGAAACAATCTTGCAAATTGAATCATCATGACTGTCCAACATAGCATGTTTTTACTATTGATCCATCCATTTTTCAGATCCAGAAGATAAATGACACCAAATTGCTGCATCTTGTTTCAGTAGTTTTACTCAGGCAAAACAGGTTTAGAAACTTGCAGTTTGGCAAGTAAAGATAACCTTGAGAAGTATCACTGTGCCTAACACAGACGTGAAATTGCCAACATATGTTGTGCACCACAATTCCTGAATTAGAACTGAATGTTCATATAGCTCTTTCTGAGATTTTAATAAACTAAAGAATAAAAAATTCAGAAGAGTGTAAGTATTTCTCGATATATTACAAACAAAACATGAGGCAACAAATAAAAGAACTCCTACCTGCATCTCCATACCGTTCTTCAACAACAGCAATCAACATGTTGCGGACTAGATCAAACTCTTTGGTTTCAGTGCAAGGCTGACCATCAGGCCTGCATAAAATACTGAGTCACATGAGAATTCTTCTCTTCAACTCAGAACTAAAGCATATTTTTATGCAATGTTCAAGTTCCAATCATGGACGTAATAACCATCACTAAAGCAGCAAATCACAAGTCCATAGAATCAATAATAGCGATCACACATAAAAATATGCATCAGAACACAGCATAAAAGAGCATATCACTTGTAAGTAGATTGGCATTAAAATACAGAAATGACATTTTACCATTAGCCGATACAAAATGAGATATGGGTGAAGATGTTTTTCCCTCAAATATTCATGTGTTATTCAATGTCTGTTGCATCACTTGCATGTCACAATTTTCTTTTAGAAAGGTGGAATGCCCACTTTTTTATACGTTTCCATGTTTCCTTTTTGGGTGGGCAATCTTCCAAGTTTTGAACCACTAATTGCAACACTATGATAGTGATGCCTTTTAAAAAGGAGTTTTTATGCTACCTGTCTTGCTCCGTGAACAGCAGACCACTTGAGAGAGGGGATTGGATATCAAGCTTCGCAGGCTCAACAACTCTCATTCCATCACTATAAGCAAGGTGCTTGTTGACCTGAATGGGCACCTACATTGGTTGAGTAACATCAGAAACCACTGAACCAAAAAAGTGGAGAACTTGAGGCGATATGAAATTTTTTACTTAAAATATTCATCTTGGCTCATGTTTAGCCAAGTCACCTGCGCATCACATATAAAACCATGAACAGTGAAATGAACACTGCCAAAAAGTGCACCATTTAGTACTACCATTCAGAAACAGACAGGCATATCCAGTACTTTGTAATGTTCAATAACACATATGCGGTACTCTTGCACATTCCAGTGACATGCATATTCCTTTTGGCATAGTATAGCAATGGAAATGAGAAAAGAGGGAACAGAATAAGGTTTCATACTAAGAAAAGAACAGCTTCCATGTCCTTTGGGAGAAAGTGGTAGTGGCTACTTCACTGTGCACAATAGAAATGATGAGGAAAAACATGAGAAAACAAGTAGAAGGAAAGAACAGAGAGGAAAGAGAGTCGAGAAAGGAATGAACTTATAGAAAGAGAAGGTGACAAGGGGAAAACAACACCAAGAAGTGGAAAACAAAATGCAGGATTCACAGGAAGAACGACATAAAAGTTTAAGAACAATCCCAAAATTCAATTGAGATGACTAGGGAGGAGAAGAGGGTCAACTAAGCTGCAAAAATCATGCAATGTCAATATTTCCCTAAACAGCTACATTCCTCAGAAATGTTTCCAAAACCAAGTCAATTCAATACATTAAGTTTTGTGGTGATTCTATTGTTTAACTATTGAGTGGAGTCCAAGAGGTGTTCTCCAGCTAATTTGATCAAAATTTTTGAAAATTTTAATCAACAATATGATTCCTTAGAATTTCAAAACACTAAATGGTTTCAAAGTAAAGCTTAGGAGGAAACTGGTAATTTCTAGAGATATGTTTAGTCAATATAATCCCAAGGAATTAGCAAAATGGTGACCACAATTCGAGAAGTGAAGCATTGGGAAACAAGCCTACAACTGATGATTCCACATTTCTAGATGAGAATTTGTCAAGGTTGGATTTTTATATATGTTACAGCCTAAGATTGTGAACTTCGGCTGTGTGGTTTTAGTACTATATAGTTTTATTGCAGCCAGTCCCAACCCTGGACAAAGGAGGAGGGTTTTGCATTAGCTGCCAACCAGCAAGGAAAACCCATGGCAAACCCATGCATGAATCGATTTATGACATTCCCTCAGGCTAGGGTGTTTCTAGTAAGCGGCCCGCTACATCAAATCTCGGATGCAGTGGAAAATGGACAAGGGCTGCTAGGTCATTCCCTTAGAAGAGATATGCTGCATCGGATCCTGGGTGTAGTGAAAAATAGGTAAGGGCTGCTAAAGTGTTCTCTTGGAAGCGGCACGCTGCATTAGAACCCAGGTACAGCGAAAAATATGCATGGGTTCCTATACCGTTGGAGAAGTGCATGGGCAAATAAGCTAGGTTTAGAGAACAAGATTCATATCGCTACATAGAATATAGGCACATTGACATGTCAGAGTATAGAGTAAATGGATATCATGAAATGGAAGAGAGTCAACATCATTTGTATCTAAGAAACCAAGTGAAAAGGGCTAAAACTAGAGAAATTGATGGATACAAGTTCTGGTACATAGGAAAGGCCAACAATAATAATGGTGTACGGATAATGCTAGATAAAGAATTAAAGGATAAAGTTGTAAATGTTAAAAAAACCAATGATACAATTATACTAATAAAAATTGTTTTAGGAGAAGTTCATAAATGTCATCAGTACATATGCACCACAAGTAGAGTTAGAGGATAGAATTAAGAGACAGTTTTGGGAAGATATGGAGGGAGTCATGCAATGCATTCCTAGTACAGAAGGGATATTTATAGGTGCCGATTTTAATGGTCATGGAGGAAAAGAAAAAGAATTATATGATAAGGTACATGGGGGGTATGGTATTGAAGAAAGAAATGAGATGGGGGAAGCTATACTTGATTTTTCCTTAGCATATTCCTACCTATAACAAACACATTCTTTAAGAAGATGGATAAACATTTAATAACAATTAAAAGTGAAGCATATAAAAGCCAAATAGACTTTTTTCGACTTAGAAATGTCTAAAGATCAATATGTAAGGATTCTAAGGCAATACCCGGTGAGAGTCTAACATCACAAAATAGATTAATGGTTATGGATATCTACATTAAACTATGGAAGAAAGGAAATGAACTTAATAGGTGTTCAAAAACTAAGTAGTGGAAAATACACAGAGAGAAGATAACATCATTTACAAACAAGTTGATAGTAGAATGAAATTGGAATGATGAAACAGAAGTAAACATCATGTCGACTAATATGGTCATGTCCATTAAGAAAGTGACAAAAAATGTCCTAGGAGTATTTAAAGGTAAAAGGCAACCAACAAAGGAAACTTGGTGGTGGAGTAAAAAAGTACAAAAAGTTATTAAAGAGAAACGTGCATGTTTTAAATCATAGCAAAGGACTAAAAATAATGAAAACTTTGAGCAATATAAGAATGCTAATAAGGTTGCTAAGAGAGTAGTGAGAGAGGCTAAACTCAAGATATATGATGATCTCTATATTAGATTATGAACAATAGAAGGTGAGAAAGATGTGTCTAAACTTACAAAAGCAAGAGAAAGGAAGAGTAAGGACTTAGATCACATTAAGTGTATTAGATGTGGTGACCAAGGGGTACTAGTCAAAGATGGCGAGATCAAACAGAGATGGGAAAGTTACTTTCAAAAATTGCTAAATGATAATTATTTTGAGAATATAGGGATTGAAATCACTGTAAACCCAAAAAACATTAAGCATTATAGATATGACCGTAGGATTAGAATACCTGAAGTGAAAAAGGCTTTAAAAAAGATGAAATTAGGAAAAGCTCTGAGCATGATAGTATACCAATAGAGGTTTGCAAGTATATAAGAGATATTAGAGTATTTTAGTTGACAAAATTGTTTAATAAGATAGTGAAATCTAAGAAAATGTCAGATGAATGGAGAAAGAGCTCTACTGTACCAATTTACAAGAATAAAGGAGACATACAAAGTTGCAATAATTATCGAGGGATCAAACTTTTGAGCCATATTATGAAACTTTTTGAAATAGTGATAGAAAAGAGGATACGGCATGAGACAAGGGTATAAGAGAACCAGTTTGGTTTCATGCCTAAAATGTCTACCACGGAAGTTATTTTCTTGCTTAAACAATTGATAGAGAAATATAGGGAGAGGAGAAAGGACCTCCACATAGTCTTTATTGACTTAGAAAAAGCTTATAATAAGGTGTCCCTAGAGAGTTAATATGGTAGGTGTTGGGCAGGAAAAGGATTTTACCGGAGCATATAGACATAATTAAGGATATGTATGAAGGAGCAATAGCAAGCGTTAGGACCACTAGTGGAGAGATTGGTGATTTTTCTATCTCTATAGGATTGCACCAAGGATCGGTTTGGGCCAATACCTTTTCACATTGGTTATGGATGAGTTAACAAAACATCTATGCAAGGAGATTTCATGGTGTATGTTATTTGCAAATGATATAGTTTTGATTGATGAGACTAGGGAGGGCATAAACACAAAGCTAGAGTTATGGAGATATACATTAGAATCTAAAGGATTTAAAATTAGTCAAATTAAAATAGAGTATATGGAATGCAATTTTAGCAAGGAGAGGAGTGGGAGTAGAGCACCAGTAAAGATTGATAACAAAGAAGTCCCCTAAAAGAATACTTCTAATACTTGGGATCGATAATTCATGAGAGTGGAAAGATTGAAAGATGAGGTCACTCAAAGAATTTGAGGGGTTAAAACAAATGGAGATGCGACTCTAGAGTTTTGTATGATTGGAGGGTGCCCACTCAAACTAAAAGAAAATTTCTACAGGATGGCTGTAAGGTTAGCCATGGTCTATAGATCAAAGTGTTGGGCAGTTAAGGAACAACATGTACATAGGATGAGTGTGGCCGAAATGCGGATGTTAAGATGGATGAGTGATAAGACAAGAAAGGATAGAATTAGAAATGAAAACATTAGAGGAAACTTACGAGTAGCACTAATTGGTAATAAGATGGGGGAGATTAGACTTAGATGGTTTGGACATGTCCAACGTAGATCAAAAAGGGCACCAATTAGGAGTAAGTCAATCCAAGTCGAAGGTTCTAAAAGGGCGAGGGAAAGGGTTAAAAGAACGTGGATAGAATTGGTGAGAAAAGATTTAAAAACTTTGGAACTAAATGAAGTCATGACATTTAATAGAGGGGAATGCATGAACAAGATTCATGGGACTGACCCCTAATCGGGATAAGATCTTGATGATAATGATGATGACAGCCTAAGATTGTGTAGGTGGAAAATACAGATTAGAGGACATTCATTGCCAATAACTTCCATACTTACGGTTGATCAATGCACACTCGAGAGATCAGCAAGGCAATGATCATCATTGATAGCCAGAACATGAGAAAGCAAGTTAAGGTAACTTGATTCCTATTTATCAGAAGGTAACATGCAAGAGAATGCTAACGAAATTATGAACCACAATCTCCATATGCCAAAAAAATGTAAAGCAATGAACAGAACTAACTGTATCCAAAGGGACCCTGGCTTATGGTCAGATGCCAGAATGAAGACTGCGATTCCCAACTGTATTCTGCCAAAGTGCAGCATTTTTTATAGTCTACTAGTGGAAGGGTCAGCCTTGCAAATTAGGTACATATTCCAACAAACCCCAGGTGTTTTGCCTGCTCCATACCATTATTAAGTAGTAGCAGAAATGCATGCAGCACCTAGACATCACATTCTTGAGACATAACAATAATTGCATTTAGTACCATATGCAACAAAGGATAGAGGCTTAGAACATAAGTACCTTGCATCTTACTGCAATATTAATGGCATCTGAAGGTCTGAGATCAAAACTGACTATCTTCTTTTCATCACCAACCTGTATAACAGAAAAATAACACCAAACAATTTGCTCTAATCCAGTAGGAATCAAGAGTAACAGCAGACAGTTTTTCTTTTCTGACTGCTAGAAACAAATGTACTGACAAAATGGATAGAGCTAGCTAAAACAGAGGAAAGAGTGCTGAATACAAGATGCAAGAACTTACCTCTGAAAGGTACAACTCGGCAAAGTATGCTTCATGTACTCTTTTGGTGACTCGAACAAGTTGCACCTGCATGGCAGAAGCACCGTCGGAAGTAGTGATTATAAATATCACAAACAGAAGATAAATAATATTTACCGGGGTTCTGCACAGGTCAAGAACAGGTGAAGAGTTACTTACAGTATACCCCATCTTCTCAATCATCTCTTTCATTGTTTGATATAAAGTTGGCCTAGCCTGCAGACAAATTCCAAGTCCAATATTTTTTGATGATACATATCATAACAAAAGCCAGTACGCAGGAAACTAAAGTCTAAATAGCAATCCTCCATGAGAGAACAGCCACACTGATCCAAAGAACTAAAAGTCATACAATTTGAACATTGCGAACTGCAGCCATGAGCAACACACTGGGCATCTCCACTGCAATTAAAGTAGACAAATATTTGTATTAGAGGTTACTGATACGTCAACAGAATGATGAAATTGATAGAATCTCAACTACAATATTTTCCTTCTGAAATAGGTAAACAGGGACCGGGACAGGAACATATACATACAAACAATGATTGGAAGAAGAAGATCACTGCCATCTTCCATCTTCAGCACAATAGCTGGATGTGGAGCATAATCTGGCAGGTGTCCTCCCTGGGGGTTGTTATGAACACATCTTAAATGCCTTCCATCCCTCATCTTGATTAGAAAACCATCTGTACCACTTTTCACCTCAACTGCATAGGAAAAATGCAGATACACAGTGCATGTCACCTGTGGCTGTTGCATCTTCTCTATAACTTCAGAATTACAGAATGTAAAATTAACATAGAACCCAAATGCAGGTTCCTAGATCAGAACTAAAGCCACAGGAAAAGTGAAGACAATGAAATTTCCACCAAAGGACATGACAAGAGATGCGCAAGAGATATCAATTATTTTTTAGTGATCTGAAAACCAAGAAGTAAAGCATACCAGCTTCGACCACACTGGAGTTTACATATTCTTCGTCATTCTCATTGAAGTTTTCTGCCATGCTGTCGTTTCCATTTGAGGATGAACTAAAACTACAGCGAACTATACTACCCGTCCCAACAGGTTTAGGACATGGAATCTTGACCTTTGTTTGGCTTCGGCAGCTCCCTCTAGATCCCCAAAATCCATTTCTAGGAAGCCTTATCTTTGTCAAAGGCCAATTCACTGGCAAAGTAGAAAGTCCTGCTTGTTTAGCACGCACAGTTGGGCAGATAACTGGTCCCCGAAGAACCCCCATTGCTAACTTAACTGTTGGTAAAAAAAAAAAAAAAAGAATAATAAAAGGATTAAAGCTCCAATTTATTTTAAGTGTAACAAAAACAAGAAAATGCAAATAGACACTCAACATTCACATTCAAATTGCATAAGGAAATCTGATAAACACCAGCGGAATAAAAAATACATTAAGCAAATAGAAATGCCCAAACATTACTACCGTATCAGAGCTTTTTCCCCATGGTAACTGGCTGATATGCGAGTTAAAAATCAAAATCCAGTAGGAAAATACTAGAAGGAAAAGGAAAAAACTAATGGAGTGGTTTAAAAGGATTGCAACTGTTTGGCTTATAGAGCTCCATGTATACAATTCTTTGGCGATCATAGCTTCACATTCTCACATTACTGGTGGAATAATACCCAAAGGAGAATGTATATAGGTTTATCAAGACATTAAGCAACAAACAGAAAAAGGTGCTTTTGGTTATGTCTAGTCCAAATCTTTTCCAACACATATATCAGGGAATAGTAATAACCTTTCCAAACTTAATACAATTATATACGTGCTGGACTTCGAATATGAAACTCCATTGCCTTTTCTTTTCAAGAACTCAATACGAAACTTATTAGCACAGGTGAATCTAACTGAGCTTTAAGAAACATCAAATAAACGAAACAAATTATCAGACAAGCTATCGAGCGTTATCTAGCTGGATACCAATGAACTCAGATAATGATTTTAATTTCACAGACATGGCCTCCCCTGCTGGAACTGTGCGATTTCATTTGAAGATGATCATATACTAGCTCATAATTGCTGGAAGCTTTCTATCAGGGTGGAAGCTCACTTCAATGGAAGCCACTGTGGAGGCTATATACTTCTTGCTTTTAAAACTTAATGGATCCAGCTAACTTACCCTTTTGCTTTGAACACGGTTCTCCTTGATTTGAAATATTTCTTTTGGGTTCACATAATTTTGTTTAAAGGAATGGAATTTCCTTTTGGCGATGCCAAAGAAACTTATTTAGAACTACAATTAGGCTCAGTTATTCGACAAGAGTATACTTGTAGCTATAAGGGTCACTTTAAGTTCCAAATCAAGCTTATTAGAATTTTCTCAAAAAAGTATGCATCTTCTATTGGAAATTTGATATGCATGTGGCCTCTAGTGCCTAGAACTTGTAACCCACTAACCACAAAATCTTCCTCAATTACCCTTGACCTACATGGACTCACCTTTCCCAACTTAGATATGCACCGGTTGAATTAGATATCATGATTTCTACCACTACTGTTAATATCACTATCTAGACCCATTAGGATCAGTTCACCCAACATCCCACATATTCCTGTTTACTTTCTCATTGCATTTGAAGCGATTCTTTTTTCCAGTGTGCTTTACATTTCAGAATTCTCCTACCAGTTTTGGCTTCCTGCATTGTTTCTCACTTTCCTTCAAGTTCTGGCAAATATGGATTACCTATTTTCTGAAGGTAAAATATCAAGAAAAAGAAAAACCTGACGTGTAATAGTACATGCGCAGATTATTGTCCAAGTGGTCAAACCATTCATTTCTTGGTCCCTGTCATGAATTGGCCACGCCCAAAAATCTTCTGCATTTGAAGATCCTAGCTTCTAATATTATAGGCTTCCAAATCAACGGCTACTGCAGATTTTCCACCCTTTCATAATCTCTTTTAGTTTAGGTCTATTCATGTAAGTATCAAAGGACGAATTTCCAGGAACCAATGTACTAGACCCCACTTAACCTTTTGCCCAGATACCAAAGCTTATCTAGGACTTCTGGATAAACAAGGAAATCTAACTTAATATGATAAAGCACATAACAAAATCAAGCACGCCTTATGCCAAAGAATGAAAAGATACAAAAATTCACCAAAACCCACTCCATACATTAATTCAAGGGATTCATGTAATAAAAAATACTTGCATATCGATTATACACAAACTGAAACCTTAATAACTTGGGAACTGGCAGAGGGAAGGTCACAAACAGGACACCGAAAACAATAAAAAAGAAAAACTTTAAAAGTGCCAATGAACTTCAGACGAAACAACTAAAAATACACAAGTTATTAAAAGATTTCCAGAACAAATGCATAAAACACGAGGATCATAACTTTCTACCAAGAGATAAAATAAAATAAAAGAAAATATTAAATATAAGAAATCTCCTACCTAAACTTGTTAAAATTATCAGGTCCAAGAATCGGCACTTTCCGTCACCGACCCACTAGCTCTGCAAGCAATTCCTTTAGCGAAAAAGGACAAGAAAAACAACGATTTCTTAGAAAATTCTGGATATTTGAAGTCACTGCAAGCTAAGAACAACTTACGATGAAGGACAGTAACAAGAATCGCGCAATAAGGCAAACCTCAAGTTATTCGAATTCCTCCGGAATTCAGAAGGTCTTCGTCAAATATCTCCGATCTGTACGGAAAAACCTAGGTAAAGAAATCCGAGAGATCTTTTAGCGAAGAATACGTAGAAGCTCGGTGGGAGTGTAAAAACTCCAATGGATTTTCCCGTAGAAAGCACGGATAGGAAGCTTGCAGAATGAGTAATTGAGTTGCAGGGCTTCCGGGTGATGAATCAGAGGAAAATTATAAGAAAAGGAAGGAGGGATCGGCAGACGAAAGATAAACTGTTTTTATAGAGAGAAATTGGAGCAGCGAAGAGCTGAGGAGTAAGTGGATGAGGATGAAAATTGAGTAGATAGTGTAGCGGGGCGGTGATAAAAAGGGCAGCCCGGTGCATGGGACTTCGGCCTATGCGGGCTTTAGGAGGGGCAGAGCAAAATACAGTCTTATCTTATATTTTGTAAGAGACTATTTTTATGAACTATAACCTCAAACTCACATCATCACAGCAACTTTTACTATCGCGCTCTCCTCCCGGGTGTTAAGTGTTGAGGAAGAAAATAAACTGCGGGCGATTTTCTGCGGTAGTCTTGTGATGATTTTACTGAAATACCCTCGTCACTGCCAATTAACTTCATTACTGTTTCCATCATCACTCAGAATGAATTAGCAAATAAAAGCCATGCAACTACCGTGCGGGCAGACTCGTGTGAGCAGTCCTACGTATGCCACGTTTCATCTCCTCAGTGAAAAGGCCAACTTATATTTGCAATAGGTTCGCGTAATTGAAGAGACTGTTTTTGTCGTTTAGGGAGAAAAAAGTGGTGGCAGTAGCCAAAGTGTTGGTTACTAATAGTGGTCTATTGTCCGAAAGTGGGGAGGCCATTCGGGGGTAATATCGTCTTTGGGCAAAATCAATTACCGGCGGTTGATATAGTGGGGGCGAAATATGAAGGGTTATTCAGGAAAAGCCACGTGGAAGTTGTAGAGCAAATGAAGCGGCCGGATAAGGTTGCAGCCTCTTGTTTTGACGTTGGTTTCCACAAAATATCCGGTTTCTGAATTATGAGGTGATATTTGCCTGCCCTTTTAAATACTGCCACCTGCCTTTTCACTGTCTGGTTACCCCTTCGGCCACCGTTGGATTCTCTCCTTTTTGGCGAATGAGCGAGCCAAAATCTCCGTCTCCACAATTTCTATGGGAGGAGCAAAGGCTCTTTTGCAAGGAATCGATGGGGTTCATCTCTGTCTCTCATCTCATTAAATCGATGGATTCGTGTGACCGACCAACTGCCCTAGATGGCATTCAAACAGGTTTACGCTTTGCTCATCCTTTTAAACAAATTTAGAAGGAAGTATTAGACTCCTCCCAATTTCTTTCTCAAAAGCTGATGGGTGCTTGGGAACCCCACTTTTGGTTTTCCCACTACTCCTGATCCATAGTGTTAGGTGGCAAAGCCCAAATTTAATTTGGATAAAAAATAATTGGTCGCTCTTCTAATCAATATTGTTTGAGATTCATGAGCTTGAACTAATCAAGATGTATTAGCTTTGGGGCGAAACTCGTGGTCAGAGAAAAAAGGTTTTGTACAATTACGCCTTAAAACAATAGCAGAAAATGACCCATCACCGCTGACAGGTCATGCCAGTTCACTTGGAATGTAGCGGAAGAGTCAATTTTAAGAGGGATTTTCACATCCTAATCATGATTAGCTATGATCACAAATTTTTTTTGTGGCCAATGGAGGGGGATGTACGCCATTCCATTATTGGGTGGTTTGTTGACGATGGTTTTACCGTTTATTTGTTGTTCAAGAAATAAAAGACTCCCTTGATTTACTTCATCAGTGGATTGTACATGATTGATTGCTGGAACAGGAATTGCCCATTTAAGTGCCGTAAAGAAGAATCTATCCTGAACTTATCTACTAATTAACTCCATTGTTACTTTCATCATCATTCAAAAGGAGCTTGCTGTGTGTGTTACATGGTTATTACTGTCTTGTTTCACGTGTATTGGTCAATAACATTTACGGTGAGAATGCATATTTTATGCTGCCCTCCACTAGAGGTGACAAAATATGACACGACACGATAACAAGATTTGAACCCGACATGATTTTAGCTTTTAGGGTCAAGTCTTAACGTATTTGTGTCATTTTTGGGTCAACCCGAAAATGATACTTCAAAAATCATGTCGTGTTTGGGTCAATCAATATTGACTCGTCGTATTGACCTGTTTGACATGCAACTTATTAATTCGTCGTGTTAACTCATCTAACCCACAAGCTGTTAACCAATCGGGTTGAAAATATAGGACGGTTTATAAAAAAAAGTCATATATTACTATAGTAATATAAGAGGGTTCATAAAAAATTGTCCTACAATTCTTCAAAAATCGTCTTATATTAGTTATTTTACATTTATTTAATGGTGTTACATGAGTCATGTCGTGTTGTGTTCAAGTCATGGATTCTTGACACGATTATTAAGCGGGTCATGTTTATGTTGACACATATACTATAATGGGTTAGTCTCAATACGACACGAACACGACCCACCAACCCGAATTGCCAGGCCTATCCTCTACTAATGGTTTTGCCAGCGTTAATAAAGGTTTAGGAAGTTATTGAGAATTATATACTTGTGTGGCACAAGTATCGTACTTGGAAGTCTAATTCCCCTAGGATTCAGTACGCATATCCCATAAAAGTAGTTTCTAAATTTCAAAGCCGTCCATTTTAAACCTTCAAATGCTGTCCCCAGCCAAGAAAAAAGAGAAAAAATTGTGGATGGTTAAGGTCATTCTGGAGAAATTTTGCCACAGCTTTTGTGCTGTTTGATGTTGTGGTCGCTGAAAAAGAAGTTGTACTATTTTACCAACATGATTTATTTTGGAAAATAGGTCAGGCTAGACACCGTGGAACTACTTTTATATTGTTCTAAGCTTATCTAATGTGTTTGAAGGGTAAATGATAAATCAGTAGACATATTACAAAGCATGAACTGGTACACTGGGTCAGTAGGTGTTTCCCGTGTTTGATTTCCTAGCCCACACTCATCATTTAGGGCACATCTTACATAGGCTATGCACAAAAACTCTTCTTTACTTAATCATGATTAACCTTTATTATTCTCTAGCTTTGGTTTTTTTGGTTAAGTGAAGAATTACATAGCTAATGACTCAAACAATCAATCACTCACAATCCTAAATCTAATTCCCGGCCAAGGAGAAAGTAACAATTCAAACTTTTAACCAAGCATATTTCATGAGAGATGCCGTGTTATGTTGTCTACAACCTACTGTGCTACATTTTTTGGATATTACTCTCTCTCTCTCTCTCTCTCTCTCTCTCTCTCTCTCTCTCTCTCTCATAAATCAAATAACCTAGAACCCATTACCATAATTCTGTATTCTACTTGAAATACCTAAAAATTGCCTCGTCAAAACTCTGATCAAGTGTAATAAGTAAAGGCATCTTATTGTCTGCAACCAACTCCACTTAGAGAGTTTGAAAACTATATATGGTGGCAACAACTTCATTTACTTAAGTATTAATAGAGTTAATGTCATTCAGTGAGGAAGATCTTTTCGTATAAGTCACCAATTATTTATAACGCATGCGTATTTGTGTATAAGTAAAGGAAGTTGATATGTGCATACCTAGTTTTGATAGGCGCATGGATACTTCTGTTGCGTAGCAACTTTTGATACAATATCCCCAACTTTGACAGTCAAAAAGGAAAATAAAATAACTGATGTGTAAAAGAAAATAGAAGGAAATTGGTAATCCAAGTCTAGTTATTATTAGGTCTCTCTCTCCCCAACTTCAGTTTTTTGGGTGAAATAAAATGTCCCTACATTTGTTGTTTAAAAAAGGGACAGTCCCGGTGCACGAAGCTCCCGCCTATGCAGGGTATAGGGAAAAGGACGGGCCATAATGGCCTAAAGTTGGCAGTCTTATCTTATATTTTTACAAAAGGCTAATTCCACGCCTTGAACCCATGACCTCAAAAGAGAATGACTCTAAGGTTTTAGAAATGAACATTTTGGTGAATTTTGCCTTAGCTTATACTTAGCAACTATGTTTCACTTTGTCTCTCCCATTCTCTACTGTTTCTCTCTTTTGTGTAAATTTGGTGATCATGTGGTTGGTTTTGTCAAGTCTACTGTTTGTTTGATTGATACATAAAGCTACATTTAATCTCCTTGTTTCACAATAAGAATAGGGCAATGACATATGTGCCTATTATTTTTTCTCATGAGCCTCTCACTAAATGTACTAACAACTATAATTCCAAGAGGTTACAGATTTTTGAAGATCCAAACTATCCATAATATTGCCCTCGACTTAGATGAGCAATGACCAAAAATTCTCTTCCATTAGATGATTGTAGCCAGTGTTTTCTTAAATTGTAAAATGAATGGTAAAAGGCTTCACTGTCCATCATAGAACCAAAGGCAGTAGTCACCAGGATGATCGGATGGATGAAAGTTTTAGGTCATGACCCATCTAAGTCATGGACAATATTATGAACAACTTGGATCTTCCAAAATCTAAACCCATCTCATCTAGATTTATAGCCATTGACGACATTCCGTGAAGGGCTGACGTGAAAAAATAAAGGGTGCATATATCATTGCCCCAATAATATGCCCCTACTGCTGACAGTGGATTTTGCTTTTCTTCAGTTAGCCATCCAACATATTGGAACCCACATTCAAAGGAGAAAGAACCGTTGACTGCCAAGTCCACGGGTGAAAATATTAGTGGCTGAAAATTATAAAATAGCAAAAATGTAGTCTAGGGACATTTGATCGTGGGAAAAGGGATTTCCATTCAAGTTTTGCCAGAAAAGTGGCTTTTCTACAGTATTTTCTCTTCTTCATGGTCATTTCTCTGTTATTTTATTTTACATTTTTATATGTAAGGCGGGGACTGCAACTAAAAGTCACTAACCAACAAAACTATCTGCGTACCTATCAAAACTACCCGTGCACATATCAGCTCCCTAAATAAATGCACAGTATCTCCGTAGTTCTGCATGTTGGGCAATGTATAACGTCAAGGGAAAGAAAAAACGAGAGATGCTGACTTAGCTTTTGAATGATCTGACCTATTTATTTATTTATTTTAGTGCTTTATAGATGGGCTAGATTCAAGATCAATTAATATACTATTTTGGATTTCTAAATCTTGACCATCAGATATTTCAATTGAATATATTAGTAACTAATAGCATCCAATGTATGTGAGTTTTTGCAAGTAGCATAAAGTAGAGAGGCCAAACAAGATGAACGGAGAGATCATCCATAGATAAAGCCTGACTAGGTTGAGAGTTTATCCATAAGAAAGGCACAAACACATGGTCTTAATTCCCTTTTCCATGGGATGCACTTGCAAGACTACTAAGATCATATTGATTAAATGAAACCAGAAAGGATAGCTCTGGTGCTCAAAGCTCCCTCATATGTAGGGTTTGAGAAAGGGGCAAATCACAAGGGCCAATAGTGTGCAACCTTATCTTATATTTTACAAGAGGCTATTTTTAAGTCTTGAACCCATGACCTCAATGTCACGTGGCAATTCTCCCGTGGTGCCAAGGCTCGCCTTCGAATGGATTCAATCAAACTAATGATCAAATTTCTTTTTGCACGTTGGCTTTTCCAGTCAATCACTCTGCCAACAAAAATGATTGAAAAATAGAGGTATTGTACCGCGTGGGCACATTGCCACATGCACAACCACGATGATTGGCATATGCACGAGTCTGGGCCACTGCCAAGCCACAATCACCCTTTGAACCTAATTAATCCCTTGATCAACAGCAAAATGTAGCCATCTAATTGATTGAAAACCTGATTTTGCCGCTTCAATAATATCTCTTCGACATGTTTTTGGAGTCACTGGGTCCTCTAATGATGACCCTAAATCTATAATGCAGTTTGATTTTTTCCCCTCTTAATTAATTAAGAAGACTTGGAACAAAAATGAAGGCAGGTAACTGATTATCAATAAAATAAGGTGGGAAATTTAGAAGTTGAGGAAATGTCAAGACATCTTGCGTGAAATATCAAAGGCCCACCTACTACTTTATCATTTGGATGTAGACTGTTTATGGTTGAAGCAGGACAAAGAGCCCCGTAAGCCCCTGGAAGTGGATTTATTCAATATTTGTATTATAAATTCCGCGCTTGTACTTTCCAGGATTTTTCTTGCAGCTTAAGTCATGACTTGGGGAGATGAAGAGAATCTCGACTACGGAATCAAGCCATTGGGTGTATTACATAATATGCAATGTGAGCATTTTCTGCCATCTATCTAGAAGATGATCAAATTGCGGATTATTTAAGGAACTTATTTTGCCTAAACCTAGGTATATAATAATAATAAACCTGCATATAATAGGCAATAGTATTGATAATAAAACCAACCTATATGGAAAGCTATGATCAAAGCCTTAACCGATCTCCTAATATTAGGTAGTATCTTTGAAGTCACGGGTTCAAGGTGTGAAATCAGCCTCTTACAAAATGCAAGGTAAAATTGCCTATTATAAGCCCTTGTGGTCCACCCTTTTTCTGGATCCCGCAAAAGCGGGAGCTTTGGGCACCAGGGCTGCCCTTAATCCTTGATGAGCCCCATGGTTAGTACCATTTTTTCAGTAGCCCATGCTTTGAAATTTACCCAAAAAGACCTCAACTTTCAATTCGTGTCTTTAAGCTGGCCCTTTTCACCGGCGCCATTAGTATCAGGGGTAAAATCAAAAAATTCAACTAGCATCTAACATTGAGGAAACCAAAACTGGAGGATTTTTGTATCAAGTGTTCACAAAATTCTTGTATTCCAATCATCACCATAATTGGACCATTCTACCATTCAAAGATGTACCTTTTAGTTGTTTAGGAGTGGTAACATTTTTCCATGGTCCAAAGTCATCCGAACCTAATATCTTACGATTAGTAGTATTCAAATCAAGGGAAATCAGACGAATGAGTCTAATCAATAATGTGATGTCCCGAATTTTTATAACACTTTTTTATATTTATTTTTAAAAGATGGGGCCCTGAATTTAGAAAAAAATTGAAAATCAAACAACGAAAACCATTTTAGATGAAACATATTTTCAACAGCCCAAGTGTCATCCTTCATTCTATCATTATCTATCTAACAAAATAGTATATATATATATTAGGACTAGAAATAAAATTTGCATTTTAAGAAGCAAGAAATGAATTACTGGAACTAAGATCCATGCAGTTACCACACACAGTCCGTGTATTAGTTATATGACATGTCCAAATTTTATAACGTCAAATAAACATATACAATCCAAGATTAGAATAAGGGTAACGGTCATATCCTTAATCAACAAAAGGCTGCAGGTATATCCCTCTCGCGGTACCTTCCTACTCACGTTTGTCTGACTCTACATCCAAACATTTATAATATCTCAGCATCTCAACAAGCTATGCCTAATAGGGGAATCAAGATGCATTTGAAAAATAAAATGTAAGATGTAGTCTAATCAATTTTCAATTATCCAACCATAAGTCAAGTATATGTAGTTTGCAAGATGAAAATCGATGCATGATATGCTCCAAAATAAATACAAGTTTATCATATAATTTCTTATGATATTTTTCATAAAATTTCATACATATTATAGCGATGAAATCACAAATGCTAATCATGCTTACAATCTCAAAGGAACAATTAGAACATCAATACAATCAAATAATGTAAACAAGTAAGACTAGTGAATATAATCATCGGTAGTCACTCCCCTAACCATATGGGGCCCATAATTATCTAGTCAACACTAGTATACACAATGGTCATAAGATCATACCAAGCATATCAACATCCACATAATTACATATACTATTACTCAATCATGCTTGTAGTATTCAGTCACACAAAACCAAGCACACATACCGTCACTCAGTCGTGCTTGCATCATACATCATAACATAATCATTACATGTATAACAATTTGCAGTAATTTTAATTTAAAAATAGTTTATGCTACTTAAATCTCATGTTGTATTAAATCACATAATGCTTTATCAAAGATCAAGCAAGTTATAATCATGCATCTTAAAGTTCCACATGCCTCAAAACGAGAGAACAATCCTTTAGAATACACAATTCCTTTAATCTGTGCAAACTAGCATATTTGTCAAATCATATGTACAATATTTCATCACTTTCTACCCTATTGTTAAAGGGATTCATGGATCTATTAGATGGATAGTGGATTCATTAAACGGATCAGTTCTGTCATGGTGGTGTACCACTCGGACTCACATGTGCCCTGTGTGCTATGCGAACAACAATTGTGTGCCCATGTGCCCTTCTCCTTGGTGCATCTGCCTTGTGTTCCTTGGACACAGGAATTTAATAAGATGGCGAATGGTATGATCGTGATTGTCCGTTCACCCTCGCTCCAAATTCATGGCTAGGATCATCAATCTCTAAATCAAAGGGATTTTATGTTTTGGGGCCTCACAATCACATCAGACGGCTCAAATATCCCATATGAGTCATATGTGGTGTTGTTTGAACCTATTCCAATTGGTCCTTTCGCGGATGGATTGCTAGCTGGGGCAATTGGAATGGGAATGGAAAAATAAGAAACCAAAAAAGGCTAAAGGCTTACCTAGCAAGCTGGTGCAATGGCTAGATCAGTCACATCCAACTCTTGATTCCATGTTATCTCATTACTAGATTACTAATGGATCATAAATCCAAGTTCTGATCATGCCAAATTTGATTGATCTTGGGAATTAGTACCACTTTTTGTGATTTATAGAATTTTATATTGAATAAAACCTAAAATTTAACCCATTAGATTCTACTCTTCACCAGGAATCCAGAGCTTCTTTCCAATCTTGATTTGGAGCTAATATGAGCTCTGAATTGCATTTTGAAGTTTCAGATAAGAATGAATGATCTAGATTTGATCTGGATCTAGAACGCGACAAAATGAGGGCGGCGCGCTTCACTGTAACTAAGAAACGGAGCGCATTGCCGTCCTCAATGACCGTGCACCCGACGCTCTGCACGCGTGAGCACGTGCAGAGGCGCGACCAGAGAGTGCATCTCCATGTGCGTTATGCTCTATGTGTGCTGGGTTCTGACCCTATGGGATGGTCCAATCTAGTCCATCACCAATCAAAGTTCAAATCAAAATAAAATCAAATGCTGAACCCAGATCTAGGGGTTTTGGGGTCCCACCAACTCATCCGACGGCTCAATTTCTCCATCTGAGCCATCTATAGGTGGATCCCCAATTACCCTCACCGGATCTGTTTCATCGGTGAACTAGTTGCCAATGAAACGGATTCAATGGTGAATCCAAGGGTTTTTGGCTGGGAAACCATGGGGGAATAGAAGAGATGTCGAAGACCTACTTGGATCTTGTCTGAAGCAGAGAGAAAAGTTGAAGAGGAAGAAATCCATTAGATTTTGAAGCTGTGGCCGGACAGCTAGGGTTTCTATGATTTTTATGTCGCTGGGGTGTTTTTTGGTGCTAGGGATGAGAAATGGGAGAGGGAAGTGAGGGGAATGATTTTAAGGGTTTCTGGGCCGATGCCATGGTCGGAATGGGTGAGATCGACTATGATTTTGTCGGCTTGGGAAAAACCCTAGTCGGCGAAGTCTTCGGGTGGAAGGCAGGTCCTGGGATGCGCTAGCCTGGGATTGCCGCTCCGACTAAAGAGAGAGAGAGAGAGAGAGAGAGAGAGAGAGAGAGAGAGAGAGAGAGAGAGAGAGAGAGAGAGAGAGAGAGAGTCTTGGGGATCTGGACAATTTCGTGTAGTTTGTAGGGGGGCTATTTATAGGGTTATTTGTGAATTAATTTAATTTAATTTTTAATTATTTTTATTTTAAATAATTTTTTTACTTTTCTTATTTAATTCAAAAGAGATTCCTCATCATGTTTATTCTTCATTATTGATATTTCCTAAGCTAACTGTCCACCAGCTCACTTAACTTTTGTAGAGCTCACACAAAAGCGAATTGACCATTTTACCCTTGCGAATAAATATAAATTCACAAAAATTACAAAAAATAGGAATTTTTCACCCGAGCGCAGATTCCAGTGTGCTTATAGTCATTATAACCGGTTTTCTGTGAATGATTCCCAATATCTATATTTCAAGACCTAATTCTTTTTCTAAAAAATAATATTATATTAAATTTAATATTTACCTCAATTTTTGTATATTTTTAAATTAATTTCAAATAATTTTAAAAAAATTAGGGTTTTCACAAATGCTAAGTCTTAAATCACATCTGTACACATAGTTTTATATTCGTAGTCTAGATTGATAAGTAATTATAACTTAGAGGTCCTAAAGAAATTTAAAGGAGACTTATAAACTAAGTGAGTTTTAGAGCCATTCATTCTTGAGAGGTCATAATGTTCCTAATTTTCTGCAGCGTGTTTAAATTAAATTTCATCTCATCAATTCTTAATTAAGCTAATTACTTAAATGATTAGAGTATTACCTTTAAAATTCTTAAAGTTTATTGAATCTAATAGGTTATATGAAACTTAGGAAGTGATGTAAGTCATCCTTGTTCTTAATCTAGAGAAATGAAGCCTACCCAAAAATATTGTTACCACTAGTTAACCAGTTTGAGCTGTTTATATAAGCCTTTTTTTTTCTTACCCTAATTTACTCTACCCAACATAACCTAGTATAAATTATCTATTACCTATTTTCTTTAAAATATAAGTTAGAGATGAATGAAGAAATATTTTTTAGTTTAAATAAAAGTAGAAAAGTGAATCTTGAGAAAGGAAATGTTCTTCAAAGAGATTCAAAAGTGTTGAAAAAAAGAAAAAGCACTGAAAAAGTTTAAAGAAATGTAGAAAAGTAAAAAAATAAATATTCATTTTAGACAAATAAAGTAAAGAAGAATTGTTAACTTTAGTAGAAGACCTCTACTTATTTTTGAAGAATTTTGACTATCCTTTATGCCCTTTTTTTTCATAACCCTGTCCTAAGACTATATTTCATCCCAATTGAAGACCTATTTATTTTAGTATTAATATAATCTTGATGAGTATATGAATAGATAAGATTCAAAGAGTAATATGTTTGAATGTTTAATGGTAATGACATTTTATCCTTTCAAAAAGGGATTAAAATTAAATTCCTTAGTAACTCTCATTCTTCATGAGCATATGTGAAATAAATTTAGTTTCATTGACTCTAGTCATGTATTTAAAGAGAGATGATTTTATCCCTTTTTCTGAAAGTCTTTATTTTTTTAGTATATGTCATTAGTGAGAATTGAGGTTAAAATATATTTCAGTTAGAGTTGAAAGATTATAATTTACTTAGAGATAAGGACTATTGTATATGTAGATTGTACACACATTCATGATACTTTGAAAGTTAAGTCTAAATGAAATATATTTAGTGTATGAGTAGGGTTTTGAATTTTTTTATTCTATTTTATTAACATTCTAAAGCGACAATTTAAGTATAGAATGAAGAAAATTCTTCGACATAAATTTAGGAATTGCCCTTCTTGAATTTTGTTAGTAAATTCACTTTAAACCCTCACAAGGCTTAACTTGTTCACTAAGGTAACCTAGGGGGTTAAGGGCTTGTTACATATATTAAATGCAATCATAAGTACCTAAGAAAGTGGCAATTTGTATCAAGTTGTAATTTAGTTTTTAAAATATTTTACTTGGGACCAGCAAAATGCTGATTGGGGGTGTGTTAAGAGTCCATTAGTGTATAAATTACCCTTATTTAGCATGGCTTTGAATATATTTTTACGATATTATTTAAAAATTTATATGAAAAATATATCATTTGAAAATTTTATAATCTAAACGTAATTTGGTAAAATTTCAAGGCTAGATGATTAACCGAAATAAGTATGTATAAACTTGAATATTGTATAATACTAATTAGGTTGTTTTCTTTGTTTTGTAGATGGTAGATCAAGATCCATGCAGTTAGATTAAGCCAATCAACATCCTAAATCTCCTATCAACCATAGGTTGAAATGAATGGCTTAGATTAATCCAGATTCTTTGGATCAAAATTAAAAAGTAAGGACTCTAGTTCAATCCTCAAGCATCAAGTCCAAACCATGAGCACAAGAGAAGTGATAATGCTAAGGGATTTGTCATGTGGTGCTGGTCATGTTTAATGATGCAAAGTAAAAAGGATGAAGAGGGAGGAAATAGTTTCCTAATAGGAAACAAAGTTAAAATTAGGAAACTCAGTTTGATTTAAAATTCTTTGGAGAAAAGGAAAGGAAATGGAGAAGGAAATTGCTAAAAATTGAATTCAAACTAACTCCCATCATCTATAAAGACTAGATCAGAGATAAAGTGCAAAAAAGGCTTGAAAATTTGGAGAAAAATGGAGGTTGAAGAAGATGAACAATGCATGTGTAGGTTGGTGAATAGGAGTACCTTGCACGTTGGCTCCTGCCTCGATGCTGGACAAAAATCTCTAAATTTTTGTTCATTGGATAGAAAACATCAAGGAGAAGATGACCTAGGTGTTTGACTTGCAATTTTCATTACAAATCTTGTAACTTGAATTGATTAAAGTTAGCTACTTGCTACTATTTGCATGAACAGTAACAGGGAGTTACTTAAAATTTTGCACCTTTAGTCTTGTTTATTTGATGAGTTTTTGAATGATCTAATCCTTTGCTTATATTTTTATTTGATTTAGAAAGAGTTTCATATAATTTTTTTTTAAAATTTAATGGTCAAATTTGTTTAATTTTATGAAATAATCTTGAAAGGTACTACTGTGCAGGTTGTTGACTAGTCTATGTTTGTGATTGAGAAATCTTCATGGGTTCTGATTATTCCTGGAATGTAAACAAAGACTGGACTAATTGTGGATTGTAAACATAAGATAATTGGTTAGCTAGTGTGACAATCTCGTGACTGTGCATGACTGTCTCAGTTATCCACTGGCTTTCTAATAACACTCTATCATTTGGAGACACAGTAAGAGGTGTTGCTCTGGTATTTTAATTTAAAAAAATAAGAAAATTTATGAATATGATTTGATGCATGACACATCAAAGAATGTAATGGGTGATCTAAAAAAAAAATCAATCTAAGCGTCCAAATTTCAAATTCTTTCCTTAGATTTTTTTAAAGATTTGCATAATCTAACTATTGAATCTTTAATCAAAGACCCGAGGGATGGATTGATGAAGATTGATTAAGTTGGATGTGGTGCCAAAATTGAAGAATTTTGCTATGATCAAGCTAGAAAAGTAGATTTTAATTAATATTTTATTTTATTTTCTATCTTTTGAATTCATAATTATATATATATTATTAATTCAATAGTTCTAAGTTTCTAGTTCATTGTTATTCAATTTTTGTAATTTTTGTTAATTTGTGACAAACTAAATTTTATTTAAACTCTAATTTCTTTAAGTCATCCCCATGAGATTGACCCATATTTGCAAAAGCTATACTACAATAGCCCATGTACTTGCGGAAAACAATCAACACACACTCCTAACGATACGGGACTCACAATGATCCATTCAATACTGAATATGCACAATAGCTATGAGTCCATACCAGGCATATCATCTTGCCACATAATCACAGCTGTCATTCAATCATGCTTGTAGTACCTGGTCACACAAAACTAAGCACACATGCTATCACTCAGTCATGCTCACAGCATTGTGCTAAAAATCATGAACTACTATTTGTACCGTATATCTCATAGGCAGGGGTCCGCTGCTATGCTTTCACCAACACCACCTACAAAAGGCTAGTCATCACATTGCATGCTAGAAGCGAAATGCAACATGTGGCCGTCCCATGATTGCCATACTTGAATTTAGCTACTTTGGGTATGATGTCCACATCATATCATATTTTCAAAGAGCGAGTGGCCAACCCTACTGATATGTTCTAAATATTACTTGCAAGTACACGAATCAAAGTAGTAGGAGATGAAATGATGGTTTTGATGCTTGGTGTTTTCAAAAAATGACTTTGAGAAAGAAAGAACTCATTTTGTTTTGAAAAAGAATTTTCAAACTAGGAATCCTGAATTTTGAAATAATTCAAATTAAAGGGCATCCCTGGTGCATGAAGCTCCTATGCATGCGGGGTCCATAGAAGGGGCCGACCACAAGAGTCAATAGTATGCAGCCTTACCTTGCATTTTGCAAGAGGTTGTTTCCACGACTTGATCCCTTGACCTCAAGTTCACATGATGACAACTCTACTGTTGCGCCAAGGCTTCCCTTTAAATTAAGTCATTAAAAACCTGGGTCATCATAATGACACATTCAAAGAAGCACAACTCCTAAAACTACGAAAACGAAGTTGCTACAGAAGCTACTTTTTGAATATTAAGGGGTTGTGTCTACTCTTGTTATATATTTAGAATATTTATAGAATAAATTCATAGAATTGATCATATTTTTATAAATTTGCCAGATGAGTTAACCTAAGCATCTGCAACTTCAAGGACTCTAAGCAACACTGCTATAAAGGATGATATCCTATGCAAGGCTTTAGGCGATAAGGAGGAACACTTGCCAACTATGGGCCTAGGGTGCGGTGTTACTCCTTCTAAATACTTTGGTTGAAAGACTCAACAACTATCTAAATTTGATGAGAAGGAGATGTACAAAAAAAGAAGAAGAAGAAGAAGAAGAAGAGAAAGTAACAAAGAATCTCGAAAACGAGATGTACAAGAATTTAAAGCGAGATCTAACGGGAGAGGTCCATAATATGAAAGGTTGTAGTCAAGAGTTAACTCCTACAACCCCTAAACCCTAGTCACATACTAGTTGTAATTCTCCTACTAAAGAATATCAAGAAGAGCTACATGCACCTTTTGGATACGAAAATCTAGCCAAGGATGTATATATGTATACATGTTTACTTTTTCATTATCCAATGAATTGTTATTCCTCATCCATTCTTTTGTTTGCAGTTATTCTGATTTGCAAATGGCTCAACGCAAGTTGGCCTTGAATGACATTGAAACCATTGTCTCTCTTGGTACACGGTATGAAGCTAGTTATCCCGTTTTGTATGGATTGTTGATGCCAGCACACACTAAGTGTGTGTATTCCTACAGTTTACCAAGAGGATACTACTAAAGGGTAATATCAATCTTATATTAATATCAACCTCTCAAGGATGCCTACCCTCTTCTAAATCGAGTTGCCCCCAGAACAGACAATGAAGTAAGCAATTGCTACGCCTAAAATGAAGGTTCTTATTGGTGGAATGCTCAATTTCACAGAATTCTTGAACAACTTGAGGAGCACAAAGATAAACTTGAATCCACTGTGATTGACACACGAAAGGACAGGGTCGTGTGGACTAAGAATACAAGTAGTATCGTTTCTGCTAAATCAGCGTTTTAGTATGCTTAGGCCAGGATCAAAGTTTGGGAGCACTCAAATTTCGTTTGGAACTCACAAATACCCCCAAAGTTTCGTTTCATGCATGGCCGATAGTGCTTGATAAAGCCCTTTCTTTTGATAACTTCCTCTCAACCGGACGGCAAGGTCCTAGCAGCTGGAATAATGTGCCTAAAGGAAACAGACAACAGAGCCCATCTATTTCTCCTTCGTCCACGAGCGCCTCAAATTGTGGTAACAAATTCCATCTCCAGCGGGTTCTGCCCAATTCATTTAATTCCTTTCTTCGCCAATGACGGTACTCGAGGTGGAGGAAAAGAAGGGAGAGCTTTCACCCCCCATTGATAAAATTTTACCCTTTCTTTATAAAAGGAAATAAAAAAGGGGGGGGGATCGGGTAGGTGGAAATCTCATCAAGATCTAATTGATATTTGACTTTTTGGGCCAGATGATCAAGATTGTTGAATTTATAGACCAGAAAAAACTAGCTATATAATATCCATCGCCAAGATAGAAGATCCAATGATCTACATGTTACTAAGAGAAACTTTATGAGGCCCTTTCTAGCATATCTAGGATATTTAATCTAGGTAAAATCTCAGAAAATATTATCCAAATATTAAATTAGTGGATTTGATCATGCCTACATGGCACATATGCCCCACCCAAAAGCAATTGTTTGGGAAAAGTCCAAGCACGGAGTATCTTTTTCTCCCTACAAATAATGGGGCGTCAATATAACTTGTCCACACATTAAATTGCCATGTCGTTGGCGTCCACCACGGACTTCTCAAATAAGATACTTCTATTTAGAAAACAAAACATGACCACACTAATCAATTCCAATAATTGAGGTGTCCTTACTCAATTTTTACCATTAAAAAATACTATTAGCAACTAATAAATTTAAAATAGGTGGGTAAGTGCACTTGTGTATCTTTATGTGGTCAGTCATATATTTGATCCCACAGGATAATTGAAAATTCATTTGAATTTTTTGGTTTATTAGATCTTCAATCTTCATGAACCTTATTTCATTTTAAACAATTTATGCAATAATGAATCAGGGAAGAAAACATAAGAAACATGAAGCTGGCAAATTAAAATTAAAATTGGCATAATTCGCAGAGTTAGAAGCCTTTGCACAAACAGGAGGGGTTCTTGGTATTAATTCCATGGCTGAGATTAAAGATCTTAAGACTGGAGTGGATTAAAAATATTTAGGAAGAACGAATTCATCTTGACCCACTTGTGTACCTATGCAAGATAATATAACATCCACAGGAGAACTCCTTTCTTTTTGTATTTGAGTATGGTATAATTGACGATCCCCGTGAAAATAATTTGACTTTGTTTCTCGATCCATCTATGTGGTTGCTTGTGTATCTTTATGTGGTGACCCGCCAAATCAAGGGTCATACTCTATGTATGATCTATTTGTGTGTAGATATTGTAGGGAAGACAGGCACACAACAAAATGCTACTAAAAGCATTTCCAGTTGGTATCTACCAATGACGAAGATCAGAATCTATAGTAAATCTTCTTTACAAATGTGGAGTTATTTTAATAGGGCCCATTGATGGAAGTCACTCGATTAAACATTTTCCTAGAAAAACACTTTTCCTTTATAGTAATTCTAAGTCGCGCCTAGGGCTATTAACAAGCTAGATACAGATCATATCCCCCCACGTTAACGTGGTCATGATTCACTCGCACTTAAATAAGTCCAAGTCATGTTCAAACAATTTTCCATATTTTAACTTTGATGTCTTGATCCATATTTTCAAAGATTTTTTACCATCTTTTAGATTATTTAAAATTCAATCATCATCACCATTGTCGTCAAAACCTTATCCCAATTAGGGGTCGAAAAAAAGGTAGTCTCAGTGCACAAAGCTCCTGTGTATGCGAGGTCAAGGGAAGGGACGGACCACAAGAGTCAATAGTAAGCAATTTTACTTTGCATTTTGCAAGAAGCTGTTTTCATGCCTTAAACCCATGACCTCAAGATCATATGATGACAACTCTACGGTTGCACCAAGGCACTAATCATAAAACTAAATTATTCATTACTATTATGACATGTAAGGGAAATTTTTTTGTTTGAATCTCTCATTTGATCCTAAGTAACTAAAATTTTATACAAACATTAAAGTAAATGAAATAGATATTGTTAGATATGAACTAGATTCATTCTAAACAATCATACAAAAATTGGAAAAGTTAAAGATTTTTCAAGGATTTTGTATTTGGTAAAGGTTTTTAGAGTTTAGTTAAAAAGCTAAAATGTTTTTTTATTTTGACAAGAATACCCTCTAAAAGGCTTATATAAATAGTTAAATAAGGACACTTCAGTATTCTTAAACAAGAAATGGGACTAGTGATTATCGAATGGATCATAAAGAATCGTCTTGATTCAAACTATTCAAACTTCGGATACCACGTAGTCCAAATATTGTCTATCGGATTGTTGTATAGGTCCATCTCACATCCAAAATGTATTGGATCGTGACCACCCATCAGACTGTCCCAGGCCATTGACATTTCTAACCGCAATTCCATGACTGGACGCACCAAATTGCCTGGGGTCCCAACCTAGAATAAATCAAGATCCAGTCTGTTCTATCCAAAGAAGATTGCGACTAACCTACGAGCACTTCCAATAAATGCCTAATTAGATGGAGACTTTACCAAGAGTCGAGCCAAACCTAAATATCTATGATCCTAAAATCTCACTACTCGGCTGGTTTATCTTATGTATGGGAAAATTGCACCTGACCCTACATATGTTCAGATGGGTAGGACCATCTATGCAGAATATTTTGGGTAAATTGCCCCGTTATTCTCGATGGTGCAGATCAACATCTACCACATCCATTTTTACCTGCAATTGCATCTCTGTGGATCTACCTAGAAACAGATGGAAGCTCTGATCGTTCCTCGAGGTGTCAAACGGACGGACTAGGTGGGCCATACCAGTTGCGGGTCAAATGGACACGCGTGGAATTACTCTTTGCAAACGGATCATGAACTGCAACCCGAGACCCGTGTTTCATAGGGGCAGGTCACGGGTTCTACCGGCCAAAATTGACACCTCTAAAAGGGTTACATAAATGATTCGCATCGTTGATCGAGTTGTATTAGATATGTACGTGGTTAAAAAGCATGTGGATTGATTCATTGTTGCATCTTAAAAAACTTAATGTAATTCTACCACCTCAACGTCTTCTTGTGCATTCATTACATAAATTAAGAGTTTTAAGTTCAGCTACCAAGACCTTGCTGTTTGGATTATAAATCAGCCAATAATAGTGCTTTTTGATTTACAATAAATTTAAGACAGGAGAAATGACATTAACGGTTCAGATCAACCCAAACTGGGACCTCAGTGGAGAAAGGAAGAGAGCTCCATCAAAAGCCCTTTTATAAATGGCCATAAACGCCCTTCAGGATTCAATTTTAGAAGTTACGCCATCACAGCAAGATCCACACATTTCATGGTTTCTCAATCCATTTCAAAACGCCACAGAGCAGTGCTAGAGCAGAAAATCAACCCATCTAAAAGAAGCAATCTTAACTATTCGCACCTACAACAGATTGAAAAACAGAACCAAAACTCTTACACGCATAGGAAGTGATCTCTGCTTCAACAACGAAGACACAATTCCACCAAAAAGATCGAGATTTCAAGGGTTTTCTAATGGCAGCACAACGGCACATGCCTGCACCCAATTCATTTCTGAAAATGAAACCACCTCTCCATGGTCTGTATCCAACTTGTCATTCCCTACAAACTGTCCAGGGGTTAATGACTTGCTTGTCAACAATGTCGTTCGGAGAGGACAGCATACGGGATGGGTACATCCCACAATAGTTTCTTCTCTTCTCCACAGAGGCTAAAAAACACCGACAAATAAGCTTTTTGAATTCTCCTATCCATTTCTTTTCGTACGGCTACATGCTAGGAGAGGAGGACCCAGTAACGATCGGGACCCACAATTGTACGTACCGAGAGAGAGAGAGAGAGAGAGAGAGAGAGAGAGAGAGAGAGAGAGAGAGAGTCACTAATATATTTGTAAAGGTGAAATGATAGAACCATATTTGGGATAGTCTAAAAGATTCGGTAAACCAATAAATCAGCCGAAAAAAATCAGCAGTATCTTCAACTCCAATGAAAATGCGGATTAACCTCAACTTCCGGAGACAAATGACACACCAGCGGGTCAAACCTGCTATAGTTCATCCTGAAAAGAAAAATTGAAGAATTCCCAATTATAAGAAAGAACAAAAAATAGTTATACCAAGCTTGAGATGATGGAGGGTAGCGATGAAAATAAATGGAAAATTTGTGAATTATGAGGTAATAGTAACATGAAGCATTTGAGTATTATGGCTTCCATCCGAAGTCTGAAACAAAGTAAACCCCTAAACTACCAGTCAGTTTGCATCTGTGGCCTTACTGCACCTTGATCCGGCAACCAGAAAACAAAAGAGTACTGGCCCGGTCGAAACACTGGAATTCTATCCATGTGGTGCATTATCATTAAGAAGAGGAACGGAGGTTCATGTAAAGAAACCTCAATATATGATATTACAGCTACTTCTAAAACTAGTACAGAGAATGTAACCACACAAGATTCTTCCCAGGGTAACAAATGCATGGGAGAAATACTTGAAATTGCTGTGGTGGTACAAGCCAAAGACTAGTTCCTGCATGTGTCACACCCCTGATGTGGGTGGTCTGTTTGGCTATGTTTCCTCTACCCTGCGCTGTTAAACTATCAATATCAATGATTTAATCCAGGGGGCGACCTCCATATGAGTTCAGCATGAACTTTTCAACTTGGAAAATACTAGCTAGATGCCGAGCATCTGGACAAACCCCTATTTATAGCATATTTTCATCCATGAGTAGCTGATCTCTCCATGCAGTGTGCATGTCATATGCAGAAGCCTGCATCAGGATGCCCAGGATCCAGCTAGTAAGTAGCATTGATGTACAAGCTTCTAATATGCTCCATATGTGACCAAAACATAGAAAAGAACTAACAATTTCCTAACCGGTTGCCCACACTAAGAGTTCATATTCCAAATTTCAGGTTCCCTTGTGAGAGGCTCCATGAGCTAAAGCCCCCGTTCACAGTGATTCCAGAAATTTATTGATTATGAGTCTCTGATGCAACAGTAAAAGAGTTGTCGTCATGTGACCTTGAGGTCATGGGTTCAAGGCGTGGAATCAGCCTCTTGCAAAATGCAAAGTAAGCTGCCTACTATAGGCCCTTGTGGTCCGCCCCTTCCCGGGACCCTGCATAGGCGGGAGCTTCATGCACTGGGGCTGCCCTTTTATTCTCTGATGCAACTTGATAGTACTATGAATACATGAGCAGGTAAAGAATACATGTGCCTGTTGAGCCTAGAAATTTTTCTTGGATAATCTTTTGCCAATAAAATACTCATGGAAAGTCACAGGAGAACACAAACAAATCTGCAAATCTCCAGTTTCAATTTTGTTGAAGCAACTATGGGATACCCGTGCTAAACACGTAGGTATCTGTGTATATGCACGATCATGCCTGGATGCATGTGAAAAGAAAAGAAGAATATAATATGCATGAGTTTGTACTTAAAGTGAACACTGGGCATATGTCCGAAACTACTGCTGCCATCTCAAGTCCTAGCAAAAGTAACAACAGGCTACAAATGTCGAAATGCCAACTAGAGCAAAATTGGAATTGAGGCTCACTTCAGAGTTAATTATGTTTTCCACTTCTAAAGGTTCTATGTCTCGCACTTAGTACATCTGGTCTTGTATTTTTGTGCCTGCATGTGTGTGTTTTTGCATGCAGGCATGGGTAAGCTACCACATGAATTCGCTTTTAAAGCCTGTCCCTCTGTGTGCATGTGTCTCATATACGTGTATGTGTGTGAGCACGCACCATGCGCGTGCGAGAGAGAGAGAGAGTCATACATGCTTGGTTGCATCATCATCCTCTTCTACATTTTCATGACTGCTTCCTTTCTCATCCTGTTGCATGGGATCTTCATTAGGAAAAGAAGAGAACAAGGTAGGGTATGACAGAAGGATAATGTTTGCCTTACTTACATCAGATTCCTCGATATCACTTTTGTCATCTTCCTCCTATTTGAAAAAACCAATTTTAAATCAAGGCAATCAGCAGTTTAAAAGTTGAAATATATCATATTTTCAAACCCTGGAAAGAAAAATAAACATCTGTCCCTATACCACTTCAGCTTCCTTTTTCTCAACTTCTTCAAAAGCAGCTTTCTCAGCCTGCAAATAGACGAATGCTTAAAAATGAAACACTGGAAAACCAATTAGAAAGTTCAAAAGTCAAGGCATCACAAGCATACATCCTTATGCTTCCCCCATGTTTCCTCAGCCATCTTTTTTGCATACTCAGGATCATCGCAGATTAGAACGTTATCAAACAAAGTTCCTGATTTCACCTGACATATGTAATCACTTTTAATCAGTTAAGTGCTTTCGGATAATACAAAAATATGACTGATAAAAAATGCAAATTGTTTTGTGGTAAATTTTACCTGCCACAACTCAATTGCCACATACTTCAAGTTGGGAAAGACATAGAGATCAGGATCATCTTTAAAATCTGCCAAACCATGCTTGGTTAGTATGCAATTATTAATTAGATAAAAGTATGATACCATCATCCAATTTTGAAGAAAAATATTCCTTTTTACTTATGAATGGCAAGCACAAATTATGAAGGAAATTATTACTAAGATTGTTAAAGGAAAACCTGGATTGTCAATCATAGGTGCCTTCCATTTGCCCTTATAGTTTGGGTTCTTGATTTTCTGGAACCCAAAGAAAATAGCTCTATCACGTACTGCATTAATTCCCAGGTTTCAGCCATATGGTTAAAAGTTTTCCTGCTTACTAACCTTTGGTTTCCATGGTCCCTTGTACTCTGGATTTGGAATGGTCGGGGCAGTCCATTCACCATCTTCATCATCATCCCAGTCATCAGGCTGCAAGACCAAGCATTCGCTTAAGGTCTAGTAGCTAAAATTCAGGCTTTACTATTTCAGATTTTCAAAGGACCACCCACAAGTAAAACCCCTTGCATATGATATCTCAATATCAACAATTAGATTACCTTTTTAGCATCAGGATCAGGTATCTCCTTTGGAATGTCATCATAACCCTGGGCAGTGGTATGAATAAAAGGATCAACTTCAGACAGATATTCTAGATTAAAACATTAAGGTAGAAACTAATAAGCAAGACATACAAATCAGAAAGAAGAAACCTCTTAATTGATACACTAGAGCCTCTTTCTATAAAGAGTTGGTCATGACAAACACGTTTTGAACATAAGATACAGAAATCACCAGCCAAGAGAATCAGCTAAGTGTTATTAAACATTTCACAACACTTTAATAAGCCACATATTAATGGATTTTGTTTCGACCAGGTCAATCTTGGTGACTAACGAACGAAGACTGCTTTAAGACACTATCTTTTGTATAAAAAGAAAACACAGAAGCATAAAGGATTTTAAATCTCCTTTAGTTGAATCTTCTACTTATTCAATAACTAAATCAGACTCACTGAAGAAGATCTAAGCCCAAGAATCATGTAGCATGTTAACAGTTACATATGCAGAGATGGGAGCAGGATGCAAAACTAGCTTTTATGATTGAGACCATACACACTTAGGACTGCTAAAGGGGAAGACGAGGAACTGCAGGACAGAGTTTAGCTTAGGGACCATAAGGAAAGGATTGTTTTGGTTTTCAGGTTCGGTGTTCTTTCTTTTTCTAGACCAACACAATCACAGGTGCACCTGATTCTACAAAATCATAGAAGCAGCAACACATACAAAAATCAGCAAAGGAAATAACTTAAGAAATCATGACCCATATCCACTTTCAGATAAAAAAAGTAACATTATTTGACAGTACCTCAGGCTTCTTGTCCTCAGGATCTGGAATGTATTCCACCTCTTCCCAATCTTCTGGCTGTGAGGAAATAACAGAAGATTCATGTCAATTTACAAGCAGACGCAAGAATAAAGTTGAAGAGAACATATCCACATGGGTTTGTAACCTTCTTGGCATCAGGATCCTTGATTTGCTTTGGAGGTAGCAAGTCCCAGTCGGTGTAAAGACTTCCAGCCTGTTTCTCAACATTGTCAATGAGAATGTTGTATGTAGCATCAGCATGAATGATGAAAGTGTAGACATGGGTTAGCTGGTCTGTTTCACAAGGAACATCCTTTTTGATCAAGTGGTTCTTTCCGTCACGAGTCAGTATGGTGTGGACTTTTTTTGTGCTGTAACCACAGATATCTGGTCCAAACATAATGCTGTATTGGTGCAACATAAGCATTAATTTAGTACAAAGAACATGTTGAATAATTTATGGAAAGGAAAAGAGGAAAAGAGAAGGAGAGAACAGCAAATGTAAATCGATGAGAGACATCAATAGATGTACAGGAAAAATCCAAAATACACAATATCAATATAAAGAAAATACAAAATCATATATGTATGTAAATGTATACGACATGGATCAACCAGCATATCCATGTCATTATACTATGTTAAGTGCATATCAAGTGTTGTTGACCCATTACTTGACTCTTACTGAATCACAGTTTAACCTACCTGTAAGGTGTCTCTCCACCGAATTTCTTTTGGTCAACCTCACCGCTAAGCAACTTCATATATCCACCACCACAGTCAAGCTTCTGTTCATGCTTGACAGAAAATTGAAAGACCAATATCTTGTCCTTGTTACTGAACTCTGGAAATTGTGCAGAGATAGCGAAAAATCTGTAGTCCGGAGTTGTCTGGATGCCTACATAGTAAAATAAACAATAGTAACTGCAATAATTCTATGAAAGTACCAGAAAAATCTGCAACTCAGAAAAAGTAAATTAGTCATCATGAAAGTCAGGAAAAGAAAAAGAAAAAGAAAAACAGAAGCAGGGCTCGGACATAAAGGAATTCCATGCAAAGTACTGTCAGAACTCAGAGATTTTAATCCAAATAGCCAAAGTTATTTAAGCTCAAAGTAAAAAGGTTACACAGGCTACACTTCATTCCTAGTAAATGACAAAAAAATATGAAGAATTTATTGCAATCATCTCAAGTGACCGCAATGTTAGTTGCCACTTTGCTGGAGAATCAATTTGGTAAATTATAAGACCATTTAGCTTATAGCTTTACAAAATTCCCCAACTTTCTCATGTTCAGTTTCACCCATTCACACAAACAGCTTAGAATATTCAACACCACAAACTAAATAATCCCAGAAGCTGCTGTGACTGTCATAAGCAGCAATTTCATACCTCCTACCAGACATAAGAAGCACTTTTGGTAGTAAAGCAAACAAGAGAACTGGAATACCTTTGTCATCTGGGTCACCACTCCATTTTCCAGAAGTGTGTACCCAGTCTCCAGCCATGCTTTCATCTTTCTTCCAATCAGATTTTACCCAACGATCCTCCCATCCATCTTTAATTTCCTCGCAAAATGGAAGAAGCAAGACATTAGAGGTTGAAAACAGATGTTAGAAAACCTCTTACTAGAAGCACACACATTACACAAGGATCAATCATATTGAACATATCTGATGGAAACTAATGAAAATTATTCATCAAATAAATTGTAGTAGTTATTTAGACAACTAATACAAGATCTAGAATGTGAGAGAAAAAAAAGAACTGCAAGTCCATTTAATGCCTGATGGTCAAACAACATCTTATAAAGCATAAAAGCAGCAACTCTGTGTAGGCAGAATGAAGTTCCAGTGCATTGCCAGTTCTCCTGTATTTTAAATTGAAATGAAAGACGTCCACAAGTATCGTATCGGAGCCTGGTGGTCTCTGAGGTATTCAAGTGTAGCTGCTTTTAATCTGCTTAAATGTGGAACTGTCCTCACTCGGAGTCCAGAGTGAGGTCTGCAGCCATAAGATGTAGAGAAATTCAAAATGAAGATCAACTCAAAGACTGGAAATTATTTTTCAGACTCAAAATCTTTTTATGAATTAAATATCTGCTTATCTGAATAATGTGACACAGTTCCTTTTCTCTGGAAAAATATACTCTAGAGCAAGGTCATTTTTAGCAAGTTCCAAGACTAGTAGTTTTCCCTAACAGTTACCCTATCCTTTAGCTCAACAAACTGAAACTAAAGAATAGTTCTTTAACCCAATAATCATATACTAATTTTCATAAAATACCATCAAAGTTCAAAACTAAGGTTCATCATGAAACTTTTGTGTTTTAGGTTACATAAGTGTCAATTAGTTTAGAACTATTGACTGAAGAAAGCTTACACCCTAGAGGTCAACACAAGAATGAGAAAACAAAAATGTACAAGATTCAATAGGACTGGTTAAAACCCAGAGAGAGAGAGAGAGAGAGAGAGAGAGAGAATACTTGTGCTCTCTTTCTCTATTCTACAATTAGATATGATGGGTGCCTCCAAGTCAAGTTGTATATATCAGCTTCACATTCAAATTACTTCTAGGAAGGAAAAGAAACTCCTTGTCCAACTCATTCCTTCACATAGGCAAGGAAGGTTAACGGCAACCAACTTTCTTGAAGAAATGGTCTTCATGTTTCAATCATTGTGCAAGTGCATCATGTTTGGACAAATTTCCAAGTCTAACATAAACACCAAATAGATTAGAATGCTATCCTTTCTACAGAAGCAAGGATCAATAGTGTTCATGAAACAGTTATTGATAGGAAATGCACTCTGATGATGGATAATATTTCAACTCAAACCATTGGATGAAATGGCAAGCTAAGTAATATCATCACTCAAACGGGAAGGTAAGGCCCTGATAATTGCCAACGAATAACTGCCAAAAAGGTTTATACACATATATTATTCCTACTAAACTAAACCTTTAATATTCTCAATACAAAAAACCAACACAGAAAGTTCCCAAGACAATCTCATATCAGTTACCATGTTAAATAAAATGTCATCTCAGGTAATGGAAAATGAAATTCAAAGTAAGTAGACAACGCTGTAGAACTCAAATAGTTCCTTCAATTTGTTCAAGTTTCGAAAAATGTGACTTACAAGACTCAAACAAAATCGCATCGAAACGGACCAATTCAAACAGATCTAAAACGGGCAACAACCGCAACAACGAAAGATCATGGAGTTCAGAGAAGTACACCAAAAAACAACTACAATCTAAAGATATGAAGTTCAGATCAGATAAAAAATCACAAATTCAGAAGGAAACAAAAGCATTTCATCTCTTTCCAGATCAAACCCATACAGCTTCAGCAGACTCAGCGATCTGGAAATCTACGTAAAGATCAACAAAATTAAGCAGTAGCATCCAGTCCACTTGATGAATTCTAGTGCAATACACGAGCTACACCTCTGAGAAATGCAAGAAGGAAAACTATGAATGTAGAAGAGAAGGAAAACTCACCACTGAATCGCTCTTCGAAGAAGACTTCTGCAGAAACAACAGAGAAAAGGAAAATTAGAGCGAAAAAGGAGGAAATCTGTTTCACCATTGTGAGGGCGCGGCCTGAAGCGGAGAGCACAGTAGGGCAGAGCGAGAAAGATGGACATATATATGCGAGAGAAATGTCAAATTGAAGACGGATTAAGAGGGATTGAATTTATTTTGACATCCGCATCAGTTGGGAATGCATTATGACCAAATTAATCGTAATGTAAATGAAAATGACGGCCTAGAAATGAGTATGTACAGGTCATCGTCGAGAGAGAGAGAGAAGGGCATTATTGTCAGGAAAGTACTTGCCGTCTTTGCTAAATTTAAGGCTTCAGGTTGACTCTTGTGAGATCAAGAATCCACTTCGGATAATGACCCAAAATTTGAAGGAACATGTCACGTCAAATGAGTCGATTCCGTGCGTTGATCTGTTGGGCAACATCAATTTCGGTTGGTTTTCTTTTCAGATTTGCCATTATTTTTTTGTGTTTTTGCAAAAAAAAATCTATAGTTTTTAAGTTTTTATAAATTTGCTATTAAGTTTTGCAAAACTTTGTAAATTAGTCATTCCATATATTTTTCACTGTTATACTTTTTAAAATATCAAAAACACCCATGTCATCTATTTTCCCTGTTTAAACATTACAGATCACTGATCTGTCTTGTTTTTGTAGAAGAAGACCGATGACTTTGGCGACAACGAATGACGATGCACTCTCCACCCTCTTTGCGCCAGGCTCATACCCCCTCCATTTCTCATGTCCAGCTACACGAGAGCTAAAGACCCAAATGCACCCATCTATTTCTTTTGATAGCTGCTACTTCGTTGATAGTTTTGCATATGTCATGTGGTTTGTTCGCTCTTCATTTTTGTGAATGCATAACTTGTTGAAACTGAGAATTAAACAATTGTACCTTAATCATTAACTGTGGCTTCATTACTTGTTACTGTATAGTTCAGAAATATCCAGTTCTTGGTGGGAATTAGCTATAGCAGGATCTTCCTTTTCAAGGAAGAGAAGATTTAGACAATATGCAATTATAGAGCTCGTATGTTTGCTGTTCTCGTGGAGAGCTGCAGCTGATCATCTTCATAGTTAAATGAAACTAATGGTACAGATGACAGTGGCATGCTCTTGACACCTCAGTGCTTCAAATAGTTTTATCTCATTGTTCTGTCTTCAATGAAGCATGTATACATGTTCTTAAATTGGCTATTATATGTAAAATATGATTCCCTTATAGTGCCCCATCTCGTTAACGTCCGCTTTCTCATTTATGTTCATGTTGTCTAGCTTCTATCACTGCACGAGCTTTTGCTCTGGAGCCGCACAGCAGTGGTGCAATTTTATCTATAAACATCTTTAGGCTGGTAATTTTCAACAGTGATGATTTGCTGTGCATGACATGTTCTTTCGTAAATGCAGGCATACGTAATCTTACCTAAGCATCTGTTATTTGATTGTACTTCATCTCGCTTAGCTTATAGTTTTTGTACTTTGTTTATCAGGAACATCAACAACAATAGCTTGGGAATGGACTGAAGGTTGATGGGAATAAATTGCTTTGTATCTCAAAACTCCTGCTGTATTTTCTCTCATTATGCAGGGTTTTTCAAATACTCTTGAGATCATTCTGAATGCTTTTAAGACTCGGGACCGTGAAGCTCTCGTTTGTATGCTGGCTATCAATGTGCATGAATAGTTTTCAGCAATTTGTATTTGAATGTGAAATTTTCATCTTTTCTTGGTTTTAAGTACATCGAATTAGCAGGAGTTGTAGGTACCATGAAAGAAAAAAAATTACATTATCTGCTCGCATTTTCTTTATGATGATTAGATTCTTCTCATCATTTTGTATTTGAACAAATCAACGGCCAATCAGGCCAGTGTTTAATCTACTAGAAGTGCCATTGTCAATATGGCTATATATATTCTAAATGCTTGAACGCAGGTGACATCACTTGCCCGATGGACTTTACACGTATCCTCAGGTATGGACCTGAGGTATGTTCAACCCATAACCTACCCCATGCGGGTGTAGTTTTTTTCTTTCCCATAAACATGAACACGGAACTATCAACAAAGTAGCAGCTATTAAAAGAAATAGATGTAGTAATTGTGGCTGGACGCAAGAAATGGAGGGGGTGGGAGCCGTGGATGAGAAGGGGCAGGAGCCTTGCGCGGTGGGTGCAGAGAGTGTCACCGGAGTGCATCATCCTCTTTCTCCGTCGCTTGTCGCTGAAGCCTTCGGTCTTCTTCCATAGGAATAAGACAGATCAGTGACCTGTAATATTTAAACAGGGAAAACAGATTATAGAGGTATTTTTTACATTTTAAAAGTATAACGGAATGGCAAATTTGCAAAGTTTTGCAAAATTTAATGGCAAATCCGCAAAATTTTAAAAATTATGTATATTTTTGCAAAAATGTAAAAAATTAATGGCAAATCTGCAAAAAAAAAATAAAAATCCTAAAGTGTAGTAGTTGTGGTTGGATGAGGGGTACGTAGAATGTCACCAGAGTGCGTTGCCATCATTCTCCGTCATTGTCATTCGTTGTCGCCGAAGCCGTCGGTCTTCTTCTAGAGAAACAAGACAGATTAGTGATATGTAATGTTTAAATAGGGAAAACATATGATTGGCGTTTTTTTGATATTTTAAAAAGCATAACGGTAAAAAGTAGACAAAATGGAAAATTTCTAAAGTTTTGCAAAATTTAATGACAAATTTGTAAAAACTTAAAAACTATGGATTTTACTTTGCAAAAATGCAAAAACATAATGGCAAATCTGCAACAACGAAAAAAAAACCATTTTGATTTCGTGCTTTACTACCAGTTGATCAAGTTCAACCTCTAACCTTTACAGGAAAAGTTCATTGTGGAACATTTGTAGGCGTTGGTGTAAGTGGATAGTTCCCGTGATTGATATTGATAAAAAAAAGAAAGTTTCGAAAATTTGGGAAACATTAAGTGGCCAAAAGTTAGCCTAAAGACAAATAAAAAACAATCATTAGGATGTAAATATAAGTTTAAAGTTCAATTTACGGTTAGATTGACGAGTTTTTAACAATTTAAAGAATTAACATAGATTTAAACTCAAATTCCTCAAATAACTTACCAATTTCTCAAATTGTTCTTAAATCTAGTTATTCAAGTTTAAAACTAACTCATATTTGAAAATATGCTTTTCCCCTTTCTTTTCCAAGAGTTTCACAATATTTTTTTGTATAGGGTGTTAGTGTTGCTTGAATGAGATGTATGGACCATTAAATGTGATATGAGATAATACAAACTGCATCACTATTAGTGGTTCTTGAGCTTAGATGCGATGAGAAAGAATCTCCTTGTCTCACTACTAGTGGTGCTTAAGATGAGTTGAGATGAAAGTCAGCTCATCTTAACTTACAATTAAGTTGAATATTTGATATCTCACTTCACCTCATGACAAATTTGGTCATCTTGAGCTAGATCTCATATCATTTCATCTAATACCATATTACAAATATTTGGCTTGGCTAATTTATTTGTGAATCCTAACTCTGTTACTAGGAGTGCAATTGGTTGTTGAGAATACATGTGGTCTTGGGTTCAAGTCACCTCTTTTGTATTTGATTGAAGATTAGTTTTAGGCTTAGTTTAAGGAGTGTTTTGAGTGATTTGCCTTCTAATTATTCTTTTGCACTAAAAAAATAAAAATAAATAACACAAGTACTACTAAATTTCTTAGAAGGTACTCTGGTCCAAAGAATACACCAATTAGATATTTCCTTAATGCCTATTTGGTAGGAAGGAAGTGGACAAAAATTGATTTTCATGGGAAAAAAAGAAGAAGAAATCTTCATGGAGAGTGTTTTATCTTTAAAATTGAATTATGCCATAAACCTAAAACATTTACATTCTGAAAATGTTCTAGGTCTTTGCATAATTTAATTTTAAGGCATAAATACCCCTATGTAGAATTCTTTTTTTCATGAAAATCAATTTTCATTGTTTCTTGCCAACCAAACAAGCTCTTAGGTTTCCCAATGAGGTTTTTACAACCTAGAATTGATATATGAAGTCTGCACATAGACATCAATACAAAGATTTCGATGCATGTAGCTAAACACATCTTAGTAGACTATGCACCAAAACCTTCCTATGTTTGAATGATCCTAAGAACTATATTTTTATAGTTAAAAATTGACATTTTAGTGAGACGGCAGGTATCATCCAATGGGAAAGATTTCAGGGCATTGTTATCTAGAATGTGGTGAAAAAAGACAACGTCATTGAATGCATAACTTACTATTTACATGTATGTTATAAATTTCTGCCTTCATGCTAGGGCTCGAATGAGTTATGAAGCAAATTACCTAGAAGCATATGCTAGTTTTTAAATATACTTGAAATTTCATAACGAGGAAAAAATGTCACCTCAAACCTTGGACCAAGTGTAATAAGGAGAGACACCATGATATCTACAACTGCTGACCATTTCTTGTTGATTAAATGTTAGCTAGTGATGGTGATTTTGTGGGTGGAGATGTTTGATTAGGTTGCAAACAACACTACTACTTCGTCAATAGTCATAAATTAAGGAATTGGGGTGATTGGGGTTAGCATCAGAGAGCTTATGTGCTTTTGTTTTATTTTGATCTTTTACTTGCTTAAGTTTGGCCTTAACCCTTAGAGACACACTAGAAGTACAAGGAGAAGAAGGCAGTGGGCAAAACATTGCCGTGCATTGGTGATTTTGTAGTATTTGTCGTTTCCTTTTGTACGGCGTAAGATCCATCAAGCTCCTTGCTATTAATTATAAACTACTTATAATCACACACTATACAAGGGTTGCTTTGTCCTTCGTCATATTTTTTAATCTCTCTCTCTCGAGAAACACGTTGGCATGAGAACAATGAAGCAGCTTTTGCCCTTCTTCTTGTGCTCCCATGCAGCTTCGTCCAATATCTTGGATGAGGCCTTTCATGCAGTGAGTAGGTACCACTATAGACCATTGGTGATTCTTTAATCCATGGGGGAACAAATGATCCAAAATTGCATCATCATTAGGTCTATTCTTCTTTCCAATGTTATCCCAGACCCAGCGGCTGCCTGAATATTCCAGCGTATAACGACACAACTATACAACAAGAAGATATCAGCAGCTGTGATTGATGCTAGTTATGCTGATGATATCTTACTAGAAATCTCTATACTAATTGATCCTTGACATCGCTCTCCCTCCTCAGTAGTAGAGGAATGGTAAACCGAAGCATTGTTAAGGGCTTGGGCCAAAGCGACCCAACCTTTTGTGTGAAGGGTCCTACATATAGATGATCGACCTAGTTTATCTTATTTTTATGGCTTTGGATGTTTGTTAGTCTAAAAACCATGTAAATTGGATGATTCTAACATCTAAAGAGCTCTTCTATTGATAGACAGCTAGAACTTTTGTAAACAGTGGTTTATATTAAAATGAAAAACTTCATCTTGTCATATGCCAACATTCAAGAAGTTTGCATTAGGAGACATCCAAAGCAATCAAATGAACTAGGTTGATCATCTTTAGGTGTGTCCCATCTTCAAAAAGTTAAAGCACTTTGATTTAACATTCCTCTTAGTACTATTATTACTTACTAGATGCGTCAAATGGGTGAGACCCTAACTACAAGGAAACCATTTTTGGAGGTTGGCTAGGATTGACAACACTTATCCATTTGGCAAAAGGTATTTGACATGTGTGGGGCCCAATAGATGAAGAGTTTGAAGAGGAATGCCTTAGTTTGTGTGCCGTAGCACCTCCCCTCTAACATGGGTGGGCCTACCTTTGGTTGATAAGATCCGTTCATTTGATCTCTTATTGTGGATGACTAATAATTCTAAAACATAGCTAATTGGATGAATCTAAAAACTCAAAACTGTGGTTTTATTCATACATGGACAATCATAAAAAAATTGTTTAAAGAATGGTCTAAAATGAACAAGTTGAAAGCGCCTTTGTTGGATGTTAGATATCAAGACTTTGAGAAATTAGATGAACGGTTCTAATCAACTAAATGGGCCAACCCTAGGTGAGGGTGCATGAGTCAAAGTACTCTAGTTTGAGTCACTACAAAGTTGGACTTCAAATGTTCTTCTAGTAACCAGCATAATTACGCTCTTGTTCAGTCAACCACCACTTGAAAACTCATCTTAATAGTTAGAAACCATATTGGAGTCATGATATAGAAGATAAATTACAAGTAGACTTGTAGGTAATCTTAACCATTTATCTTCTAAACCCCGTCTTAGTCAAGCCATGCCCCAAAATCCTCATCCATTAGATGACACTAGGCATTTTTTTTAAAGCTTTTTAGAGTTCTACCATTCATTTTTCAAGTGTCAGCTTGGTGGCTTATAAGAGTTCATTATTATATAAATTACCCTCATTTAAGATGACTTTTGATATATTTTTAAAATATTATATAGAAATTTATATGAAAAATATATCATTTGAAATTTTTATCATCAAACCTAAATTTGGTAAATTTTCAAGGTTAGATGATGATATGCTTTAAGTATGTGTAAAATTGAATGTTGTATAACACTAATTAGGTTATTTTCTTTGTTTTATAGGTGATAGATCAAGATTCATGCAGTTAGATCAAGCCAATCGATATCTTTGATCTTTGATCAAGCTTAGATTAAAATGGACGGCTTAGATCAATCTAGATTATCTAGATCAAAATCAAGAAGCAAGGACTTTGATTCAATCCTCAAGCATCAAATCTTAACCATAAGCACAAGAGAATTGAGAATGTTAAGGGATTTTATGTTTAATGATAGAAAGTGAAAAGGACGAATAGAGAGAAAATAGTTTCTTAATAGGAAACTAAGTTAAAACGTAGAAAATTCAGTTGATTTAAAATTCTTTTGGAGAAGATGAAAAAGAATGGAGAAGGAAATTACTAAAATTTGAATTCAAAACTAGCTTCCCATCATCTATAAATATGAGTTCGAAGATGGAGTTAAAAAAGCTTAAAATTCTGGAGAAGAACGGAGGTTGAAGAAGATAAACAATGTACGTGCAGGTTGGTGAATAGAGGTACTTTGCACTGATTCTCTGTGAAATTTGGTTCATTGGATAGAAGGCATCAAGAAGAAGAAGAACCAGATTTTTTACTTTGATTTATATTCCAAATATTGTAACTTGAATTGATTAAAGTTAGCTACTTCCTACTATTCGCATGAACAATAATAGTGAGTTACTTAAAGTTTTGTATCTTGAGTTTGGTTATTAGATAATTTTTTAAATGATCTAATCCTTTACTTATATTTTTATTTAAATTAGAAAGAGTTTCTTATAAATTTTTTAGCAATTTAATGGTCGAATTTATTTAATTTTATGAAATAATCTTGAAAGTTACTATTGTGCATGTTGGTGAACAGCCTATATTTGTGATTGAATATCTTAATTTCTATTATCTTGATTTAAAATCTAAGTATATAATTGAATTTATTGATATCAAATTGTTCTAGTTATTAAGTTTCATTGAAAAATTCTTTCAGAAAGTAGAAAAAATTAGTGGCCAAAGTTAGTTAAATCTCCATGGATTCTTACTATTCATGGATTGTAAATAGAGATTGGACTAATAGTGGATTGTGAACAGGGATAAGATAACTTTTTAGCTAACATCCCACGCGTATGACTGTCTCAATTATCCACTACTTTTCTAGTAACATTCTCTCACTTGCAAATGTAATAAGAGGTGTTGTTCTGGTATTTAAATTTGAAAAAATTAAGAAAATACATTAATAGGATCTAATGCGTGACACATTAGAGAATGTTATAGATGATTTAAAAAATAAATAAATCAATCTAAGCACCCAAATCTCAAATTCTTTTCTTAGTCTAGATCATCAGATTTTTGAAAGATCTGCATAATGCAGCCATTGAATTATTAATTAGAGACCTAAGGGATGAATTGACAAAGGTTAATTGACTTGGATGTAGCCAAATTTGAAGAAATTTTTTACGATCAAGCTAAGGAAGTAGATTTTAGTTGTTAATTCATTTAATTTACTATCTTTTTAGTTCAAAATTTTGTATTTTTGATTAATGCAATAGATATGAATCTTTAGTTCAGTATTATTTAATTTTTATTATTTTTAATTGGTGAGTAATTAAATTTTATTTAAACTCTATTTTTATTCAATTGAGTCCCTATAGGATCGACCTATATTTGCATAAGTAGTACTATAATAGCCTATGCTCATGCTAAATAAAAAATAAAAAAAATTGCACCATTGTCGAGGACCTGCAATGGAGTTTTCATAAAATTTAATAAAAAATCCAAATTTTCAAAAAATTAGAAAAATATCATGATTTGAATTATTTTAGCATTTTAGGTATATTTTTCTTAGTGTATAATCTCTTTATTTCCTAAATTTAGTACTTATTGCTATTTGAATTTTGCAAGAAATTAGAAAAGGAGGAATTCAAGGAGGATCTCAGTTAGGATATCCAAAAATTTTACTTTGAGTGAATTGTAGTTAGGATGCATTGTATTTTTCATTAATCATAATTCATTTAAAAAGGGTTGTAATAATACAGGTCAAGGGTGGACAATTGTAACCTATAAGTAGAGGTGGAATGTAAATAGTCCCACCATTGTACAAAAAGATTTTAATTGTACAAAAAGATTTTATCCATGACCCCACTGTGAGTAATCCTAACTCCTTAAAATTCTTAAATTAGGGTTTGTATTATTAGAATAAATTTGCATTATTTGATAGTATAATTGTATATAAAAAGCAAATTTTATACCTGTTGCATTTTTTGCATTAATTTATTATTTTTAATTACATTTTAGGGCATATTTATCCCTTTAAGGTGATTTATATGTTGATTGAACTATAAAGGAGTGTGAAAATTAATTAGAAAGGGCACTCAACCCCACAAGATCAAGTGTGAATTTTATCATCACCTCTTATCCCACCTAGGATAAACACCACAAGCATATAAGCTAACCTTCTAATTTAATTTAAAATCAATTAGAAGAGACCTATAAGCGTCATCACATGCTCGTAGGACCCTCTTAGAAAGAGGCAACCCATTGCCAATCTAGTGGCCCCTATCTAACTAACTTCACTAGTATTTAAATTACTAACTCTGTGAGCACATTCTATGACTCAAATTACCTACGTGTAGCTGAGGAGAGTGTGAAGCTATTGGTTAGGTTAGGATCTAACTAGAAAGTAGTGGGGCAGGTCTAAATTAACCTAATCTAAAAGCTTCTCTCTCACACAAATTCAAGAAAATTAAAACATCTTAGCTTGTTAGCCTTAAGGATTGTTTGATTATTTCCTTTGTTTATGCATCATTTTAGATATTAGGTTGCATCATTTAGTTTATTTTTCTACAAAAAATCCATAACAAAAATAAAAAACAACATGATCAATTGCATTCAATGAATAATCTAAATGCTGATCAAAGGGGTAATCTACACCCCAACATTAATAGACATGATATTTCCTCATAGAGGAACAATCTCCTCTTTAATGATGATGAACTACCTCTCGTCATGGATAATGATGATGTTTTCTTATGGACAAATAATCCACTCTTTGATGTTGGTGATCATCTACCTCTATTTAATGATAACATAAATTCATGGAAGAACTATTCTCCACCACCTAAAAAATAGGAGAAGGAATTATAACAAGGAATATGATCAAAACAGAGCACATGAGGATAATTGGCATACTCAAAATCCTCATATGAGACCATTAAGAGACTATTTACAGCCTAATTATACTAGCATAGCTTCATGCATAATTTTACCTCAAAATGTTGGTATGATTGCTATAGAGACAAGAGTACTTCAATTACTTCCTAAATTTTATAGGTTAGCTAGTGAGTTCTTACTTGCATTTAAAAAAAATCAATGAAGTGTGCATGACCCAACATACACAAAATATCGAATTAGACATGGTAAGACTTAAACAATTTTCTTTTTCTTGAAAGGAAAAACACTAAGATGTGGTTTTATTCACTGCTATTAGGTTCCATATGAACATGGTAAGAAATGACTAGTAAGTTCTTGAAAAAGTTCTTTCTTACACATAAGACAAATACTCTCCACAAAAATATAATGAATTTTACCCAAAAGGATAAAGAAACTTTCTATGAAAAGATTCAAAGAATTGTTGTTAATTTATCCACATCATGGATATGAACCTTCGCATATCATTAGCTTTTGTTATTAAAATGATGTGCAATGACAATTTCTTAAACAAACAATGTGAAGAGGCATAAGAGTATTTGGAATAGGTTGTAAGGAGTGCACAAACTTATGCTAATTTAGAAAAAAGTAGATTACCCAAACAAGCTGAAGTCCACCACCACATCCACTAGGGGAAGAATATATGTCATCACTAAAAAAGATGATGTGAATACTAAAATAGTATCCCTAGCTAAAACAAGTGAGGCCATGGAAATGGGAAAAAAATTCTCTAAGAAAGTTGAATAGGTGTGTGATATTTCTAACAGTAATACACACCCCACTTAGGAATCTCCTACCATTCCTATATTTTAGGATGTGCCTCATGAACAAGCACATTCTTATGAACGACTTTTTTAACATATTCAGATACATATAATTCCAACTAGAGTAATCATCCTACTTTTAATTGGAGAAATGGATATGACTCTAATGTCTCACATAAGGCCTAATACCAACCCTATCACCAAAATCATGAACCACATGCTCCTGGACCTTACCTTCCTATGCTTAAGAGGGGGCTGGAGAATAACTTTCATCAATTCATGCAAAACCAAGAGAGGAAAAATGCTCAAATTGAAGCCTAATTAAACGAGATTGAATTGAAGGACATGATGTTTCAAATGCTGTAAATCATTGAAAAAGGGCAATGTCTATCCCACAAAATAAAAACCCTAATGACGTGGATGTAGTAGGTAAGATTAAATTTTCAGTTAGAAACATGAAACAAACAAAGACAACTATCATTCTTCACAGTTCAAAATAATTGAGAAATTTGATCTTAAAAAGGCTGAAATGGTAATGAAATCTATTAGAAAAATAATAAATTTGCTAATAAGGAAAACATCTCATCCAATAAGCGATACCATAGTCGTACTTTGTTTCCACGAAGGCTGCATCAAGCTTCTAATGTTATCTCTAATCAAGAAAAGCAGCCTAGAGATATATTTATCTTGCTTAGTGATAAAATGAAACATTTAAAAGTGCAAGATAAAATAAGTCAACTTTCCTTTTCAGAGGCATGCCTGGTTCATTTCGTATAGGACCTAAGGAAGTTTCTAATTCTGTAAAGTTTTTCCTCTAAAATTTTTCATCTGTAATAATTATGTATCATAGTTTTTCAAATCTTTCCTTTTCTACATCTCCCATTTTGTCATTTCTTAATGTATTATCATCATCTTACTTTTTAAACATTAGGGATGTAGAATTTTAGTCTTTTGAGAATCTTTTTGAGTTTTTAGGTCAGTTCCTATACAATGATAAAAATTGAATTTTTTGAAGTCTAATGTTAATTATCATCTTTAGCTTCTTAATGGAATTGCACATGATTAATTAATTGTTTTATTCGTTTTCTAAGGTATTCCATAAAAGCAAAATCTTAGATCATATCTGTAGACAAAGTTACATATTCATAGTCTAATTAATAAATAGTTATAACTTAGAGACCTTGAAGAAATTTAGTGAAGACCTATAACCTAAGTGAGTTTTAGAACCATTCATTCTTTTTGAGAGGTTGTAAATGTTCTTAATTTTCTTCAGCATACTTAAAGTAAAATGTGGTCCCATCAACTTTCAAATTTGGCTAATTACTTGAATTATTAGAATATTACCTTTAAAATTCTGGAAGTTTATTGAATGTAATTGATTATATGAAACCTAGAAAAGGATTTAGACCATCATTGTTGTTAACCTAAAGATATAAAGCCTACATAAAAGCATTTTTACCACTAGTTAGTCAATTTGAACCTTTTATATAAGCCTTTTCTTTTCTCACCCAAATTACCTTTACCCATGTTAACCCAATATAATATATCCATTACCTATTTTTTTCAAAATATAAGTTAAAGATGAATGAATAACTACTTTTTAGTTGCAATGAGAGTAGAATAATGAATATAAAGAAAAAAGTGTCCTTCAAAGAGATGCAAAAGTGCTAAAAAAAGAAGAAGAAGAGAAGTCTGAATTTGAAATGAAGAAAGCAAAAAAAAAAGAAAAAAAGACAAAATATTCACTTTAGGCAAACAAAGTAAAGAAGAATTCTCAACTTTAGTAAAAGACCTCTACTTATTTTTGAAGAATTTTGAATACCTTTTATGTCCTTATTTTTCATAACCCTGTCCTAAGCCTATGTTTTGTCCTAGTTGAAGACCTATTGGTTTTAGGATTAATATAGTCTTGATGAAGAAATGAATGGATAGGTTTTAAAGAGTAATATTTTTTAAAGTGCAAAGGTAATGGTGTCCTATCCTTTCCAAAGGGATCAAAATTAAATTCCTTAATAACTTCTAATTCCTTCATGAGTATTGTAAGATAAATTTGTTTTTATTAAATACACTCACATATTTAAATAGATATATGATTTGAACCTTTTTCTGTTATTTTTATTTTTGAGTGTATGTCTATTAGTCGGGATTGAGGTTAAAACAAATTTTAGATGGAGTTCAAAAATTAGAAGTATATTTAGAGATAAGGACTATGAGATCTTAGCTTAAATGAAATATATTTAGCATATGAGTAGGGTTTTGAATTTTTCATTCAATTTTATTAACATGCTAACATGATAATTTGAGTATAAAATGAAGAAAATTTTCAGAGATAAATTTAGGAATTGCCCTTCTCAAATTTTGTAGGTAAATTCACTACAAACCCTCATAGGGCTTAACTCGTCTACTAAGGGTAACGTGGGGTGCAAGGGCTTGTTGCATATGCTAAATGCAATCATAAGTACCTACGAAAATAGTAATTTGTATCAATTTTGTAATTTGGTTTTTCTCATGTTTTGCTCAAGATTAACAAAATGGTGGTTAGGGGGTGTGTTAAGAGTTAATTATTGTATAAATTACCCTTATTTAGCATGAATTTTGATATATTTTTAAGACATTATTTATAAATTTATATTAAAAATATATTGTTTGAAAATTTTATAATCTAACCTTAATTTGGTAAATTTTCAAGGTTAGATGATAATTTGAGGTGAAGGGAAGCCTTTGCGCAATGGTAAAGTTGTCGTCATGTGACTTTGAGGTCATAGGTTTAAGGCGTGGAAATAGCCTATTGCAAAAATGTAAGGTAAGGCTGCGTACTATAAACCCTTGTGGTCTGCCCCTTTCCCAGACCCTACAAAGGTGGGAGCTTCTTACATCGAGGCTACCCTTTTAAATGATTATCTGAGATAAGTACATGTAAAATTGAATGTTGTGTGATACTAATTAGGTTATTTTCTTTGTTTTGTAGGTGGTAGATCAAGATTCATGCTGTTAGATCAAGTCGATCAACATCTTAGATCTTCGATCAAGCTTAGATTAAAATAGATGGCTTAGATCAATCTAAATTATCTAAATCAAAATTAAGAAGCAAGGACTCAATTCAATCCTCAAGCATCAAATCCAAACCATGAGCACAAGAGAATTGAGAATGCTAAGAGATTTACGTTTAATGATAGGAAGTGAAAAGGATAAAGAGAGAGGAAGTGGTTTCCTAATAAGAAACTAAGTTAAAATTTAGAAATTTTAGTTGATTTAGAATTCTCTAGAGAAAAGGAAAGAGAATGGAGAAGAAAATTACTAAAAATTGAATTTGAACCAACTTTCCATAATCTATAAATATCATATCAAAGATGGAGTTAAAAAGGCTTGAAAAGTCAAAGATAAACAGAGGTTGAAGAAGATAAACAATGCACACAATGCATACTTTGCACATCGGTTCCTATTTTGATACTTGACAAAAATCTTTGAAATTTAGTTCATTGGATAAAAGGCATCAAAGAGAAGAAGACCCAGGTGTTTGATTTTCAAATCTCATTCCAAATATTATAACTTGAATTGATTAAAGTTAGTTACTTGCTATTGTTCGCATAAACAATAACAATGAGTTACTTAAAGTTTTACACCTTTTATTTGGTTTATTTAATAATTTTTAAATAATATGGTCCTTTATTTATATTTTTATTTAAGTCAGTAAGGGTTTCATATAATTATTATTTTTTAATTTAATGGTCGAATTTGTTTAATTTTATGAAACAACCTTGAAAGGTACTGTTATGCAAGTTGGTGAATAGCCTATGTTTGTGATTGAATATCTTAATTTTTATTATCTTGATTTGAAATCTAATAGCATAGTTGAATTTATTGATATAACATTGTTGTAGGTACCAAGTTTCATTGAAAAATTCTTAGAAAGTTGAAGAAATCAATGGCCAAAGTTAGTGAAATCTACATGGATTCTAACTATTTGTAGAATGCAAATAGAGACTAGACTAATCGTGGATTGTGAACAGGAATAAAATAACTTCTTAGCTAGTGTCACACATGTGTGACCACGCATGACTGTCTCAGTTATCCACTACTTTTCTAGTAACACTTTCTCGCTTGTAGACGTAGTAAGAGGTGTTACTGTGGTATTTTAATTTGAAAAAATATTAAGAAAATCTATGAGTAGGATTTGATGTGTGACATATCAGAGAATGTTATGGGTGATCTAAAAAGAAAAAAGAAAAAATTAATCTAAGTTGCCCAAATCTTAAATTCTTTTCTTAGTTAAGATCATAAATTTTTTGAAAGATCTTAATAATCCAACCCTTGAATCATTAATCAGATACCTAAAGGATGGATTGATGAAGGTTGATCGACTTGGATGTGGTTAGATTTGAAAAAATTTGTCATAATTAAGCTAGAAAAGTATATTTTAGTTGTTAATTCATTTAATATATTGTCTTTTTAGTTTAAAATTTTGTAGTTTTGATTAATGCCATGGATCTAAATCTTAAGTTCACTATAATTTAATTTTTGTTATTTCTTTCAATTACTAGGTAATTAAATTTTATTTAAAATCCATTTACATTTAGTCTAGTCCTAGCCGGGTCGACCTATACTTGCATAAGTTGTACTACAATAACCTGTATACTTTTAAAAATATAATCAACAAAGGCCATGCTTTGTCCACCAAACTTAATCAATTAGTTTTAAGTATGATCCTAATAAATATATCTATGTGATAAGACCCTTGACTATTGAGTCAATCTCTTTTTTTATTTTGATAATAATTGAAGAACATCCAATTATGTATAAGAGCCACCCAATTAGTTGCCCATGTGTTATAACTAATAGTGTTAAATTAGGATTTTTGGCCAAAATTCATAACACGTGCAATTCTGACCTAATAATCAAAATGTTTGATATTTTGTAAGTTTTGAGGCTAATGTGGAGTATGTGAATAATCATATTTTTTTAGGATTTAATTAGAGTTTTTTCTCTTTTGTAGGAAGCAAGATGGTGATCCAATGGTCGAGTTTAAACAAGATGAAAATTAAAGATCAAGTTTAAAGGATCAAGTCAAGGCCTAAATTATCATCAATCCAAAGTGAGGTCAAGGATCAAGATCACTTTAAGGCAAGCAAAGAATAGAATTGGAGAAGTCAAAGGTGACTAAAGTGGGCCCATGTACAAGCCATGCAAAGTTCATCACCTTTACATGGGATTCACTCAAGTTACTTAAGCCATATAAGCCTTGAAAAAGGTGCCAAGCTAAGGAGCCTAGCTAGCCATTAAAGCAAGGGGGATTGAGCTAACAAGCCAAGCTAAAAGAGACCCCAAAGCCAGCTATGAAGCCAAGCCAAATGAGCCCACTTTAGCCACTTCAGCCACTTGAGCCAAAGCTACTGGAAGGTCATGCTTGGATGAGAATTTAAAGCAAATATCAATGAGATTTTTAAGAAGAAATTTGAATGAAAATCCAATTGGGTAAGATAGCATGTGGACTTTTAGAAAGAAATCACTTTATTTCTTTCCTTTTTCTATAATTTTCTAACTTTTTTTCTCTCTCTCTTCTCCTCACCATACAAAGCAAGCATGAATTTTACATTCTATGTTCCTAACTCCATCTTAGATCTACCCCATCAACTCACTCTACCTCGTTCCTCTTCTTCCTTGTCTATTTCTCTCTCTTTCCTATCTCTCTCCATCCCTTTCCAACCTCTTTCTAATTCCTAAAGGCATTCTACGATTTTTACATGGGGGAGACACCCCTTCCTAAAAAGGTGGCACCTCCCACCTTATCCCAATCTTAGGTGTCCTAGTTGCTAATTTAATTGACCTATCTTACCATGTCACCTAATGCCCTTCTAACTACTTCTCTTAACATCTATCTTTCCCTTTCTAAATCCCTTGTCATCCCAATAACAACTTTAGATCTCAACCATTTAATCAACCTTCTAATCTCAAACAACATTCCACATTGAATACCCTTAAGGTGTTCCATGATTTTTAATATTTTAGGGTCTCCCTTTTACATCCAAATCTTATCACCTTCTAATATCATACACTTCATGCCTATTAGGTCTCTATGAGGAAGGAGCTACCTATAAAAGACTAGGGAGGAGTTCCATGTGAATAATTCTAGAGAAGGGGAGAACACCCCCTCCTAAGAAGGAGGTGTCTGCACCCTTCTCTCTCTAGCCCTCAATGTTTTCTCCTTAAAGGTAGCAACCAGCTTTCCACACATCACTCTTGGCTGGTTTTCCTTTGGTTTTGGTCTCTAAAGTTTGGTTCTTTCCTTTCATTCCTTGTGTGTTGCCTTTAGATCATTGTTCTTGTCCTTCTTTGCTTGTTTGTCTTGATTCCTTATTTTACTTGTTTTATGTTCTTTGTGTTTCCTTGCTTATTTGCCTTTAGTTTTAAGTTTGAGATCATTGTATTCAAGGGCTTCAACTCTCTTATAGTGACAGTCAAAAAATAGAAGTCCATGGGTCAAGTTAGTGCTCTTGTTCTTCCTTGAAATCCTTGCTTAATTGCATGCTTTTCATAGCCTATCTTTTGCTCTCTTTCTGATCCTGTCTCCCTCTTTGTCCTTGGTTCTCTTTTGGGTTCACATGTTTATCATATGCAGTGGTTGGATCACAATAGAATGAAGTTAAATTTCTTGAATTATATGATATGTACAAAGCACAATTTGCTTTCCATGTTATAATGTTTATGCACATCTTTTTGGATGATAATCAATTCAATAAAGTGAGTTTTGCCTTTACTTTTCCATGCTGGTTTCCAACACTTGAAGTCTTTAATCTTGATTGTTATACCATGCTTTCTTACTTAGCTTCATGTATTTACATCTTAGATTCATGTGCATCATTATAAGTTAGGTTGCATTTAGATTCCATATTCATTACATTCAAAATATGTGCACAACTCGAAGGGTCATGTGCATGGCTTTTATTGATCATTTCTTAGTTAATTTGTTCAATTTATGACCATTCCTTGCTAAGATTTATATTCATTAATATAGGGTAGATTATGCATTTCATACTAGTATAATTTCATGTATTGCATACTTAGTTTGCACTTTACTTTCTTCTATGCATACCATTTTGTTTATGTTTCCTTAGTTTTACATGTGTGAGTTGTTTAGTTTTAGGTTCCTTCATTGTCAATTAAGTTTTTGGCATCTTTAGATTAGTTTTAGTAAGTTAATAATTTTAGATTAGATGATATTAGTAAAGGTCCACCTAAAACACAAACCCGTTCGACTCCTCATGGGATCAACTTTGCTCGCGTACAATAACTACTGTGATTCATACACTTGTGGGTTAATTCAAACATCACATCGATAATAAAACCTTTATATTGTAATCTAACGTATTAAGTGTTTATTGGATCTCCATAATGTGTGACTTGAGAAATATCCTATTCTTAAGCATCCAAGAGGGTTAGAGAGATTATCCTTGAAAATTTAAAGAATTTCATGAGCTACCTACCATATATAGAAGATTAAAAATGGTAACTAATAGAACATTAAAGTAGCTTTCTAGCAAATCAAAGATTGGCATGACGAATACCAAGGATTTCAACAAGAGTTCAAGAAGTATCTAGTCATCACTTTGAGAAAATAAAGAATTCAAAATTATTATATACTATGTATTGCTGATCAAAAATAATCATTTCATAGAACATTATAATATCTTTTCAATGCATAAAAAATTAATCAAATCTAACATTAGAAGACAAACATAAGATTGTTAGATAGATAAGACATTTATCAACATATATATGTCTATATCCGTTAATGTATATATTGCTTGTCGATAGACACTGGATACAAACACCTTCCAGACTTGATTTTGACTATATCTATTGATGGAAAAGTCATTTGTTGAAGCGCATGTGTTTGTATCCATTGATGGATGGACAGTCTTTCACTAGCAAACCATGTAAAACATTTTCTTATTGATCATTTCATCTCTTGTCCGATCAAGTTGTTTTTTAAAATTAATTAATTAAATAATCAATTGATATAGTAGATCTTGACTTTCTTTATTTTCCAATAGTTTACATCAAAAGTTGATAATTGTTACTCAAAAATTTTCTGCAGTAATGTTTGATGACTCAAACTCTTTGATCTTTCTTATTCTTGCTTATTTTGATTTAAAAATATTGAGGTATAATAGATTCATCAATATTCAATGTGAATATATCAGATCATTAATTGGATTCTTGGATAATGAAATTCCTAATTTCTAAACATTGACCGCAAAAGTTAACAAAAGTTGCTCAATGACCAGATTAGATTCTAAAGTCAATATAGTAGTTTCTAATGACCATTTAGCGTTAAATAATATTGGAGGAGCATCTAAAGATTATGTTCAACAAATCTGTGATGCTCGACTATAAATATGAAGCCAATTCAAAGAAGAATAGCAAGTGATTCAAGCAAAATCAAGAGTTTCTCAAGTTCATCATTTCAGAAATTAAAAGAAAGTGTGTGCTTTATTGTAGATCTTTTTGGAGGATTAGAATACATCTTATTATGCTCAAACATCAGTAATGAAGCTATTGATTTGCCCTCAACAAGCCCTTGGAGAAATTCTATCAATTGTAAAAAGTTTCCCCTACACTATCATTGTATTTGAGCTTATCTTTGTATCAATCTTTCTTCTTCTTTCTTAACTTGAGTTATCAAGTTGTTCAAGAGCGGTGTTCTCTTAGTAATGGGTTAGTTTCTTATTTTGTTCATGAGAGGTATTCTATTGGTAAGAAACAGGTTAGCTCCTTGTTTTGGATATGACGAACATGTGTTGTTTTGATTATGCGAAAGTTGAGTATAGTGGCGCTCAATATTGAGTGTCCAAGCATGTATTCAAACTTAGGGTGTAAATTTCCACCAAAATTAGTGAAAGACTCAATATCCTTAAGAGAGAAGTAGGAGCTATGGATAGTTTGGCCAAACCTCTATAAATATTTGTGTTCTTGTGCATGTCTAGTTTCCATTTATTTTTTGCACTCAAGATCATCTTTCATTTTATCACAGAAAAAAGAACTTCCACATTTGATTCAATTAACTCAAAAGACTTAAAATTTCATTTAGGATCCAATTCACTCCCCTCATAGGACCTCATTTACAAGGGACCAATGACATTTGTTCATGGTTTGTTCTTTGAGGCCACCATTAGTAAGAATCAATTGAACATGTGCCCTTGTCATTGAGGTCCCAAGTGGTCACAAACCATGAATCAATTGAAGAATCACTATTTAGGTACAATTTAAATTCATTGCTTTTGATCATCAATTGAACTATTGGATCTCGACTTTCTTTATTTTGCAATAATTTACAACAAAAGTTGATAGTTGTTACTCAATAATTTTCTATAGTAATGTTTGATGACTCATACTCTTTGATCTCTCTTATCCTTGGTTATTTTGAACTGAATTTTTTTACAGATACTAGACTCATCAATCTTCAATGTGAATGAATTAGATCATCAATTAGACTCATGGATCTTGAGATTTCTAATTTCCAAACATTTACTACAAATGTCAACAATAGCTCTTAGTAACCAAATTTGATTCTAAAGTCAATATAGCTATTTCTAGCGACCACTTAACATTGAATTACATTAGAGGAACATCTGAAGATTATCTACAATAGATCTATGATGCTCAACAATAAATATGCAACCAATCAAAAGAGAGTTCGTGCTTCATTTTAGGTCTTTTTGGAGGATTAGAAGAAATCTCATTGTGCTCAAAGATCAATAATCAAGTTGTCGATTTGCCCTAAACAAGCCCTTGGAGAAATTCTTTCAATTTCATAGCACGTAAAAAATTTCTCATGTCTTATCATTGTATTTGAGCTTATCTTTGTACCAATCTTTCGTCTTTTTTCTTAACTTGGGTTATCAAGTTGTTCAAGAGAGGTAGTCTCTTGATAAGTATTGATTGTTTTCCACAAGTGCATGGGATATTGTAGTACAGCTTATGCAAGTACGAGTCGATCTCATGGGAACTCGACTTAATGAAAATAGAGTTCAAATAAAATTTAACTACCCACTAATTAAAAACTAAAAAAAATTAAATAACAGTGAACTGAAGATTCAAATATATTGCATTAATCAAAAGTACAAAAATTTTGAACTAAAAAGACAAAAAATTAAATGAAATAACAGCTAAAATCTACTTCCCTAACTTGATCATGGAAAATTTCTTTAAACCTAGTCTCATCAAATTCAATCAACCTTCATCAATCTCTCATTCATATCTATTATTAAAGATTTAAAGGCTAGCTTGTTTAGATCTTCCAAAATTTTGATAATTGGGACTAAGGAAAGAAATTTGGATTTGGACAACTTAGGTCAAATTTTTGTATTTCAGATTGAAGATCAAGACTGATGGATCAATTAGGAATTGTCCTATGATGAAGAACTAAGAATTGATTGGAAATTTCATATGAAAAAGATAAAAAAAAAAAACTCAATTGCTCTTGTTGGTTAAAGCTAAATCGTTGTTTCAGTTAGGCTTTAATGAAACATGGTTGGCTTAATTAATTCCTAGAATAATCTGAGAATAGCACAAACCTTGGATAGGTAGAACAAGGACAAGAATAAGACAGAGTAGGGAAGAAGACAAAATTGGGGATAGAAATGAAATTAGGGGAAAATGACCATGGGCAAATAGAATTTTTCCTAAATTTCTACTTTTAAGAGAAACGAAGGAGAAACTTACCCAAGGAAGACGATGATGCATAGGGAATGGGAACTGAAGCGAGTGAGGAGAATTTGGAAAAAAACCCTAATGGTGTTTTCCCCATAAGAGTGAAAGCTTGCTAAAAGATGGAGTTTTGATGAGAATTTTGTGACAAACAAAGCAAAAAAATTGTTGAGAAAATTTGTGAAAATCACTTAAAGAACAAGGGTAACAATTGGGAATGGAAGATGATGACAAAGAGCTGAGAACAAAAAAGAAACAATCGAATGGTAAAAGAGAGCCCAATAGGGAGGAAAAAATGAAAGGGAGAGAGAGAGAGTTATGCGAGAGAGGAAGAGAGATATAGTGAAGGAAATGGGGGACAACGGTTCAAGTTTCTACTGGAAGCCTAGAGAGGGTGAGAATGAGAGAGATATGGAAGGAGAAAGAGAGGAGAGATAGAGAATACTGGGGTGCAAATCTTCCTTGCAGTTGCTCTCCCTCAGGTTCTCCTTCTTCCCTTGTTGCTACTACTCTTTTAAACTCTCCTGCCTATGTCCTTTATAAACTCCTCCTCCTTCTAATTTTGTTTCCCCACTTTTCATGTTTAGTTTCTCCTTTCAATGCTCCCTTTTCTATTTTCAAAGCCATCCTTCTTTATATACTACGTTGATGCCTTCCTCTTTGGGTCCCTTCTTTTCAATCTATTCCTCTTTCTCTTAAGAATTTCCCATTCCTTCTTATTCTTCAATTAGAAATTATTCTCTCTTACCTTCTAATGCTCTTGAGGATGATCTAGCACCATTAAATTTTATCCACTTTTCAATTTGGTTGATCTACAAAACATAGGACTAAAGAAAAATCATCTAAATCGTATATTATGCATCTGATTAGCTATAATGATCATCTAACCGTTAAATTTTACAAATCAATGGTTAGATGGTCAATTAGAGATAAAATTATTGTTTAATATAAGATTATAAAATTGATAAGTTAGATGATCTAATTAAATGCTAAATTGAGGGTATTGTAGCCACAATTAAACACTTCATAATAAGGATTGGGTTAGTTCCTTGTTTTGTTTAAGAGAGGTGTTGTCTCGGTAAGGAATAGGTTAGTTCCTTGTTTTGAATTTGAGGAACATGTGTTGTTTTGATTAATGAAAGCTAATTATAGTGAGTGCTTAATCTTGAGTATCCAAGAACAAATTCAAACTTAGGGTGTAATTTTTCACTAGAATTAGAGAAAGACTTGGAGAGGGATATCATTGAGAGAGGAAGTAAGATCCATGGATAGGTTGGCTTAACCTCTATAAATTGTTGTGTTCTTGTGTGTGTTTGATTTCCATTTTATTTCATGCACTCAAGATTATCTCTCATTTTATCATAAAAAAGAACTTCTACATTTGATTCAATTAAGTCAAAAGACTTAAATTTTGATTTAGGGCCCAATTCATCCCCCCCTCTTAGGACCTCATTGACAATGGACGAATGGAATTTTGTTTAGTTTGTTCTTTGAATCTACAATTGATTCTTCAATGATAAAGGACTTCAATGACAAGTAGCTAAGAATCAATTGATTCAAATAGGGCTTAAAGACAAAATATTCCAAAGTTAATTGATTCTTAGCTCCTTCATAGCCCAATTCAATTGTACATGGGAATGATTGGAGACTGAGCCTAGTTTAAGCAAGCCTATGCTATTGCTAGAACCTTGATCTAGCTCTTGAAAGACTTATTGGATGGTTAATTATATAAGTCATGACTAAGTGTGAATAACAATTTCTATGAATTTGTTTGTAACTAAGGCTAATGTTAGCACTAAACCTCAATCAACCATGTGGGCCTTAATGGATCCAGTAACTTAATGGCAAGTGGAACCAGTCGAGCCCTCTGACCATCATCCAATATTGTTATCATATATATTAGATGCCCATACACTTTCTCCCCTGTGAGTTTACACCCAAAGGGAAGCCTTCTAGGGCCCTATAAGAAAGAGGGTATGCCATAAACTATGTGAGAAATGCAGTACAATTCTTGTTCTAATGTTAGCAAAACTAGGTAGTACCCATGAAAAAATGAGGCAGAAGAAGATGATAAAAAGATTTAACTTCTCAAATCAACATAAGAATATAAATATAGGATCCCATTAACATAAATTGGTAGACAGGTAGTGGATCAAAATTGGTCTATCTTAGAAAATCTTTTATGGATGACCAAATTTGTTCCACTAAGTGATTTTGTGTAAATATAACAAAGCGAAAGCTTCTAAGACCTAAGCTAATCAAAAGATTAATAAACATAAATAACATTTATCTTCCTAAGTTCTATTACTACATACACATTGAAGTAGCCTTGCTACAAGTTAGGAGGCGACCAAATGCCTCTGCCATCATTAGTAACATATGATGTGCATGACAATGGCACAAGACAAAGACCTCTCCTTCTTAGATCCCATTTTAGTTCTTCTTCTTGCTCTTTCTCGTTCGAACCCTGATTATTGACAAAAAGAAGTGAATAGAATAAGTTTGAGTAACAAGCATTTATCTACTGATTGACTCAATAATATTCCACACATTGAACTCTCCATAGATAGCAATTTTAAGCTACAAATATAGTTACTAAACTCAAAGTCATGAAAAAGTTAATGACAGAAAAGGTAAAAGAATTTGAGAAAAGGTTAGGAAAAAAGCAAAAAAAAATTCAATTTATATAAAAAGAATAATAGCAATTCACTAAAAAATTTCTTTGGCATAGAGTCATATCATTACAAAAAATATTATATTATTATAAGAAAATATGAAGCCTAGGATCAAAATGTTGGAAAAAAAAGAAAGATAAGTCATAAAAAATTAGAATTTAACATAAAAAGGAAGAAACACTAAACTGACAAATCATTTTAAAGTTTAATATGGCAAGATAAAAGGATGCACTTTTTTAAACAAAAATGAAAAAAATAGAGTTTTTTGTAACTATGCTAAAAGTAGTAAGGGTAAAATTAATATCTATAGATAATTTCATCCAAGTTTATAAATATAATTCTTATTAAATGGAATGAAATCACTACATACTATTTGGATTCTTCGACAAGAGTCTTTGCTTGAAGACTTCATGTAAGGCACGCTTAGAGTCTGCAAAATAAACATTATTGCATGAATTATATGTAGGAAATAATATGTATTTCTACTTGAGTGTTCCTCATCTTTTTTCATATTTTCTTTCAAAAAAATTTAGACCCAGTTGTGTGCAAATCTTTAGTGTTCAAACCATTATATGGATAGACCAAGACCCAAATGTTCTATACATTAAGCAACTAACTAGTCATGTAGACAATTTGGTGATGTTTGGCTACTAGTAAGCAGTGAAAAAATTAATCCATTAATAATTTGATCTTGCATCTTCTTGCCTAGAACTTGATTCATATATACAATCATTAAAGAATCAACATAAACTTTTTGGCATTCTTCCTATATTTGAATAGTATTTTGTTGGTTCTATGTATCACAATAATTTGAGATGAAGGGTTACTAACTCAACCATAATAGGGCAGATGAATGAATCTTTAAGCAATGAACCTATTAAGAATTTTGAACCAATAATCAATTCTTTTTGGTTCTTTCTCATCCCAACCTAACATGGGGCCCATTAAATATGTAGAGGTGTCACAGCCTACCTTATGGGTTGCCACTCCCATTTGTGACTAGCTTTAGACTAAACAAATAGCACATATATAAGTCATTATTTGCATATTCTTTTCCTTTTTTTTAAAGAAAATAGGGGCTCCATGTTGCTCCAACCAATGGTAGCAAGCCACTAATTGAGTTTTCTAAGATAAGGAATAAAGAGATGGAAGAAAAAGTGTTTCATCTAGTTTAGTAGTCTCCCTTTAAAAGTCATGTCCACAGGGTTAAATGCTTATAGCATATGAAAAATCATACTTTTGATTACAAGAAACACATGGTTAAAAACTTTGAATGCTAGAATCAACAATCATCTTATTTTTTGTTCTAGAAAATATCTGAAGTTAGAGGAATCAAGTGAATGGGTCGGATCAACCAAAAATGAAGCCCTTCATGTAGAAATGGGGGCATTCCTCAATGGAAATAATAAGAGTCTATATGCATATCTGTGTGTGTGCATTTGTACATACATACATATGTGTGTGTGTGTGTGTATATACACACATACTCATTTGCTCAAAAACATCCTTTAAGGAACCATAGCTAGTCACTTACTCTTGCACCACACTCACACACCCTTGAAACAAGATATTAAGCAATTAACTTTTGCTTTTTGGTAATTACCTCAATCTGATCTTGAAGGAACTTAATGTATCCGATTGCCTCCATCAATACAGATGCAGTGTCAGTCTACAAAAATTATCAGAACATGCTTTAGTGAGTTTTACAAAAATTATTAAGAGGGGCATATTTAGTGCCTCCACGAGGTGTTTCTATGCATGCAATGAAAATTTCTTGCATGAAAAATTTTCGCATATAGTAAAGCATAGATGAGAGTTGTAAGGCACCTCTATTTAGTTATACAAACTATTAATATGATAGCTCCCACTTAGATAAGCCATGCCCTAATATCCTCCCCACTAGGTGATCCATATAACAAATTTGATAGGTTGTAAAATGTTGGGCAGCTTAGGAAATTCCAAAATAATGCTTAATCTATAAGGTCTTGGCCACCAAATTGTGAGAAACTTGCAATATGGACTATCTTTTCTTTTGGATGGTAAGATTTAGGTTATTTTTAAAGATTATATGAGCGTGAAATATTGATAATACCCCAAACTAAATGAAAATTTTCTTGCATGTCCAACATTCTACTATATTAAAATACTATAGGATGTTTATTCCTGGCACCAAATATACAAGTGATTACTAAGAAATTTCACAATCCAATCATTCTTATTTAGTTCTATGATCTATTAATGACAAATTAGTTAATAGTAATAAGGAGAGCAACAACAAGAAAGACAATAAGAAGAATAATAAATAAAATAAATAATGGTAACAATACTAGAAGAATAGGAAAAAACACAAGAGCAGCCATTGTAGGTGTAGAGATCTACATATATGCACACATTTATATGCATTACTACCCTTAGAACCATTCAACCTGAAACATTTAGTTGATATGAAGTGGGTTAACCATATCTATTTGTATAACACACCCCCACCTAGAAGGCCCATTTTTGGGCTCTTGCAAGTGGTACTAAGTGCATGCTCATCTACCTTTTGTTGAAAATTCATATAGAGGGTTAGGATTCAAACACATGACTTTTCTATCAATAAAGCTCTGACACCATGAGGGATTACAGATTAACCTAAAGATTAAACTGATAATATTTATATGCCTAACATATATATATATATATATCTTTATTTAGGACACTCCAAAATTATATCAAGCTAGAACAAAAACACATGCTAAAAAGAAATAACAAGTAAAAGATTTTAGAATATGAGTAAATTGAATGGCAACTATATACTTTTTCTAATAATATTTTTTGTGCAACCAACCATGCTTTTATCCCCATTAGTATTTAAAGATTATAAAGGTACTTTATTAACACTTGGTCTAGTCATTTAGACTAGTCTTGATACATTAGAAGTGTTTTTAATAGTGAGAGAAACTATAGAATACTTGTAAATTGTCTCTTGCTAAGTCATAAAAGACATCCCACCAATGGAAGTTGTATATAGATGATATAATCTCACTTTGCACTTGATTGTGGGGAAGTGATATATGTGCAATATTTCATGGTAATATGTTTCGATGACAGCCCTAGGATTATTAAGCACTATTTTGTTGGTGATACTACTACTTTTAGATTCTACTAAGTGACACATGCTCATGTGTGTGTGTGTGTGTGTGTGTGTGTGTGTGTGTGAGAGAGAGAGAGAGAGAGAGAGAGAGAGAGAGAGAGAGAGAGAGAGAGAGAGAGAGTACTATATTGTTGCTACTACTCTTAGTTTTTTGTTTTTCTCTGTAACTATTACCCCCTTTTTAGTAGAGTCGTTAGCACAACAATTTCTATTATTATTCATAGCGATGATGCTAAAAAAATTTATTGACAATGTCAATATGTGTGTGTGCTTGCATGTATATATGTATGTATTGCATGTATGTTTGTGTGTACATACATAAGGATATACATATACATTTATATACTTCTAACCTACTCACAATATTGTGTAAGTTATTAGCACTACAAAAATTCATTAGACTCCAAATACCCTTAGAAAGGACAAGTTATTTAAAATTGACTTTGTTCTTTTGTCTTTTTATATTAATTCCAAAAAACCCACCCATATCATCTTTCAAAATGTCCTTTGTATAAATAAAAAATGCAAAAAGTAATCTAATTTGAATAGTCATTTCTTCTTCCCTCATTTTCTCCTTTCTATCTTCTTCTACAAGAGAGGTCAAACTAGATGTAAAACCAAACAATGATCCTAAATTTATCTCAAAAGATTGAAATAACCATGAAAATCTAATGCTCTTGTAAATAAGTTATAATGAAAGAAGAAGCTATAAACTTTTCCTGATCAAACCCATGTCTCCAAATTAAACAATACATGAAACCTTTAACAAATATTAACTCTATGATTATTTTTTGAAGATCCCAACATTACAACTTCCTTCCCTTTGTACACCCTCAAACAATGGGGAAAATATCATAGATGTAGTTTAGGACTATGAAAGTCAATTTGGCTTTTCAATTGCTTCCTTTAATTTGAAGAAATATCTAACTACTTGACCTCTGTGATGTATCAATGATTTCAATTTATTTTTGTTTAGGTGGTGGGGCAATTATTGAGATATTTGACCTTCAAATGGTGGGCCTGAATTTCTTTCTAATGTAGTTTAGGAAGTTTGACCTTTAATGCCTCGTAGGTATTGGGACATAATACTTCCTTGATAGATATTTAGTTTAAGTAGAATGTTAAAATTGGTAACATGATAGCTTTTAGTCATATGAAGAACAAGTCCACTCTTAACAAGATCCCAAAATTTTTTCAAGACTAGGAGTCTACTATTAGCGGAAATAGATATAGATCTGGCATTAAAGAATTTGAAAAAGCTACAACCAGTGATAAAAGAGGTAAAAAGTATATTAATTTGCACTTGGATAGTCAAAGAAAGGGCAACGAAGATGGAAAATGGGTCCTGAATGTGGCATTCAATTTCTATGGTCTGGTTTTTAGTTGTGGAAACCTCTTGAGTGGTGAAAGAGTGAGTACTTCTTTCTTTTTTGTCACCTTAATTGGTTGGTCTCTAATTTCTCTTTCTCACTCTTTTAATGATTCTACACCCTTAAGAAAAGGATTTTTGGAAGGAAGGGAGAGAGGGAGAGAGAGAGGACAATTGGACTTTTTCACAAAAGGGTAGTTTAAGAATAAAAGTTGATAACATATTTAATAATTAAAAAATGTTAAGTCAAAAGTTAGAAAACCCTACCAAAATTTACTACTTTTCACTATATAAGGGTATATCATATTTAATATTTTTTGCCCAATTGCTAACCTACACATAACATTTTATATGTTAAAATCTCCCATATACATTGAGAATGGGGTGTGAAACATCCCCATTTATGATTATACTAAATGATATATATCGTCAAATAGAATGATAAACGGGGATGTTTCATTCCTTGTCCTCAATAGAGGTCTAGTCAGTCTTTTATCAATCATTTGGTTGTTATAAACATCATAACCAATATTTAATAATAGTAGCATTTAAGATCTTTCTTTTCTTATGTGTGTATTGAATAGTAAACACATACTTAAATTTGCGCACAACCTACAACCTTGGTCACCCAGATGAGAGAACCCTTGCACCACCTTGCTAGAATAGTTGTTTGGTGTCTTACATGCAGATTCGGATATATCATTGTCATTCAAGCAATGTTTACACAAACTATGAACATTATTAGTGTTTGTTACTATGATTACCTAGGTTGTTATCATGATTACTCATGATGTTCTATTATTAACATTGTAGCTAGTAATGATTAGAGATGAAGCAACTTTGTAACAAGATAGTATGATTATCAATGATTTCAAATAACAACTTGATGATGATGCTGATTATAGCAATTCTGTACTTTGTTCCATATGTAGAAAGCAAATGCAAATTGAATAATACAATTAATTGATACAGGCATAAATCAGTAAATTACGGGTTAATAGCGTTGTCAAAAAAGAAATATTAATATACTTATAGGAGCATTATAGATGCATAGTGAGTTGTGTCTACCGTTTCAAAAAATATTCACCATCAGCTAGCAAAGATTATACACTAATTAGCATGTTACTTAGACTAAAACATGTTCTCTAACTCATAGGGAGATAAAGAAATCAATAAATTAAAACAAAAGGAGATAAAGATAACATGTATTTGCACTAGACTCTTTCTGTCCTCCGGTACGTAGTTCATGATTTCATGACTCGAAACAACTTGCATCAGGATAATACGGTTAGGTAACAATGATACAAATATGTATCTAATTCATAGGGAGATAAATTTGGCTATTCTCGTATGTGGATTATTTAAAAAAAATGAAAATTCCATACTGAAGAAAAGGAGTGTAGATTTTAGTTCAGTAGGGTTAATAGCTTTTGTATGTACTGTTACAGTAGTCTAGTACCTTGCCGAAGGGTGCCACCAATTGCTGAAGAGCTGCAATTCGATCTCCTAATTTCTCCTTTCTAACCTGGATAAACATCACATACTCCCAAAAAATTAATACGATCTAACATAAAATATTGTTCACTTGTTGTCATATTTTTAATTAATGAAGTTTATTTTGAAAACGAACTTTTACTTCTGTAAACACTGTAAATACCTTAAATGGTGGGAATGAAGATCGTGACTCGAACCGAGGCTTCTTCAATGGTTGTTGAGATGCTTTGGCCTCTGAAATGCCATTAGCTCTCTTTGTTTCTGTAACTCCATTCATGAAAGATAGCTATGGAAAGTCATAGAGGAAAAGCCATTTATTTAGTTATTTGACCATGCATTTTTTCATCTGTGAAATGCCCAATCAAGCAATAAAAATTAACACAGGTAGAAGTTTCTGAAAAGACATGAGGTATGTTGTTTCATAAAGCTGAAAAGAGATATTCTTTATGGGTTAATAAAGAAAAGTGATCGTCTTTTTATGGGTCTCATTCATTTGGTTTTGAAAAAGGAAATATAAAAAACCAATGGTGCATAGAAAAGTAGTAGTATCTCTGAAGAAGAAGTTTTTCTAAGTTCTTATGTTTAGAATGCAATTGAACCTCATTTCAGATTTCAGAACTTGTGATTTACGAGAAGATTTATTGATAAAAAAATGAAATCATGTACGATGATAAGTGTAAATTTAACTAGTCCATCGTTCTCATGATGATGACCATAATTATCAACTTTTGTTATTCTTCATCATAAGAATAGTTCCTTTTAAACTCTAGAGAAATGTCAGTGACATTATCAAACATCGAGAAATTTGCATTAATAGATTGAACACATTAACAGTACTTCTCTTGCTAGTGATGTATAAGCTATAAGAAGAGGAACACTTTAGCAGTACTACTATTGCTAGTGATGTATATGTTATAAGAAGAGCAAGTAGATTGTACCCACATTTGGGGGGCTGTTTGATATCTTCTGTCTTGGTTCTGATGGACGGTCAGGATCAAAAGGTGCTCCTCTTAACAGCGGCAGATTATTAAGTGAGGGCTGGCTAAAACTCCCTCCAAATTTAGCAGAATGGAAGAGATCCAAAGCTTGCAAGTCGGTGCTCAAAGAACTTGAATATGGCACAGAACACGGGTTCGTGCTCGATATATTAGCACTTGGATAAATCCGGCAGAAGTTTCCCCTACCAGCTGTAGTAGCTATACTTTGAAACGTTTCCGAATTTTGAGGGTTGGAGTACAAATCTCTCGCTGAAATATGGAACCCATTATTAATTTGGCAGCTAGAAGAGAAATTCTTGAGTAAGAGCTTTTCGTTTAGATCTTGCAAATACTGTTGTTCTTGTTTGATGTAACTTGTCGAAGGCAAATGGAACTCTTCAAGACTGGAAGATTCACTGAATTTAGGAAAAGAATCTGATAGCTCTTCCTTGATTTTCGCCAGGTGAAGTTCATGGGGTGAGTAATTGGCATAGCCCCCTGCATTAGTGGCCCAATGTAACCCAGAGTCTTGAAACATGGAAGTATTGAGAGGAGGAACTACAATATCATGGTTTGGTCTTTGTTCTCTTGAGCCTGAGAAATCTCCATGGACGTTTGGATTGATGCTGCCGCCATTCCTGCATAATAAGTTAAAGAGGAACAGTTAGACACAAAGATGAAAGAAGGACTTGAGCAATTGTAATCACAAGAAGAAACCTAAGAGAAAAAAATGGAGAATATAATCCTTCAAATATGATTAAGTGAATCAAACCCAGCAAGTAAACTACCAGAAAGAGCCGCAACGAGTGGGCAACTCACTAATATATTTATGTAACAACTCAGAAGAAGCTAATTACATAGAAACAATTAGGAAGATCCATTATTGTCTAAATAATCCTTATTATGTAGTGAAGAAAAGCTGAAAACTAAAATTTTGTTATAAATTTGACAAAAAACCAACAAGCTCCAAACCTAGGTCCAGAAATACGTTTACAAGTAATAAATTTTAGTCAGTGTGAGGTTTAAATTAGTGCTCTTACCTCAGGATGTGTCTAAGACCAACAAGGACACAATAACTAAATTCCAAATCCTAGAAGAACTCATTAACACCTATGATGTTTAATGTAAACAAAGAACAAAAAAACAGAAGGTAAATTCCAAATTGTATGGATGAATCATCATGGCTTAACAAATTCCAAATAGAATAGTGATAAAATCTTTGACTTTCTGTGATCAGAAAAGAATAAAATCTCTACCAGTAAATCCAAATCCCAGGAATGCAACATAGGTAGTTTGTCATTCATATTGTCTTACAACAAAGGATAATAAGAGAATAGGATGAACTTACAGTATCAAGTTTTGGTTCCATATATGGCTGCTTCCGACTCCATGGAAAGATGGGAATGCTAAAGAAGACCCACTAAGCTGTTCTTGGTGTTGACGAAGATGACTTAGATTTGCAGACTCCATGATTTTTAAAGGACTTGCAAATCCCAAGAAGGTCGTAAACTAACACCTTTGGAATCTCACTCTAACCAAAAGAAACATTTCAGATTATACCATAACCTTTCTTTTGGTTACTTTTCTCCTTCTCCACCCTTTACTCTTTCAAAGTCACAACCCCAGCTTAAAGTAGCCATGGAAAGAAAGGAAAGAGGATGAGAAACCCAAAGCAGCTCTCTTTTCCCCCCAGTCTCTCCAAGTAAACTTTCTGCAGCTCTGCAATTAAAGGTGGGTTATTCTCTCTCTCTCTCTCTCTCTCTAACTGTTGAAATATTTCCTTTTGCTTTTTCAGGCGAAGCTTTTTGCACTCTCTGCAATTACAGGGAGATGATTATACTTCCTCTTGGCCATGATTAAGCTCCCAGCCAGCTATCTGAAGGCTTTTTAACAGAGGAAATTATAGCAGCCGTGCTATTGCTTTCTCTCTCTCTCTAGGAGTGAAGATTCAAGACCCCTATATATCATGGCACACATAGTCCTCATCGAAATGCTTCCGTACTGATAAATAATATTATATGCGGAATGAAAGTTTACCAGAAAAACGTCTGCAGGATTGTATTACCCACAAGTCAAATAATATCAAGCAACCAATGGCCTTCAAGTGACAGTATCATGTGTTTTGAGAGAGATTACATGTTATGTGTGCTTGCTAGCTGCCATAGAAGTAAACGTGGGACCTAGATGTTGGTAACCCTAAACTGTTTATCTTCGGGTTCTCGTTCTGGATAAATGATAGTCTGAATATTTTCTCTAATTTATCATTTTAATTTCTTAGCCCTTTATTGGTTATGATTATCTATCATTTCTTACGAACATTTTTAGCCGTCCATTTCGTACTTCCTAATAATAATGGTGAGGATCATCAGATGAAGGATTCCTATATATAAGAAACAATCTTGAGTACTTGGATCGTCAAACGTCTGGCCCGTCTAATATTTGCACTGATTGACATGCGCAGACGCCAAATAAAACCTCGTGTTTAAGTGGGTGGACAATAGCCAATTTAAATTTTAAGGTTAATAAAATCATCATCGTCATCAAGACCTTATCTCAATTGGGGTTGACTTTAAGATTAATGAAATATTCCTGCAAATATGGATGTCTTTAGAAATATAGCCGGAAGTCAACATGCTCTTCTATTTCTCTTCATCTAACAAGAAAGTGGTAATCTATAGCTCGTAATAGTTCTAGTAACCAGAAGAGAAAGGAAAGAACAAGGAAAAATGGATCATTCGCATTACTTCCACCAGGAACATCATTATGATAGATCGAACAGGAATACTTTCCACATTTTCCTCAATTATATCCCTTAGTGGCAAGCAAGAAAACCATAATCCTAGAAAATTTACTACTTTAATACCAGAAGAATATTGGAGACATCATGCAATTATACTTTTATTTCACCACCTTTTCAATTTTTTAATTTTGAGAGGTTTGGACTCTCTCTCTCTCTCAAATTATTACGTATGTATAAATATATGCATATTATATGCGTCAATCTTATACCACTCTGATCAGAGTCAACTAAAAGTCTCTCTCACTTCCAAAAGATAGCTTTCTCTCCCTCTCTCTTCTCTAATCTTCAAATGTTAACATGGATGCGTAAAACAAGCTACATGCTTGTACAAGTACCATAGTCTAATGTTTGCAAATGTGAGAAAAATGGGTTGATTTCTCAGTAGAAATTTTATAGTTCCGTTTAGATAAAAGTTTCATTAGTTTGCAAAACAGGACTACTGGGCAAGCTGTTCGGACTTAGGTTTTCAGGTAGTCTTTTGAGCGAACCCGGGACCTAACCCCAAATTTAACTGTGTTGTCTGTCGCGAGACACTAGCTGGGTTGGTTCATTTTTCTCTTTGTCAAGTTAACCCAAACAAGTCTCCCCACTAACTCTTTGAGTTTTGAAACTGCCTTTGGTACATAAAAGGAATTCTATACATGAGATGCAAGGCCAAGATGAACAACTGCAGCAACACTTCTATTTAGCTTTAGCTCACCATCTATGCAAATTGATTTGGCACGTCGTTAATGCAGCTAAAAAAAAATTTTGTTTTGTGTCAAACGTTTGAACTCAACAAAAGTCTGCATGCAAATACACATACATGATATAATTCAAGAGACCTGGCATAGCAAATACATAATTAGATGCCCACCTAGCATATATACACATGAGATTAAGTCTCAAAGAACTGTCTGTTCATCTTTATCATTGATGCTTATGATTGTTTATTGGTCTATCTAAGATGGATTTAGCAGGTGAATTAGGTTAATCACCAAACTCTTGGTCCTACATGTAAATTTGTCTGCACAGGTAATGATAAATCCCTTAGCTTAAAGCATTATACATCTACATACGTACTGATGACTACATATTTAAGATTAAGGGATGAGAGTAACATTGCCTATTTGGTATCCTTAGAGAGAGAGAGAGAGAGGGAAAGAGATGCATATTTCGGTGATCTGTGATGATTTTATACTGCTAAGACTGAATAAGCAAGGTTATGCAGGCCTTGCTAAAAAGAAAGTCTAATAAGAATAAGCTTAGCCCCACAAAAGTTTGTCAGGAGAAAAGGTGACAGAGGAATGTGAAATTAGAGTATGGGCAAGCTTGCCTTTTCCTTTGGACCTCTTTCTTTATTCATCGAGCACGCCCATGTATTTATCTGTGGTATTTCAAAAAGCGGGATTTCTTTATTTGACACCCCCTTTGCTTTGCTTTGGGTGTCAACTTTTTTTTATTTCTTAGTATCACTTAAAGGGTCAGTTCCGGTGCACGAAGCTCCTGCCTATACGGGTCCAGGAAAGGAGAGGATCATAAGGGCCTAAAGTACACAGCCTTACCTTGCATTTTACACGAGGCTGTTTCCACGCCTTAAACCCGTGACCTCAAGATCACATGACGACAACTTTTACCGTTGCGCTAAGCTCCCATTCAATTCTTAGTATCACTATCATCCAATTTTTATTATTATTTAATACTACTTTCTGATTACGGTTTTAAGAAGAATCTTATCTCTAAATTAATTGTTGATATTTCACCACACATTGAAGCCGGTGCGCTAATGTAATCTTTACTTAAATTTGCGCTCAATTATTTTCACTAAAATAGCTAAAGTTACCATGGCACCACTCTCAATTTATGTCGGCTCAAAACTTTTTGTCGCACTACATGAATGGTTCGTGGCCACCTTGTTGGTGAAATTTGATTGGAGGAGGTCAGGCCTCCATCGTTTACTTGCTCACCATAATGTTAGATTAAGTATCTAATTGAAAGTAACAAGCACAAGGTCGTCTGAAACTGAAAGTAACAAGCACAAAGTCATCTCTTTAAAAAATACGCTTATAAGTGGGTTGAGTCACGCTATGTGTGAGTATGCACATCAAACAAAGTAGACAGATCCACGCTCAAGTGTGTAGAGAAGTAGACTACATTGTAGACTAACTTTTTGGAAGATTTAAGCCGTTCATCATCTTCGACATATAAAGTTTGGATGCATTCAAGAAATCAGTGTAGTTGAATGATCATGATTTTCCAAGAATAGAGAACAAAAGTTGAAAACATATCATTTGCACAAAGTATGCAGCTATAAAATCTACTCCAAACATGACCAACGGTTCATAGACACACGCACACTCTCTCTCTTGTATTATTTATATATATGCATAAGTGACAGCACAGATTATCTCAAAGTTAGTACACATCTGCTAGTGGGATGGAAGTACCTCACTTCAAACCCACAAGTACTATCAACAAGGCACCTCTTTGAACCCACAATCTACTATCACCATAAAAGGCCCCTCTTTTGTGCTAACCATTGGGCTAAAAGACTTTTGGGTGTATGAGAGAGAGAGAGAGAGAGAGAGAGAGAGAGAGAGTCATTTTTGTTTTTCATCTTTTCCCTTTTACGCAAAGATGCACCGAGTATACTAAGAAATATCCAATCGCTCAACATCTCTTTAAAGCACGCTTGGTTGTAGTTCTCCTTTGTCTGGGAATAATATTTAGGTTTTCTTTGTAGTCCTTGGCCTGTAACAAAAAAGAAAAGAAAATAAATGCATAATGACCACCCCTAAACTACCATTTCAAAGCACCTTAACACCTAAACTCTTATTTTGACAATTTAGTTCCTTAACTATTGATTTTTTTATTTTTTAAGCCTTTAGTCCTTCCATCCATTGATGTCAGTCTTGAGCCCACCTCATATACTTTTATAAAAATTTTAATAATTTTTATTAGAAAGGAAATTTTAAGAAAAGAAAAAAGTGGCAAAGCCCCTTTCTTCTCTGACCAATTTGAGAGGAGAGATAGGGGTTCTTGCCTTTCCTTTTTTTTGAATGGTGGTTTCCTTCTTTCTTGTTCTTCTTCTTCTACTTTCCATCATCATTTTTTATAATTAAAAAATCATATGTAAAAACCACATATTATTGACGGCTTATAGGGCATGGAGCTTGAGGAAGACGAAGAATTGGAGATGGAAAATCTCCGTGCTGAAAATCTTTTTGCTGCTACTTGAATAAATCCTAAAAACCCATAAAATGAAAAAGAGGAAGGGATGTTAGCTGAGTGCTCTCTCCCTCTCATTTATATAAAAATATAAAATAATAAGGAATGAGATCCAAAACTGCTATAAATACACCGAAGGACTGGCATCCAAAATTTTTATGAGTAGTTTAAATACTAAACTATCAAAATAATATTTTAGGGGGTTAACATATTTTTAAATGGTAGTTTAGGGGGCGCCACTACTTCTTCCCCCACTCAAAATAAAATAAAATAAAAATCCGAATCATTAATCAGATTTCTAAGATGCCTTTTATAAATCCCTAATGAATGTGGAACTTGTCCATGGGATAATCATTTAGCTATTTAAGTAGGAGGTAGCTATGGATAGCTTTCATCCCAAGTCTCCCCCAATCACTTGGACTAGCTGTAGATTAACTAGGCAAGTATACTCCTCGATAAATGGACCAAGATTGAGAAACCACAATGATCAGTACATTAATTAGTAAGAGCAGCATATGAGCAAAGGCCTTTGTATTGCAGTAGCCCAAGAAAGAGCCTCTCTCCATGGAGATAAGGGTTCAAGGGTGCTCATGGGTGTGCATTCAACAGTTAAAAAAAAAAAAAAGGTGAAAAGAAGTCGCAGGATAAAAATTTTCCAAATCAAATGGCTAGAATTATTCATAACCTCTATGTTGCATCCCATTTTTAATCAACACCCAAATCTTCATTTACACCCAAAATGTGTGCTATCGCGACCGCTGCCTATATATTTCGAAGGTCAGTGCGAACCATGCTAGTAAATCTCTTTAACAATGTATGAAAGCAACCCTCCTCTCTAGCACTTTAACTTAAAAACAAGGAAAAAAGAAAGGGTTGTCCGGAAGTACTTGCAAAATGCAAAGAAAGATAAGAGAGTCGGAAGATAGATGGGAAGGCCTACACAAGCTACTCTCTAATTCCTACTCTCCTAGACACCAAAATGATGTCCTTGTTGGATCCACTATCACTGAACCTCTTATAAAAAAAATTCAAAAATCAAATGGCACCTCCAAAGCAAATCACTATCATTGAGAACTTTAGTCTATCTCCATCATCATATACAAATCAACCGCCCTTTTCTCAAGTCATAGCCGGTCAAATCCATGGTCAAATGGCCATCAGATTAGTGGGATTCAACAGATTAACTAGTCATTTAGAAAACAAACCTCGACATTGATTATATCTAATGCTTCTCCTCAACACTAATCCAATTATTGGATCCTTAAACTTCTAATCACTTTGTGGGATACAAAAAGAAGGTTAGGGAAAAGGATGCCAACTTGTTACTATTAAATATGCTTCCATTTCTGACGGAATCCACGTATTTTTAGTGACGCGCTGCTTGGCATTAGACCACTTGCTTTTAATAATCACAATTCGCCTGCCTCTGCACTGGAATCTACCCATCAAAGGAAGATTTAAGATATAAAATTAGGTTCCAGTGGTTGAATTGATCAGTTGAGTGTTTGAACTTCAATTCTCACCCATTTTCACTCTTAACACCCACCATAACTGAAGAAACAGGTACGATGCACCTTGTTCATTTCAGGAGCCTACTTCTAATACACAAAGGTCGATAAATTTTCTACATTAGAAGATCATAAACACTGCTCATCTAAGTTGACCGATTGGTTGGAGAGGCTTGAAAATAATGATGATCTCCAAATGTTTAGCATTTGGAGGATTATGATCAGCTGAACTTGGTTGGTGTCACAGCACGATCCACCTAAAATGGAGTTCATCAGACAGGAAACTATCTGCACCACCATACAGTACCCACTAAAGATTGGTCATGGAAACACTACAAGGAGGGCCGCCACGCTACACAAATGATGCAGATTTATCATCGCCCCAGAATTAATTAACCAATAAACTAACTTGGGCCAATGTCATTTTCCACACAGACTGCAAATATCAAGAAGATTGAATATAGAAAAGTACATCCATGCCTAGCCCTTAAAAAGAGGTTTAAAGTTTTAGAGTCCTACTAAAGGTGTTGGGAAGAAGACAAAGCATTTGAAAGAGAATATATGCTTTGATGTGTGCTCTTAGATTTAGGACATGAGATCCAAAGCTGTGGGCCCATGTTTGTCTTGCTTTTTTTGCCCACTAGATGCTGATATATTACCTGGTCGCATCCCACTTCCTTCCACAAGGCAGCACTGACACGTGCTGTGCTAGCATGTGCTGATCTTGTGAGAGTTGGATGTCTGAGAGAGGCCTACATGTCTGCATATCTAATGAATTCATGCCAATGCCATGTATAATTTTAGGACCATAGATAGATGCCAGGAAACTTCCTTTTGGTGAATGGGAGAATGGAACTACCCACAACTGAGATGAGCCAATTTACAATCATTCACATAGCTTATTAAATTCCCAATAGGCAAAAGCCAAAGTCCCCTCTGCATACGCTTACAACCAGCAACCAAAAAAACAAATTAAAAAAAAAAAACTCTCTCAAATCTTCCACAGCTTACTCCCTCTCTTGCAAGAGCGTCTGCCTTCAGTGTCTGCAGATTGCTTGCCGTGATAAAACTGGATTTGTTAGTAGTCAGTCAAGCTGAGAATCCGATCCACGGCCTTCCTGTATAGCCATGGAGCTTCCTGGCTGTTTCCGTGGAGGTATAGCCATTCTACATAAAAAAAAAATGGTATATCCAAACCATTCACAACGTTGATAATAACTGAGATTGACTTGTGCCTAAAAATCTCATTTATTGGATGATCTTGCCTACTGTTTTCTTGAGTTGGAAAATTAATGGCAAATGTTTCCCGTCCAATTTTCAGCTAAAAGTAGCGTATGCTGGAATTATCCGATAATCCCGAATGAGTCATCTAAATTGTGCTCAAATTTGTAAGTGGTTTGGATCTTACAAATTATGGGCTTCTTGTGAATTTGAGGCATCCGTACCCTATAGTCTTGCCGTGGTATTGCTACCATCATATATAATTTCTCACATTCTATATTCTTCCCATCTTTAAAAGACAGCTTCACTTCCAAATATAAGAACAAGTAACTCAATGTTGAATGGGAATTGGTTTTAAGAGGAAATGCTTTTCTGGTATATGTCTTTTCATGGATTATCCAATCTGCAATGAAACGGCTTCAAATCAATTGCTCTAATGGGTCTTAGTCTAAACCCAATTCAGTAGAATTTGATTCCGTCTTGACCGACTCCATTGAAAATTCACCGCGGAAAGTCGACTGACAAAGATTTAGGATTCCAGGTAATTTCCATGACGACTGGAATCTCACTGCATACTATGGATTTCACCTGGAGATAAATTCAAAAGTGCATTCCACAACGTGGTGGACACTTTAGAATCCACCACGGAATTCAATTCCATCTTGACTTACGGTCTTGTGCAAATTAGTAGGCTGTCAGCCTATCCGCAAAATTGGGATATGGTTTCTGGAGCTTAGTTTGGAGTTTTATGTGCAGCTGAAATTTACTGGAACATTTCGAATGTGTGAAATCAGAAGAATTTAAGAACCTAGACAGATTTAACTTTTTCTGTTGTCGCAGATTTCCGTCTTACCAGATGACGCTAACCACTTTGATCAGTCAGGTCTGATTAAGCCATTGATTTTTGGGACTTAATTTCAAGCATGGAATGCCAAATGTAGCATTGCACCACAGCCATGCGAGTCTGCTCTTAACGATGTGCAAATATCAACTGTCTTGATTGATTTCTACTAGGATCCCAGAAATTGATGATTAGATAGATCCTGGCGCTACTGTCTCCACGCACTCTTACTCGATCTACTGTATTCAATATGAGTCTGGAGAAGTCGAGAGCATTTTCTTGGGGCAATCTAACCTGCCCAGTGCATGAAGCACCTGCCTATGCAAGGTCTAGGGAAGGGCCAGCCACAAGGGCTTAAAGTACACAGCTTTATCTTACATTTTGCAAGAAGCTTTTTCTACGTTTTGAACCCGTGACCTCAAGGTCACACGACAATAACTTTTACCTTTGCGCCAAGGCTCCCTTTCCTGCTCATCATGTTCTGCATCTATTAATTCGATAGGGCACAAGAAATCAAGGCATTTTGCATTTTTTTTATTTTTATAAATCAACATAATGAATGAGCAAGCTAAAAAGAAAAAGAAAAAAATCACTAAACATGAGAAGCAGGCCTTAGCGTGGTCTCGTTGGAGAGGGATTCATTCAATAAAAATGGCAGCTCCAATGCACGAAGCTTCTGCCTATGTGGGATTTGGAGATATAATATGCAGTCTTACCTTATATTTTTACAAGAGACTGTTCTCACACTTGAAGTCACGATGACAACTTTACTGTTGCACCAAGACTCCCCTTCAGAAAGGTTCATTCAATGTATCTGATAAATTCTAGTAAAAGCTGACGATTATGACATAACATAACGAAAATTGGTACAGAGGAGGCTTTTGGATTATGCCCCAACCCCAGTGGGTCCCAATACTGGAAGGTTGTGATCATGGTGTGAGTTGTCCCCACCTAGACTTCGTCCTCTCCTTTTGAGGGTACAAGCCAGTCAACTGGCCATTACTCGCTTTGAAATAGCTGACATAACCAACGCAAAACACAATTCCTCAAGTGGGCAGACTGTTGTGTCAATTGGTCCTGCTATTTGGTCCAAAAGGAAGATGGGGACAATTTCAAGACATGGCACAAACGAGCGAAAGCTCTAAAACGGAAAGTGCAACAGCCCAGCCATGTTCATAATGCAGTAAAAGGACCATCCGGATGTGATACAGGCACCTAACTAGTTTGTGTCATATGTTACATCGTCTGCACCAACACACGACATCTATTCCAGTTACAAAGTTAAGTCGGAAAGGCAAAATTTTGGAACCATTTGGGATAAAGTTAGGAAAATATGGGGAGACAAGTACAATTAGAATGCAAATTTATTTTTAAATATAGATTTGTAATCGCGTAATATTTGACAATTTGCCTTTAGTTTGTTAAATTAGTGGCCCGCACAAGCCTTACGAAATAGAGGTTTTGAAGCTGATTAGAAATGGCTGAACTTCCTTCACTGTGCCGACTAGGGGTCTGCCGAGCGAGCCCGGCGAATGTTGCTAATGAGGGTGCGAGCTCCATTGTTTTAGCAAGGGAGAACTTCTATTTTTAGCAGGACCAGCTTCATTCAGAATTATCAGAAACCTTGTTCATACTCCTGGTCTCTTTGAAGCAACTTCAGGTCTTAAAATTATGCCTTCTCCTTCAATATTCATCACAGACAAATCCATGCCTTACAGAAAGCCACTGGTATTCAGAATGATGCTTTTGGATAAACCCATTTGGGGACTGGAGATGAGAGTTCTCTCTGGAAAATGAAACTCATTCCCAGGACAGGGCGTGCTACGCTCATTGGATCAGGTCTATCAGAGCAAATTCTATGGGGGTATAGAATTCAGAACACTAGACCCTGTATTCGGCAATGATCGACGCCGTTAATCTTCTATAGCGGCGTTGCCATGGGTCAGGATAACTTTGAAATCTCCTCCCACCATTTCTATAGTAGAACCCACCTGGCAATTGTATCATCTAACTTACACGGTACTGTTGGTGCTTGGGAAGAGATAAGCTGACTTGAGATGAGATGAGATCTGGCTTGAGATGACTTGAGCTGAGTTGAGATGACCCCATCCTGGCGTCCATCTCAAGCAGTATTATGAATGAGATGAGGAGATATCACTTCATCTTAACCCATCCCAAGCACCACTAAACGGCGACACGGGCAGCAACAAGGAAATCTTCCATATTTATTAATAAAGCCAATGCAAATTAACCATGAACAAAATGTCGACCAACATGGCTTAAATGGAGGATTATGAACATTGTTAGTCAGTGAAACAGTTATTTCTCAAGATCTTCCATGAAGAAGAAAGGATTCACAATACTCGTCTCTCCTGGCCACCCACATGACTTGTCGCTGCAGAGAGTCATCTCAGCTTTTAGTGACTACCTTTCCAAAAGGCTGATCTATAATAAAAAGAAGGGGAAAAGTGAAACCTTACTAGCATATGCACTGAAGTAGATACTCTCTGTAGCCCCTTCTGGTGGAAGCAATGGTCCAACATGTCTGTTGGAGTCGGCTCAAGCTCAGAAGATGATGGGCAACAGTTATTCACCTACATGAGGGCGCCGAATCCAGACCAATACGAAGAAAAGAGCAACCTTTCAAGGGACCCATACAGAAGAAAGATGGGTCCCATAGATAATCCTGCAACTTCCACCGAAGAAGAAAGGTGGAGCACTAGTAAGCAACAGGCAGCAAAAATCCAATCCAAATGAAAAAAAAAGCCTTAAATCTCTCACTTTTCTTCAAAGGTAATGTACTGGATTCTGCATCTAAAAAGCATTGCGAGAGAAGACATTTTTCGGTTTCAGTTGGAGCTTGCCTCCTCAGCTCACCACCTGTGCTGCAATGGAATATTTGCACTGAATTTAATACAATTCTGCTGTAATGGTATGAGCAACATCACCTAGAGAAAGGGATCCATCGTAATAGTCGGATGACTAAGCAAGCAGAGTTGGTGTCAACAACCAGCTTCCATTGGAACAGATCTGAAACCTCCTCTTTTCTATATCTATGTATGTATTTTCAATTGTTCGAAATACACACACTCATTTGCAGCCTTGAGTCAATGACCTACCACTGTCAGTAATGGGAATAAGAATCCTGGATTAAGCCATTCCAGGATAGTATAATTCTCTCGGATGTATAATTCTCCCGGATCCTGCATACAATGCAGCTTGGTACACCGGACTGCCTTTTTTACTTTCTTTTTACGAAGGAAAAGTTCCACTATCCCACAACGGCTTAATCCACAATTTTTATTCCCATCAGTAAAAGCCCCGAAGGGGAGCCTTGGTGCAACGGTAAAAGTTGTCGTCATGTAACCTTGAGGTCCCGGGTTCAAGGCGTGGAATCAGCCTCTTGCAAAATGCAAGGTAAGGCTGCCTACTTTAGGCCATTATAGCCCGCCCCTTCCCTGGACGCCGCATAGGCAGGAGCTTCATGCACCGGGGCTGCCCTTTAGCAGTAAAAGCCCTACAGGGTGTGTATGTCCAACACTAGGAAAAGGGGAAAAGAAAAGAAAAGAGAAATCCACAAGAAGAGAACTCTTAAAAAGTGCATATGCAAGCACTAAGACATCAGTTGTAATCGACCTGTATATTTCATTTAGTGGCATATCACATACTGAAACCCAATGTTTTTGAGCATTTTACATGATGCAAGAAAATTCATCCGGGGGTAAGTATGACAGCAAAATTTCGGGTCACATTGTCCTTTATCACCATCTGCTCAAGATTAGACATTGAGCCAGACGCAGCTCAAAAGCTAAAGGGACAGTTTGATACCATCCGTAGATTGAGTTGTGTATGGATGGGGATCTCAAGCCCTGCTATCTCCAGCCTTTGAACATACACAAATTGCTAAAAGATGGACAAAAAGCCCTAGAACTTCCGCTGTTTGTTCTTAACACGAACGCCAATTTCTTAGTACCTTTTCATCTTTCTTCACAGAAAGGCCTTTATTTTTGTCATGAATGAGGGTCTATAGCTAACTTCTGGAATGATATCTGCTGTAATCAGAGGAGTCTGAGGTATGGCTCTAGAAGAATCTTCAGGGCCACTAATACCCAAAAAGCTCCAGTCAATGACATATACTCATTGTTGAACAACCAAGTTGTCTGGCACTAGCACATTGAGAGGTTCCTATATGAATCTGAAGAGGAGCTTCAGAATCTAATAACTCTGTTGAACTCTATAGTGATGAACACTTTTAGGAACGACAAGCTGTGTCGGGATTTGGGAACCAGAACAAGTGAGTACTTCACTGTTAAGTAAGCTCAAGAGACAATAAGAATAAGAAGAGAGGTACTTGAAGAAGCCAAATTTATCTGGTCATATGCTGCTCCCTGAGTGAAAACTTTAATTGGATAGTGTCCTAAGGGAGACCACTCATTGTCGAAAATTTGAAGAGAAAGATGTTGCAAGGGCCATCTAGATGTGTTCTGTCTTGGGTGAAGCTGAATCAGTGGACCACCTATTCCTTCACTGCCCTGTCTTTTCTATAGTCTGGCATTCATGTTGAGGAGGTCTAAGATCTTGGGTACTTCAAACAGAACAAAGGACATTATGAAGCAATAGATTCTGCAAAGTGCAACAGGGCGAGACAGGATTTTGTGGGAACCTCAGTCCGGCTGCTACTGCCTGGTGTATTTGGAAGGAGAGGAACTAGAGATGCTTTGAAGGTTGCATTAGCTCGATAGGAGCATTGCAGGACAGGATTGTGAATTTGTTCTGCTTTCTACCTTCAGCTACATCAGAATTCGGGGATGTTCCTGCAGAGGACATTACAAGAAGCTATGATGCAGCCAGGCTGTCTAAAATACCCAAACCTGTTGTTGCTCCTAAGTGAATCCTCCTCCCCAAGGGAAAGCTCAAACTTGGTTTTCATGGAGCTTGCTTGGGGAGCCCAGGCCCATGAGGAGTTGGAGGTCTGAACATGAACGGTGAAGGACAAGGTCTTATGGAGTTTGCTTGTCCAATGGGAATTGATAATTCAAGCTATTCCGAAGTAAAGACTCTGATGGTGTCTCTGCCTGCTGTCCTATGGCTTCGACAATGTTACAGTGGAAGGGGACTCTAAGAACACCATACAGTGAATGTCTAATAGAAAGGACCTTGTTGGAGGCTATGGGAAGTAAATGAGAAGACAAAAATGCTTGCTTCTCAACTTCAAGCTCACTTTCAACATGTGAAAAGATCTGCCAATGATGAGGAAGATAGCTTTTCCAGGGAGGGAGTTATTGATGCTTTGAGAGAGAGAGAGAGACTTCGCTAATGTGGAATAATTCTGCTATTGTCTGCAGAAGGGATTTTCTTGGCTTGTACCTAGAGACTATTAGACTAACTTGAATGCTTGTAAAGATTAATTCAATCTGGCTTTGATTTTAATGAAGCTCTACATTAAAAAAGAAAGGGAATACTAATTACAGTAATGATCATTACTTCCTCGACTTGGGTCATCCATAGTTACTTGAAAGATCGGACATGTATGCTTATTTGGTCACCAGCTGCATGGATGTTCTATCAGTAGAGAAGACGAATAACTACGAGCTGGCAGTTTTTGTCCAGCTAGACTATGCAAACATTTTGCCAGAAAGAACAAAGGATAATCCTTTCTCTTTTTTTTGAATGGTAGGCACACAAACCCGTGCACAGCCTCAAACCCTGGTCACCCAGGTCAGAGACTCCTTGTGCCACTGTTCTACAAGGCTTTGGTGCTGAAAAGGCAACTCTCTTTAATCGTTGCCACTCTCTGTTTTCTTCGGCAGCCCACCTCAATGTTCCCAACTTTAAAGAGCAGAACATGGTCTTATGCATCATCAGATTATCTATCATTAATCACTCTTTTTAAGTCTCTTTTGGTTATTTTCTTTCAAGTCTTCAAACGGAATTTTTGTACATTTCTATGTTTACATCCTTATTATGTCTATTCTTTCATTTTCACTCCATGCCCAGCATAGGATGTCTCTCATGGCTCCCATAAATGGGACGCATTGAGGGAAGTCAAAATAGCATCTGTCTTTGGAAGGCCAAAAGTACCACAACTGAGTAAATGTCTAAATAGATGGATAAACACACCAAGTAACAATCTTGCAGAATAACAATAACAATCAGACTAACACAAACCAATACAATATTTAGTACATTTAGCAAATAACCCAAAACCATTGAACATGATACAAACCGGAAACAAAAATTGTAAAAGCAATAAAAAACAGAGGACACACCTATTACTGAACATTATCACTTGAAGGCTCCCCTTCAAAAGGCTCTTGGTCTTCAATAATGGCAGTCATAAGCTCTTTCTGGTCTTCATTGTAAAGCTACCTTTCGCTAATGATAAAGCTCCATATCATAGCACTTGGGCATAATGAACTGTGGGATTTCCAGTCCACGGAAAAGCCACACTCCCTTTACATGGTGTTTCTGCTCCAATTATGAGCTTTTTCCTGAACACATACTTCCAAGCCAGAACCATGTGCTGCCGAAACCCAGTTACCTTGTTAAGGTCATAGAAGAGATTGTTTTTCTCATAATACTTGTAATTGCAGAACCAGAGTGAATATCCCTCTAGATCGGACATGTCCCAAAACCCTGCACCCACAGCAAGACCAAAGTGATAAATGATAATGCTAGTTCCATAACTTGTGAGCCGTCCATGGAAGGGAAGAGAAAAGCAGCCAGTCAGAAATGGGAACTTCTTGCCTATCCCAATCTCCATCATAATCATCAGACTCCAGAGCCTTTTGAAGTTTGCATCAGTGTAGAATTTAGCACCAGGTAATCTTAAAACATCCAACTTGCATACAATGTCCGTATAAGACTCGTTTCTCGATATATGCTTTTGAGCGGTTATAGTATTAAATGGTGATCCAATTATGGAAATCTTATACCATGACCTAACCATACTGGGTGCCACTGGCTGGGCACAGAAGCAGGTAAATGCAAACAGATTTTTTTTTTATTTCTTGTTCTGTTCTTTTGAAAGAACGTGAAGGGCTTCTTTGTTGGAACTTAAATATAAAGATATGCCGAAATCAAATATGTTGTATCAACTCATTTGAGAAGTAACATAGTAAACACATCAAGAACATGGATAAAGAAGATATCCCATCTAAAAGATTAAAACCACAAAGAAAAACTCATGCATGTCCATACATGGCTCTGACATCCTGTTTCATGTCATTTCAGGAACGAGAATCTCAGGTAATAAATATCAGTTTGCCTCATATCTAAGAACAGAAATAGTGCTATTCAGGATTTAATGATGGGACTATAAGGATGGTGATTTTACACTTACTGAGGACAAGGATTAGATGGAAAATGGTTGTGTATGGTGCAGTTGCACAAGAGTAAGTCTCCTTTGTGAATGTCCTGAGTTTGAAACTCCTCTAGGGTGTGTGTGTGAGTGCTTGTGTCCACCATTCAAGAGAGAGAGAGAGAGAGAGAGAGAGAGAGAGAGAGAGAGAGAGAGAGAAGAACAGAGGATTAGATGGAAAAGCTATTTAGTTTCATAGAGAGCTATGCGCCTATGACAATTGAAACCAATGCAATAGAGTTCACAACTTGCCCCACTCATTACTTCTCACGCTGTTGAGCCAATGTATTTTGCAACTCTCTATTAGCTTAAGCCCAACTGTAATTGCAATATATAGAACCAGTTTGTGAATGCTTTATAGTTGATTAATTCAACTCTATCTGCAGTATATGACAACCAGCTTGCAAATTCAGTCTAGTTGATTGAAAATCCAGCAATTTGGAGATTCTTGGTGGAGTTTAAATAGTTGATTTCCACTAACATGTCATCCATGAACATAAAAATAATAAGCACCAAATCAATACCTTTAGTTGCAACTTCACAGAAGTTTGTCTTTGTATTTGCATAGAGATGTCTTCCAATATCATTTTGCTGGGTGGCCCAATATCAATAGGGTTCTTTGGCTTTGGTTTTGGGGCTTCATCCTCCCCCCATCAGCATCTGCTGCTTCAGCTTTTTCTGGTTTCACAGCTTTTTTCTTTGCTTTCTTTCTGAGGATGCTCTTTGGACTATTGATCAGCAGCTGGCTCTTTCCTCTGAACTGGTTTCCCATTGGATGGAAGTGGATGAATAGATTCTCTCTGCTGCACATCACCTAAATTATTTTTTTTTAATTTGGTTGAGTCATGGGGAAATTCGGACATAAGGCTCTTTGTCAAAACATGAGTATAGCCAAGATACAAGTTACAAGCCAAGATAATATCTGCAAGAATTATGGTATGTCAGACAAGATACATATGGGAAGCCAGGTGGCTGTTTGGAACAGTCAAGGCCCTCTTCGGAGCAGCAATGGTAGCTTCCTCAAGCTTCGGGTTAGAATTCAAAAATGATCTCGGAAAGAGCTGACAATGATGGTGAATATAATGAACTACTGAAGTGTCTTTGAGTTAATGACGAACTAGAGGAAGGTAGATGCAGTTTGAGTAACCCAATCTCAGGCCATACCAAGCAATAATATTTTCCATCACCTCCAATGAAGCAAAATCCATCCACTTTTCAATTTGACCCTGGATCATTCCATCCATGATAACTCAACACATTCAAATCATTGGTCCAAATACAATGAAAATATTTGCTAAATATCTCCAAAGTTCAAGAGGAAAAAGACAAAATATGCCGGCATATCCTTTGACTTACATATTCCATTAAAGAAGACCATAGACTGCCATCTTCTTTAAGTCAAACAACTGCAGTGAGATATTTTACGGTTATCACTGGCATATCCTTTAATCTTACATATTCTATTCAAGAAGACCCATAACGACTGCCATCCCCTTTAAGTTGAACAACTACAGAGAGAAATTTTACAGTCATTGGTCCAAAAGCAGTAAACATGAGAATGTTAACTTCAAACACATTAGAGCTTTAGGCTATCACATGAACATATATTCTTGGAATTGCTAAACCTCTGTAAGGGGCACCAGTCATCTGTGCAGATACCCACAAACCACTTGGAACCTCAACTCCACTTGCTATCGATCATGAGCCAGTCTGTCTTGGCTGCACACTGTAATTCAGTTTGCAAGAAATTCAGAATTGGACCAAAATTGCAATATGTATATTCTAATGCATCCAGAATAGTAAAAAAACGAAGCATTGATTCCCATGTACAATGTTAACAACGGCACATTATTCAGTGTGGTTTCCAGGATGTCTCTTGACATGGAAACACGTAGTTTTATGGTTCAAAGCTTGAATTCTGTACATAACATAAATGAATTTTGAGTTCTATGTCTCAGGCTTGTCCTGCTAAACAAAAGACTACCTTTTTCTTTTTGCTAGTGCTGAACAAAATAACATGCAAGTAGATTAGCACCATTTGACCAAACATGAGTGACCCTGCCAGGTAATGTCACGGTATCATGTGCTGTTTGATACCAATAAATATAGAACCAGAAGTATCAGGTTCATATGTCAATGGTATACACTAAGAGATTGTACATCTGCATCACACAGCAATTCTGGACTTTGGACTTCCGCAATTCTCATTAATAATAGATGCAATTCTAATCAATATGTTCCAATTTTTGGACTGATAGCCATCCCATATTTAGTCTGGACTTTGGACTTCAGCAATTCTCATTAATAATATATGCAATTCCAATCAATATGTTCCAATTTTTGGACTGAGAGACATCCCATATGTAGATGATATGTTGCATTGCAATGTCCATGTAGCATGCATGCTGACATTGACAACAATGTCAATGATGCCTAATGTTTCTTCCTTAGTTCCAATACTTAAGAAAAGTTTATGGAAGAATTTCTGAAATCTGAGACACAATACCACTATCCGATTCTTGTAGGTTGTTTTCGACCTTCATTGCAACTACTATGATCTTTAGTACCAAAGAATCTGATCTATTTTGTTGTTTGGCCAGATACATTATAAATATGCTAGACATAGTTTTCTTAAAATTTTTAATATTTTTCCAACTAATTTTAATGTTATTCTTTTAAATTATAAAGCAATTTAGATGACTAACTATACAAGAAGCTGTTTTTTTTATCCTTTTTTTTCCAAGTATTACATGCTTTTCTTTTAAATTATGAAACAACTTAAATAATTTATTGTACATGGGTCTATGGATGTATGTGCTAATATGTGCTAGAACAGATTGTTATCGCTAATTGGCAACTATGATTTTCAGACATTTTTAGTGTTCTGGTGCATTGCATGTAGCAAGTGAACTTGATACATTCAGATTTTGATGTGTCCATTAAAGATCACATACCTAAAACTGGAAACTCGACTGATGGCTGATGAGAATTTATGGAGATTTACTTTCACCAATTAACAAAAGAGAAAAGCAGTAGGTCAATTTTTTTCTCAAGTAACCAAGTAGGGAATCCATGTTATATGATACTTGAAATATGAGATCACAAGGAGTCAAATGAAAGGCCTCATTAAGGCCCTAGGTTGATGCAAACTACTCAGGTTACACATGTATAGACAGGGTTGCAGAATCATCAAAGTGGCAAGGTTAACACGAGGAGGCAATAGTCATCTTTTGTAAGTTTTTCTTTTACTGTTTTGGTTATTAATCATGATATCAGCTGACCACCATAGAGATAACAATCCGCAACAGATATAGTTATAATAATATATGTGCCTTGGCCAATATGATCAACTCAGCAACAATCTAACAACGTGAGGACCTTAAACTTCTGCAACTTCAAGTGTTAGCACAGTTATCATAGTGTGCAATAACATTGCTCTCAAACACAGGGCCGTCAAGTGCTTTTAAGACCGGAATCTGTAGAAAAAATGAATATACGAGAGGAGAGCAAAGAAGAGGTATCCATTGAATAAAAGAGAGAAAAATGGAAAGATTGATAGAGTAGATGCATTTGCACCCAGGCCTGTGCTTATTAGTACCTATTATAAAAATGGGCAGCCCGGTGAATGCAGCTCGTGCATATGCGGGGTCTAGGGAAGAGGCAGACCACAAAGGATCTATAATATACAGCCTTAACTTGCATTTAATAAGTTTACATTTATCAGGACAATAATTCTGCACTGATGCACTCATCAATATTGTAAAAACAACAGCACCACAATGGCATACATTCAAGTAAAACATAGATATTGGTACAAACACTGAAGCCAGGGGACATATGCTTAGACATACCCAGCATCATTTCTGGTATAAAAAAGGGCAGACTGGTGCAAAAAGCTCCCGCATATGAGGGGCCCGGAGAAGGGGTGGACCACAAGGGTCTATAGTACGCAGCCTTACCTTGCATTTTTGCAAGAGGCTGTTTCCATGCCTTGAACCTGTGACCTCAAGGTCACACAACGATAACTTTACCATTGCATCATTTCTGTTATATGGGAAAAAATTTCTACATATACAGAGTACTTTGAGATTATACTCTGAGCAATATAAACACAACATGCAATTCAGCAATTAAAACCAAAATCCCGAGGACAGTTATGAATAACACGTCCGTACTAGGATACTACCAGAAAATAAATTCAAAATAAAGTATATTGGGTCGAACCTAACACCAATAGTGACTAAGACTAATTATGCTTATACAAACAAGAAACTAAACAATAAAACAATAATGCATAAAATGAAACCGCAATAAGAAACAGAATAGCAAAAAGATTTCAGCAAAGAAAAAAAATACTCTATCCACTTATGGGAATCCAAAAGAAAAATCCATAAAGGAGCAGCTATGCATAGAAAACCACAGAGAAAGCTAATTTCAGCAGGAGTATTAGGAGAACTCGCAAAGGCCATTGGTCAGACAAGGAAATGTACCAAGGGAATCTGATCAAGAATATAACAGAGACAACAGAGTCGATCTCAGTTCAGTAACAAATAAAAGGCCAAAAGAAAGAGGAAGATCAGAGAATAACATGGTAATCAAGAATGGTACAATATCATCCATTTTAGAAAGAAGAACAGACAAACCAGAGAAAAAAGGAAGAGAAATTATAGGGAAGTGAGATTGATGCTCTTAAATCATCAAAAACCAAATGGAAAGTGGAAGAAGAACCGGCATTTTCTCTTTCCGCTCTGTAGTGTAGTCTCGCAACTTACCAAGTTCAGACAAAGGGAAAGCAAACCTTAAAAGAGCAAGCGTGAGTAGTAAACGACTCTTTGTTGTTTTCACTGAAGTGGACCAATGATCGTAGTACAGCGCCCTACTTTTGCGTGTTGGACTCCGCACCCGTACATCTGGCTTTCTATGATCGTTGCTCCACAAAACCTGTAAGAGTGCCCCAAGGTCAAACTAATCTACGAGAAAGTGAAAACCCAAACTCAAAAGATGCCCCGGTACAAATGCAGCCGAAAATAGAATCTTCAAACTGAAAACCAGAAGCCATCCATGCATCAATGGATCCGACAAGCTCGAACCAGGATTCATTCCCATGTACAAAGAGCACTTCTTCTTCTTCTTCTTCTTCCTTTCTGTTTTAATCCTTTATCTTGTCCTCGGCCGGCCCTTTTCTCATCAACACCCATTAGGATTACGCATAGAACAAAACTACAGATATCAGGGAAGACCCATCAATTAGCAGTTTTTGCACCAACCAACTCGGTCTTGAATTATTCCAAGAGTCAGCATAGTTTGTACTTTCTGCCAAATTTCAGAGATGCACTCTTGTTGCCGCAGCTAGTTTACTTCCTGAGGTCCATCTATTTCTTCATTGATCCAAGGGATATTTGTAAAAGAGAACTATGTAGGAAGAGGCTCACAGTGAAATTTTCGATGCCAACTTTGTTTCTTAATATAAATTATCAAAATTATCTTTAGATGTTAAAAAAACAAAGGTTTTTTGCAGATTTGCAATTCCATTTTTGTGTTTTTGCTAAAAAATTGAAAGTTTTTTACTTTTTGCATATTTCCAATTAAGTTTTGTAAAACTTTATAAAAATTTGCCATTCCATCAATTTTTCACTATTACAATTTTGAAAATATAAAAAATGCCCACGTCATCTTTTTCCTTGTTTAAACATTACAGAAAACATATCTATGTTTTATTGCTGTGTTTTATCATTGCATTTAATAGACTGAAAAGCATTTTTATAAATAGATTCTCAGCACATTCAATCAAGGAGCATAAGCTTCCCGGCTTCATCATTGTTTATGGACATTGCGTTAGGAACCTTCGGCTTTGTTGAAACAGAACTGGATTTCTATATTGCCCAACATACAATTACAGCTTGCAAGAAATAACCACCACTTGCAAGATGCAATGGTTAGCATAAAACTTTTGCTAGACAGCTCTTTTTGAGCTTCCCTCTTGGCTAATATAGGAAATTGTATATTCTTAAAATGGGAAGAGTTCCATCTTAAGATCTTGAATGTGGAATGCGATGGACAGAGGACAATCTCCAGATAGCATCAAATTTAGCAAATTAACTTTTAACAAAAGGCAACCAGATTGAGAGGATCACTTAACCCTATTCCTTGAAGAGGAAAAAAGGAAATGATCTTTTGGGTTTGATGCTAGCAAGTTCGAGGGAAGAATAGAAGAATGGAGAAACGAGATTGAGGGTCAATGAGATCATCGACGAGTGCAAGAAATTCTTATTTGCAGGGCATGAGACCACCTCCACTTGCTAACATTTGCTTTTTTCTTTCTTGGGACCAGCCTAGAGCGGCAGGAAAAACTTAGGAAAGAAGTTCAAGCTATTTGTTGCACAGATATTCCTACCCCAGATAAGCTATCCAAGCTAAAGCTGGTTGCTAATCAACACCATGCTTAGTTGCTAATCAAATGTTACCTGCCAACCTGGGAATATATTATGCTTCAATTTCCATTACAGAGGTCTAGATCTGGGGGCTGACAGCTTGAAAAGATGGAAAATTGATTGATAGTTACAATGTGGGTGACTCCATGAAGGAAGGATGGTTAGCCGTCGGCGTCATCTACTGTCGTTGATCTTCCACAGCAATAAAACACTAATATGTTTTCTGGAATGTTTAAACAGGCAGAAAGATAACGGGGGTATTTTTGACATTTTCAAAATTACAATGGTGAAAAATTGACAGAATGGCAAATTTGTAAAGTTTTGCAAAACTTAATGGCAAATCTGTAACAAGTAAACAACTTTGGATTTTTTAGAAAAAAATGCAAAAATAGAAGGGCAAATCTACAAAAACCCCAAAAGAGAATGCTAGAAAGCTAAAAGTTAGTATACATACTCTCAAATTCTGCAAATTTATACCAACATTCCAACACCAAGTTAGCCATAGGCTCACAAATAGGCTTTCAATTTTTTGCGAAGAAATGACAGAGAAGTAGAGTTACCTTCTTTAATTCATTGTGATATTATTTTATATAGGTTAAAGATTGAATTTTATACCCATTAATGCTTTTATTTCATGTTTCTTCAAGTAAAATCTTAAGAGCATCTAATTTTATTTCATTTTCCAAAGGTCTCCAAAATAATTGGTTAGGATCATCCAAATGCATTGATTTCTAGTGGGTTACCTAATTTCTATACAAGAAATGTGATGAATGGCTTATATGTTTCAAAAATCATCATTACATGGTTGATGTTCTGAAGATATGAGTAGATCATCATGTTTAGTGTACAAATAGGTAACCCACGATGAAATAAATGTATCTAGTTTATCCTAATCAAGTGTTTGAGGACTTTAAAAAATGAAATAAAATTAGATGATCATGATTTTTTATCCTAAAAAAACATAGGCTAAAAACATCTAAAGCTTGAAAAATTATAAGATAGAGCCAACGTAGAGAAGATAAAGTCACAAAGGGAGAAGAATATCAAAGAAGATGAAAACTGTTTTCTCTTGTGAATTAGACATGATATTGTTATATTTGGGCATATTTTTTTATGTACTAATATTCTTTTTAATATATTCTAACATGAATGTATAATTGTTTTACAACTTCCCTGTCCCTTATAACTTATTATTTGTTTGTTTGGTTACATTTACTTTTTTGGTTGTTATAGGAAAATAATAGTACAAGGCTCAGGGATTGCAAATTACTCATGATATTGATATCTTTGAGTTGGAATAATTGTCAAGACTTTTAAGATTATTTTATTCAATTGAATCAAATTAATGCAAGTATAACACCTTTTTGGTATTGTACCCTACTAGTATTGCACATGAGGTTAAAGCTTTTTGCACAACCAGACTTCATGAAGCACAAAGGGTCAGTGTAAGGGAATGTTTACATGCATGTTACTCTCCCTTCCCCTTTTCTTGAATTCAACTGCTTTGGCTTTTCTTTCCTAAGAGTGACATGATTTTCTTTGGAACTTTCAGGAAAAAGCCAATGCTCTATATTGTGTTTAACAGAATGCTCGAATGTGTTCTCGTAGTGACCACTTATTTTTGTTCAAATTATGTAGCTAATATTCTCTCTAGTGATTGTAGAAGTCAATAAATATTGCAGTTTGTTATTCAAAGAGGATAATATTTTACATATTAGTTGTGCCATGCAATGCCAGAGATAAAGCAATCCTGGCCCTTCAACTAATCAAGATTTCATTAACCTCATCTCCAACTTTATGAACCACCCAATTCAATATTGTCATTCCATGACCTTGAGGTCACAGGTCTAAGGCATGAAAACAACCTCTTGCAAAATGTAAGGTAAGGCTGCTTAGTATTAAGCCACCCTTTTATTTGAGTTGGCATTGAGTTTTTCTTCCAAACATAAGTTGTTGGTACTTAAAAAAGATTTGCACCTACTTGTACTTCTAGCTTCTTAGTATAAAAGAAAGGGATCTATAGACTACTGTTTATCACAAGATATAGGTCCAACTTGTATTTGACAATGCACCAAGTAGTAGGGTTGTCACATAGTTTTGGATGAGATGGCTCACCATTGGATGATCATACCTGTTCACATGGTTACTTGGACTTTTGATATCTAGTAGTCCAAAATAAGTGTGGACTCGATGATTCTAGTATCTAAGCAATACATTTAATGGCAAGAAATTAACTGTTAGAAACTTTAGTTATCTATATTCAATATTTAAAAAAATACTATTTTAAGACTTTTCATTTGATAAGCATGATTTTAAGATATCCAAAGCCATAGTAATCAAATACATAGGTCAAATCATCAAATCGTGGCCCTATTTGTGAAAAAATGGTGAACCAATTCTTGTAAGAGTGGCCGACTACATGGTCACTTGTTATATCGTAGCACTCTAGCAATCTCCATTGTTGTAAATTTAGAAGAGGTGCGCTAAATGAACGATGTAGCCAATTATACAATGTAGCCAAAAGTAATTGGGACCTAGATTTTTAAGTACCGACCTATTTTAACTCACCCTGAAAGGAACCAAGACTCAAAATAATCAAATGTACAGGTTAAATCATTAGATGGTGCGCTCTCCCATACAAAAATAGGTGACTGCACAACTAATTGGCACATTATCAAGTAAAATTAGGGCTTATATGTTATGATCAAAATCACTAATTTATTGATTTCCCTTCTTAGATACCAAGGACAAAATGGACTCTGATGTATAAATTGGGCCAATGTAGAAGTAGAGCTACTAGCTTTGAAAGAAAAACTTAATCCCCAAAAAGTAATAAGCTAAACTAAAGGGTATTTTATAATTTGTTATTTTCTTTTAGCCATTAATAATGCCAAAGAGGAATTCATAAAGTAGCGAGGAGAGAGAGGCATTTCCTTTAAAAGAGGGAGGCTGTGTTTTTACTACTTTAGGAGGAGGAAGTGGTAAAAACCCCAAAGTGATTAACAAGATCCAATTCAAAATAAAAATTATTCACAGAATGTCTAACATGTGGCTCGAATATGATGATTTGAACAATAGAATCTAAATCTTGCACCAACTCTATCTAGGTGTGGGAACATGCATAATTTTGTCTGATGCAAACGCTCAGGGAGGAAAATAGATTGGTTGATATTTTAGCCAACTTCGTAGTAAGAAACTAGGATAATTTTGTCAAGTTTAATTACCCTCCTATATTTAAGTAGGGACTATAATGGTACATATGTACTACGACATATGCAACTATATACTTCTTGATTCACAAACTACTCTATTTTTCCTTTTTTTTTTGTTTTTTTTTTTATAACAAACAAAAAGGAAACAATCTACTAATCTATTATCCTAATTTATAAATTTACTCTAAATCTTCCCAAGGGGGAAAGTGTCACCTCAAACCTTTGACTAAGCATATCAAGGAGAGAAGGCTTGTTGTCTATGATCAACTGCACCAAACTATTTTTTACCTATAAGCTTTTCCTTGCACTGAAGAGAAGAGTAAAAGAGAAAAGAAAAGAATGCCCAACACTATTTAGCGGTTTTACACTTCCAATAAACAAGACCATTTTCCATTATTTACAGTTAGGATTGACCATTTTCCATTGGAGTCCTGACAGGCTTACAGGATCTTGAGCGTGTGAAGAAGCCCACGCCTTTTTTTCTTGCATGGGGAAACTTTGTTTTATAAATCTAAGCCATTCATCATGTTTAGAATTCCTTAGAGATCAAATTTCATGTTCATTTGATTCTTTAATCTTATTATTTGATGGGTAAAAATAGTGACCATCCATTTTTATTATTTTTTTCAAAAACCCAGACCAAGTAATTAGGATCATCCTAATGCATCGATTTTGACTAAGCACATATTTTTGGTATGGAGAATATGTTGAATGACTTAGATCTACAACATGCATTAAACAAAAAGGCATGGTTTTTTTCACACGCTCCCAAGTGTGTACGCCTACCAGAACTCTTTCCATTATTCTGTCTAGTGCCAAGCCGCTAATAGCATACTTATGAACAAGGATTGCGCTGCCAAACTCTCCTAAACAATGTCCCTCACAAAACATGGTCATATTTGTGATGCTTATTAGTCTAAATTGCCTTAATATCCACTCTAAAATAGTAATTTGTGATAAATTTGCCCCTCGCCATTATTAAACATAGTAGATTTAACTCATTATGTGTGGTGTCCTACCTTAGTGCAATTGATCGTGCTAGGTGAATTTTTCTGACAAAAATATCCTCAAATAATATAAGTACCTCTAAAAGGAGAGGACTTTCGAAGGCAGTTTCAACACTACCACTACTCTGTGGAATCCTTCTCGCATCCTCCACCTCTGATTCCTTAGATAACCCATCAATTACAGCTTGCAAGATCCCCACTAACATCACGATTTTGCTATTCTAGTGTAATTTCGCTCAGGCATTTTGTCAAACATCTTTAAGCATTATCAAGCATAACTAAAAGTCAACATAGCAATTGCTATGATTGGTCTCATCCTTCATTTCTCATTCCATGGAATTCATTAACAAGAAAAGGGAAAAAATCTCATTTTTGCACAGATCTCTAGATCTTCAACGTGCTACCCTGTCAAAACCCAATCTCCCTATGTAACAGCCCGAGGGCCCACACCCTGCAATGATATTGTCCGTGCCGGAGTGCCCATACACCCCGCACGGTTTTGTTCTTCCCTAGTTGCTCAGGGAAAAGGCCTCGTTGCAAGGAAAGTCCTCATCACTCTTATCAAGAGCCCAGTAACTTTCCCCCTAGCGATGTGGGACTAACTCTCAGTCTTTCACCTTGCTTAGAAGCCTCAAGCCCTCTCTCTCGCCTCCCTCATCGGCCAAGGCTTCACAACCTCTCCCCCTTAGGGGACACGCGTCAAATAAACACAAATAAATGATCCGTGTATAAATCAACGTCAAATAAATAGGCGCCTTTATTTTAAATCAAATAAACATCCAAAAGACAATAATAATATGGCCCAGGGTCTATCCATCATAACATCCCATATAAATGTCCAATATATATCCAAAGATCTAAATCACATCCAAATATAAGGTATGCAGTCCATAATAAAATTCAAATGATAATCCACTCTAATGACTCACATTACTTTCTAAAACTATAGGGAAACTACTTCTCAAGAAATTTCTCAAGGTTTATCAACCGCTTTTCCTTTCCCTGTCAGGCTGAGATCTAAGGCATTGCAAAACAAAGCAATGCCTCAAAGAAGCTATCGTCAGGTAGTACATAGACAATTAATGTAATAAATGCAAGAAATAATGAACAATACTGATGAAAAATCTAACATTTATGAAGATAGTGATATCATAATGCCATGTTCAAATAAATGCCAATTTATTCCATATGCTAAAACACGAAATTCACTAGTTAAAACATGACATGAATCAATAAATGGAGCATACAACAAGAATAAGGGCACCCTAAGGTAATGGGTCCCACCACATCGCACGAACATCCCCGATCGTATACACATAGTCAACCTCTCGAGTGTCCGTCACACCTGTGCATACCATCTATAACCATGCTCATCATACATGCACACATAATAAGAATATGGGCCATCATGTCGCAGGGGCAACCCTCCATGGGTATCAACCACCGCCGCTCCCCCGTCGACACCATAACGGAGACTTGCCACCGTCCCCATGGAAAGGCTCGCACCTAGTGTGGACTATCCATGTTACCAAACCCCTACCGAATGCCATCTATGGGCGTGTCTATCATATCACAAACTCATCACATCATAATCCTAAGGCGGGTGGCTCCTATCCCTCCTAAAGATGACACCCACCTGGCGAGAGCACCCGTCATCAAATATAAAACACTTATATCATATGTATATGCTAAAACTCAAGAGCACTTATAGCTTGCAATCCCTAAGACATGCCCCTCATCCCGGGGTTACCATAAAAGGACCAACCACTACTAAGCCTCTATACTCATTTCCATGTAAATCCATGCATTTTCTATATATATAATAAGAAATAAATCTCTAATTAAGCATAACTACTTAACACCATGCTTATAAAAGCAGCTTAAATAAGTTTATTCAAGAAAAGAATTCAATTTGGAATAACCATCCTGTACGCAATGTCGCATGAAATCCATGGTAAATAAAAATCGCACTTTAAAACACAATCACACATGATGCTATGTTTAAAACATGGTTTAAAATCAAGGCAAAACATTAGTTGTCGTCACCTACCTCAAGGTGAGATCACTACTTGCTAATAACTCCCTTTAATTGGTATATTCAAGTGCACTGCATATGTCACATCACTATTTTAAAATTTTTCTAAATAAAAAGTGGTCATTTCTAAGTTTTTAAGTTAAAACTAGGTCCGTCGTCAATACCTGGCCACAACGCCTCTTTCTGATCGTGATTCGACCTCTCTAGCTCCCAAAAATCAAGTTTTGAAGGAAAACTACCCTCAAATGGGGCTCACGGACCACCATAAGGTGGTTTAGTCCCGGCGCTCTTCCGCCGGTTTATACCGACGTATACGGCGCACGAAGACGCACGGCGGCCGCAGACGCCGCACGGAACGCGTGCCGCGGGCGCCCAAGCTGCATCGTGACGCACGCGCGCGTGCCACGGCCGCCAGACGCGCCGCGTCCCGGCCCCACCGCGGCAGCCAACCACGCGCGTTCGCACGCGTGCGGCGACGACGGCCGTGACGTCGTCCCTCGGGCGCCGTGGTGTGCCTTGGCGTGCCAAGCAGGCGCCGACGCCGTTGACGACGCCGTGAGAAGACGACCGGATTCCTGGCCGCCCGGCGGAGCTACGTAGGCCCGTTTGCGTGATTTTTGCGCCATTTTCTTCAGAATTCTCTCTAGAATCCATTTATGCCCTCCTTTTGCACTAATTTTCTCAAAAACCATGGTTTTTAAACGATTTTTCCCAAGTTCCTAAAAACCTCCATAGTACCGTTTTTGAGTTTTCTCGCAATTCCACCGTTGGATCACTCCCAAATTTAAAAGGTTTGCTCTGGGTCTCTTGTGCACTAGTTGGACTAAGTGCGATTTTCAAACGGACAAGGTTTGATCCGTGAAATCACACTCCAACGTAGCGTGCACAAAGTTCCTAAAAATCTGATTTTTTCCAAAATTTTTAAACGTTTTCTAATTAATTTTCTAATTAATAAATACGTAAAAACATAGGTTTTGAGGCTTACCTCGCACTCGTCGAGTTGCTCGTGTTGCCTGGGCTCCACTCGCCGAAAAATTCAAGTTTTTACTGTGCTTTTGCGGAATATTTCAGAGAAAACGCTCAAAGTGGAGCTGCCAAGCAACCCGGGAGGGCAGACATGTGCCTGTAGTCCCGTGAGCAAGAGAACCTCTTCCATTCACGCCTCTTTCCACGTTCCTCCGGGCGATTTTTCCAAGACCGGTAGAGACGTGTGGAAGACTCGGGGTGCCGCATCAATTTGGACCCCCGTCTAATACGTCTCTACCAAATGACCAAATTGCCCCTTCCAACTTTGACCTTGTAGAATGTTCTCCGAGGGCCCACACCCCGCACGATATTGTCCCGTGTCCGAGTGCCCATACACCCCGCACGGCTTTGTTCTTCCCTGGGCCGCTCGGGGAAAAGTGCCTCGTTGCAAGGAAAGTCCTCATCACTCTTATCAAGAGCCCGCAACTTTCCCCTGGGCCGATGTGGGACTAACTCTCGCCTTTCACCTTGCTTAGAAGCCCGCTGCCCTCTTGGCCCGCCCTCATCTACTAAGGCTTCACAACCTCTCCCCTGGGGGACACGCGTCCCCGCGTGTCTTACCACACACACGAGCGCCCACGTGCGGGCTGCCACCCACACCGGCGGGGTCCTGCCCGATACCACTTGTAAATGCCGAGGGCCCACACCCTGCAATGATATTGTCCGTGCCGGAGTGCCCATACACCCCGCACGGTTTTGTTCTTCCCTAGTTGCTCAGGGAAAAGGCCTCGTTGCAAGGAAAGTCCTCATCACTCTTATCAAGAGCCCGCAACTTTCCCCAGCGATGTGACTAACTCGCTTTCACCTTGCTTAGAAGCCTGCCAGCCCTCTTGGCCCGCCCTCATCGGCCAAGGCTTCACACCCTATCCTTCTCCAAGCGGACAACTGAAACATCAATAATTTTCAAAACTCAAAAAATAAAAAAAACTAAAATAAAGAAGACCTAAAAGGACACCAAAAGAGGAGAAAAAAGAAAAACCAAAAGAAGAAGAAGAAGAAAGAACCCTTTGTCTGATCTAGGTCTTTGATCTACTTCTTTTGCTGTATGCTACTGTCTTAGTTGATCAAAGTCTTTGATCTGTACCCATGGCTCTACACTCTTTATCTTTAATCTATGTTTTCTATTTATCTTGCTCTTCTTTTTAGTTTTTCTTCTTTGTTTAAGGATTTGGCAATGATGTATGCACAGGCAGAGAGATTTGCAAAATAATACTTATAATTGTTAGATTATTGTGCAAATGATAAAGACCGAATGAAAATTTGGAATGGAACTTCATGAATAAGATTAACATGGTTAGACCCATAAGAAAAGATAGAACACATGAACAAAATCTAACGGCTCACACTAACACTTGACTAAAATGGACAAAATTGAGCCACTTTGTTGGGAGACATTGACACAATTTAAATATTTGGGGTAAAATTGAAACATATTGCATAGTTTTAAGGTTGTGGCTAATATTATCTCGTACCACAAAGGAAGATGCTAGTTAAAATCCAAAATCTAAGTTTTGACCAAGCCGCACTCTCCTTTACACCTCTGCTCCAGTTCACGTGCTCATTTTACAAGGAACCATAGAAGATTACACGTGTACAGTGAAGGAATAAGAGAAGAAACAAGTACAAAGCGTAATTGTTGAAGGATTATGTAACTCAAGATGGACTGCACGGTACAACATTGGCGCGAGATAGCCTTCTAGCGGCAATGGTGCAAAGTGGTAAGTCATGGGTTCAAGGCTGCGCATGTGTGTGCGTACAACATTCAAAAGCAAGAGGATAATAACTTAGCCTACTACAGCTAGACTATTAACTCATTAAAAACCAAAATTAGCCCCTTACAGGGATATATAAGACAATTAAGGAGGCATGGTAGGTTTTCTCCTTTACCTTACCTCACCCATCAGCAAAGAATCAAAATTGTGATTGTTAGTTTTCCTTCAGTTTATTATACATTGTAATCACCTTTATCGGAGTCTTTAGTGGAACTAGGGCCAGGACTTTCATAATGACTCCAGTCATAGGTATATGGATCTTCATGGGGCCTCTCAGGTTCCCAATCTTTTGATGCTTCTTCCTCTTTCCACTCAGATTTCTCCACTTCTTCCTGCAAAAGTGAGGAAATCCATTAAGTCAAAGTAATATCTTAAAAAGAGTGACTGAATGAGTCCGAATAGGAGTCGTTGAACTTTTCATAACGAATAGTAATAGGAGAATGAAAATGAACTGATATTGACAATTACCTCATTTTCACTGTTTCCATGAGGCAATTCTGCATCTTCATTACAATTCTGCTCCGTATCAGCAGTGGCCTGAGGTGATTCAAAGTCTCTGTTAGAGTTCTGTTCTGCTTCAGCTTGCAACTTCTCAATCACCAGTTCAAAATGGATATGATCTGTAAGGAAAGAAGTAATTACGTTATACTCTTAAAGACTGTAAGAATCCCATGCCCCTTAAAACTATTGGATGTGAAGCTTCCAATCTCAAATAGAAGTCCAAATAAAAAGATGTTTTAAGTTTATTAGGATTGTCTCTTCTGCATGCAAGGCAAGGAACTAATCTTTTCCTTTATGTATAGTATAACAATAATAAAAAATGCTTAGATAGTACTAAATAAACATAAAAAGCTTTCTATAAAACCAACAAATGATGCTATCTTATGCTGTTGTCAGTTATTGACGACCAAGAGCAGGTGCAGCAGCAGTACCAAAAGTAGGGGTGCACTTGTGTGTAGCACAGGAGTGAAACCAGCACGTCCCCAGGACAATAGATAGGGCCTTATTTGAATAAATGGAAACACATTGCTATTTATACGGCCACTCATATGCAAACGATCTCTCATAATTACAGAAACTGATCCTCATCAAATTTTGAATAGTCAAACTGACATGAGCCACCAGAATATGAATCACAGTGTTTGGCTAGCGAATTGAAGAAACTCCCATACTCGCCAGAAGGTAAATTTAGTCAAAGAGAATTTCATACAAGATAATAACAAATATGCAAAATTTCTAGTCTGAGGAATTGGTAGAACTAACAAAAGAATATTAGGAACATGCAAAGGAAGATCCTTTTGTTTTATTAGTAATGAGCTTGCAGTGATCTCGCCAACCCAGTGAACCACACATCTGTAAGAAACAAAGAACTGGGGAGCAGAATAAGGAAAGAAAAGGAAAAAAAAAAAGAAAGAAAGTAGGAGTCAGGATCCCGCTGCAGGAATGGCATCCTAGATACCTGTTCAGCCATTTGAATACCAATATTAGACACTTTCTCATGGATAATTCAACATTCAAATGAAGGTGTCACATTACTCATGGTGATGCTAAAAAAATCTATCAATTAATACATCTGTAAAAAGATTTTGATAATATTGTATAATGTATTAGTATTTATATTACTTAATAAACCCACAAAGTTCATGAATAATATGGATCAATACGAAGACATTAAAACCAGGTAAGAAGTTAAATAAGCAATAGGAATTATGAATAAAGAAGATACATCGATGTTTAGATTCTTAAGAGTCAAATAAATGAGTCCACCACATCTTTTGATAACCAACACCAAACTTCGAAAAGAATGGAACGGTCATTCATTTATTAGAAGATGTTGATAATTTTACTTCCAATATCTACCAGCCAAAAACAGTTAACAGAAAAACTTAAGTCCAGGCATACCAATATTAGACACTTTCTCATGGATAATTCAACATTCAAATGAAGGTGTCACATTACTCATGGTGATGCTCAAAAAATCTATCAACTAATATCTGTAAAAAGATTTTGATAATATTGTATAATGTATTAGTATTTATATTGCTTAATAAACCCACAAAGTTCATGAATAATATGGATCAATACGAAGACATTAAAACCAGGTAAGAAGTTAAATAAGCAATAGGAATTATGAATAAAGAAGATACATCGATGTTTAGATTCTTAAGAGTCAAATAAATGAGTCCACCACATCTTTGAAACCACCACCGAACTTCAAAAAGAATGGAACGGTCATTCATTTATTAGAAGATGTTGATAATTTTACTTCCAATATCTACCCGCCAAAAACAGTTAACAGAAAAACTTAAGTCCAGGCATAGGAGAAGTAATTAAACTTGAAGATGTTCTCTTTAAACTTCTCATATTGTTAAAATGAGAACAAGAAATTCTAAAGCTTCACTGCAGCTTCCAGGACAGGAAGTGGGGTCTCACAGAAGAAAACTTGCCTACCAAAACTTAACATACAATACATATTTTTGTTATTTTTAGACAATACGTTGTATATGCTACAATCACAGCCAACTATTAGCTCCTGCTTTTTCTTTACATAGCTTCTCATTACAAACATATTGAGTAGGTTTTCAGATATTGGTCACATAAAAGGGCAGCCCCAGTGCACGAAACTCCAGCGTATGAGGGGTCCGGGGACGAGGCGGACCACAAAGGCCTATAGTACACAGCCTTACCTTGTATTTTTGCAAGAGGCTGTTTCCACGCCTTGAACCCGTGACCTCAAGTTCACACAACCACAACTTTTACCGTTGCGCCAAGGCTCCCCTTCTTTACATACTGGTCGCATACCCTTCTGAAAATAACACGCACAGCGGCCCAGTGAACTAGTTTGGAAAATGTGTGTATGATACATGGAATCAAAGCATTTACTGAGACCAAAAGAAAAGTGCAAACATTAAATGGTCCTGTCAAATAATAGGACAGTACCTTTGGAACGATGAGTTAGAGCATCGGTCAGCTGCAAAGGATGTTTGCGTTCTTCAGCCTTATATTTCAGTTTTACTTGATGACGTGTTCGACCAGGAAATAGCTGCTGTATCATTGCAAAATCTGTCCCGAACTGCCGAATAGCCTGAACCACTGATATAATCAGAATGGAAGTTGCATTTACCAGATATTTTAGCTACGACAGCTCACTATAGGTACTGGGTTCAAAAGTTTCTGGAGAACTGTGGTCAGTACTCCATTTTGAAGGATAAGGGTTTCTGTATTCATGAATATGATGGTACCAAAACCTAATATCAAATATTGGAGTAAAGAGTTTGATGGCCCTGTTAAGGGGAAGAAATTAAGAATGCTTTCTTAACTAGTTGTCCAGGTCGACTAGAGAAATGTGCTTTCCATCAGAAGAATAGTCTCCTAAATGAAGCTAAAGAGGAGTTTAAACATTTTCTCCTAAAGAAAAATTAGCTCAAGAAAGTTGAATACTCTTTGGATAAGAGGGGAGAAAAGCGAACAAGCAAAATCTGCTGCACCAAAGTTGTTAGAAGAAAGTGAAAAGATTATCTTAAGTATGACATTTTTGGGGAAGGGCCTATGTACGAAGTCTGGGAGATAACGGTTTGGATCTCCAAGCATTTTGGCCCCACATTTATTTTTATCTACAAAAGCAAATACTGGGTTTACACCCAAAAACAACAATTTCACAGAGATGAAAGCGATAATCTAACAGGTAAAGTTATAATTACCTTGTAGAATAGCTCTGTATCTGACTTTGACCATCTCTCTCTATGTGTCCTAACCATATATGTGTGATAATTCAGCATTTTTGGTTGTTCAACCCTATGATTTGCATGTTCATCCCTGTGATTTTCTTCTTCATCATGAGAGCTTAGATCTTGCATCGAAGCTGAGGGATTGTCATCATCAAATGGTGTATCACTCGGAACAGAGTTATCAGAACTGCAAAAGAAATTAAGAGAGATTGTGGTCAACAGGTTAAACATAACATCTAACTTATTTCTTATACCAAAGCATACGTGTTCTTGAGCAAGTATGCAGTGATGGTCGATGTTTCTCATCATGTTTGCACCTGAATTTCGTGATTGATTGAAAAGGCTACCAGGTTCAGAACATAGATGACAAAATATTTATTCCGAAAATACAAGTTAAAGGTGACATGAGTAGTACATTAAATATATTTGAAATTATCAAAAGAGCTTGCAGCAACATCAGGGTATGATATTTCCAACCCTTTGTCCGGCATTAGATCCACTGAATATTTGTGTTCCTAAAATAACATTGTTTTCAGGAAAGACAGTCAAAAGTTGGTGCAAATCCAGGAAATGGGGTTGGAAATAACATCTTCGCTCCCTCTCATCTAGAGATTCACTAAAACATACTGTTACTTAGAGAACACCTTGTAACAGTAAAGTGCAGACTGGAAAATTCTTCCATTTTAAGAAGGAAACAGCAGTCAACAGACACAAGTATCTAAAAGCATTTCTAGAAACTTGAATTAAGAAGAACTCATAATATGAATAAATTTCTGCAGTTGTTACCATTTTACTCAGAGCAAGTGGTCAAGAACTTAAAATTAAAATATGATGTATAGTGATTATATTTCCACCAGTTTTACTAAGCCAAAAGGTAACGGCCAATCCTCATTTATCTATGGACTATCTGAAAATTCTGGTAATATATCTTGAGAACATATGAATTTAGAAGTGAATCAGAGATAAGTTCCATTTCCACCAAATCCTTCTTGTAGTAACAGATCCCACCAAATGCCTTCAGAATCACATTGGAATTGCCGCAGTTTTTATACTGATAGAGTTCTTAAGATTATCACACCATCAATGTAGACAACCACAAATGGTGCATGGGGTCAACTGATCCCTAAGATTTCAATGTTGTTGTTAGACCAAAGAGCATAACCATATGCCTCTGGATGGTGAAAGCTGATTACATTCTCACGAATGCCTCCATGAAGATACTAGATATCTCTGCATCAACTCTGTTTTCTTGCCAACGAATGTGAGCCTGCCTCTCAAGTTAATTTGAGCTATATTTTGACTCAACAAGACTATTGGAAAAATCTCATTGCAGTTCAGAACAGTACACTGAATTACATGTACAACTTTTTGTGCTGTATGTTATTATAGGAAGGGTGCATTTCTGTAGAAAACTAAAGTTTCTCTGTGAGTTCACAGCCAGTTAGAATTTAAGTTTTTGCTAAAGAAAATAACTAATGCTGTTCTTGTCTGTAGTAGCACTTTATTGAAAAGGTTCAAGCTGTTTTCACTACCTGCAGATCTGCATTGCATTTTTGGGTCTGGGCTGAGAAAAACTAAATCAACTAAAAAGAGTCCCTGTGAGAGTCTTTGCTTTAAAGGAATGGAAGGAGTCCGCACCCCTTTTCCATGCATGGTAAAACTTTTTGTAGATATTAACCATTCATCATGTTTCAAAAATCGGTAATCTATGAGATGCATTTGGGACTATACTAACCACTTGTTTTGGGTCCTTGAAAAAATTAATAGAAATGGATGGCCATAATTTTTAACTTAAAAGAAACCTAGGCTATAAACATCCAATGGGCATGAAATTTGATCTCTAGCCTATCTAAGCCCTTGCCAACATGATTGATGACTTAGATATACAGAAAAGGCTTTTCCATGCATGAAAAAAAGGGTTTGATCTTCTTCCTCTTGAGTGTGGATTCCTATCGGGCCTCGCCAAAAGTATTCAACCTGCTTATCTCATTAATATGGCAGACTTCTTACAAAGCATGTTGAGAAAATGCAAGGGCGCCACAGTGGTCACAGTTTAATTCATGCATCTATTTATCAGTAATGACATTTAGATTTACGGAGAACTCCATTTTCTTCCACTGTACTTGGACTATTCAACTAGTAGTAAGACACCAATTAGAGATACTTCATGTGTATCAATCCTACGTGCGTAGATGGGCTCTTGTGAAATAAATAGTCTCTAATGAAGTAACAAGCACCTTCTGTCTGCATGGTCCTCCTAAAGATTAGACTTCACAAGCTATGTGAAGAGCCACATACTACCGTTTACAATCACTTGAAGAGAAACATCTAGAATAATCTTGCTTCAGGTTTAGTCCAAATCTTATTGAAAACATTTGGAAAACTTAAAGAGAGAGAGAGAGAGAGAGAGAGAGAGAGAGAGAGAGAGAGAGAGAGAGAGAGAGAGGTATTTTAGAAATTTCCAAATGTATTGAATGAGTTTCACATTTGGAGAAACGAGTTTCACATGTGCTATTAAGGTATTTGGAGTGATCATGGTATTTCTATTTTAGTTGAATTCAACAGAATATAAAACCATGGAGATCATTTTTCCAATGTCTACCATCTGGTTCAATAACCATTTATTCCCAGGAGTACTTGCGCAATCAATATGAATAAGCTATTACTACGAGTCCTATTGATGATCAAAAGGAATACCTTCCCAGTTAAGAGCTTTTATCTAAGAACTGTGGGGTTTTGATGCTGAAGAGGGTGCTCTTTAAGCAGGGTTAGCTCATAAATGAAAGCATAATATTTTTCAACCAATTAATCCGGAGTTATAAGAATTTCTTCTACAGCAATTATTCACTGATGGAGGCAATCTATGATAACAACCTAGATCTTCCATTATGTTCCTATCCGAAGAGCTGATGGTGACTGCACTCTTACTTCCCAAGGATTACCCTTCAATTTTGAACTCATTTGTTCTTGTTTTTGCTATTAGAGCCTGCATTTACAACTTCAGCATTGTTAACCTTTGAACCAGAACAAAGTCCTTACTCTAGACCACTGGATTCATTTGTAGAGAATCATCTAATGCATGTTCTATGTGCTCTGAGGACTCAGACGATGGGTCACTTGCTGATTTGCTGAAGGTTTTAGATAGTAAAATCATCTATCCTTTCAGAGATCAAGGTGGAGTAGCATGCGTGAGCCTCTGGCAGAACCACGAGTTCTTGGACAGATTTCCAGAGGTAGCAGGATTAGGTTGTTTGGAGCTTATTTTTCCTCACACTGTTCTGGTTCATCTGAATGGAAAAGAACAGATTCTTTGCTTTATGGCTTTTCTGCTCATACTTATAACCGTATTGTATGGTTCTCCTGCTACGAAGCGCTTCAAAACAACTATGCCAGAGATCAGGGGAAAGTTGGGATACCAGTGTGACTGTATCTCTCAGTCATCTCCTATACATCACCAGGTGCCTCTTCTGAGGATGACTAAAATGAATTTTAATTGGGCATGTACTGTTGATCAATGGCTGGCCAAAATAGGTGGTATTGTTAGAAGCCTTGTGGATGCTGATGGGTTAGTCAAAGATCAAGGGTCCCATTTTTATCTGATACTGTTTATGGACGTGCTTTTTCTGTTAGCTGCATCTCTGTGTTGGCCATGGTATGTCATGATGCCACTTCTTCTGCTTCCTGCTTTTGCTTTAATGAAGTTTCTGTATCATTCGGGGAAAAAAAGGAAAAAGAAAAAGAATGCGAGGTTGCAAAGAAAGAACTTAAATAGTATAAAGAACCAAATTATAGAAAACTAGAAAGACTGAGGAGAGTATTATGACTTACAGATGTATGGGGTTCTGATATTCAAACATACAATTCCCTTCTCTAAAGCAAAAATGTCAACCACAGAACAGGAGGCAAAATTGCTAATGGGATCTTTCATACAAAGTCTTTTGTTTTTCAAAGTTCATTTTAGAACAAAAGTTGAAGAGAACATATCGAAGGAATAATGCATGAATGTGGGATACAAGGGTGATGGATTATTTTTTGCTTTTAGAATCATACCTTCTCGTGGCTGCAGCTCTCCTTTTCAACACCAAAAATGTTTACTTGGTTAAAAGTGGATGTTGTTGTCTCTTTTCTTTCTGTTGCTGAGCAAGATATTCAGTTGATATGTCATAGATACTGGGTACTATAGGCCCGTTGGCACAATGGTTGGGTTATGGCCATGTGACCTGGAGGTCATGGATTCGAGGTGTGGAAACGGCCTCTTGCAAAATGCAAGGTAAGGCTGTCTACTAGAGGCCCATTGTGGTCCCGCCCTTTCCCGGACCCTGCATATGCAGGAGCTTTGTGCACCGGGCTGTCCTTTTTTCTTTTTTTCTTTTTTTTGTATGTATGTATGTATGTATATAATTGCTTGTCCTCATAGTGTGAGTGTGGGTCCATAGATACATAGATGTGTATGTGTGTGTGTGAGTCTATAGTGTGGACAATGTTGATTCATAATAATAATAATAATAAAGGGTAGGGAATATTGCTCCTTCTAGTGGCAACACATGGAGGCTACAAAAGACCTGATCAATGAATCTGTCCAATGACAAAGTTAATGAAAGAACTTTGGTAATGAAAAACCATCAGTTTATAAACTAATACAGCATTATTCAGAACATAATCCCCACTGAACTTGGTTTTTCATGAAGAAAGCAAACATGTGGAACTGAGAGTAATCTGAAATCAGCAACTGATCACAAAAAACAGGAAAAGCTTTATGCATTTGAAGCAAGAATCAGTTAGCAAGTGTAACAAGTGAACTTATAAAGACGTATCAGCATTTCTCAAGAGAACTGGGAATGGAATACTAACATTCCCCAGCTTAAGTGTAAGTAGATGATTCCATTTCATAAATGCCGAGCTAGCAATTCCTTAGATTTCAAGGGTTTGAGATCAATTACCTATGATGTGTATCATCAATCCAAATAGAGTCAATAGTAAGCTTGTCTAGGATGTAATATGGTGCATTAAACATATCTTGGAGATTCCTTTTCAATAAGCAACTGAAATACCAAAAATAAGTACCCATTTGCATGGATGTGATAGTGATCAGATTTCTTTTCCAACAGTTCATTTTTATCAGATTGTACTAATAAAAAACATTTAGATTGTACTTTTATATGATTATTGTTGTTGCTATTATATATTTAGTAGTTAATGAGATTATTTTGTTTATTTAGATCATATTATTTGGATTAGCATAAACCCAGAGCTATTGCCAATCCAAAAGGATTAATTTCCGCATCAGCAATACATATAAAACTTAAAAGACCAAAAGAATTGTATAAATAGAAGTTCATTCAAATTGACAGTCCTGCATACAACTGTAGGCACCTTTGATTAGGAAAAGACTTCTTCTGAGCTGCTGCTTCTTTTTTCTGCAGGTGGTACAACACAGTCAGCAAGATAATAAATAGCAAACACAATTACATTACTTCCACCAAAATGAACTTATCCAAATCAAAGAGAAACAGAAGAAACAATGATGAAGCACCATCAGGATGATTATTTGCTTTACAATTTTATCCAATGGATAGAAGCAGAAAGTTCACCATTTTCCGTTCCTTCATCTCTGCAAGTATAATTAGGTCCTTCAACATCAACTTTTCTGGTTCAGTCTCTAGCTCTGGATTTTCCAGTAACATCTTGCTCACTAGCAAAATAACGAAGTGGGATCAAATGTGAAGAATACCACATTGTAGCATTCTAACAAAAAGAGCAACAGTTCAACAAAACTCAAAATTTGGAGATGCAGCTACCTTGCCTTTTATTTCGTCGAGTTGAATGAGGGAACTTCTTTGGAGGGGACTTTTTGGTTACAGGATCAGGCTCTTCAGATGGCTTTTTAGCTCTCCGAACAGGTTTATCATTTCCAGATGCAGGCCTCTTGGGTTTTCTTCGTGCCCTCTTATGCTTGGTTGAATCATCACCAATATAATCATCATCATAGCTAATGTCTCTATCCATTTCCAAATCACCAGAGCTTTCAGAAGTCTCATCTTCAATTTCATGAACAGGTCTCTGAACGTCCATCCTCTTTCTAAGTTGTCTTGATGACTTATGAGCTTCATTCTCTCCACATTTTACAGCAACAGGTATGTCATTGAGTACCACTGGAGACGTTCCTTCAACACTTCCACTCTGATCCTTTCTGGTCTCTTCAGATTCTGTTGGAGGTTTTCTTTTTCTACTTTTTGAACTCTGACAGACGAAATTTACACAAAACAAAAAAGAAACAATCAGATTAACAGATACTATCATCAATCCTCTTTAGGTATAATTAACTAAATAAATGGATGTTATGGAGATCCATGAAACTCACCCTTCTTGATGATGTTCTAGGAACAGTCTGCAAATCCTGTTGGCTGGCAGATACTTCAGATTCCAAATTAGGAGCCCCAGCATCACATCCTGGCCCTATTGGTGCAAAATCATGAGAGTGCAAGGTTGAGGCATCAACAAAAGCATCAGCCAGAGTGGAGTGAGTTGGACTCAACTCCATCTGTCCTGTCTCAGAAGGAAGGCTCTGAGCATCTACTGGAAAAGAATCCTGTTCCATGGCATCAGGAGCAATGACAGAACAGGCTGGCTTTACAGTTATGGTTTGTTCTTTTGGTTTGGGCCGGAATTTACCCACTCCCTGAACTCGCATCAGCATAGATCCAGAACTTAACATAGAAATTAACACGACAGAAAATTTGTTAGCTAGCTGAGAGCAGGTATTTACCAGTAGTAACAGACTGAAAAGGGATACGATCAAGAGTTCCCAAACTGGAAAGGTCCATAGTTTCCTGAAAGCAAACAAAATCTCTACTTAATCCAAGAAAAATCAAAATGCAATTTCTAGTATGAACTTACAATACTCACCTCTTTTCTCAAGTCTCTATTATTCAGACAAGAATCTTGATTTGCACCATAAACATCTGTTTCTGAATGTGCAATGTCCGGCTGATTCAGATACCCATGTGCTAGAAAAGATGGTGAGCAAGGCTCCACAAATGCAGAATTGCAAGGTGCAGTGGTTGAACACTGGACAGAAGCACTAGTTGGAAAGGCAGAACTAGTTAGGCTGTCCTCTGATACCCAAATTTGAGAAGGGATCTGAGGATCAGGTGGAAGAACCAAATCCACTGCCACAGGAAGCATAGAGGAAACTGAAATTGCTCTTTTGTTTTTCCATTGAACAGTTGGCTTGGGTTGTAATTTACCAACTGCCCAGCCTGCACAGAAATCCACTTAGAAGACATCACCAGGAAACTGCAAGTGAAGGTTTGATATGGTAGGATCACTACTTACCACTAGTGGTGGTGGGCTCAGAAAGAATATCATCAAATGATTCCGAGCTAGATACAGCTGCTGCCTGAAAAAAAGAAAAAAGAAAAAGAAAAAAAAAAAGTTCATACAAGATTAAAAAGCACAGCCTAGTGCACAAAGTTCCCACATATGCAGGGTGTGGGGAAGGGGTGAACACAAGGGTCTATAGCATGCAACCTTACCTTGCATTTTTGCAAAAGGCTATTTCCACATCAAACAAGATGGACCAAAAATCGGGGATTTTTACCTCTTGTCTCGATGTGCCTGCATTCTTCATATTTTTGTAATTGTCAATGACTGGAGATTCTGAATGTGAAGCTTCTGATGGATCTATCAGCTCTTGGTTAGAAAGAGGTTCAGAGTAAGGGTCCACGGCTGCAGAACTACACTTTGTGATGATTGAAGAGTTAATAGAAGGAAATGATGGAAACTTAGGTCCATCCTCCAACCATTTAACTTCCAAAGACTGGCCTAGATGATCCAACTTATCATGAACAGAATCTGCAATACCAATGATTACAGAGTACGACACTGTGAGATGTTAGGTTGCATATAGCCTTACTTCCAACATAACACATTGGCCGCTCATTCCGGCAAACAATTTAAGAGAAAATTAATCCAAGAAGACTAGATTCATGACTTACCAGAATTCCACTGATTAGCTGAAGAAATAAAGCAAATAAACATAGCAAGAAAATAAAGTCTGAGTTTTGGGAAAGTTATTACTAACCTGTTGCGACAGAATCCTTCAGGAGGTCATTGTCAAGAGACTTCAAGCTATAAGAAACCATATCTGCCTGAAACAAAGAAGTCATTACTATAGGAACAAAACGAAAAAAGAAACAATGTCCAAAGACTAACTATTTACCTCTATTCGTGATTTTTGGAGAGAGATTTGCAGATCTCCATCATCAATAGATGTAGCCTCCGTGCAGTTCACAGGCTCTTGGGTCATGAGAAGTTCCCCAGAAGCCTCTGCTGGAGCTGTAGAACAAGACCTTATGGAAGAAGAACTAACAAAAGAGATGGCAGATGTAGTTGAATGCTTCTCCAGGCATTTAGCTTCCGTAGCATGGAGAAGATTAAACGAAGAAGAAACACATTTCGTACAATCATCAGCAAGAGGAGGTTGAATGATGGGCTTTTCATTTTTTGCCCGGAGTTTGGCCCTTGGTCGGAATTTACCTGGCATCCCAACTGCAATAGAGATATACATGCCACTCAGTCCAGATAGAAACAAAAAGAATTACTACAAGGAAAACATAACCCCTGCTGGTATAGATACATACCTGCATTTTTGGCAGGCCGAAGAAGAATATCATCAAGAATATCCAAACCATAAGCCCCAGGCTCCATCTTCAAGAAAGCTGAAAGCATGTCAATTAAAAACCATCTTCTGATTTAGAAAAACAAAATGCTTAAGAACTATTCAGTTCTGAAATGACTTTAACAGATGTAAGACAATTGCAAAAGTCAAGTTTGCTATGAAGAGTTGCAGAGACAAATCAGGAATAAAGCAACAAATTACAGTTTCGACAAAGCAACAAGTTCAAGAAACTACATATCTCAAATCTAGACAACAAAAGATATACAAAATATAAGTTATTAGATGAGTGGAAGTGCAACTGCTCAATCTGCAAAGTTTCTATCTTAAAAAGAAAAAACAAATTTATTGCATGTGCAACTTCAAAGATTGGATGCTTTTGAGAGGTATCAGATACTGAACTGAAAACGTGTATTAACTAATGAGAACATGACAGATCATTCTCCGAATGATCTAAATTTTTGTTATTTCTTGTTAGGTAAATACAGATAGAACACCTAGCGACAACAAAATTCTTGACAGGGCAGATTTCTTGCTTGCTACTCATACAATACTGTTGGGATGGGAAGCAGACAAGCTCCAATTTATAGAACCAAACACAGAGAATCATTCTAGCAATGCAACCCGAGCTACTCTCTAGTATGGAAAAACCTCAGAAACATAAAGCACTATCAAAAGCATTGACTAAGGACTCAGGATCTGCTGACCAACTATCGTCGCTATCCACTAATTTTATATATGAAAAAGATCACAACTGATCCTGTTTCATTTTACCACAGCCACAAAACCTAGGTAATCAGATGTGTGTCTCAATTTCTGAATGGTTTTGTTGGATTTTAAACAACTGTAACAGCAAGCTAAAATGTAAAATGATGGAAGCAGTGCCATTACACCACTAATGAATGCAGATCATTTCTTTTTACAACATGTTAAAATAATTAACTTGTTATTCTGACCAATTTCTAGAACTAAACTGGTTTTTCTTAGATTTTAGTGACTTATTAGATTTAATCTAAAACACACATCATGGCAGACAGGCTGAGTTTAAATTAAAGAGTTTGCTGTAGGAAAATGATATGGATAACCAGCCATTAACTATTACCAGAAACAATAAATAAAAAATGGACCAGTCATTATCATCTTCATCTCGTCCTCTCTATCTTGTCACCACCACCATTTCTTCTCTTCCATCATTTCAGTTTTTGTATTTGTTAGTCAGTGAACGAAGATATATCTCAATCCCAAATGTCCTTAAATCATATAACATATATCTCATGCAATACCATGCATTTCTTTAACTCATCTCAAAACATGGGATTAATGTATTTCAAGTATAATCATTTCTTTCAAAAACACTCAACTACATATAATTGAATGAGCAACATCATTTTTATTTTTCATATAAAAGTATGCATCATGGTTATGAAGATACATACATACATACATACATACATACATACATATATATGTGTGTGTGTGTGTGTGTATAACTCACATGCCTCATTTGCAAATGTTGCATTGTTTAAAAGCTAAAACAATGTAATATGAAGAGATATAAGTTTCATAATAGTTAAGAAGTCTCAAATAGAAAACATGATAATCAAATGATTTGATAATTTAAAATCCACATATTTTAGTAAGCCTGATGGCATAGTTAAAATCTCATTAGCAAACAGATGTTAAAACCACCTACCTCTCTTGTCGTGCTTCACAATTTAATTATATCCCTTCTTCCACTCACTTTTCTATTGAAGTTACAAAGTTCTTGTCAATGTTGAATCATAAATTAATAACTACATAAGAAATCTGTTTTAATCAAAGTCTAACAATTTAGGTCATCATAAACCATTTACCATTGATCATATATTACATAGAGGAATACTATGTAGTTAAAGGCACGAGGCACAAAGGGGTGCGCCTGGAGCCTGAGGTGCAAAAATTATATTTGTCATAATTAAAAAATAGCTAAAAATGCTAAAAATTAGCTAAAAATCATTAATAAATTCTTTAAAAAACATGAAAAATACAGCATACATGAAGACACAAGCATGGGAAAGCTATATATGTATATAAGAATAGGTATTAACTAATAAATAAAAATAAAACAATTTTTTTCTAATTTTCGTAAGTTTTATTTTCGGAAAAATTGAACAAAATAACACTACAATGCAAAAAAAAAAAGCATGAAAAGTACATCATACATGAAGATACAAGCATGAGTAAGCTATATATGTGGATAAGAATAGGTATTAACTAATAAATATAAAAAAGAACAATTTTTTCCTAATTTTTGTAACTTTTTTTTTTGGAAAAATTAAAAAAATAACCCTAAATTACAAAAAAAAAGATGAAAAAATTATCACACACGAAGACACAAGCATGGGAAAGCTATATATGTGGATAGAAATATGTTTCAATGAAGAAATACAAAAAAACGACGACTTTTTTTATTTCTGTAACTGATTTTTTTGGGAAAACAGTAAAAAACCTAAAAACAAACTCAAATCTACAGCAAAGAAGTATAAAATTCAAATGGAATGTTTTCTTATACATATAGAACTAAAACCCATCAAGATCTATGGAAAATAGTTAACAAAAAACAAAAAATTTGAAAAAACGGTACTGGTTTTTACGTTTTTTACAGAAACCGTATACAGATTGTAAAATTCATAAATCCATACCTTTTTCTGCTTTGATCTGTGAAAGATCGAAGATGAGTGATCGTTTTCACCTTCTCATGAGGTTGGAAGATTGAAATAAGGGTTGGAAGGTGAAAAACGAAAAAAAAAAAACGAGTTTTATAAGTTACCGGATTAAGTCGTCTGCGCCTGAAATGGGCGCCCAGGCGCACCCAGGCTCGCGCCTAGGCGACAGCGCCTCATTTACTCTGCGCCTGGCCCCCTTCCAGGCGCTTAACTGTCAGCTAGTGCCTAAACGTGCCTTTAACTACATAGTGGTTAGGGACTTACTATTTTTCCTTCGATATTTTACTAGGTCAAGTCTAGTTAAAAGTGTACAAAATTTTAACTAGAATATTTTTTAACAAGTCTATTAAACATGATTAAAATTTGTCAAAAAATTACTTTTTGATGTCCGAACTAGTAAGTAGAGCTGGAATCCCCTAAAAATAGTAATGTCTAAATTACTATTTCCCCCTTTTTGTCATCCAATTTCTTGATTGTAACTCTCATGGAGATGTTAATTATTAAATTAGGAATATAGAAGCATAATTTTCAAAGTAAAATATATCTGGCAAGCATGTTAAAAACATTGAAGAATTCAATAGTGTACAATCAGGGAGGTAGTAAAACACATGGTATGAAACATGAAGGAAACAATGGTTCTTCTCACTAGAAATAGTATATTTCATTGGTATGGAATAAAGTTAAAAAAATATTAGAACATGAGAAAATCACTACTAAAACTTTATCATACCACAAATTTGAATATAAAAGAAAATATGGTTGTTCTGTCATGAAAAGAATGAAGTTTTCTTTGAAAAGGTATTTAAGAAAAGTCTTAGAAAATCCTGATGTAGGAGTTTTGCCACCCTACCTACTTTCTCTTCTTTTTTTCCTCCTTCTTCTTCCCTTCTCCTCTAGTTTTTCCTTCATGTTTCCCACATTTTTCATAGCTTTAATTCTAGACTTCCTCTCTTTCCCTAAATCTCCTTTCCTATGGCAATTCCACATTGGCTGGACCTATGTAGTTAAAGGTGCGCCTAGGCACTAGTCAACAGTTAAGTGCTTGGGAGGGGACCAGGCACAGAGTATATGAGGCGCGCTTGCCTCGGCGAGCGCCTGGGTGTTCCTGGGCGCCCCTTTCAAGCACGCCTCCGACTCCAAGAGCAGACGACTTAATCCGGGAACTTATAAAACTCTTTCTTTTTTTTTTTCGTTTTTCACCTTCCAACCCTAATTTCAATCTTCCAACCTCCTAAGAAGGTGAAAACAACCATTCCTTTTCAATCTTTCACAAATCTAAGTAAAAAAAGGCATGGATTTATGAATTTTACAATGTGTATACAGTTTCTGTAAAAAACGTAAAAACCAATACCGTTTTTTCAAATTCTTTGTTTTTTGTTAACTATTTTCCATAGATCTTGATGGGTTTTAGTTCTATATGTATAAGAAAACATTCTATTTGAGTTTTATACTTCTTTGCTCTAGATTTGAGTTTGTTTTTAGGTTTTTTACTGTTTTTCCAAAAAAATCAATTACAAAAATAAAAAAAAAGTCTTCGTTTTTTTGTATTTCTTTATTGAAACGTATTTCTATCCACATATATAGCTTTCCCATGCTTGTGTCTTCGTGTGTGATAATTTTTTCATCTTTTTTTTGTAATTTAGGGTTATTTTTTTAATTTTTTTGAAAAAAAAAAGTTACAAAAATTAGGAAAAAATTGTTCTTTTTTATATTTATTAGTTAATACCTATTCTTATCTACATATATAGCTCACTCATGCTTGTATCTTCATGTATGATGTACTTTTCATGCTTTTTTTGCATTGTAGTGTTACCTTGTTCAATTTTTCCGAAAATAAAACTTACGAAAACTAGAAAAAAATTGTTTTATTTATATTTATTAGTTAATACCTATTATTATATACATATATAGCTTTCCCATGCTTGTGTCTTCATGTATGTTGTATTTTTCATGCTTTTTTTGTATTGTAGTGTTATTTTGTTCAATTTTTTTCCAAAATAAAACTTACAAAAATTAGAAAAAAATATTGTTTTATTTATATTTATTAGTTAATACCTACTCTTATATACATATATAGCTTTCCCATGCTTGTGTCTTCATGTATGCTATATTTTTCATGCTTTTTAAGAATTTATTAATGATTTTTAGCTAATTTTTAATTATAAAAAATATAATTTTGCGCCTCAAGCTCTAGGCGCTCGCCTAGGCACCCCAGGCTCCAGCGCACCCCTTTGCGCCTCAGTGCGCCTTGCACCTTTAACTACATAGGGCTAGACTACATGGTTGGCTTAAATGACTCTTTTAGCTTGGCTTCATAGCTCAATCCCTTGGCTTGAGTTTCTTGAATGATTGGCTTGAATTACTTAGCTTGTTACCTTCTCTCATTGCTTATATGGCTAAGGCGGCTTGAATGACTCCCATGCAAAGGTAGTGGAATTGCATGGTTTTCATCATGGGTCCACTTTGATCACCTATTGGCTCTGTTAATTGAATCTATTGCTTGATCTTAGCCTCGTGTTATATTGGATTGATGATTCTTAGGCTTTGACTCAATCTTTTAATCTTGATCTTCAATTTTCATCCTAATTTATCTCGACTGTTGGATCACCATCTCACTTCCTATAAAAAGTAAAGACCTCTAATTAAATCCTAAAAAATATGATTAATCATATATTTACCTCAGATTAGCCTCTAGACCTATAAATATCAAACTTTTGGGTTATTAGGTCAAATATGTTTGTATTATGAATTTTGGTCAAAAACCTAATTTACTTGTGTAAGTTGTAATGTATGGGTAACTAATTGGGTAGTTTTTATGTAAAATTAGACACTTATCACACCTCCCAACTAGCATTTTGCTAGTTAGAAGAAAAATATGTAAAAAAATTATTTTACAAAAAATAGGTACAAAGCATCATATCCATAGGTACTCATGAGTGCATTTAGCATATACAACAAGCCCTTAAACCCTTAGGTTTGTGACGCCCCGAGTTTTTTATGAAAATTTTTCGCGATTATTTCAAAAGATGGCGCGCCTCTAAATTTTAAAATATAAAAATAGCAGAAGGTTTTTCTTTGAAATTTATTTTTTCAAAAACCTGGATGTCACCTTCATGCTCACACTATACATATATATATAGCTTTCTAGAAGATAGAAATTTATTTCTAAAAACAGGACCCATCCAGTGGTTCACTTGTATAACCCCTATAACATTATATTAAATGTCCAATATCACAATTCAAATGACTAACTATACAATACAAAAGCTTTAAATAAAATGTATAGCTGTGCGCAGAAGTATGGTTCCTGGATTCTTTTTTGTTGTGTACATCTTCTCCTGACTTTCTATATCTGAGATATTGTAAACATAAAACATTTACAATATCTCAGCAAGCTATGCTTGGTAGGGGAGTTTAAGAAACATGCTAAATCTTAAGATACATTAATTATTCAATAATAATTAGAATGTTCACTTCCATAGCAATTAGGTTAAATTGAATTTATAATATGTTTCATATCTGAATAACCCATTTGTAAGCCAAATATCTACATGTTTTCATCATTATTAATAATTCCATTGATAAATCAGATATCTTTACTTATCATTTATCATCAAATAAATACTTCAATTCCATGAACCATTACTCTACATACAATTCTACCCATTCACTAACCCATATGAAAACATATATGAAACTACTCCCTCAATCATATTAATATAACAATAATACACATATATGAAAATTGTTAAAGGACATACAAAATTATGAATATAATCAACGTCACCTAATTTGCATTCCCAAACTATACTAGGTTTCAAAATTATACCCCTCATCATGTGAGGTTCATAATTATCCAGCAACTACTAGTATATCAATATAATCCTCATGCCCTTCACTATACGGGGTCAACAATCCTCCAGCTATTGCTGGAAAAAAGATGCAAGGCATATCATCATGCAGTATTATATAAAGCATCTCATAATGCGATCATATATGCATGTCTCGTGGCAGAATGTACAACGAATACAATATTGTCCTCTTTGGGTCCCTCACAACTGCCTAACCACGTCTTTTGAGTACTCCAGTGTCTTTTGGCAACCCTCAAGGATATGCACCATAGTGCATCAAATATAAGGACTACTATACATGCAATCAGAATCTGTACAGTGCCCGGATAACTGCTCAATAATCCACTTATACCATCCTTTGTGGAAATCACAATATCCATGTCCACATAGGGAGGACCATGGCTGTCACAGTGGCGGCCTTCCCATGATTAACCCACAGACTTTTTGCAACACATAGCGCATTGTATCCATAACATAATAAATTTCGAAGAGTGGGTAGCCAAACCCTCATAACTCTCCTAGCATAACATCCCCAAGCCTACGCCTGTCTAAAACAAAACTCTCAGGTCTCCATGCCTGAATGTAAAATAATCATAATAGCAGGCAATTCGCCTGTTTATATATTTCATAACAAGAATAATATCCTCACTTATTTGGTGATAACCCACCAAGGATGCATCCTATAACTTAGACTCATACATCATCAATACTGACATGGTACCCATGTACTATAAACATAATTTCACAATTCACATACATGATGTACAAGGCATAAGCATCAATTATAACATACAATTCTTTTAATTAACATTATTTTAATTTAAAGCATATCAAATATCAATCATATAATTAGAAATAAGATCATGTTAGAACATGCATCTTATTATTTAGACATGCTGTCTTAAATTTTCACCTACCTTATGCGACACGTTCACTGGATTCCACTAGCTTTAATTGCACTCTTCTTCACAATTGACTCCACGTGCTTTAATCTCAACTGGTGCTCATCTAGGCTCACAGGTGTACCTCAAGATCCATTTAATTGATTGCCTAATTTGTAGGTTTTGTTGTCAATCTACCAATCAAAGGCTCTGATTGTGTTCAACGATTGGATCTCTGCAAATTTGCATGGATTAGAAGCCAGACAGAGATAATTGGTGTATAATGGCATCAGGGAGCACCTTGCTTGCTGGTGGCCTTCTCAAGTGGCAAGCGAGAGGGAGAAGAGCAAGGGCGTGTGTGACTAGCGCAACCTACGTGTCAGGCTGCGTTTGTTAGAGAAAAACAATAGGAGACCGAGAGGGAGGGAAGATGAGAGATAGGGTAGGGTTTTTGGTGGTGACTAGTGGCCCCTGACACTGACGTCTCCTGGGACTGGAAATGAGACGAGCATAGAGAAGGAAGAATAGTGGGGGGTTTTCATGTGGCCGACTGGAGGGAAAATCATCAGTGCAAGAAAGGGGAAGAAGGGGTTTTCAGGGTGCTGTTAGTGGTCGGCCAGATCTGAAATCAAGATTTCGACACTACTTTTCCAAAACAAAAACACATAAGAACCCACAATCGGAAAGTAGAACATATGCTAATCGATCAATGCCCATTTTTAAGAATGTAATAACAAGATTTGACTGCTCATGGCAAAGAATTAAATCAATCATCAAAAACCAGAAAAATGCATACCTATATTTGAATCATCTGAAAACAACGCTATTTGTCGTCATTGTTGTTGGAGAACTCCATCTTTTCCTGTGACACAAAAATCCTTGCCCAGCTCTTTGGATCCTACATGACTGGGTTTTACCCACTCATAGATCTCCATACTCCTCTTCTTCTTCTTCTTTTCCTTCTTTCCTTTCTTTGTCGAGTTTTGGGACCAGACTTAGGTCTGTTCCACGATTCTTTTTTTAAGGGGGGGTGCAAGGAAGCTCGCCGATGGAAGATTAGAGCAAGGGGAAGGTCGCCATGCTGATGGAAGATTCGAGTAGGGCAAAAGCCCTAGGTTTTGCGGAGAGAGAGAGAGAGAGAGAGAGAGAGAGAGAGAGAGAGAGAGAGAGAGAGAGAGAGAGAGAGAGAGAGAGAGAGAGTAGACCCAACATTTCGTCGGGTTTGCAACATGAGGGGGGTGCCAATATCAATTTGGCGCCCTCCCGTTAAGTTGTGTGTGCTTTGTTTGTTTTTTTCTTCTTTTAATTACCACCAAAGGCCCATAACTTCTTCATACGGGCTCTGTTTTCACCATTCTTTGGCTTGTTGGATTCCGTTTTCTGAGCACTATCTAATGATTTTATTACTTCCAAATTATACTTCTATAAAAGGATATACCTCTTGAAAACTCATAACCTGATCATGGAATAGTGAAATTTTGGGGTTGTTACAAGGTTAACCCTACTTAATGAGTTTGGCCTCGTGAGGGTTTATAATGAATATACTCGTAAAATTTTATAACGTTGAGTCTCCTATTTTATCTCAAAGAATCCTCATTCGTTAAAACTCTATAATTTTTCACAACTTAATGGAGAGGATTGATAATTTTACAAATTATACACACATTAAAGACATTTTATTCTAATTATTTCTTGGAGTGCATGTGTATGTATAACCACATAAGTCATAACTTCTAATTAGATATACTTAAATTTCATTAGAAATATGTTTTTATCTCAATTTCTCTCAGGTATACTCTTAGAAAGTGAAGCTCTCAGATAGGGACTAAACATATTTCTCTCATCATGTAACCGGATCCAATAAGGTAATGGTTCACATAAATTTTTAAATGCTAAAGAGATAAAGAAAACTAGTCCATAAGTGTGGATGTTATTACCAAGAATAGCAAAGGTCTTTTACCTTAATTCCTTCTTTTTATATCCTCATTAAGGCTATGCTCCACCTAACATCTATAGGTCTTTAACTAGGACAAAATGTAGGCTTGAGACAGGCTCAGAAAAAGAAGGGTATAAGGATTTCAAAGGTTTAAAATTGAGTAGAGGTCTTCTATTTGATTGTTGGATAATTGATCCTTAGCTATACTAAAGTGAATTCTTTTTTTGGACTCTTTTCTTTTCTTTAAATTCTTCTCATCTTTTTCTGATATATCTTTCTTTTGACTTCTTTCTTTCTTTTGTCTGCTTTACAAGAAAGACTTCTAATGTTTTTTCACTTCTTTAACTTTTTGTCATTTTTTAACTTTTTAAATAACTCTACTCAATTTTAAAATGGGTAATGGTTTTATTTTTTTTGGCTTATTCTAGGTTAAGGTAATTGGGATTGAGAAAGAAAAGGGCTTAATAATAGGCTTAAGGGGCTAACTAGTGGTATACTATATTGGGTAGGTTTTATGTCTCTAGGCTGAACAATAATGACCTATATCATTTCCTAGGTTTTCTAAAGCCTATTAGAGTCAATAAATTTCTAGAAAAAAAAATATTACTCCTATTTATTCTTGATAGTTAACCAAAATAAGGATAACAGGATCATATTAAGTTATGTATGCTGAAGAAACTATGGAATTACTTATAACTATCTAAAATAAGATAGTCACTTAACTCATTGGATTATAGGTCTCTACTAATTTTCCTTAAGGCCTCTAAGTCATACCTCTTTATTAATCTTGACTATATGTTATGTGTAAATTTTTTTTGAGAGTTAACCTTCATAAAATGCTTTAACATATGAGTAATATGCAAAAACTAGCTATATACACTTCCATTAAGAGGTCAAAATAGTAGAATTACTAAGTTTTAAAATTCCAGTTCTCATCACAGTAAGGGAATTATTCCTTAAAAACAATTTTTTAAAGAAAATTTAGAAAAATAAAAAAATCTCTATGTATATCTACAATTCCCAATTTGAATGGAACATTGTCCCCAATGTTTGAAAACATATGACTCTATATGAAAATGAAAAGATGTAAAAAACTGTTTTTTGAAAAACAGCTGGGTTAGCTCCTAAGTAGCATTAAGTTTTGTCTTCGGCCAAATGTAATGATGAGTGCAAGGATAATGATCTGCAACTATTCCTTCAAAAGTCTAAGTTGGGTCCTTATAATGAGGTTTCTTTAAAAGGTTTTAACCTTTGACCATTTACTTTTTGGATATCACCATCCTTCTTAATCTTGATAGCCCCATGAGGATATACTATGTGTGGTCTAATCCATCTAGATCTGAGTTTGCCTGGGAATAGATGCAATTGTAAATTGTACAATAAGATCTTTTGTCTAAAGCAAAAGGATTTCCTTAAAATTTGTCTATCATGGGTAACCTATATTCGGTCTCTGTATAGTCATGCAAAGTCATATGAATCTTTCCTCAATTCTTTCAACTCATTAAGTTGATATTTTTAGTGGGTTCTAGCAACATCTAAGTTGAATTTGAGCTTTTTAATAGCCCATTATGCCCCGTGTTCTATACTATTAGTAAATGCCATGCCTTTCTATAGGCCAAGCAATAGGATGACATGTTTATTGGAGTTTTATAGGCTGTAAGATAGGCCCACAAAGCATCATTGTTGCATAGACCAATCTTTCCTACTTGGGTTGACTGTCTTCTCTATAATACACTTAATCTCCCTATTAAATACTTCTACTTGGCCATTGGTTTCAGGGAGGAATAGGGTAGCTATCCTATGGTTGACACTATACTTTTTCATTAGATTCTTAAACATTTTACTACAAAGTATTTCCCCCATCACCGATTATGGCTCTTAGAGTACCAAACTGTGTAAAAATATTTTCCTTTAAGAATCATACCACTACCTTGTGAATATTGGTTATGGTATAACCTCCACCAACTTGGACACATAGTCTACTCCACTAAGATGTAGACATTCCCAAAAGAATTAGGAAAGCATCCCATGAAATCCATGCCCCAAACATCAAATGGTTCAACTATAAGGATTAGGTTTACGGGCATCATATGTCTCCTTCCTTGACTTCCTAACCATTGACATCTTACACATGTTGTGTAGTAAGCATATGCATCCTTAAATATGGTGGCCAATAAAAACCACCAGAAATTTTTTGAAGCTGTCTTTCTTAAGCTAAAATGGTGTTGATTGTTTAACCGCAAGTGCACGGGTTATTGTAGTGTAGCTTATGCAAGTACGGGTCGATCCCACGAAGACTTGACATAAAAAGTAGGAATTTTATATTTATTTAATTCTCTAAAAATTAAATTTTTTTTTATCAAAATTACTAGAATTATTAAAATGATAATTAGAGATCATATCCAACAAAATTACATAATTTCTAATTCTTAAAGAAAACAAACAAAATTAAATATCAAGAAAAAAACCACTTCCTTATATCAATCACTATCAAAATCTTCAAATCTGATGTCCTAAGAGATTATCAGCCTTCATATATATCTTCATCACGTCCTTGATTAGAGATCCACCGCTAAGATTTGTCAGATTCATCAAAATGGTCAAGATCTAGGTTAATTTGTAATTTTTAGATTTGAACGGTTCAGATTGAATTCTAGATTCTAGATTGAAGATCAGAAACTTCAATTAGATCTAGAGATGTCCTAAGAATAAAAATGTAAAATTAATTTGAAATCCTCCAAGAAACGAAGGAGAAATTGAAGAGTTTGGGTGATTAAGGCTAACCCGTTGATTAGTTAAGCCTTAATTGATATGGTAGAGATTAGGTAGGTCCTGGATAAGAAAAAAACGGATAACATAGAACTAGAATAACTTGGGACACAGATGGAATTAAAAAGAGGACACATATGTAATTAAACAAAAAGGATAGAAATGAGATTTCTTTAAATAAACAAGGGCAAAACTGGGATTTTAATGAAAAATATGGTTTTAAGAAAAACCCAGGAAACCCAACAAAGAAAATGGGGAAGAAGGAGGAGAAGGGAGAAGAGGGAAGAGAGGAAGAAGGAGGAGAAGATGGGAGAAAACCCGATTTGGATTTCATTCTTCGGATCCTACCGATGACACCTGAATAGAGGAGCGCGAAAGAGAGGGAGAGTTGGAGTGTGTGAGATGCAATCCAGTTAGAGAAGATGGAGGGAAAGGCCAGTGATGATGGCAACGTTTGTCGACTTTGAACCAGAACCTGACGAACTCGGGTAGAGCATGATGAAGCAGAGGAGTTGGGGTTCTGATGTCGGGCAGTGGGCAGTGGGAAGGTGAAGTAGAGAGGAGGAGGAGGAACAGAGGTGTTGCATGCTTTCGCGTTGATGCGCATCAGTTAGAACAAGGGAAATCAGACGGGAGAGAGGGAGAGAAAGGGAATGAAGGAGAAGGAAAGGGGATTGAGATAGATGGATAGAGTAGAGAGAGCATGAGGGAAAGAGGAATTGGGGTGAGCAGGGGGTTGGCTAGAAAAAAGGGAACCAGAGAGAGTTGAGAACAAAGATACAAGATAGGGGAAGTGTGAGAAGGAGAGTAGTCCTACGGTTCAGCAAGGAAGTAAAGAGCATGGGAGAGGGATGATGAGAGATAGGAGAAAAAGAGAGTAGAGAAAGAATGGGGAGAATGGAGAGAGGAGAGAGTGAGTGAATAGAGGAGAAGAAGAGACAATAGAATGGGAAGAGGAGAAGAAGAGGAGAAAGAGAGGGGAAAGAAGGAGAAGGAGGGGGAGTTTGTGCGTGAGAGAATGGGAAGAGGGAGAGAAAGGAGGGAGGAGAAGAGAATAGAAGAAGAAGAGGATAAGAAGAAGAGAATGAGAAGGAGGAGAGATAAGAGAAAGGAGACGTGTGAGAGAATGAGCAAGGGAAAGAGAAGAAATAAGGAAGAAAAAGGAGAAAAATAAGGAGGGAAGAGAAAAGGAACGAAAGAATAAGGAAGGAAAAGAGAGAAGTAGGGAAAGAGATTGGGGGAGTTGGGTTTCCTTTTTGTACTTTAAAAACTCCTCCACAAATGCAAGTTGCCTTCTCTATATTTTCCTTTTTATCCATAATTTCCAATTGAGCTCAATTATTGTTTAGAAAATTATTTCATCCATCTTCATAAGTGATCTAGTTCATCTAATGCGCTTTAAGATGATCGACGTCGTTAACTTTTAATCATAGTCGTCCATGTCTCTTTTGGTTAATCTACAAAAGAAAAGATTAAATTAAAATTATCTGAACTATATATTAATCATCTAATGAGCTCTAATGATCATCTGACCGTTGATTTTGAAAAATTAAGATTTGGATGGTCAATTAGAGCTAAATTCAAAATCAAGCTAATTTTTAAAAATTTGAACGGTTAGATGATCTAATTGAATGCTAAATTAGGAATATTTTGACCAAAATTGAACACTTAACAAATGACTTCTACATGCATGATCATGACAGAAGGAGATGATCTTATTATGCTCACTATCTATTGTGCATCTCCTAATCACCTGATCAGGATAGTACTTGAAAAAGTATGAGTTGTCTCAAGTAAAGTATTTTACCTCGATCAAAATTCTCTTCTTATCTTATTCGGTCTAATGATTTGGCATTTTTCCTGTAACAAGATAATTTACTACATCACTTTACCAAGGTAATTAGGAAATGTGTAGTAACTGTTCATTTGGAAGGGATTTATTTATATGCACATTATCACTAGTGTGCTAGTGTGCTCCACCACCAATTTGGATTAGTTGTTTGCTATGAAATTTTGAAATCTTTCTTGTCCCAAATTTCTAAGTCAAACTATTGGAGTATCCAAAGGATCAATCTAGGTTTTGCATATTTTGTAGAAAAGAGGTACTTTAAAGCCACATGATCCAAGTACACCATAACTTTAGACCCTAACAAGTAAGATTTAAACTTATCTAAAGCAAACACTACAGCTAGCAACTCGTTCTTAGTGGTTGAATAATTGAGTTGTGTGTCATTTAGCATTTTACTAGTGTCGTATATCACATGTAGGAGTTTATCAATGAGCTACCCTAAAGTAGCTCCAATAACATAATCTGATGTAACACACATAACCTCAAATGGTGTGCTCCAATCAGGTGGTCAGATAATGGGCCCAGAGGTCAATTCAGCCTTACATCACTCAAAATGCTTTGTTACAGTTCTCATCAAAGTCAAAGTTAGCTTCCTTTGTCAGTAAATTATAGAGGGGCTTGGCAATTTTGCTGGTCTTTGATGAATCTTCTACAAAAGTTAGTATGTCCTAAAAAGGAGCAGATTTCTTTTATCGTCCTTAGTGGAAGGTTGGTTATTAAATCCACTTTTGCCTTTTCTACCTTTATCCCATTGTGTGATATTACACAACCTAAAACTATCCCACTTTGTATCATAAAATGACACTTTTCCCAGTTCAATAGTAGATTCTTTTTCTGACACCTTGTAACAACTAACTTTAAGTGGTGCAGGCACTCATCAAAAGATGACCCAAATACTGAGAAGTCATCCATGAACACCTCTTAAAACCTTTCTACCATATAGGAAAAGATGCTCAACATACACCTTTAAGATGTAGTTGGAGCATTACAAAGCTCAAAAGGCATACATTAGTAAGCAAAGGTTCCAAAAGGATAGGTGAAGGTGGTCTTCTCCTAATCCAGGCGCTATAGGAATCCTGTTGTAACCAAAATATCCATCCTGAAAGTAGTAATAATTATGTCTAGCCAGCCTCTTTATCATTTGGTTAATAAAAGGTAAAAGAAAGTGGTCTTTCCTCGTGATTGCATTCAACTTTCGGTAAACAATGCAAACTCTCCACCTGGTGGTCATTTGGTTGGGTACTAACTCATTTTCTTCATTTTTTATTAACGTGACCCCAGATTTCTTGCATAAAACTTAAATGGGGCTAGCCCCAGTGCTATCAGAGATTGGGTATATGACACTAACATCTAGAAGCTTAAGGACTTCATCTCTCACCACATCCTTCATATGGAGATTCAATTGTCTTTGAGTCTCCCTGAAGGGTTTAATATTTTCTTTTGCATCATATTTACAAAATATAATCCTTTTGTACCCTCTTGTTCATTATCTAAATATGATGCAATTATAATAGATAAGGTTTCATCTGGTCCTAGGTAAGAACATTTGAGATTATCAGATAAGGGTTTTGAGGGCAAGAGAAGGTGGTGGCTCTATAGATGGTGTAAGAATAGACTCTAAGGGAGGGAGTGGTTTCACATAAGGGCCCCACTTGGAGGTATTGATGGTTGGAGCAGTCTCTAAAAGGCTATTTACCTCCTAAATAGACTTGTCTACATAAAAAAATTTCATTAAAATGCATGACACAAGCCTTTGTGGGTCAGAAATGGAAGACGGTGATTAAATGTCATGAATTAAACTCTCAATTAAATTCACATCACAAGAATCGTTAAGGTCTAAATGTTGTTGATCAATGTTAAAGATATTTAGCTTAACTTTGATGTTATCGAATGATAATTTCAATACACTATTCCTACAATTAATAATGATGTTGTACGTCATCAGGAATGGACGTCCAAGTATGACCGAAATCTAACTATTGGGATCATATGAAATCAACTAGGTAATAAAATGGTCCACCAGTATCAACACATCTTCAACCAAACCATAGGGTATCTTGACAGATCTATAAGCTAATTACCTTGTGGTAGTGGTTGATTTTAACTCAATGAGTTTTAGTTGCTCATAGACAGAGTTTGACAAGAAGTTAACACTAGCCCCTAGGTCAAGTAGTGTCCTATTCATATTTTCTCAACTCTCACTCTTATCGATCACATTCTACTACGTAACTTTGTACTATGTATTCCAATAAATCAATATGTAAAAACCACAATTCAAATCCATAACAAAAAACAATCAAACTGATGCCCCAATAAAAACCCTAAACTACTTCAAATATCCATCAAACATCAAACAACCAAATTGAAGTAAAAACCATTCAATTTTGGATATTGTTTTTTACTTCTGTTTGATTTAGGTAACCATGTTTGCATTTTCTCTAACTTATGAAGGGACTCTATTCTCTTTCTTAGGGATCAAAGTCAAATGTTTTGATTTACTTTTCTTAATTTCTTATTTGGTTTTAGAGCTTACATTTACTATCTCAATATTATATGATATTAGGTGTGGATTTACTCTTGATTGTGTATTTTTCATGGAAGGATATCTGATTTCCTGTTTTTATTATTGTAACCATATTCCTCTCATGCATTTCATCAAACAACTTAAGAGCCATTTTCTTTCTATTTTTAGAGGAAATGTGGATAGAATTATCCACGATAGTAGTCTTAGGCAATATTATGTACAAATGGTGATCTTATTCTCCCTTTTTTTATAGTGATTATATGACATATCATGTAACATCCCCAATTTTTAAATATGAGTTTAAGTAAAATTTTGAATTATCTTAAATTAGGAAGGAAAGAGAATATTGAAATTTCTAATTTTTGGATTTTTATAAGTGAAAGTTTTATTGTCATCAAATCAAGCGAAGAGACATCCATATTTGGATTGTGCTTGGAAAAATGATTGGAACGACACTAAGTTTGCTAAAATCCGAGTTCAGACGAATAAATGGTGATTTTTCTTGTGAAGGGCATTTTTGTAATTTTATTAATAGGCCCAGCCTACAAAAATCTGTGTCCGATGCTAAAAAGGTGTTTTGGAAACACCATGAGTGGAATTAGGTGTGTTGATTAGGATGGTGTGGGTGGAATGATGAAAAGACATCATTGCAAAGCGTTTAATATATAAAAGAAAAAAAAGAAAAAAGTAAATATGCAAGGTGGCCAAATTGATATTGGCAGCCCCATCCCACCTCATTTCAAACGGAAACTGACTTTACGTTTGTTCCTGAGCCCTACCCAACGAGAAACGACTGAAAGAAAGAAAAGAAAAAGAAAGAAGAGAAGCGTGAGAAACTTGACACCGAGGAAGGAGAAGGAGAAGAAGGAGAAGGAGAAAGGAGGAGAAGGGAGAGAAGGAGAGGAGAAAGAGGGCATGGAGTTGGAAGATCCAGGCTTTTGCCTGTGGAGAATAAATCCATTGTCACAAGTGAAACAGAGTTTGTTGGTGACAATGGTGACCTAGATTGGAGATCCAACCATCCAATCGGTTCTCCAGGAGCTGAGGAATAAAACCCCTTTGGTTTTCCCATGATAAGAGGAGGAACAACCATGGAATCGGAGCCTAATAGCATGCACGAGAGCAGTTGCCAAAAAAATCCAAAATATTGTCTTCTCCAGCAATGATGGCAGAGTTGAGAAAGTTAAGAGGTAGGTTTTCTGCAAACCCATCTTCATTTTAATCTTGATTTGTTGTAGAAGTATATAGATCTAGGAACTTAGAGACAACATAGCAATTTTATTTTATTTTTTTAATTTTATATCTCAACGGTAATGGAGACCAATCAGAACTCCAAGAATCCCTGTTTGAGTTCGGATCATCAAATCCAAAACCATATGTATAGATCCGAGCCCTACAATGACATATTTGACCATCTAAAGAAATCTTAGTCGTCGGATCATCTGTAAAAGATAGATCTGGCCATTTACAGTGTGCCCTAGCCATCATATCATCTAAAGAAGGTAGATCTAACACTCTTAATGAGTTGTGGTAGTTGGATCGTCTGTAAAAGATGGATCTGAAACCTAGATTCATGGTAAAACATTAACCTAAGGATGATCTTTCACCTATTGTGATGATCAACGACTGATAAAAAATGCAGCCACTCCATTAACACTATGATCATCGATCTGTGCTTTATAAGGATCGATTTGATCATCTCCATTGAATGATGATTGTTGGATCCTTTATAAAATGATGAATTTGACTCTTTTTATATGAATGTTAGCTTTTAGATGGTATGAAAAAGGTAGATCTGATCACCTTCAGTGAACTAGAATAGTCAAATAATCTATAAAAGATAGACCCAACCATTCTTAGTAAGTTGTAACTATCAAATCATCTGTAAAAGATATGTTTGATTACTGGAGAAGCTTGTTTAGGCCCTTAAACAGATTGTAATGGACATATGATTTGTAAAAGGCAAATATAATCATTAATCCTTGTACAGGTATCCCTAGATCAGGTTGTCTAACCATTAGATCCTTGAAATCTCATGCAAATTTGAATTGACAATCATGATCAGTGGGTAAATTAAAGGGAATTTTTGATCTAGTGTTGGGAATTGATAATTTTTACTTGAATTGAATGAGAAACATGACCTAGAATGATAAACAGGTCCAACGATCTTGACTGTTAGATCACAATCATGTATAGAAGATTGACTATTTGGTACTGTTTATATGGAATTAAATGGAATCTGATCATCAAATTTTAGTTAGAATTGCTATTTAAAATATATTATACTGGTCTATGTAATTTAAGAAGGTTAGACCATTGAATCAGATCATATAAAGATGCGATCATATCTTCCACGTATAACTTAAGAACAATAATGGTAAAACATCAAAATAGGCAAATGTGGGCTCAAGAGGATAAATTGATTAAAATGAATAATTATGGATCAACGAGAGATTCTAAGTCTAACAGTTTTATGACCTTGAGGTAGTCTAAACTATTAGATCGTGAAATGAGTAAAAATATAAGTTATGGGTATATAATGGTATGATAGTTAGAACTAATGTTATGAGCATCAACTTTATGCAAGCTTAGATTGACATACAAAGTTGATTTACAATAGAGACTGGACAGTAAAAGCTATGGAGAAAGGATAAATCGTCATAAGAGGTAGTAATATGATATTATCAAGTTTCAAATGATCTTCAAAATGAGAAAATGATTTGAGAACTATTTCTGGTTTAGAATGTTTTGAATTATTATACTAATGACATGAAGCATGTATATATGATGTGAGTGTATATGATTTTCTTATAGATTCATGATTCTTCTTTTATTTCTTATATCTTACAAATGAAGGGTGTGAATTGATATTTGGGGTTAAATTCATATTGCATACCTAATTTGGAAAAAACCATGAATTCTTCTATCGAAAATATTTAAATACTTAATTTACTTGTGAGACATGAGAAAATAGTTATTTGTATATACATGAATTCCATATTTTGGAAGGAAAGCTTTAAAGTGCATAGTTTTGTATAGGATATGTATGTCATATGATATAGTTTTGAGGTATACAAATATGAAGATGAGCCGGATTGGCTATTGTGCTATGCTTTGAAAAGAATATTTGAAATATATAGTTTTGCATAAAGTATGCATACTATTTTATATTATTTGAGAAGTATGATGTGATCTTTTGGTAGTAATTGCCCTATAAGGTTAGTTCACCTACATGTGTTGCAAAGGGACCTCAGGTTAGTCTGCCTGTATGTGTTGCAAAGGGACCACAGGTTAGTCCGCCTCCATGTATTGCAAAGGGACACTAGGTTAGTTTGCCTGCATGTGTTACAAAGGGACATTTGGTGATTTACCCTATATGGTTAGTCCGCTTGTATGTATAGCAAAAGGACATTTGGTGATTTATCCTATGTGGTTAGTCCTCCCGCATGTGTTGCAAAGGGGCATATGGTTAGTCTGCCTGCATGTGTTGCAAAAGGACACTTGGTGATTTGCCATATATGGTTGGTCTACCTGATATGTGTTGTCAAAAGACCTTTTGTAGTATTTTGTTTTACAATAGATGATATGTTTTTACATGATGAGCTGGTTATTTGAAATTATACTGCATATAGTGGTTTAAAATGGCCGTAATGTAGTTTAACTAAATCATACTTTAAATTTTAAAGTAATGATATGATACTTGATTGGTAAGTATGATATAGATTTTTGATGGTGACATACATATATGGATATGTTTATCTATGTGTGTGTGTGTGTGTGTGTGTGTGTGTGTGTGTGTTCTATAATGCACTCCCTGAAATGACTTATGACAACATGTTTTATTATAAGAAAAATCACTCTTCAAATCATCTTATGTGTATGTTGTGATTTCAATTTTGCAGTATTGAGTTATCTACTGAGTATATTGTATACTCACCGTACTATTTTTGCCATAGGTTAACTTGGAAAGAATTAGAAAGAAGATTAAAGTTCTAAGAAAAACCACTTGAAGATTTCAAGAACATAAAAAGCAAGGCAATACAGAGTTTCTGTTTAAAACTTAAATTATGTTGACTATATATGTAATGTTTCTACCTCATATGTGATTTACATTGTAATTGGGCTGTGATTGACAAATCTTGAAAATGCTGCATGTTAGATGTTTTGAAAAGGAGATGGAGTCCCTAATTATATTTTGAAATCTAAATGAGTGTTTATTAGGTACTTTGCAATGACATGCGTTAAATGTCTATTGTCCGAAAAACAGATAAAACTCTATTAGATTTTTTTGTAGAAATGAAAGCTCGTTTCACTGAGAATCCTTATTTTAAAAAAGAAAAATTACACCAGGGTTTTCAAAGTAAATTTAAAAGAAAAGATCATTATGATGTTATTTGATTTTCAAAAATAATTTTCAATAGAGATCAATCTCCCCAAGTAAATATCTTTTGTATTTAAAAAGTCTTATAAAAACCAGAGTCGCTACATATCAGCAGGTCAAGCGTGACATAAACATGCCATACAAAGGAAAAGAGGCCAAAGTTCCTAAATTGACCATAGCCAAAAGTACTGAACATTTGCATTAATGGGGCTTTTCTTACTCTGCTTTAAATGATTACTAAACAAAACCTCACAATGATTGGATGATTTTAGCATCATAAAATTTACATTTTTTAGAGTTGAATTTATACTATTTCTCTTTACAATTTCTCGCAGTATAATTTTTGTGATAAAGAGTATATTTTTCTGATGCTTGAATTATCCGGTGCTCATATTATTTAATCTACTAGCTATTCAAACACGGAACAATGCGACGAATGGGTCAGATCATTCAAACGTGGGCCCTCTAATGCTAAGCGTTGGTGCTTGTGGCTAAGGTCAGTTTAGACCTTCGGCTTGGTATTTCTTCTGAAAAAATTAATAGAGTTAACTTTTTAATGACTGCGGTAGTTTAGAAAAATATCGATTAATTTAAGGCAATCTTGAAAAAAAGTGCAAGTTGGGTATTTAACTGAAGAAACACAAAAAAGTTGAAGGTTTTTGCCCTTACTTTTTCCTTTTTGAAAGACTCAAAATATTTGGCTCGGATCAGCGTGTTAATGAAGGACTCAAAGCAAGTGGTGAGGATCACTATCGTTTATGCTTAATCTTGTGCAGCCTTTAATGGCAGCTTTCATCTAACCAATTAGCTTAAACTATTGTGTAGATCGACATTGAATAAAATGCTTTAGGATGCCCATACTAAGATGATTTTCGAGCATGGCTTATTAACGATGAACTCAAAAGATTAAAAAGTTTGGATTATATCGTTCAGCAGACAGTTGAGGTGCTCTTATGACCATCTTAGGATGAGGTGAAATTCTTAACAAGTTGGTATTTTCCAGCACAGCTGAGGAAAAACAGCTCAAGCTTCTGATTGCTTCTTCTCCAATTAGATTTTAGGGAACTAGGAAAGTAAAAAGAGAATATAAACATGGTAGTCCTCATCTGGCACACATGAATCTCCGAATTTTACCAAGTTTTTATGGGAAGATCAGATATATCGTGACCCAAATAATTCATCTTATCATTCATTCTTTGGTAGCTTACAGCCCGAAGCTGACATCCCTAAGTCCACTTAAGAACAGATTTCAGCCTTTATGCTGAAGTTAACTAAAGAGTGAATTGTACTTGTAAAACTATTATATAGTTTTACACTGTTCCCTATCTATAATGTCCTACAAATAAAAACCATTTGGGTCACCAAAATATAGTGCCCAACACGCATTTTTATTTTAGGAAGATCTATGATGATTTAAACCTTCCATCTTCTCAAACACCTTTTAGATAGCCTAAGTGTGGCTTTTGTGTTTAAATTTGGCTCACATCCTATTTATATATAAACATACTAGTGCTAAAGAATGTAATTATTGATTTTCAATGTTTCAAATAACCAAGCCGCATTCTTGCCACGCATTGGTTCCTTTTGGTAAAATAAGCATTATGAGTTTTGACGCCTCCTGATAAACATCTTGTAGATACTCAATGTAGAGATGACTATGTCACAGTGTTTATTTGATGATGATTAAGGGGAATCGTAGATTTACTACTTCAAATTTATTCCTGCATCAATTATCAATGAACGGCAATTCCAGTGAACAAAGCTCCTGCTTATACAGGGTCTGGAGAAGAGGTGGACTACAAGGGCCTATAGTATGCAGCTTTACCTTGTATTTTTACAAGAGACTATTTCCACGCCTTGAATCCGTGACCTCAAAGTCATACGACGACAACTTTTACTGTTGCGCCAAGGCCCCCCTTCATCAATCATCAATGAAGCAAAAACATAAATTATATCTTCCAGAGCCGACAAATGCTACTGCAATGTCCAGCTTCTTCTGTCTAACAAGCATTCACCCTTTTTGTGTTGTTTTGCGTTTGAGTTGTGACGGCATTGGCAACTTAACCTACTCCATCAAAGAAAATGGAAGATAATAAGAAAAACTTTGGACGAGTAAAGATAATTAGGAAAAAGTAACATTGCCAACAAATGTCTAGCGTAATTGGCCATAAATAGGTCAACATCTCCACTTGAATATGCTTAGTTATAGGTTTAAGTCACCACTTTGCCCAACGATCATAGATTGAATTTAGGAGTGTCTCCAAGCGAAAGCGTGTAGTTTGCTTTGCAATTCTTCATTTGTACCAAAAGGATAAAAAAAAAAAAAGGATCAAATTTTGAGATTTAGAGTAATCGATGGTAGTTAAGAACTGGCGTTCCTGATAAGTTAGGAGGGAAATGCCCCCTACCTTATAGCGTTGATTTCATTTGCTTCGCCATGCCCCTTTCTTTGTTTCCTTGCGCTTAAGACATAGCGTATGAACACTAAAAACTGGGGTTCCTAATAAGGTAGGAGGGAAAAATAAAATCAACAAGAGGAGTGGCAAATAGATACTACTTACTATCATTATTATATCTTTTGTGACCTACAAGTCATGGGTTTGAGGTGCAAAAATAGTCTCTTACAAAAAAAATTTGTTATATACTTTTCGCATTTCACATATTCTTAGGGCTAGGCCTGGCAATTCGGGTTGGCGGGTCATGTACGTATTGTTTCAAGACTAACCCATTATAGTATATGGGTCGACATGAACATGACCCGCTTAATAATCGTATCAAGAACCCGTGACTCGAACACGACACGATTATTAAACAAGTCGACATGACACCACTCGTGTAACATGATTAAATAAATATAAAATAACTAGTATATTACGGTTTTTGAAGAACTGTCCTATATTTTCAACTCGATTGGTTAACAGCTTGTGGGTTAGACGGGTTAACACGATGAATTAATAGGTCAGGTCAACACGATAGGTCTACATTGATTGATCCGAACAAAACATAATTTTTGGCGTGTCATTTTTAGGCCCAAAAATAAAACCAAGACGATAAAACTTGACCCTAATCCACTAAATTCGTGTCGGATACGAGTCCTGTTATCTTGTCATGTCATATTTTGCCACCCTAGGTCTGCTCTTTTTATTATATCTTGGAAAATCACCGCCACGTCGCATGCCATGCAACTCCACGCTCAAATACTGAACAGAGAGCGAGGAAAACGAGTCCCTCTACGCAAAGTCCCTTTTCCCTTTTGTCCTTGCACTTAAGACCGGAGATGACGCTGTAGGACCAGATAAATCAGGCGCTTCAGTTATGGTCAGGAGTGAGTAGTACACTGAAACAAAGGAATGCTAAATAGACGCCACTTAAGTTTAGAGTGATCGTATTCGTGTCTCACTCTCTACATGGAAATCACCACCATATCCCAGGCCCTGCAACTCCATGCTCAGATACTGAAAAGAGAGAGCGACGGAAACAACTCCCCTCTAAGCAAAGTTCTCACATTTTCAGCTCTCTCCCCTTGGGGAGACCTCTGTTACGCCAGATCAATCTTCAATTCCCTTCAAAACCCTAACTCTTACTTCTACAACACCCTCATCAGAGCCTACTCAAGAAGCAAAGACCCAAACCAGGCGCTTCTTCTCTACCTTCAATTTCAAAAGCAGAATCACGGACCCAAACCAGACAAATTTACTTACCCATTTCTCCTCAAATCTTGCAGCCATTTACGGGCCATCGGAGAAGGAAAACAGCTGCACTCACTTATCTACAAGACCAGCCTTAAATATGATCGATTCATTGAGAATTCGCTCATCCACATGTATTCAAGTTGTGGAGAATTGGATTTGGCAAAAAGGGTATTCGATAAAATGGCCGAACGAGATGTGGTATCTTGGACTTCAATGATTAATGGTTATGTTGAAGGCAACCGTTCGGTTGAGGCCTTGCAACTGTTCGCATTGATGGAGAATGAGAGAGTCACCCCAAATGATGCAACCATGGTTTCTATTCTCAAAGCTTGCTCTGAGTTGGGTGCCCTCAATATCGGGCAGAGAGTTCATCAATTCATCAATCAGAATAATCTGGATGCCAAGATTAATGTTGTTACAGCTTTAATAGATATGTACTTTAAGTGTGGGAAAATAGATCGTGCTGACGAGTTGTTTCAGAAGATTGGTGAAAAAGATGCTTTTGTATGGACGGCCATGATTTCAGGCCTCGCCAGTCATGGGAAAGCTAAGGATGCTATTCATTTATTTCATCAGATGCAAGAGGCAAATATTAAACCGGATGAGAGGACGATGACAGCAATACTGTCAGCTTGTAGGAATGTTGGTTGGATCAGTGAGGGGCACTATTATTTCAACAAAATGGAGAAATATGGGATAAAACCTAGTATTCAACATTATGGATGCATGGTTGATCTACTCGCTCGAGCTGGGCACCTAGATGAGGCGGAAGCATTCATCAAAAGGATGCCATTTGAACCAGATGCAGTTGTATGGAGAACACTGATATGGGCGTGCAAAATTCATGGAGATACAAATCGAGCAGAGCATATGAATCAGCAGCTTCTAAAGATGAGTTTTAAAGACTCTGGAAGTTATGTTCTTCTTGGAAATGTTTATGCCTCAGCCGGAGAATGGCATGAAAAGGCAAGAGTGAGAAAGTTGATGATTCATAGAAGAATGGAGAAATTACCAGGTTGTAGTAAGATTGAGGTAAATGGTATTGTGCATGAATTTGCTGCAGGTGATTCTGGCCATCCAGATGCACAGAAGATCTATGAGAAGTGGGATGAAATAGCAGAGCAACTGAGAGTAGAAGGTTACAGTCCAAAACTGTCAGAGGTCCTGCTTGATATTGAAGATGAAGAGAAGGTTTCACAATTGCATCATCACAGCGAGAAGCTTGCTGTTGCATTTGGGCTAATAAACACCAGACCAGGGACCAAAATCCTTGTTGTGAAGAACCTGCGATCTTGTAAGGATTGCCATTCTGCAATGAAATTTATCTCAAAGATCTTCCAGAGAGAAATAACCATTAGGGATCGCATTCGATTCCACCACTTCAAGAACGGATACTGTTCCTGTGGGGATTACTGGTGAGCAGATTTGAATTTTCAATTCTAAATGACCCCAATGCTCAAAACTGACTGTCGAAGTTAAGAGGATCTCAATTGTTCAAGTATTTTGTATATCTTCTGAGACTAGAACGAAATTCTACTAAAGCACGAGAGTTAAGGAGAAATTTTGGGAAGTTCCATCATTCCCTGTGAACTGTGATCTGTTTGGAAGGTTGCTACCTTTCCATGTATGGCAAAGTGAATCCTTGTAGAAAAGAACATTAAAATGGCAATCTTTCATGTGCTGGCTTCAGGGACTGAGTCAATTCCGTTATTGTATGCCCCATCATGTGATCCTTCACTGGCTTGATTCTTGGCTAACAATTCCTCTATATTCCTGCACAAGTCATGAACATTGTTAATTCTAAAACTAAATGAACAGAAAGAAACTTGGGATTAAGGGGTTCTTAGAACTCTACAAGAGTAAGGTTTTAATAAGAAGTCATTAAATGATTGAGTGGTATCCGATATGTGACAATTAGAGTTAGGCATCCTCACACTGCAGAGAGACACAATTCTGTTGTTAGAGGTGGTTGTCATTGGTGTTTGCTACTTCTAATTCACAATAAGTTTAAATTTACAAAAACCTCTAACTAGAACGACTATGAAGTGGAGCAGACAAAACAATTCCTGAAATATCAGATCAGGAAATTGCTCGTCCACAAACCAACTTTAACTCAATTGTTTTTTCATGCTAAAAATAGCAAAACAAAAGAACATAATAGCACCATGCTTGCCTTACCTTGATTCAGCTTCTGAATAGATAATGCAGTCAGAAAACAACACCTTTACAGTAGGGTGCAGATCCATCTTAAAAGTAGACCCTGTAGTCCACTTTCAGTGTCCAAGCAGTACCCAGTGCAACACCAAGCTTTTGAATTTAGTAGGACAAGTTGCAGCATTGGGGATTTTCTGGAAATCCCTCACCACTGTCCTGAATGATAGTTCATCTATTGCACTTTCCATCAACCAATTGACTCGTTTCAACCTATGCTTCCTTTTTGAAAGTGACATCAGCTCAGAAATCTGCTTTGTTGAACTGCAGATAATGGAGTATCAATTCAACACCAAATTCAAGCTTAAGAGTGTTATATATGACGTAAGTTCTCTGCTTAGAAGAGTAAAAATCCATGAACTTAATCGATGGGTATCTAAGCTCATAGAGAGAAGCAGTCAGGACAATATGATCAAGTAATCTAATGGTAACTAAAATCATGTCTTCTTCAAACTAACTCAATGAGAAACCTTTTAATTGAGGCAAGCTATTTCTATAAGGAGATTAATGAACTGATCACTTCACAACTGCACAGGATGGAAACAGTTCTTAAGAGTTGATCCCGAGGCCAACTTTAAAAAGGAAAAAACATAAAAACAAAAAAGGAATTGATCATCATCATCAAGAGCTTATCCCAATTAGGGTCAGCCACATGAATCTTATTCTTCCATTCCACTCTATCAAATAGCATGGATTCATTTAGTCCCAAAGTTTTTAAATCTTTCCTCACCACTTCTATCCATGTTCTTTTGGGCCTTCCCCTTGCCCTTTTAGAACCGTCTACTTGTATTGCCCCACTCCGAACCGGTGCCATTCTTGGTCTCTTTTGAACATGTCCAAACTATCTAAGTCTAATCTCCCTCATCTTGCTAACTATTGGTACTACCCCTAAATTTTCTCTAATATTTTCATTTCTAATTCTATCCTTTCTTGTCTTACCACTCATCCATCTCAACATCCTCATTTTTGCGACTCTCATCCTATGAGTATGATGTTCCTCAACTACCCAACACTCTGATCCATAGAGCATGGCCGGCCTTATGGTTGACCTTATAGCTAACGAATTGTCTTGGAGTTTATTCATATATGAACTGAATTGATTATCTACAAGAGGAATATGCATAGGGTATTAAATAGTTGATCCTGAGTAGTTTACTTTTGAAAATTTGTTTAATGTCATTTAGACATAAATTTTCTCATCACCAAATTATCCAAGACTAAAATGATTTAATATCATAAGTTCTTCCAGGAAGTACTACTGTATGAGGCATAATCTATTGCAAACATGCATGGACTTAATAAATACTTTATAACACTATTCAAGTCAAATTCTATCTCATTCATTATCTCATGTAAATGGCTGCTTCTAAGTACGAGAGCAGTTTGCTGCAAGTGAACTGTTTACAGCATCATTGATATCTGATCTAGTAGCATCTCTGAACGTATCATGTTGCAAGTACTATTAAATTCATGGGAGGCAGAATTCTCTATCAGTTAGTAATAGATAACTTCTCCATGGCGGCACATTTTAGCAATCAGCATGACACTGGCTCAACCATGGTTGACTATATGAAGTCTTGATGTCCCAAAGACTTGCTGGACGAGCCATACTTCTCCACATTGCATTTGAATGTGAACTGTTTACCACATAAATCTCTACAGTCTAGGTGACTCATTAGAGCTGTCCAATTGTATGATTTTTGGTCATCCATCTAGATTTTGGGTGTTAAGTATTCAATTTTGGTCAAAATATCCCTAATTTAGCATTCAATTAGAGCATCTAATCGATCAAAATTACAAAATTTAACTTGATTTTGAATTTATCCAATTGACTATCTAATCATTAATTTGTCAAAATTAATGGTCAAATGATCATTAGAGCTTATCATATACGTATGTACGGTTTAGATGACTTTAATATGGTCTTTTGTTTTGCAGATCAACTAAAAGAGGCTTGGATGACTCAAATAGAGATTCAATAGAACAAATCACCCATCAAGGATTAACAGGCAAGATGGAATTGTTTCTTAAAAGAAAAGGAATTCTAATTAGAGAAGGAAATCCAAAGATAAAAGGAAACAATTCAAAAAGGAAATCAATAAGAGAAGGAAATACATAGAATTTATAAGGTGTAAAAGTTTATAAAGAAGAGGAAGCCAGCCACTAGACTCTCTCTCCTCCACTCGTGTTTTGGCAGGACACTAAGAAAGAAACCCGTCAAACCTCCCTTCCTCTTCATTCTCCTTTATCCTCTTCTCTCCCCCTCTTTCTCTCTAGCCCTCCTCTCTTTCATGTTCTCTACTTCTTCTTCTTTACCCTTCTCATCCCTCTCTCTTCTTCTTCTTGGCTGGACTGTGGGCAAATCAGCATCCCCCCTCTCTACTTCCCTCTCATCTCCATGATCTCATCTTTCTTCTCTTCCACCCTCTCTCTAATCTCCCTGTTCTTCCCCTCTATTGGGCTCTCTCTCTTGTTCCTCTGCACTGCCTTAGTCACCTGAACTACTCTTCTCATCCCCCTCTCTTCACTTCTTTAGAACCTCCCTAGGCTGGAACGTTAGAGGCAGACTCACAGCCCTTCCCCTTTTCTTCTCTCTCTCCCCCCCCAACACACACACACACACACACACACACACACACACTCTCTCTCTCTCTCTCTCTCTCTCTCTCTCTCTCTCTCTCTCTCTCTCTCTCTCTCTCTCTCTCTCTCTCTCCAGCAAGAAGCCAACCTAGCATCAGTACTGAGCTCTGCTTCAATCTTCACCATCTTCGCTGGAGCCAACCTAGCATCGGTACTGAGCTCTGCTTCAATCTTCACCATCTTCGGCCTAGAGAAGGCAACCTGACACGGGTTTCCCCTTTTTTCCCTCCTTTCTTCTCTTCTCCTCCTTTGTTGGGTTTCCCTATTTTCTGTTTCCTTTTTTTGATTAAATCAGATTTTCTATTAATTCTAGTTTTGTCCTTGATCTTTAATTAAAATTTCAGTTGTGTCCTCTTTTTGATTACCTCTGTGTCCCTATTCCCATTCCAATTTTATTTTATCTATGTTTTGCTTATCTAGGAATTGCCCAATCCAACCCAATCAATTAAGGCTTAAAAGTTAATCAATGGGTTAGTCTCAATTTCTCCTTTGTTTCTTCTCTAATTTTCAATTAACTTTTAAGTTTCATTCTTAGGACATCACTGAACTTAATTAATGTCTTTGATCTTTAATCTGAAATTCATAAAGTAATCTAGACCATCCAAATTTTAAAATCATTATTTACTCTAGATCTTTACAATTTTGAGGAATTTGACAAATTCAACCAGCAGATCTTTAATCAAGGACATGCTGAAGACGTTTATGAAGACTGATCAACTCCAAGAAGACCAAATTTGAAGAAATTGATAGTGATTAAGCGTAGGATCGACCCTTACTTACATTAGCTATACTACAATAGCCAGTGCACTTGTGGTAAAACATATCTACAAGTTTTTAGCGTAGTTTTTGGAGATCTGTAATGGAGTTTTCATAAAATTTAATTAAAAATAAAAAATTCAAAATAAAAATAAAAATAAATTTTTTAGGAATTGCATACTTTTTGCATTTTAGGCATTTTAGGTGCATTTTAAAAATTTTCTTAGTGCATAATTATCCTATTTCCTGAATTTGGTATTTATTTCTTTTTTTCTTTTTTAGGAAATTGGAAAGTAGAGGAAATTGGCAAGTGGATCTTCATAAAATAAATAAAAAAATTTCTGCTTTCCTAGAATAGGATTTTTGTTTGATTTTGAGTGAATCTCGTACTGAGGATCTTTGTAATTTGCAATTTCTATTTCAATTTTAAGAGGGTTGTATAATATAGGGTAAGTGTAGGATAATGTGGCTCACACTTGATCTTCATTAGAAACCCCACTATAAGTTTTTCTCACTCTTATTTTCTAAATTAGGGTTTGCATTTAAAATAATCTTGGATTGTTTGGTAGTATAATTGTATATGAAAAGCATATTTGACAATTGTTGCATTTTTAGGGTTTTGCATTAGTTTATTATTTTTAATTACATTGTTAAGGCACATCTAATGCTTTATGGTGATTTATATGTTGATGGAACTTCTATGGAGCATGAAAATTAATTAGTAAGGGCACCCTATCCCATAAGATTAAGGGTGGGTTTCATCACCACTTCTTAGTCCACTTAGGATAATCACCTCAAGCATGCAACCCTACCTTTCAAATTGATTTAAAATCAGTTAGAAGAGACCTATAGGGCCATCATATGCTCGTCGGACCCTCTTAATAGGACGCTGTCTATTATCACTCCAATGGCTTTTAAGCACTGCGGTTATAGTAGGTGTCTTAAAATTCAAGTGATTTTTTCATGCCTTCCATTGATGTTTGTTGAGGTCTAAATGCCTCCTTATATGGGGATTGTATTAACCACCTTAGCACAAAACCTAACTAGCAAGCATTAGTGAAATCTAAAAGAGAGGAGTGGTAGATTAAGCTAATCTAAAAGCATTATCCCCATACAAATTCAAGAAAGTCAAAATATTGCTATTTATTAGCCCAAGGATTATTTAATTGTGCCCTTTGTTTGTGCATCATTCTACAAGTTAGGTTGCATCATTTAGGTTAGCTTCCCCCCTCCCCCAAAATAAAATAAAATAAAATAAAAACACAAAAAAAGAAAAAAAGAAAGAGACATGATTAGTTGCCTTTCATGAATAATTTAAACACTGATCAAAAGGGTAAATTACACCCTAGCACTAACAAAGAAGATATTGTCCCATGGAGAAACCATCCCCTCTTTAATGATGATGAACCGCTTTTCCTCTTGGATAATGATGATGTTTCCTCATGGACAAGTAATCCTCTCTTTGATGTTGATGATTTCCCACCTCTATTTAATGATAATATATATCAATGGAGGAATCATTCTCAACCACATGGAAATAGGAGAAGGGACCAACTTAGAATACATGAGGATAATTGGCATAACCAAAATCCTTGTGAGAAGACACTAAGAGACTATTTATAGCCTAATTATACCAGCATACTTTCATGTATACTTTTACCTCCAAATGTTGGTATGGTTGAATTAAAGGTGGGAGTGATTCATTTACTTTTTAAATTTTATGGGTGGGATAGTGAGAGTCCTCACATGCATTTAAAAGAATTTGATGAAGTATGTATGACCCAACATACACAAAACATCGAATTAGATATGGTAAAACTCAAACTATTTTCTCTTTCCTTAAAGGAAAAAGCTAAGATGTAGTTTCATTCGCTGTTAGTAGGTTCTACACAATCATGGGAAGAAATGACTAGGAAGTTCTTGAATAAGTTCTTTCCTATACATAAGACAAATGCTCTCCTCCAAAATATAATGAATTTTACCAAAATGGATAACGAAACTTTCTATCAATGTTGGAAAAGATTTAAGGAATTGTTGTTAACTTGTGAACATCATGGATACGAACTTTGATATATCATTATCTTCGTTTATGAAGGACTTAAATATGATATGTGCCAATTTGTTGATGTAATATCCTTAATTTTAAAGATAAAAATAGGAAATTATTAAATAAATTAAAATAAAAATTTATGGATGAAATTCTTTCCTGAAAACATAATAATTAGAAAGTGCTCGTCGATACGAATCCAACGCCACCAAGAACGCGAGAAACGGAGCTCAAACGAGGGAGTTATGAGCCGTCAAAGTTGGAAGGGCAAATTAGTCATTTGATAGAGACGTATTGACAGGTCCAAATTGATCTTGGCACCCCCCGTCTTCCACACGTCTCGTACCCAGATCCGGCAAAATCGCCGGAGAAGCCATGGGAAGAGGCGTGAATGGAAGAGGTTCTCCTCCTCGGGACTCTGTGCACTATATCTACCCTCCCTGTGTCACAAAACGCTCCACTTGGAGCGTTTTCTCCAGTATTTACGCTAAACCCTAGCCACGCAAAACTTGGATTTTCCCGGCGAGTGGAGCCCCGGCAACACGAGCAACACCAACCAGGCTCAAGGTAAGCCTCAAATCCATATTTTCTGTATTTATTAATTAGAAAACTAATTAGAAAAACATGAAAAAAAATTGGGAAAAAAATCGGATTTTTAGGAACACAGTGTGCCTTCTTTGTTGGAGTGTGATTTCACGGATCAAAACTTGTCCGTTTGAAAATCGCAACGTCCAACTAGTGCACAAGAGACCCAAGAGTATACCCTTTAAATTTGGGAGTGATCCAACTAAGTGGAATTGCAGAAAACTCAAAAACCAAGGTACCTGGGGAGGTTTTTAGGAACTTGGGAAAAATCGTTTAAAAACCATGGTTTTTGAGAAAATTAGTGAAAAAGGAGGGCATAAATGGATTCTAGAGAGAATTCTGAAGAAAATGGCGCAAAAATCACGCAAAACGGAGCTGTAGCCTCAGAGCCAGGGCGACCTAAATCCTGGCCGTCTTCTCCGGCGTCGTCAACAGCGTCGGCGCCTGCGCCGACGCTAAGACGCACTCCCGACGTCGAGGGACGACGTCACATGACGTCGTCGCCGCACGCGTGCGGAGCGTGAGTGGTTGGTTGTCGCGGTGGACCGGGACGCGGCGCGCGCGACGGCGGCCGTGACGCACGCGCGCGTGCGTCACGGTGCCGGCAGCCGCGCGCGCACGTTCCATGCGGCGTACGCGACGCTTGTGCGTCTTCGTGCGCCCGTGCACGTCGGTGTAAACCGGGCGGAAAAGGGTGCCGCCGGTTTAAACCACCTTATGGTGGTCGGCAGGCCCCTTTTAGCGTAGTTTTCACTAAAACTTGATTTTTGGGAGCTAGAGAGGTCCAAATCACGATCCGAAAGAGGCGTTGTGACCGTATTGACGACGCGGACCTAGTTTTAACTTTAAAACTTAGAAATGACCACTTTTTATTTAGAAAAATTTTTAAATAGTGATGTGACATGTACAGGTGCACTTGAATATACCAATTAAAGGGAGTTATTGGCAAGCTAGTGATCTCACTGCCCGAGGTAGGTGACGACAACTAATGTTTTGCCTTGATTTTAAACCATGTTTTAAACATAGCATCATGTGTGATTGTGTTTTAAATTGCGATTTTTATTTACCATGGATTTCTTGCGACATTGCGTACAGGATGGTTATTCCAAATTAAATTATTTTACTGAATATACTTATTTAAAATGCTTTTACAAGCATGATGTTAATTAGTTATGCTTAATTAGAGATTTATTTCTTATTATATATATAGAAAATGCATGGATTTACATGGAAATGAGTATAGAGGCTTAGTAGCTGGGCCTTATATAATAACCGGGATGAGGGGCATGTCTTGGGGATTTCAAGCTATAAGTGCTCTTGAGTTTTAGCATATACATATGATTTCCGTGTTTTATATTTGATGACGGGTGCTCTCGCCTTGGTGAAGGCCATCTTAGGAGGGATAGGGCCGGCCACCCACCTTCCGAGATTATGATGTGATGAGTTTGTGATATGATAGACACCTGCCCATAGATGGCATTCGGTAGGGGTTTGGTAACATGGATAGTCCACACTACCGGTCTGAGCCTTTCCATGGGGACAGACGCTAAGTCTCCCGTTATGGTGTCGACGGGGAGCGGCGGTGGTTGATACCCATGGAGGGTTGCCAACCGCAAAGATGATGGCCCATATTTTTGTTATGTGTGCATGTATGATGAGCATGGTTATAGATGGTATGCCTGGGTGTGACGACACTCAGAGGTTGACTATGTGTACTCCTGATCATGGATGTTAGTACGATGTGGTGGGACCCATTACCTTAGGGTGCCCTTATTCTTGTTGTATGCTCCATTTATTGATTCATGTCATGTTTTAACTCCGTAAATTTCATGTTTTAGCATATGGAATAAATTAGCATTTATTTTGAACATGGCATTATGATATCACTATTTCCATAAATGTTAGACTTTTCATCAATGCTGTTCATTATTTCTGCATTTATTACATTAATTGTCTATGTACCTACACAAGCGATAGCTTGCTGAGGCATTGCTTTGTTTTGCAATGCCTTAGATCTCGAGCGCGACACCAGGAAAGGAAAAGCGGTTGATAAACTCCCTATAGTTTTAGAAAGTAATGTGAGTCATTAGAGTGGATTAGCATTTGAATTTTATTATGGACTGCATACTTTATATTTGGATGTGATTTAGATCTTTGGACATATATTGGACATTTATATGGGATGTTATGATGGATAGACCCTGGGCCATATTATTATTGTCTTTTGGACGTTTATTTGATTTAAAATAAAGGCGCCTATTTATTTGACGTTGATTTATACGCGGATCATTTATTTGTGTTTAAATTACATGTACGCCATTTTGAGAAAGGAAAAATTAACACCCGGAGTTTTAAGATAGGTTTAGTAAAATGTTAAATAAATCTTTTCTCATGGGATCCCAAATGCTCTTATAAAAAAAAAAAAAAAAATTGTCTTAAAAATCCGGGGTGTTACAGTTGAAATGATGTGCAATGGTAATTTCTTAAATAAACAACTTGAAGAGGTGAAAGAGTATTTGGATTGGCTAGCAAAGAGTGCACAAACTTGGGTTGATTCAGAAAAGGTAGTTTATCCAAACAAGACTAAGTCCATCACTACATCCATTAGGAGAGAAATATATACTACCACTGAAAAAGATGATATGAAAATGGCATCCCTAAATAGAATAGTTGAGACCATGAAAATGGAAAAATTTTGCTATAAGAAAGTCGAACATGTGTGTGATATTTGTGAAAATAATACACATCCCACTCAGAAATGTCCCATCACTCCTTCATTCCAAGATGCAATTCATGAATAGAGAAATGAATATAATGCTAATGTTTCACATAAGGTCGAATACCAACCTTATCACCAAAAAGAAGGACCATTTCTCCTGGACCTTACCTTCCTCCACATAAGAGGAAAGTGGAGGATAACTTCCATTAAGTCATGCAATACCAGGAGAAGAAAATTGCTTAAATTAAAGCCTAATTAAAAGAGAACACATAATCTATATTTGAATTGAAGGACATGATGTCTCAAATGTTGCAAACCAAGAGCAATGTCCTATTCCACCAAATGAAAATCCTGATGATATGGATGTGGTAGGTGAGATTAATTTTTCAGTTACAAATATGGAACAAACAAAGGCGGTTACCGTTATTCATAATGGTAACATAATTAAGAATTCTTGTCCTAAAAAGGCTGAGATAGTATCGAAACCTATCAGAAAAAGAGATAAATTTGTTGATCAAGAAAATGTCACACCCACTGAGCAATATGGCATCCTTGCTCCATTTCTATAAAGGCTGCATTGAGCTCTGATAATTGTCTCTAATTATGAGAAGTAGTATGAAGATAAATTTATTTTGCCCTATGATAAAATGAAAATTTTTTAATTACAAGATATATTCATTTACCATTCCTTTTTAGAGGCTTGTCCAGCTCATTTTGTATGAGACCCAAGGAAGTTTCGAACTTAGTAAGATATTTTTCCTTTGAAAAAATTTCATTTAGTAATAACTTTGTACCTTATTTTTCTTTCTTCTTCTTTCTTTTCTTCTTTCAGAATTTTTTCCTTCTACATCTCTCAATCTTTTTTGCATTTCTCTATGCATTATCATCATCTCACTTTTTAACATTGAGGACAATATTTCTTTCAGGTTGGGGGGTGTAGAATTCTAGCAAATTCTAGTTTTTGTTAGTTTTTCTCTAAAAAATCTAATTTTTTTTGAAAAAAATAAATTTTTTTAGGTCAATTCCTACACTATGATGAGAATTGCATTTTCTAAAGTATAATCTAGATAAATTTAACGTATTAATAGAACTGAACATGATTAATTAATCATTTTACTCATTTTTTAAAAGTATTCCATGAAAGCCCAGTCTTAGATCACATCTGTATACATAGTTGCATATCGATAGTCTAAATGGATAAGTAACTATAACTTAGATATCCTGAAGAAATTGAATGGAAACCTATAATCTAAGTGAGTTTTAGAACCATTCATTCTTTTTGAGAGGTTATAAATGTTCTTAATTTTCTTCAGCGTACTTAAAGAAAATTTGATCCCACCAACTCTTAAACTTGGCTAATTACTTGAATTATTAGAGTATTACCTTTAAAGTTCTAGAAGTTCATTGAATCTAATAAATTATATAAAACCTAGAAAATGATTTAGGTCATCATTGTAGTTAACCTAGAGACATAAACCTACTCAAAAGTATTTTTACCACTAGTTACCCAATTTGAGCTTTTATATAAGCCTTTTCTTTTATCACTTAAATTACCTTTACCCATATGGACCATTATAAATATCCATTACCTATTTTCTTTGAAAAATAAGATAGAGATGAATGAAGAAATACCTTTTAATTGCAATGAAAGTAGTAAAGTGAATATCAAGAAAAGAAATGTTCTTCAAAAGTGTTTAAAAAAAAAGACTTTGAAGAATGCAAAGAAAAGTGAAAAGAAAAAGAAGAAATATTTACTTTAGTAAAGAAAAGAAAGAATTTTCAACTTTAGTAAAAGACCTCTACTTATTTTTGAAGAAACTTTGAACACCTTTATATTCTTTCTTTGGTACCTCCATCCTAAGCCTAATTTTTGTCGCAATTAAAGACCTATTGATTCTAGGAGAAATGTAGTCTTGATAAGGAAATGAATGGATAGAATTAAAAGAGTGGTATTTCTAAATGTTTAAAGGTAATGCATCCATTCCAAAGGGATCAATAATTAAATTCCTTAGTAACTTCTGTTTTTCATAAGTATATGTGAGATAAATTTGCTTGTATTGACTATGCTCACATATTTAAAAGAGAGATATGATTTAAATCCTCTATCCGAGAGATTTTGTTTTAGAGTGTATGCCATTAGAGAGGATTGAAGCCAAAACATATTTCAGATAGAGTTCAAAGGTTAGAAGTCTACTTAGAGATAAAGATTATTTTATGTGTAGACTGCATGCTCACATACTCACTCTGAGATCTGAGCTTGATTGAAATATCTTTAGCATATGAGTAGGGTTTTGAATTCTTCATTCACTTTTATTAATTTGCTAAAGTTGATAGATTTATTGAAGATAATTCTCTAAGGAAAAAGTGGAGTTGAGTTGAAAGTAATTTTTGAAAATTAGTTTTTTACATGTTTTGCTCAAGACTAGTAAAATACTGGTTGGGGGTGTGTGTTAAGTATTCAATTTTGGTCAAAATACCCCTAATTTAGCATTCAATTAGAGCATCTAACTAGTCAAAATTGCAAATTTTAGCTTGTTTGAATTTAGATCCAATTGACTATCTAATCATTAATTTGTCAAAATTAACAATCAGATGATCATCAGAGCTTATCATATGTGTAATGCACGGTTTAGATGACTTTAATATGGTCTTTTGTTTTGTAGATCAACCAAAAAAGACTTGGATGACTTAGATTGAGATTCAATGGTGCAGATCACCCATCAAGGATTAACAACAAGATAGAATGGTTTCCTAAAAGAAAAAGAATTCTAATTAGAGAAGAAAATCCAAAGAGAAAAGGAAACAATTTAAAAAGAAAATCAATAATAAAAGGAAATAAGTATAATTTAGAAGGTGAAAAAGTTTATAATGAAAAGGAAGCCAGCCACCAGACTCTCTCTCCTCCATTCCTGTTTTGGCAAGACACTAAGGAAGAAACCCATCAAACCCCTCTTCCTCTTCATTCTCCTTTCTCCTCTTCTCTCTCCCCTTTCTCTCTCACCCTCCTCTCTTCCACATTCTCTACTTCTTCTTTGCCCTTCTCGTCCCTCTCTCTTCTTCTTCTTCTTAGCTGGACCTTAGGCAGATCACCATCCCCCCTCTCCTCTACATGATCTCATCATTCTCCTCTTCCCCCCTCTCTCTAATGTCCCTATTCTTCCCCACCATCTCTCTCTCTCTCTCTGCCCTGCCTTAGTCACTCGAACCACTCTTCTCATCCCCCTCTCTTCACTTCTCTAGAATCTCCCTAGGCTGGAATGTTAGATGCAGATCCACCACCCTCTCTCTCTCTCTCTCTCTCTCTCTCTCTCTCTCTCTCTCTCTCTCTCTCTCTCTCTCTCTCTCTGCTGCACCTACTAGTACCCCTCCTCTGTCACACCCTCTCTGCTCCCTCTATTGTACCCATAGCTGTTGTCTATTTCACTAGCCCCCCCATTATAGCAACTCTCTTCCATTGCTATCTCTCCTTGTCTCACTCTCCCTTCTTTGTGTCGCCGAAATTCACTGTAGATAGCCAATCAAGGCAGGCTGACCATCTCTCTCTCTCTCTCTGCACAGCACCTCCTTTGTCACTGGCCTGCTTCCTTCTCAGCTCTCCCTCTGTCAGCCAGCATCCGCACCCTCCTCTTCACCGGCCTCTGTCGTTCCCTCTTTGCTTCACTGGCAGGAAGCCAACCCAGCATCAGCACGGGGCTCTGCTTCAATCTTCACCGTCTCTAGCCTGGACAAGGAAACCTGAAATAGGTTTCCCTTTTTTCCCCTCCTTTCTCCTCCTCCGTTGGGTTTCCCTCTTTTCTATTTCCTTTTTTTTGTTTAAATAAGATTTTCTTTTAATTCCAAATTTGTCCGCATATCTTTAATTAAAATTCTAGTTGTGTCATCTTTTTAATTTCCTCTGTGTCCTTGTTTCCATTCCAATTTTTTTTTTTTTGTGTTCTGCTTATCTAGGAATTGCCCAATCCAACCAATCAATTAAGGCTTAACCTAATCAATGGGTTAGCCTTAAATAACCAAACACTCTCAATTTCTCCTATATTTCTTCTCTGATTTTCAATTAACTTTTAGATTTCATTCTTAAGACATCACTGAACTTAATTAATGTATTTGATCTTTAATCTGAAATCCATAAAGTAATCTAGATCTTCAAAATACCAAAATCATCATTTACTCTAGATCTTTACAATTTTGAGGAATTTGACAAATCCAACCAGCAGATCTTTAATCAAGGACATGCTGAAGACGTTTATAAAGGCTGATCAACTTCAAAAAGGCCAAATATGAAGAAATTGATAGTGATTAAGCTAAGGAAATAGATTTTTCATGTTATTTGGTTTATTTTCTTTCTTCTCAAATTGTAAATTTTGTAATTTTTGGCAGTTGAATAGATTTGAACCTTGATTTCATTTTCAGTATTTATTTATTTATTTTTAATAATTAAATTTTATTTAAACTCTCACTTTTTAAGTCGAATCCCTGTGGGATCAACCCATACCTGTATGAGCTATACTACAATAGCCCGTGCACTTGCGAGAAAACACATCAGGCTCATCACACGATGAAAACACATTGCACAAGCCCCAAACCCAAACTTTTTGAACTATATTGATAACTATAATAAGTGTACATGAGATTTCCTTTAGATAATAATTTACTTTATGACCAGCCAAATAGAAAGAAAAAATGTGAAGATATCACAGGCTTTTGAACCAATGGTTTCGAAGCATGTAATCCGTATTTTTACTAATTCTTTACCTGCATATATCACCTGACCTACCAACAGGCACACTAGTGGAACTCCACCATCTACGGGCACATAACCATTATTAACAGAATGGTATGATCCAAGGAGAGATGAACACTGACTGCATGCAAAATCAACCCATTCGATGTCATTGGACAGATTGGGAGATTCCAACCGTGAAACCACTTCCAAGAGAGCCATTGTGGATCCATTTCTGATTTGCCTGGAGTTCAGCAGTTTTTGCAGTCTGCTGGCTCCTCAAACATGGCATCAAAATATTACATGAAAATCTTTTATTCCCAACACAATTTATTTCATTACTGCAACAATGATCCTTATCCTTCAGGGAAGCATGCTCCAGTGAAACTGAAAACATTGCATCCAGATGCTCACAACTGTGGGTTGAGCTGTGTTCCAATGGATCTGTAATATGTAGTAGCATGTCATAACCATTAACAAAGAACAACATAACTATTTTCCATGAACAAGAATTCTCATGCCAAATTACCAGGACCATTTGGAATCGGGATAGAAATGCAACAAGAAGTATCAGTTCTGTTTTGTGTTTCAGTTCGTTGCTTTTGCCATTTGCAATTGTTCCATTTTTACTAAGAGATAAACTATCCAATATCTCACACATATCAGTAATGCCAGAAATTCTGCCCGCACAACCTGTGGCTTCTCTTCCCTGAGTCCCAATAAATACTCCGTCTATTAAATTATCTTTATCAATAAAATCAAGATCCGCATTGTGTTTTGTGTTTGCATTGGAGCTGACCGGAAACCCATATCCCAGAAGGTCATCCTTGCAAATAACAATAGATGTACCATCTAATAAGCATATACCCTCTTCACAAATATAAGAACTTGCACATTCAGATGCCAGCTTCTCACTTACACCTCCAAATGAACAGCAGCATACCCCAAACCAATTATCAGCTGCCTCTCGCCATTTTACTGAGATCATTTCAACAAAAGATCTGTAAATAGAAATTATCTCAGTTAATTCAAATAGCTATCTAAGAATTATCAGATTTATGGCATAACCACTCTTGATCAGCTGAAATACTTTTATCATAAAATATTTTTTAAATTTGCATATAAGAGAAGAGAAATGATGGGCTAATAAGAATGAGAAGGAAGGTACTAGAAGCAGGTAGGTAAAGGGAGATACCAAATACCAACCACCACAGCCACATTCTAGAGGTGTGTTCAAGTAAGAGAAATATAGTAGATGGTGATTACAGATCAAGATGTATAGTAAGAAATGACAAAGATCAACTACTACCTAAGAGGATTTTTTGTCAACTTTGTTCTGCAATTCCTGCAGTAAAGATGCACTCCTTCAGAAGAAAGATTCTTCAAATCTGAATCAAGCAAATTAGTGCAGAAAACAAGAACCATCCAAACAAAATGCTCCTAAATAGCTGTTTTTACTCAAATCATTCATAAACGAAATGAGCTCAACTTATTAATAGGAGCGGATGATGAAATATAACTCACAAAATCCACTTATGGGTAATAGAGGAGACATGGAACAATTGCAATACTTGACAGACTAATACCACAAGTCCAGTAAATACATGATCAAGTAGAACTATTATAAGGTACCTCCAACTTTCAACACATCAATAGTTCTCCAAATTGGCAAGGTTGCCAACAATGCATTTCCATCTCACTTGTTTTCAGTAGATGATCACATACTCGATGTCGATGCATATCAAGTCATAGCTTATGGGGTTCTTCAATGCCTCAAGGAATTTAAGATGTGCTTGGGCTTGGAGACGAGTATCTCTACATGAAGTTTTCTTCTCAAACATCCATCAAGAAGAGAAACAGGTAATTCTCAATGTCCTTTACATTCAAGATGGACTATTACCTATTTGATAGAATGGACTTCCTTTCTCTTCTATGAGATTAAATGCAGTCATTTCATAGAAAAGTTGAGAACCAAAATTACAAGATGGAAAGCACACCGTCTTTCTCGTGCAGACCGACTTGAGCTGACAAAATCGGTACTTAATAACCATCAGATCTTCTGGACGGAAATATTTCTTTTATCAAAATCAATTAATTATCAAATTAAGTGCATTCTCAACGATTTCCTTTCTGTTGGTCCTACTGTTACCTAGGAGATGCATTCGGTTAATAGGAAAATGATTTGCAGACCTAAAAAGGAAGGCGGGCTCTGGATTTGGCACATTGAAGATTGGAACATACGGGCACTAACAAGGATTGCTAATCATTTTGCTGATCACAGAAATTCACTTTGGCTAGTCGGGTAGGAGCTAAGCATATAAAAAACATAAATTTCTGGGGTAAACAAAACTATCGAGTGTATTAAAAGTGAGAGACACTGCAAAGAGTTTAGTTTCATGTTTATTGGTAATGGCTCTAGAGTTCGATTTTAGAGGGACAGTATCTGAAAGGCATGATCCTTGATCGAATGTCTATTGATATATTGCACACTACCATTTCCAGGGAGGCATATGTTAAGACCTGATTCTGGATGATGCTTGGAATATGAGCTTCTTTGTCGAGGATGCTCTCAAAATATTCGGGCCTAGCTACCCAAAGCCAGCTTACCACATGAAGAATGGGATCGTGCAAATATGAAAGCCTAACTTAAAATAAGCTTTACTCTCTTGCTAGCGCTTGGAACACAGTCGAACCACTCATCCACCTTTACTTATTTTCAAGGGAACTTGGTCTTACAGGTCATACTCCAAGGCGTACTTTCAAAGTCTGGCAGGGCTTGCTGGGGATACTATAGATTTATTCAGCTTGGTATTGATACTGATCCTATCTGCAGCCCATGCCACTCTTAATCAGAGACAATTGATCTTTATCTCTTTTGAGGCGCCTTTTCATCAGGGATTTGGAGATCTATTTTTTACGGCTTTAATGTCAGAAGGAAGCGATTTGGAGATCCATTCCTTGCCGCTTTAAGAGGAATCCTGGATCTCTTCTTTTTTCAAAAGTGCAAATCAGATCTCTACATGTATTCGATAGGCTTTTGCATCTTGAATTCTCAATATCTGGAAGGAAACAAATGCATGCATATTTGAGCAGAAGGAAACACAAAAAAAAGAGAGTACTTGAGTCCATCTTGGAAACAAAAAAAAAATTCCTTGAGGCTGAAATATTTGAATCTAAAAAGGGCATGATAATGAGAGAAATAGGAAGATCTAGGTCCCCTTCGGCCATCAACTTGCTCCACGTTAAAAGGAAGTAGAATACTTGACTGAAACCATCTGTAACCCAATACAAAATAAAGACGGATATCTCCTGGGGAAGAAGGATCTATAAGGGGTGATTTGTTTTTCCCTTGCTATGCAGAATCTGAAACCTATAAGAGGGAATTATAAGCTACTATGTGGGGCTCAAATGTGCACCATAAAAAGCTTAACCAACTAAGAATGGAATATGATTCATCTAATGCGGTTGATATCATCAATGCCACTATTACATGCCTTTGGACATGGATTTCAATGCTTGATGTAACAGGAAATTACTTGATAAGTTAATGTGAAGTCTTGGGTACTTAGAACAGAACCAAATGCAGCAAATGATTACCTTACTTATCTTCTAATCTTCATTGTAGTATCAACGAGATACTGCTGGGAAAGTTTATGCACACACGCAAGTCTTTACGTTTCTGGCAATAGTAATAATCGGGTTGGTGGATTAGCCTCTAATCCAGTTTGCTTACACGCCCCGAGTGCCCATAAAAAAGAAAGGGATTTCCATCTAATGGACTTTTGTTTGGAAAGAACCCAACAACTTGCACCATCCAAGAGCTGGCAAAAATGAGGCCGCCTCCAGGTCTAAAACTCAATATTAAGTAAGAGATTAGTTGCCTAGCATACATTATAATTAGACAAGGCACTTAGACCTATAAATGAGAGCACCATGATAGAATTTTCTTGAAAGGATTCAAAATACACCAGAAAAGAAAATATACACCATTCATGTAGAGTTGCTTTCTTAAGATCCTTACAAGGCCGACAACAAGCAGTGAACCGTTGTTTAAGCTTCAAAATGTTTGAAAACATATCCAACAAAAAAGGTTCTAGGCATCATGTCTAACACATATGGCAAGACAGAGCATAATGCAATGACAATGAAAAACAAAATTTGTACTCAACCATTAGGAACTTTGAAAAACTAAGAATTCTTTTCAGTCATATTAATACATGTATGACACATCTGTTTCAGTAGACACATTTGCCTGTTAAAAATGTACTCACAGGTAATTATGGTCTGACATATTTCAACTGCCGGCGATTAATAAGTCTAATATATAATACATTATTACCAGGTAAACATGATTAACCCACAGCAACATTTTCTACAAAGTTTAAGGAAGAATAAGCCAAACTTCCTTTCATTGTTGGTCATTATCCTTGATGGTTATGGTAGCCATGTAGGAACAAGAAGAATATAGATTCTGGTTGAAGGAAAACTTTAGAGAGAAATACTTATAATTGGCTTTGAGATGCTAAATGCTCTCCTATACGTTACAATGTCACCGGAGAAACTATGGTTTTATTTTGTTTGCATTCTTATCTTGCAGCCTTAACTTCTGCTTATTTTTAATAAAAATAATTGACTGCCCAAACAAACTCTTTTTATTGAGTAAATTGACACCTAAAATTACATGAGCAAAAGAACCTCTGGCTGCAGTGCCCCTAAGGACAGAATAGCACTATTTAACTACTAGGAGAAAGAGCCCAAGCCGTGCAAGCATCATTGCTCGAAATATATTGAAACATGCTAGTAAGCAAAAGGTTCTGCCTTTAGGACATTGTTTATTTAAAAAAAAGAAAAAAGGACTAGTCATATCATATCAATAGGAAAATACCTGATTATTGACCATCCCAACGCTCATCTACTAGAGTATGTCTCATTCAGGGAAGAAAAACTCCATTATCGATGGTGTAAGGACCAAAAGCAAGGGAGAGACATCAAATCTATTTAAATATGCTTGTTAATGAATCCCAAATAGAGCATCTTACCTGATGGATGGTAATAATTGCATTCCTATCTCTAAGGTGTTCACCATATTCTCTTAGTTATTCTTTTCCCATGTCTAATAACTCTCAATTTTGAGTTCTTTTTTTTTAATGTATTTATGTAATATTTTTAATTAGAATAAATAACTGAATTTCTTAGAAGTGACTTCTCCAAAAACTCAAAAACTGAAATGTACGTGTCGAAATAATTGTAATGACACTAAATTTGCACAAATTAGAGATAGAGGTAAAAAACCTCAAAAATTGACAAATTTGAAAGAGGGTTGACACCCAAACTAAACCCGCAACTCGACACATGAGGGAGTTGAGCTCAACGTTGGGGGTCAAGCCACCGCGCGGGGCTCGACTCCCCGAGGAAGCCATAGGACAAGGAGGAGACCAGGCGAAGGAAAGCTGGAAAAAAACACAAAAAAAAACCCCTCTTCCAGCGCATTATCCCCTCCACCAGCGCACCTAACTCCCTTTTTTCGCTTCTTCTCCGACCCAACCGATCTTACACGACGCCCAATGCGACCGGCTGCACCGGACTACCTCTCCCCTTTCGCCCTCTCTCTGGTGAGAATCTCTCTCCCCTTCACCACTTCCTCCTTCATTGGCACGATAGCCGACCCGTCCCCATTGCCTGAGTCGACCTGCGCAAAACCCACTCACCATCTTTGTCTCTCGGGTTCAGCCCCAGGCAACGACTGAGCCAGGGCTGAAGGCCACCGCTTCCCCTCTCCCTTTTCCCTCGTCTTCTACTCCCTCCAGCATAGCCCGACCAATGCACATGCCTCAAGCAGGGCGACCGTGCTAGTCCCCTCTCCTCTTCCCCTCTCTCCACTGACGCCTGGCCGACAGCTGAACCCAATGCACCTGGTTTTCCTCTCCGGCGGCCATCCTCACAACTGTGACGGATTTCTGCCTTCCCCAAGGCCAATCCGTGAACCCTTTACACAGATTTGACCGTTGATTGGTCTCTGTCCCCAAATCTGTGACCAATTCAGCCATTCATCACGATCTAACCGTTGATCGGTCACAACACCAGATCTGTGACTTATCCACTCCTTTGAGATGACCTGGCCTTTGATCAGACACCTAGCATGTAGATCAGCAATCAATTGACCTCCCATTTAGATCTGACTATAGATCTATCACCAGACTGTCAGATCAGTTACCGATCCAGTCGTAGACTATAATCCGACTAGTAATCAACTACCAGACTCAGATATGTGAGATTGCGTGCTCCATATCTTCAACCAGTGGCCAAGACATTCGATTTGAGTCTTACATATGTAAGATTCTAACTCTTATGTTTCTATGAACTACTAATTACATTGTCATTAATGCATAGAATGCTCAATGACAACATATCTATAGTAAATTATAGTTTTAAAGCTTGATTTAACCATTCAAAAATGAGATTGGTGAAAAGTTTCCAACATCAATCAGTAACCGTAATATGGATCCCCAAAGATCTAGAAATGATAAATGTACAATTTAGGATGATCTGCAGATTGGATGATGTTGCTCAGAGCACTTTCTAGACCTTTTTATGTTACAGATTATGGGTCCAGGATGCCTTACCAGAGATAGCCGAACTCCATTTGTGGTACAGATTATGTGGAAATCCCTTATGTTAGTCTCAGAGAACTCAAACTTGGATCAGCAATGGAAGTCGCAACTTCTTTAGTGGCCATCTATGTGGTTACTTGAAAGATGTCATTGCGTTTCTATGTTTTTCCTTGTTTTTATCTCCTGCTCGGTGTCATTTTGGTGTTTGAAAAGGTAGGGAGATATAAATGGAGAGTTTTTGCAAGGTGTTTGAGAATGGATCTGTTGTCTTTTTGCTTTCTTTGTTCTTGCAGTGATGGAGCTTTCGGTGCAACTAACAGAGCTTGAAATGAAAGAATCTGTCAGGTCAAACTCGGTCTAATTAGTCAAGGCTGAGTGAGGATAAGTTCCCAATAAAGGGCGCCCTTGCCTATGCGGGGTTCGGGCCGATCATAAGAGTCTATAGATAGTCTTACTTTGCATTTTGCAAGAGGCTATTCCACGCCTTAAACCTATAACTTTAAGGACGAGTTCCCAATATGCAAGCTTAATTGGCAAAAATAATATCTCGACAACTTTTTTTTGAGCTTTTCAAATAAGACGGTTCATGATCTATACCGTCCATATAGGGATCCTTTCTCTCTGCACTCTACAATTGAACGCTAGAGAAGAAGAAGACAAAAAGAAAAGACCAATTCTTCTTATGTGAAAGTCACGTGAATCAAAATTTAACGGCCCACTATGGAATGGACCGTGGAGATACACTTATAATATAACGAGGCTCTTCCGTCTTACATTTGCAAGATGGGATCCTTATGTGAGACTTTTAGGCAAAGTTAGGATAGTAAAATAAAATTTTTCCTTGTAAAAATTAGACACCCACCACTCATGCACAGCTTCAAATCCTAGTAACCTAGGTGACAGACTTTTTCTTGTGTTAAAGTGCTAGAAGATTACATTTATTATCACCCAAGTTTGTTTCTATTTTTGTAAATAACTGAAAAAAAATACTTTGCTTGTGATGTTTTGATTTTAGGTATACCTTTCGCCTCTTCGTCGCTTTATCCATTGACCAGAGATTTTAAGTGAGTGATTTGCTTTCTAATTATTTGCTTATAAAAATAAAAAAACACTAGACAGACAATTTATTAATTTAATGAAAGCAATGCCAACCATAAGTAAAATTGACCCTGCAACCTTGAACGGTTGTCCTACTTTCAAAATTTTGCATGTTGTTCACATAAATGTCAAGGGCAGCCCTGGTGTGCGATCACAAGGGCCTATAATACGCAGCCTTACTTTTTATTTTTACAAGAGACTGTTTTCACACCTTAAACTCGTGATCTTAAGGTCGCCAAGGCTCCCCTTTGTTGTTCACTGTAAAATAATCGTTTTAAAAAAAGCTATGGATTCATGGGGGCCCAAGCTATTTTCCCTTTGAGATCTCTAATTGGCTGGAAGATGGTAACCCTACGGAATAAATTGAAATGAGAGAAGCTAATCCTTCAGACAGTAATGGAGGTGCTATTCTTGCACCCAAACTTTGATTTATCAAGGCAAAGCTAAACAGTTGGGTCAAGATACATAACTGATCCCAAGTTGAGACTCTTGCAATTCTTACATCTAAGCTAACTGATGTCAGTTGCAAAGAAGAAAGCTTGTCTTTATCTCCAGAAAAGCTGGCTTATAGATGCTTAATTGAAGGACAAATCAACTCGACAGAGTTCCAAGAAAAATTAGAGTAGAAGCAAAGATCTCATCTTAGATGGCTTAAAGTTGAAGATTGCTATATAAAATTTTATCATGCAACAGGTAGTGCTCACGGAAGGGTAAACCGTATTTCATATTTGACGATCAACAGCTAGAAGATAGAAGATGAAGCTGTTAAATGGAAGGAGGTAGTTGAATTATATCACCTCCTTTATACATCTAAAGATTGCAGATGCCCATTTCCAGTAGGGATTGAATTTAGTCTAATTGATAATGCCATAAGATCCAAGTTCGAAGAGCCTTTTACTGACAAAGAGATCAAGGATGTAGCATTCAAATGCGATGGAGATCGTAGTCCCATTCCTGATGGATTTCGTTTTAGATTTTTCAGGTAAGCTGGTCTTTTATAAGACTGACTTCATTAATTTCTTGAATGGTTTTTACTGTGGTGATTAGTTGAACAAGCATATTGGGTCTCCTTCCTTGTTTTAGCTCCTAGAAAGTACGGGCTGGATCTCTCAAAAAATATCGTCCAATTAGTCTAATCAGGCTAGGCTACAAAATAGTGGTAAAAATATTGGCTAACTATTGTAAGAAAGCTCTCGCAAAAATAATATCTCCACGACAATTGGCATTCACTGCAGGAAGAAACATAGCAGACTGCTTTTATTGCCAATGAATGTTGGTTTGATGCACAAGTAGAATATAGAGGGATTTACGTGCAAGCTTGACTCTGAAAAGACATTTGATTTCTTGAATAGCAAATTATAGATATAGTTCAACACAAGATGAATTTCAACCTAGGTGGAGGAATTAGATTAAAAAATGCCTAAGGTTGCTTCACTCCTCTATTTTTCATCAACAGCTCTCCAAAATGCTTGTGCCAAGTAGATTGGATGTTTGTTAGCGATATAACTATCGTTGGCTCACTTCTTTTCAGCTTAAGTTTTTGGATTAAATGATAAACTAACACATATCAGAAATTTATTGACCAAAATGTAGTGAGTTTGGATCCTGAGACCTCCAGTTTGTTAATTTCCCATGCAAAAGCCCAAAATGGCCTTCCATGTGAGGAGGTATATTAGAGATATAACTTTTGTTGGCTCACTTCCTATTAGCTTAAGCTTTTACATCAAATGACAATCCAACAATATCGCCCTGTTCCTTTTTACTTGTAGTGAAAGTATTTAACAAATTCATGAGAAAGTAATAAGTCATGATCTCTCAAGGTTTTTAAAGTGCCAAATTCAAATCTTATGATTTTTTATCTTCAATATGCTAACAACATAATGGTCATTGGACAAGGAAGAAAGATGAAGACCCTATTCAAAGCTTATAAAAAGATAAACTTGGAGAAAACAAAAATTATGGAGCGAATCTTTGTAAAGAGGAACTTGAAGCAATAGCTAGAGAATTGCAATGTAAGAAAGCCAACTTTCCTTGCTATTATCTTGGGAAGCGTTTAAGCTTGGTTCGATCAAATGCAAATTCATGGAATCTGGTGACTCAAAAGGTTCCAAAATAAGCTTGCTGAAATGAGCCATTCTATCTAGTGGTGGAAGATTGACACTTTTGAACTCCTCAATGGCAAATTTGCCAGTCTATTATATGTCACTCTCTCTCTTCTAATTCCCTGGTCGGGTTATTGCTAGAATGGAGCAGCTTCAGAGGAATTTTTTATGGAGGGTGGTGAAGATAAGAGAAAGTATCACTATCTGTTATGGAAGACATTTGCAAGCCTAAGAAGGAGAGAGTTTAGGTGTTAACAAGATAAAAGAAGTTAATGGAACCTTACTATGCAGTCAATCAAAACCTCTTATGGACCAAACTAATTAACGCAAGGTATCAACCAAATCATTTTTGGTGGATTGAAAAGAAGAGAGCTCACGAGGCTCATAACTTTGGCAAGACATATCCAAGCACCTCGACCTTTTGTTTCTGGTCGAATACATGGATAGAAAACCCAGTTGTCAAGGATATTTATCCTCGTATTTGTAGTGCGGCCCATAGATCAGAAGATGAAGTCAATGGTTATAAAAACGGCGTTACTCACTGGAATATTATTCAACTTTGCTGGATTTTGAGAGGGCTTGAGGATGATCAGGTAGAAACTTTATATGGTAGGCTTGGAATGGTGGTGGTTAACCCTGGCAAGGAAGATTCAATAATTTGGATCAAGCACAAAAGTTCTTTTTTTCTACGAAATAGGCTTATAGCTTGCTTTGTCCGCAGCTAGATGAATGGTTGTAGCAAAATTCGTTTCGAACTCTCAAGGCGCACCCAAGGTATTATTTCATGCCTAGATTGGGGTGTTGGATACGGCACTCACTTTTTGATAACCTCAAATTAAGAGGTTGGTCAGGCCCCAGCGGATGTTACTTTTGTAATCGTGGCTTTCTAGATGGGGGACCGCCTCTTTCCCCAATGTGATAAAGCCCACAAGTGTGCACTCTTTAAGTTTAGTATAAAATGGGTACTTCCGGCTTCGTTTAATAATCTACTTGATCAATGGTACTTGCTGAGACGGAACATGCAGGGCAAGATACTGTGGAAGCTCTCCTTTCTAGCAAGAATTTGGTTCCTTTGGAACGAGAATGCTATTTGTTTCCAGCAAAAGTCTCTGTATAATAATATGATCGAAGCTGGGCACCTGGGTGACGCATGAGTTTATGGATTTCTATATCAATGATTTTCTTAGAAAATGGGTTAAAGTCATGAGACGAAAGAGAAGCGTCACCCTTGTTGGAATCCGCCAACCGTATTAGAATAAACTGAGTGACTTTGACAGAGCGAATTTCGTCAATCCAAGTCCATCCAGAGCTGGTGGTGCTGTAAGGGATGAGGAATGTAACATTATTTTTGACCATGCAAGTCCAGCTGAAATCAATGACTCCAATGAAGTAGAAGTCAAATTTCTTCTTACAAGTATCTTTATTTGCAACTCCTCTCGTCATCTTTCCCTCATTGTTGAGGGTGAGGGTGAATTTTTTAATGTTATCTCCAGAATGAACCGTAAGGATTCGCTTCCTTGGAGATTGATTGTATTTGCCAAAGCCCCACGCTCCGGAGGTCACTGTTTAAGTACTAAACCGTCTTGATTAGCTAAGGGGAAGCTTAGGTTGTAGCAACCTGGGTTTTAGAAATTGATTTTTGAATAAATTTTTTTAAATAAGATTACCTTGAGGATTTTTTTATTATTTTATTTTAAACATTTAGAAACGTATATTAAATAGTCCGATTTCAAAAACCACACTTCAACCAAATGTCACTGTTAAAAATTCTCATATAGGTATAAATATCATGTAAAAGATAAAATACCACCAAGATTACTAGTCACAACCCAAACACTAGGAAATTAACTATAAACAGAATAACATGACTTCCTGCTTTATTACATCAATGTTCCATGAGTTCCAAGTAACTGTCAAATAAATTAATAAGGTCACTCTTATTATTATTTTTTTCTCCGTACTTTCTCTAAATATCTTCTAACTTCTTCTTCCATACTTCTCTAGAAATGTTATCTAAATTCCTTTTCCCTTGACAGCTCACTTTTTAGAGGACTCGCCTAAAATTGTTGGTGGGGGCGAGTACAATCACTCAATAGAAAAATCCCTAAGCAAGGTAAAACATACCAAAAGCAATATGTGTGTGCTCATTTAGAATACAATGCATTTCATTTAATTTTGACAAATATCAACTCTGAAAATACTCTCAGAAGATTAAGATATACATCTGAAATCAAATGCGTATACAATGCAATAATACTAATAAACAGTAGTAGGAGCCACAAAGGCAATTCTAGTTGGGGCCTACAAAGGTGATATCAGCTGGGGGGCTACAAAGGTTCTCTATAATGTTGATATAAAGTTTCATTCTTATGGGGCCATCAAGGCAATTTTAGGTAGAGGGCCATGAAGGCAATATTAGTAGGCCATAAAGGCAAATTTCAACTGGGGGCCACAAAGGCAAATCCGAATCACTTAAATTGCACCATTTAATAGGACCACATAGGCAATTTTCACCAGCATAAGAGTCATACAAGCAATAATATTTCAAAGGGCCACATAGCCAAATCTTCCCTCCCAAGATAACTTTTCTTAGCAAATCTTATAGTAAGTGATCATACATTTTATAAGAAAACTTCAGAAGACTTATACGTAAGTTTGCAAGACAAGTGGTAAGAAGTAACAGGCATTTTTGCTGACATTCATCTTATAAACCAACACACATAGAATAGCAGCCCATGACAATAACTTAAAAAAGGTGAAGTAGCTACGATGGCTTGGGTTTTTAAGTGACTTTTTCTCAATTCTTTTTGAAACACAAGGCCTCTAGTTAAAAATTCTTTTTAGAAAACAAACATCAAATACATTTTTCAATCAAAAGATATTTACATAAACCCCGAGTATCATTACTATTTTACAAACAAAGACTTGATGGTAAAATGATCATTTTAATTTTTTTGCAAAAATTTGACAGAGTTTTCTCTATTTCTCAAATATTGTACATTTTTGCATGCAATGTAGTATCTTTGATAGACATCAAATCATATAGATAAACAATAAAGGAAACTCTGTCTCCATCAATTCTATCCAAATATATAGTAAGTCTTTGAAAAAGAAAACACTTTTTTTTGTTGTTGCTTTAACGATATAATTTGAAAACAAGTTTTAACATAGCCAAAATCAATTCAGTCACAGCCATCATTCCATACATTTCTCATACATGTTTGCATGTCCACAAACTATAAGTCATAATATGACAGTCTAATAAATCAATTCTAAAGTGAACATTCACATGTTCTTATACTTTGTTGTCATTATCACTAATTTCTTTTGCTTTCCTTCTTCTAGTTTATTTCATCAAATCTAAGATATTTTAAACAATACAATATCTCAGAAAGCTAGTGCTTGTATAGGTGGAACAAGATGCATAAACAATAAAACATAATTTATGATTTATAAAAATCAATGCTTTTAACAATACTTCATATATGATCAAATCAATGCTTTGTTGTCATTATCACTAATTTCTTTTGCCTTCCTTCTTCTATTTTATTTCATCAAATCTAAGATATTTTAAACAATACAATATCTCAGAAAGCTAGTGCTTGTATAGGTGGAACAAGATGTATAAACAATAAAACATAATTTATGATTTATAAAAATCAATGCTTTTAACAATACTTCATATAAGATCAAATCATTATATATATATATATATATATATAAATCAAAATATGATGCTCACGTTAATTCTATCAATTAACAAAACATATATTTCATGTCAAAAGTATTCAATCATTAATTTAAATGCTTAGTAAGAACCAAACTTAATCTCATTACATCATGATATAATTCTAAAACATAGTTTCGAGAATTTACAAATAAATGCCCAAAACATTATGTCTTTCATATTTTCATTACTCACAAATCAATCTCAAATATCATAAACTTGCAAACACATTCATATAATAATATCTAATCAAAATTGGATTTTAGCATGTAAAATAAAGGTATGCAACCTTAATACGACATTGTCATTATATTTCATTTAAATCACAAAACCACAACTTATATCAAATTTTCACCTCCACAAGAAAACTCAAAACATACTAAAATATGGACAAAATATCAAACTATCATCCAAACAATCCTGTCAAATCTCAATGACAAACTTTCAAACAATCTTTGAAAACTCCATCGAGGAATCATATGAAACAAATAATATAAATACATCAAAAGTCCTGACCACCTAGAAGCTTGCTAGTACCACTACACCCGCCCTCATCGGATACTCTCACTAGTAGGACAACGTGAGTCATATAAGTCACCTTAGGCCAGGCCAACTTTGACAAGTCACCTGATTTTAACTTTATCTATGAACACTTATGTTGATTATCACAAGTACATGAGCTATAAACTTAAATTGCCACAAATTAATAAAAATAATAGAAACTAAGTAACAATGAAATATAAACTTAGATCTATTCAATGAATGAAAATTACACAATTTCAAATTCAAAAGATAGAAAATTAAACAAAATATCAATTGAAATTCACTTCCCTAGCTTGATTTTAGCAGGATTCTTCAATTTTGGTCACATCTGAGTCGATTAACCTTCATCAATCCATTTTCTTTTAGAAAACCATCCCATCTTGCCTTAGTGCTCTTTAGGATGATCTGACACTATTAACTTTGATCTAAGCCATCCAAGCTTATTTTGGTTAATTTACAAAATATAAGGCTAAACTAGAACCTACATTACATATCTGATTATCTTTGATGATCATTTGACTGTTAAATTTAGCAAATCAATGATTGGATGATCAATTAAAGCTAAAATTTATATTTTATCTAAAAATTACAATATTAATCAATTATATGATTTAATTAAACACTAAATTAAGGGTATTCTAGCAGAAATTAAACACTTAACATGTAGGGAGCTATTTTGAACAATCCCTTGTCTATTTTGAAACATGAAAATGAAGAGGGAGATAGGGGATTTGAAGAGAAATCCCGCAATGGGCTATGTTAAAACAATGGAAGAATTAAACAAGGAAAAATCAATGGGAAAAAGATGAAAATTATGAAGAAATTGCTGTTAGAATAAGATTAGAAACAGGGGGCAAAAACAAAGTGGAAAGAAAGAGAAACAATGAATAGGGAAGGATGATCTAATGGGAATGAACAAAAAGAAATAGTGATGAGAGGCTAACTAGAAAGACGGGAGATAACACAGAGTGAGAGAGAACAATGGAAATGAAGCACAGGAGAAAATAGTTTGGAAACGACTAAAAAAGGGATGTTTAGGACAAAGGAAGAGAAATAAGGAATGAGAATTAGTGGCTAGCTAAGGGGAAGAAGATGATGGTGGAACAAGAATGGTTTCTTCAGTCTCCTTCAGTTGATTAGTCCTTCAATGCTGGAGTAATGAACTGGGAATGAGAGCTATAGTTGAGAGTGGTAGGCTTCATCTTATCTGAATTCCTCTAAGTGTTCTCTTAAGTCTTCTTATCTATCTCTCCTCCATCCTATAGTCCTCCCCCTCTTTATATAGATTTTTTTTTCTTAAAATTTGAAGTTGATTCCATATCAACGCTTTGCTTCTCATCCAAATTTAGCAATTTGTTTGCTGATTTCCTCAAGCTTCTCCTTTTTCTAAGCAATTTCCTCTTGGATTGCGTCTTGCATGATCTGATCCATTTAATTTGATTTGAGTTGTCCAATTTTATTTGGGTTGATCTGTAATATATAAAACTTAGTTAGACTCATCTTAATCATACTTTAATTATCTGATCATCTTTGATGATTATCTAGCTGTTAAATTTTACAAATTAATGGTTGGATGATCAGTTGGAGTTAAAATGTATATTTGATTTAAAATTTCAAAATTCGTGGATTAGATGATCTAATTAGATGCTAGATTGAGAAAATTTTAGTTAAAATTGAACACTTAACAACATAGAATGTAGCATTTGCATGAACTAGGACTAGCTCTTACAAATCGCCTAATTTTAATCATATCAGCATAACACAGACTATACATGAACTAGAACAACTCACACAAGTTGCCTGATTTTGACCGTATCTGTGATTACATAGATCACAGTCCTTAGATGGACCAAGACCAGCTCTTAGGAGTTGCCTGATTTTAACCATATCAACATAACATGTCTGTATGCGAATAAGGACAAACTCTCGTGAGTCACTTAATTTTAACCGTATCAACATAACATAGTCTATACACGGACCAGGACCCACTCTCACGAGTCGCCTAATTTTAACTATATTAGAGAAAGAGAGATGGTGGTGGGCAAAGAAACGTTCGGTGCCCCCACCACCACCACCACCTTTTTATTGTTTTCTGTTTGTAGGGGAGTCGAGCTCTGCATGGTGTCCCCCACCACCACCACCACCTTTTTATTGTTTTCTGTTTGTAGGGGAGTCGAGCTCTGCATGGTGACCCAATTCCCATGTGTGAGCTCCTTTCTTATTAGTCATCATATGGAGTCTTTTTAAGTGAAGGAGGTGCTAATATCAATTTGGACCTCAACCATTTGTAAAATTTCAGATTTTAAGTCCCCGATCTCTGTTATATGCATGCATTCTTAGTGCCGTTGGAAAGATCTTGTCAAGCACAATCCAACAATGAACCTATCATTGATTAATTTTGACATTTTAAAAAAATATTGCATTTCTTATAATTACTTGAATTTCGATAAAAATTTCAATTTATAGTGAAATTGCTTGAAGTTTTCCTTGAAATTGGAACTGAAATTAAAATCATTCCACTCACAACAAGACATTTGATTTAGCAGATTTTGAAGATTCAGACTTTACCCAAATTTGAGTTCAATTGATGCCAGAACTCCTACTAGGCCCACCTATTCAATATCGGTTGTCTTGTTTCACATATTTGAATGTATTAAGGATTTAATAGAGTTTTTATCCTAGTCCAGGAAGGGGTGTGACAGTATATTCTTCTCATCGTAGGGCCAGCAGACATTAGTTTTACTCGGTCTCTTGGATCTTCCAATGACATATCTCATCCTAGCTAAAAGAATATGTTTCTCTTACTGAATTAAGGATCAGATCCAACACTAATTCTTAATCGTAGTAGTCACTGTATGTTTTAGCAGATCTAGATACGCTAATTGTATCTTGGTTTTTGTTGTATTGTTAAGGTTTCGTACAATTGATCATCTCAATCTTCTTGTACAGCAACCAGGAGTGCTATTCTCTCCCTATCAATAAAAGTAAAAAAAAAGGGCAGTCCCGGTGAATGAAGTTCCTGCCTATGCGGGGTCCAGGGAAGGGGCGGGCCACAATGGCCTAAAGTAGGCAGCCTTACCTTGCATTTTTAAAAGAGGCTGATTATACGCCTTGAACCCGTGAAAAAGTCCCTGCCAAAAGAAGTATTGACTTAAGAGTTAGTAAACATCAGTTAATGGCTAACAAACACGATTTAAAAGAATTTTTTGCCAAGAGGTGATTACAGCCATATTCTGTGTACTAGTATTTCGTTGTCTTACTGAAATGACTAATTTATTGTCATAAAATGCGTAATAGGTCAGGCATATCTTGTTATTAAACAATCTAATGTCGGACTTGTGTTCTTATATATTCATAAGCAAATTATATTCACACACGTCCCTACTGGACCAATGCGACACCCTCACTTGGGGTTTGAGGTAAAAGTAAAAGTGGGCCATGCAGGTATATGTCTACTCAGTCTTAGGTCCTACCTTTCAGTAAGTGAAAATACTTGTATGGATCTTCGTAGTAGTTTATATGAGTAAATTGGTCATTTAAGTATTATAAAGAGATAAGCACTTCTTGGCAAAAGAATTTTTTAAAATCTTACTTGTTAGCCATTTAATGACTAATAAACCCATTCTTTGTTTGACTTTTGGCTAAAACTTTGAATTGTTTATTCATCACCGAAGATGCATTAGAACCAATAGTTCATTATCTAATAGATCTTTCTGTTTGAATATTCTATCCGTGAGTTACCAGTATTTATCAAAAACAGAAGATTATTGGATCAAATGACAAAGGCATTGTTGAGAAAGAGATGACTTTTCCCAGATGAAATGAAACATTTGATTAATGTACCTGGAGAAAGATTTCACATTCCTTAGCCGAAAAGATATGCGGCTATGCAAGAGGGATTAAGTGGAACAGAATTGACCGGGTGGTAGACTCGTGGAAACACTTGTTTATTCCTTTAGACCTTAGCTCCATGGAATAATATGTTACTGCTAAAACATGGAAGAATTAAAATATTAGATCAAAACACTATATATGGATGATATGAACTGTTTGGAATTCTTGAACTGCCAAAGTCGCCAGTATTATATGTAACCTTTATGATTACGACTGTGGGAGACTACATTCATCTGAAGATAATTGCCAAAACGAACTGTTAGGGATTTACAGTCCCTGCCCAAGATTAAGCACACACAAACACTTAAATTTTACGCAGTTCAGCCAATATGCTTACATCCACGGAGATGCATAGTAATTTCGCTATAAAATAAAATGATACACTGAAAGAATTACAAAGAATATTTACAAGCAGAGAAGACAAGGAATGGGATGTTGTTAATCGATTTTTAGAGTTTAATTTTCAACATATTATTCACAAAAATCTTAAGCAGTGGCCGTCACAGTTGACATTGGCAGGCGACAGCTGCGCCCGCCATAGTTGATGTAAGCACTTACCACAACTGACATCGGTACTAATGACGGCTGAAAAATGGGACTGGACCAACACCAACGTCGTCATTCCTGCAGCATATTCGCATTATCGAACTCCTGGATAATTTTAACAACGACTTCCTTGCGTCATGTTCCGCCGCCAGGTGGTTAAACGTCCTACTAATGGCCTATCACGGAGACTAAACATTTCATCTGCGTCCCCCACTGGAAAATTACTCGATTTACTCATTCTTGTCTTAATCATCAGTCGGTGATCCACCCGTACTCTCTTCATGTGCTTCATATGCTAAGCATTCATTTCCATGTTCTTTGAGCCTTCCCGATCTCTCTCACATCCATGCTGCTGCCTGACCAATATTCCATTTGATGTCGTTTGAACTCTTCTCACCCACCAAACAATATTTAATAGAAAGAAATTTCGCTAATTTGGGGATAATCATACATTCTCTAAGAGGAAGCAAGCCCCATCCTCCTCTCACTAGCATCATCACTGCAACCTTTCACAATCACAAAAGCGTTTTAAAAGTAGCAACTAGCCAACCAACAAAACACAAGAAAGAGACCTCTTTTTTCCCTGGGCTCATCCAACCCACTACTTCTTAGATTGCTGCCCACATGCTGCCATCATCTTCCAATTAGTATATTGCTTTGCTTAAGCTTTTTCTATGGTATGCAATCAAGTCCATGGTAAATGGCATGACAAGTGATTTCATCACCTCTGCTCCCTCTCTCTATCATAGGATAACTGAGTGTAACGCCCTGGGTATGGGCTCCCCAATAACAATATTGTCCGCTTTGAGTTTTGGGCCTGCACGGCTTTGTTCTTACTCACGATGGGATAAAATGCGTTGTTCCGTGGGTAGAGTGCGCAGCAAATACAATATTGTTATTGAGAAGCCCAGACTCGGGGAGTTATAGTGGTATTAGAGCGGGACCTCGACCCCGAAGGTGACGGGTTAACCCCACGTGAAGTCGCGTGGCCCCTAAGGAGGGGAGAGGGTTAGCCTTGGCCGATGAGGGCCGGCTGATGAGAGCAGGCTAGAAAGGCTGGCAGGCTTCTAGCCAAGGTGAGGCTTAAGAGTTAGTCCTATATCGGCTAGGAAAAAGGTTCCTGACATTGATAAGGGTTTGAGAGGGCTTTAACCAATAACAACGTGTTTTACCCTGTCGTGGGTAAGAACAAAGCCGTGCAGGCCCAGAGTCAAAAGCGGACAATATAGTTATTGGAGAGCCCAGACCCGGGTGTTACACTAAGCGCATCTTAACCACCCACTTCTCTTTATTCTGTCTCTCCTTTCTTAATAATTTAGGACATAATGGTAGAAGGAGCTTGAAGAGCATCAGTTTATGCTTAGGCTATTGGTCGATCAGTATATTATTATATTATTTAACTTGTGTAATTCTGGACGTGTTGCAGATGCAGGCATGATCACCTATCCGTGGTGGGTCAACCACCATACAAGGGTTCATGTAGGCAGCTAAAAAGCGAAGTAATGCCCAACCTTTGGTATTCTCTATCATTCATGCGCTGATCCCATCTTAGACATGTGATGCCTAGAAATCTTCCCCTTTGGACGATCTTAGCTTATTATATCCTCATTAAGGTATATCCCTGAGAATTCTAGGGCAGATTCATCTACGACAAGGCTCAATAAATGAATGGTTTGGATCCACACAAAAATTAATGGTATTACGGTATTTGTACTTTTAGCTGCCAGTATAATAAACCCTTATATGATCATCTTCCGGGTCGGAATAATATTATGTGTGGAATTTTGATACTTTCGCCTCCTTTCTTCCATGAATGACTTTGCTTCCAGAAAAAAGGGCTAAAAATGTGAAAAGAAGATCCAAGTATTATTTTCTATTTTAAAACTTATATTCTCATGCGTCGGAAAATGAAAAATCATGCAATACTAAACAAGAGGAATGCTGGGTCAAAGGCAAGCTATCTAACTGCACTAACCCTAAATATCTAATATTTTAAACAGCAAGCACATATAATAATTCTAGCATCTCAAAAAATATAACTTTTTATCATAAATAATGAACAGTTATGAAATTTATAGAAATAACAATCCAAATGCAAGTCTCAAAAACATGGGTTTTAGGATCCAAGCTCATAGCATTCCTCACTTAATAAATTAAAGTAAAACTTTAGTAATTTTTAAATTTATTGGTCAGTAAGTTACAACTGTACTTGTATTTTAGGCGTGATTCTCCACGAAATGAAATTAGTAGCATGTATCACAAGATTCATGGCTCACCGGGAACCAACGGCTCAGATTTCCGGGTTTCAATTGGCATCGGGTTTACTGAATGTGTTTCATTTAGAAATTTGATAGTATTATTATTTCTAATAAAGAAGTACTTTTCTAATTTATTTCTGAGACAGGAGTACTTTGTTAATTTGAACGAATAATATCTTCCACACCCCTTTTCAGTAACATTGACCAAGTAGCTTGCACTAAAAAATGGGGAAATTCACTAGTGCTTATATAATGTTAAGAAAAGGTTAAAAGGGCAGCCCGTGCACGAAACTCCCGCCTATGCGGGGTCCGGGAATCATAAAAAAAAGGTTGTGACCTAAAAACATGGCTGGTTGTGTTTCCCAGCAATTCTTTTTTCTTCCTTAACCTCAAAAACACAAATGCTACGGTGGAGCGTGATCAGTTGATAAGTTGTAGCGTGTGGCACCCCATTTTTTCATGAAGGGGCCCACCGCCAGCTAATCCGACCCGTTGATCTGCTCTCTGCAACAGGTTTCAACAAGTCCTAATTACGTGCAGATTGGATGAGATTAGCATTTGATCAACTGGCTCACGGTACTCATTCGACAAACAAGAAAGCATTTTTCTGGATGCTAGAATATTTCAATTGTTTGTATATGAGATATCCAAGAACAAAGTAATCTGATGAATGGCTCGGATCATTCACAGGTGCAGCCCTTCATGCAAAAGTCGAGATCGTGATGGAAAGACAACCAAGGGTTGGAAATTCACAGGAATCTTCAGTTATTTTATTAGGTTTGTTTAATGAAATGAAAGTACAGACGCTTGTTACTCGAAGAAAAACAAACCTTGATTTCTGTCTTCCACCGTGAGCCCATTTGCTATGTCTCCCTGCTCCACGTGAAAAGCGGTGAAATTTTCTTATTTTCAAGTAATCAACTATTTCTTTATTTTTTTTTTATATTATATATAAAGAAATAACATTTGCTATTGTTTATTTTATTCATTTATCATTTCTGATCAACTGAAATGTTCATGCAAGAGGCTGGAGTTCAGACAACTGAAGCATCAGATATCTCTATGAAGATGCTCGAAAGGGGCGTGTTTTTTATTGGCAATGAATAGTAGAAAATCTGAGTGTTTTTTTTTTTTTCGAAATTAACATTCAAAAGACCGATTTGATCTTTATATATAAGATTTTTACAAAGCATAGTCAGACTTGTGCTCATTTAGTTTTGATACGATTCAGTTTAAGACTTTTCTCCTTCAGCATGTTGGTCCTTTTGATCTCTGCCGAGCCAAAGAAAAAATGTTTTTACTGATAATTTTAAATTATATTTTTACATTTATGCATTATCCAGTACTCCCTGCATTAAGCTTGAGTCGACTCCTAGTAAAGTCCACATTTTGAGTTTTAACACCTTGGTTTATAGCGTTGACTGTGCTGTAGCAAATAAATTGCTGATTAGTCAATTTGTAGTGATAAATTCCCAATATTTCTTGATTATAATGGGTGGTCATAAGAATTTTAGAGGCCTATTTCTCAGTTATATGCATGTGAATTATAGACAATAATATTGTATCAGCCGTCAAATATAAGAATATTAAGTAAGGTAGACTGATATTGCACAGTAGGAAGGAGCCAGTGGATATTGTGCAATATTGACTATTCATAGTAGATATTGTGACCGTGAAGTTGATCTTGGGACTCAAATTAACTGTTGTTTAATACATTGATGGACACTATTACGGGAACTGAAACACTATTTAAACAGCATATATTGCACATATAATGCTGATCAGTTTATTTTTTGACCAGTTAGTGGCCTATTTGATGTTCAATAGCAGTTAACTAATAGTTCTTGAAGAAGGTCCACAGTAAGATATTAAACGATCTAATCAATCAACTGTGGATTGGGAAGTGACATTTTGTGATCTTTTGGAATTTAGTGCAACCCAATAGAGCTCTGAGAAAAGTATGGGACCTTGTATGGGACAGATTCCCCTTCATGCATGTGCATAGAGAACCATGAGCAGGCATAAGCACCAAGAGAGACCCAGTTGTTCAATCATCTAAACGTCATCTTTGAACATAAAACGGGGATATAGAGATAATGGTTTTGCCTAAAGGCCTTATTTTTGGTCTTTTGCGCGTGGATTCAAACGCAGGTTCATCTACCTTGCATTAGAAATTAATATAGAAACTCAAGATTTAAACTCACAACCTCTTGATGCAGTATAAAGCTTGTTTAGCATACAACTGAAGAGTTTAATCTCATAGGAAGCAGGCCAAGAATATTTATAATTGTAACACATATCAGATCCATCATATAGCAATTCCATTCCCCATGCTCTTGAGAGAACTCTTGTTCCTAAGATTTGTAAGGTACAAGTTTATAGATCTGAGTTATGTAACAAATCCCAAAAGTTTGTTGATTGTGAGGATAAAGAGAATCAAGGGTATTAATTATCCCTGAAAATTTTGCTTAATCTGCCTCCACTTAAAAACAAAAAGATCTTCATGGTTGCAAGGATCTGGATAGAAATACTGAGCTCTGATATATTACTACTGGTTAAATTCCTTGTAAAAGAAGGAAGGTACTTTTCTCATTTTCTAACTTGCTCTGCCATGAAGACATGAAATCATTGTCACGCTAGCATGAATAATGGCTTCTTGAAAAAAATCCAAGAAAGTTCTTCTCTTAAATTTATTTTTAGCGATACTTAAATTTAATGAACTAAAAATTCAGATATTGGGCATGAAAAACCTTGGTTGGTGGACTGTAAGAACTGTTTTCGGGAGTTCCTTTTATTATTTGAGGTTTATTTGGTGTCATCTAATTCAAGACATTGACTTGAAGTTCACCAACCACCCACCAGCCTGTAATCATTGCCAGCATCCATAGGTCACTGAGTCGAGCTCTACACTGAAAAGAACATTTTCATTTCGAGTTAAGTAGAATAAGTTAAAAAAAGGGCAAATATTTGGAAACAGCAAGAGAACTGCCATTCATCCAAAAATGATTCAAAGCGATTGGATAAGGTATTTAACACCGACTGCACTCAAAATAGCATAGAAAGTTAATTCAATCTTCAAGGATGGGAGGTAGCACATTTCCTGTTTATTTACCTTGGCTGAACCAAACAGAAGAACAAAATAAATTCAGAGAAAACCACCATCACAACCAGAACCTTTTAAATTGGTACAAGTAGGGCATTCATCATATGGAAAACTACATAATTCCAAGAAATGGAGAAAAGAACAAAGAAGAAAGAGAAGAGATACCCCATCCGCAATAATGAGACTACTAGTTTATTAGTGGCAATGATTCCACCCAAGTTAGATCTTTTTAATTGATTGAGGGATGGGGACTTATCAATTAGTCATTTTTATTTTTTTCCCCCACCCCTTTCCAATCAAACCAAAAATTCAGTAACAGAGTAGCTCATTTTATGTGGTCCACAAGATAAATAAAACAAAAAAAGAGGGAAGACAAAGTGCAGCAATGAATTGGAGTTATTATTTTATATAAAGGTAAAGACCAATTACATTCGTAGCCCATGAATGCATTTGTACACACCAACAACTCCATAAGCAGACCCACCCTACTTTTTTGTCCTGCCACACTTATTGTTCTTAATTCATTCCCTCGAGCCTTCAATATATTTAAACCTCAACCACTTCCTTCATTGACTCCAAAACCAGGATCAGCGAGGTAAAATACCTGCATAAACACCACTGACAACGGCAAAGAAAGACTCAAATCAGACCCGTTTCAAGAGCTGTCTTTGGGCATGAAAATTAGTAGTGAAATATGTCTGCTGAAGCCATAATGGGTTGATTTAAATGGAGCAAATTCCATGGGTTCATGAAAGCATCATTAGTCTGGGGAACTTCAGGCTCAAAAGCATTACTAATCCCATTCATGCAATCAAGGATCTCATTGAGGGAGTCCAATCTGTTACTCAGTTCCATCATCTGAGTCCTAAGGACTGAGTTCTCAGCCTCAGCAACCAAGTAATGCTGATTAGTGATGTTCAAATTTGTGAGGATCTGATTGTTTTCCTTCCTCAGTTGAGCCATTTGGGCCATTAGATCATCCAAATGCTTCTGCTTACGCATTCTCGACCGCCTTGCAGATTCGCGGTTTGATTGCATTCTCTTTCTTTTCCTCTCATCCATTACATGCTGAAGATCCTCTTCGGATCCAGAATTCTGCAGCACGGAAGAACCAGAAGAAGTAGCACTAGAGGAAGCCATGATATATTTACACAAGAGTAAGAGGCCTAGAAATACTAGATTTTTCGGCGGGGATCAAACTGGACAGGACAGGACCCAGATAGCAGTTACTTTAAGCTACTTCAGGGAAACACACTAGAACTACTGAAATTTAAAAGAACTATAGCTAAGGAAAAGGGAAAAAGCAAGACTCCAATATTGCTACCAGACTATGACCGGTAATTCATGAAAACACGTAAAACCAGTAGAGGAATACAACAGAGAACGACTGAACTAAATGGGTCCTGCGCCTTAGAGTGGAATTTATCATAAAACCCGAAAGAAGGATTTCACTAAGAATTGGAGACATCAATCAGAAACATCAAGGATAAGAAATTAAGCATATGGATCAAAGGAAACCTGCAAGATGCAAAGGATCAAGATACCATAAAACTTCCTCCAAAAAACTGAGATCTAGACAAAGCCACCAAGAAATTTGGCAGAAAAAGAGGAATTTCTGCTGTTGAACCGGAAGCAGATCCTGGGATAAGAAAGAAAGGGAGAAACCCCTCTTTCTAGCAGAAAGATGGGGTCTTTTGGAGCAAAAATGGAGCCAAGAGCCAGGTTCAGCAAAGGGATTTCAGTTTCGGTCTAGAATCCGAAAACCCAATTCCAGCGAGCAGAAATTTTGGCAGAGTTTCCCCTCAACAAGAAGCCCAAGAAATACAGAGCAAAAGGCCTGGCTTTTGGGGAAAAACAGGACCTTCCTCCGAAGGATTAAACCCACGCAGCAAAGCGGTTTTCAATTCTAGATTGAAACCCAGATATCTGCGCAGAAATCCCAGAAAAACCCACCCAATATTCAAAAGAAAACCCCCCGGAAAAAAGAGAACCCAAAACCCAAACCAGAGGTTCAGAACCTACTTACTGAAAATGAGAAGAAAAAGCAAAGAAGGATCTCTACAAGGACGGAAGAGAAGAGGAAGGAGAAGAGGTTTTTGAGGGTGCAAGGCCAGGAATTTATAGATCAAAAATGGACAGCAAGAGGAAAAAGATATTCAAGAAAAATGACGAAAAAAATAGAAAAGCAGAAACAGCTTTGGAATCTCCCGTACAAAAAAGTTGTTGGGAGGGGTGATGAGGCATGTGGGGTGGAAACGAGATTTCCACAAACGTCTAATTCCAGCTGGGAACCAAATCCTTCAAGGAATTAAAATCTTCAATCCCTTGACCTGCCGTGCTCTAATTTACCGTCGCTATGTTACTGCTGTAAAATCTGGAACGCCGGTTCCCCTGGTGAGTGCACCGAAGTCAAGGAAATAACCTGGTCTTTCTGAGTAGAAAGGACATCTTGATAGTGGACCACTTTTACTGATCACAGCCGTTCATTTTGAAGATTTTGGATATTGGAATTGATGACCCTATTCCATGGTAGAAATGACTTTTTCTTTGCTTTTGAATGTCCGCCATTTATTGGAAAAATTCTCTGATTCTAAATGGTAGGCCTCTTTTTCTTGATGCCAAATGGAGACAAATCAAAGCCTTGGGATCTTGGAGTACATCACATAAGAACAATTGAGGCACCAAGCCATCAAGTTCTCGTTGTCGTTTTGTCTAACTTCATGAATCATTTGTTTTACTACAGAATCAGTTGTTACCTTACCGAATCAGGAGAGTTCGGTGCAAGGTCTGTCAAGTAAGGACCGCAAGATGAACGGTTTGGATCATCAAACAGATTGGTTATATTTACTTTTATCATTCATCCTTCTAGAAAGGTGAATAGGAAATTCCTTAAAAGCCTTCTGTTTGTTTTGGCTTTTGGGGTTCAGGTATTTTTAACCTACTAATGGAATCTTATTAGGGTTAACCAATAATTCACCTCTAGGTGAAAGGTCGACAAAACTGCAAAAACTATGGGCTTTAGTGGACTAAACAAGGTAATTATATCTAGCCCATATTTGTTAATGGCACCCAACTCCTTAATTTACACTATAGCTGTTAATACTCCACAGAAAATATTGTACCCAATCAAGAGTATATTTATATGGGCCAAGCAGATACGGTTTCTACTTTAATTATCATATATACCAATGAAGTCAGCAAAATCTTGATCCTTCATCTAAGAGCCTCATCTCGAAGATGCCCCATTTGAAATATGTACTTAATTGCTTTGGCTTTTATTCTTTTTGTAACCTGCCATCTGCAAATCGTCTGTGGCTCAGTGAGCATCTTATGCCCAGGGCAATCTCATTGGAGCAGTTTTAGCCATGAAAAATCCAGCAAGGACTCATTTGGGAGTGCTTTCCTTTTAAGGAAATCTCATTCTGGAGTCCTGACCATTGAGTACATGCCAGTGGGCTTATCACCATATCTCATGTTTTGAATATGATTAATGAGAGAATCTTCTTCTTTAAATATATTAGCTGGTCGATTACTGGGCCCTGGGCAGATGTCTGAGAAAGCTAAATCATGCATAGTGAAAAGATTTGACTAATAAGTAGGAAAACCATTCATAACTTCCATCGCCATTTAAAAACCTAAAAGGAAAAAGAAAAGAAAAGAAAGAGAATTGTCTGAATCCCCATTCTTAACTTCCAACTCAATAACTTTGGAGTGATTAACTAATGTTAATGGACTATAGTATTAGATTACTTGATTAGGGTTAGTATAGTGGTATCAACCTTGAGAATGTCAAATGATCAGGCATGTAAGAATATCAGTAGTTATGAGATAGGAAAATAGGGTTTAGGTTAGGAAATCAGTGTACAGGGCAAATCTTAATAAAGTTTGTAAAAGATGGATCAGAAAATTTAACATATATTTACACTACGAAAACTTAAAGTGTTTCCTGAAAACAATGGGGAAACACGGTTGAGTGTATGCATGTGGTTCCCATTAATTAGGATACAAATCCATGAATTTCTTCACACTAATTTTAATGGTTATAAAGTTTTGCTAGATTAACAAATTATTCACACGAAAAGTGATGAATTAAATTATAAAGTTTCTTTAATTTAATTTAAAATTTTGCATTTTAATATTTTTTGAAAGCCATCTAAATGAAAAAAAAGAAAAAAGAATTTGAATTGTTGAAGATGTTTCCTAGTGGTAGTTATTCATAGCAAAACGGAGATAAAATCAAGGAATGTACAATTGTAGGATAAATTTCGTCAGCAACTATATGATATTTATTTCAACAACATAAAAATAGAGATGCCAAAGAGGAAGCAGATGCCATGGCAAGATCAGAAATTAACGCAGGTAATAAAACATTGCTAAAGAGATATACATGAATGTGACTGATCGGATGGGGCTGTCTCTATTTTCCATGTTATGATTCTTAATCTGTTTCATCTTAGACTCTCATCACCATTCTAAAAAGGGAAAAGAAAAAAAATTGGAAAAAGAGCCTTCACCTACAATATGACATGTCATTATGTCGCATACATTGCATCAATTGATTAATTAGTTGTTCCATGGAGGTAGATAAGAATGACATTTATAGTGATTTTTACATGCTATACATAGAAATAATCTTGGAAGATCAGAGGCAATCCATTGATTGATTCTTTCACAAGTCCAGTACATATTAAAGATTTTCCATTGTGATGCTTTCCTTTTTTCCTGTTGAATTGACAAATACCTTTCTATTGATAGAAGGTGAAAATAAATAAAGGGGAGTGTTAGGCATCTTTTGGGTGCATGAATTCATGGAATATATATCAACCGCAGACCAAGTTTGATTTTATATAGATGTGGGGTCCACAAAGGAGTAAAGCTGCTCCTTTTTCTCTTCTACTTACCAATAAAAGTTTCATGTAGTGGATAGATAAGAGTACCAAGCCCCTCACTTTTCATGGGGGGAAATTTTCTACAACAACCCACTACTATTCCTTGCATATATAGTAACCATATGTGCGTGTAAATAAATGCAATTGAACTGTAGAACTCTCCACATGCAAGTCTTACTTCTGATTATATGCAGGTGTGGTCAGACACATCCTGCTAAATCAGTATACATGTGCATATTATACCCTTGGTTATAATTAGAGTTTTAGACAATGGGAGAAAAACAAAGACATAAATGGTAGTTAGAAACTTTTCTATGGCCAATCAAACGTCACCTGCAACTCTTTGCTGAAATTATCATTCTCATATATGTATATATATAAAGGAGAGCACTAATAACAACAAATTAGCACAGCCATGAGCAATACCTATGCTGCGATTGATTGAGAAAAAGTAAAAAATAAAAAAAAGATAAAAGAAATAATAGCTTTTTACTTTTTCTCAGCTTGTTCTTACACAATTGCAATTAACACACACTCTCTCTCTCTCTCTCTCTCTCTCTCTCTCTCTCTCTCTCTCTCTATCTAAAATTAGGTGAATGGACAAGAAAAGTAATGGTGAAGAGAAATTTGAAAGAATCCTCTCAACTTGGGGAATTATCATCGCACCTGAAATGTCTTATCTGGGGAAACTCTGAATGAGGCCCTTTTGTGAAATGTCTCAGTTGAAACATACATCACACTTGTAGTACTTGAGAGATTATTGACGGCCTGACATTAGCTTATTACATGCTTTCGGTGTGCAAGAGAGTGAAGTAATAGACAAAAAAAAGAACAAGGGCAAGAAGCACCTACTAAATCACTTTGAGAGCCAGTGAAGAGAGCTTTTGATTTTTTCAATAGATAAGTTCTTAGTGTAGAAAGTGCATGGTGTCTGCGCGTACAATACACAAGTACACAAAAGCAAATGCCAACTCCGCGAAAAAGCTTGACAAATGGGCTAGTAGGAACTATAGAGATTTGCTCCTCTGGCATCAATTCAGGCACCACTTGTATTGTTGTGGACTCCTGGCTTTGGGTTTGGAAACCTCTCTATCCAACTTGACTCTTCCCTTCCCAATCCAGCAGAAAGCACTAACTCTTTACTTGCATATTCACTTTAGTATTCTGGTCTCTCAAAATAATTGGTTTTAGATCTGAAATAGGTTCATGTGGTATCTACAGCAAACATATGGATCTTCAAAGGGTTGCTATTGGGGGTTAACAATCTGGGGAGAAAATCATGCATGGATAGCAATCTTATTTCCTACTATTGGCATCTCTGACACAGATTTGAGACTGTAGTCAAATAATGTTATGTACATCTTAGGGCTCCTCACTAGCTAGGAAGAGATAAAAAACAAAACATATTTCTAGCACAACTTGCAAGTATTCTCGTCGATCCCGGCCCACATAGCCCACAATAGCCCAACTGAAAGATGAGAGATCTGGTGGAACGTGGCTAGGATCCCATGGTGCCGAAAGCATATACCTCTTAGTAATTGGTGCTTGGAAAAGGGATGTCCCCCATTATGTGTCATGTCAAGACAAAAAGATGGTCCAAAGGATCGGCTTGATCATACAGAAATTAAAGATTACGTAGGGCCCACTTCTACTGCTTCACAAGTTTGGTCTCTCTGGCATCTAGGTTTCCTCAGCACCTTACGTTTCCTCCATTTGTTCTCCATCTTTTCCTCTTCCTCTGTTTGATCTGACTTCGGTAAATTTGATCCGTCTGGTTAAGATTAAGTTCATGTTTTGAAAACCCTTATTTATTTATTCTTTCTATTAGAAACTTAATCTAACTTCCCACTATGAAATAGCAAAAATACAATAAAAACACATCTCCAAGCCTGTATGCACTATTTTTTTTTTTTCTCTCCCCTTTTTATACAGCGAAAAAAATTTATAAAGCAAACTCTCTACTAACTTATTATTTTAATTCCCAATTTTATTTGAAATTTTCTAACAAGTCCCAAAGTGTTACCCCAAACCTATCAAAAAAAGTATGATGAGAAGAGGTGCCTTATTAAAGGCTTTTAGCAGATCTAAAGTTAATTACATGGTACGTGCCTTATAAATTACTCACGCAAAATCAATAATTAATTCTGTCTGTGCCTGTAAACCGAGAGAAAAACAGACACAGCTAAAGAGGCCCAAATGTTTGCTAGCTGCTCCAGACCGTTCATGCCTTTCGATGCAACCGAATAGATTGTTGAGTAGTGGCATCTTCTACCCATTCTGGATTCGGGATTGTATTTTGCATGGGCAGACGGCTAGCTCCCCGTCAATTATATGGACGATGTTCATTCCTTGACCTTATTTTCAGTCCATATATCAATTAATTCCTTATTATAGAAGATTAAAATGCAATTTATGTAATTCACATATTTGACAAGGACATCATAATACCAGAAATGTTAGGCCGGATGTCTCGTGGGACACTTTACCTAGAAGCGCCTCTCATTTTTTCCACGAAGGGAGGACCGGCACATCTGATTGCTTTAACCTACGTGAGCTTAGCATCCTAAAAGCCATGTTTTTGTATTTGAATTTTAACAATTGTTTATATAGGGTTCCGTAGACACCCTTGTTTTGCCGCAACAATGTCTCTTGTCATCAAGGAAGCATCAAGAGAACATCTCTAATGTATCCCCGATTTGCATGCAAAAAGAATGAAAAAGCAAATTGTACACTCCTAGAAGCAAGTAGTGCAACCGCCACTTCCAAAGATCGGGCTTGACCAGCTAATGAAGGGTTCACTGTGTAACAGGGAAATGGCTTTCTACTAAGAGGATAGGAAGGGCCATGTCCATCTCTTTTAGAAGAAGGATACATGGCAATACAAGAATACTTTATCTTTTAGCCCAGGAAGAGACAACCCTTAGTAGCCCTACAAAACTACATGCATTAATGGCTAAAACTTTGTAATTAACAAGGAACATTCTCATCCTTCAAAGGTAAAAATTGGAATTAACTAACTTTATGTTTATGATGTGACATGATCAGGATGAACATTTTATCTAATGCAATCAATGGCAAGAATGTACGTCTACAAAGACCCACTCCACATCACTGAAAGGGGCCCATGAGCTATTACAATAATCTCTATGGCGAGGACAGTTGTCCTTCTCTCACTTAGGGTGGAAAGGTGGCCCTAGAGAGATTCATCTTCATTGCCATACCTCATTTTTTCAAGTATCAAAAGGAAAGAAATTCTCTTCCAACGAGAGATCCTAAGACAAGCTGAGATAGCAAAACAAGAGTTTAGCACTGAAACCAAGATGTAGAAACCAAAACTGAAGAGCAAGCCTAGATATCAGAAATCTTGTGGCTGTTACAGAAAACTTATGTTAGTGGTATAACTATACCACCTCCTCACTATAAACTGCATATTTGCTTGTAATTGAAAGCTGAGGCAGACAAAGGGCATCTTCCTATATTTGTACATCACGTCTCCAAGCAATCAAGCCTTCTCCTTTCCAAATCCTCTTCTGTATTTTATTTTGAATCTTTGGGTATGTGTGAACTGCGAGTCATGTAAATAAAAGAAGTGAGCGGCTGGCCCTAGAGGCCTCTGTCTATCAAGCCTTACTATACTATCGAGCCTTACTATACACCATATCCCATGGTGACTAGAGATGTGCATGACCACCATGGCTTATTATATTTTCTCATTGACTTCTGTATTTTTTTTTTTTCTCTCCATTTTTGTAAGGTAAGTATAAGAGTATGTCTACTTTTCATTTGGATTAGGTTACCTTACCACTAATCTAAACTCTAATATGTTAGTTCAACTAATACCTCCCTTAAACCTTCACAAATTAAGACGCCAACATGCCATTGGATTAGTAGAGACCACTCTGTGGGCCGAGCAGGTGTAATCCTTGTCATTCCTTCCTACTTGGTAACCGAGGCAAAAAACTTAATCTCTGGTGGTTTCGTGGACCACTGTGTTCTATTTAAATTTTGTCAATTTTCTTTCTTTGGGTGGTCCAAGTTAAGGACCCAAGGTCTTGTGACCCATTAGACCATTAAGCTAGCCTGGCTTTTCACTTTCTTATTTAAACTCCAATACTCGTACCATTACCTCATGCTTTGAAAGTAATTAGTAGGCCATCAAAGGTAACATAACCTCACAAGTCTACTAGCCACCTTAAGCCTCCTATATCAAATTTAAATTCTATAATTTTATCTTCCTTAAGGGAAGCATGGCTAAGGACCCAAGGCATTGTAGCTCATCGAACCACTAAGCTTCCTGCCTTTTAACATTTTTGAGTCGTATCGGTTCATAGCACTTGGTTAAGGATAGTCTTCTTAAAAACACTAATCATTTGAAAAAGAGCTTCAAGAAGTATATGATCACATGCAATTGGTGTTGCCATTCCACTAAGACCTTAAAGAGGACATGAACATAGGCAAGTTATACAGTGGTACCACCTCCAACCAAAAGAGGGTATAAAGAAGAATTCAAAGAACTTGTGAGCCAGCCTAGAACTTTGTTTAGGGAAAATACACGTGGCTACTCTGAAAATCCCATCTTATATTTAGTGGAGCAAACCTATACCTCTCCTAATAGGTGTGTGCATTATGGACACAAAATCTGCAATCCATAGATCTATAGTGGCGACTCCATTGGGAACGCCCAATTTGGAACTCCTTAGCATAATGTTGAAGGCTAATTTATGAAGCTTTGGAGGAATTTCAATTTAAGTTAGAGGCATAAGGAGGTATTCCCATATCGCTAGCTGTCATTTTTGTGCCTGTTTCACATGATTTGTTTTCATACCATCCCTTTTTATTTTTATTCATGCTCGGATTGTTATATGTGTGTATTTCTTGTCAAAACGTTCACACAAGGACACTCCAACATAGTGGGTCCAATATGGCGTTGCAAGGAGGCCGACCAAGGGAGCCTTTAAATCACTTATTTACACTCAATTCAAACCAGAGAAGCATTATCCTTTTCTCATGGAAGGTTGTAAGGAATCATGACCAATAGCAGCTAGGAATCATGCAAGGTTGCACCATCGACCACCTAGGAAGTAAACTTGAAGATAAGGCAGATTCCCCTCCGAATTCTCTCGAGCATAGTTCTACCGGTAACTTTCTTCAATAGTTAACGATTGCTTCTTAAGTCATTGGATACTATGGTGATAGCAATCGACACCTCCTTGAGGGAACATGTGCTTAATATTACAATATCACCATCATTGTCCCATCAAGGTGGTGACAATGCTCCACCGCCACCTCCTGCACTCAAAATGTTTTTTTCATCACCTTAGGAGACCACATAGCAGTTTTAGGTGTCTTTATATTTGAGCAACAATATGTCAGATGAAGTTATACAAATAATGTGTTGACATCTAAACATGTGGTACATCATTTTACCACTCATCGAGCATGTGGAATATGATATAAGCAGGTGGATGGATAATACCACCTAAAGACGATCTATACACCACTGGTATGACCTATCAAGCTAACCCTACTTGACCGACAATCCTTTCAGGAAGTACAAAGATGTAACGGGACTTAAGACGACTTTTTTGTTGGAATGGGATGAAAAGGAACATCAGTGAGTGTGTAGCATGATGTTTGACCTGTCAGTAAGTTTAAGGTCGATTATCAGTGGCTAGCATGCATGTTGTAGACCTTAGAGCTTTTTGAGTAAAAGTTGGACTATGTCACCATGGATTTCATTGTGGGTTTACGTAAGACAACGAGTGGTCATGATATGATATGTGTGATTATAGATATGTTGACGAAGTCTGCTCATTTCCTTCTCATTCAACTTATTTAGTCTGTTGATAGCTTGGCAAAGTTTTATGTTAACGAGATCATGAACTTACACGGTATTTCTCTAACTATTATCTCTGATAGGGACAATAGATTCACATTAAAGTATTGGCAGAGTGTTCAGGAGGCATTGGAATTGACATTGAGATTCAGCACTACCTTTCACCTACAGATAGATGGTCAGTCAGAGAGGACCATCCAGACTCTAGAGGACATGCGCCATCAATTGGAAGGGCAATTGGGATGAGCACTTGCTACTAGTGGAGTTCGTGTACAACAATAACTTTCATACAAGTAATGACATGGCTCCTTATGAGGCACTCTATGGAAGACTATGTTGATCACCTCTGTGTTAGAGTGACATGGGCAAGAGATGATTGTTGAGGTCTGAGCTAGCTAAACAGTGTGTAGAGAAAGTTTGGTTAATCCGAAAGTGACTTTTGACTACTCACAACCACTAGAAGAGTTACATTGATAGGGACTGTAGACATGTAGAGTTTGTAGCTGGAGAATGTGTCTTTTTGAAGATTTCCCCAATGAAAGGTGTGATGAGGTTTTGAGTCAAGGGGAAGTTGAGTCCCTAGTTTGTTGAACCATTCGAGATATTGAAAAGGGTTGGACCTGTAGCTTACTAAATGACCTTACCCCCACAACTAGCATATATTCATGTTGTTTTTCATATATCGATGTTGAGAAAATATATGGCAGACCATTCCCATGTATTAGAGCAGATGACAACAAAGCTACGACAAGATCTGACATTGGAGGAAAGAATTATACATATTTTAGTTCGTAAGGAGCAAGAGTTGATAAGTATATTTTAGTGAAAAAAAAAAAAAACTAAACGAGGTGGGGGCAGGGGGGAAATTGATATGGGCACCCCTCCCTACTTAAGCCAAAAGAAATAGACTACACGATTTGTTCCACCAAGCCCAATAAACACATATACATAGTGGAAATTGAGGGAGAAGAACGAAGAGGGAAAGAAGGAGAAGAGGAAGAAGAAAGGAGAGAAGAAGAGGGAGAAAGGAGAGAGGAGAAAAATATGGCAGCAGGAGGAGATTGGCATACTAGCAAGGCCTTGCGGTCCTTTTGACTAGTCCAAGGTGGGCTTTCAAAGGGTGTCTACTTGGGTGACCTTGAGAGTTAGTCCAACATCACCCGGGGAGAGGGAGCTGGGCAATTATAAGAAATAAAAAAACTTTAATAGTTGTGATGCATTCTGTAGGTTGTCCCACTGTAGGATTCTTGATGGGAAGTAAAACCTTGCGGGCCGTGCCAAGGTGGCATTCTCAAAGTGGACAATATTGCTATGTTGTGCCCTTTTATAGACACAGGTGACACATTTTAAAGTCATGAGGTACTCTGTGCCAAAGCGATCAATATCACACTGTTGTAACTTGGCTGTTATAATTGGTATTAGAGCTAGTTCCTCTTGTGGTGTGGGCTAGCCGCTCATGGTCCATGAGGACACCAGTTCCCTAAGGTGGGAAGAGGGGACCTTGCAACCCTCCTGACTGGTACAAGGTGGACTTTTAGAGGGTGTCTACTTGGGTTACCCAGAGAGTTAGTCCCACATTACTTGAGGAGAGGGAGCTCGGCAGGTTATAAGAGTTTGAAAAACTCTAATAATTGTGACACATTCTACGGGTCATGCCAAGGTGGCATTCCCAAAGAGGACAATATTACTCCACTGTGTACTCTGATACACACGGGTAATGCATTTTAAAGCTGTGAAGTACACTGTCCCAAGTGGACAATATCACACTATTGGAACCCCAACTATTACAAAACTAACACCTAAGTAGAAGAGAATCTCAAGGTAAAAAAAAGATGAACAAAGGAGGGTAGGAAAAAGACTCCCTCTCCTTGCTAGGGGGAGGCACCTTTTTCTTGCTTGAGAATGGATGCTCAACCCTTGATATTTGATGGCTTTTATAATTTTCCTCCTATGTTTTCTATGGTAACCTAAGATAGATGTATGGTGGAGATGAAAAGTGAAAAATTAGATGGCTAAAATGTTAAGGCAGCTAGGGTTTTAAAGAGGAACAAATGACAATATTAAGATGACATCAAGTGGGGAGGTGCCGACTTTTTAGGAGGAGGCATCGCCTTTAGAAGAAAATTGTGGAAATCTCTTAAAGATTGGAAAGTCAGGCAGGGTGATGAGGTAAGAGAGAGAAGGAGATAATGGGAGAAAAGAAAGTGGTGGGAAAGGATAAGAAAGAAAGATGAGGTGGGAAAATTTGATTGGCTAGGTAGTTTCTTAAGATATAGAGATTGATTAGGTGGTTTGAATGGGAGTTTAGGAAGGTGGAGTCTTGAAATAGTAGGACTCTTGAATGGAATGTCAAATTTGTGGTGCTATTTGGTGATAAGGTGTGGTAAAAAGGTAGGAAAAATGTAAAAAAAATATATAAAAAAATAGAAGGGTTTCATCCTATTGGTCCACATGCCAACTTGTCGTAATGAATTTTTACTTAATTTTCTTCAAAATATCACTTAGAATCTCATGGATAATCCTCTTAATTTTCCTCCAATCATGGCTTCCATTTAGCTTAGCTTAATGGCTTTGATGGCTAACTTTGAGGGCTTCATTGGTTAGGTTTCATGGATGGCTTAGATGACCCTCTTAACATGGCTTCATAGCTCAATCCCTTGGCTTGAGTGGCTTGAATAATTTTTCTTGAATTCCTTAGCTTGTCACATTCTCTCATGGTTATATGGATAAGGTGGCTTGAATGGTTCCCACGCAAAGATGGTGAAAATGCATAGCTTACTTCATGGGCTCACTTTGGCCATCTTTAACTCCTTTGATTGCATCCATTGCTTGTCCTAGGAATGATCTTGACATTTGATTTTATATTAGATTGATAATTCTTAGTTTTAACTCAATCTTTTAATCTTCATTGTTCATCTTGATCGATTTAGGCCATCAAATTACTATCTCACTTCCTATAAAAAGTAAAAAACTTGAATTAAATATTAAAAAATATGATCAATCATATACTTGTCTTGGATTAGCTTTTGGATCTACAAAATATTAAACTTTTTCTTCATTAGTTCAAAATTGCATGTGTTACAAATTTTAGTCTAAAAATCCTAATTTACCCCTATAAGTTGTACCACATGGGTGACTAAATGAGTGATTTTTATGCAAAATTTAACACTTATCAAAAGGTTGATTATGACAAAGAAATGATGTATATGAAAATGCTAAATTGTTTGATAAAATTTAAGCAAGCCCAAGAAAATAGAGCTTACCCCACCAAGAGAGCTACTAAGCTACATAAGAAGAAAAAAATTGGAGTAAACTTTAGGAAATGATAAAAAAAATACTAGGTCATCAGAAAATTATAAGAAAATATAAAAAAAAATTAACAAATGAGGAGAAGGGGATGGAAGTGGAAAAGAAAAAGAATAGTTTTGGAATAGAGGTGTAGAGAAGAAAAAGAAGTGTGCATGGGGTGAGGGCAAGAGATGTTGTGGAAATGTCATACCACTTGTATAACAAATATTATGTATTGAGTTAGCATGATAGAATGAGAATGTTCACATAGAAGTTGCGCTTTCAAGATAAAAAGTTCCAAGAGGTGTTCTATTTCAACGAGAATGTGTAAATGAAAGACAAATGAGAGCCACACTTTTGGCAAATGCCCAAGGAGTCATTTAGGTTGAGTGTCCATGGAGTGCAACAGATAACGTTGTAAATGTGTGTCTAAGGAAGTGACTTACAAGAATTAGAAAGTTTTATCTAAGTGGAAGAACTTGACGAAGATTGAAGCCAAAGCCAAATAAAAAAGACAATGGGACAAAATTTCTTTTATATTGCCATTGAAATCTTACGGGGGTGGCATTGTGAGTCTGGTTCTCTTATGTAATGATCGACTTTTTGAGCAAAGTGGCAGCTTGAGTTGTTCTTTTGTCAAAGTAACCAACCCCCTATAAGGCTGACAACCTAAATCCTAGTGCTCATGTGAGAGTTCGATTACCATGTGGAGTGCCTGTCTTTCATCAATGTTACCTCAACTCTAGCTTCTCTACAAGAAGCTTAAGCTAAGATTGAATGAATGGATCAAGTCTAAATACCTAAACTATGATTGAAATTAAGAAAAGACTGGAAAACATTCTTTAAGTACGAACGTATGGACATGCCCCCTACGGTCTGGCATTAGGATTGCTCCCTAAAATGTAAGGAAAGTAGATCCTATCCCTTGCAAGATCAATCCCGCAAAATAAATCCACATTGAGTGGCAAAATAGATGTTCATTTTCATTTTGTCATGTTGTTGTGCAATCTTCAACAAAATGGGGCAGTTGTAGACAATCTTGTTTTGTCGTAATAATGCCTCTTGTCACGAAGGAAACATCAAGAGAATATATCTAATGCATCCTCGGCTTGTATGTGAAAGATGGAAAAGCAAGCGGCATAGTAACATCACTGACCTAGAAGCCGGTGGTACAACAACTTCAATTGCGAAGGATCAAGCTCAGTCAATCGACAGAGGGCCCACTATAGTGCAGGAAAATAGTTTTTTATTAAGACATGAAGGGGCCATGTTCATCTCTTCTTGAGGAGGGACATGTGACAACATAAGAACACTTCATCCTTTTGGCCCATGAAGAGACACCCCTATGTGACTATACAAACCTACATGCACTAATGGTTAAAACTTTGAAATTAATAATGAATATTCTTATCATTGGAAGGTAAACATTAGAATTAGATAATGTCATGTGCATGAAATCATTAAGAGGGGTCACTTTATCTAATGTAACTAATGGTAAGAAAGCAAACTTATCGGGACCCATGCTACATCCCTAAAAGGGGATTAAAAGTTGCTACAACAATCTATTTGGCTAGGACAACTATCCCTCTTTCACTAGGGAGGAAATAGTAGTCCTGGAGAGATTTCCTCTCCTCCTTCCTACTATATTTTTTGAGGTATCAAAGGGAAGAGAGGCTCCTAAGGGAAGATCACAAGACAAAGCAAAATAGCAAGACAAGAGCTTAATACTGAAATTCAGATATAGAAACTTAGGAAATTCTATCCTACAATCCAAGAGTGAGTCTACCTTTAAGAAATCGCATCCCATCTTAGGGCTAATGGAGAAAACTTGTGTTAGTGGTATGGTCATACTACGTCCTCATTATAAGCTACATATTACATTCTCATTGTAAGCTACATATTCAGTTATGATTTAAACCCAAGGTTGACAAAGGGCATCTCCCTCCATTTGTACATCACATCGTTAAGCTAATCAAGCCTCCCCCTTTCTAGATACTCTTTTCTGTCACCTTTTTCCTTTTATGTTGAACAGTTGGGTATATATGAACCACAGGTTGTGTAAAGAGAAGAAGCAGGTTGCTGCCCCTAGGAGCTTGGGCCTATTGGGCCATCCTATACACCATATTTGATGATAAGTAGTGGTGTGTCTAACCACCAGGGTTTGTGTATATATTGGTATTTATTTTATTTATATATTTATCCCCACTTTTGTAGGAAAAGTGAAAGAATATGTACTACTTCTAATTTCAATTAGGTTATCCTACCACTAATCTCACCTCTAATGTACCAATTGGAGTAATCTCTCCCTACAAATTTTACAATTAAGTCATCAACATGTCTTTGGATTAGTAGAGACTTCTTATTGAGCTAAGCTGGTGCAACCTGCATGGTTCCTTACTCCTTAATAACCAAGGCAAAAGACTTAATCTCTCGAAGTTTCATGGACCATTATATGATCTATTTAAATTCTATTTTTTTTTTCTTTCTCTTTAAGGTGAGCCTAGTTAAGGACCTAAGGCCTTGTGTCCCTTCGAAACACTAAGTATGTCCACCTTTTCAATTTCTTATTTAAATTCTAGTACTTGCATCATATGTATCATGCTTTGTCAAGGCAATTAATTGACCCTCAAAAAGTAACATAACCCAACACGCCAGTGAGCCACCTTAACCCCTTGCATTACTTGTATCATATTTAAATCATGTTACTTTATCTTTCTTTAGAGAAGCCTAATTAAGGATACAAGGCCTTATAGCTCGTTTCACCACTAAGCTTCCCACCATTTATCTTTCTTGAGTCTAGTCAGTCCAAACTATATAGTTAAGGATCATTCCTCTTAAAAATGCTAATCAAGTGAAAAACAACTACAACGAGTATGTGGTCATTTATAGGTATTGTTGTTGTTCTACTAAGTCTTTGAAGAGCACATGACCATGGGTAAGTGGTACAGCCGTACCGCCTCCAACCAATAGAGGGCATTATGAGTAATTTAGGAAATTGTTAGCCTAGCCAAAACACCTTTTTATATTTAGACCTATAAGCTTCTACCATTCATTTTGAATGATAAAAGATTACACTTTTTTGGATGCCAGAATTATCCTATCTGCTCGCTCTTTAAAATAAATACTGAAAGCTAGAGGAATCAGATAAGCAGATTCGATCATTCAAAGTTAGGCCTTTTCATGGGGGAAATGAGAGCCACTTCTAGTGAACTACCTTTAGGGCCTGCGGCCTAGCATTCCTCTCATAATGCATATTTATGTTCGCTTTGAATGTAAGGAACCTAGCAACAAGCTAAGTATTAACCGATAAGACGTTACATTGAACATGTTCTCTTAATCTGTGGGCTATTGAATGAGTTGCCATCTTTGGAGACAAGTATAGGAGGTTAAGACACTGTGTAGACAAGTGAATCGAGAGAAAAGCGACAGGTGAGAGATCTCATTCATGGGAGAGAGTTTGGATGGCTGGTAGGCCAGACAGAAAGACAAAGTTCTTGTCACCTTTTGAAGGCTCCATTGGTTTTTTATGTACTTCTAGTAGTGCGCTCCACGTGCTTTAGCATGGAGGTGGAAGCGTTTCCTCTGCTAGTAAAAGGTGCAGTATGGCCCCATAAAAGTAGCAAGTTGGTCTTGCTCAATCTTTTCCTTTGCCCTTTAGCTCTAGTTACCTAGCCCTACAATGCTCCAAGATACTTAAGTTGAAATAGTGGTATGTATTGAACCATGTAAGGAACTATTTTGGTTGAAAAAGTTTGGCTGGTATGCCCAATGTTTGCATTGCAAGCCATCTTTACAACAAAGGCATCGTGAATTTCTCCATTTTAGGATATCTCTAATTTGGTTTTTATATGACGTATTCGCCTGGCAAAGTATGACAAAAAATGAATTAATAGGACCGAGTTGTTCAAATACTCTAAAGCATCAATTATTCCTTCCCAAGATGTAATGAAAATTCTCGATGCTAGGATGATTCTAAGAACGACTTTGATTTGTGGAGGCTTTAATGGTGGATATAGATAGGGGATATAATGGAATTATGCCAAACAACAACAACAACAATAATAATAGTAATGGCGATGTCTGCATTTGAACCAAGGCCTTCTACCACAATAGTGTTGGAAGGGCATCTTCAGTGCTTAGGTTATGGGTTTGAGCTCTCATGGGTTACTGGTTTTCCATAAAATCCTAGCTTGGCTATTGAAGAAAAGAAAAAATCAGCATTTCCCTCCTAATGACCACACTTCTCTTTGTAATTTCCAAATTTCCACTTCTCAATTAAACAAGGCGTTCAAAATACAGTTCATAGGAATAGTGATTATTACTGAGAAAACTTCTGCGGGGGTAAAGATCAGCGGCTGCTTGTGGGTGTGTTTAACTTTAAAAATAAATTATATGGGTTATTATCCAGAGAGTAAAATTGCATCTAGTATGAACTAAAGCAATATAGTTTTCCACACCCAATTCTCTATCACTTCAACATGTAGCACTCTTGCTATTTCTCTCTCTCTCTCTCTCTCTCTCTCTCTCTCTCTCTCTCTCTCTCTCTCTCTCATTCATTTTGCTGTCCGTAAGTAAGGTACCTAGACGATTGCACATGATATAAACGGATCGGATCTCCCATAAAACTACACAAAATAGGGCCGTCCTCATTTTACTTGTCGGCAGACGTGTGCTCCTCTGACATATAATTCAAAGAGAGAGTGTGAGGCACATAAGATGTTACATTTTCTTGAATTTGGTAGATTCTCTCGTCAAGTTGTGATGTTACATCTCATGAATCTTTCAAAGCCGTCTCCCTCTCTTAAGGTGAGATGTTACATTAAATGTCTCGAGTTAGAGAGCTTCCAAAGCTCTTTCCAGACCTCCTTTAATGATTTACCATCACTCTTCCCAGCTTTAGTAAACATCACTCTCTTACTTTTCCATTCTTTCTGGGGTCTCGTGGGTTAGGGCACAGTACAAACTCTTTTTTTTCTCACATGTGCTACGTATACAAATAAAGATGAGATGAGATCAATCTCATCTTTATCCTTTATACATCAAGTCAAGTTGCAAAAGCAGTTTCTCTCTCCTCCCTCCCCGTAAGGAAAAATGCCATGCATGAAACACACTCTGCACGACTCAGTCTTCATTGACTCAAGGTTCCAATATTCGAATTGCCTTCCTCTATAAGGAAATGAAAGAAACTTTAGTGATGCTAGTTACATGTATATGTCAATATCTGTGTATTCGTCATTGCATGAATTATAATTCATAAATGTGTTATAACGGATTGGATCTCTTGCTGGTTCTGAGATTTCTTTGCTTGTCTCCCTTTGGACCACAAGTTCTTGTAGCATTTCTGCAATCTTCTACATCGACTTAATAAAAGTTCTCTTATTTTGACTTTCAAAGACAAAAACAAAAAAATGATTGTACGTTTCGATCCATGTCCATGTGATGGATGGCATGCCTTGATCTGGAGTATATACGGATGTCAACTTTTGTGTAACATGAGCATATAATAAGGTGCTAAATGAAATTAAAAAACCCCCTTGTTGAAAATATTGACCCTGCCAATTTTCATGTGACATATGGCATCAGTAATGATACTCGTTAACTCCTACAACGATGCCAAGTGTCATATGCAAAGTGTTTTACATCTGATGGAAAGTGAAGAAACAAGTGCCACCATTCTAAGTCAAGTTTAAGAAAATTTAGACCTTGAAGTTTGGTGGGATTGTTCATGGAAAAAGGTCGCACTCACCAATTTCTTTGATTACATAGAACACTCCTGATACTTAGGTCTTACAGTTGTGTGCCGAGTGTCATGAAGAAATTTGTACTATAGCTAGTGGGAAATGTCCCTAAGCGCAGCAGTCTAATCTTAGCTGTGAAATGAATTGGTTTCTATCTTTCAGAAGTCTATCTCGCTCATGGCTAAGAGCAGCAAGACAAAAACATCTACCAAGACTCACTTTTCAAATAATTTAGATAATTTTTGTTTGCAAAGGGATCATGGTTGTTTGATATTCCTCTCAATTCAGGGAATGATTTGCTCTTAGACTTTATGTGCACTTAGAGTACTAGAAGCTACATAAAACAGAACATGACTCAGGCTACATTGTTAACTCTATTTTTTAAACCTACAACTAGATAAATACCTAATATATTGCAACCTATGCCCATAACAGGTCATGCCAAATATTTTATACTCAATTACAGATAGCCGTCGATGCCTTAAGCGGGAGAAAAGGTTCACGCCCTTTCTTTAATTATTTTTAGATTTAAACCCTTCATCTTGCTCATCGTATAAAAAAAATAGGCAATCCATTATAAATCAGGGCATTTGGATGACTAAGCTATTTTGTTTTGAGTTTTTTAAAAAATTAAGAAAAATAAATGATCACCTTTTTATCATGAAAACATATGCTAAAATTTGATCTCTAGCCCATCTAAACCATTTCAATTATGATGAATGGTTTGAATCTATAGAACAAATCTTCACTATCCTAGAAAAAAATGGATTTCTTCTCTCTCAAAAATCAATATGCCTAAGGGCACTTGTTATAATCACCCTCCTTTCCCTTTTTCTTCTTTCTATAATTGTTTAGGGAGCTATGCGGATAAGACGCTTGTGCACTATACCCCTACTTTATCATGGTGGGCTCTCTTCTAGTTGATTGGTTCATCTAATTTCTCTTAATATTAACAACTAATAATAAATAATACTGATTGGATGGATATGGGAACTAAAAATATAGATGGTCACAAAACACTGTTCAAAGAACAAAATAAACGGGTTGAAAGTACTTTTTATATATTAGAATAATCCATTCTTAGTAATGTTGATTATCTATAATATAGAGATATAGAGAAATCAGACGAAGGATTCTGATTAACCAAAGGTGTGCACCACCGTGACAAAGCATACAAATGTGTGTCTGATGCGTGTAGTACACAAATATGCCTCTTTTATATAAGCACAGTTTACTTTGAAACTAGAAAGACACTTAAGCCTGCTCCTATCTATCAACCATGCTACTTAAACAACGTAGAGGCGAAACCCAGTTCTCACAGGTTCCGTGGTTCATTGTTTACCATCGAAGTCCAGCCTGTAGTAAGAGAATATGAAAACTTACTAAGAGCCAATATTACTAATTTAGATGAGATTATAGTCACTAATTGGGGATTGAGGAGCAAAGTCATGCGCAAAGAATTGGAGAAGCAGAGTTTCAAGCCCAAGAGTCCAGTCCAATCAGTCAAAAACCTCCCTGGGTATTAATCATTCACAAAATACAAGGATTAAAATTCTAAAATGATGAATTTCAAATGTATTTATGACTTAATCGAGCACCTCCAGTTGAAAGCTTAGCAAGAAAAGTACCTGGCGGCTTCCGGATAATACATTTTGGTAAGAAATTGAAAATGTTTCCATAGGTCAGTAATTCTAATTCTGAGTGTATGTAAGATTCAATCACCAATGTCATCAATAATTATGATTCGAATGTACAGCAGTGGCCCAAGGGGTGTCTCTCCCTGGGTGACGAGGGTTCTAGTCTATGGACGAGGGTGTGTGTTTGTCTAACTTCCATAATAAGTAAATAAACATATAAATAAAAAGTCAACAATGTGGATAACATTATCCACAAAAAATATCAAATTCCCTAATATTGGAAGCCATACACTGTAGATAATATTCATAAAATGTAAAGGATATATTCGTGAAAGGCTGCTGATAGCTAAGCATAAGAGGATTATTCAGTCTTCATCTTGCCAATATAGAACGCTTCTTTAAATGCACATGACTTTTAGAATTAATTTTGCTTTTTGGTTTCTAGTGTTTTCCATCATCATCATCAAGACTTTATCCATATTTAGTGTTTTCTATAGTCTATAATATATTGAGCTTACGGTATTTTTCTTTGAGCAATTGAAACCTATTTTTCCTTGCTCCATATAGGCATTTTTGAGTTATTTTTATCTTTTATCATTAGTTGGATGAATGGCACCTAAAGAATCTACTTTATAGTCCCTTTGTCTTTGGGCCACATTGGCTATGCCATTCTATCTAAATTAGTTCTAGTTTTAATTGAATACCTTGATGAACCATCTGTCACAATTGGTCATCAGATACATCATAATGCCTCACTTTATTATGATTGGTTGGAGTTGGTGGGAGGTTTGAGGTGGTACTTTCTCCTTATGGTTGAGATTTCAAGTAGATTTAAGAATTAAGACAGCCTTCTGGTTTTTGTTTCCTCTTTGTTTTTCTTTTTTAACTTTAAGTGAAGAGTTACAAAGCCAATCCACTCATCCACTCTCCTAAATCTAATCCCGTGCCAAAGTGGAAAGTGGTAACTTGACCATGAGACCAAGTGTATTCCAAGACAGATCCCAAATTGTCTACAACTATGGATGGTAATGGGTTGGATAGGCCAAATTTTTGACCGACCATAACTCTGACCTTAGTGCTTTTCTCTTGCCCATAACTTGACCCTAGCCCTACTCAGGTAAATTTTTTTTTGCCCTAGCCTACCTTTTATGAGTTATTTGGGTTGGGTTCCCTAATTAACCCTACCATGCTATAACGTTCTACAACATTTTCCAAGATATACCATAATATACTTCTACAATGTTCAAAAGTAGTTTTCAAGCTTACATCATAATATACTTCTATAACACTAGATAATCGGTGAAATAGAAATAATATAATAAAAGAGAATAAGTGTCCAAGTCTTTTATATATACATAACATCACCATCATAGAATTCAAGTAAAAGCTTAGCTCACCACTCTTGGATATAGAAATGCCACCAAGAAAGAAGAACTTAAGAAGATTAAAAGCACACCATACTTGGATACATAGACACCAGCAAATGACATAGAACTTCAGCAAGATAATAGTTCACTACATTTGGATATATAGACACCACGAAACAATACAAAACTATAGATAGAAAACTAACTAACTACCACAAGGATATAGATATTCACCGCCTTGGGATACGTAGTTAGGTGCCTCACCAAACTTGAACCCCTTCAAGTGATATATAAAATGTAGAAACGTGAGATGCAACTCACTCTCGCATGCCATATGGAAAACAAGGCCTTCTCATTTATGTTGATTTGATTCTAATCTAAGGTATTTATAGATGTGAATATTCCTTCTAAATAAGCAGCATACAAATATTAAGAAACTACCTAAATAACTACAGTAGTTTCCTAGGCTAGAGAAAACTTTCCAAATATAAGGTACTTCCCCAGCAAAAGTTCCCTAATAGATGTTGTTCGATTATCACATGCTAAACTTTGGCTAGTTTCCAAATCACACTCAAGTCCCTACTAGTTACATGTAATACAAAATAGCAAATTGCTAGACTCCATTACTTCCTAACCAAGCACTTTCATTATCATTGGTAGCTTAGAATTGTGATCATTCAACACCTTGACCCCTTGACCAAGGAAGCTTGTAGGAGGCATTTTTGACCATTTCAATTTAGGAAACCTTGACTTGTCAATGGACAATTTCTAACAAGAAAATCTGAAATGTCCATCTATGATTCCACCATGCAGCCTTCAAAATTTGATCCTAGATGTTAGACATCTTTCATCCAAACCCCAGAACATCATCTTTATTTTATCTAACTCATTTAATCTCTTGTAGCTTCAGATGTCTACTCTTTCATAATTGACCATGCTCAAAAGACTTCGATTTAAAAGAGTTAAGTGATGATCTTGACCATCTATAGCTATATGACCCTTGATCCACCTTTAATTTTGAAAATTTGAGACACCATCATATCATTCCACATGAAAGCTTTAGATTTTGTTTTGTTTTGTTTTTATCAATTTCTTGTTATTTATAGAAACAATTATCATAATTCCATCATATTTATATTTTAAAAAAAATTCATATGAGGGCAATTTTGTCATTTAAAATAAAATATGTAAATTGGTTGGGTCCCCTACTTTTTCACTACTAACCCTAGCCCTAGCCTTAATTGACCGACCCATTGCCATCCCTATTTATGACTAATTGCACTAAATATATATTGTCATGCTTCTAAGTAATCTACTTCATAGCTTTTTGTTGTACTAAAAAAAGAAAAGAAAAGAAAAGAATAATTCCCCTACTATTGGTCCCTTGATATTCTATTAGTTAAATAAGTTGTCCCCTTAAGGGTGATTTTCTCTTATATTTTCTCTAATATGTCCTACTTCTTCTCTCATTGTAACAACCCAAGTTTTTAAAACACAAATTTAGTATTTAATTATATTTTGAAAGGTGGGATCTTTATTTAAGAATTCTTACTACTATATTAGCAGGTTTTAAAGTTGGTTATATAAGATGGTTTTGTAACCATCTACTATGGAATCATCTTAAAAAATTGGTAAGAAAAGAAGACAGTTTGAAATTGACTTAAAAAGTGTTCAACTTTTAAAGTATATTTCAAATACAGTTTTCCTAAATCGATTTTAAAGATTGCATATTTTTTTCCCCTACTTTACACTGGAATTTACCCCACATTCTTACATATTCTATATTATTCTTGCACTCTTCAAAGGCATGAAAAAGGAATATGCACATCCACAATAACATCCAAATCCAACATAAATGTGCATTTTATGTAAATCGAAAGTATAAAATCTTTGTACAATTTATATTGTCTTCCTATAATCTTCAAAAGATTTGAAAAGAGAAAACTACAACAAGCTATATTCACATTCACTTCTGCTATAAAAAATTCAAAGTCATGAAAAAAAAAAAAAAACTTCAGATGTAATTACACTCACACTTCTCCATACACACTTATTTACTTTCACACTCCATCTTTCCCTCATTCATCCCATAACCAAACCACACATATATACTTTAAAGAAATTAAAAGAAGTATAAGACACTACAAACAACTTGTAATAATTTGTACAACCAACATACAATGGCTCTTCAGCTTCCTCCAATATAGTCTGAAATTGTATTGGGTCATCTTAGAAGTCATTGTATACATCTCGAAACATAAGCGTAGCTGTCCTACTATCTTCACCACCACTTCCTACAGTGCCTTCTTTTTCATATATACATTTAGCCTTTGTCGAGGACCTATGAGGTATTTGCTCTCCATGTCACATCCAGGGGCGATAGCTTTCATCAACTCCATTAAAGCACAAATGTTCTCTTAATTCACCACAACAACCTTTTTTAGGTTTCCACATCTTGAGCATGGACTCTCCTACTCCCTCCTCATATTCCCTTGATGATCTTTTGTAATGCCCGAGCAATTTATACTGTTTTTAGCAAAAATTGGACATTTTATGGGAAATGGACTGTGTTGAATGTTTGATTTTATTTAAAATATTAAACTAAGGAATTTGTGAGGAAACTTAGTACCGTTAGATTCTACTCGAAAAATAGAATCCAACGCCCCAAAAATCACCAAAAACGGAGTTCGTATGAAGAAGTTACAGCCATTTAAATATAAGGGTATTTTTGGAAATTAAACAAAAAACGAAAAAGGACGAAAAACGCAGGGGGCCATTTTGATGACGGCACCCCCTGTCGTCTTCAACCTCTAGACACTCCCAGAAACCCTCGATCCTGATTTTTCTAGAGGGATCTGCCACCGCTATTGAGGGGCACCGCCATAGCCAGCCTATAAAAACCCCATCTCCCCTCTCCCAAAACCGTGATTTTCCGACGTTTTTCCAGCCGTTTGAGACTGGGGTTTCCAGCAAAATCGGAAACCCATCTCAAACCATCTCCCCTGAGTTTTCCGGCAACGGCTAGGCCTAAGTCAGGCCGGCCATCCCGTTCCCGTCTCCCCATTTCCCCTCTCTTCTCTTTTCCAGCCTTGCACAACAATGGGATTTCCCTCTTCACGATTTCCGGCAAACATAGAGTTTTCAGGCGGGAAGAGCGCCATCACTGGTGACCCAAGGTAAGCCATTTTCCTCTCCTCCTCTTCCCTTCCACTTTCCCTGGTCCTTTCCGGTCGTTTTCCAACCGGGTTCTTGGCCGAAAAACGCCCAAGACGGCTTGGGCAAGACTTGCATGAGCCAGGCGTCCCAAGGACGCCAAGCACCACATGCACTTGGGACTGAGTCCCTAGGAAGGGTTCCAGGTGTATGACAGTGCGTACATTGTCCCAGGTGCGGCCTTCAGGTGCGCACGCGACATGGGGCACGGGTCCTGGCTCGACCAGGGTACATGGGGTGCCCTGAGAGCTGAGACGCACCACACTACAAGGTGCGTCCATGCAATGATGCGCGTCATAGCGCGTCGCTTAGGCATGCTTGTGCACGTGCGAACACTGTCCCAGGTACGGCCTTTAGGTACGTGCGCAACATGGGGCATGGGTCCTAGCTCAACCAGGATGCACGGGGTGCCCTGGGAGCTGAGACGCGCCATGCTACAAGGTGCATCCATGTAATGATGTACGTCATAGCGCGTCACTTGAGCATGCATGTGCGTGTGCAAAATGCGATCTCTGGCACGGCCTTTAGGCGCACATGCACGTGAGGCGTTCGCGGTTCAACCAGGATGCACGGGTGTCCTGGGAACCGGGACATGCGGACCTAATGAGACTTTAAAATTAGGATCATAGGACCATTTATAGAATTTAACTATTGAATAAGTAGGTCCATATTATAGGAGCTAGCCTGCAATGAATTAGGCAAGGACCCTTGACCCTAAACAGCAGATTTAGCTGTCTAATGTCTAAATAGATTAAAATTAATGATGACTCATTGTATCCATTTATACCCAGGAGTTTATAAATGAGACCCAGGGACGGGTTGAGTACTAAAGGATGCGACTCCAGGAGACTTTGAGGTAGGTGCTCTATTACTATTAGATTCTTTTAAAAGAACTATTATTGTTTTGAGAACATATGTTTTAAGTATATGACTTGTTTATCATGACTTAATTCAGCATGCATGTGATAAATGCTTTGTACATAGACATGTTTGTAAATGATTGCATATACATTATGCACATACATGTTTTGCAAACAAGTGCATACATTACATGATTTAAGTACTTGCAAAAATTGCATGTCCTTGAGGGTTGCCAAAAGACGCTGGAGTGCCGAGGGCCAGGCAGTTGTGAGGGACCCAAAGAGGACCGGCTTTAAAAATAGGTTTTAGCTTATTTGATCTTATGTGATTTGGGCTAGTAAGCCCGTGGGTGCTATGCTGAGGGGTCTGGGTTGGTCACCCGGCCTCTACCACTATTAGGCGGATGGGTACTACGCCCAAAAAGAGGCAAGTCCCTACGTCGACTGCATATGGTACAGGGGGCTACCACTGGTGTCACGGCACTGGGTCGACGTGTCATAGGCCCCATGGAGGCTATGACCGAGTGTCCTCAGGTACCCGGGGACCACACGGCGAGGAGGTCGTGGGCATAGTGGACCCTATGATTTGATGATTTATGTGGATTATGGCATGATATGAGGTTAGTCGACCATACTATACTAGATATCCATGAGTTGGATTCCATGAAGCATCTTATGCATATCATGATGTTATGATATATATGTATACGATACTTTTGATTTTGGATTATATGATCCTTTAAGTCGTTAGTATTTTAGTTTAACAATGGATTTTAACATCAATGCTGCACTTAAGTATTCAAACATACACATGTTTTGAATGAGCATATGATTTTAAAACATCTCATGCATTATAAAACTGGTAGTGATAGACTCCTACTGAGTATAGTATATACTCACCCTATCCTTAATATTTTTCAGGATAGTTCTACTCACAAATAGACGACGTCTCAAGAGATATTAGTGCTACGAGCAAGCGAATTAAAAAGGAGACAGTTATATATGTAAGTAACTCTTAACCCTTTGGACATGTATTTGTATTTAATTACAGTTGAAATTTGTGTCTTTGTATTTGGATAGACCTGAGGAAAAACATTTATGATTTTTGAAGTTTTTCAAAAACCACTTTGGTTGTTGTGAAGGCAAATGACACTCGGGGTTTTCAAAATGAGTTTAAAACTAAAAGGTTTTCCATTACATTGCATGGTTTCTATGAAATGGTTTTCAAATAGGGATGCATCCCGCCTTAGGAAATTAGGTATTGCATTTAAAAATGCATGAGAAAACCCGGGTCATTACATCTTTCCACATGCATCCAAGCATATTTGTCCTTTTTGTCCAAAAGTGTGAAGACTTTCTACACATGAAAACAATAGGTTAGGCATTTAAACACATACCTGGTGCGTAATTGTACATATATAGTTAACATATATACATATGTATATATATAATAATAATAAAACTATTACAAGAGTCAACATTGAAGTCTAGCTAGGTTGAGAAACAACAAGAATGATGCAAAAAATATGAATAATCCATGCAAATAAATGTTAACACTGATCCATACATAAATATATTAATCATACACACACACACACGCACACAATTCAAGAAGAAAAAGAAAAGGAATTTTATAGCCATAAACATTAAATTAAGTAAACATAATAAAAAAGTGTAAGAAAGAATACTATCCAAATGACATCAACAAAGAAAATACAAGTTTGGGACAAAGTACATGTAAATCCAACCTAATGTTCAAGTTTTCATCGAAGAAGCCGAGAGTCAATTCAACTTTAACTTATAAGAGATGAAAACTATAAGGTGGTGGTTATTAAGACCCATCTTATATTACTTCAATACTATAGGATAGTTATTCAGATTTGTCTTATATTAAGCTAATAATATAAGATAATTTTCAAGAATGGTCTTATATAATTTTATATAAGATGGTTTTGTTAAACCTGTCATACATGTACATAGTATATAAGACGGGTAACCATAACCGTCTTATATAAATTTTATATAAGACTGTTGTGGTAAAACCATCTTATAAAGTCCGAATTTTAGGAGTGGAGTTGGGTGAGTCAGTGTGGCTCATTGGTGTAAGAGTGAGTCTTAATTGTGAAGGTCACAAGTTTGAAACTCCTCAAAAACCTTTGTAAATGCGTATGTCCACTATTCTAAAAAATAAGAAGAAAAATAGAGTCCCAACTATAAGCTAGGAGACAAATTAAAGTTGAGAGGTAGGTTAAATGAGTGATGGTACGAATGAGAAATGTAAGCAAGATGATATACATTATCAATTTATCTTTTTGTCCTTATTTACTTTATCTATTTTGTATTTGAATTGTTTTTATTTTATTTGTTATATGATGTCTTCAATAGTTTTACAAAATTTTCTTGAACAAAGGGTAGGGAGTAGTTTTACTCATACTTAAAAGGTTCTCCAAATAATTGGATTTAAAAAGAAAAAAGTCCTAATCTTCTTCCCCAAGGCTTATATATATATATATATATATATATATATATATATATATATATATATATATATATATATATATCATCCAAGTGAGGGACCCTTGTGCCACTCACTAGAAGGTCAAAATAAAATTTAAATTTTTGCTACTTATGTGTCAAACTTTTCAAATAATTTTTGTAAATATAGTTAAAAATCTCAATTAAAGACGTAAAAGTCACCTCCTAAAAATATGTTTTTGGAAATGTTTACCAAATTTTAAAAATATTTGCCTGCCTGATTTATTCTAAAATCCAAACTTTGTAACTATGATTTCACCTATTTTTACTGTCCACTTTTCCGTTAAAAGACCTGTTTGAACAATTAAACTTCGAGTAAGAACAAGAAAATTGATAGTAAAACACATTAACAGCTGGTCAGTACATTAAAACCCAAATAAAGAGCATCAAGATTATTTACAATTCCAGAAATATTACAAATAAAACCTTAAAATGATGATAAAAATATAACTTATGGCTACAAGACTTGCAGCAGGTTTCAAATGGTATTGGTACTCCTTGCAGGTACACTCTTAGCAATGTTTATTTGGGAAAAGTATTGCATTATCAAGCTTTCGTCTGAAGGTTTATAAGTCATAAAAAGTTATAGAAACTTCACCAGGAAATTTTTTAAGATTAATTCTCAAGAAAAAAAAATATTTCCAGAGAAATGCTAAACAGATGCTCCATATAGGAGCGTCAGTGAACCACAAATCACTTTCAAATGGCTTTTTCATTAGGAGACGCCTCCTTGGATGACCTTGGGGTCTCGTATGCGAAATCGCGATGGTTGGAGAATTCTAGAATCCTGGAAAATGTACTTTCTGAGTTCAACTTAGACGGTTGTTATACAAAGTTTTCAAACTGGATTCCCAAGTTCCTGCTATGAATTGAATTCCAAGATACTAATCAACTACTCCGCAAGATCATAAACCACTCAACTTCCCTTTGAGGCAACAATAATAAGCCAACCCACAGAGAGGACTCTAATCTATAGAAATGATCAAGTTTGACGCATTTAGAGCCTTATTGTTGTTGGCATGATCTTGTAGACACAATCCAACCGAGCTAGTAGAGCACGAAAACTTTCAAAGAATCAACACCATCACTCAAATTGAGTGACGATTCCGCTTGTCCCTAATGTAGAATTAGGAGAAGGTTTTACCTGGCATGAATGAATCACAAAAGAGTTCGACAAAGATAACACAGCCGAATTGGTCCTGGAGCCTTCTCACTCTCGTCCACGACAGTAATGCAGCTCACATAATCAATGGAATCAAACCAGATTTGGGATCTAAAATTTCTATCCATCTGGTAGGCTCTTGTAGACGTCACCATGGACAACGACACTTCAACCCAGGCCCAAAGATGTTATGTACGGGCCTCCAGATCTGTTAGCTTTTTGCTCCTCCATAAAATTCAGGTTATTACAGACTGAAGCCAACTTCTGGGCAATGGTTGCATATAAGGCTCAAACTGCCGTCTATAGGAAGCCTAGAAATTTAGCAAGGAAATCTGCACGCAATTTTATTCATTCCACCAAAAGTTGCATATTGAGCATGGGCATTAGACTTGCACCCCTTTGGTTCCCTACTGTTAGGCGTGGGTATTGGCATGAAAGCATGAGAATTGGTCGATATCAAGTTCTAGAAGCTGTATTTGGAAAAATTAGTAATAATCTTACTCAAATTATTAGGGAAACTTCCGTCCAATATTTTCATTATCAACTAAGTCCTTAACATGAGCAAATGGTTCCTTTTCGTCTAGCGTTGGAAGCATTAACTTATTTGGATGCGTAAGGGTGGAGCAAGCGTGAGCCTCCCCGTCACGAATTCAAGGCTGCTCAGGGCCGTACGGGTGAGTCCACAATTTTCAAAAAGAAAAAGAAAAGTCCGCAAGGGCTTGACATGCCGTAAGTGGAGTTTAAGATAACTTCGTGCATATAAATTTCATCATAATATTACCATACATGCAGCAAAAATGTACAGGACAAAATGTCTACCCAAACACATCCATCGCACCTATATATACAAATTAGAGACCAGATAATGCAAGAGCTTACAAATCACGACACAACTAAAAATACAAAACCGTAGACTTCCATGCATTAGCAACAAAATTCAAATGCACGCTTCTTCTAACATAAGATTACATGTTCTCCGTACAAACCCCATGACCTCTTAGTGGAACTTGCAATTAGATTAGGAACAGTTTACGCGTTAGTTTGGGCAGCTTCTGGATGGTAGTGAAGCATCTCATTCCAGATCATTTCCCTGATCATCTCTTCACCTAAATCCTCATCTAAGTCGAGATCAATTGGCACCTGAACAGGCGGATCTAAATTTGGGTCATAGAGAGGTGACAAGTAAGGGTGTTGTAGTGCCTCAGTGACACTAATTCTTTTCGATGGGTCGAATACAAGCATCTTCTGCAGCAGGTCAATGGCCTGGGGGTTTGCGTCAGGGTAGAGACCGGTGAAGGGTGTACCCGGGGAGTATGGGAGAGACTTGATATACTTCCGGGCCTTTGGATTGTCAATGAAATCAAGGTCCGGGTTAGGCATGCTTCCGAGGACATTTATTATCAATTTGAGCTGGCTGAGGCATTCTGTGCCAGGAAAAATAGGTTTACGTCCAAGTAGCTCAGCAAAGATGCAGCCAACAGACCAAACATCAATGGAAGTACCATAGTTGTCACAGCAAAGGAGGAGTTCAGGGGCCCGATACCAACGGGTGACTACATACTCAGTCATGAATTGACCCTTGCCACCACTGGTGCGTGCGAGGCCAAAGTCACAGATTTTCAGGTCGCAGTTGCTATTGACAAGAAGGTTGCCGGGTTTTAGATCCCGGTGAAGGATGTTTGCCGAGTGTAAGTACTTCAAGCCTCGAAGCAACTACAACTCCAAAACATTATAGGAAATATTAGTGCAGAATTTATCAAGAATCTAATTGATGTATGGAAAAATAAAAAGAAAGAAGCACAACGAGCAAAGTAGAATAATATCGTGGAAAGGCAGCCCGATTTTTGTACTGGATTGGTGTCTCAGGTTAAGACCAATATGTGAAAACAGGACTTGTAAATCAATGGAAGGAATAGATGATTAGTTAACATGTCAAAATGGCAGAATGTTCAACAATAATTGATGAATGGTTTGATATTGATCATATACTTAGAGAGAAGATGAACAGAAGGATAGTTAAGAATGAAAAAGCCCAACACAAGATGCTTACATGTAGTACTCTGTTTCTTTTATTTCTCTGCCTTCTTTATTGATTAACAAAATCGTGTTAGGTGGGTTTCCTACCTAAAAGAGTTAGGTGGGTTCTGCTAAGAAGAAAATGAAAACCTAAAGGAGACTCAGGATAATGCCAAAATGACATCCTGTTTGGAAATCAACTTACGGGAAAGAAAAAACAAGATTAATTAGGTTCTGTTTGTTCTGTTTTAACATCATTTTTCCTTTGGGGCTTCAGTTAACCGGCAGTCACTCAAGCAACTTAGATTGGTTTCAGATGAAAGATAGAAATTAGATCAAAGGTCATAGGTTTTTCTTTTCTTAAGGAAGCTGGAATCTGGAGAACTTTGGCTTTCCTATGCATCACTGTTTCATCAGGCTAGGAATGTTTGAAAGGTTCCCACCAGTTTCTCTCTTATTCCAGAAATTCATGAAAGTATACCATTGTATTTACGTGCTGGACCAACTCACTTTCATTTTAAGGAGTGAGCAAGATCAGCAGTACAACTCATTTGAGCTTGTCTGCCAAAAGCTTCTTTTAGTATAATAATGTTAAATAAGCAGTGAAAATATTTGTCAGAAGCTTCGGGAAGAAGCTTAATCAGCAGAATAATTTCCAACAGTCAATACAATGAAGTAATTTTTGGTGCTAAATTTTCAGCTATAAATTAAGGTCTTGCTTTATGGCTTTATCAGGAGCAAAAAATATATTACTAAAAGTTGTTCTTAGCCAATAAGAGCGCTATAGTGTAGTACATATGTCCCCACACATACATGCATATACATACATGTATATATGGACTAGAAATCTCACTTTTGTCTTTTTGAGGAAAGCAGTAGTAAGTCATGCTCGATCGGTCCAAAAACTTTTTCTGAGATGCCAATACTTATTATTCTAATATTCAGATAATCAATTTTTTACCTGGCAATGTTGAAAATGCAATTAGGTCTATTGATAAGAATCCCAGTACCAACTTATTGATCCAACCACTTCAAAATTTAGCAAATTTTTATATCATTTCTGAGAAGTTCAGTGACTTCATTCCAAGTAAATCCTGGGTTCTGAAAGTACAACTAATAATAGTTTTGAGCGAGCTTTTGAAATTGTATATCTTGTGTCTAAGTTTATTTTCCCTTCAGTAGAAAGTCAATGGTTTGGAATACAACCTTTAACACTTCTAAGTTTTCTTATAGCATATCATAATCATGAGCTGGAGATAACATCAACTCCTCTCAGGATTCCCAGCCATCATAACAATTGCAATCTATCTAATAGGACTACTTCCCTACCCAATATTAAAACAATAATAGAAGGTATATATTATGAGGGTCAAGTGGATTTCTTACAGATGAACCACGTTCACTAATGTCAGTTTGTAAAAGAGTTTCAGCAAATTGCAGTAATCTTTTAACTATAACCAGACTAACAATGAGGTAGTGAGATGAAGATAACATAGCAAGATTCATAGAACTTCTCACTGTATATACTCTGAAGAAAAGCTACTGATGAAGTACTATGACACATGTAACAATGATAAATTCTCATAGCTAGAACTTTAACATATTGCTCTTCAATGTGTGATTACAATTTGGAAAATTCAACAACAACAAAAAAAAGAGATCCTTGTTTTCTTCTAAATTTGGATTTTGAGCTATTGATTCCATACCAACACTGAGAACTGGGTCAACTCACAAAAATTTTAGCACTGAGTTTCAGAACATTGCATAGCTCATATCTGTGACATGTCGATAGTTCAGAAGAAAAAACATATCATAATGTATGAAAGGACAGAGAAGTTTGGGATTAAGAATTTAAGTGAAAAAGGTGTTTTTATACTGTATTCAAGTAGTAATTGCAGTACCAAGAATTATAAATTAGCTATCTTGCATCAATTTTACATATGATAGCCATGATTGATTGACATCTAGGCTAACCACCAACAAATGAGAATGTTAGCATAGAAGTAACATGGGCTTGTGACAAGAGTCCAAAAGATCTACCAGAGGGAAAATCTTAAGAAGCATACATCCATACATGAAGAAAAAACAGTGCAAACCAACTACATGGTCTAATAAGAATCACATATATCTATGCATTCACTTTGCTAGTGGATTTCCATTTCTATTTTAACAAGCACACTCCAATTCTTTTGCATTTGCTATGTTAAATCGTGTGACGGGCATACAAGGTGGACATGTAAACACATGGCTGCTAGGTTAAAACCTCATATCTATATTTTGTCCTTCACTGTTTCTTGGTAACAAATACTATGTCACTTCATTACGTCAAATACTAATGTAGTTTGGGTGCCCCAATCATTACAAATTAATATTATGTTGTAATCATGGTTAAGATTAAAATATAACCCTACGTGCGTGACAGACAACTATTTTGCATGGATTGTACTGTTTCAATGACATACAAATTAGCATCTGAAAAGTACTTGGAAGTAACTTAGCTGCAGGAACATCTAGTCGTAAATAATGGAGTTTAAATACTTTCCACAGTCAGAGGGTATCCCATTGTAATTCTATATTCTGGACATATTTCCAACTTTCTTGCTTGTTGTAGTCTTTTCTATTACTCTGACTCAATTTAGTCTTCTTCATTTTAAGATTTTCTTGGAATTAGATGGATTTAAGGACCTATTTATGAAGCCATCAGTACTTGAACGTGGCATTCAGCATTAGCAAAACCCTCTCTTTTATGTGGCCTATGTGACTGATATTACATGATTTCAGATGATCCCAATATGATATTGGAAAAAATTATATGAAGTCTGTGCATGTAAGATGAAAATATGAAAAATCCCATACGCAAAACAACTCAAGATCTTATTACTGGTCACTTTTAACTTTCTGAGCATTTATTTTACTGCCAAGAACAGTAATGTTTAGTTGATCTGAGGAAGTGGATTTTTGGGCCATTGCCAGTGTCATGTGGGGTTCATGAGATAAATGGCTTCGATCGCCAAATAACTGCAGTCTTCATGTATTTTCAGCTGAGCATGTGCACAGGTTTTAGACATACAGACACCATATAAAAGCTCCAGAATACTTAGCATGATAAGATCAAAATTGATATATGCCTTTGTGGTTACAAGTAGTTTCTTCAACCATTTTAATTATGTTCTTTAGTTTTCTTCTAGCTTCCCTTCCTGAGGTGAACAATAAAATGGTTTGAAGGATGAAATTTTCCCTTTTGGAAGAAAATATGGGACCATAAGAATGAATGGTTATGGTTGATAGGAACTGTTGAGAGTGATGACAACATAGGCATGATAAGTTGAATCAAATTGCATAATATTTCTTTATCTGTGACAGTGTGACATGCAGCTTAAATTGTTGATTGCAAAACAATAACAGGCAGATAATTGACGGAGCATCAGTTGGTACTATTTGTCTACTCAACATATGTACGCAGAAATCAAGTTGCTGTGTAGACTAGTTATCTATTACTTCACACAGAACAACTTGCTAATGACAATCACAGGGTTATTTAGCTCTCCTGTTAGAGAAATGCAATTATATATATATATATATATATATATATATATATATATATATATATATATATATATGAATGAAAACCTTACCTGGAAAAGAAAATATTGGCAGTGATCATTGGAAAGAGCCTGTGAGGACTTGATAATTTGATGTAAATCCGTATCCATGAGTTCGTAAACAAGATAGACGTCCTTGAAACTTGTTCTATGGCTTGGCATCATGATATCCTTGAGAGCAATAACATTCTCATGCTGAAGATGTCGAAGGAGCTTTAATTCCCGCAGAGTTCTTAGAGCATCAACGCGATTATCAAAGGCATTATTGATCTTCTTAATTGCGACTTTTTCATTTGTTTCTCTGTTGATAGAAGAACACACAATGCCATAGGCCCCTCTACCAATGGGCTTGATGGGCACATATTTTGTATCTATCTCAAACAAGGTTTGCCACATGGAGTAGTAATGCTTCCCTCGAGTTCCAGTCCCATTTGGAGGATCAACATACGTTGCCATTACTCTAAAATCACCATGACAAACTATTTTTTATTGTTAGAAATCTCTCCATATACAGTAAAAGGAAATAAAACATGGAATCCAGCAACACTAAAGACCCTGTAAAACATCAATGATGTTAGCCAGTAAAGGGCATAAATTGGTTTCAAACTTAGGAGTTAGCAAGCATTACACCCACAACCAAACCAAATCACCAGACTCTATGGCAGAGATTCATCATGGGTTCAGCCAAAAAATGTAGGTGCAGTCAGATTACAATGTATAAATTTCAGATCTGTTCAGGCAATAGCTCCTATACATCGTCATCCTCACAAACATATATTAGAATGCTAAGTAACAAGACAAACCAGCAGTATACACTCGCAAAGACATATAGATAAAAGTTAACCATTTGCAAGACTGACTTACATAGTGACCTAGACAACTCTAAATTCAATCCACTATGTTAATGCCACCAATTATTCACCTTTGCAAAGGACCAATTAACGGATTGAATTGACAATGATTTGCTCAAAGAAAGCAACAATGCTACATATACTCCTTAAACCATGAAAAACACAAAGTTTTTAGGTAGCTTGCAATTATTAATGAATAATGTCTCCCTTTGCAAAATTAATAAAGACACTACAGTGCACCGAAAGCAGCAAATCTGAAACAAATCCAAGGGCACAAGTGTAGTGAAAGAAACAGAAAACCTGAAAAGGCAATAACGATGTTGACAATTAGAGAAACTAAAATAAGCATCGGAAACCAAATTCATCCTTACCTTATCTCTACTGACACAATTTGAGATCTCAAACAAACGGAATTCAATGAGATTCCTACACAAACAAAGACGGTTACCCTGTTGAACACTCCTATTACTCTCCTTCTTTTTCCTTAACAAGCAACTTCCATATTTCACACTACTGGTTCTTAATAATCCCTCCCATCTCACAAGAAACAACTTCCCAAAATCACGCTGCTATACTTCTCCTTGAAACATTGCAACCTTCCGCTTTCCTTTCACAATTCGAGCTCTAAATATATTTGCCTTACAGAAAACATCACATTTCTTCCCTGCGTCCTCCAATCTCCCTAATCGAAGCACCAATCCTTTTCTTTTCTCCTAATGAGGCTGTATTTTCTCTTCGCTGCGCGAAAATTAAATTCTACTCAGATTCAAAATATCAAACAGTATTCCTGTTGAGATCTTCCCCTTACACCCAAAGCTTCCCTAGAATACCATTTTTTCTCACTCAAATCTAATCCCCATTTTGCGTCAAGCTTCCACCGCCAAACATCCAAGTTATCCAAAAAATCTGTGCCTAATTCCGTCCCTTTATCGATTCATGGATGCAATTGTCTCAGAACTTCAGCAATTTCCTGAATTCTCCTTGAAATTTCCTTCCATCTCCGTCAAACGCGAATCATTTGCCGGTCCCCAGAGAGAGCGAGCGAATATGTTTAGGCGTGGAGCAAAGCTCCTCCGACTTTCGCTCGTTTAGCGACAGCTACCCTTCCCTAGTTATGAAAAATATGGGCTTGGTCATATCCGTGGCTTCGCTCGGCTTCGGTACAATCAGCTTAACGTGGCTTGGCTGTTGCTGCTGCCAACTTTCGGCATACGACCTGCTCTTTTAAAATATTAGAAAGGCGTACTTTGCAATACAGGACGGGGTGCGTAATACGCATCCTGCCCTCTGTTTTTCCGTTTTCGCTTTTCACAGCGTACCAACCCTGGTTCAATCGGTGCCCAACTTTTTCATAGTGCACCCCAATCTTGGTTGATCCGGCCCGTCCATATATGACAACTTTTGGGCTACCTTATATCCAAATTCTGAGAAGTCAGACAATGGTTTTTGAGGAAATGATAAATTTTATTGATCGGGGGAAAAGCCCTCACCCCATCAAATGTACATCACAAAGGAATGTTGGTGAAATTTTCTCCAAATATACCAACATACTAATTATCTTACCACACCTCAAGGAAGGCCAAACAGAAGAGAGATAAAAAGAGGGTTATTGAAGTCTTTGTATGCATGGAAACAAGTAAAGGTTACTCATTATGTCTGTAAAGGAAGACTGAGGCAGATAAACCACCTCAAGTAAGATAGTACACTGCCTCTTTCCATGCAAAAGTTACAAAGCTTAAGAGGAGAGAGCATGACCTAAGGTGAGTATTCAAGAAGAGATATGGCTTCTAGTCGGAAGAGTCATTTCACTTGGTACAAGACGAAATTGAAGAAAATTTGGAGCAGGAAATGGAGAATATTTAGCGAATGTGCAATGAGCTACATGATGAAAATAAAGTGTTTCAGGATGTTCTTGTGAATGCTCCAAGTCCGAATGCTGGTGATATCCCCTCTCCTCCAGTTTCCTTCTTTACCACCCCCTGACCATTTTGAATACGTTGATATCCCGTCTATGAACATGAGTAACCAATAAGCATGGAATGTAGTATCAGAAAACAGATGTGGCAAGACCTTATTGATAAGTACAAAGAATTTTTCAGAACTTTGAGTCGTGTTGGTGATATGAATGCACTTCTATCTCATCAGAAGGTCGATGGAGCTTGTGAGTCGAGGAATTTGGATTAAGCATTCTGGTTGGACTGAATCTTATTGATGCTGGATTTTTTGGTCCAACTATCAGAATGGTGATACTATACTAATGAAAAGGCTTGATAGAGGCCTACATAAAAACTCCTTGGTTAGAGTCTTTTCCTTACTCTACAATCACCCACCTCCCAGGGCTTTCATCGGATCACTGCCCTTTGCCTTTCTCTTCAGAGATTGCGAGAGGACATTTAAATACAACGTGACTTGGTAGGATCGTAAGGATTTTGATTTGATTGTTGACAAAGCTTCGGAAACTACTATTGATGGTTCTACTGGTCCTATCATTTGTTCGAAGCTCCAAACTCTTAGGTTTGAATTAAAACGTTGAGGAAGAGAAGTGTTTGGTTCCTTGAACAGAAAATTTTCATTCCTCTATAATAGATCTTGGAAATTTAAAGCTCCCTTCCTCTTGATTTGCAACAAGAGCTGAAAGTTCAACGTGAGCTGCATAATGCTCTTGCTATGCAAGAGAATATATGAAAGAAAGAGCTCAGAATTGCTCGCCTGAAGCAGGAGACAAGAACACTAGTTCTTCCATCTCCCTGTTCCCATTAAGAGAAAGAAGAGAATTATTGAATATGTTAAACATTCAAAACGGAATTTGGTTTTTGAGCAGGACAGTATGCTCAATGTCTTTAGGGACTTTCTGCAATCTTTTCTTTTCTAATGAATATGAAGGTTCGCTTTCATCTATCTCCTTCATTCAGAAAAAAGTTTCTGACATTAAAATTCCACTTCTTATGAAGCCTGCGACTGTTGAAGAATGTATAGAAGCTGTCTTCTTTGAAGCTTTAAAAAGCATGTGGCCCGGATGATTTTCGTACCTAGTTCTTTCGAAGGTCCTGGAAGCTCACTTGACATTTCAGATTCATTATAGATGCATTCAAGAGAGGCATGTCTCCTGGAATAACACTGTACCTACTACTCATTGAACCATGAGAATTAATCATATCTGTAGATATTATAAGTCATGGGTTTCTTGATTCTTTTAAAAATCAGCCACAAAGTTTACGAGCTTCTATACTAGGCTATTTGTTAGATGGCATAAATAAATATCAGCTACCCTTTCATTGGCATGCATACTAATTTCTTTGTTGTTTGTATAATATGAAACATTCTTTTGAACATTAGAATAGGGGAGAAATTTCATAAGACTTTTTAAATATATGTTTCACCTACTCATTTGAATTCTTCTTCAACTTTCATCTTGATTGTTCACAAGTTGGACATGTAGTTTTATCTTTGTTCTTCTTTTAGTACAAGGTGCGGTCATTGGGGCAAACATGTATGTTCTCATACTTCAACCATAGTGCACCCATGATTTTTTTTGCCTATTATATGGACATTGCTAGTTTATTCTCCTTTAGTAGCAATTTACCTACTATTTTTAAGACTTTTGCAAAAACTTGATTCAGAAAACTAAATATTGATTTCATGTTGTATAGTTCTACCATTACATAAAACTTGGTGTAATTTATACACCCAAGGTACAATAGGTTATGTGCTTCCTTTAATGCAATATGGAATTGTTCAAGGTGATCTTAAAGTCATCGTATGCATCTTGAAACCTCACTGTATCTGTACTATATATGACACTTCCTACAATGTCTTCATATTCACATCTTTCTGCCCTTGTCAACGGCTCTTAAGATAGTTCTTCTCCATGCTAGATCTGGGATGTTAACTATCATTGACTCCATTGAAGAAACAATGTTCTCTCAACTTTTCTACAATTACATTTCTCTTGTTTTCACATCTTGAGCATGTACAATGCATGTGATTGTAATCTGCAACTGCTTCCCTTAATCCAAACTCTATTAACTTTTTCATTCCCTCATAATATTCTCTTGATGATCTTATTGCTTCATCCAAGCATATCTATCCATTTTCATGGTAAAAAATAGAAGTTTAATAACATCTTTCACACATAAACAAAATAAACTATTGTTTAGAAATTTTAGCAAACACTAGGTGTGTGAAGGAAGCATGGAAAAAAAGTTATCATGCATGGTGATTTTCCAACTATAGTTGGGTAAAAACATCAATGCGAACATGCATGATAGATCCATATAAGGTAGGGAAAACATTATGAAAGGAATTTTTTACACATAATCACACAAATAAAACATGAGATAAGAAAGAAAGGGTTACCCATTTTGATTAACTGAGATATATAGTACAAGTTTAAAAATAAAACATATATTTAATCCACTCTGATCGTTGGCCTCTTAGTTGAAGCTCGCTAGAGCAAAAAATGTAGATAGTTGAGCTTCAAGTTAAGTAGTCTAATGCAGGTGGATGAAGATATATAGATGGGAGATATGAATGAAAAGATATATAAACTTTTCATATAACGTCAAGTTTTTTAAAGATGGTTTTGCAAAAATATCTTTTCAAATAAGTTTTTTAAAATGATTTTTCAAAAATCATCTTCCTAAGTATGTTTTATAAGATGGGTTTTTAACTGTATACTTAAACAAATTTTTTAAAGATGATTTTTTTTAACCATCTTCTTAATTAGTGTTTTTGAAGATGGCTTTTGTAATTGTTTTTTTAAATCTACAACTTTAAGACATGTTTTCCTAACCATCTTTGTACTCATGTTTTTCCTAAGAAGGTTTATTTAACCAGCTTCTTATTAAATTTTTTAAAATGGTTTTCTGTAACCATCTTCTTAAACAAGATTTTTTAAGGCCATTTCTTAATAACAGTCTTCTTGAACAAGATCTTTTAATATAGTTTTCTCTAACTATCTTCTTAAACAAGCTTCTTTTAAGATGGAGAAAACTATCTTCTTAAGTTCTTTCAGTAAAAATCTTCAAAAAAATTTAACTCCCTCCAATGACTTTTTAAGACGGGTTTTGAAAAACCATCTTATTAAATATGATTTTTTAGAATAAATTTTGCAATTATTTTTTCTTTTAGTAAGATAGTTGTGTAAAAATCATCTTCTTTTTGCCATCTTAGAAAACAACAATTTTGGTAGTTTCTAAGATTGTAAACTAGAGAAAAAGCATTATGGCATGGATGGCCAGAGTCATAGAGATTTCAAACATGTGAAGCATTATATGTTATTTACCAACGAGAAGTTGCCCATTCTTTTGGTAGCAAAGAAGTTTTATCCAAGCTAGAAATACTTATTTGCCAATTAAATGGTCTCCTTTTGATATGGTTATTTTCAAATTTGTCTTCAACGGATCTTCCCTGAGTAATCTAGAAAATGCTAGATTTAGTGTGGTTATCAAGGATTGAAAATTCAATTATTGATGATACTAGCCAATTTATGGTGTTAAGACCAAAATGACGCTAAATGGGTTGACCTTTCACAGGGTCTTCTCCAAGTTTCTGATTTGGCTTTGAATGATTTGCGTATTTGCAGGGATTACAAGATTGTGATCAACTTGCTACTAAAAGGAACAAGGTTGGTGTGGAGTGTAATGTAGATGGAGAAGTAGTGCAGAAGACTCTGACAAGGGAAGAATGTCCTACAGATAAACATATACATAGGTAGAGAAATGATGTTGCTAACTATCTAGTAACAAGGGTTTCATCTCTAAAGTCTTTGGGTAATGGTTAATTAAATCTCTTCCTCTTTGGATCTTGTTTTGTGTAAGGATGCATGTGGAACTTGGTTTGAAAGAAAAATATAATCCTTTTATGAACTCATATGTTTTGTATTATTTAATGAATCTTTGGTAAGAAAGAGAAAGCCAGACAGAACTTTAAAAGAAACTAGAAACAAAACTAATTGTATATTAGACATGAATAATCCATCTAACTCATCTTAGAGAGATTTACACCCTCTTTAGCAAGACTATTAGTAAGATTATTTATAGAATGAAAAGAGTTATTGAAAGATACCTCGACATGTTTAACTGTGAAAAAAATCGTATCAATAAAGTGCCAAAAACATCAAGGAAAAGACTATTACCTTTCTTCCAAGGGATGGCATTGCTCGAATCACTTTCCACTATAAGAGGACATAAGAGAAATGAGTTTCAAATTCCTAAAATTGCAAGTAGCTAGTGATCTAATTCTACTTTATTCAAGTCCTTGATTCCAATAGGTCCTGCATTAAAAGATAATTTCTCCTTTCACATTTCTTAAAGCACCACCAATTCTGAATGGACCCAGATTACCAAAACTCACTCCATTAGAAATCTAATTTGAAATGATTTGGCTATGGATGTTGCTAGTGAGGTAAGATTTTTTCTTTTTTCTGGCCATGATTTTCTCTCACTTTCAAACAATCTCATTGTTGAATATGTCTTTAAAGTTAGGCATAATTGACACCATCTAGCAACCCATTTGAAACTACTTTCATTCATCTCGTTTGAGGGAGGTTTTTTCTTAGAACATTTGTTGTTTCTTCAATTCAAAATTGCCAAATAGCTCCCATAAATGATAATTTCCTTACATATTTTATTACACTTAAGAAATCAGTATTGCTATATAAGGCTATCAAATGAGGTAGGTAATAAGTATCTAAGTTGAAATTTGTTTAAGATGGCATCCTAAACCTCTCACACTTTTAGCAAAAAGAAAAAGAGAATAGATGGTCATAGTTCTTAGTGTCTTACCTACACATGTAGCATAGGTTAGGTCCAAGCCATCCTCTTGAAAGTATATTGTCAAACATAAGTGATTTATCTAGCACCGGCAACCATGCATGGAAGATGACCTTGGGCAGGCTTGTGAGTTCCAAATAAAGTTAGCATGCTTCCAAACTTCATATTGTGGCATGAGTAGGTCATAAGCTGATTTTGTAGAGCAAATACCATTTGCATTTTTAACCCAAAGAATTTTATCTTCTTTATGAGCATTACTCACCACAAATTTTAGTTTTACATCAAGCTCAACTAGCCACACATATTCCATTCCCTTAAGGAGCTGATGAAATTGTATTATCTAGCAAAAAGTACCATTATTTTGAACATCATACTTCATAACTTTAACATCTAATCACACATAATGTCTTGAGTTAATTTTAAAGAACTTAAAATATCTTGAGATATCCAACCAAAAATTGGGATCCTTCGAAGCTTTCTTCTTTTTCAATCCACCATATGTGATAATGACAATATCATGCTTTGATCAATTTCCTCAAAAGGATATTATTTTCATAGCATATCTCCATAACTGCTTGCATAAGATAATCATTATTGATTTATTTAGGCTTCTAATACCAAGGCCATTCTTTTTCCTAGGTTTATAAATGTTATTCCATGCATCAAGGTGATATTTTCTTTTTTCTTCACCTCCCTTCCAAAGAAAAGTTGTTTGAATTTGCTATATTGTATATATCACCTATACCATACATTGAAAAATGTGACATGAAGTAAATAAGAAGGTTAGCTAATGAAACCTTTAGGAGCTTTACTCTTCAACCTTTTGATAGAATAGATCTCTTTAAATTTACTAGCCTTTTTTTAAATCTTTGCACCACCAACTCTTATAACTTACATTTGGTCTACCCATGGTAAGAGGCATTTCAAGGTAAAAACATGGGAATTTTACTATTTTACAATGCAAATACCTAGCAAGACAATCAATTACCTTCTCATCAAATATTCACAAAAATAATTCATTTTGTTCTAAATTAATTGATTTTTTAGCTTATATCATATGCCTTGAAAAGTGCTTTCATTCTTCCTTAGTTCCAATCAAATTTAGTAATCAATAATGTGTTTTCAATGTATTGAAGTTGTGAGATAGTGAGGCTTGAATTAGGCACCTTCCATTTTAAAGATTGAGATTTAAGGTGTAATATCCCTAATTTTTAAAAATAAATTTAAGTAAAATTTTGAATTATCTTAAGTTGGGATTAAAAGAGAATATTGAAATTTCTAATTTTTGAAGTTGTATAAGTGAAAGTTTTGTAGACATCAAATCAAGTGTTGAGACATCTATATTTGGATTGTACTATAAAAAAAACAATTCCAACTACACTAAGTTTGTTGAAATTAGAGTTTGGACGAATAAATCGCTATTTTTCTTACAAAGAGAAATTTGGTAATTTTACTAGTGAGCCCCACTTGTAGGAATATGGGTCCACTGGTAATGAGGTATTGGATGCACAACAATCTTACATGTTAACTGACTTAGGCTGAGTGGAATGATGAGGAAAAATCACAATGATTAGATGTTATATATATATATATATATATAAGGAGAAAAGAAAAAAGGGCAGCCCTAGTGCACGAAGCTCCCGCCTATGCGGGGTCCAAGGAAGGGGCAGACCACAAGGGCCTAAAGTACATAGCCTTACCTTGCATTTTGCAAAGGCTATTTCCACACCTTGAACCTGTGACCTTAAGGTCACATGACGACAACTTTTACTGTATATAACAAGAAAAGAGGAAAAAAATATTTTAAATAACTTAGTGGAGGGGGGCACGTATGATAATGGCACTCCCCACATAAATGGAAATAGAAAATAGACTAACTTTTGTTTCCCAAACCAGACAAAAAGAGAAGAAGAAGAAAAACGCCGGGCAGGAGAAACCTGACGCTAGGGGAGAAGAAGAAGAAAGGAGGAGAAGGGAGAAGAGGGAGAGAAGGAATGGAGAGGAGGAAAGAGTACCCAGATGCCAAAAATTTGGGTTTTTGTCAATGGAGGAGAAATCCATTGTCACCGGTGAAACTGAGTTCGTTAGCGACAATAGTGACCTAGATCGGAGATCAATCCATCCAATTGGTTCTCCAGGAGCTGAGGAGCAAAACCCCTCTGGTTCCACCTCTATTGGAGGAGAAAAGATGCTGAATTTGGGGGGAGGGGGGGAAAGTTGCCCATGTGGACTGTTGCTGAAAAATCACAAAAATGTCTTCTTCAACGACGATTATTGATTGGTTTTCAGTGAAAAACGACTTGGAGGTAGGTTTTCTTCAAACCCAACTTTGTTTTTGTTTTGATTCATTGTGGATGCGTTGTTGATTGTTTAACCGCAAGTGCACGGGCTATTGTAGTATAGCTTATGCACGTACAGGTCGATCCCACGGAGACTTGATTTAAAATGATGGAGTTTTCAATAAAATTCAATTAATAAAAGAACCAAAACAAAAAATATAGCAAAATTCAACTAACAATAAAATAAAATCCATATTTATTCAATTGTTGCAATGTACACAATTATTTATTCCAAAAACACAGAAAATGCAACGAAATAAGCAGTCCTGGATAAGCCTGTCCCTGGATATTCAGAATGTGAATAAGTTAAAATAGGAATAGCACAGGGACATAGTTGGAATTACACCAGGGACTCAGATGGTATTAAATTGGGGACATAGATGGTATTTCAAACAAAGGACAGTCTTGGAATTACTGAGATATGCTAGGGGCAAATTTGTAAATTTTTGGGTTTCTGGTTTTTCACAAAAAAAAACCAGGAAAATGTGGGGAAGAAGAGGAGAAAAGAAAGGGGAAGAAGGGAGAAGGGAAGAGGAAGGAGGAACGTGGGAGTGGAAACCCAACTTGGGTTTTCTTCCTATGAGACGTCTGATGACATAGAGACCCGATTTGGGTTTCTTCCCTTGGATCGTTCGGACCCGAGAAAAATGCCGGAGATGCAGGGGGTGCGATTGGAGAGAGAGAGAGAGAGAGAGAGAGAGAGAGAGAGAGAGAGAGAGAGAGAGAGAGAGAGATGATGTGGGGGTGGTGCGGTGCTTGGTAGAGATGGGAGGCAAACGAACTGGGTTGCCTCACGTCTGGTTCAGATGGTGCTAGGGCAGGGCGTGATTGTACGATCAGAAAAGGGGGAAGAAAGAGAAGAAGCAGAGAGAGAAGGGCAGTTAGAGGAGCTAGGTAGAGGTGAAGCAGTCGGCTAGGTGCACCTATGGCCAATTAGCCCAACCGAAGAGGAAGAAAAAACAATTAGAGAGGATAGAGTGCAAAGGAGAAGGGAAGAGAAAGTGAGGGAGAAAGAGGAGGGAAGAACAAGGTGGGAAAGATGAGTGGAGAACCAGTCCCCCCTCCCAAGAGGGAAAAAACGTCTTTTTTTAGAATGGAGGAGGGGACTTAAAAGTAAGAGGGAGAGAGAGACGTGAGGGAGTGAGATGCATGAAAGATAGAGAGATAAGAGAGAGAAAAGAGAGGGAAGGGATAAGAAAGAGGAGATAGAGTGATAGAGATAGGTGGGGTCCACTAGCTTTCCTGGTCTTGCTAAAACTCTAAAAGTCTTCAAATTTGTTCTGTCTTAAGACTCTTCAAAATTCTCTTTTTTTCATGAAACTTCATCTGATCTTCATCTAATATCCTTGATTCGATCTGGAGCGTCCACACCTAAGTTAATTGATCTGTAATGCACAGGACCCAATTAGCGCAATCTAAATCGTTCATTAGCTTTAATAATCATCTAACCACTAAATTTTACAATTCAACAGTTGAATGACCAATTAAAGCTAAAATAAAATATTTTATGTAAAATCTTAAAATTAATGGTCTAGATGCTCTAATTAAATACTAAATTAGGGGTATTTTTATCAAAATTGAACACTTAACATGCATGTAGATCTAGGGTTTTCAGGTAAGGTTTGACTAATTTAGTAGTGAAACAAGATCAGATCGTCGATCTCATCCATGATTAAGAAATAAAGATAGACGGGAACCCTAACCATATTGTCTGAGATTTCAATAGTCCAAATTTGGCTCTGACAATGATGATCTGACCATTTATAGAAATCTTAGCTATTGGATCATTTGTATAATGTGGAATTCGACCGTTCTTAATGCGTGTTGGCCTTCAAATCATTTATAAAATATAGATCTGATCACTTACAGTGTACTCTAGCTGTCAGATCACCTGTAGAAGGTTGATCCAACCACTCTTAATGAGTTATGGCCATTCCACCGTTTGTAAAAGACAGATCCGAACCCTAAAATCCATGGTAAAACATCAACTTGAAGATGATCTTTCACCTATGGTGATGATCCATTCGATCTGTGCCTTATAAAGATTGATTGGATCATCTTCATTGAATGATGACCATTGGATCCTTTGTAAATGATGAATTTGACCCTTTTTACATAAATGTTAGCTTTCAGATCATGTGAAAAAGAAAAAGATGATCATTTATCCTTATGTTGTTATACTAGATCAGATTGTTAACCATTAGATCCCTGAGATCTCATGCTACTTTAAAGTGATGATCTTTATCAGTATAAATTATGCTTGTGTGATTCTGATGGTGATGAGATGATGTGTAGTCTCATCCGGTGCAAAGATGTAATAAGTCATGCTTAATCTGACATTTATGATTATTGGTTATCAACTAGAAACATAGTCTGACTGGTTCCATTGGTTGGATAAATGATTTCAAATAATGATTTGATCATATCTCCACGTATAACTTAGGAACAATAAAGATAAAACATTGGAATAAGCAAATATGACTTTTATATGATAAATTGATTAAAATGGTTAATCATGGATCAAGGAGAGATCCTATGTCTAACAGTTTTATGACTTTGAGATGGTTTAAATTGTCAGATCGTGAGATGAGTAAAAATATAAGTTATGGATTTATAATGGTATGATAGTTAGAACTGATATTCTGATCATCAACTTTATGCACAGCATAGATTGACATGCAAGTTGATTTACAATGGAGAGCAGACTGTAAAAGCTATGGAGAAAGTATAAACTATTTTAAGAGGTAGGTAATCTGATACTGCTAAGTTTCAAATGATCTTCAAAATGAGAAAATGATTTGAGAACTATTTCTAGCAGAATGTTTTCAATTATGATACCAATGACATGATGCATATATATGTGATGTGAGTGTATATGATTTTCTTATAAATTCATGATTCTTCTTATGTTTCTTATATCTTATAAATGAAGAGTGTGAATTGATATCTGGTTTTAAATTCATATTGCAAACCTAATTTGGAAAGAATCATGAATTATTCAATTCAAAGTATTCAAATATTTAATTTACTTATGAGACATGAGAAAATAGTGATTTGTATATGCATGAATTCCTTATTTAGGAAAGAAAGCTTTAAAATGCATAGTTTCGTACAAGATATGCAAGTCATATGATACGGTTTTGAGATATACGAATATGAAAATGACCTAGATTGGTTTATTGAGCTATACTTTGAAAAGAATATTTGAAATATATAGTTTTGCATAAAGTATGCATATTATTTTATATGATTTGAGAAGTATGATGCGATCTTTTAGTGGTGATTTCCCTATAAGGTCAATCTGCCTACATGTGTTGCAAAGGAACCATAGGTTAGTCTGCTTATATGTGGTCCAAAGGGACCACAGGTTAGTCTACCTGCATGTGTTCCAAAGGGACCATAGGTTAGTCTGCCTGCATGTATTGCAAAGGGACCTTAGGTTAGTCTTTCTGCATGTGTTGCAAAAGGACCTTAGGTTAGTCTGCCTGCATGTGTTGCAAAGGGACACCAGATTAGTCTATTTGCATGTGTTATAAAGGGACACTAAGTTAGACCGCTTGCATGTGTTGCAAAGGGACATTTGGTGATTTACCCTATGAGGTTAGTCTGTCTGCATATGTTGCAAAGGGACACTAGGTTAGTCTGCCTGCATGTGTTGCAAAGGGACATTTGGTGATTTACCCTATATGGTTAGTCCGCCTGCATGTGTTGCAAAGGGACATTTGGTGATTTACCCTATATGGTTAGTCGGCCTGCATGTGTTGCAAATGGACATTTGGTGATTTATCCTATGAGGTTAGTTTGCTTGCATGTGTTGCAAAAGGGCATTTGGTGATTTGCCCTATGTGGTTAGTCTGCCTGCATGTGTTGCAAAGTGACATATGGTTAGTCTGCATGCATGTGTTGCAAAAGGACACTTGGTGATTTGTCCTACATGGTTGGTCTACTTGACATGTGTTGTCAAAAGATATTGTGGTATTTTGTTTTACTATGGATGATATGTTTTTACATGATGAGTTGGTTATTTGAAATTACACTGCATATAGTGGTTTAAAATGGCTGTCATATAGTTTAACTAAATCTTACTTTAAATTTTAAAGTAATGATATGATACTTGATTGGCAAGTATGATATAGATTTTTGTTGGTGACATACATATATGTATATACATGCATATGTGTGCTATGATGGATTCCATGAAATGATTTATGACAACATGATTTTATTATCAGAAAAATTACTCTTCAAATCATTGTATGTGTATGCCGTGATTTCGGTTTTGCAATATTGGGTTATCTACTGTGTGTATTTTATACTCATCCTACCATTTTTACTACAGGTTAGTTTGAAAAGGATTAACAAGCAGATTAAGTTCTTAAAGACCACTTGTTGCTCTAAAGGGGCAAGTAAGAAGGTAATTTAGAGTTTCATTAAGAAACTCAATTTCGTTGACTATTACATAATCATTCGATATTGTATATGATTTAATTGTAATTGGGCTATGACTGATAAGTCCTGGTGCATGCATGTCATAAGTTATTTAAAAAGGAGACGGAGTCTCCATTTGTATTTTAAATATAAACAAATGTTTATCAGGTACTTTACAATGACATGCGTTAAATGTCTATTGTTTGAAAAACAGAGGAAACTCTATCGAATTTTTGGTAAAAATGGGCACTCATTTTACTGAGAATCCTTGTTTTGAGAAAAGAAAAATGACACCGGGGTTTTCAAAGTGAATTTAAAAGAAAAGATTCTTTTGTTGTTATTTGATTTTAAAAAATTATTTTCAATAGAGATCGATCTCACTAAGTAAATGTTTTTTGTATTTAAAAAGTCTTATAAAACCCAAGTTGTTACATAAGGCCTCATCCATCATTTGGTTCAAATATTTACTGCTAACAAAGAAAAAAATATATGGTGACATTGGGTTACCTTGAAGCAATTACCAATGATCTTGGCTAGAAATTGACCTTGCTCCAATCAGTAGCATGTTCGTGTTTCTTGGGAACCAGGCCACAGAGACCACTCTAATATGCTTATCCAACAAATTTCCATCTAAAAACCATTATTGAAAGCAAAAATTGCAAAATCCATTTGGTTTGTAGCTATGAAGTCCATTGCAAACAACACTTCCTCAATTTCTTTACCTTAGAAAGAAGCATCCAACATAGATTTGGTGTCCTCATCAATTTCATTGAAAGAGATATATCTCTGGAACAAGGCAATATCAATATTCTTATGAGTAAAGATGGCAGTAATAGCTAACTATCTATTTAAACATAGTGTCTTTATCTTCAACCCTTTGACCTTCAATAAGGAGAGAGAATTTGTGGTTAACATGCTTATGATAGCTCGCTGTTGCATGGAAAAATTTGTTGTTGCAATCCCCTACTTGAAGTATGCATGGGTTTTGTGTTAGGTGCAAACCAGCAAGTAAAACCCATAACACACCCCATGCATGAATCGATTTTTGACATTCCCTAGGGTTGAGGCATTTCCTGTAAGTGATGAACTTCATCGGATCCCAGTTGCAGTTAAAAATGGACAAGGGCTGCTAGGGTGATCTCTTGAAAGTGACACATTGCATCGAAATGTGGATGCAGTGGAAAGTAAGGGTTGCTAAAGCATTCCATTGAATTGACACGTCCCATTACAACCCATGTGCATGGAAAGTATGCATTGGATTCTCACGCCATTTGGGAATTGCACAAGTAAACAACTACTAGGCCAGAAGAACAAGAATCATATTGCTACATGGAGTATAGGGACATTGACATATAAGAGTCTAGAGTTAGTGGTACGAGGAAATGCAGGAGATTTAACATTGCTTGTATCCAAGAAGCCAAGTGGAAAGGGGCTAAAATTAGAGAAATAAATGGGTATAAGCTCCTATGCATAGGAAAGAAAAGCAATAGAAATGACATAAAGATAGTCGTATATAAAGAATCAAAGGATAAATTTATAGATGTTAAAAGAACCAGTGATAGAATTATACTAGCAAAACTTATTCTAAGAGAAAAGATCACAAATGTTATAAGTGCATATGCACCACAAGTAGGGTTAAAAATTGAATCAAAGATAGTTTTAGGAAGATATCGAGGGAGTCATGCAAGACATTCCCGACACAGAGAAGATATTTATATGAGTAGATTTTAATGGTCATGTAGGAAAAGAAAAAGTAGGGTATGATAGGGTGCATGGAGTATATGGTATTATAGAAAGAAATGAGATGGGGGAAGCTATACTTGATTTTGCCTTACCATATAACCTAGCCAGTAAACACAAAATTTAAAAACTAGGATGAACACTTAATAACTTTTGAAAGTGGACTATATAAAAGTCAAATAGACTTTTTTCGACTTAAGAGTACCAAAAGATCAACGTGTGAGGATTGTAAGGTGATAGCTAGTGAGAGTCTATCATTACAATATAGATTAATGGTTATAGATATTTATATTAAAGTATGAAGAAAGAAAATGAACTTAATAGGTATCCAAAACCTAAGTGGTGGAACTTTAAAGGAGAGAAGATAGAATCACTTACAATTGGTACAATGAAACGAAGTAAACACCATGTGGACTAATGTGGCCTTCTCCATTAAGAATGTGATAAAAGACGTCTAAGGAGTAACTAAATGTAAAAAGTAATCGACAAAGAAAAGTTGTTGGTGGAGTGAAGAAGTGCAAAAAGTTATTAAAGAGGAACATGTGTGTTTTAAAGGATGATAGAGGACTAAAAATAACTAAAACTTTGAGCAATATAAGCATGTTAAAAAGGTTGCTAAGAGAGTAGTAAGTGAGGCTAAACTCAAGGCGTATGATGATCTCTATAATAGATTAGGATCAAGAGAAGGTGAGAAAATTGTGTTTAAAATCGCAATAGTAAGAAAAAAGAAAATTAAAGACTTAGACCACATTAAGTGTATTAGAAGTGATGACAAAAAGATACTAGTCAAAGATGACTAGGTCAAACAAAGATGGGAAAAGTTACTTTCAAAAAATTTTAAATGACAATTACCATATGAATCTAGGGATTGAAAGTACTGTAAATGCAAATAACTATGGACATTATAAAATGATTGTAGGATTGGAGTATTTTAAGTGAAAGAAACTTTAAAATATATGAAATCAAGGGAGGCCCTAGGGGCCACTGATATACTAATAGAGTTTTGGGAGTACATGGAGATACTAAAGTAGTTTGGTTGACAAAGTTGTTTAATAAGATTGTAAAATCAAAGAAAATATTGGATGAATGGAGGAAGAGTTATATCGTACCAATTTATAATAATAAATAAGGCATATAGAGTTGCACTAATTATTGAAGGATTAAATTTATGAGCTATGCCATGAAACTTTTTGAAAGAGTGATTAAGAAGAGGGTATGACATGAGACAAGTATATCGGAGAACCAATTTGATTCTATGCTTAGGAGATCTACCACGGAACCTTTTTTTTTTTTTGCTTAGACAATTGATAAAGAAATATAAGGAGCAAAGGAAGGACCTCCATATGGTCTCTATTGACTTAGAAAAAGCTTATAATAAGTTTCTAGAGACTTAATATGGTGGGTGTTGGCAAGAAAGGGGTTTCACAGGGAAATATAGATGTAATTAAGGATATGTATGATGGAGCGATAACAAACATTATGACGACTAGCAGAGAAATCAATTATTTTCCTAGCACTATAGGATTACACCAAGGATTGACACTGAGCTCATATGCACCTTGGTTATGCATGAGTTAATAAAACTTCTACAAGAAGAGAGTCCATGGTGTATGTTATTTGTTGATGATATGGTTTTGATTGATAAGACAAGGGAGAGCATAAACACAAAGATGGAGTTATAGAGAGATGCATTATAATCTAAAGATTTAAAATTAGTTGAATTAAGATAAAGTATATGCAATGTAGTTTTACCAAGGAGAGGAGTGGGAGTGGAGCACCAATAAAGATTGATAACCAAGAAGTCCCCTTAAAAGAACATTTCCAATATTTGAGATTCGTATATTCTCAAGAGCAGAGAGACTGAGAGAGTGGTTACCTAAATAATCCTACTGGGGTAGAACAAATGGAGATTCACATCAGGAGTTTTGTGTGATCAGAAGTTGCTACTTAAACTAAAAGAAACATTCTATAGGATAACTATAAGGCCAGCCATAATCAATAGAACAGAGTGTTAGACAGTTAAGAAGTGACATGTATATAGGATAAGCATCATCAAAATGTGGGTGTTGAGATGGATGAGTGGTAAGACCAGAAAGAATATAATTAGAAATAAAATATTAAAGAAAACTTAGAAATTGCACTAATAGGTAACAAGATGAGAAATATTAAGTTTAGATGGTTTGGACATGTCCAACAGAGACCAAAATGGTACATGTTAGGAGTGAGGTGATCCAAGTTGAAGGTTCTAAAAGAGTAAGAGGAAAGCCCAAAAGAACATAGATAGAAGTGGTGAGAAAAAATTAAAAAACTTTGAAATTAAATGAGTCTATGACACTTAGGGGAATAGAAGAACAAGATTCATGTGATTGACTTGTAATTGGAATAAGGTTTTGAGGATGATAATGAATCACCCACTTGATACGAGATTTTTTCTTCCACCAAACATCTATATGCGATCTCATCAGAAGAAAGTAGTGAAATTGCTTCCTTAGGTTAAGCTCGGTATAAAGAGTCGAGCCATTATGTATTATGTGCTCTAACCCAATGCTCAATCTTTGATTTAAGACATTTCAATTTCAGCACTAGAGTGGTATCTTCGTTACGATAGAAGGTTAAATACTTGTCACTATCTCTCGATAAGTGCACAAGGTTGGAATCTTCTTGCCATGCAAGTAATTCAAATCCGAATGGCTTAGGGCCCCACAACTCCACAGCTGTTCTAAAAAAAATGGCTTGTGGCTGAAGTCGTATCTTGGATGATAGAGCATGTAGCGTCTGGAAACAAAAAGAAGTCAGTCAATAAGCTCATGTTTGAAGTTGTTGACAGATCATGGCCAAAGAGAACGGTGAAGTTGGGTTCCTTCCCTCAAGAGCCTTAATAACATTGAACTCGCCCCAAGAATCCATGGTCCTAGGCATCTGCTTTTGGTGAGGGATAGTTGCTGCCACCAAGCTTCCCATTCTGTGTCATCGTTCGGATTGTAAATACTAACTGAATTCCTAGATAATCCATTTGAATTGATTTTAAAGCGGATTGACAATGAATACGGTCCATAAAGCAGTCAGAATAACAGCATAATTGTTCCAAGCAACCAGCATACCTCCCGAATAGCCCACCGCATCAATATGGTGCCAGTCATAATCTTTTAGTAATTTGACCATTCTTACCACGTGAATTGACCAATCCGATATCTTTCTCTTGAAGAATAATAAACCATGGTTGCCTGAGCCCCCGTATGTTCCATGAAAACAGTAATCATGGGAAGCAAATATCATCGTTTTCCCCATCCATGCCACTATCGTCCTAAAATTTTTCGTCTGGAATATTGTTATCTTTACTTTGATCAGCCAAATCTTTTTGACTGCCACAATTGTGTACAAACCTATCACAGTCATCTATTTCATGAAGGTAAGAAATAGTTTCTTCATCACCTCCCACAAACTGAATTTCAATACGCTTGCAAACTTTGAGAGAGTTGTGCTAATCTTCAATTGAAATTCCGTGACAGACGTACTAGCTTGCCTCTTAGGAATGGAGAGTCATGTTTTCATTTAGAGCGAACAATGGAGTATCTCGTACCCTTATCATGTCCCGTGGTTGGATTTATGTTCCTTCTTTTAAATGTGACCATTCTTCATTCTTTCCACTTCAATCCTTCAAAATATTTTCTCTAATTTTTTCACCCTTGGATTTCTCTGGTGGATCCATTTCTGCTTCCATTTTCTCCGGACAAAACGCTTTCCTTCACTGTCTTCTCCGTCTCGTTGGTAGAGAATCACTAGTTGGAAAATCAAAATGCAATAATATGTATTTAACAATAGACCCTTGACAAATCAAAGGTTAGGCTTGACTAATCAAGATGAGATTGAACTCTTTGGTGGAGCCAACGATAGAAGACTCGTCTGGTCACCGTGGATTCCACGTGGAACCAAACTCTTTGTTCAAATGGAGTTCACTTACTGTTGATCAAGAGTGCACTCCAGCAGAGGTGGCCTAAAAGAAGCACCAACAATCAACAATTATGAAATGAAATTATTGGGGGTCTCCCATTGACCAATCAAGAGTTCGCCGTATCGATAGCAGTCAACTTGCACGTCTACCGTTGATTTTGTGGGCCGCTAGGAAGAACTTGTTTTCGTGTAAATCACTCCACGCGGTAAAAGCAAATTTGAAGAGGCTTTTCTTTTGGTGATCCAAAATAATCTTGTTTCAAATTCGCATCTTAGATGCATTAAAGCCTTCTAGAACAGTGGTTTCGCCTCCTTGGCCAGGGTTTTAGGCTCTACATGGCTTTTTCAGGGGGAAAATTATAAAAGAAAAAGAAAAGGGGTCACATCTTAGGATTGTGATGACCTGCAAACATCTTTTTCAATTATCCTAACCAGTTGGAGGTTTCTGTCATCTAATAGACAAGGGCATTGCCTAGGTAAAACGATCGTAGAAGATTAACATTTTGACCGCACAAAAAACGCATAATTTCTCTATTTCCACGTATGATATTTATTTTTCTGCAAATTTAAGCCATTAATCATTTTATTAGTACCAAAGAAGGCAACCTCTGAAAAATCAATACATTTGAGTGATCTTAACCACTTATTTTAGGATTTTGAAAAAAGTAATAAAAATAGTAAATGTCATAATTTTTTACTCAAAGAAATATAGACTAAAATAATCAACAGCCACAAAATTTGATTTCTAGTCTACTGAAATCCATTCTAAGCAAAATAATTGGCTTAGATTAAAAAAGGGTAGCCGGGTGTATGAAGTTCCCATATATGTAGAATCTGAAGAAGGGGCAGACTACAAGGGTCTATAATATTTAGCCTCACTTTTTCTTTTTTCAAATGACTATTTCTCCACCTCCAATCCATGACATTAAGGTCTCACAAAAATAACTCTACTTTTTCGTCAAAGCTCTCCCTCAAAATAAGTGGCTTAAATCTGACTAAAAAAACAGGGCATGAAACAGGGACGTGGACTTCACGAGCTATTAAGCGTGGAATCCTACCCAACTCCCCATATATTGCTACCCAAAGAAAACTATTTCCTTGGCACGTTATGGGACGATTAGTCTATTTCCACATGGGCTTTTGCATGTGTTGCTGTGGGACCGTGGAGAGGTTCATTAATGAAGAAGATATTGGGATGAGTAAGAAAGTCATGCATGCTGGGCGAGCCAGATATTAAAAAATTTGTGCAAGGAGCCGAAAATAAGTTTACTTTGTCTACAAGTTTTAATAAGGGCACGCGCTTAAAAGGACTATAATGACTATATTTCACTTTTCATTATGTTTAAAATACCAAAAATAGATAATAGTGAGAAATCAATGCATTTTCGACAATCTTAACAACTTGTTTTGGTTCTTTGAAAAAATAGTAAAAGTGGATGGCAGTGAATTTTGACCTAAAGAAACAAGGCTTAAAGCATCTAATGGGAACATAATTTGTTGTCCAGCCTGTCTATGAGAATCTTAGCGTGATAAATGGATTAGATTGGCAAAAAATTGCTTAATCATAAGTGAAAAAGAGGTGTTTACTACTTATACTCTTCTTTTTGAGGTTCCAAGAGAGGAGTGAATTGGACACAAAAACACAATTGAAAACTTTTTCTCAAGATGTTTAACAGCAAAAACAATTTCAAAAAGCAAAATAGTGGCACACAAGAAGTTAGACACATATTTTTGTAATGGTTTGGGCCATAGTCCTAAAACTCACAAATTGACTCGGCTAACTTGCACAAACTACTCGATTCAATAGCTAATCAAATAAACCATTGAGCCAACTCACTGTGTAACAAAATTGTTTTGTTTGCTTTGGGATTTCAGCTCAAGACCTGTAAAATAATAATACTATGCCTTAAGAACTTGCTTAACAACAACATATGCATGAAACTTTTGAATATAACTAAAAGTAAATAAAATATAATAAAAGTTTTAGTATGTATTTTCCACGTTGGACTTGAGTTGGTTGGAGTTCACAATTTCATTCGTTAAGATTTCTAAACCCGATGGACTTGATGGATAATAAAAATTCACTGAAACCAGGGACCTCCTAGCCATGTTCTCTGGAGTCTTTGACAACTAGCGCTAACAATAGTGCCTCCACCCCATGACCTGCCCCCTCTCCGGCGTTTCCGCTGCATCTCAACCCCATAACCCCCCGTTTGCATGACAGCCTCGCCCATGCATTTTCCGGTGCCCAGCTGCCCCCTCCCCGGCATTTCCAGCTCACCCCAATACCATCCGCAGCACCGCCCGCTCTCACCCCCCCCCCGGTTTCCAGTGCCCAGCCGCCCCCACCCCCGTTCACCTGCCCCGTCGTCGGCATTTTCGGCTCAACCCCAATCGATCCACCCCTCCACCCCCCACCCGGCATTTCCATCGCACCCCCAACCCCTCAACCCATTAGCAGTGTTGCCCCTGGACCAATCCACAGGCAGCCCACGGCACTAGCAGCCAGTCAGCCTTACCCCTCCCTCGCGTTTGTGGTCCATCCCTAACCCATTCGCAACCAGTTCCATTGGCAACCCGTCCCCACCGTCTTCCCCCTCCCGCCCCTCTTTGTTTCTGGCATACCTCCCAACCCCCTCAGCAAGCAGCCACCCAATCCCTGTTTTAACCCTCCCCGAGTCCCTGCTTTCCGACACCTTTCCCGGCGTCAGTGTTCGTGAGTTAGCTGGTCTGTTAGAAAAGGCTAATGTCAGAATTTCATAAAAACTAACAGAAAAGAGGGAGAAAACCTAACAAAATAATATTTTTGTAAAGATGTGTAAAACTTAATAGCAAATTTGTAAAATTAAAAAATATTAGATTTTTTTTTTTCAAAAATACCAAAAAGTAATTATATATATATTTTTTAAAAACCTAAAAAATAAATAAAACAAACATACAAGCGGGCAGGTTTCACCAGGACATGGGCTCCTCCACGCGCGATCTCGAGCCTGAACTCCAACCGGGACATGTAATGCTTAGCTAAAGAAAACTAATTATGCTGAACATCATTGGCCGGCCAGTCTATGTCGGCATGGGGCACATGTGGTTGCGGTGACCCGGGACAGATTCGTGAATCAAGAACATTTTGGGATGGGTAAGAAAGTGATGTACGTGGGCCGAGCGAGCTAGATGTTAAAATATGTGCGAAGGAGTCAAAATAAGATAATCTTGTCTAGATGTCTCTATTTGGGATATCATCACGTGGCGTGTATAGCATTTCGGTGCTTTATGGGTTGGCACCTTACCAGATTCCATTGAATTTCTTCTGCCTTTGGTGAGCAAAGCATGTTATTTGCGAAAACATGTGGAGCAGCTGAAGACAGCCACGCTTCTAACAAGTGCTGCCGGAGAGTTTCATCTACCATCCCAATTTCATTTTATTTTACTCAATAATGTCTTTAGGAAATATGGATTGCCTATTTAACCTCGTTGAGGTATAGATCAACAACAATGCCAGATAGAATTCATCACTGGCTGTGGCTTAAGAGGGACAGAGCAGATCAACCAAGATTAACCAATAGTTGGGCCTATCCTGCAAAAGTGGGGCACTGACAGAAACTCGCTGTAGTGTCGTGCAATATACCACCGTTGCTCCTCGTCAAATTCTCTAAATTGAATTTCAATAAGCAGTTTACAAGCGTAAAATATCATGTGAAGGTCCTTTACTAGCTTTCAAGTCTACCAATTGATTTTTGTAATGATAAGAACTGGCATGTCTGTACCTAATTCCAACAAACTTGTCTAGGGATTGAGTTGTGTTTTTGTCTAAAGCTTCTAGATTCAAATCATGCCTCACTTGATCTCACTTGAAAGAGTTGAACAGGTCTGGGATTTAGTCGGCTAGGGTTGCAATGGGCTGACTAAATTGAAGCAGGGCAGGGCTCTTGGGCAGGCTTACCCACTCTTAAAAGAAGATCATCCAAAGGCCAGTCTCATCTTCATCCTCTCCACACAAGAAGTAAAATAGGTAATTCGGTATTTCCGTTGCATTCCTTAAAAATAAAACTTATTTATTGGGAACAATTAGAATTAAGCATGCTGGAATTAAAGATCATTAGGATTTGAACCTAAAGCCGTCAAGCACAGTTGGTCACAGACGGCAAGGCACTTTTACTTGTTGCATGCTTTGTAGGAAGTTTAAGGTGTTACTTTCTCCTGTTGGAAGATTTCAAGTAGACTTAGGAATTGGATAATAGGGTTCTAGGTAGTTTGTTTCATACATCTTCACCGAAAAAAAAGGTAAAAAAAAAACTAGGGTTCCAAAATACAGTTATAAACCTACAGAAAAAAGAAGGAAACTTGAAAATAAAGTGAAAAGACATTTGTAGCGACCATCTGATAGGCCTCATGTGTCCCAATGGATATGATACACTAGTAATATAATATGCAACGTCCATTTCGCCTCGATTTTACAAGCCAATGGGTCAATCAAGCGGTGTATGGATCCACGGAAGGGAGGAATGCTTCAGTAGAATGCGACACGACCACATTAGTGATGGGACTCCTTCACTCATCTATGGTGGGTGCAATTCATTGATCAATGACGTTCATCTGACTTGCTACCTATGGATACTTGTGGCCTAAAAATCATGCCAAAAGCACTGATGCGTTCCATTGCTAAGGTAGTTGAATAAGATAAAAGGGCATGGATCAATGCTTATGGGGAGTCCGCCGTAGGAAAGTGAATGAGCTGCAGCAATAATGTGGTGTTGTCGCCCTCTACTCTAGCATTCCTTGACGCAAAAAGGCGTAGGCCTAGAATCATGTAGAATCGCAATGCACAGGTATGCACTATTTAGAATCTTGATTAAACATATCTTAATGCGTGCTTTTGAAATTCATCCTAGGACTAGGTCTGTGCTGCTATTAATATAGTTAATCCATAAAAATGTGCTTAATAACGTTAGTGATAATAAAAACAAGAAGACCCGCTACAAAGATGGTCTTCCATGAGTGCAGCCGCCCTGCTAGGTTACAAAGAAAAATCCTCCTTATATATACCGTAGATAGGAGTCATAACCAGAAGAACTGAGACAAAGTAGTAAATGTGAGATCCATGTTAAGTTAGCATTCATTGAGACGGGAGATCGAGAACAGCAAGTTGCTCTGGGACGTAACAAGTGACACATAGTAATAAGGCTAGCAGGAGAAAGAGTCATTGATCGTGAGAACTTTCTCTTCTCTAAGAATGGGTTTCGAGTTTAGGTCCGGATTCGGCAACTCAAAACAGAAGATTATATGTGTTATATGCCTTCTGCTTGGTAGCAGCTAGGCGTTACATGAAATTGAATAGCCAACGATCAGAGAAGTGAAGAAAGATTGAAGCCAAATGGCTCAAGTCAATTGCCCTAGCCCACATGACCAGATTTGTGTACCATTGAGCATAATATTGCCTGAAGCGATAAGAGGAGATCAACATGCGGAATGAACATCCCAAACGTAAGACCATGTCTAACTAATTCATTTCGATTCCATCTTGACTCTCTATAGAGCACATGGGTCCTCGTTTCTAAATTTTTGTTCTTTTTCTTAATCGTTCCAAGTTTTTAAACTTTCTTTAAGAGGCCGTCAGTTAACATGGAATTTACCAATAAATTCATATCCATCTTATTGAACCCATTGAAAATCCCCCATGAAAAGCCAAGTAATCAAGACATTGAGTTAGAGTTTACAAGACTTTGACGTAACTCCTATCTTTTTGTTAGTCGACTACTAATTAGCTTGAACAGATTTTCGTTTTTCTTTTTAAGGTGGGAATCCTTTCTAATTGAAAATGAACTACAAACTTAGCACAACCAAAAAACAAAGAGGGGGATTGTTTTTTAGGGGAGTTTGATTTTAGTTGAAAAATAGGTGGTAAATTTATTACCATTAATTTTGCAACTAAAAAGAAGAGTACCTAAAATGATCCAATAGATGATGAAACATCAGGTCCATGACTAACACTGTGAGTGGTCTTGATATTCCAAAGCATGAATCATTTTTAGAAAAGTTGTCATAGTCTTGAGAGTTGAGATAATGGTAGAATCTCTATTTCTATGCGTGTAAAACTAGAATTCTTTGCAAATAGATAAATTATATAAGTCGGCTACATGCTTATTACTAGCTTATATAACATTTGAGGCTATAATAGCCCTTCTATAAGACAAAGGCCACCGTTGTACGTAGCCTCTTCGTGAATGGATCAAATAGAATAAAAGTATAAATGTGAAATGAAAGATACAGAAGATATTACCTGTGGGTGTTGCACGAAAGGCTGGAAACTATCAACGAATTCAATTATATACAATTGACTAACACCCGATAGGGGATGCTAAATGCGAGTCTAATGATCCGATCAAAGTGAGATCAAAGGCAATAAGACTCCGTCACATCCCATGCCCCAGCAGCCCCAAAAGTAGCAGTTAGAAAAGGAGCCTATCAGCACAGTCTTTTGATCAGTTGATTAGGAAAATAGTGTGTCGATGCTTGTGTTTCCTAGAGATCATAAAGCCCAAGGCCTGCATATTGCTTTCATGCCTTTCAGTGTGCGCTTTTTGTGCCATCCGGTGCCTTGTCCGTTTTACCCAGCTGCGTCCACTAAACAGGCTTTGGGCTGGAGCCACAAGGGCATTAGGCGTGTTACTTAAGGCGAGTAAAAGAAAAGAAAATGAGACAGAGCAAGCGGAGCTAAGTATACTCGCATTCACGTGATATTGTCTTTTGGAAATTGCTATTTGGAGGATATGCTTTGTATGTTTTCGCTTGGCTTTTGGTCTAATCGGACGTCACTCTCTCTCTTCCAAGCAAATGTTGGAGGATGAGAAGAGAACATTCGTTGGGATAAAACCTTTCCGTCTCCAGCACTAAAGTGGTTGAAATGTACGCATGAGTTTTCTGATTGGTTGTGATGGCCGGCATACTCTTTGAGTGGAAACCCCGGCAACCCTAATTCAACTATCTCTAGTTTTTTTGCTTCTAATAAGAGGGATCCCGGTGGAGCTTTCACAGTGGCCACAGACCAAAATGATTACAACCCAACATTTATGATCCCAACAATAAGCCATATTTTAGAAAGGCTATCTCGCCAAAGTCTCTCTATCAGACAATCAAAAAATGAAAAAGGGATTTTCAGGGTTGGGAATTTGAAAAATTTCCCAAAGGCCGATAATAAACGATTAATAAAAGCCACGCCCACACAAACACACATCCTTCGGGAGTTTCGACCTCGCACATTCCATTTGGCCAGTAAACTTGTACATATCATTCGTTGATTGCCACATAAAAGTCAGTATGAGAACACGTATGGGAACACCATTATATTTAACACAGATCCGGGACAATATTTTATGGAATAAAGTATTTTATGTGGCTTTGATTTGCCTTATGCTTATGCATTGAGACTATATGTATTTATATACCTGATGATGGTGCTTGTATTTGGACCCTATGTGGGTGAGAGTTTCGATATGCACAAGTATGCTGTAATATCCTACGACTAGATTTCGTTGTTACGAGGGTTGTAATATCCTGTGGCACTATGCTAGGAGGGTTCAAATTGGCCCTTGACCTCTAAATAGGATGCCTACTGAGAGTATGACATTTGATTTGGAGGAATATGTATCATGTGCAGACTACTTTCTATGTGTTCTATGTGATTCAGTAACTTATAAGAGCTAGTGTAAACCATTTGGTGTCAACATTCGACCATAGATAGGTGATGTTTTCTACTATATGCATAGTGACCATTCTATTAGTAGACATGCTATACATGTCAGCCATCCTTGAGGGTTCAGACCATAGCTTATGAGGCTTGTGGCAAGATGCTGCCAAATCTATGATCTTTTAGTACTATGTATATATTTTTGAGAATATTCAAATTTGTAGACTTCATTTGAGTTATTATCTACTATGGATTGAACATTTGATATCTGTCAGATTATTGTATTTAATCTCACTTTGACATATGAATTGCGAAGGTTTTCAAACCCAGTTTAGGGATTTTTTGCTAAGTATTCATACTCATCCCTACAATATTTCAGGTGAAGTTTACAAGGATGTGGATAGTTTGGATAGGAAGAGAAACATGGAGGATCAATAAAGAAAAATATGATGAAGAAACATTAATTTTTCTTAGTTAGTTGAACTTAGCCATTTAGTATTATATTTGAACTTCCATTGTTGATGGACATGTAATAACATTGAGATTATTATATGTGTGGCATTTTATGGATTTATTAGTTGGCATGTATTTCCTTTTATTTTTTGGTTCAATTTTCGTTGTATGTCATTAATTTTGTTTGACTTCAAAAATTTTGAAAATCTCCATTTGTTTCAGAAAGGCTCAGTTCATGCCTCTGCGGATCAATAGGGAAGATCCTCATTTGAAATTTATACTATTAATGTTGAGAGTGCTTAAGATTTGTTTTTACTTCTGATTCAAAAAGGGTTTTTAGATTCATATATATATATATATATATATATATATATATATATATATATATATATATATATATATATAGAGAGAGAGAGAGAGAGAGAGAGAGAGAGAGAGAGAGAGAGAGAGAGAGTTCCTATAAATTATTTACTTTAGAATAGCTTTAGAGGTTTGTTCCGGGGAAGACTCCTCTTCTGTTCTCTTTCCTTACAAATCTCAACTCTATTTATTTTAATATTTAGACGGTTCTTCCCTAGCCCCTAAAATATTGGATAGGGAGAATTCGTTTGTGTGCCTATCAAAACATTGAAGAGGAGTGATGATTAGCAGCCCCAATACACTTATCACTTAATTTGTTGTTAGATCATGTCAGTAGCCTAAATATGTTTAGACTTATAGCTTGCTTCTTTCCATTTGAAAATGACATATACATATAAAACAATCTAATGGCTATATATGGACTGTAACTTTAGGATACCAAGTTTGAAATAACCAGATCATGGCAAATCTTTAATATCCATTTGGTAGTCCACGGTCCAATTCTTTGTTCAAGAATATCGAAGTTCCCTTATTTATTGGTTTTGCTATTTCCACGAATGACTTTGTTACTACCAAGAACCCATTGGTTTGTGTAGGCTTTATTTTTAACTTTCTATACATACAACTGATAGACTTGCACTAAGAGTACACGCTCTAGAGGAGAGGAAGGTGTACATGCCACTTTTTTCATGCATGGTAAAAAAAATTTCTATAGGTCTAAGCCATTCATTATGTTCAAAATACTAAGATAAGGTAACACAAATGAATGTTTTGGGGATATTAACTACTTGTTAGTCTTTGCAAATATTAATAAAAAAGGATGAATGTAATTTTTTACCTAAAGAAATATAGGCTAAAACAAATCAATGAGCATCAAATTCAATGTCTAGACAATCTGTGCCATTCCTAAATGATGAATGGTTTAGATCTTCACCAAAAATTGCATCATGCATAAGAAAAAGGGAGATGTATACTTTCCACTCCTCTAGACCATGTACTAATAGCATGACTTATGGGTTATAAGTATGCAAAGTTAAAATGGAAAATCCTTGTTTATCTATAGGGAAGCTTTTTAGAGGGTATTTTGGTCACAATAAGAAGAGGTCATTTTAGCTATTTCACACTTTACCTATACAAATATTGAGCACAGTTGTTTGTAGACAACCTAGCATCTCCCTTGTAATACTCTCAGTTGCAAGTTAGTTGCCATTTAGCAATGGATTAGATTTAGGAAGGAATGTGTAACTAATATGTTTTATTAGGTTGATGACATGCTACCCTCATTTGCTCCCAGGAGTATGGTTGGTGCACTTCCTATCCAGAAGCATGCATAACAAATCACTTGACATTAGACATATCACACTTATCTCATCAATCTAATTACGTGGCAGCGATCAGATTATGATTGAAAGTGGCAACGGACTACAAAATACTGCTATTGATAATTTTTCTATTTAAGTTTCATGAGAAACGGGAATCTCACGCATGAACGAAGCCCATTATCCATAAGAGTTCTAGTCAATAATTCATGAACTCATGAATAGACTTGGAAGGCTCACGCAAATTTACTCGACTCGTTAAGAAACTCGAGTCCTGCAGTTGGCTGCAATATATTTGGAGTTTCTTTAATTTTGCTATCCAACTTGAACGAGTCGAGTAAAATTAATGACATATTGCTAAAAGGGCAGCCCCGGTGCACGAAGCTCCCGCCTATGCGGGGTCCGGGGAAGGAGCGGATCACAGCCTCGGTGCACGAAACTCGAGTCCGCATATTGCTAAATAGTATAATTTCAACATTGGATAAGCAAGTTTAACGAAAGGAGTTTTTCCAATTTCAAATCTAGATAAGGATGCTCTAGAACAGTGTCGTCCGCATATTCTTCCCACCACTAAGTTCTTTTTACAATTAGGACCTATTTCAGTCGCAGATGGCAAGGCAGACGTTTCGAGTTTGTTAATTTTCAGAGCATAACTAGTTGGTTGTTTTCACCAAAGCCAGGTCAAAACCACAGGAAACATCTTTTCTGACCACTTAATACTCTTCCTTCTACTGTCATTAACAATTTTCTGCTAACTTCTGTAGGTTCTTCTGCTGGAATTTTTACTGGACATATTCATTTCAGAGAACTAGAAATGATCAACTGTCTGCGCATGTTATGAATAAGCTTGTCATGAAAGTACTCTATTATATGTAGCTTTCTTGTTTGGCTTATACTTTTTTCTTTGTTGGTGCCCAGGGCTATTTTCATCATGTGTAGTTGCCATAATTGATTCCAGGAAAAGACAAAAACTAGCAATTTATTGCCCAATACTTAATAGTCCTTGGTTCAACTTTGCCTGCAGGGAATCGGTGTCTGCTGTATTCGATAATCTACAAAGGAGACTCCAATGATCTTCGAGTTGAAAAACTGAGGGGTGATTTGCGCTGTGACCTGTTTTGAAAACATCAAGCACCAGGATGACAAATTCATCAAGAAATCATAATTTAGAAATTTAGAAATTCAATAAGCATGTACATACATCTCTCATGGCAAGGCCATTGATCATCTCTCTCCACTCACCAATGGTCTCCAGGAGACCGAAAAAGTCCACAGAATGAGAGTGGTAAGAGGCGAATACAGTGCCCATGATCCACTCCGTGGTCCACTATGGTGTGAGCTAGGGAAAATGAAGAACCAAGCCTACATGTAAGCTTCATGATTAGAATCTACTGAAGATGAAGAAAAGCAGAAAGAAAAACCCAAATGGCCGAAGATAACAACTTCCAGAATGAACCACATGCTGATCGAGAAGTGGGTCATCCGTTGCAGAAAGTATCGCTAGACGAAGCTCCCCCGGTCAAACTGCAAGGATTCAATTTCCTCCACCACATGAACATGCCGGTACTTCCGACTAGACCTACAATCAAACATGAACAAAGTGTTGGTCAAGACGATCAAACACACTCATCTGGAAGTCTCCGACCTCCGCCTCCAGAGACTTTGTGAGCCAACTACTCGAGGAATTTCAAAATCGTGAGTCTGCGAAGCAAGATCCTGGTACTTCCGCAAGCTGGACAGTATATTGTCCGAAGTTACAAGCACCCACTCGTGTCCTAAATCAGGGCATGGAACTGGCCCCGTTCTTGACGTGACAATGTGCCAAATCACCTCGACCACAGCCCCTCATCCAGAGGCACCTGTGGCCCACCGAATCTCAAGCCGCCCAGTACGTAAACTCTGATGACCGTCTCTCAACCTTAAATTCTGGCAAGGGAGCCGGTATCCACCTAGTACCTCTCAATTAGAGCATATCCGAGTGCCTTCGAAACCTGGCACTTCGAAATGTGAATAACCTCTGGAAAATTCGCTCATCGAAGACCTCCATCTCAGTCATATGCTCTTCTGGCTCGACAATAGGACCTATTCTGGACCTCAACATGGGGTGCTTCCAAGCATTGCCAGAAGTTCAGAACATAGAAAACTTTTTATCAAAACCATTTCAGGTTTCTATATGCATGAATGTTTCAAATCATAAAAGGTTAACATCTCATGATTTCCATCATTCCGAGTTCGTGATTTCAAAAGAAAATAAGCATAGGTTAGAATTCATGATTTCATTAAAGTGCGTTTAGAATTCATAATTTCAAAAGAAAAGTATGAGGTCGGAATAACACTAGACTTGAAGGGAAGTATTGGGAAGATTTTTACTTACATTTCCGAAGTGCCAGTCCGAGAGGTGCTTATCGTGGGCCGACCACAAGTGGGTACCTCCGTACCACTCGACACCAACATGGGCCCACTGATGACTGGCGGACCCTCCCTTCTCCCAACTTCTCCCTCCCCATAGGCCTCTCTATCTCGATGGTCTTGCCTATTGTGTTGCACCTCCCTGAGGAAAAACCCCAGACTCATGTGTCTTTGGCATCTCTCCCTCTTGAAAACAGCATAAAAATTACGAAAATGAGTAGAAACAATAAAAAAAGCCCAAATCCATCTCTCTCTCTCTCTCTCTCTCTCTCTCTCTCTCTCTCTCTCTCTCTCTCTCTCTCTCTCTCATATTTGTGAGAATTCATCTTCTTTTGGCCAACATTAAGATGTTAGCATGATCTTAAGATTTCATCATGTGGGTCTACTATGGATGGGTGTAACACCTCAGTTTTTTAAAGGACAACTTTAGCATTTTAAATTCATTTTAATGGGCAATATTAAATAGATAGATGATATTATCGAGCTATCTCCCACAGATTAAATTGATGGTCCCACAAATTATGAAAAGTACAATCTAGACCCTTTCTTATTAAGATATGAATCAATTTAGATAGTCCTTTATGGCTTTGGTGGTGACTAGATCAATGTGACATTTCCTGATGAGATGATAGGGAACCTGCAAACGAAGCCCTAGTGAATGGTGAAAGTAACTATAACAATTCTAAGGAAGCAATATTCCTTGTCGAGTAAGTTTCGGCCCACATGAAAGGCGTAACTATCTGGGCTGACCTTTTGAGCCATTCTCTAAGCTACTCGCCCTCATTTCTATATTCACTTATCTTTTGCAGATATATAGATTACATTGACCTAGATGTCCATATACAAAAGCTCATGTAGACCCCATCATTTATTAGTGATTTTACTAAATTAATTGCATAAACTCCTTTGTCTTATACCACATAAATTTTCTCTAAATCCACTTTATTACGGTCTCTACCTGAATATTTTCCCCCTAAGGGTGTGGCTCCAATATTAAGTATCTGATATTCTTAATGAGTTCAATATCTATTTAAAAGCATCTATTATCCCCTAAAATTAAATTCTACCTCTTGATACTTGAAGAATAAATGTTGCACCCACTTTAAGCTATGAAATTCTCAATTCTAAGGGCACAAATTTGTGTTTCCACTTAAATATTCCTTCAGTCAAGTCCACTCAATGTTCCAATTGTATATACCAAGAAGAGATACTACTTAGTTTTGCAAAAACATATTTAAGAAAAGATCCACTGTGACCCAAAAATCACCAAAGATTTCATCAAAATCATAAAAAAAAAAATCTAAAATTAAGTTTTCCAAAACAAGGCACTTGTGATCTTACCATTGTAAAGTCTAAGTTTATAATCATAAATTGTGAATAAAAAATAATCTCAGCCCATGATTTCTTTCCAAATTTGGTATGTCAATTGCTTTGTTTTAGATGTTTTCAAAAATATGATACCTTGACTTGATGGTTGTATACTCTAGATGCCAAAAAGTTTATAATAGTAAAGTGAAAAGCCCTTTCCTAGTGGCTACATGAGGTCACTTTATGATTACAAAATCCAAACCATCTAGACTTTTTAATTGTAATTTTAGATTCTTAAAAGGCTAAAAAATCATGCTTTGACATTACCCTTACTTATGTTTCAAAGTACCACTTATTCAACCCTTGAATTCAATAAATAAGAGGTGCCTTACCTCATTTGGAGCATGAAAAAGTAGACAAAAGTTTCATTTTTGATAGATTTTATTCATTTATTCTCTTATTCAATCTCTCTCTCTCTCTCTCTCTCTCTCTCTCTCTCTCTCTCTCTCTCTCTCTCTCTCTCTCTCTCTCTCTCTCTCTCTCTCTCTCTCTCTCTCTCTCTCTCTCTCTCTTATTTTGGGTTTTATCTTTCATGTAGTGAAGAAATTAGAGTCCTCTTCTTATGAGAAACTGTCGTAGAATTTTCTAAGAAAAGAATCCCAAGTTTTGAACTACATTAGACATAAGAATTGAATTTCATAGGAGATAGTGGAATCTCTATCCTAAGGAATTCAATCCTCATTCCTAGAAGAGAAGATATCTTTTAAGTCTATTTTTGATCCTCTGTGTTGGATTTGTAAGAAAAAAATAAGATTTCTAATTAGAAATATTCTCTAGTAGAATTTCTAGAGGGGTTCTCTAATGTGATTCCCACTATGTTTTCTAAATTGGGAATAAGAATGCTCTCTTTTGCTCAAGTAAAGAGAATAAATGGAATCTCTAATTCCCCCTTGATGTGAAGGATGGATTCTCATTCCTAGAAGAAAGAGTTACTTTTCTCTAAAATAGTTTTCATAGAATACTTTCTTCATTTTCATTTTCATTCTCTTTATTTTTAATATTGCACATTATCTATCTCTTTAATGGAGAAATTTAGGTTTCTAAGTTTAACTTAATGGGTTTGTTCTATGAAAGTTGAAATTCAAGGATGAAAATTGCTCAAATGATAGATAGATTTCTTAGAATTTTCCATAACTTTCCAATTTTTGTGAATATACAATTTTCAAAGTAGTACCAAAGAAAGATCTATTCCCATGATCTTTTCAATCCTAGAATTTGTCTTTTCCTCAATTCATTATTACATTTATTGTGCCTAATTCTTAGTGTTTGATCTCTAGGATTTACAATGTGTTTGTTTATATGTTCTAGTTCAAAGCATGTAGTCTAATACTTTCATTATGTTTGATCTATGTCCATATCATGTTGTATTCTTCAAGCGTATATTGTAGTATTTAGTTTTATCTTTCCATGTTTATAGTTCTTTGATCTTAGAGCTTCACTTCTAACTCCATGTATGTCTTTAAATATATGAATTGCATAGTTTCATGAATCATATCCCATTTGTGCCCACTTTGGCATACATCTTAATTTCTTGTATTAGTTCCCTTGCATAAGACTAGTTTCTTGCATTATCATTCATTTCATATTTTTGTTCTTTAGATGTTTGCATTTCCAAAATGATGAACATTTGTTTAGTTTCTATGCATTACATATTCCCAATTTCTATATTAGTTCATATATTTAGCATGTTAGATAAAATCTTTAGTTCATTTTATTTCAATCATTAATATTTTTCTTTCATGTTAGCCTTTTGAGTGATGTGAGTGTGCTTTTACTTGTATGACTTACCTTGGATTGTTCTTGTCTATCTTTAATGTACTCATTCTATGTTGTCAAACATTAATTAAAGATAAAATCAAACTCAGCTTTTAAGCATAGAGGAACAAGGTGGTTTTGTTTGTTTACACTACTCACCGCTTTAGTTCTTGTGGATGACGTAAATAGATCCTTGGTTACTAGACTCATTTGAGTCATTAGGGACCTAGCACCTTTTTTTTTACCTAAGATGCAAACTCCCCCTCATAATCTACCTAGGTTTACATGAGTCTACGTTAAAGATATAAATAAAATCATTAGATCAAATTAACATTTTAGTTCCTACCTCCAAAACTAGAAGGCTAATTCAAGTTAAAATAAACATATAAATTCTATAATCCATCTTTAATCAACATGCAATCACCAAGTATAACCTATGGTAAGATAATAAAACCCTTTTAACTATATGGACACCCAAAAAATGCATGCAGCTTCATCGACATGTTGAGATCATATATTACGTACACACTTTCATGAATTCCTCGAATCTCTACTTGGATGATTGAAAAAGATCATTTCAAATCTTATTGGTAGCAACACATATAGTAGATGTTTGATAATGCTAATTTCATAGTCTCATTGTCATCCAAGGATGGTTAGGTTATAAGGATCCATAATTCCATTTCTCCATGCCCTATGATCTCCATCACCTTGATATGGAATTCCTATAATGCTCCTAAGGTTTAGGTTGCCATCTCATGACTAAGCAATAAGTGTAATATTCAAACACAACTATAAAGTAATACCATAAGATAGAATTGGTGTATATATCATCTTACTCATTACAATGACATATAATAAATTAATTATTGGCTTATGAGGCATAGATTCTCAAGAGGGCAATAGATTCTCAACAAGATCTTCATATACATATTTTGAAAAAAATCTATTGATTCTTTCCAATTGGTAGACAGGTGATTTTTCTTTCACCTTCATCTAACTACTCTATAGCAGTGAAGTTTGCTAGTGCCTTATGCGAGTCTACCTTGACTATTTAAAGACTAGCATTAAAACATTTGATATTCAAGGCCATCAAAAGCTGAAAAGTTGGGTTTCCAATTGGAGGCAAACACACCTAACCCATCATTATGCACCATGGGTGGAGGAATTGGTCAATGTTAATGAAGTTATATAGCTACTCAACCTATCTATTAAATTCTTTGACTATTTGGTCTTCAAGAAACACCACATATAAGCTTCTAATTACCTTTTAGAAATTGGAACCCATATCTTGTGATTGGACTTTTTATCTCCATAAATAAAAGAAGTGGACTACTTGACTTTATCATTAAGCTTTGACCTCTTATCTTTGGGCACATGCATAAATCCCTGTGACCAAATACTCTATGGTGTTCACAAGAACATATTTATGGAAAAATGTCCCTTTCAGCACATCTTCATTCGAAGGAGTTGATGGAGAAAGATTGATCAAGTAGCACACATTATTCATAGCTTCATCTCAATAGGCTTTTGGCAATTTTACATGTAATAACATGTACTAGATTCCTTGCACAATAGTGTGGTTTGTCCTTTTTGTTACACTATTATGCTATGATGTCTTAGGAATTGTCTTTTTATGTAAAATACAATGGGTCTTGTAGTATGCATCAAATGGCCCTGTGTACACACCATTATTGTCAGTACAAATACACTTCAAAGTTGTTCCTATTTCCTTTTTACATTAGCATGAAAGTTTTAAACACAATTAGTTTCATTCAAGCTAATCATACAAAATTTTGTGTACCCCATGATTTACACATGAAAAATTAGATCAAATAGTAGCTCTAATACCACTAGTTAGGGAACCAATAGGTTTTTTCCTCTATATGCACAACAAAAGAATACCCACAAAGACCAATTATAAAACATAATATGTAGAAGCAGAAATTAAAGTAAGCAATCATGATCAGGGCATTGACTTTTAGATGGAAAACACCTCAAGATGAGGCCAAAAACCATAAGACCTAGTCCTAGCAATTATCCACTAAGTTATTATGGGACTTAAAAGATCTCCTCTTTAGAGACCCTAGAGGATCCAAATCTCAAGAAACAACTCATGAAATAACAAGAATCAAGTGCAAATCTCTCATTGATATACCAGTATAAATCTTCCAAAGAGACCTTTGATAATAAAAAAATTGGAATTGTAGATATTATGTTTTACAAATCAATTGATTAATCAATAAGTGGTTGCCATGAATGAAAAGAAAATTAGTGTGCTACAAGGCCCAAAGAAGATTCCCTTCTTCTTCTCTTTTTCCCAAAGACGTAAAAATTCTAAAAGAAAACTCCTTTTCTCACTTCCTCTCTCACTCTTTGGCTTGTCAAGTTAAAAGGGGAAATCCACAAGAGAAACACAATGTATAAACACTCTCTCATTCCCAACATTCTATCTCTATTTTCTCTTTTCATTCCCAAGTCAAAAAGAAATCCTTATGTGTACATGCACAATAGGAGATGAAGGAGTACGTGCCCTATTTTTCATGCATGGTTGAATGATCTAATCTAGTCATCAGATTAGCAATGGCTTAAATAGGCTAGAAATCAAATTCCATGCCTATTGAATGTTTTTAGCCTATGTTTCTTTAGGTAAAAAATGGCTACTATCCATTTATGTTAAGTTTTTCAAAGTTCTAAATCAAGTGTCTAAGATTGTCCAAATGCATTATTTTCTCATGGAACACCTACTTTTGGTATCATGATAAAAAGCCTAAACTGGCAAAAAAGAAGAAGAAAAGGTTGTAACATGCATGAAGAAAGGAACATGTGCTCCTTCCTCCCTTATTGGGACTCAAATTGCTTGTGATATCGACCTCTATAGAGTAGGAACTTCCGACACATTCTAATGACATTCCTATATATTAAGCAACAGAATATAGTAAATGCATCTCCCATTGTGAAAATCAATAATGTCAAATACAATCAAGACCCCAATAAACAAACCCAAATTGTACCGAATTAGCTCAAATGCCAACACAATTTCCATAAAGAAACCCCTAGTTTATAGAAAACAAATCCATGGAACTGAAAATAAAAACAACTAAGAAACCCTATTAAAGAAATGAGATGAGGAAACCCCAAAAACACGCTAATCCCTGAACCCGAAACTTAAACCAAGAAAACATCATAATTGTGGCGGTCTTCAAAGCTCTACTACACAGTCTTGACTGTATTTTGAAGGAGGAGCCACGATGATAAATCACGGTTGTTGGAGTCTGATCTTCCAACAGTAGTTGAAGGTCAGTAATAATAGTGTTTACTTTCATTTTCAGTTATTACCTTCGATTTTTCAAACGTCTTTATTTGTTTTCTGTTAAAAAAAAGAGAAAACCAAGAAAAGTATTTAAATATTTGCGAGTGGGCTTGAGAAAAGAGCTTCCAATAGAGAGGGTCACCTTGTAAAAGAGTGGCAGTTCATCGTGTTTATACATTTCTCTCTCTCTCTCTCTCTCTCTCTCTCTCTCTCTCTCTCTCTCTCTCTCATTGTATAAAGAAACATTTAAAAGGATTTTGTCCTGTTTTAACGAGAAACCTATCTATTGAAAGAGTCCCTTTCATCGAAAAGTCCTTGAAATCGATTGCCCCCAAAATGTTGGATTTCCAAGTTCAGAGGAGAACTAGCAGAAACCCTTTCTCTTTCTCGCTTTGTGTATATACAACTCTTAATACAAGCTTTGCACCTCGTGAATAAAGAAAGGGTGATGAAAGCCATAAATAAATAAACATTGCCGAAAAAGCAGAGATGGTATCATGCCAAACAAGTAGAAAAATATCAACCATCATACCAGCTTTTGAAGCATTAAGCTAAAGAAAAAGGAAAAGAGGCCGTAAATTCCTTATTCCAACATCATAGTTCTATTCTTTCCCATGATACATTTCTGCAAATTTTCCCCAGTAGATTTAGGGGTCTCCCAATCAACGACAAATACAGCTCCTCTGCCGAAAATCTTCCGAATCCGAACTTCGTATTTGAATAATAGTCAATTTATTCAACCTGCATAGAATAATTTTTTGTCATTCGACAACCCCATGTTTTGCCCATTCTAATTAAATAGGTGAAAATTGGAAATGAATTTTCCTGGAATCAGATTCCATGTTAAAAGTCAATTCAAAAATGGTAAAGGCAGTGGTATCTTCAGCTGATATTTGGCACTAGCTGTTCGTCTTTAAAAGTAGATGCCCAAGTCAAATATTTAACAAATCCATCAGATAGCTTGAGATATTCCGAAGATCAAAGATTGAGAAGAATAGATGACGAAATGCGCCATCTTTGAAGTTGTTGTCTTTGTTCTTGGAACCCAGAGAGACTTCTCAACATCACGTAATGTTATGGATGATCTCTGAGATTAGACCTTTTCCTCGTTTCTTCTTCATTAATTATGGAGATTGATATCAGGACTCCTACTTTTACTAGGCGCGTGCTCTGTTTTGGCGCTTTCTGGCATTGTATGGGTTAATATATATATACACACACATCACATGGCATGGATCGTCTGAGGGACAATTCTTATTGATTGGACTCGACATGATTAATGGTCTCTATTTTAGTCCCCAAAGCAAACTCGTGCACTATTCTTTGGCCAAATGTTCAATTGGGATTTTTCGCCACTTAAACTGAAAGATCAGTAGGATTTTCCACCACCCATCCTTGTGAGTTGCATGGCATGTGCATACCGTGTGATCATAATCAATTGCATTAATGCTGGAAGCAATTCTTAACCATGAGCGGATAACCCTAGCCTCTCGCCCTATAACACCTATTTTAGGATCAGAGAGAACCCAAAACATTGATTTCTTTTATTTAGGCCTTAATTTTACAGATGTAAGTCTAGTACCACGTGGATCATTTGTTTTTGCTAAACGGAGCATGTGGGTCAACTCATGATGGTCCACAAGATCGAATGGATTGAATTACTTACGCATGTCCCATGTATCAAATGTGAACTCAATCATATCAATCATCGTCGGAAGAACTTGGCTCTAATATATAAATGGTCATCTTTTGGAACAGCATAAAGCATCCCAGCTCAAAAGCTACAAAAGGGGAGGCGTTAAAAGCCCGTTGTGGAGTGAAAGCAAAGAAACGAGTCCTCCATATACTTGATATGATCGCTGTAAAGCTTGAAATGTAGTCAAAGCAGCCACATAAATGGCATGTTTCATTGATTTTATTGATTATTCTCATCCAATTTGGGAATTGGACCCATACCACATATAGCTGGAGAGAAACCCAAACGATGAAGCGACAGCAGAAGTATATGAAATGACAAAATATACCCTCCATCTGGCAACATGAAGGCAGTGGAACTGATCGAAATGATTCCGCTACCCTTAGCCTCTTTCGGAGAAGAAAATATGTAGACATAGCTAGAGCTTAGGTCGCATCGTCTAGATAAACAAAAATCTCCTTAAAGAGAGCTTGTGGTGATAAATATTTCGGAATTGTTGATCAAATAGATGTCGTTAGCAAGATTTACGCATGCAAAGAATCGTGACTTGCATATATAAAAAAGGAAGGTCTTTTAACTTATTAGTTTAGTAGGACTATTATATCACTATAGGCTATACTTCTCCCCGCATCTCTTTTTTTTTCTTCACTCTCTTACTCTCTTTTCTTACTTTCTATCTGATTACTATTGCAGCTCTTTGTCCCTCTTAACCCTAGTATATGTAAATAACAACGTAGCTCCACGAGGTCAAGCAGATTTTTTCACCCAATGCCACCCATATGCATGAGTGCTCATTGCAAAGTATCTTACCTAGAGAAAGTCTTCAAGAAAAGGTTTGATTGTGGAAGTAAAAAATAGCTAGAAATATAGAAAACTTACAATTTGAACAAAATAAAAAATTCAATAAATCTTAGCTTGGAGACATAAATCAAAATGTACTTCTTGAAGATGGTTGAAGCCTTCTAATAAGGTCGAGTAGATTGTTTCACCCAATGCCACCCATATGCATGAGTGTTCAGTGCAAAGTATCTTACCTAGAGAAAGTCTTCAAGAAAAGGTTTGATTGTGGAAGTAAAAAATAGCTAGAAATACAGAAAAAATTGCAATTTGCACAAAATAAAAAATTCAATAAATCTTAGCTTGGAGACATGGATCAAAATGTACTTCTTGAAGATAGTTGAAGCCTTCTAATAAGTACAAGGGATATAACATCTCTATGTCCGAGATTCAACCAAGTTAAACTCAATTTGTACTTCAAGTATTTTGCATGATCAAAATATCTCCTTACTTTATCTCCATGATGAATGTTGTCAAATGAAATCTTCAAATTCTCTCTCATTGATTCATAATCAAACTCTCAAATAGAAACAATGTTAGAACTTGATTTACTTCAGAAACAACATTAAAATCGATAGAAATATGAAGTTTCAAGAAAAACTAAAAAATCAAGAAGAATTTCTCTAGTTCAAAAGCTCTAGAGAAATAGTGTTGGAAAGAGATACTCTTATGTACTCTTCCAACTTCAACTCAAGAACCAAATAACTTCACAAGAAAAAGAACTCTTGAAAGTGATGTCAAAATAGGCAAACTCTAAAATAGAGAAAGAATAGAGTGATACTAAAGCAAAAAAAATTTAAAAGAGAGACAAAGTAGAGAATGTCTCAGCTGGATAGAATCTAGAAAACCATAAACTATAGAGCTTTTAGGAAAGAGAAGTTGATATAAGGAATGACCTATAGGACACCCCCTTTTATAGGGGACCTTGCTTGGGAATCAAGTAACCTTGCATAGTGGACACGACAATTAACTAGGCCCTCAAGCTTCTCAAAACCAAACCTAGCACTAACCTTTGACAATAGTGGGTCCCATTAGAGAGTGTTAGGCCTTGTAGTACTAGACCATCTTGCAACAACAAGATTATGAACATAGACCACTAACATTAGAGGCACCACGCACATACATCACTCCAACCATAGCTCACCCACACAAAGTTTGTTTTCACACAAAGGTAAAGGGAGAAAGGCTTTATATAGGGATGCCTATGTTCCCTTCCATTTGCCAAAGTGAATGTGGGAACAAAGTCTAACGATCCCCTTGTTTTTGAAAGTTAAAATAATTCAAACAACATTACCCCACTTGTTTTAAGTTAAAAACAAACATTAGTGAAGTGTGAATTAGAATAAATTGATTTAAAGATGAAATTTTGGCATTCAAATAAGGTCATGCATGCATAAGGTAAAAGTGAACCGAGTCTTGAACTTTTACCTATTATGTACCAATTAAGAAGTACCAGGGCAACTAGTGAAAAGCATTTTGAACTATTGCTTAGAAGAAAGAAATGTTGCACATACTTACCTTAAAGGAGACAAGTATACTTAAACTAGGCACTTTTGCTAATAGCCATGCACTAATCTTATAATAAACCAAGTACTTTAGAATATAGTCTTTAAAGACACAAGATGGGGTGGATGCTATTGATCATATAGAGATTTTTAAGCCCATTCCCCTTGATGTAATATCCATCTTGGCCTATGTTAAAGAAAGTTAGATAAATTTTCTTGGATTTCATAAAGTTATTGTGTCTATTAAAAGGCATTTGAACCCTTATCATCATCGTCGTTGTCATCAAGACCTTATCCTAATTAGGGGTCAGCCACATGAATCTTATTCCTCCATTTTCCTCTATTAAGTACCATGGTTTTTAAATCTTTTCTCACAACTTATACCCACATACATAATGATGGCCAATTTGTGGAATGTAGCTCCCAATTAAAGCCCTTCCTGAATAGGTCATATTCAAGGTAGTCATTTAAATCTAATCCTTAGTGGAATCTAGCTCTCATATCACAGTCTTTAGAAAATGAGCTTATTGTAAGATTTTCATACTTTACCAAGCAAATATCATGTGGTTATCACAATCCACCAATCAAAAGTCCACTTAGAAAATTAGGACAACTAATAGGACACTTGAGAGGGGGATAAGGTGAGTGGAACCCCCTTTTTAGGTGGGGGTATCTCCCCCCTTCAAAAAATCATAGAATAGCTTGGGGAAATAAAAGGAGATGGGAAAAGGGATGGAGAGAGATTGGGAAGAGTGAAAGAGATAGGGGTGATGTGAAAATAGAAGATGGCTAGCTGGCTAGAGTAGGATTCTTAGAGAGGTGGGAGGAAAGTAAAAGGAAGTGAAATGGCATTATGAATTAGGAAGGTGGAAAGGGAAACCTAAGTAAATATGTAAAGTGAGAGGAACCACTTTTCAAGGGGATGCCTCCATCTAATTTTTATGCTTGGAAATTCCTAGAGTGTATGCTAATTTCTTCTTTAAATATTGATGAGATGTGATCTAATAGTTGGGGTGGGGGAGTAGGTTCAAGTGATAAGAGATAGATATAGAAGATGGAAACCTAAGACAAGTAAAAAGGGGGGAAGGCACATATTTTTTAGGAGTTAGGCATGGAAGTCCCTATCCTCTAAGTATATCACGCATGGAATTGGAAAGATCAGGGAGATGGTGATAGGTAGGAAAGAGAGAAAAAGAGATAAGAGGAGAAAATAGGGGGTGGTTAAGTTGGACGAGGTGGCACTTTAGGGAGATGGAGTGATTTTAAGGAGGTGTGAGGCGCTACCTTCTTAAGAAGGTGCATCTCTCGCTTAAGAAATCGTGGGATGATTATGATGAGGTGGAGAGAGAGAAAAAAGTGGAAAAATATGAGAAAAAGAAAATAGAGGCGAGCTCTACCTATTGGCCCACATGGATTCTTATCAAATTTTATTTTCACTCAAAATCCTCTAATTATCCTCTTAAAGACTCACTTTTTAACTTAGGCTAATTAAGTGAAATTCTCCTCCAATGGCATCACTCCATGTAACTTGGCTTAAGTGGCTTTGATGCCTTGCATTGAGGGCTCATTTGGTTTGGCTTCATGGGTCACACCCTTGACTTTAATGGCTTGGCTTGTCTTTCTTAGCTTATCACCTTTAAGTGTGGCATGCATGGTTAAGGTGGCTTGAATGACTCCCATGCAAAGGTGGTGGAAATGCATGGCTTATGCGTGAGCCCATTTTAAGCACCTTTAACTCTTCCAATTGCTTCTTTTGCTGCTCCTCAAATGATCTTGATCCTTATTCACCCTCGGATCAATGACATTTAGGCCTTAGCATGCTTTGGTTTCCTAATTAGTCAAGGAAACCTCATCAATGGCTTTATTTTCCATCTCAATCAATCTCGGTCATTAGATCACCTTCTTAATTCCTATAAAAGGTTAAAAAAAATAATTAAATTCAAGAAAATTTTGATTATTCACATATTTGCTCCGTATTAGCCTCTAAACCTATAAAATATCAAACTTTTAAATTATTAGGTTAGAAATACAAGTGTTATGAATTTTTTAAAAAACCTTAGAAATGACATTATCTTTTGTAACACATGTTTGCTAATTGGCTACTTTGTATACAAAATTGAACACTTATCATACCCCTACCAATATTTTGCTTATCCTAAGCAAAACATGTAAAAAATTATAAAATAAATGGTTGCCATTTTTGTAGGTATTTACAATTTCATTTAGAACATGCAACAAGCCCTTAAACTCCTAGGTTACCCCTAGTGGACAAGTGAGGCCTCGTGAGTGTTTGTAGTGAATATACCCACAAAATTCTCAAAATGTTTATGAAAGCCCTTTATTCATATGAGAATATTTTCTTCTATTCAGCTTACATTAAATTCTAAATTTAACCTTCAAATAAAGATGCACAAAAATGTTCAAAATCTTACTTTTATGCTAAAGACATCTCATTATTTCATTAAACTTAAGAAAGTGAGTGTGTTTATACCAAATATATGTAATTAACAGTTTCCAATTCAAACATAATCTAAATTACCGTCTAAATATATGCTTTGACTTCAATTCTCACAAGATATACTTGCCACTTAGAAATGTTTAAATATCTCATTAATATGTCAATAGAATGTTAATCATCAAGTTAAAAAATCTAACATATTTCATACAAAAGAGCGATAACTTAGAAAGAATGATAATGGCCTCATAAAAGGATATTAACTACTAAGTATGTTATGCTCTACCAAATTCCCTACTCATTTATAACCATATCAAGTCATACTATTCCTAAGATTAAGTTAGGACTTCTATTAGGACAAAACATAGGATTAGGTAAAGGTCATCAAAAGAATGGGTATATAGGTAAACAAAGATTGTTTGAAAAATATGTAAAGGTCTCCTACTAGTGTATTCACAACTTTTTCATTTTTTCCTCACAAGAGAGAACATTGAACATTCTTCTTTTTCATTGATATTCTTTTCCTTTTCACTTTACTTTATATATAACCTTTCTGAACATTTACTTCATTTTAACCTTTTTGTTGTTCATCTCTTAAATTATATTGTTCATACTTTTTTCCAAGATGTTCTTCAATCCTTTCTACGTATTTCCAAACCAATTGGTAATGAGTACATATTATAGGGGTTAAATATAGCTAAAGGCTGTTTGGATAACAAAGAAAATTTTAAAGGCTCAAAGGTCTAACTAGAAAGGCAGCCATGATGCACGAAGCTCCCTCCTACGCCGGATCTGGGGAAGGGGCGAACCACAAGGGCCTATAGTAAGTAGCCTTACCTTGTATTTTTGTAAGAGTCTCAAGGGTCTAACTATCATAAAATATCATAGGGAAGGCTAAAGGATCTGGGTTAAACAAGGATGACCTTTATCATTTTGTAGGCTTTATATGACTTTAAAATAATGACCATAAATGTGATGACCTAGGTTTTTATAACACTTTTTGTAATACATTTTGCAAAGACAGGGCCCTTAGTAGTAAAAAAATTTTGCAAAACAAAGTAGTGGAAATTCTTTTCTTTAGAACTTGTTTTGTAAAACCCAAGTCATCACTTCATAACACAAGTAGAGTTTTGTACAAGATAAAATTCTATTGAAGGAATAAATTTTTATTAAACTTCAGGATCTATTTAGTGGTTCGCAGTACAGCCCGGTATCATGACAATGCTTGTCCAAATTATATAATCCAAATTTCAAAGCTCACATACAATAAAACTTCTCAATACATATAATGCTCTCAAATAAAATACATGTCTTCAATGGATATACCCTGATTGATTATTCTTTCAAATCGTGAGCTCCTAACTCTCCTTCTCTGTATATGAGATATTGTAAACATTCAAACATTTACAATATCTCAGCAAGCTATGCTTGGTAGGGGATTAAAGAAGTAACATAATTTGACATTATAATCCTAATACTCATTAATCTCATTATTCATTTCTGTCATAAACATGAACATGGATCAATCTCATTTCTATAACCTTTCTTTTATCATTTATGTACATCCTTATACATAATGTATATGAACAAATTCATCAAAATAGTGAAAATATTCAATTCTCATTCCCAACTAAGTTAATCAATTCTTTCAATTGTAAGAGATTAGTATATCAGCTAGTTACTATACTGGGAATTCCCTTTTTCCTGGGAATACTGGTAATATACAATTACCTGGCATTTCATTATGCCATATATAAGGCATCTCACTATGCCTATCTCATATGCATTAAAATGCAAAATAAAACAAAGGACTACCATGCTTGCAGTCTAATCCGTACAGTGCACTCCGATAACTGCTCAATAATCCACTCATACTATATTCAGCGAAAATGTAAAATCCATGTCTGTATGGGAGGACATGGCTATCATAGTGGTGGCCTTCTTATAATTGCCCCACATGACTTTCTGCCTTTCTTAGGCACGGAATTCATCATCAACAAATTTTGGAGAGTGAGTGGTCAAATCCTCATAAGTCCCCTAGCATAGTATCCTCAGGCCTACACCTATTTAAAACAAAACCACAAGTCTCCATATTTATCTGTAAAATATTTGTTATATGTATCAATATGTCTATTTATCTAGGGCTGGAATATCTTCTACTTCCCTATTCACTTAGGGTTTTCTTCAACTCTATACTTATCCATTTCATATCTATTTTCTTATTATTTGGTTGGATCATAAGGATTTAGCACAAGGTATTTGCATTATACATGTCAACATTTCTATACATAAGATCATGTATCCAACATGTATCTTTCATATAGATGCATTCATAAAATCATCCTACCTTAATAGGGTATTCTTACTCCTTGAAGTTTGTCATAGTCTTAATCAACTTATATTTGTCAAATCATATGTATAATATCATCTTTCTATCCAAAGGTACACACTACATGGTCTTTTGATCAGCCTTAAGCAGGATGATCTGAATCTTTCTTCCTTGAATCACATATGATCAAGGGTTCAGATCTTCTAACCTAATAAATATATATTATAAGTATATTCACCTAATAATAATCTACTCTATATTTGTATTTCTTTTCTTTTGTTGTTTTTTATCATTCAAGATCTCCTCTTGGATTCTTATCTGATCATGTTTATCTTATTTACAATTTTCATTAGGATTAGTTAATTTGCTAACCTTTTATGTTCTTATTATTATTTCTCAACCAGTTAGTGTTACTAGTTTGATGATAATTTATTCACTCCTAATTCTAAACAACTCCTCTTATTTCTAATTGACTAAGGCTTACCAGCTACAAGCTGCTCAAAAAGTGGTTACTTCAATCCTCATGTAAGGAGGTGTTTAGACCTCAACAAACATCACCAGAAGGTGACGGAAGAGTGAGGCTCTATTAAATAACTCTCTTAACCACAATGATTAGCGTCCACTGGAGTGACCTTAGCTCAACCTTCCATAAGGTTCCTATGAGCTTATAAACCCTAATTTATCTCTACTTGATTTTTATTAATGTCTATGATCATATAAAATGTTATTTATGGATGTGTATTATTCTCCTAATTTTGGCTAAGAAAATGGTAAACCGTTCCTTATATTGTCCTACTAATTATAGCCCTTATTAATTAAGTTCAAGTCAAGTCATTCCTTCTTATTTATGTCATGAAACTCTAATTTCTCATTAGGTTACATTTTTGGTCTTTTATGCTTTTTATCATAACTGATTATCAATTAAATCTACTAAGAAATATGACAATAATGAATCATAAACTTCAAAGCATAAAACTAATATAAATTTAATAATCTAAGGATAGCAATACTATGTAACTACTGTCATGATCCCTAATTAATGAAATCAAATTAAACTAACATGATCTTAAATCACAATTCCATTACCATTTTAAATGGAAATCATGCTATAGTCCATACTCAAATTAAACTAGCATGGTCCTAATTCATAAATTACTTATCCTAAGGATATTTAAAGAAAATTATGTGTACTAACATGGCCCTAAGATGATTAAATCTAACCATATAATAACATGTAGATCATTTACATCAAAATGAAGAAATAGCTTATCATGGATCCTATAATCATGCCATAAATTAAAGTTAAAATAAATCTAATAATTAAATAAAATCATACTAATCAATTTATATCATTAAAGGCTTTTAATATAATCCAACCATTAGATCTTAAGTCCTTTCCTTAGATTTAGGGTTTTTACTTTATTATAGGTTCAAAGATCATCTTCACATGTTTTTGTCATAACTGATCAATGATCTTACTAGATCTCATAATTATTAACTCCATCCAACCCATCCATAGGATTTGCTTATGCTTGATCTTACTGATCAAGAAAGTTCCTTTACAAATTTTAGGTTACTTCTACCATAAAGGGTAGATTTTTTAATTTATCATAGATATGTGACATTAAACCCTCAATTTCACATATCCTTATCATTATAACATAAATATATTAGATCCTTAAGGTCTGATCATCTCAGATCTTTAAGATCATGCAAGTAGAATCTTATTTTCTTTAAACAAAAAGTTTCTTGCAATATTTCTTAAATTTTATTATTTCATATGAAAGTAGACATCGTAAGCTTTCCATAACTTCTTTCCCCTTAAACAGAACAAAATAGGCAAAATCGATGGAACCGGTCGTCCCGCCCTATTTTGCAGGTGACCATCGGTGAAAACGGGGTGGTGACTTGTAAATGGTGAGACGATCCAGATCGGACCATCAAATCACTAACCCCCTTTTCTCCATCAAATTGGGCCATCATATCTCCACTAAATTGGATGTTATTTCATACCTAATGGTTTTGAACTTGTCTAAATGTATTGGACATATCAGATTTTTCATTTGAGTCCTCCATGATACAAATCTTGAGGGTTTTTCGTCAGAACTTGATTTTCTGAAACATTAACAGAAAATCAAACCCAGTGAAATTAAAAATATTAAAAATGATATAAACTGAATATTGGATAATATCCTCCTACCTGATTTGCTCAGAATTGATGAATTGATGCCAAAATAAATAAATCCTCACCGTATGTCATAACACACCAAATAAATCTTGATTTGTATTTTTTCATTGATTGAACCATTGGATCTTGAAATTACTTTAGGGGTTTTGTATATCAGAGAATTTAGAACAATATGGATGATGGGATTTGTGAAATTTGATTTGGAATGGAGTGGCTAATTGAACTTACGGCTCTTGGTATTATTCTAGAGAGAGGAGAGAGAAAGAGGGAAAAAGAGAGAGATTGGTGGAGATGGGGAAGTATTTTTGCATGATTTTCTAGGGGATTTTGTGGTGAAGTTGTGAAACTTTTTGTGAAATTTTTAGAATTATTTACAAGCAAGTTTTTGAATTTTAAATTAATTTTTTTTATAAAAATCTCCTTTTTTATTATTTTATTTATGGGCGGAGTTTGCACCTCCACCTTTACCTCCACTACAATATGGTAGTGCATTACTCAATTATTGTTGCTTCCGGAATATTGGCCTACTTTGTGGGCCCCACTTTCATGTGAAAAGACTGTTTTCCCCTTTTATTCATAAAAATGGATATTATTTATCCAAACTTGAATTTTAGTGTGCTCAATGGCGCCATAATCGATTTATTAAGTGCCTTCCAATTTGTTGAGTATATTCCAAATATTCAAATTTTAAATCATGGTTATGGGTGAAAATGACCATTTTACCCTTTTATGTAGAAAATTGAGATTTTTCATTCTAACTCAGAATTTAATGAAATGAGTGTCATTTGATTTGATTTTTTGTGTACATTCTTAATTTCTATGTTTTCATTCATGATTTATCTCTATAAAAAGATATTTGCTTTTAACCTAATATTCCAGCCCAAGTCTTATGAAATTTCAAACTTTCATTGATTTTCTCAAATTAATTTACAAAAATTAGGGTTATTACAATAAACTTAAGAGATATATGGTATAGTATTTTGTGATTTCTCAATATTTGAACAAGATGAAGAATAATGAGACCAACTAAGGACTAATGTTTGTTGAATAACTCTCAGAAAAGAAGAATGGCTCTAAACTCATTTGTATTGTAAGTCTCTACATTATCTTCTTTAGGATCTATAAGTTATATTTTTTCTTCAACTTAAACTATATATATAGCTATTTTGTTCTAGTAATATTTCAAGTTTAATTTTTCATGAAACACTTTAGAAAAAGAATAAAATAGTGAACTAATTGTATGTAATTTTATGAATAAGATAAAGTTCAAAAGATAGTTGAATATTTAGTAAATTTGAATTCTCATATTTGTAAAGGAACTTATTAAAAAAATTCTTCAAATAATTTTAAAATTAAAGAAAAACTTGGAAATCTCATGCCCCCAACCTGAACTAAACATTGTCGTCAATGTTTTGAAATATAGGACCCTTATATGATGAATTAGTAATGCAAAACACTGAGACTCTAAAAACCTTAGGTTGCTTCCCAATGAGCACTAAGTTTCACATCTTTGGGCAGACATTGCTTATAACTAATCTAACTTTTTAAAACTAATTCTAACCCTGATAATGAAATGGGGAATTTTTTTCACTACTTCAGAATCTCATAGTTGTCTATATACATTCTCCACTTTGAAATTTTTGGAGTAATAACATTATGACACAATAGACGACCATAATTTTGAATTTGGTGGAACTACATTAAATTAAATGATCCCCCATTCTCAAAATTTCATAGCAGTCAATATAATTCCTCCACCTTGAATTTTGAGGTGGTGGTATTACAATGACATCATGAACTACCTTGAATTTAAATTTTGTTGGACCATGAATGGTCCTCATTTTTACCAATTTGAGGGAAAATGTTGACCATTGTACACAGTTCATCTTTTTCCTCCCTCCCCCTTACATTTTCCTAAAATTGGGGTACAAGCTGACTCTACACTTCCCTAAAAGGTTGTTATTGTATTGCTGGGAGGCAAGGACATGGTTAGGCTTAAACCCTTAGTATCTACTAATGTGTACTTTAGAGTTGGTTGATGAAGGGCCAGTACATCAATTGACTATTTGTTCTTCCTATTATGCCAACATAGGTAAGGTTTTAGATGGGCCTATATTACTATCTTATGATTGTTCAAACAAGGTCTATAAGTCCCAATTGGGCACATCTTCTACATTATAATGCTCAATTTATATTTCAAGCAAGGGATTCTACTCAGTCTTGTCATTGAAAAGTATCCACTAAAGGTAGAGTTTTCAACAATTTCTTCACCTTCTCAATGGATATGTCTTCATCCAATTCATAAAAAATAAGTAGGAAACAAATTGAGTGGATTTGGTTTGGAGTTTTTTAGGGATTCATTCTCTTTATCAATGGATGTCTCTTCATCATAATCATAATAAGGAGCAGGACATGAATCAAGTGGATAGAAGTTGGAGGTGGGCACAAATGGTTGTGGACTTTATGGCTTAGAATGATCATAAGCAATTTTCATCCTATTATCAATATCAATGACCAAGGTTGGTGAAGAACTCTGGGGCTCAGTAGGAATAGATGATAATTCCCACCTAGAAATTTGTTCAAGATTTTTTTTCACTCTCCTCTCTCAATTGTTTCATTTCTTCAACACTTTTTATAATTTCAGCAAGATTTTGGTCCATTATTTCACTAAATCATTGCATACTTTCTAGCTGTTGAGTCTCTTCTAATGATTATTCCTCCTATTGTAGAGGAAATAACTCATAATGCTGGTATTATTGTAACATTTGGGTACTGAAAAAGGGTAGCATAAGTTGAACCCATGATGTTGTCCCTGATATTCTGGATAGTTTTGATAGGAAGGATTAGGATGAGACCATAATGGTTCTTCCTAATATTGGTAATCTTGAGACCATGGTCATGCATGATGCCTAACCCATCCATTATAATTTTGATAGTTTGTCTTAGTATAGTAATTATTCCTAGGGTGTGTGGATGTAGTTGGTGCATCCATTGGCTCATGATAATAACCATTGTAATTAGAGCTTAATGTCCATGAAGAGGGATATTGATGTTTAGAACAGGTTTATGAATTGTACTGCGGTTTTTTATATGACTTAGTATTTTTACCTGAAGCACTTACCCTATACAGTGTACTATTCATCCTACCCATGACAACATCAAATTTCTTAGACAGTTTAGGAGTAAATCTTGTCTTTGTCTCATACATATTCTCGTTAGGTAATTTCTTAAGAGAGAAATAGTAGCACAATGGTTTTATATCATCCCTTTCTTGATAGGATAATGTACTCAACTTTATATAAAACAAAACTAATCGTAATATACAACCAATGAGTACTTTTTTTTGTGAAATTAATGAAAACCCTAACTATATGATGCAACCTAAATGCTACTTCTAAATCTAAATAATGGGCAACTAAATCTTAATAGTTTACTCATGATTTGAATTAGACCTAAATCTAGACAACTCTTATTCAGGCTTGATTATTGCTTACCAGTTAGGTTTTGCTCTAAAGTGGTTACTACAATTCTCATGTGATGAGGCATTTAGATATCAACTAACGTTAACAAAAGGTATGGGAAAATCACTTAGATTTTGGATACTCACTATAACCACAATTGATTATAAAGGTGGGCTAATGATATGGTGATGAAATCTAGCCTTTATCTTATGAGGGTTCCTGTGGGTCAATAATAAAAGTGCTTAAACATGCAATAATGAAAGAAAACTAATGCATACCTATATACTATCTAACAAAGGGTCAAACACCTTAATAGACAAGACACTATAATCATATAACCTATGCCTTGGCTATTGCTAAATTGAGGCTAACCTTTGTTAAATAGGTGCACAACTAATGCAATAACTCTAGGCAAAGATGTAATGAGTATAATGCCCTAATCTATATGAATTATCATACCATCCATAATGCAAGATTGCACTAAATGTAACTAAACTAGAAATCTAAAAAGAAAGTGAGGGATACTTATAGAGGAACTTTTGATGAAAATCAAGTGTGGACCACCATACCCCATACTTGTCCTGTATTATTACAACAAATTACAATGGCCCTCACTACAAGTTCACTCAAAACCCTAATCTAAGAAAGCAATAAAATTCTAATATAATGTGATGAAGCTTTGGTCCACATGATCACTACTAATAAGTGCCTAATTTTACATAAAAATCACCCAATTAGTTACCCATGTGTTATAACTTACAGAGGTAAAATAGGATTTTTGACTAAAATTCATAACACATGTATTTTTGACCTAAAGACTTAAAATTTGATATTTTATAGGTCCAGATGATAATCCAAGGTAAGTATGTTATTAATTATTTTTTTAAGGATTTAATTAGAGTTTTCACTTTTTATAGGATGTGAGATGGTGAATCGACTGTTGAGATCTATTATGACAAAATTAGTAGATCAAGTCAAGCCTAAAAGTCATCAATCCAACATGAGATTAAGGTTAAGATCATATTTGGATAGGCAATGGATGTAATTGAAGAAACCAAAGGTGACCAAAATTGGCCATACATAAGCCATGCAAAATCCATCACCTTTACATGGGTTTCACTTAAGCCACTTAGCCATATTCAAGCCATGAAGAGTATGACAAGCTAAGGAGCCAAGTTAACTATGAAAGCCAAGGATATGAGCTATCAAGCTAAGCCAAGAAAGCCATCTAAGCCAGCCATGATGTCAAGCTAAGGATCTCTCAAAGTTAGCCATCTAAGCCACATGAACTAAGCTAAATGGAAGATCATGATGAGTGGAAAATTTGAAGATTTATCCTTGGGATTTATGGGGATATTTTGAAGAGACTTAAGGAAAACTCATTAAGGTAAGGTGGCATGTGGACCAATAGGAAGAGACCCCTTCTATTTATTATTATTTTTTCACTGTCCACCTCACCTCTAAGTTGCACCATGAATTTCACTTTCCATTCCAGAGTCCCACCATTCCAAGACTCCTCCACCTTCCTAACCTCCCATCCCAACCAACCAACCAACCAATGCCTACTTCCTAGGAAATCAATTAACCAATCAATCTTTTCCATCTCACCTCTTTCTTAAGATTTTTCCTACCCATCTCTTTCCTCCCACATTCTTATCTCTTTCCTACATTATCCATCCACCCACTTTTCATTTCTTTAGGGTATTCCATGATTTTTGAAGAGGGAGATGCCCCTTCCTAAAATATTGACATCTCCCACCTATATGCTTTCCACAGGCAGCCACTCTATCTCACTTTTAAACCCTTGCCATTACTCCATCCTAGCCATCCACATACTTTTTTTCATCCCCACCATAGCTTACTCTGAGGACACCCTAGAAAAAAAAAAAGAAGGAGAAAAGTTATAAAAGTCCAACAAACAAATCAAAGTGGAACTCCTTCACTCATAGGAAAAAGACGCCTTCTTCAAGTGGAGGAGGACGTCTTTCTCTTTCCATTTCTTTCATCATCTTTTTCTTTGAACTTTTCTTCTCTTTTGGGTGGTTGCTACTCTATCCAAGGTGGGCTTCTATTAATCAAAGTGTTCCATTCCTAGGATTGAAATTGTAGTCTCCTTTGAAAGGTTGGTTGACTGCCTTTGCTCATTCTTCTCTGGGCTTGTCCACTATTATCTTATTTGCTTTTGAATCCATGCTTAGTTGTCAAAGCCTTTTTCCTTGAACTCTTACTGATCTTTGTTAGAATTTTCCCTTTTTTTATTCATGCTAATTGGAGTAAGAGAGATTAGTGAGAGTTAATTTGTAATGCTGATGTTGTAAAGCATGGTGAATAGTAATTAAGATTAGCATGCTCCATCATTGATCTCTTGTTTTCAATTCAATAACAATTGATTGTGAATGATTGTCTTGATTGATAAATGCTAGCACGTTTGATTTGTTTACATGCTATTTCCATGGGTTGATGGTTAATATAAGATTATTGGTTCAACTTTTCAACCAAGTCAACCAAAATACCTATGAAACCATGAGTCCAATGTAAAAGTGGAATGCATGGTTTTGAAGGACTTAAGGGTTGAAGCTTGATTGATATTGTCAACTTGATTGTCAATTAATAGTTCATTAGTTTCATTGCTCATTCAATCAAATAAGGAAAACAACTGTTAACTCATGTTGAAACCATGCGTGCTACACATAAGTGGCGTGCATGTTTTTGAATGATATGGAGGATTGAAATCCAAGTTAGTTGCTTTCTTTCATGTTAGGAAAAGTTGTTTAGCTAGTGGTTGATTGTTGATCTTAATTAGTTTGATAGCATGTTGTTGATTTGTTGTTAGTTGTTAAAGTTTTCATTCTCATGAATTTAAATGCTTGCTTTAGAATTGAGTGATAAGGAAAGTAGTTTGTTAATGCAGGTTTCCTTAAGTTATTTACTAAATTTCATGTTTAGGGAAGTGGATTTAGGAAAGTTGTTAAAAATTGCTTTTATGGAAAGTTTCAATTTGGGAAAGTCCTTAATTTAGGAAATTTATAAATTTAGAACGTTTCATTTAGGAAAGTGTTACTTTTATAAAGTGTGTTCTAGGAATGTTTTTAATTTTAGCTTTCTAGTTTTTGCATAATTTTCATTTCCATGTATTAATTTCTATTCTTAGTTTAGGTTAAAAGATCTCCTTAATTCGACCTCTTCCCATGAGAATACTACAATCAATTCATGGGCTTGCGAGTTTAACTTAAAATTACAAGAAGTTTTTAGCTCCATTTTCGACGAATCTCAACATTTTGTGTGGTAGACCATACCTTAGATTATTTAACTCTAGTCTAGGTTTGGGGTGCATTAGTTTAGGGTTTTTCACTATTTTTTCATTTATTTTCTATTTTCATCATATTGAACAATTTCTTTGATTTTCATGTGAGGGAAATCGCCAAAGGAGCAGTGGCAATCCTATGAGCGATGCCTTTATTAACATAGATTAGGATTTTATTGCTTTCCTATATTAGGATTCTAGTAAAACTTGTCATGAGGCCCACTGTAATTCTAATTTTAATTAATTTTAAATAATTGTAATAATACACAGCAAGTGTGGGCCATGGTGGCCCACTCTTTATCATCATTGGACCCCTCACTATGAGCAATCCTCTCCAAATTTTAATTTTTAGGATAAATTGTATTTAGTATAATTTTGCATTTTTGATGTTGGTAAAATTCATGCAGATTATGGTCATGCATTTATAACTATTGCATAATACTAAGTATTTTTGCATTAGATCATGCACCAATTTAACAAAGGTTAGCCTGAGCTCAGCTATAACCAAAGCATAGACTGCATGATTAGTGTTCCATCTGTTAAAATACTTAACCCTTTGTTAAGTAGCATATAGGTAGCCATTAGCTTGATTTTTGTTTTATATTTCACGTTTACTGCTTTATAGTGAAATGAAATTTAATGCTATTAAGGGCCTCACAAGGAACCCATATAAGATAAGGACTGGATTTCATCACCAGCTCCTTAGCCCATCTAGGAATCAATTAACATTGTTATATATTGCCATCCCAACCCTTGAATGTTAATTAAAAATCAAGTAAAAAGAGACTTAGGGTATCGAGCTTATAGAACCCTTTTTAGAAGGACAAGATTGATTGTCACTCAAGTGACTTCTGAGCACTGTGGTTATAGTGGGTACCTTAAAATCCAAGTGATTTTTCCACACCTTTCATTGATGTCAGCTGAGGTCTAAACACCTCTTGACACAAGGATTGTATGAACCACTTTTGAGTAGAACCTAACTTGTAAGCAATAGTCAAATTTTGATAAAAGGATCTGTTTAGATCTTGGTCTAATAAGCTACCACCTATGTATTAAGAAAAGATAATCAAGACACTACTTGATTAGTGAATACTAAGATTTAAGTGTGCATAACTTAGAGTTAGAGTCAACATATAGTTGGACATTTAGATTATGATAGTTTATGCAAGGACATCGATTTCAAAACCTAATGTTAGCATCTTTCAACTAGAGATTCCACACAACATTAGATAAGGGGAAAGAAACCAAGGTCCTGTCCCCATAGCCAAACCACAAGTAGAAATCAATCACAAAGCTATTAAAGATATTTATGCACCACTCCAACTCAACGCCCCATCTTGCATGGCTCTATCCTCAACAAACATAGACCATTTCAAGTTAAATCCAGGAGTCATACAATTACTCCCCACTTTTTATGGTCGAGACCAAGAAGACCCACACCTATATATCAAGGAGTTCCTTGATATTTGCTCCACATTTAGGTTCTAAAATTTTGTGGACGATGCTATTAGGCTTAGGTTATTCTCGTCCTCACTCAAAGATAAAGCTAATTCATGGCTCAATTCCTAGGAGTTCTTTCAAACATTGGCATATAATTCCCGGCAATGGGATTATTCCAAGAGAAGAAAGAGAAACAACCAGCTTCCCAAGAAAGGTGGCTATATGAGATAGGAGTACATACAAATCTATCCCATAAGCTCACTTCTATACTTGAAAGAATGGATAAGTATGATGGGAGAGCGGACAAGCTTGAAATTATGTTTGAATTCTTCATGGCTGCCACATCTATTAAACCTACGCAAGAGGTTGTGCTCTTTGTTTTAGCCCAATGCACGTCACCACATCTTATCCATCAAATAGAGTGTTTAACAATTATCTTATTAAACAAGAAAATGCAATAAATGCATATCACAATCCTAGCAATAACTCACATTCTAAAACCCGCAACCTTGGATAAGTATCCATTTTTCCTTGTCGAAGAATAACTACCAGGGAGGACAAGCTGTTAACCTCTTGTAACCAAAACTTTCTTAGAACTATAGTTCCTCACTAGCCACCTAGCTTCCAAAAACCTCAATACTCAAAGAAACCACCTTTTGAGGAAAGGATTTAGAGCATTATTGAACATCTAAAAGAAGACACATAAAGGGCTTTGAACCAAATGTAAAATATTAATTCTTAAGCCATAGCCAAACTAGAGGTACAAGTTAGCCCTAGCCAGTCCATCTATAACCCTAAGGGCCAAATTGAGATAGGGTCAAGTTCTCGAAACCTTAACCCTCATGAGCATGCCAAATCCATAAGCACCCTTGGGACCAGCCATTAAGTTGATAACAAAGTAGGATAAGCTAAGGAAAATGTAGAGGAAAAGAAGGCAACTAAAACACAAGAGAAAGAGAAAAGACAGAAATCTACCACATAACCTATAGTAGAGGCACCTTATGTGCCCAAAGCCCCCTTTCCTTAGTTATTGAACAAGGCTAGAAAGGGAACAAACATCAACAAGTTAATGGATGTATTTAAACATTCCATTGTTCAATGCAATAAAGGATGTCCCAGCCTATGCTAAGTTCCTGACATAGCTCTGCACTAGAAAAATAAAGCTAAATGTACAGAAAAAGGCTTGCTTTCCTAACTGAGAAAGTGAGCTCTTTAATACAACACAAGATGACACTGAAGTTTAGAGACATAGGGTGCCCTACAATTTCTTACATTATTAGAGACCATGTCATGGATAGGGCACTCCTTGACATAAGGGCTAATGTATACTTGTTGTCATACTCTATCTTTTAGCAACTAAGGCTCGGTGAGCTTAAACCAATAGCTACCACACTATAATTAGCAAATAGATCATTGAAGATACCATTTGGTTTGGTTGAAGACATGTTGACATAGGTGGACAAGTTTTACTACTTGGTCAATTTCATTGTACTAGACACCCAACCTATATCTGATTTTGATAGTTAGATTTCGGTCATACTTGGACGTTCGTTGTTAATGATGTCAAACGCCATTATTAAGTGTAAGAATGGTGTAATGAAATTATTGTTTGACAACATCAAAGTTAAGCTTAATGTTTTTAATGCTAACCAACAACATTTAGACCTCGATGATTCTAGTGTAGTGAATTTAATCGATAATCTAATTCACGACATTCATCCACCATCTTCCATCTCTAACCTATTAGGGGCTTGTCTTACGCATTTTAATGGAGATTTTGATTTAAGCAAGTCTATTGAGCAGGTAAACAACCTTTTACAAGCCACTACAATCATGGATACCTCTAAGTGGGGCCCTCATGAGGGCCACTCCCTCCTTTAGAGTCTGTTGTAACACCCTCTATAGAGCAACCACCTTCTGTGGCCTTAAAACCCTTTCTTGATAAACTTAAATATTCTTACATAGGACTAGATGAAACCTTACATGTTATAATAGCATTAGATTTAGATAATGAACATACGGTAAGACTGGCCTCGGGTGGACCATAGCAGACATAAAAGGGATTAGTCCAGCCATGTGCATGCATAAGATACACCTTGAAGAAAATGCTAAACTCACCAACGAAACTCAAAGACGACTAAATCTCCATATAAAGGACGTGGTCAGAGATGAAGTTCTTGAACTTCTAGATGCTGGCGTCATATACCCCATCTCTGACAACACTTGGTTCAGCCCTGTTTAGGTTTTATTTAAGAAATTAAGAGTCACAGTAGTAAAAAATGAGGAGAATGAGTTAGTACCCACCTCCATGACCACTAGGTGGAGAGTCTACATTTATCACTGAAAATTGAATGATGCCACAAGGAGAGACCACTTTCCGCTATTTTTCACATACCAAATGCCAGAAAGGTTTGTTGGATATAGTTATTATTGTTTTCTAGATGGATATTCTGGTTACAACTAGATTCTTATAGCACCCAAGGATCAGGAGAAGAGCACCTCCATATGTCCTTTTAGAACCTTTGTTTATCGACATATGCCTTTGGGGTTTTGTAACGCTGCTGCTACATTTCAAAGGTGTATGTTGAGTATCATTTTTGATATGGTAGAAAGGTTTTTAGATCTATTCATGGATGAATTCTTAGTACTTGGGTCATCCTTTCATGAATTCCTGCACCATTTGAAGTAAGTTCTTGCAAGGTATTAGGAGAAGAATCTGGTATTGAACTAGAAAAAGTGTCATCTTATAGTTCAAAGTGGAATAATGTTAGGCCATATTATATTACCCAATGGGATAGAAGTCAATAAGGCTAAAGTGGATTCAATATTCGACCTTCCTTCACCAAGGACAATGAAAGAAATTCAACCCTTTTTAGGACATGTTGGCTTCGACAGAAGATTCATCAAGGACTTTAGCAAAATTTCCAAGCCCATGTGTAATTTAGTTACAAAAGAGGCATCCTTCAGCTTTGATGAAAATTGTAAGAAAGCATTTGCGCAGTTAAAGGCCGAGTTGACCTCACACCCATTATCTAGCCACCTGATTAGAATGCACCATTTGAGATTACATGTGATGCATTGAACTATGCTATTGGAGTTGTTTTGAGGCAGCATATAGAAAAACTTCCCCACATGATATACTACAATAGTAAAACACTAAATAATGCTCAAATCATCTATTCAATCACTAAAAAAGAGTTGTTAGTTATAGTGTTTGCTCTAGACAAGTTTAGATCTTACTTTTTAGGAGTATACTTGGATCATGTGGCTTTAAGGTACCTCCTTTCTAAAAAGAATGTGAAACCTTGATTGATTCATTGGATACTACTGATATAAGAGCTTGACTTAGAAATTTGAGATAAGAATGGTTCTAAAAAATGTTGCAGCAAACCACTTATCTTGATTGGTGGTGGAGCACACTAGCGATAATGTGCTTATAACCGAATCCTTTCCAAACAAACAGTTACTATACATTTCCTAGCTACCTTGGTATGATGATATTGTAAATTATTTTGTTATAGTACAGATGCCCAATCATTGGACAAAATAGAATAAGAAAAGATTTTTGACTGAGGTTAGATACTTTACCTAGGATGACCTATACTTGTTCAAGTACTATCTTGATTAGGTGATAAGGAGATGCGCACCAAATAGTGAGCATAATTAGATCATCTCCTTCTATCATGATTATGCATGTGAGGCCATTTTAGCTTTAGAAAGATAGCTGTAAAAATTTTACAGTGTGGTTTTTACTAGCCCACCATTTTTAAAGGTTCGCGTGCTTACTGCACAATATGTGTGAGGTGTCAAAGGTTAGGTAGTTTAGGGAGGAGACACATGATGCCCTTACACCCAATCTTTGTCATAGAACCATTTGATGTTTGGGCCATAGATTTCATGGAACCCTTCCCTAATTCTTTTGGAAATTTATATATCATAGTGGAAGTGGACTACATGTCCAAATGGGTGAAGGCTATACTTTACAAAACCAATGACCACAAGGTAGTGGTAATATTTTTAAAGGAGAATATCTTTGCATGGTTTTGGTACTCCAAGAGCCATAATTGGTGATAGGGAAACACTTTTGTAATAAAGTGTTTGAGAATTTAATGAAAAATCATGATGTCAACCATAGGATAGCTACCCCATACAATCCTTAGACTCATGACCAAGTAAAGGTCTCGAATAAGAAGATTAAGGGTATTCTAGAAAAGACAATCAATCCAAGTAGGAAAGACTAGTCTCTGAGACTAAATGATGCTTTGTGGGCCTACTGTACAACCTATAAAACTCTAATAGGCATTTTGTCCTATTGCTTGGTCTATGGAAAGGCCTATCACTTACTAGTGGAGCTCTAACATAAGCCATATTGGGCTATAAAAAAAGCTCAATTTTGAACTAGATGCTATTTGGACCCACTAGAAACTCCAACTCAATGAGTTGGAGGAATTAAGAAAGGATGCATATGATTCTACATGTATATACAATGATTGGATGAAGGATAATCATGATCATCAAATCTTAAGGAAATCCTTCACACTTGGACAAAAAGTCTTACCACATAATTCACGATTGCATCTCTTTCCAGGGAAACTAAGATCTTGATGGAGTTGGACTTTACATCATACACATAGCCTATCCTCATGGGGCCATCAAGATTGAGAAGCATGGTGAAATCCAAAAAGTAAATGGTCAGAAGTTAAAATCTTTCCTAGAAATACCTAACCCTAAGATTAAGAGACACTTTGAGAGGGACTGCATTATCATGATCCACCTTAGACTACTTTAGAAACCTTGCCACTCATCGCCCTTGCACTCATTATCATGCCTGGCTGAAGATGTAAAGATTAGAACTCCCTGTGAGGCAACCCAATTGTTTATTAAAACCTAGTCTTCTACATCTATCCACATACATATAGGGTCCTATGTTTTCAAACATTGGGGACAATGTTTCATTCAGGTTGGGAGATGTAGATATACATAGAGGTTTTGAATTTTCCTGTGTTTTCTTGAATGTTTTGAAAAAAAGAAGAAGAAGGATTTTGAGGTAGAGTTCTCTTATTGTCATGAGAATTGGATGTTTAGAACTTAATAATTCTAATGTTTTCCCTGTTAATGGAAGTGTATATGGCTAGTTTTGCATATTACTCATATGTTGAAGCATTTTATGAAGGTTAATTCTCGAAAATTATTTACATACAACACAAAATCAAGACTAATAAAGAGGTATGACTTAAAGACCATGAGGAAAATCAGTGAAGATCTATAACCCAGTAAGTTTGGGGACTATCTTCGTTCACAGAGTTATAAGTAATTTCACAATTTCTTCAGTGTATATGATTTAATGTGATCCTGTTATACTTTTTTTTTTATATTAACTATCTAGAATAAATAAGAGTAACAACTTTCTTTTCAGAAAATTTATTGAATTTGATAGGCTTTGGAAAACCTAGAGAATGATATATGCCATCCTTGTTTAGCTTAGATACATTAAACCTACTCAATACAATATATCACTAGTTAACCCCTCAAGCCTGTTATTAAGCCTTTTCTTTCTTAAACCCATATACTTTAAAATTTCATCATTTACATAAAAGTGATGTTTTATATATTTATATGTGCTTTGAAAAATATAACTTTAAGTTTTCCAAAATATGGATTGAAAATTATGTTTTAACCATTTAAACTTGCTTTTTAAAGTAGAAATTTTCCTATGTTTTCAAACTACATGAAAATCTAGAATTGATAGCATGAGTTGTTTGAAATAAAAGGGTGCTCGTAAGCATGATTTTAATAGCCAAGTTGCATCCCTAAAATGTTATTTTTAGCAAGTCAAATATACTTGCAAAAATATGGTTTTCAAAAGTCTTTAAATTGACAAACATACTTTTGGAAAGCTTTGATATGTGAAATACAATGACAAGATTTTAGTTTTTGAAAAGAAATTATTAAAAATTATATGCATGATAAGATTTTAAGATATGAGATAATAAATGATAACCTAGATGTGTGTTTTTAAACAAGTGAAAGCTCTTGCTAAGAACTATGCCCAGGGTTGTTACTAGTTAGCCTTTTGGTCCCCAACCACTAAAGGGTGGAATGATATCCAATGCCAAAAATTGACAATTTTCTCAACTAGTGGTAGAGCCCGTAAGTGGTGACTCACGACACCCTTTTAAGGCATTTCGTAAGGCCAATGAGGATGCCGTCAAAGTCCCATTAAGATACCCGCAAGCACACAATTAAGTGAGCTAATTGTGAGCATGGTAAGTCCCATGAGGTTTCTATTTTGGCTCTTGGGAAATTGGATAATGGTTCTACATAAGATGAATCTAAAATGGTCATTAGATGAGTACTCATGACCAATTGATAGACATAATAGCCAAGGTACCAAAGTACATAAGATATTTGTCTATCGAAGTGTCAATGTTGAGGTTTTATGCAGTGATTACTTGAAGATTTTGTTAATCTTAATTTACTTATAGAAATGCTTAAGGATGCTTGTAAGTGCACAACATGAGACATCTAAGGTAAGATAGTCCCGGTTATTAAAAACATGATTTCAAAGCATCAGTGTGCTGGATACTATGGTTTTTGAGTTTATGATCTAAGTTTATTTACTAGGTATGGTGTATACTCAACTTACAATAAGAATACAAATTCATTGTGAAAAGCCAAGGAGCAAGGAGGAGAGGTGTCTACACACCTAGAAGATAAACTGAGGAGCTGCCTTGTTGAGAATTACTTTTCATTTGTAGATGACTGTTGATGTAACAAGGCACAAGGTGCCCACTCTATTTGTAGTGTTTAGTACATGGATAATGTGGGTTGTGACTAATCCATCTTGGGCATTCTTGTCATATTGAGCTTGTGAAAGAACTTAAAGGGCTCAAATGTGGGCATGTTATAAAAACAACAAGTATTTTGAAAGAAAAGTACTTGGGGTTTTAAAATATATTTTTATAAGGAAAAAGATATTTTGATATTATGTATTTTTAAATGTGAATTCAAAAATAGGAATTAATTCTACATTTGAAAAATAAAATTTTGAGAAGATTGTGATTTTAAAACTTGGCCATTACAAGTATGGAAACATTGATGGTGTGTGTGAGTTTTGTACTTAGTTTTCTTTATATTTCTTTCTATATTATTATAAGAATAGTGCAAGGGTATATCTTATGCCTCTTATAGCCTAGGTCTGCTCTCTGTTATTTCCTCTAGCTACAAGTTTAAGCTATCCTCCTAAAGTTCACTAATTTTCCATCAACAATAAGATAAGTAGAGTACCACTTCCTTAGCATGGGTGGGTGCAACCTTTTTTGTTTCTTCCTACTCGGTAATTGAATCAAGTCCCTTATCTCTAGATGTTCTATGGACCATTAAGTTGTCCTTTTACTTTTTTGCTATTTTTCCTTTCTTTAGGGTATGCCTAGTTAGGGACCAAAGCTAAATTGCATGCCTACCTACTAAGCCTCCCTACCTTTTACTTTCTTATTTAAATCTTGTATTAGCATCATATGCATCATCTTTCAAGGTGATTAGGGGGTACTTAGAGGTAACATGACTCCAAAGATCTACTTACCATCTTGATTCTCATTGTGTCAACTCTAGTTAAGGACACATCCTCTTAAAATGTTAATCAAATAAAGATAACCTCAGGGATAAGCGACTGTAAACAAAATGGACCATAGTTCTAAAACTCGCTAGTCGAGCAAAAAAAACTTGTTTGAATTATTCAACTTGATAACAAATCAAGTAACTTGTTTAGTCAACTACCTAAATAATAAAAATGCTTTGTTTTCTCTAGGATTTGAACTCAGGACTTTCAAAATAACAATAGCATATCTTAGCTACCTAGCCCACTAATTATATATGTATATAAAGTGAAAAGTTTAATATTACTAAAAATTAAATAAAACATTATTAAAAAATTTACTGGAATATTTATGAGTTATCTATGAGTTGATTCAAGTTAACTCTACTCCCTCTATTTTCCAGTCAAGTTAATTTTTTAAGCATTTAAACTATAAAATGGACCCATGTACCATTAAGGATTTAACTTGTAAATGGAGCCTAAATCAACTGGGATATCTCAGTAAGCCAAGCATAGCACCCTAGCTTAAGTAAAAGACGTGGGTGGTGACTCAAAAATGTTCCTTTTTATCTTCAGTAGAGCAACCATAATGCTAACAGTAATGTGCCTTATGGACCCACAGTCGGCATCGAATGTAGCTACAACCATCGTATGGTCTTTATAAATAGATGAAGAAAAGTAGGTTGAGAAAAGAAATATTAACAACCTTAGACATGACACTAGTTACCAAAAAGAAACAAAACACTAAGATATGGTCAAGTTGACTTTCCATGTGGCCGTTGCTAAGACAACATAAGTTTAAGAGGAGCAAAAGAGGAAGACAAAACAAGCCTAGCATGTATACAGAAGATTGCCTACTACAAGAAGATAAGAAATTCCCTTGTGTGGAACCAACTCGTTGTACCAATGTGGTATGCCCCACTTCAGATACTTGGTCCCACCATTGATTGAACCTCTCAACTAATAAGGCCCGTGTCAGATCTCCCTCGACTCTTTCTTTTTAGAATATCCCGTTTAAAAATCTAAAATCAAACAACAACAGTTAGGATCATTTTTGTGCAAAGAGTTTCGAATGATGGGCATCCATTCCTGAGCCTAGAAGAGGAACGGATTGGGTAACTTATACAAGTGGTATGTACTTGTAGTGTTGTTTACTTATGTATTGAGGGTATGCACATGTCATATTACTATTCTATAGTAACTTATTGAGATCACAAAATATTCACTATTTGAGGTAGATATTATCCCTAATTCAACATGGAAAGCTACAAGTCACAGAACGATAATGCATGCACACACCTGGACCATTGGCCCAATCCACGACAACGTCCACCAAAGTAATTATGTAGGCCACCAAACCACTTCATAATGTATTTATGCCTATGCATTTGCCATGTTTTTTACACATTAAAATACCAGTCGCTGCATTATCAACAATCTCTATTAAAATCACCCTCTTTACATTTTTTAATTTACACTTTCCTAAGGAGGTGTTAAAGGAAGGGGAGCCTTGGCGCAACGGTAAAAGTTGTCTTCATGTGATCTTGAGGTCACGGGTTTAAAGCATGGAATCAGCCTATTGCAAAATGTAAGATAAAGCTGCCTACTATATGTTCTTGTGGTCTGCTCCTTTTCCAAATCCCGCATAGGCGAGAGCTTCCTGCCCCTGGGCTGTCCCTTTTTTTAATGAGGTGTTAAATGCAATTATAATTATAAAAAAGAAAACTACCTTCAACTAATTATAGAAATGTTTAAGAAATTAACACTGCAGGATTGCTGATGCTCATAAGCCCGAAGTGGTCATCAATGGGCATAACAAGATTGGGACCATCAGACCACCATACTTCATCGAACAAGTGTCCTTGTGGGTCAGTAACTAGATTATCGTACTTGTTTAAATAATTCTCTTATTGCAGCAGGAAAAAAATAATTTTTTTAAGTGATGAACCGGGGGGTGGGGGGGGAGGAGGGGGTTATTAATCTGAACGGCGTCGTTATCAAAAGACAGATTAAAAGATATTAATTCCTTATTTTTTTAAGAAGTGATTATGCTGCCCTTTAATTTACATTAACTATTAGTAATCCAGAAGGATATTATAATTTCCAAAGAGTTATCATTACTAATCAAAACTGGTGTTTAAGAAAGTAGAGCAAACTTATTGAAGCAATGAACTTGGATATCAATTTCCCTTTATGAAAGATCTTCTAAATGATGGAAGCCACTGTTTTTCTTCAAACAATATGGAAGAAGAACATGGGACAAGCAAAGGAAATCTATATGTGGGGCCTACTTGTTCACTGATCCACAATTTATTTTTTAATAAAGATTTTATATTTTAGAAATGGACCGAGGTGAATTACATGCAGCCACACTGATCCATTCGAGCCAATTTTACAGACAGCTAGTTTCTGGCCTTTAAATGAACAGTTAGAATATATGGGCAACTATCTACATTCATCGACAACGTCCAATATATCCAGCTTCGTAGAATCTTGCTACATGCCCCAAGAATCACAGCATTTTGATCTCAGAACATGCATGTACCCCATGTGTAATTACGGCTGCCTGAACGTTTCTTGTGGCACCTCTATTCCTGGATGAGTTAATGATAGGACCCACCTCGACGCAACAAACTAATTGTCCTTGATGCAAACGAGGAATGCTTTCATTATGGCAAGCAACCACAGGATTCACTTTTGCATAAACGGCCCCTTCTATGGTTAATCCAACCCGTTCCACTGGTTAGCCAGTGTTCTCGATATCTCATATACCAAAAAGTACAACCATTGGACGGTTCTAGTATTTAGAGAAACTGCACCTTTGGTGGTTGAATGTGCAGCGTTGTTTATACTAACTTCCTAACGATAGATTTCACGTGATGATAAGTACAGTCAATGAGATGCTAAACTCATCCAATCCGTAACAGTTTTTGGAATACAACATATCTCAATTCGGAAAGATCAGATGAACGGTTGGATCAACCAAAGGTGGGCTGCTCATGACTAAGTAGGGTGCAACACGAAAATTATATAAAAGTGCAATGCACACGCAAGCACCCAATTTGCGATCGTGCCCGGAGCCGATAATAGTGGCCACATCTGCATTTATCATTCTTCCTGAAACAGAAAATTCCATTCCCTCGTTTTGGTAATGATCGCCTAACTTTAAGTTAATCTCTTTATCTGCCCCGTTCTTCGTTTGGGGAGAAATTGGAATTACCTTTCGCGGCGAGCTTAAATGTGTAGAATGAAGAGAAGTCCACCATCGCTATTTGCAGCCCTTAAAAAGTGGATGAGATTATGTAAGAACAGACGGCCCAAGCTTTTCTGGTTATTTCATCTATTTTATTTAGGAATAAGGCTCCGAATATGGATAACTAAATGTACGGATTGTAATTCCAGCGCCAGTCACCCTATTGGAGCTGTTTGCGATGGAAATAAAAATAATGGATTAAGCGGTTTGCAGTAGTAAGAATTTTCCGTTGGGTTTGTCTATTAGTAAGGCTTCTTACTTATCAATGAAATAAAAACCTCAAGAAAGTAATGCAGTTTATATGCTCCAGAAAAGCTTTTGGACACATCATGACAAAGACAAGAGAGTAGGAAGAGAAAATAAGAAAGTAATGCAACGCAAGTAAGAGTCGCCCAAGAAGTATCAGGAACTCAGTGCAATTATCCATGGTTGGAAAAGCAAGAAAACTAGCACTAGCTTTACTAGCAAGAAACATAAATGGTTTTACACTGTTTGATTTGGATTTGAAGCTAGTATATGGTAGCGATTTTACCAAGGAAAATGAGAACGTGTACTCACACCTATTTCTACCTTGGGAGAGACCGTCTCTTATTAAGCACCTACACTATTTTCAAAGCATAAGTCTAGGTGAGATTCAATGTAGATCTAACTTTTTATTTACTCGTGAGATTAGGGTTGGTTGACAAAACACCAAACGTAGTCACCTACATGTGTCTTTCATTGTAAGCGAAATTGTTGCCACAGTTAATACTCATCTTTCGCATTATGGTTAAAACTTAGCAGAATGGTGTTTCGATCACCCCTAACTGGTCCAATGTAAAAGCATTTCTCTTTAGCTGCCTGATCACTGTCACCCTGCAATTGCACTACAAAATCACGTTGTTTAGAGTTAAGATAATTGATGACCATCATTAGCAAATCTAACCAGCTATTAGTTGAGGCACGACAGATAAAGGAGACCGTAGTTATCTGCCAGTTGTATAGGGAAAAGCCCAAAGCTCAAGGGATAAGAAGAAGATAGAGGTTCTTCCTCTATGCTCATTACGATTGCTTAAGAGAGCTTTAGGAAAGTATCTTTAACCCATGATAATCTAAAATACTGTGTCCAACAACAAAATAATTGCCTTCTACTCATAAGTTTGCTGGGGATTAGACTTTAAGTAAATTAAGCCATTCATCTTCTGGGAAGCTGCCCATCTTGTGGTCCAGCTTGAATGATCCTACCCTTTATCGTTGTGACCTATAACATGAAAACCTCACAAAGCTACAACTAATCAATATAGAAATCTTTTGCAATGATAGGGTTAACGCTATTGATACGTTCGACTTTTAGTCATGGATTATCTCAGATGGGCCCCAAAGAAGATGAGCGTTTTGGATTACCAAATATGTGGTCCCACTCATACCTTTGATTCCGGAGGGAACTTGTCCTTTTAGCAGGAGACAATCATGCAAAACCACTGAAAATATCTTGGTTTTATTAACAAAATCTCAAGTTACTACAATGAGCATTGTTATGGGGGCAAGCAGCTTCATTTTCTTCATTTTTTGAGTGATCCATTCCTAAAATGAGAGGACTTAAAAAATCTAATTCAACCGGTACCCTTAAGGTGGGCACCCATCTCATAAAGTGTGAACCGTGTTAACAAAAACAGACTCTTTGTTAAGTACCGTCCACACTTCAAGATGAGCCTAGTTGGATGAGATTTTCGACAATATCCTCGTCTTAGAAGATGACAAGAATACGATGAACGGAATGGATCACTCGGAACTGTGATAAGAAGGGCCAGCGTTCCAAAACAAAATGTCCCGCTTATTATATGCGACGAATATTATCCGCATGCACCCTGTAGGAACCCGAATTAGAGGCTCTAATCCACTTGTAAACTATCTTTGGAAAACTATTTCCTCACCGACGGAGTAGCAACTCATCCTCCTCTAGGAACGACAGGGCAGCCCGAAATGTCACGAGAATCTGAAACTCCACGAGAAACCGCTTTCTATCTTTGGCCAGTAAAGAAGTAAATGAAAACGAGAATCTAATCGTACCTGGCAAAATCCAACTGTTGATCTGATTTTGACCCATTTCCTCTCCAACTACAAAATCCTCCTTGCACCTTCCACCTTCAACATTCATCACCTCACCACCAGCTCTCTCTCTCTCTCTCTCTCTCTCTCTCTCACAACATGCTCCAACCGTTAGAAATCCCAGACTGTTTCTACCCAAAAAAACCCACTTTAATCCCTCCAAAATCACCCACCCCAAATCACTCTCTCTATCTCTCCAACCTTGATGATCAGAAATTCCTCAGGTTTTCAATCAAGTATCTTTATGTCTTTAAGAAATCGGTTCCCATAGAGGCCCTCAAATCTTCTCTCTCTAGAGTTCTTGTTGAGTACTACCCATTAGCAGGAAGGTTGAAAATCAGTGCAGAAGATGACAACAAACTTGAAGTTGATTGTAATGGAGAAGGCGCTGTTCTTGCTGAGGCTTTCATGGATTTTACGGTGGAAGAGTTCTTAGAGATTTCTTCAAAGCCTAATAGGTCTTGGAGAAAGTTGTTATACAGAGTGGATTCTCAGAGTTTCTTGGGTATTCCTCCTCTTGTAATTCAGGTGAACCTTTTTAGTTCATCATCCGTTTCTTTAATAGTTTTCTCTTCCTTTGTTGCTCTCTCTTTGTTCTTCCCATGATTTCCGTTCCTTCTTCTGGGTTTGATTTTGAACTTTGATGATAAAACCAGATCATTTCATTCATGTAAATTGGTTTCTACTTTGAGGTGGTATCTGACATGTTCCACTTCTTTGGTATTTTTTGTTCTTATCTTATTTCTTCTGACTGCAATAGCTCTGAAATTTATGCCACATGCATTTACTTCCATTAAAATTTGTTTATTCAGTTCATGGATTCGATGAAAATTATTCCGGATTTGCTGCTGCTAATATTACTTCTTTTTCTTTTCTTTTTCTTTTTGAAAAATCAAGTGCCATGTCTCTTTTAATTTTACTTTTAGCTCAGTGGAAGCTTCTGATATTGACATGGTCCTCTGTTTTCTTCCACTTTCAATCTCAACTGAACATAAACCATACAAGTGTTCCGGTTTCTTTCAAGAAAAGGAACCTCCAAGAACCCATAACAAATGCCCTTGACTTCTCCAAAACCTCCCTTTTTCCGATTCTTACTCTTCCTTTTCATTTTCTTCTTTTGATTTTTGGTGAAAAGAATTCAGGTCTCCGTATTGTAAAAACCATGTGCTACCTGAAATCGTCTCATTCGCCGCTTGCTTTTTTCTGCCCTCACCACCTGCCAGTACCTCCGCTTGCTTTTTTCTGCCCTCACCACCTGCCAGTACCTCCGCTTGCTTTTTTCTGCCCTCACCACCTGCCAGTACCTCTTCTTGAAAGTTAAAACAAAGCAAAGCATAGTGCATCTATAAATAATGAGGGGTGGGTTTCCAACCCCCAAATTTTCTGGGAGACTGGTGTTTTCTCACCATTTTCAAATGATCCGAAGCGTTTATCAAGTAGATCATGCTTTTTTTGATCCATGCACCAAAACTGGGACGTCTGAGCATTGTATAACTCCGCTTGTACGCCTTCCAGCGGACCCTTGGAAATTCAAATGCAATTGTCTGTATCCAACAAACCAAATACATCATATCATCCATTCGTGAAGATCTTTCTACATAAATCATTCATAGATCATAAAAACATTGTGGATGATTCAAAAGGAGGACCCTACTGCTTCAGAAGTATTCTAGCTTCTATTTTCCGACCAAAAACATGGGCATCTGCGCCTTTATCTCTTCTTTTCTCCGAGAAAACTAGTCCAAAGTGGAGTCATCTCTGGGAGAAAAGATCAATTAAAAGGGGTGAGAATATAATTTGTCGTATTTCTTGTTTGCGGAAAAATACAACCCTGCGTAAATCACCCTGCATTAGTCCTCCTCATGACATCACTTTTAAACTCCTCTTTTATTCGTAGCACGCCCTTGCATTTGCTTGAAATTCCGTAAATGCCCTCCATAACGTCGTATTTACCTTCTTTTTTTTTTTTTATTCTTCAGGTGACGAAACTTCCTTGTGGTGGTATGATCATCTGTACAGCGATTAATCACTGTCTGGCAGATGGAATCGGCACCGTCCAATTCCTCCAAGCATGGGCCCATATCACCCCTAAACCTAATTCGGATCTGCTCATCACTCCCTTCCACTTTCGCGAGGTGTTACGGCCCCGCAACCTTCCTCAAATAAACTTCACTCACCCAGAATTTATCAATTCTACCACCCTACAACTTCCAAGTGGACCCACACTCCTCGACCCTGCTGATCAACCCTTGATACCGACGTCCATTACCTTCACCCCATCTCAAATCTTACACCTTAAAAAGTCATGCGTCCCATCGCTAAAATGCACCTCCTTTGAAGCCCTGGCTTCTCACGTGTGGCGGTCATGGGCCCGATCTCTGGCCCCACCACTTTCGCTGAAAGTCAAACTACTCTTCTCAGTCAACGTTCGGAAAAGAGTAACGCCGGAACTTCCAGAGGGATATTACGGGAATGGTTTCGTGCTAGGATGCGCAGAAACCACGGTTAAAGAGCTGGTGACCTTCAACATGTGCCACGGGGTGAAGTTAGTGCAAGAAGCCAAATCGTCATTAACTGATGATTATGTGAGATCCATGATTGATTTTTTGGAGGAGAAGAGAGTTAAACCCGATTTATCCGCGAGTTTGGTGATCTCTCAATGGTCTAAACTAGGATTGGAAGATTTAGATTTTGGTGAAGGTAGGCCCCAGCATATGGGTCCCTTGGCTAGTGAAATTTACTGCCTATTTTTGCCGGTGATAGGCGATCCAGATGCGATTACGGTGTTGATGTCCATGCCGGAGAGAGTTGTTGATCAGTTTGAGTACCATATGAGAAAATTCCCAGAGAGAGAAGAACTTGAAGGGATTGAAAATGGTGAAGGAAGGCGTTTCATTTGAAGTTTCAAAGTCTCAGCATGTTCAAATCCTGGGCAATTTACTCGGAAGGATTTTTTTCGTCTTAATTGATTAGATTAAAATCTCGCTTTTGAGTTCATCTTTGTGATGAAGTTAAAGGGAGATGAGGAAAGCAGTTGGACATACATAAATAAGTGAGATTAGTGGGTTATTTGTTATGTTACCTTTTCTTTTGCCCATTGTTGGTGCTATGTTGGCTGAGGAAGGACACAATAACAGGCTCCTGTTTCTGATCAACCCCTACACTTTACATGGTTTGTATGTAGCTTTTCGTATTAAGTTAATAAATTGGTAAAATATTGCAAATTTTAGCATTTTCTTTTCGTTTCCTTTTGTTGGCATCAAAAGAAAGGTTACATTAAAGATCACTAAAGTAAGGGCAATATAAGCCTTTTTAAATTAAAAATACATATATAAAGTGGTTTGCTACCACCCCAACCAATTATATTTCCGGGATACGCTGTGTCTTCAGCTTTAGAGTGAAAAACAATTTAAATAAATAAATGAGAAGAATGAGAAGATTCGCAAATGGGTTTTCTCCATTTTAAATTACATAATATATAGGAACAGTGCTATCTTGAACTAAAAAATACAAATGGATTCTAACTCCCAAGTCTTAATGGCCAATGAGTATATTGATTTTTTCTTTTAATCAATGATCAATGGGTATATCGCTTATGACCACAGTTTGATCGTTTTTCCTGCATTTCTTAATTGGATGAGCTTAGCCGCTTGATCTACAAGTCATTTGAGCTAAGTCAGGCAATGCTCTACCTTATCAGAGTCATCTAAATGCTTCTGTATTTTTTTGTTTTTGAAAATCTAAATTCTTCAATCAACTGAACAAAGTGATCTAAATAAAAATGGAAATTGCCAACCAAGTCTAGTAGTTGGCCGAATACAATAAGGCATGTACCTAAAATATGCTTGGTCACAAGCTCAACTTGCTGCTTTACACTTAATATTGGAATTTTATTTAGGAGTGTCCGAAATAATTTACGTTTTAAAAGAAGTAAACTGTAAGCATTTATGTTAAATTATTTGAAATTTCAAAACTTAATTCTCTTTAAAAAAAAATTCCATTCTCTACTTAATGCTAGACAAGAACACGCATATCTACACACAGCCCTGAACCTGGTCACCCAGACGAAAGACTTCTTGATGTACCACTGGGTTACAAGTATTTATTAGTGCCGTAATTTGAACTGAGTCTGTAAACCTTGGAGAATACAGGTATTGGCAATCCTCTCTTCTTTAGTTTTTCTTCTTTTCTTTTCTTTTTTCCCTGGAATGTCAGACGCACACTCATATGCGGTGTCGCCACCAAGAGAGAACCTTTTCTTGCAGCACTGCACTAGAAGCCATATGCTCTACTTGTGCTTAACCATTATTACACAGTATTTTAACAAGAACACCCCGGAGCGCCTGAATCAAGAACTCTAAAACCACAAGCAACCATTGATTTATAAGAAAAAAAAAAGAAGAATGAGCGAATGAATTTTCATTCATCAGGCAATGATCATATTGTCTTCGTGATCTTGCCTTTAGAGATTTTCTGGGGTAAGTACGTAGTGGGCTTCATTTTTTTCTCTCAGACGCACGTTAGTATCAGGATAAGCCAAGCAAAAGGGGTGAAGGTAATAGAAAATAATATGGAAACTTACTAATGTAGTAGTGTAATGATATGTACTTTCTCGTCCTTTGATAATAAGTATGAAAAAAGGGAGATGATATATTCACCGATCACAAATGTGATAGCTACGACTATAGAGACGCCCTGGTATTTATTTATTTATTTATTTTCTTCTTCTTCTTCTTTTGGAAGGAAGCAACGACAGAAAAAAAAGAGACAAACAAAATAAGAGGAGGTCTAAGAGCATAGTCAGGGTACTGGAGTACCCACAATTTCCTGCTCAATTAGATACATACAAAAGGCTGGGCTTCCATGACCAAAATAGCATTAGTTTTATTAACTCAGTTCCTTCATTATCCGACTGAAAGATGATTTTGATCTGCTGTTCTAACTTGACAATATCACCATTTTGAAGTCTCTCTGCACCAATTAGGAATTAGTAAATGTTGGCAAGATTGATAGCCTCAACCAGTGGTCCATCCAGCATAGATATTGGTTTGTTCATGGAGATGTACGCTATATCCTGATATAAATTCACCCTTATAGGGCTCCATAACACCACCTGCACCAGCTTCACCGAGGTTACCTTTAGCATCCTCATCAATATTGAGTAAGCAGTGTCCATTTGGGGTGGTTCCCATTTTATCCATGGGTGCAAGATGGCAGTGTCTAATGCTTCCAAGATTGATAACCGAACAAAAAAGATCAAAGGTAATCTAGTTTTAGATGGCCAAGATATATTTCAAAATCTCTTGAAATGTAACATTATGTGTACGACTGGTCATGAATGTGTGAGCATCATTATCATGGAAGGATCCAATGGCTTCAATTGGCCAAAAGAGGCATTTTGTGCCAAATCAAAAAGATGCCTAATTCTAGCACTATTGGACATTATAGATCAATCCCTATGGGATGCTTGAAATATGATGGCTTAGACATTTTAGATGAAGCTTCCAAGGACAAGCAAATGACTAGTCAAAAAGCTTTTCAGTTTGAAAAGTCAAAAATGTTCCCTACTAGTTTGCTTAGTAAAGGATTCAAAAGTTGACCCATCAGAGATTATAACTCCTTTGACTTGGAAAGTCTTAGCTAGGAATTTAACAAGTTTAGAAGCTTTCTAATGTATATTATAAGAAGTTTGAAGTTGCATGGATGTATTTAGTAACTTTTTAAAGATGCTTTAGCAAGTGAGCAAGTTTAGGAAGTCTTGGAGGTTAAGGATCAATTAGAAAGTTTTCATGGGTTAAGCAACTAATACAATTAGAAAGTTTCTTCAGTAGTTTGTAATTGCATATGGGAGTGATGTTCCTACATAAAGTGTAAGAACTTTAAAAAACAAAAACCACTTAAAAAAATGGAGGGGGCCGTAATTGATACGAACACCCCCCACCCACTTAAAGAAAAAAAAAACAGTCTCCACGCGATTGAGAGAGGGAGAAGAAAAGAAGGAAGAGAGAGTGGGGGAGAAGGAAAGAGGAGAAAGGGCGGGAGGAAACTACCCATCCTCCACCCTCCATTTCTCCCATCAACTAAAGGAGGAGGAGATCGACGGTGGAGAAAAGCTGACGGCCGCCAGAAAAGATAGAGTGAACGGCGTCATTGATCGACAATCGGTGCCGTTCATTGTCTTCCCTACGCTACCACGAGCAAAAGCCCTATAGTTGCTGGTTGATTTAGCAAGTTTTGGTGGGGAAAAAAGAGGAAAAACAGTACCCACGGCGGGATTTACCGGCGACGGGAAAATCAACCGCAATCTTGTTCTTCGATGACGATTAGAGGTTGAAGATACTCTTTAAGGGTAAGATCCAGGATACCCATCTCTTGAATCTTGGTAGTTTGCAAAATTTATGCATTTTTAACCTAGATCTATAATTAGGGATGATCCAACCGTCCAATCCCTAATCTAAGGGTAGGGATGAAAAACTAAAGACTTGATGTAGTCTAAATCACACTAGATTGACATATCTAGGCAGAAAATCGATCGAACAATCTCGGCCGTCCGATCGGGTACTATTTGCACAGTAAATCCTTGATGTCTGATTGATGATCAGACATCACCGATGAATCTTAAGACCTTAAATTATATAAGATATGACAAAAATTGGGAATGGATGGATGAACTAGCTATCTTGATTTGGAAATGTGTAAATTTACTTGAAATTATGAACATATGGATTTGTATTGACAATAAATTCAAATTTTGATTTGGTTAGGTGATCGATAAGTGATTAAAGGAAGGATATAACAAATTTGTGAAGCACAAAAATGGAGGTAGGTAGTTTGGACATCAACATGCTTGGAATTTACTTGAAACTTGAGATTTTGATCTTTTTAGTTTATGCATCTATCAAAAGAGTATATTCATGCAATCTATTTAAAATGTCAAGTTTACTTTACTATCAGATTGAAAAAAAACCAATGCATGAAATTATATAGTTTATCAGTTTTATAGGCATGGGATGCTGCCTAGTATTATTATATTATGACGGACATATTGGGGCCGGTGGACTCTGTGCTAGGAAGATTGAGGACTGATCATCCTCTTTCTTCTGAAATTATATATGTATGGTGGATACTTGGCCAGAAGGGCCTAATGCAAGCTCATGTCATCATGGACAGGTCATGGCTTGTGTGCTGTGTTTTTCATGAACACGGTGCAAAGGAGTCTATCCGTCTGGTATCAGCGTGATAGCCACGGACTTGATTGGTTCTTGTTCGTCGCACAGAGGTTCCATTATTTTCGGGTTTATATGTATATTGCGCAATAGTGCAGGTGCAGGGCACCATGGTATTTTAGGTCAATAATGAGTACTCGTGACCAACGGCAGGTGGCCGGATTTGAGTGGTTTTATACTCGTAAAATCTTGATGAGATTTAGAGTATGGGTGTGTGTGTGTATATATATGGGTATGCGTATACACTGGTTGAAATACTCTTTATTTACATTTAAGCATTTCCTGGTTTAAATGCATTTCTCTATTGGTTTTGAGGCATGCGAAGAGTCGTGACTATCTTTCATATCATCTAAATGTTTTACTAAGGTTATTATCATTATTTGAAAATAGTAAGCATGGATGTTAAATTGACGATTCAAATTGATTGGACATGGAAACTATTTGAAATGGCATGGTATGAATTCTGGAATATATTATACTACTTATTTGACATCAAATGACACAAAATTTCACATATGATAAATAGTTCCTTTTAAAGTTAGAACTACATAAACTTGTGTGTTGATGATGAAACTACCTACACAAGCGAAGGCTTGCTGAGATATTGTACTTGTTTACAATATCTTAGGTTCGAAGGACTACAGCAAAGGGAAAGGCACATAGTTTTGACTTGGAAGCTACAAGAAAGCTATTTTGAGTAAAGGTGAGGTATAGGTAAAGATTTCTGAAGGTTCTTACAACTCTTATGTAATAAAAATTGTTTCATGACTATAAAAATGGACACGTAAATGTGTATTCATTACTGTTTGACACGAATGGCTATGACTGGAGTGATCCTGGGTATACAGGTCAATTACCTAGCCTTTTTGGCATTACCAAAATGTTTCATTATTTAAATTAAACAAAAATGTGTATGTTGGTATTTGGAGGGAGACAAAGTCTCTATCATGGATATTTATATGTACATGATGATTATCAGGTGTCGCATTGTATGCATTAAATGCACAAGGTCCAAAATACAGGGAAGACTCTGCCGGATTTTTGGTAGGAATGTGATGTTCATTCCTCTGAAAATCATTGTTTATAATAGAAAAAAAAAAAGATACTCGGGATTTTTAAAGTATTCTTTTCAAAGTTATTCTTTCGCTATTTGGTTTTGAACAGTTTTATAAAAGTATTGGGGCCCCACAAAGCAAAAGATTTATGAAAAAGTGTTATAAAAACCCGGGATGTCACATAAAAATACCCTAGTTCTACATCAATTAATAGCTAAGATAGGTCAAATGCATCCTAGCAAGGCATTTCTATATCACTTCTGAAATTAAGTGTGGTGAGACATGTTGGAGCTTCTTGTCCTCATGATGGTGCATCTATGTTCTTTGGAGAGAGCTTGATTCCTTCCTTAGAAGATTTGTATCTCTTAGTGATGAGACTGTATCCAATGATGGTGATCTTTCTTTGTACTTGAATACTACGTTGGTGTATCCGTATTTGTAGAAGACTAATATCAAATCAAACCTAAGGTGGTGAATATTCACTATATCCACATATATGATTTTGAACATTTTTATTATATTTACTTATTCACTAATTTTGTGCTTATTTCTAGTATCCTATTGTTCGATGCCATAATGTTATTTTTCCTTCACTTGATTAGTATGGCCTCTTCATTGCAATAAACTTAGGGGGGTTTATTTAACGGCACCTATTTGGCATTTTGTTGGCATGTCTCCTGTGATATCTCCGATAATATCTTGTGTGATATCTGAGATATGTGTCATATATTCTGTGATATCTTATATGATATCTCATATATGTGATATTTGTTTTGTGATATGTCCGGCGATATCTCTAGTGATATTTTTTTATGATATTTAAGATATGCCTCAGATATGAACACAGTTAAATAAGCTGCATTTCTAGCATATGTCATGATATCAACTAACACCTTAATATTCATTAATGATCTGGGCCATTCATCTATGCCATGATATTCTTAAGGCCCAGGGATTTTATGGTACCTTTGTTTTATATGCATTTGTGTGGCACCAAATGCTGCAAAATTGTATGTGTAATACCCTCAAAAGAGGGCAGTGGATGAATGGTCCAATTGTCCAAAAGTGGGGTTTTATAATTCAAAATTGGGTCAAGCAGATGAATGGGTTAGATCGTCCAAGGCATTTGGACTCAAAAGTGGGGCTCCATGGCATTCCTCTTGCTAGATGGTAGGAACAATTCATGGCTAAATGTACAAGAGGAGTGCTCGCAATTTGGTGATCCATTCCACTCATCTGTTGGACCCCACCTTAGATAGGTCGTGAGGAGAAAATCTCACATATCAAACAATTCTAGCCTTTGGATTCGTTATATTATCATAGACACCAAGAATGAGGATTTCCAACTTTAGTTTGATTTCTGCTAAATGGAGTGGTACATTTGGTGGGACCACCGCGTGATTAATGGCGTGTCATTTGTGTCACATTTGAGTTCCATTATGCGGTCCCCATCATCAATGGTCGTGCGCCAAATTTGGACCTTTCATTAAGCGGTCCCTATCATCAATGGCCATGCAGCAAATTTGGACCTTCAATTAAGAGGTCCCCATCATCAATGGTCGTGCGCCAAATTTGGACCTTCCATTAAGCGGTCCCCATCATCAATGGCAAATAACAAACAAGATCTTAGGATTAGATAATCACAACCATCCATTAAGCAGTCTACATCATCAATGCCCATGGAGGAATGCAAACCCTCCTAAGGAATGTTGAAAATGGCCTCTTCACTCTCTCTCTCTACAAGAGGAGCAAATATACACTTGAATCTACATTTGGCATATTTGAAATAACACTAAACATATCAACATGACAAAAGTTAAATAAAACCGATATCTTAGATATACCAGAGATAACGCGGTTAAATAAAGTGCATATCTCACATATGCCACAAATAACGCGATTAAATAAGGTGCACATCTCACATATGCCACAGATAACGCGGTTAAATAAGGTGCACATCTCACATATACCACATATAACGCATTTAAATAAGGTGCACATTTGAGATATGCCGTGATATCTCAAAAACACCATACAAACGCCGTTAAATAAACCCCCCTTATTGTTTTTGCTCAAGTAATTGGTTGTTTCACTAGTGTAGGCACCCATATAGTTAATAGTGTCACCAATTTTTCAATGGTAATTTTATTAAATCAAACTTTGATGGAGACACTCAATATACAACCATCCATTAGAGTTGAAAAGGTCTCCTACATGACAAATCAAACAAAATTTTTACCAAGACCTAAACAAAACAATTGAATGGCTAATAGAAAACATGCCAATTCAAACCACAAACAAAGTACAAACTCACCCAACTATAAGGCAGGACAAAAACTATGGTGTGAGTCTTTCTCTTATTGTTGAGGCAAAGCAATGCCCTCGTAGACCAATACATCTCGTTCACAATGCCACCCTTGACTCAGATTGGTCATGCTTTGAAATTCTCATCCATTAGATGATCCTAGATATTGGCTTCTTTTAGTTTTAAAATCAATTGTAAGTTTTTTTATTGTTCATTTTATAACTCAAGAAATCCACTAGTTAGATCATCATTGGATAAAAGAATTTTGAAGCACATAACATCTAAGTCAAGGACAATATTTTGAACAATTTGGATCTTTAGAAATCTGAGCTCGCTATGAGTTAAAGCCATCTTTAGCATTAGTGTGGAATGGCATCCTACTCATTACTTTTACTTCTTTGGTCAAGCGTGAATGAGAATTGTAATGGTTTTTTGCATCCTTTTTGTATGTTTCTTTCATTTACTCCTTCATACCTTTAGAGATCTAAAGTTTTAATATTCATCTAGTAGCTCATTGTGGACAACTTTCTAGCTCTAAGCTTTTCTCGCTTGAATCCTACTCTTTATGAGTTTTACAATTATTGCTATCTATTTTTTTTTATCACTTTCAATATTAAGATATTATCTTTCCAAAAGAAAAACGAAAAATCAGCATCCCAAGTGTGTTGTTCCCTTTTGTATCTAGCAAGAAGTTCTCAATAAGTAGTAAAGATTAACAAGTGTAGGTCACCTTCTTTTAATGATCCAAAGTATTTATTTGTATGATTTTATATGAATTGCATCTGATATATAAATTTTCTCTAACCTTTAATAATAACAAGTCATAATTTGTGGAGAAAGAGTTGATGAATGTACATCACTATTGTTTCTTTTTTTTGTCTTTTTTTTAGAGTCTACAAATTAGAGGATTTGCTAAGGAGGGTTTCAACAAAACAAATCAATTAGAAGATTCCATATAATCTTTGACCAAGTAAAAACAAATCTATTGATCTGAATGGGGCGTAATATATTTAATTATGGAATTATTCATTGTAAACAAAAATAAAAAGTTAGGCAATTTTTTCATTAATATAAGGTAAAAATAATGAAATAAGAGCATTTTGTTTTATTTTCTTCCATAAAAAAATTTTCCCTAGTAGCATGATCGAACCAAACCTTAGCAATTCTAGAGTCCCCTTGTGGAGCCTATTTTCTTTAGTCAAAAAGTAGCTACTACCCAAGCGGCAAAGGATGCTTTTCATGAATTGCTACATAAGTACATATTATAGTTTACCTATTTTAATCGAAATTAGTATCTAGAAAGTTATTGTTTGACAAATCAATTTTAAAGTGTAAGATGGTCTCAAAATTTTGTTTAAAAGTTAATCAACAATAGTCTCACATTTGTGCTATGATTTGTGGAGGAGAAGAGGTGCCTTCGTATAAGGATTGCCTCTCCTTAATTTCAATAATAAGAAAAATTGTAGGTGAGTACGCATGCACATGTGTGAGTGTGAGTTGTTCTAGTGCATAGTCCCGTTACTACAGAGATGGTCTAGTAACACAAGGCTCAACTCTCTTTAGTGGGGTCTAGTAGTGTCAAGAGAAAGATTTAGGGTGGTTTAGACTAACTTGAGGACCAAGATGAGTGCCTTGCCCATTAAATAAAGAAGCTTGACTTGAGGGCCAAGTTGAATGCCTTGCCTACCAAGCAAGGCAATTTGATGCCCAAGCAAGCCCACCTATATAAAGGGGGTGCTCCTAGCTAATTAGACTAAGTCTTTCTCTCTTCCCTCATTCTAAGTTTTGGAATAACTCTACTAGGGTATTTTGGATGTTCTTCTAGTTTGGCAATTAGAGAATGTTCTTAGGGATCCCTCTTCTTTTCCCACTTTAATGTTCTTCTTAGTTTAGGTACTAAGGAAAATTTTTAATATCACTATTTTCTCTTTCTCTTTGAGATTACTCATAGCTTTCTAATGATCTTAGGTTCTTTACTATCTAATACTAGGTGCCTGTGGTTTTTCCAAGCTTATGGCCTTGGACAAAAAGTAGAGTGATGCCAATGTTACATGTTATTATTCTAATTATTTACAGCATTTAAAATCAAGTGACTAAAGTATAGATTAATTTTGACTAAGCAAATTAGTCGAGGTATAGATTAGGTCTAGCTTGTTTGAATCTTCGAGGTAGAGTTGCTATATCCCCTGTATAATTTGGGAGGCTTCAACCATCTTTAAGAAGTGGCTATAAGTATGTCTCCAGGGTTCATCAAATTCAAGTAGTGCAAGATTTTCTGGAGATGGGCTTCAATTATTACATTTTTTTTTAAGTTGAAAAGACTTAAAAGTCCATACCATGCATCTAAACCAAATCATAGTTTTGAAAAGATTGTGCATGCTACTTTTGCTAGAAAGGAAAGCTTAGGTAAAGATAAAACTATCATTCATTGATAGAGAAAACCTTTATATTGCATGAATTGAGGACAAGAGAAGTTCTATTTATAAAGGTCTCCTTCCCTCCTCTCTTGCAGATGTGACTACTTTTGTAAGTTCACTCACATGTGTGTGAGAATAGGCTTGTGCTTGGACATGTATATGGGTCTGCATATGTAGTTTTCATTTTAAGTTTCTTTAGTAATCCCATGATTTGGGTATTAAGCCCATCATAGTTTTCTAAGTAGGCTTGGATCATTGTCCAGTGGTAAGCGTCAACATAGGTGTTTAAACCTAAGCCCATCACATGTGAATGACCAACTAAGTGGACATGTATATGTATGGTAGGCCCTGTGGAAGAAGTCCAGATGATTAGATCCTGACATTGTGAAGACACAACTTGACCCATTTAGGTCCATCTCCCCAGATAGTTAGACTCTAACATTGTAGAGATTCAACTGGACCCATTTAGATCCATCTCCCCATATAGCACACACTTGATGTTAGAGTGGAGAGGCAATTTGGGATTATTTTAAGAAAGTGGGAATAGTCTCACATTGCCTCTTACGAAAAGATACATGGGGACATGGCATCTCCACTAACTCTAAGAGCTTGAGAGTGTAGAAGAAATTTCTCTATCTAGGGTTTATAGTAGTGCTCTTTTTGGTTTTTCAAAAGTTTGAGACTTTTTGAGATCTCTCTTCTTATATCTCAATCTAAGTTCTTTGAGACCTTTGATTGATCATCAAGCTCCTTAGGTTCTTTGAGACTTAATACTTGCTATAAGTTTTTGAAAATTTTGAGGCCTAGAACTTGTGATATCATATTCTCTTATTCTTTGAGACTTGAGATCTATTGCACCAAGAAGAGATATTCTATTGCTATAGATTTTATTTCTTACTTTCAAAACAAATACATATATGAAGATTTATGTATGGACCTTGATATGATTGACAAAAATAGTAAAGGAAAAGATTAGGTTTGATTTAGTTGAATCTAAGAGATAAAGTTAATATAGTCCCTTGCACAATTTGGGAGGCTTCAAATAATTAAGAGCATTGTGCTTTCCTCTAAGCTAATATGCAAGGATTTTACTTCATGCAAGACTACATATTACAAATACAATATTTTCAAAATCAAATTTGGTTGTGACTTATCCATACCACCTTCTTCCGTCCAATGATTTAGATTATTGAAAATACTATTGTTTGCTCATATTTTTCAAAAGGGAAAAATATATTTTACTACCCTTAACTATATTTTTTCTATACTTTAGTCCCTAGACTTTTACTTTTGTAGATTAGTACCTCAACTATTAAAAAAACAAAAAATCATCATAAGTTCTTTAATCTGCCCGTCTATGGGCATCAATGGACATTGACAAATGTTTGAAGTGAGATGCATAATGTACACTATAATATTATAGAATAACTTTTAATAGATTTTGTCGAAGGATCAAAGTGAAAAACCAATAATTTAGGAACTAAATTGTTGTTCACAAATAGTTTGTACCTCACCTATGATTAGTGGAGTTTTTTGCTATCAAAATTTTAGAACCCCATATAATGTTCTTTTAATTGGAGTTAAAAATTATTTGTTAGATCTAGATACCTAAAGCCTTGATCTATGAATCCTTAAAGTGCGGGTAATTTGCTAGGGAAAATCAAATCAAATTGTACCAGAGAAAATGATAGGATTTTTTCATAAGTAAAATTCTAAATCTCTACATGATGATGCATTTTCACTTGAGTTTTAAAAGATGGGTTTTAGATATAAAATGCAAAGGTTTTGACCTACAAAGTCTTAAGATTTGGGTAATTTTTAGTGAGAAATGCATTTGAGGCTTTGTTAGAAAAAGGTAGCTGGATTTCATGACCGACAATATTGAAAACCTTGATTTTATGCATTTTTCTTTTAATTTTTAGAAAGAAAAAAAATTAAATCTATGAAGTCCTTATATTTGGTAAAGATTTTGTGAGAAATGGGTTTAGATTCTTGTCATGAAAATCATCTCTAGAATCCATGTTGGTAATGTTATTTGGAGATATATCAAACTATCTACGCACAATAGTTTAGTCATTAAACTATTTTTTTTTTTCTGTTTAACATTTGGATAAAATTATGTAAAAAAATTATTCTAAAATATTTTAGTGTATATCATGGGACCTACTTTAGACGTCAGTAGATGTCCACTAATGCCCGTAAATGGACGTTGGGCTGAAGGGCTTTAGGGACTAAAGTTTGACAGAGCCATAGTTAAAGATAATAAATTGCACTTGAGTATATAAGATTTGTACTTTTGCTAGGACATATCAAAACGAGAACTACTCTAACAATTATGGGGATAGAAACATATGAAATATGTGCTATATAAGGGATATGGCTACCCTAAAATACTTACGAAATGTGTACTACTAGCTAGTACATGCGTGGTCTCTCAAGAAAACTAAGAGCAGTAGTAGAATGGCTCTACAAGGTATTTATGGCTTTATAGAGAGGGAAAATGTTATCATACTTGAAGTCATATCTCTACCTTGGGGACAACTTGGAGAATTTGGACCAATTGACAAGTGTACTATGTCACAATCGTCATTCCCTCCAAAAGTGACACTTCTTGTCGACCTCACTAGGTTGAAATCCATGTGGCAACTAATTACCATCATCCAACTTTGCAAAAATGTGCATAGTCACATATGATTGACATGTCACCTTGGTAATCTTAAACTCATATGGTGAAATTAAAAAACACCAAAAACCTCTAAAAAGATCAAGCTCTATATTCCTCTAATTTTTTTTCTCTCTCTAGCTTTTATGCATAAATCCCTTATTACAACTTAATCTTGGTCATTCAATTGCATACAAGATAGATAAGGGCTACAGTCCCATTATAAGATGATTGCCAATAGTAGCAGGTCACTCCATGATTGTCGTAAATAGTTTCCTATGGGATCTAGCTCCACCATTCAATCACCCAATTACACTAGAATGAATGCAATGCACCACTAATTAGGCATTACTATGAATAATAGTAGCAATACATGTGGTCCCAAGAGGGGGTGAAAAATGCCCAATAAGAAAATTTAAGTCTTTCGACTCACATCTAACTAATTCATGAAAGCTCTTTGTATGAGGAAAGAAAAACTAATCTTGAGTACTAGAAAGAATTAAAATGGAAACATACAGAAGAATACAAAGATTTATAAAAGTTTAGCCAGCTTATCCTCGACACTTATTTCCTCTCTCTAGAGGATATACTCTCACTGAGTCCTCCATTAATTCTAGTAAGAATTTATATGATAAGTTGAATGCACCCTTGGACACTCAAGATTGAGCACCACCATACTCAATCTTCATACCAGCAATAATACCCATTCCTCAATCAACCAAGGAATAACACCCATTTCTTACAATTACAAGGAACAAAACATGTTCCTCAAGGGAGGGAACTCTCTCGTTCAAATACAAGGAATCATCATCATCAAGACCTTATCCTCAATTAGGGGTCAGTCACATGAATCTTGTTCCTCCATTCCCCTCTATTAAGTGTCATGGTTTCATTTAGTCTCAAAATTTTTAAATCTTTTCTCACTATTTCTTTCCACATTCTTTTAGGCCTTTCCCTTGCCCTTTCAAAAAATTTGACTTGGATTGCCTCACTCCTAGCTGGTGCCATTCTTTGTCTCTGTTGGACATGTCCAAACCATCTAAGTTTAATCTCCCTTATCTTATTAGCTATTGGAGCTACTCCTAAGTTTCCTCTAATGTTTTCTGTAACAGCCCGGGGGGCCCACACACAACAATATTGTTTGCTATGGAGACTGGGGCCCATATCACCCAACCCCCTTACGGCTTTGTTCTTCCCTTGTGGGAAAAGGCCTTGTTGTATGGGAAGTCCTCCTAACTCTTATCAAGAGCCCAGTCACTTTTCCCTTAGTAATGTGGGACTAACTCTCAGGACTTGTTAGTGCCACTTAACACCATCCTTCTTGAAAACCTGAGACATTGTAAACAAATTTACAATGTCATAGCAAGCTATGCTTGGTAGTTGTTTGAGCACTTCCTCCTTCGCTTGCTAATGTGCATGATGTATTCCATGTTTCTATGCTGAGAAAATATGTCGAAGATCCTACTCATATCCTTGATCAGTTACCAGCCGATCTATGACTAGATTTGGCATTTCAAGAGCAGTCATTACAGATCATTGATAAGAAGGAGAAGGTATTGCAAACCAAGATGATCCCCCTCGTCAAGGTTCTATGGCAGCATCATTCTTATGAGGAAGCCACGTGGAAGGTCGAGGAGGATATGAGGCAGTGTTTTCCGGAGTTGTTTTGACTTTCTACATCTATGTAAGCAATTTCAGGGACGAAATTTTTGCAAGGAGGAAGGAATGTAATACATGTAATTACACTAATATGATAGATAAATTTATACTTTTACCAAAAATGGCAGAATATTTATATTGTTTTATTTTATTAATTTTTAGAGTAGGTGTTAGAGGTGAAAATGAAGAATAGAACGAGCGAGTTGAGAAATTTAGTTAGATTGAAGTGTTGGAAGTGATTGTTAGGTTAATACAAGCCATTAGAAATGAAGATTTTAAGAAATAGTAAAGAAATAGTAATAAAATATAAATAATAATAAAATATAAATTAATGTTAAATTAAAGAAATAGTTAAACCATTGATAAGGAGAGATACTAAGCTAAACTTAATTAAAATCCTAGAATGAAATTTCAACTAATTAGCTTGGAATTTCAGAAATGGATAAATTGTTGTTTAGGGTACAATTGAGAATTTTCACTTTAATAGGATATAATTGCAAAGAAAAAGTTAAATTCAGCGAGGAAGTGAATAGTAAATTTAGTGGATCCAGATTTGGATCAATGGATCTGGACCATTCACGTGGGAGCAGCTACCAAGGGCAGCTGGCCCCCATGTGTCATACTAACCACATGCATAATATCTTCACAAAAATATGTATAAAATAAAAAAATCAAATCAACTTAGGCTGAAACTATTTTTAGCCATTGATGAACCAGAAAAGTTAAAAGGGAAAATAGTAGAAGAAGAAGGAGAAGGAGAGATTGGGAGAGAAAAGGAAGGAGCCGAGAGAGTCAAAGTCTATGTAAGTCAGTAGTGAGTGGAGGAATCAAAGAAGAGGAAGAAAACTCCATTGGAGAAGCATGGGCGAGCTGAGAAGTTGAGGGTTTTTTTGCTTAAGTTGAAGCTCTACATAGAGGTAAAATGATCTACAATCCAGGGAAGATAATAAAAAATCTAATCGTCCAAACTTCACTATCAGGTAGGGGATTTGATGTAGGATGAGATTCTAATATAGGCTTGGAGTAGCTAAGCACAAAATTGGATGATTTCACTCTCAACTCTTCATGCTACTAGTTTTCTACATGTTGAACCAATAAGCATGTAAAACATGGAATGTTTACCTTGAATTGAACATAGGTTATTCCTCCTAACTTTTGACATCGCTTACATGATTTACAGAACACTTGTGTCTTTAAATAGTAAAGACTAATAGAAACCACACTGCAAAATCTTTGTAGGTATCTTTTGTGCAAAAAAAATGTCCACCACATGCTTTTAAGTGACAAAAGGAGAATACTATTCTTCTCTAAGACACATAGACATCTCCTAATTATTTGATCTAAGCAGTACTTAAATAGGTATAGATAATCCTAGAAGTAGCGCTTAACATTGGGAAAGAATTTTTTCTTTCTTGTTTGTGCCAATGTTAAGAAAATTTCCTTGTGACTAAATAATTTACAATATCAGCAAACCAGGGAGGATGGGAAATATGAAAAGGTTGCTCATCAGAGTGTCTTTAATTGGTTACTTATCCAAAGGTTCTATTAGGAATAGTTGAGATAAGTAGTCAACTACAACATCCTCTACTCCTTTCTTATCTTTTATTTCAATGTCAAACTCCTAAAGCAAAAGAATCCATCTAATTAGTCTAGGCTTAGCAACTTTCTTGGAAAGAAGATACTTAAATGCTAAATGATCAGTTGATATGACTATTTTAGATCCAACCAAGTATGATCTAAATTTATCAAAGGCAAAGACAACTCCTAAGAGTTCTTTCTCCATAGTGGAATAATTCATTGAGTGCTATTTAAGGTCCTACTTGCATAATAGATATATATATAGCTTTTTATCTTTTCTCTACTATAGTACAACTCCTATTGCATAATCACTAGCATCACACATGATTGCAAAGGGTATACTCCAATCAGGTGGCTATATGATAAGTGCAGCAGTCAACTTGTCTTTTAACTTTGCAAAAGCTTCTTGACAATCATTAGTCCACTCAAAAGTGGCATCCTTTGTAAAGAGATGATACAATGGTCTAGATATTGCACTAAAATATTTAATAAACCTTCTATAGAATCCTGCATGACTTAAGAATGAGTGAATATCCCTAATGGATTTGGGATGGGTAGATTGGTAATTAGATCAACTTTGGCCCTATCTACCTTTATACATTTGGATGACATTGTGTGGCTAAGGACAAACCCCTTAGGAACCATAAAATGACACTTTTTTCAATTAAGCACTAAGTTCTTTTCTTTACAATGACTTAAGACTTTTCTTAGATTTTCAAGACATGTGCTAAAGGAACCACCAAAAATAGAAAAGTCGTCCATGAAAACCTCTAAGATTCTCTCTACCATATCACTAAAGATATTCAACATGCAGCATTGAAATATGGTAGAAGCATTACATAATCCAAATGGCATTCTTTTCTAAAAAAAAGTACCAAAAGGACATGTAAAGGTGGTGTTTTCTTGATCTTCGAGTGCAATTTCTATCTAATTATATCCAGAATAACCATATAGAAAAAAGTAGTAATGATGTCATGAACCTTTCTAATATTTGATCAATAAAGGGCAAAGAAAATGGTCCTTCCCAACGTTCAACTTTCTATAATCAATGCACATATTCTAACCAGTGATAACTATAGTGAGAATTAATTCATTATTGGCATTTGTGATCACTGTCACTCCAGACTTCTTTGGAACTACTTGAGTTGGATTTACCTATTTGCTATCACTTATGGAATAGATGATTCTCACATCAAGCAACTTAAGTACTCTGCTCTAACCACATCTTTCATATTAGGATTTAGCTTTCTCTACAATTGATGACATGGTTTAACTTCATCCTCTAGATATATCCTGTGGTCACATATTAAAGGGTTAATGCTCTTTATATCAACAATGATCTATGCTATAGTACCTTTGTGCTCCTTTAAAGTTTCTATTAATTGTTCTGCCTAAGATATTACTAATTGGGAGGAAATTATCATAGGAAAAGTCTATTTTTCTCCTAAATAAGCATATTTTAAATCTGATGATAGATATTTCAATTCAAGCTTAAGAGGTTCTATTGATGATAGAAAGGAAGTGGACTCCCTCAGTGGAAATTCCTCAAAGTGAGTTTTCCACGATAGAAGCAGAATCAAAGAGGGCATTAACTTCCTCTGCTAATACATCCTCATTAAATTCATTAAAGTGGGTCAAACATGCCTCAAGTGGGTCCAATAAGGAAGATGAAAGAAATTGATCTTGCATAACTAAATTTATAATATTTACACTATGCAAGTCATTAGTGATTTCACTAGATTGCTTACAAATGTTGAAAATGTTTAGCTCTAATGTCATATTACCAAAGGACAATTTCATAATACCATTTCTATAGTTAATAAAGGCATTGGACGTAGTCAGGAATGGCCATCTCAGGATGACTGGTATTTTATTTTTCTCCTTCACCACCGATTATGTATCCAAAACTAGAAAATCCAGAGGAAACCAGAACTAAACTACTTGGACAAGCACATCTTCTATTACCCCTTTTAGTATCTTCATAGAAAGGTCAACTAGCTGGAGTGTAGTTGAAGTAGGTTTAAGCTCACTCAGACCCAACTATTTGTAAACCAATTATGATAGTAGGTTCACACTAAATCCTAAATCAAGCAAAGCTTGATTAATCTTGTAGTTGCCAATAATGCAAGTAAGAGTGGGGCAACTTGTATCCTTATTTTTTGGTGGTGTATGATGTAAAAGAATAGAAGTAAGTTGCTTAGTAAAAAATGCCTTCTTTTGAACATTTATCTTCTTTTTATGGTGCAAAGATCTTTTGAGAATTTGACATATGATGGGATTTGTTTTATTGCTTCCAAGATTGGTATGTTGATCTTAACTTGCTTGAAAATGTCTAAAATCTTATCTTTAGAAGTAGACTTTGGAGCTTGATACAACCTCTCAGGGAATGGTGTAGGAATAAGACATGGTTCAATAGATGAAGTGGGTCCTTTTGTTTAAAGTTTTCTTTAACTTAGCGAATTTTTCTACCTATTTAGTCTTTTGTGGCTCATCTTTCTCAATTCTTTTACCACTTCTAAGAATCTTTATAGCCTTGGTCTATTCCATGATTGAGCTTGATGATGTATTAGATGTATTATTGCTAATTGCATGCACACCCTTAAATTTGCTTGTGGTTGAGCTGGAAACTTTTATTTTTCCATATTTTGCATCATTTGACTCATAATATATTTTATTTCATTCATAGATTGGTTGGTTTGTTTTAGTTGGACTTATAATTGAGAAGTTTTCCTCTCCAGGTTTTGAACTAGTTGTTGGATATTATCATTTATGGGCCTTTTGGGTGGGGGCAAGTATGGTCTAGGAGGAAGAGGTTGATGAGTTTGGTATGGGGCTAGGAGAAGAAATCCTTGGCTTTGTTGGTGAGGCTAGTATAGGCCAAGTTATGAGACATTGGAATTTGGTCCATTTCTCTAACTAAAATTTGGATGGTTTCTCCAGTTGGGATTATGTGTCTCTAAGTATGGGCGAGAAAGGTCTTTTATAAGTATTAAGTGCATTAGTCTGATCATAAAGTACCTCTTGAAATACTAGAATGGTAGAACATTCCAGAGTAAGATGTAAAGTACTCTCACAGATGCTACATGCTAATTCATTCTTTTTAAAGTTATTCTTTTCCATTTGTATTGCCTCTACTTTTCTAGCTAGGAATGCTACTCTGACATTAAGTTCATCTTTGTCAAACATGGGATACATGCATCCCTAAGAAAATGTGGTAGTGGGCTTGGGTCTATCTATGTAATAACCCCAATTTTTGTAAATTGATTGAGAAAAATCAATTTAGTTTGAATTTTCAAAAATTTTAAGCTAGAATATTAGGTTATTAGAAATTATCCTTTTATAGAGATTAAAACATGATTTAAAACTTATAAATTATAAATGTACTCGAAAAACTAATCAAAATGACACTAAGTATGTTCAATTCCGAGTTAAAATGAAAAATCTCTAATTTTCTTTATTTTTATGAAAAAGGGGTAAAATGGTATTTTACCCATAACCGAGATCTAAGACATCAATATTTAGAATGTACTCAAAAATACGATTCCAACTCCACTAATTATGCTCAATTCTGAGTTTGGGAGAATAAAATGGATTTTTCTCCATAAAAGCGTAAAATGGCCCTTTCACACCTCCATGGGGCCCACAAGGGGCTCACAAATGAATCCAACTACTAGAAAACATGTAATGAGTGGTCAAACCACTACCAGATTATAGTGGAGAAGGAGGTAGGAGTGGAGGATCCAATGTTAATTTAATATTCAAAAGAATTAAAACATAATTATAAAAATAATTATAAAAAATTCAAAAGCATCTATAAATACACCCCCAAAGATCCTCTAAAAATATTCATTAAAACTCCCATGAAATTATCTTTCTTACCCTAAAAAACTAGATCTAGATTCATTACCAAATTTCCAACACTCCCAAAAATCTCTCTTCTTTCACTTTATCTCTCCTCTTTCTAGTTTGGAACAAGAGACCTAAATTCAATTAGGCACTCTTTTCCAAATCATATCTTACAAATCCTACTATTCATATTGTCCTAGACTACCTTATCTACAAAACCCCAAAAGAAATTTCAAGATCCAATGGTGTAATCAACGAAAATTCACAAAACAAGAAGTTATAGGACAATCTTATCATCAACTAGATATTTCTTTAAAATTGGGCTGTAAAACCTATGTTTTTCTCCAATCAAGTAGGTGAAAACTCTTCCCATACTTATTTCATGTTAGTTTATATAATTTTTATTTTTTTGAAATTAAGTTTAGGTTAAAAATTATATAAATCAAGGATAAGAACCCTTCATTTATGTATGATGGAGGGCTTAGATGGAAAATCTAAGCTATCCAATCAATCCAAAAGGGTCCAAAACCCCTATGGTAGAATTTTCAAGAAATTTCATCAAGTTTTGAGCCCTTGATTGAAGAGGAATTGATTGGACGATCCAAAATGGACTGTCTGATCTTCTTTATAAGATTCAGCTCTCGGGACAATGCAGCGAGATGCCGCACAGAAACACGCCCTACAGGAGCGTCTTCGTGTGTGTGCTCCACGTGCGATGATGTCTTCACGAAATGTCCACGCGACAACAAAGAGTCCCGAGAAGTGCGTTACCTTGTGCATCCCGGTGACAGGAGTGCGGCAACCGTTCTACCTGACTAGACCCGCTCCACTTGATTGATCAAAACCATTCACTCCACTGGGCCTAGATCAAATCTAGACCCTCAAAACAACTATGAACTTCTTTTCTTAATTGTTTATTTTCTTTTGGTAGCATAAAATTGATAAATAAAATAAATTCAAAAAAAATTTAGGAAATAAGCTTCCAATTTTCATGATCTTCAATATCTGAGATGATTAGATCTTACAGATCTGATTTAATGATGAAATTATGTTGAAATAAAGTAATATATATATATAATTTATTTTGAAAAATCTAAGATAAATTGAGAGATCTACCCTTTATGGTAGAAAAATCCTAAAAATACAAAGAGACCCACTTGATCAATAAGGTCAATCATGATCAGACCCTTTGCATGGGTTGTATGAATGGGATTATGATGAAATTTAGCTAGATCATGAATTAAATGTAACAAAAACAAGTGGATATGATCTTTGGATCTTAATAGAGTAAAAGCGCTAAATGTAATTAAAATCCTTGAGCTAAAGGAAAAGATCTAAGATCTAATAGTTGGATCATAAGTAAAAATTTCTAATAATCTTAATCTGATTAGTTTAATTGTCTTTTATTTGATAATAGAATTTTAAATGTGATTTATGTTATAAATTAGGAAGCATGATAGTGTAATTCTTAAATTTTAGCATGATATGCTCTAAATGTTATTAGGTTAGTAGATTTAATTATCTTAGGGCCATGTTAGTTTAAATTTGAGATTTTAGCATGATTCCATTAGATTAGTAGTAAAATTTCATGTATTTCATAACTTAGGATCATGCTAGTTTAAGTATAGTTTTATTCCATTAGGTTAAGTTACATTCATAGAAAGAATGTTAGTATAAATGGTTGTTAAACTTATATTGGATTTATGCTTTAAAGTTTATGATTTAATTGTTGTCAAATTTTATTAGTAGATTCAATTGTTAAGTAGTTGTTAAGATATAATGAGCATAAATCACCAAAAATGTAAACTAATGGAATATAAAGATTCATGAACAATTAAGATTAGTGAATGACCTTGACTTAATATTAGTAAGGGCTATAGTTAGTAGGACAATATAAGGATTATCAAATCCTTTGCCCAAACTAGGAGAATAATAAACCCCATGAATGACATTTTAAATGTTCATGGATTTAATTAAAATCAATTAGAAAGAGTACTTAGGATTAAAATGCTCATAGGAACCTTATGAAAGGTTGAGCTAAGGTCACTCTAGTGAATGCTAAACATGGTGGTTAAGGGGGTTTTCTAATAGAGTCTCGCTCTTCCCCTACCTTTCGTTGAGATTTGTAAGGTCTAAACGCCTCCTTACATGAGGATTGAAGTAACCAATTTGTGTTCATCCATTCAAGTAGTAAGCCTTAGTCAATTGAAAATAAGAGGAGCTATCTAGACTTAGGATGGAATAAGCTATCTTCAGCTAGTAAAATATTAACTAGTTGAATAATAATAATAATAAAAGCTTAAAAGGTTAGTAAATTATCTAATCCTAATAAAAATTATAAGTAAAATAAGGATGATCAAACAAGATCCATAGGATCTTAAATGATTAAGAACAATAAGAATCCTAATGTTGTATTTTATTATGTATCCGTGTATGTATGTTGTAGACAAATCTAGATAGAGAATTCAAACCCTTGATCAAATATGATTCAAGGAAGAGAACCATGATCATCCTCCTTAGAGATGATCAAACAACTAAACTTAGATCAAAGAAGAACTAGATGATAGAAGATCTAAGCTCTTGATCTCTATCAACAAGTATAAATTGTTGATCAAAGGATCTATGAAAGATCAAGATTAAAGAAAGGAATACACAAAGACTTAGAATAGAAAATACTTAGATCTGAAAGATTAGAAGATCATTCTAATCATCAGATCTATTGATCAATAGGATAAACACTATCTAAGAAAGATAGATCATGATAGGACACAAAATCTAACCCTTAATATCAAATGACAAGATTAGACAAAGAATATAGATAGGATAAAAAATTTAGGATTATTCAGATTGTATAAATATTGACAGTATGTATGGATTTACAGATTACATACATCAATCAAGATAATAGAAGATCTGAAGAGATGGATCACTACTTGAAGGTATTCCAACCCTAGATAGGGAATTAGAAGGTATTCCAGCCCTAGATAAACAGACAAATTGTCCGATAAGTATAAAAATCAATACATGGGAATCATTCATATAGAATGGTGATCCCTAAACTTATACGAACATGGGTATCATTTATTGTAAATGATGATTCCTAAGTTTGAAGTGAAATCCTATCCTCAGTATAAAAATACCAAAATACGAGGATGATGATATAAATAGATAAGACATCTAATAAGTAAAAGAATACTTTATATACAAGCAAGGAGGCTTGTGGTTTTTGTTTTAAATAGGCATATGCCTGGGGATGCTATGCTATGAGGGTTACGAGGGTTTGGCCACCCACTCTCTGGAATGTGATATATATGATGATACCGTGCCCAAAGAGAGGGAAAATGTCGGGTGGGGCAATTATGGGAAGGCCAAGATTGTGATGGTCTGTCTCCCCGTATAGACATGACATAGATGATTTTCCACATTTGGTGTCCGTGAAGTATGAAAGCGGTTATCTGAGTGCGCTAGTACGGATCAGACTACAGCATAGTAGTCCTTTGAGTATTTTGCATTATGATGCATGACATAATGAGATGCCGATACTGCCCAAATAAGGGAGTATTTTCCCAGCAAAGTCTGGATGTTTTATCAACTCAGTATGATTGAGTGTGATGATACTGTCCAAATGAGAGAATATTTTCCAACCGAGTCTAGATGATTGATCAACTCAATGTGTCTGAGTGTGACTATTGATGTTTGAGATATTAACCATTTTTCATGGTTTTGACTGTATATATATCCATATGACATATACAGTATGTATGCATAAGGATATACATATATGACAAAGTAAAGAGATTGATCCATGAGTATGTTTATGAACAATGAGATTATGAAGTATTAGAATTATACTATCAAATTATTATGCTTCTTGAATCGCCTACCAAGCATAGCTTGCGGAGACATTGTAAATGTTTGAATGTTTACAATATCTCAGATACAAAGAAGGAGAAGTAGGAGCTTAAGACTTGAGAAGACTTGGAAGAATTATCAATAAGGGTATATCCTTTAAAGACATGTATTTTTATTTGAGAGCATTGTATTGTATTGAGATTTTTTAATGTATGGTGAGGTTTGAAATTTGGATTATGTAATTTGGACAAGTATTGTACTAATACCCAAGCTATACTGTGAACCACTAGATAGATTCTGGAATTTAATAAAAGTATATTCCTTCAATGAAATTTTATTTTGTACAAAATTATATTTATGTTATGTATGAAGTGATGACTTAGGTTTTACAAAATAAGTTCTAAAGAAAAGAATTTTTGCTACTTTATTTTGAGAAAAGTTTTTACTACTAAGGGCGCCTAGCCTTTGAAAAATGTATTACAAAATGTGTAACAAAAACCTAGGTCATCACAATCTGGATGTTCTACTCTTTTTTAATTAGCCCAAGTCTGTGCACTTTCAGTTAGCCATTCCAAATACTCTTCAACCTCATCTAGTTGTTTATTTAAGAAGTTACCATTGCACATCATCTCTATGAACTGGCATATGTCAGAATTAAGTCCATCATTGAAGAAGCTAATGATGCGCCATAGTTCATAACCATGATATAGGCTTATGAGTAGAAGAGTCTTGAACTTTTCCCAGCATCGATAGAATGATTCTTTATTTGTCTAGGTAAAGTTCATTATCTTACAGTAGAGGGTATTTGTTTTATGTATAGGGAAAAACATTTTCAAGAATTTTCTTGTCATTTCATTCCAGGTCCTTATAAAACTTGTTGATAATGCATTAAACCATATTTTAGCCTTTTCCTTTAAAAAGAAAGGAAATAGCTTAAGTCTCATTGTATCTAGACCAATGTTTTGTGTTCATTGGGTATTGCATACATCATCAAACTCTTTAAGGTGCAAGTAAGGACTTTCATTGTTTAACCCATAGAATTTGGGAAGTAATTGAATTACTCTCATTTTTAATTCTAATGCACTATTATTCATAGGAAGAATGACATAAGATGGGGTACTGGTATGTGTAGGCTAAAGGTAATCTTTTAGATTTTTGCTACAAAAGTTTTGATATACATCATTATCCCCACATTCACTTTGCTAGTCCCACTCCCTATGGTTATTTCTTCTCTAATCTCTATTTGGTATATGATTATTCCTCCTTGATGGAGGTTGATATTCATCATCTATTAGGCATGGTGAGTTCTCATTCATGATAAGTTGGGGGCCTTGATCACCTCTAATATACCACGGGGTGAGTTACCCCTTGATCGTTGATCAGTCACTGATGGTGACTAATCTAATTGTATGTTGTTTTGGTCGTACTTGACTAACCTTTTGATTTTGTCATGTATCCAGCAATGCATGCAATGAAAGCTCCTTTTTTTTTCTTTCTTTTTTTCTTTTTCTAGAATGGGAAAAACTACCCTAACTAATGCAACCTAAGTACTAATAATGGACAATGATAGAGCGCAAAATTTAAACAACCCTAAGTTTAGCAAGCAAACAATTTGATTTTCTTAAATTTGTGTGAGGTAAAAGCTTTTAGATTGGCTTAATCTAAAGCTCTTCCTCTCTTTCAAACCTTCCCCACCACTTACCAGTTATATCCTAACCTAACCAACTGGTTCACACCCTTCTTAGCTAGCCGTAAGTAGTTTGAGTCATAGAATGTGCTGACAGAGCTAGTCATTTAAATATAGCGTAGTCAGTTAAATAGGAGCCACTGGAGTGACACTGGGTCGCCTCCTTCCAAAAGGGTCCTATGAGCATGCAATAGCCTTTATAAGTCTCTTCTAATTAATTTTATGTTAATATGGAGGGTTGATTACTCACTAGTGGTGATTATTGTAAGTGGGTTAAGAAGTAGTGATGAAATTCGCCCTTGATCTTGTGAGGTCGGGTGCCTTACTAATTAATTTTCACACTCCACAACAGTTTGATCAACATATAAATCACCTTAAAGTGGTAACTATGCCCTAAAATGCAATTAAAAATAATAAACTAATGCAAACTCTAAAATGCAACAATTATAAAGTATGCTATCTATTTGCAATTACACTACCAATCAATGCAAAGTTATTCTAAATATGCAAACCCTAATATAGGAATTTTAAGGAGTTAAGACTACTCACAGTGGGGTCCTCGATAAGATCTTCTTGTACAAGCGTGAGACCATTTACATTCCACCCCCACTTCGAGGTTATGATGGTCCATCCTTGACCTATATTATTACAACCCTTTTTAAATGAATTGTGATTAATGAAAAATATAATATGTCCTCACTAAAATTCACTCAAAATAAAAAAATTTCTATCCTAATTGAAATCCTCCTTGAATTCCCTTTTTTTTTTTCAATTTCCTATAAAATAAAAATAACAATAAGTTCTAAATTCAAGAAATAAACTAATTATACATTAAAAAAATTTAAATGCACCTAAAAATGTCTAAAATACTAAAACAATACAATTCCTAAAATTTTGAATTTTTTATTAAATTTTATGAAAACTCCATCGTGGGTCCCTTGCAATGATGGCAAAAACTTGTTTTTTTTTTTTGCATGTGCATGGGCTATTGTAGTACAGTGTATGCAAGTACGGGTCGATTCCACTGTGTAATATCCTTAATTTTTAACCCTAAATTAGTAACAAAATAAATTAATTAAATTAAAATTTTTATGAATAGAATTTAGTTTTGAAACCACTAAAATTAGAAAGTACACGTCAATAGAAATTGAACGGTATAAAGAATGCCGGATGAAGGAGATATGAACATTTTAAGATCAGAGGGCAATTTGGTAGTTTGTTAGGGACACAAATAAAGGGGGTCGTTTTGATAATGGCACCCCCTTTCCATCCCTAACCCATAGCAGGCAAAGATAGGCAGTGATTTGCCTTGCCCTGCAAAGTAACCAGATCTACCACTACATAAGCTTGTTTCCTTTTCATTCCCACGCCAAACAACCATAGAAAAACCCTAGCTTTTTCCTTTGCACACTACTAAAACAAATGAAACTTTGCATGCACTAGAGAACCCTGGTTGCCCATATCCGGCTCTAATCAGGTAAGCCACACACTCTCACGTGTTTTTCACTTTGTTTTCCAACTTTCCCCTCACAGATCTGGGATGGATCTGAGCTGAACGACCGTTGGATGGCCTTGGAAATCCAAATCATGGAGCATGGGTAGACCTACGTTAAAGACATCTCCAATGAGAGATTTGAGCTGCTCAACGTGATCTTTGGACCAAAAGACTCTAGGAATGGCGAAAACAAATAAAAATTTGGAGCATCTGGATCTGGGGCTTCAATCAAGCTAAAAGAAACCAAACATCTCAACTTCATCGTCCTCGATGGACAGTGTGCCTAGGGCGTCGACCGAGATGCACAGGGGAGGATGGCACATGCGTGCGCGAGAGCGCTTATGCGTGCTGTCTTAGTCGACCAGAACGCACTGTGCATTCTGGGGTCTGTACATACCGAGGACGCAGGTTTACACTAATATAAACTGGTGTAAACCCCCTCTGTTGGTGCAAACCGGTGTAAAATCAGGTTTTGATCTGATTTTTTTTATCTAAAATGGTTTTTCTAAGATTCTAGAGGCTACAGAAGCCCGATCTTTGATCCGAAAGGTTTATTGAAATCATCTCAATAATGCAGACATGATTTTAACATTAGAATCTTGATCCAATCACATCTTGTCAGGTCAAATTCATAAAATAGTACCAAATCACTTACATCAGGTTGATTAAAGGGTGATCGAGCCCTATAACTTGAACAACTAGATAATATAAGGTAAAAATTGAGGGTCCTAAGGATCAAATTAGTTGTATTTACTATAGTAATTGATCTAGACCATTGATCTAACCCAAATATTGAAAATTTGTTGATCTTAGGATGATCTAATCGTCAGATCAAGGTGTAAACTTTAAATGCACGCAAAAATGAGCAGATAAACATGAGATAGAATTGATTAATAATAAATAATGTTGGGATTAAGGATCTAATCATAAATAGAGATCTTAGAGAACGATCCAACGATTGGACTGCCATATATTCTACTGAGATAAAATAAATAACACAAAATTGTACCATGATGCCGACAGGTATATCAAAGTGTGCGAGCTATGAGGATTACATGCTTGATTTGGGTTACCTCTCATTGACGTAGGTGACGACATTTAATGTTATGTTTTGATTTCTAAAACCTTGCATTATCATAACATCATGATTGATTGTGATTGATTGGCACTTGGTTATTTAGTCTATGATTTTGTGAGATTCAAAGTTCTATGCTATGATCGATATGAGATTTTATTAGTGTATTGAATGGGTTTTCATGATCGATTATTTCATAGTATTGATACCACGTATCTTCTGTATGATTAAGAAGTATCTTTCTTTATTGCATCACTGTGATTGGTGGGTTTTCATAAAATTGGTGAGAGAGACCTAGTGGCTAGTCCTTTGAGAGGCTAACCCTAGATAATCTAACTTCGTTTTTATGATTTAAGTTCTGGTTGGATCTTTCCTCATGAAGAAATGGAAAGGTGTGTATTGTTCCTCACATTGCCAGGATCACTAGGGTACTCCTAGATCTCTGAGATCCTTCCTAGATTCGTCATAATCAAGGTTCAAAGTTCAAGGTAAAATAGTGGTCACTGGGTCAACTTAGTGTCTCCCAAATGAGTTGGGGTAAGTTGATTCACCGGGTCAATTCATTTCCAACCCGTTTGAACAGAGAGAGAGAGAGAGAGAGAGAGAGAGAGAGAGAGAGAGAGAGAGAGAGAGAGAGAGAGAGAGCCATGGAAAGGGAAAACGAGCTAGAAAAGGACAAGGGTTAGTCTGTGTGGCTGGTTTGTGCGCACACCAACGTAGCTGGCTGGTTGTGCTAATAGGAACCTGACCAGAGAGGGAAAAGAGGGGAAGGAGATGGGGGATCCGATTGGGAGAGGGAAACAACAAGGAAAACCCAATGCATGCCAGCCTGGGCTCCGTGCGACATAGTAAGAAACCCTACATGGATTTCCATTAACTCCAACAAAAGGAAAAAGTAGAGATCTAGGTACGTCGACAGAGGGTTTTCCAATCACTAGGGAAAACCCAACAAGGGTTTCTGTCCACGTCGGTGATTGAAGGAAAATGGGGAATCGTGCACCGGAGGGGGGAAGGAGTCTGTGTGACCAGCCACCTGAGTAAAACCCAACCTAGATTTTCGATCAACGTCGGAGAGAGCAAATGGCCGGTTGCTTGAAAAACCAAACAAGGGAGGGGTTGCACGAGCCATGGAGAGGGAGATTTGCCATGGGAGGGGGCTACTCGCAGCGGTAATGGCTGTCAAGCCCATTGGCTTGAGCTCGACAGAAATAGAGGAGAGGGAAGGGGAGATCGGAGGAGGGAAGAGTTTTGGGTCGCCGGATATCTTAGCAACCCCCCTCTTTTCCTCGTTTCAGCCGTGCGACACAAGGAGGTGGAGCGGCAATGTGTGGCTGCTGGTAGTCCATGTGTTGCACTCATTCCACACGTGGCATTGCCCTACATTCCACAAAACAAGAAGATAGGGGGGTGCCATTATCAATTTTGACCCCCTAAATTTGTAAAACTTTTATATTTTTCCACCCCAATTTTTGTTTTGTGCGAAATTAGTGTTGTTGAAATCGTGTCAATGCATACGTTCCAAATTCGATAATCTCAAGTCCAAATTTCAAGCCCATAAAAGAGGTCATTTTCATAAACTTAATTTTCATGGAATTAGTTCAAATTTTCTCATCCCTCTTAAAATTATAATTTAAAATCATAAAAAATGACCTAAATTTTAAAGTTGTTATATGATCATTTCTTTTAAACCATCCATAGGATAATAATCAGACTAGTATGAAAAAAAATCCATGGGTAGATTGTTTGATCAGTCGAGAGTTCTTTCGAGCATGTATCAGAGACCTGGGTAATCTGATCACAATTATGTATGTATTTATTTATTTATTTTGGAGAATTAGACAAGCCTGTTGCACATAAATTGCACCACCTGGATGATTGTAGCCAGCGATCTAATCCTTGGATTGATATGGCAGTTTGATGATCGCCCCCCTTATCGATCAGAACATGGGTTTTTCTTGATGCCGGACATAGTATTGCAGGCAACCTTACCCATTCGACCATTGGCTTGTTATGCTGCTAAATATAGGCGGATGCCATTTTTTTCTTTTTCTGAAATTATGTAATATGAACCATATTTTCCCAAAGAAAAATGATATGGTCCTTCGGGAAAAGAGAGATCAAGTGGTATCGAAGATGCTAAATGGTAGTTAGCACACCAAAGAAGAAAGAACAACTTCTAGATTGACAAAGGTAGCTGGCCCTCATTCACGGGGGAATAAATGCCCCGTGAAACTTCTAAATTCCCAAAGATTTTAGAACTGTTCTTAATTGGTATATGTTGCTTATGTTTGTATGGGACAAAGATGGGGCTATGCACAACGGTAAAGTTGACATCATGGAACCTTGAGGTCACATGTTCAAGGAGTTAAACCAATCTCTTGCAAAAGAGCAAGATAAGGCTGCGTATTATAAATTCTTGTGATCCACCCTTTACCAGACCCTTAGAGCTTTGGGGCAGTTTTTTTTTATGTTCGTGGGAGGCCAAAATGGTTGTTGATCCCAACTATTTATATTCTGACTTTGCAGCTACATCCTAGGTGGCTAGGTAAGCTGCTCTGAGCCTCACCAATGTTATCTACAACATGATCTTAACCCTTCACTTTCTCAAGATTTAGCTATCATTGGTGCATGGCCTAGCTAAGATTGACAGAGAAGATGATTGGGGCATGGCCTGCGCAAGTAATCATCTGCACGTCCAACAAAAAACTGTTTGGATTACTGAAGTAGTTAATTGATCTCACTGGTGTTGTCAATCTTTTTCCTCAAAAACTCATCTTAGACAAGATGATATACTTATACTTTTAGTTATCAATTTGGCTATTAATCGAACTGTCAGAACTGTATCACTCGTACAAGAATGCATCCACAGCATTAATAACTTCGTTAGCCGCCCAGTGGTAAAGCCGTTTTGGTCAATATTAAGTGTACTTGACCATTCTTTCCTCCCCGTTGAAAAATGGACTCTCAGATTCCTCCACTTCCTCCTTATACGCGTATTCCTTTTGACCAAAGGATCGTAGACCCTTTTAAGTCCCCACTTGCTTGCTTACATTACCAGGACATTGCTCTCTCTCTCTCTCTCTCTCTCTCTCTCTCTCTCTCTCTCTCTCTCTCTCTCTCTCTCTCTCTATCTGCTTTCCGGCCAAAAGCATGGAAATTCCATTTACATCGGAGCCAAGTTCCAACACGAAAGCGATGGATGGAGCAAATGTGGAGAAGGTCATCGGAAGGAAGGTTGGAGTAGGAAGAGGTTCAATCAGAAGTTCAGTAGTATTCCGATCAGATGGGTGGTTTTCTGATAAGCGACAAATGCCGCCTCTCATTCGTTCTCCTGTTGTCAATACTGGGAAGAGCCTTTACGTTCCTGTGCCTCCATCTTTTTATTAAGCTTGCGGTAGTACCATCTATGCTAGAAGAAGTGTATGTTCTTCCGCATCCAAGACTTACGAAGTGCTTTGAGCTGCTGAAATTGGAGATAATAAATATATGTAATCAAGTAAGTGAACCTCGGGTATTAGTAATGAAAAATCCATGTTTTTTTTTTGTTTTTTAATTTTTATTAGATCAAGTATTCTGCATTGCAATTTACTTTAATTCAGTATTTCAATTAAACAGTAACTGTTCTTTTGGAATCTCAAATGGAAGTTTTGGCTTGGTAATCCCTCTATAAAAGGGTTATTGGCTAATTGATTGGCAGATATTTAGTATAACCATGGAGAAATCCAACTCTTAAGTAGAGAGTTGAAGTTAATTTAGACTTGTCATTGGGGTCAAAATTGATGTCAGACAAGGGTGTTGATTTGATCCACATATGTTGGGATCCTTTAACAAATAGTTGCCACTGCCAGAAAACTGTTGAGTGGGATAATTCATTTGTTTGATTTGTATACTTTCTTTTGTGGGTTATTGATCGATCATAACTGTTGACCGTCACAGAAGCAGCTTATCTGAAGGTGAAGAAATATTCCTTCACGATCAACTTTTCGGAAGTTATCTATCTGTTTGGTGCTCACTGCTCACCATGGCATAGGATATCTACTTTCCGTCTGGCCATTTTATGTTAGTTCAAAACTAGAAGGGGAATTATGTAATAACCTCAATTTCTGACCCTAAATTAGTAACAAAATAAGATAAATTAATTACAAATTTTATGCATAGAATTTGGTTTTGAAACTACTAAATCTAGAAAGTACACGTCAATAGGAATTGAACGGTATAAAGAATATAGAAAACGGAGCTTGGATGAGTGAGATATGACCATTTTAAGTTATAAGGGTAAATTGATAATTAGTCAGGAACACAAATTAGAGAGGGTCATTTTGATAACAACATCCCTTTTCATTCCCATCTAGCTCTAATGGAGGAAGGCGATGATCTACCTTTTCATTCAAGAAGATCAGATCTCAACCTATAAAAACAAGCTTCCCCTTCCATTTCCACGCTAAACAACCAAAGAAAACCCCCTCTTTTCCCTTTGCACACTCCCAAAACGCAAGAGATTTTGCCCGCACTAAAGGACCTTGATCTTTCATCTCCGGCTCTAATCAGGTGAGCATGCTTAAACCCATGTTAAGAACACCTCATATGGTAGATTTGGGTCATTCATTGTGATCTTTGGACCCAAAAACCATAGGACCAGCAAAAATAAATAAAAAAATCCAAGCATCTAGTGCTCTGATCAAGCCAAAAGAAGGTGGACAGCTCAGTTGCGTGCGTAGGACACTCACACTCGCTATCCTGGATGATCGGAACGCGACGAGTGTCCTAACGTACATGCGCTATGGGACATCAATTTGTGCAGGTGTAAACCGGTGCAAACACCCGCCCTTCTGTGTAAATCAATGCAAACACCCGTCGTTGGTGTAAACCATCTTTTCTGCCAGAGTAAACTGGTGTAAACTTTGATCCGCCGGTGCAAATTGGTGTAAAATCGTATTTTGATTTGATTTTTTTATCTGGAATGGTTTTTCTGAAATTCTAGAGGTTACAAAAGCCCGATCTTTGATTCGAAAGATTCGTTGGAATTGTCTCAATGATGCGGACATGATTTTAGCATTATAATTTTGATCTAATTATGTTTAGTCAGGTCAAATTCATAAAATAGTACCAAATCACTTAGATCCTGTTGATCAAAGGGTGATCAGGCCCTAGAACTTGAACAACTAGATCATATATAATAGTAACTTAGGGTCCTAAGGATTAGATTAGATGTAATTACTTTAGTAATTGATATAGACCATTGATTTAACCCAGATCTTGAGAAATTGTTGATCTAACGATGATCTGACCCTTAAATCAATGTGTAAAATGTAGATGCGAATAAAAATGAGTAGATGAACATGAGATAGGATTGATTAATAACCAATAACATTGGGATTAAGGACCAAATCATAAATAGAGACCTTAGAGAACAATCCAACGATTGAATCGCCATAGATTCCACTGAGATGAAATAAATAACACAAAATAGTACTATGATACTAACAGGTACATCTGAGCGTGCAAGCTAAGAGGATTACATGATTGAATTGGGTTATCTCTCATTGAAGTAGGTGACGACATTTAATGCATGTTTTAATTTATAAAACCTTGCATTATCATATCATCATGGTTGATTGTGATTGATCGGCATTTATTTATTTAGTTTGTGATTTTGTGAGATTCAAAGTTTTATATTCTGATAGATATGAGATTTCAATAATATATTGAATGGGTTTTTATGATCAATTGTTTTATGATATTGATACATCATATCTTATGTATGATTAGTAATTATCTTTCCTTATCGCATCACTAAGATTGATTGGTTTTCATAACATTAATGGTGGAGGCTTGGTGACTAGTCCTTTGAGAAGCTAACCCTAAGATGAGGGGTGTGCTTTAGGGATTGTGAGCGACGAGTGCTCTTAGTTTTATAAGATATGCGATTTTTGTATTTTATGATTTATGATGGGTGCTCTCACCCGGTGGATGTCATACTAGGAGGGAGTAGAGCCGGCCACCCACCCTCCGAAATTGTGATGTGATTTATGATGTGATAGACACATGCCCACAAATGGCTTTTAATAAGGGTTTGGTAACATATATAATCCACACTATCGGTCTAGGCCTTTCCATAGGGACGTACGTTAAGTCTCTCGTTATAGTGTTAACAGGGAGCATCGGTGGTTGAGACCTTGTAGGGGTTGCTACTGCAGCATGACGATCCATACTCTTGTTCTGTATGCTTGCTTGATGAGCATGGAGATGTTATTGTATCCTAGGTCTGACGACATACAGAGGAGTAATATGAGTACTCATGATCTATTATAAGAGTATATGGGATACTTATGGGACTCACGTACTTTGGGGTGCCCTGTTTGTTATTGTATGCTCATTTTATATTTTGATCATATCCTATTTTACATCTATGAGATCACCATGTTTTAAATCCATGAGGTGGATGTTTCATAACATATGATGTTTTAAGATTATATTGGCATTACGTATGATACTTATATTTTCATGGATAATTGACCTACACATTATATCCACATTGTTATTTATTTTTGTTTTCTATTATTATTACATTAAATGTATATGTACCTACACAAGCAATAGCTTGTTGAGATATTGCTTTGTTTTGCAATGACTTAGATATTGAGCGCGATTGCAAGAGAGGCAAGGCCGAGGAGGGATAGTGATAGTAGTGGGGACCACTTTGATTTGGTTTATAGATAGTTTGACATAAGTGATTAGATGGACTACAATTTGAACCTATTTTATGGATTATATACCTTCATTAGATGGATTTAATTATGACATTTATATATTATGGACATGTCTTTAAGTATGGTAGAATGTTATGATGGATAGACACTGGGCCACATTATTATACTTTTTGGATATTTATTGTTTTAAAAATAAAGGCATCGTTGATTTGATCTTTGGATTTGATATTAGTATTGTTTTAAATTTATTGCTGCATACTTATATTTATCTTTTAATAGTAGTCGTGATGTTTTTGGAAAAATGAGATAATACCCGGAGGTTTTTCAGTAAATGTTCTAATAAAATAGTTAATAGAATCGTTTGATTTTGGGATCCCGACTATAATTATTATTATTATAAAAAATATATTATAAAAATCTGGGGTGTTACACATGTGGACTCAACTTAAAACTTTAGAGTTTAAATAAAATTTAATTAACCACAAATTAAAAATAAATTATAAACTCATATCTAATTAACTAATAAAAATTACATAATTCTAAGTTCAAAAAGATTAAAAAAATAAAAATAAATGAAATAACAACTAAAATCGACTTTTCTAACTTGACCATGGAAAATTTCTTCAAATCTAAGGATTTAATGGATGGATTGTTCAAATCTCTTAAAATTTTGATGATCTCGACTAAGGAAAGATTTTGGATTTTGGATAGCTTAGACTGAATTTTTGGATTTCAGATTGAAGATGAAGACTGGTGGATCAGCTAAGAATAGTCCTAAGATGAAGATCTAAGAATTGATTTGAAATCTGATAAGAAAAAGCTCAAGAAATAAAGTGATCCTATTGGTTAAAACTAAACTATTTATTCATTTATGCTTTAAATCAAACAGGGTTGGATTACTTAATTCCTTGATTAACTAGGAATAGCACAAAACTTGGATACCCCAAACAAGGATAATAATAAAATGAAATAAGGAAGAAGACAAAAATAGGATAGAAATGAAATTAGTGAAAAATGACCATTGGCAAAAATGGAAATTTTCCTAAATTTCAGGTTTTAATAGAAATGTAGAAAAAAACTCGACGCATGAGGAAGATGATGATGCATAGAGGGAAAACACAGGGAAAAGAAGAGAATTTTGGGAAAACTCAAATTGGATTTTGCCCAAAAATGATGATGGATTGCAAAAAAAAAAGAAAAAAAAGGTTGGAAAAATGAAGATGAAACAGAGAGGTAACACACAAAGAAAATGAAGGTGAACATGACAAGAAGCAGGGGAGTAAATTGTCAATGAAACACGGGATAAAGAAGGTGACAGATCCAAGGGCAAAATAATGGTGAAAACAAAGTTAGTGGGGAATAATGAAGGAACGGAAGGTGAAATCGGCGACTAAAAAGGAAAATCATATGGCTGAAGTAGAGGGGTGAAACAAGCTAAAAAAAGGCTAGTGATGGAGCTAGAAGGGAAGAAAGGTTGAGGAAGGAGTGCTAGATTCTTCTCCTGTAGTTCTCTGCTATAGTTTAGATCCTTCTACAATGGGTGCTCCTCATGTTGTTTTCCTTTAGAGATATCTTGTGTTGAAGAGTTTTTACTGTGAAGAACTCTCCACCATTAAACAATCCTGCAATCTCCTCTTCTGCTATAGATTTGCCATGGTGTGTTCCACAGCATCCCATAGAGAGATCAAACCCAAGAGAGAAGTGGGGTGCATGTCTTCCTTGCGGCTGCTCTCCCTCAAGTTCTCCCTCTTCTTTTATTTTGTTACTACTATCGACCTCCTTTTATAAACTCCTAATTTCACTTCTCCACTTTCCTTCAATGTTCCTCTTTCTATTTTCAAAGCTATCCTTCTTGACATGCTATGGTGATAACTTCCTCTTTGGGTGCCTTCTTTTTAATTTATTCCTCTTTCTCTTAAGAATTTTTCTTTCCCTCGTAGTCTTCAATTAGAAATTATTCCCTCTTGCCTTGTAATGATCTTTAGGATGATGTAACACCATTATATTTTATCCACTTCTCAATTTGATTTATTTGAAAAACATAAGGCTAAATTAGGATCATCTAAACCGTACATTACACATATGACCATTAAATTTTCCAAATCAATTATTAGATGGTCAATTAAAGCTAAAATTAATAATTGATCTAAAATTACAAAATTGATCAATTAGATGATCTTATTAAATGCTAAATTAGGGTATTTTAGCAAAAATTGAACATTTAATAGAAGATGGCTAAAGCAAAGTCAAGTAAGGAAGCATGAGAGATTCTGAGCACCCACTTCAAGGTTGTTGATTGGGTAAGAAGCTAAAGTTGGACGTATAATGGAAGGTGAGTTTATCTCTTACTACTTCTCAAGGTTACTAGTTATTGATTATAACTTAAAAAGAAATGAATGAAAAGATTAAAGATGTTCATATAGTGGAGAAAATATTACGATCCCTTACAATCAAATTTGTACATGTGGTTGTGGTCATCAAAGAATCAAAAGATTTAGATACTCTCATAGTTGAAGAGCTAATGGGATCACTTCAAGTACATAAACATCTTATGATAAAGAGTAGCAGCCCAGTCATACTACAGCAAATACTTGAGTCAAAAATAACTCTACATGATCAAAGGGGTGATTGTTCTTAATGTGGAGGCATCACCCATGGCAATCATGAAAGAGGCCATGGGAGAGGAAGTTATTAATATCAAGGAAAAAACTGAGGGAAGCCCATAAATAATGGAAGAGTAATGAGTAGAGGTAAATTTACTCATGGTCGTGGATGAGTAGATAAAATAAGTGTCCAATGTTACAATTGCAACAAGATTGGACATTATGCATTTCTATTGCAATAAGATGTCACACTTCTCATTGCACAGATGGAGACAAATTAACAAGATGTATGGTATCTTGACTCTAGAGCAAGTAATCACATGTATGGAAAGAACGAGTATTTTTAACTATATGTTTTACCTTGGAATAACTGTTTTTACTTGAATGTCTAAGAAACAAGATGTAGTAACATTATCATCATGCGAAGCTGAATATATGGTTGCCTCCTCTACTATCTGTAAAATAGTTTGGTTGAGAAACTTCTTAGAGTACTTAGATCATCCTCAAGAAGATTCTCCACCTATATGTATCGATAACAAATCTACCATTGAGCTTGTCAAAAATCCAATACAACATGGAAGAAGCAACTATATTGATATGAAGTATCATTTCTTGATAGATTAAGTGAAGTGAAAAATAGTGAAGTTTGAGTATTACAATACTAAAGAGTAAAAGACTAACATCTTCACTAAAGCATGGCCCACAAACACATTTATTAGGTTAAAGATTGCTTAAAATGAAGAAGTTTTTGGTTTAAGGGGGATAAACCAAAAGCTTATATAAGGACCCAGTGACATAGGTAGGCTTATCTTAGCCCCTTTTTTAGTTATGAACTTGGCCCCAAGGCCTACATAAAAGGCCCATAATCTATTAGGCCTATATTTTAGAAGGTATATAGAAGAGTCTAAATATTCTAGAAAGTTTCTAAATTGATCCTTAGAAAACATCTAAACTAGATATTTATGAAGAAGTTATGTAGAAGATTCTAGTATAAGTACTAAAAAAGTATCAATCATTAAATTAAAGACATTTAGAATAATATCTACCATGCATTGAGGATACGGAAGACGGTTTAAATAGAGGTGTGCTTCTCAATTATAATTAAGCGACAAAGAAGTGAGTAAGGAATAAGTTAGAGTGTGAAGGAATGAGGCTTGTAAAGATAGTAACATTATCTTTATAATTGTTCTTGAATAAAATTGGGAGAGAGTTTCTTTCTTCTTTCATTAGTATTTTCTTTTCTTATTTTTCTTATAAATCATAGTCGTGGGTAAAGTCTTTGCAAAGCCAACATCCAACAGTAGAACCTGAGAAGTTTGTCAGAAAGTGTGACAAGACGAAGAAACTGCTGCAAGACTGCGCTGGAAAGTATTTTTCTTCTCTAATTTCATCGGATTGATGTCTGCTTTTAGATTTATTATTTTTATTTATTTGGGTGCATAATTAGTGAATTTCTCTCCTCGTTAACAAAAATTCACATAGCACCACTACTGGCGGAGGTGGGGAATTGTGTTTCGTATACCTGGGTTTTCCGCCGCCACCTCTGCAATTTGATACAACTGCCACTGCGAGTTTCTCAAAGACCATTTTCATAACATTAGTTGGGGCAACAGAAGATGGGTTCTCAAATGCACACTTTTTGCCTGATGAAGCGACAACAAAACCGCTTCCATCACACCCGTATAAAGAATCGCAGCAAAAATTGAAAGATGATTTTGATGCATTTACGACTACAAAGCTTCCGATCTTGCTCACCCGTCGGTTAAAGTGCAGATTCTGTTCAAGATCCATATGGTGAAGGATTATGATATGAAGGAGAGCCTCTGTCTGGAAGCTGAACGGCTGGGATTGAGTGCGATGATCGTGGGAACTCGAGGGCTTGGGGCTTTAAAGAGGACTGGCAAAGGAAAATTTGGGAGCGTGATTGATTACTGTGGGCATCAATTTGTCCTGTTATTGTTGTGAGATATCCGGATGAGAAGGAAGGTAGGAATGTAGCTGCGTGGGAGGTCGTGTCTGAGTGAGGCTGGTTTAAATCCGAAACGAACACCGACGGAAGACCGAAGAGGAGATGGAGTTTCGGTCCGGACCAAAGACCGACGGGGTTCTCATGGTAGCTTCTCATGCAGCAGACTGCAAAGATTCAGTGAAAGTGGACCAAGCCATGCACACCCCTGTTTACAGGAAAATTTCTTTTCCACGCTAAATTACACACTATTTACGAGGGGAAAACTTGAAGACTTGTTTATGGGACAACTTGTTTTTATTGACGTGACATTTTAATCGTGCTCGATGTATTGCTTCAAAGTTGTTTGTGAACTTGTTTGTCAGAGCTAACATATTAATCATATTGGAATAGGTTACACTCAGGTTTGATGACCTTAAAAATATTACAACCATTTTTATTAGCTTTCGCAAGACCCAAATCGAAGGCATTGCTGTATCATGGTTAGCTACTTTTGGCACATGGGTCTACAATCGTTACCATCCATTTCCATTTATCTGACCAAGATAACGGCACTCCATATCTACACAAAGTCTCAACGTCTAAAAAAAAAAGGTTTGAGTCATGAAACAGGCTTGTACTTCCCCCGCTCCTCTTGAGCGTGAACGAATTAATGGGTTCGGGTTCCAAATTATTTCCGCAAGAAGTCTCACTTCTTGGGACGTACAGTCCGCACTTCTAACGACCCGTCGACAATGAATACAGCGCAACGTCTCCGAGGATTTGTGACCAAGAGGTAAAAGTAGTCAACTCCAAACTGCCGTGTCGGACTGTTTTCTAATTTCTCACCCGCCCAAAATCTGATACCACCGACCACCTGTGACCAATAGGTGTCATAATGTGGACAAGACCAAGTGGCAAGATCGAGAAATGTGGAACCACACCAAATAGCTTTTATTACGACATATTATTGAAATACACAACTTTGTGCCATTAGAATGCGCACGGTAACAAACAGTATCTTCACATGCTTATACATCCCAGTAAAGAGAGCGAGAAAGCCAGTAGCACTCTGTTTAGGCATGTCCCTCGTCCTTATTGTGACCGGGCAGCTTCTCCTTGATCTTCTCCATAATGCCCTTTTTCTCTGTCTCCTGATGTGTTTCGTGTCCCACCTGCCCTCGGACATGACCACCCTCATAGCCGTGGGGCTCTGCTGGGGTGTCCTTGCGCCCTCCGGGAAGCTTCTCCTTTATCTTCTCCTTCAATCCCTTCTTTTCCTTCTTTCTACGACCTCCATGCCCGTCGTCCTCCGACTGCAATCAAATTATCAAACAACAAAAAAATTAGATATACATAAAACCCTTGGCCTAGTTTTCTAACGCCCACTGTTTGTCGGTCAAAAATTAGGAATCTAACGGCTGGAATAAAGTAAATTAAATTTTAAAACATCTTCACTGCAATAGTTATCTCATCGTCGTAAGAGTTTGAAACATCGTAGGTTCAGTTTAACAAATTAAAACCGCTCCTGTTGGGAATTGCTTCTACCACATGATCTCAGTTGGCTGTCCATTATCCAGACAGCAGCCTAGAAGATCCCAACCTCAAAATTATATGGCGCATGCATGTAGTACACGTACGAGAAAACGTGTTCACAGAACCGGTCATCTTTGGGTCACCATCTTGATAGGCCATAACAAAACGCCTACCTGGTTCCTACAAATGTGCGTTCTAACTCTCCACTTAACATCATCCAAACAACAGGGACCTTTGGAAGATGAAATACAAAAAAGACTCGATGAACGGTTCTAGTTAACAAAAAGTAAGCAAATAACAAGGAAACAAAAGCCACACGCAAACATTGCAGACACTTACCGAGCTGGAGCTGGAACTACTGCCCGAGCGGTGAAGCATCCCGGTGATCCCATGGTGTTCGCCCTGCTTATGCTCGCCTGCAGTGCCGTGCAAGCCAGAATCAGGCATCGCCCCACCACCAATTCCGGTACCGGTAGTGCCCTGGATGCCAGTGTTGGTACCAGTAGTAGTTCCATAGGCTCCAGGGGCGCCCGTGTGGTGGACTGGGTTTCCCAATGCGTCACGCAAATCAGCCATTTTCTCTCAAACAGAAAAATAAGAGCCAAACAAGAATGCTGATCACCGTATCAACTAGTTACAAGATGACGAAAGCAACAGAGGCTTTGGATGCGAGAGAAGGTGAAGCGGGTGGAGCTTATATAAGGAAAGGGAAGTTGTTCGTCGCGTCACACGATTTTTACACGTATGTACGACTCATCCTTAAAATTGATGCCACGTTGAGATGCAGTTAACGTGGCTTAAAGATGCAAAGGCACGTAGAAAGAATGTTGTCGGCAATTTTTAAAGCCTATCCCGTAAGAAGTCGGTGCACGGTTTATCTTTTGGGAGATGGAGCTTAGTGCCGCTCATTTCGGTAATGAGCGAGCTTTGTAAAGCGTTGGACCATTTGTAGACCGACACGAGTCAAAGATTAGAGTGGAGAAGAACAAATCGAGGACGCGGGCAAGCTCGTGCGTTGGTACGTGGGACATGGAAGAATGATCGTGGAGAAAAGCAGTTTAACTTCTCGTAGGCTTCCCCCCATCGCGGAATAAGCGTAACTGTCGGTCTAAGCATAGCATGGGATGCGAACACAACGGGGACTGCACAGGAACGAGTCGGGGGAACTTTGCAAAAACGAGTCGACATTAATGTGTGGGACCATACCTCACTTAATGCGAAAATATAATTTAATATTTATTAGTGAAAAATATTTATAAATAAATATTCTTTTCTTGACTTAGTAAAATGTGACAAGTCTAACATAAAGAGGGCAGACCAGTACACAGAGCTTCGGCCTATCTGAAGTTTAGGGAAAGGCCAGATTACAAGAACTTATAATATGTAGTCTTACCTTATATTTTGCAAGTGGCTATTTTATATCTAGAACCCGTAACCTCAAAGGTACATGCTAAGACAAGTCTAGCATACAAAATGTAAAATGCTTAAAATCACGTCAACTCAATTTAGTCGGCATGCGTGGCACAATTTTGTTCAGAACAATGAGTTCTTTTGATTTTTAAATAGTTAATAAAATTCATAGAGGGTAAAGACGGCAATGTTGTGAAGTATTGCATTCTCTACGCTGTAAGTGTTAGGGGCATAATGGGGTGGAGTTGAATAGAATTTTGTTCCGCTCCAACTTTGACCCTAGTATTTTTATTCTAGCCACAACTAATTTCAGGTTATAGTTTTCTTAACTTAGTATTATTTGAGTAAAAAAATTGATGCCTTTAATCGAAACCTGCACATGACAATTCTAGTAATGTCTCTCTGCCGAAGCTAACACCTAAATTTTTTTAACACTACAGAAATTGATTGATAGCAATTGTCAAATAAGTACTATATCATTTTTGTAAAGAATTTTGACCTCATATAAAATAGGCAAGTGAAAGATAGTGTAAATGCACCATTCAATAGATGCTTGTTAAATGAGTAGAACAATGATAGTTTAGTATCAAATGCCAACATTGTCTTTATCATTCGAATTTCTTGTTGTTACATCCAATTATCTCGCTAACAGTAACAGCTAAGGTTTAGAAAGAACTAAATGCTAGGACAGATGTGATAATATACTATGCAAAACTATGTAGTTTTATTTATCTATAGATTATTGATTCACATATAAAGTCAGTTTCCACTATTGATACATTAGGCAAAATTATCTAATAACTATGTCTTCTTGTTCTTTATTCATATATAAAGTCAATTATCATTGTTCATTCACTATGCAATAATTATTGAGCAAAAACCCATGTTTGTTAATCAATAAAATGCCTTTCAACTTATAATTTTAGAAAAATATATGCAACGGCATTTTAGTTAATATATAATACATAAAAATTCTTGGGGCCTCTAATTGTTTACTCACTCATCCTAGCCCGATTGTGACATAAATTTGGTGTCACCTTTTCTAACCCTAACCCTACTAGAGCCTCAATTTCTTGCCCCTAACATGTTACTTAGGGTTGGATCCCCTAATTGGTCCAACCCTTTGGCATGGCTATGAGGGGTGTTTGACGAAGCCCACACCCACTCTTTTCTATTCTACAATGTTAAACATAATTGATATTCCCATCTCTTCCAATAGATATACAACCCCCCCTATAACGGCTTTGTGGGTATTTACTTTTGTAATGCATTAACTTTTACAATATGAAACTAAAAACCTAACATTAAATGCCCAAAAAAATGACCTATAAACTATAAGATCTAAGCCATTCACCATGTTCTGAATGGCTCAACTAAGGTTACTACCATAGTTCATGCTTATGAAATACTTTTAGCTTACATTTCCATGAGCTAAAATTTACACTGAGTAGTTTTTGTTAAAATTTTTAAAAACTCAAAATAAATTATTATGATCAATTATATGCATTTCTTTCTAGTGTATTACCTAATTTCTTTTATGATGAATATAATGAAAGATTTCTTCCCACAAAATGTGCTACCTAATTCTTTATACGATAAATATAATGATAGACTTAGGTCTTCTAAGAAAATGATGAAGAAAGTGGTCTTGGACTTCTTCATAGGCCCTTGAGTGTAGACTATCTCCTTTGAGCTTGAGTAGATTATAACCTTAAAGAATGACCTTTTACCTTTTTACCAAGAAAAAAATATTTATTTTGAGAGAAGGTCTAGCATGACATGTGGATAATTTTTGTGGAGCAAAGTCATAGTAGAGTCAGACAATATGGCAAGTAGTTGTATAGTTGCCTACTTTTGCTTCAAGGCCCCACCTTTGGATAATATGAGCTATGCCAGATTACTCCAACCTTGGATGTCTAATAGACTAAATCATATGACCATTGAATGGTTTGTTTTTTTAATTGTTTTGGTCCAAAAATATGTTTTGCTGCTTGGTTTAATGGCTCTCCACATTCGCAGAGGCTGCTAACATAATGACCACTACATACCTTTGCATTTACAAGCTCATTAACAATGTACTTTTTGTGATCAAACTTAGAGCTTTGAAGATATTAGAAGTTTGCACGTGTTTGACAATTAGACATTCAAAGTAAGAGTAATCAAGTAAATGCATATCAGAAGATCCAAAGATGAGTCTTTATGCAAAAATACATAGAGGTAGAGCCATGATTTTGTATCATGAGGTAGGCAAACTTTTTGTCATTATCTAAACTCACAATGGCTCAAAAGTAAATAAATACTAAAATTGAAATAAAAATATAATAGACAAATTTTTATTAAAATAACTTTTTTTGTAGATGTCTTCATTGGGTATTTGTATTTTGGAACTTGTTCATAATGATCTCATTATCAATTTGATTAAGTATACCATCAAACAATCATTCATCAATTAATCTTCCATTCTATCTTCATAGCTTAGAATACCCTCTCAACATTTTTCAATAGCAATGGATAGAACTAAATGCTCATGAGAATAATGTATACAAAATATATATTTGTTTCCACCATCTTTTTAGCAAGATCATTTATCCTTTTCACTTCCAAGACCTTATTAGTAAAGAGTGTATTAATAATGTAAGTCTCAAGTGTATTATCATATGCCAAAAGATATATTTAGAAAGAAGTCATTAATATATAAATTAGGCTAGAAGAACTATTTTTTATATAGAAAGTAAAGAACAAATTGTTTGGATTCAAGCATGAAATTCCTAGTTGAGATTCAATCCTTGATCTCTTACCTAGAGAAAATGATTCTCTAATATCCTTTATCTTGCTTTGAGTCATTGGGTTTAGAAATTACTTTGGTGATCCTTAATTGTTTCAAAAAGGTAGAAATATACCCTTTGTCATTTCTTTCTATTAAAGAATCATACGAACGATTGATTCCCTGGTAATACACTTTTGATCGAAATAGTTTTATCAATTTTGAAAATCATGGGATAAATTGGTGTATTGGATGTAATTTATATAATATGTATTTGAAAATCAACACAAATAAGTAACTTTCCATTAGCCTCAATAATCCAATTGTCTAAAATAATTCAACATGGTTATGATGCATTTTTTAGATTTGTTAAGCTCTACATCATGATTGTACTGTGCTATAAAAAGAATTTTCATGTTGGGCAAGTCTATATTGTATTGGGCACAAAATAAAGAAACTTTAGTAAATAAAGAAAGGGGCATGCCTAGCCACTACTAAATTGGAGTGTGTTTTAAGATAGTTGAAAACATATATCTAAGTTATTTTTAAAATTGCCTTCTAGTTACCCGTCTTCCAAAAGTAAGCAAAAAATAATATGGTTTCTGAAATCATATTAAAAAGTTTTTAAAGACAGTTTCCAAAACCATCTTAAAAACTAATATTTAAAGGCGATCTCAAGAACCATCTTTAAAACATTTTAAAGATGGTTTCACAAACTATTTTAAAAATAGACTTTTTAATTCAATTCGAAAAATTGACTTCAAAAATTAACTTTTAAGATGGTTTTAGAAACTATATCTATAATCTACTTTTTAAGTGGGTTTTAAGATGGTTTAGGAAAATACTTTTTCAAATTTGCTGTTAAAAGACGAGTTTCTAAAACACCATCTTGGAATAGTTAAAACAAATACGATTTTGATAACCATCTTTGAAAAGCCTATGTTTATGAAAAGCTATAGAACCTAACACTATATAGCAAACTTCTTGCAATTACAATATTCGTCCATATAGATCTTCTTTACAAAGTTATTCATCCATACTTATGACATCCAAATTTAATATAAAAAATTCACAAAATTAAGAGATGAAGACTTCACAAGCATTGACTAAAAAGGGTTATCCCTTCCACACACACTTCTTCATACACAACCATTTAGTTATACGCTCTAACATTCCCACATTCTTATAAAGTAAAGGCCTACATCTATTATAAGTTTCTTCCTTACTTCTAAACTTCAACAATCCCTTCATTTACATAAAGAAAACACCAAACAATACCTTCATTCATCCCCTCATTCAAATAAATAAACCACATACATATTTTAAATAAACATCCCCTCATTCAAATAATCAAACCATAATATTTATTCATCCACATTTAATATAAAAAATTCATAGACATAAAAGAGAAAAAACTTCATAAGCACTAACTAAAAAGTATTATCCATTCTACACATACTTCTCCATACACACCCATTTAGTTCTATACTCCAAAATCGCCACATTACTATAGTCCAACATCTACAAAAGTTTCTTTCTTATTTTCAAACTTCAACATCCCCTCATTCATGTAAACAAAACACCACACAATTCCCTTATTCAAGTAAACAAACCACATATATACTTCAAGTATATGGAAATACAACACAAATTTATATTCAATATTTAAATGAAGATGTTTTATATTACTAATCATAATGTCAAGTTAAATTGTTATATATAAATACAAGTGCTGGTGGAATGAAAGTAGACAAGTCATAGTTAAATTTAAATGCAAACTCGGCCCACTCACATCTTATTTCTTCAAGATCTAGTTGGGAGTAACCCTGACCACCATCTACAAGACAACATATTTAATTTATTTTACTAATTATATATGCACTATATGCTTAAATGTCATTTAATGTAGCCACTGCCAAAGATTGTCAAAAAAATTAAAAGTGTCTTTCCTTTCTCAATTGTTGGAGCTTAACACCATTATGTATAAGGGTTCTCATGTATTTTAATATAAATATCTATACTCCTATTCGATTGTTGTTTAGGGCACTACACAACAAAGGGAACAAAATAAATTAACAAATATCATGTCTATTTGTAACTTCAGTTTATATATAAAGAAATTAACTAGTTTTTATTATCTTAAAATATTTTTCAAATGAGTTTTAGTGGGTTTATAACCTTAGTTGGTTTAGCTCATCAATGTCAAATTATAACTGAAGTGTATTAGTTATAAATAAAAGATTAGTTGTCAGTTATTAAACTATGACAATATATAAATATATTAAAAACTGACCTACTTATGATTTCAAGTACTAGGAAATAAATGTGCACTTAACATAAATAAAAAATAATGCATGCCCACCGTGCACATCGAGAACCAACAGTATCCAATGAGACCAATATATACAATTATATGAATTATAATTAAATTTTATGATCATTAAAATAATATACAAATATATGTATAGAATTTAACTTGAAAGGACAACTAGTTTAAACTTATTTGTTATTGTAGGGAACTATTACACCCTACCCTTTCTAGATGCAAAAAATCCTAGTAAAATCTCAAGACTCACCTCTCCATGGGCCATTACTAAGTTAGTCCACAAATGATAGAAGGTCAAAGAATTTATAAACTTCTTTGATCGCTAATTTCTTTATTTTATTGTACATGTACCGTAGAAAAGAAATAATCATTATTGATTAACATATAATGTCAATGGTTTTTGTTGAAATTAATGTTGGCATCATGCTCGGTATAAGAGACAATTTGCACATGTTAGAGTTCATGACACTCACAAATGGTATTTCAACTCATACATCACCAAGTGCAGATTTTGGCTATGATAAGGGAGTAAAAGGTTGTAAGCTGTGGAACCTAAGTCCATAGAAATTTGTCATTAATAGGGATGTCACGGACAATTAGTGATGGTGAGAAACATTTAGTTGAGTTGGAGCTAGATGATTGAGAAGAAGAAGAAAAAAATCCATCCAACAAAGATATTCAACAACCAAAAGTGCAAGAAGCATAACCAAAAGCAAATCAAAATGAACTACTAAAGCTCTATAGTGGTATGATTTTGAAGCAATGCTTTCTTTTGCTTTGATAATTACTTGTAGAGATTCATCTTCTTTTCAAGATGCTATATCATGTAAGAATAGAGATAAGTGGATGATGGTTATAAAGGAAGAGTTTGAGTCAATTATGCAAAATGAAACTTGAGTGTTGATTATACTACCTTAAGGAAAGAATACTAAAGGCAAAGGCTACAAGTGGGTGTTAAGAAAGGTGGAGATATTGACAAAAAAACCAAGCAAAAATTAATGGCAAAGGGGTATTCATAGAAGGAGAAAGTTGATTATAATGAGGTCTTCCCCCTAGTTGTGAAAAATACTTCTATCAGGGTGTTATTAGCTATTGTGGTAGAGTGTGTGCATATCAAAGAACTCATTTTAAAGCAATCTACAAAGCAGTGGTACAGGTGCTTTGACTCTTATATGATCGAGAGTGGCTACACTAGCCGTGAGTGTGATTGTTGTGTTTACTTTAAGGTTCTTGCAAATAGTTCTTTCGTTATCGTGATGCTATATGTCAATGATATGCTAATTGCTATGGTGGAAAGATCTCAAATACATCTTTTAAATTTCTTGTTAAGTAAGGAATTTGACACAAAGGATTTAGCTACTACAAAGAAGATCCTTAGGATGAAGATATTAGTGATAGGATTACAAGAAAGATGTTTTTAGAAGAAAGCTGTCAAGAAGATTCTAGAAAGATTTAAGATGAATGATGCTAAACTAGTATGTAAATCATTTAGTAAATTATTTTTAGTTGTCTAGTAAGCTATATCCTACTAAGGAGGATGAAATCAAGCATATGTCTAAGTGCCATAAGTGAATGCAATGGGTTGTCTTATGTATGCAATGTTATGCACAAGACATAACAATTCACATGATGTTAGTGTGGTTAGCAAGTGCATCGCTAATCTAGAAAATGAGCACTAGAATGCAGTAAAGTGGATTATGATGTGCTTTAGAGGCACTAAGGATTATGGATGCAGTTAATATAGGAGACTTGGATTAGAGGCAATCCATTACAAGATTTGTGTTTAGATTAGCTAGAGGGCCAATTTGTTGGAGACTATGGTGACACTATCTAGAACAGAAGTACAGTACATGACCGCTACAAAAGCTTAGAAAAAAGGTTTGGTTGACCAGATTGGTGAGTCATCTTGGATTGAAACAAGAAGGTTTGTATTTACACTAGCTAGAGGGCCTATTTGTTAGAGATCTATGCTATAATGTACTGCGGTACTATCCATAATAGTAGAGTACATGGTAGCTATAGAAGTGGGGAATGAAGATTTATGGTTGAAGGGTTTAATGACTAACCCTAGGTTGAAACAAGAAGGTGTTCAGTTATATCATAATGACCAAATTGCCATTTACTCGGCTAAGAATCAGGTATATAGTGCAAAGAACTAAGCATATAGATGTGAGCCATTACATGAAATGGGAGTAGATTTTCATAGGAGCTATACATTTTAAGAAGATCGAATGAAAGGAAAATGCATCGAACATGCTTTGATGAAGAAGTTCTAGCATTGCTTTGCTTAACTTCACTCGCTGTTGAAATAAAGTGGAGCACCTTAGGCCAGGTGTTCAGTAACACTACATCTTAGTTCTAAAGGTCGGAGGAGGATTATAAATATTTTCGAGGAGATTATTGTGAGCGGTGTCTCATTCACCATCATATCTTGGTGGGACCCACTTGTATAAAGTAATTGAGAGAAATTACTTCTCTTAAGGTGATCATGTTGTTCAAAGGTTTGTTGGACGCAATGCTTCCTTGTTCAAGTGGTGGAAAAAGACTAACACAAAGTTAAGGCAAAGTGCGTAACTTAGGGACTAGGCTAATAAGGGTCTATATAAAGCCGTTAAATCTGGTCATTTTCAAAACATCGTTTTTGAGTTCTTCTTCAAGGTTTTGAGAGAGAGAGAGAGAGAGAGAAGTGTGTACATGGCGTTTTGGGGTTTAGGAATTTGAGGCAGAATAAGAGTTTATACTTGTTTTTCTCTCATAGTGAAGAAGTGATTTTATAGTGTCAACACACTAATAGGCGTAGTTATCTTGTTTGCTTATTTTCTTTTGTTCTTTGTGTTCATCATTGCGACGTTTTTAACAATGATGTTGGTACGTCAAAAATGCAAACACCATGCACGCTGCTAGTTATCCAGTGTAGTACAGTGTTCACCTTTGATTCATTTATGCCTTCATATTTCATGAGAATTCAATGTGATGTTGAATATCTCTCGCTGAGTAGCAATCAAGGAGGTAGCTCATCTGACACAGTCAGCAAATTCCACCACTGCCCAAACCTTTTCAAGAATTTCGTCCAAGCAAGGAATAAGCCAAAGCTCTCCCACTGCTCCTGAAGAGTGTACATCATGTTCAGAAAACTAGTTGATCAAGTTTCAAAATGTCCACATAAATTGTGCAAGAATTTCCATAAGATCATGAGGAACCATGTGCTCAATCATGTGCGATAGTTCAGCATTACAACTAGAAATTTCTCCAAGGATATTGAACTCATAGTAGCATGTGGTCGGATCATTTTCTGCTAGTAATTGCTGCTCCAGCCTCATCAATCAACCTTTCTTCAGGCGAGGATCATCCCTCAATCTACAAGTCACATGTAATTTCACAGGAAAATGTACTCGTGATTTCTGTTTCACATGAACAAAGTGAAATGTTCTCCAAGAATTTTTAAGGAATACTTCATTAGGGCATGCTGCAGCGGTCTCCATCATTTTGGATCTGCCAATGTGCAGTTTTTAGAGCATTTACCAAAGAGCAATCCTAAACTGACCGCAAATGAGGTGCTGTAAACTGGAGTCCACCTTTGCAATGTCCAACTCGTTCATCTCATTGCTCGAGGTATGTCTAGTAAACAAAAGGCCATATGGTTTGGATTATCTAGTTAATAAAAAGTCGTGTGCAGTTTATCAAAGTTTCAACCTATCCATTTTTAAGCTTAAGCACAGCATTTTTTATACTAGAATCACCTATACTGCATGTTTTCTATAAAGCTAGAGTAATAAAAATGAACAAGTCAGATCATGCAAAAATGAACCCCCAAAATGTGATCACTTAACTGTGCCTCATATTATGGTAAGCTTAGCATTCATCTTCATAAAATAGCTCCTTGCTGCTCATCTCATTGCATTCTGACAGCCCAACCTGTACTCCTGGTACATCTATTAAACCTTCATCAGGACATAGCAATCATTTGGAGTTCCAAGCAGCTTTGATCCTGAATGCTTTATCAAGGGTATCTATGGTGAAGGCGGGGAGAGATTACTAACGAGGAAATAAGAACAGCTGTCTTGGTCTCCGCATTGAAATTTAAAAAGAAATACGTGTATATAGGCGCAAATTGTATGCGTGGGAAAGATATTATACTGCCGAATGTTAAACAGTACAGTAATTACCCAAAAGAAGCAAACAGGAGTTAGAACTGGTATCTCGACTGAATTTGGAGACTGACTAGAAAAAGCTAAGTTTTAACTTTGAATGATCTGATCCAATCATCTTGTTCACTCTCTTATTACTATCTGCATGCCCATGGAATGCTTCAAGCTACTAATTCTTTTCTGTTAAAAATTGTATCATTCTATCTCAAAATAGCTAAAATCATACAAGGGTTATAAATTTTGCCATCTAACAAACTTAAGGGAGGCCAAATAAGGTAAATAGTTCAGATCATCCAACATTACACTTAGCTAGGCTGCCCAAACTGAGGTCCTGATAGCATTTTGTATGGGACATTGACCCTGGGCGCAAGTGAAGTATGTTATACTAGAGAAGGAGGTCAGTTAGTTTCTAGGCTAGCCTTCAGTTACTTCGACGATACATAACCAGGAAGAGAATTGGGCATCTGTCAGTGCCTACAGCTTCTAGGCTTTAGGACTACTGCAAAATACAATCAGCAAGGTCCGTCGAAACTGTGCTTCTCACTTGTTTGTCAGGACACTGGCCTAAGTTCGAAATTTGCAGTCCTCTGTCTGACTTCAGGTTTTTCATCAATATTTGCGTGGTGGAGCTTTGATAGGAGATCCAACAAACGTGATCTCGGAGGCTTTCCGCCTTTGTTTCCCATAGTCCACATCAAAGAATTACCAGTTTACGTCAACAAAATGAAAATGGGGTATAACTAAAATGAGAGAATCAATCCCGGTTTCAAAGTGGGTTTCTCTTCTTCCAAGAGTTGCCATATTGCAGACAGAGAGTGAAAAACAGAATAAACTGGTGATATGTCATAATTATTAGATCAGGTCAAGGCAGGGCTTCATCCCAAGATAAGAGTGCTGGCAGATAATTGCTGAAGAGGCAAGATGTTTCTCCGGATCTTAGTCGAGAAGAACGTCTTGTAACTAGTGAAAAATTGAACCAGCTGTGAATCCAGAGGGAATCTAAAAACATAAGAGAATAGAAAGAAGAAAATAAGGTGTTGTGACTACAGGAAGTACCGGTTTCCTTTCATCAAACATACCAGGATTTTCACCACGTTACTATTTCCCCCCTGAATGTCGCAGAATTTAGAAGGTAGCAGCATATATATGCTCTATTCATACGGGGAGCATCGCCGCCAGCCATGGTGCACCATAATGCGAGGAAGAGTAACGGAATTGTTCGTCCCCGCACTCATATTGAGGAGCTACAAATATAAAGATAGCTACATTTTTCAAATAAAACTGATGCATTTTTCAGTTCAAGTGATGTCATCGGACGGAAGGGCCGAGAAATCCTGCACAATAATTTGCTCTACATGTCGAAGGACACCCAAGGGACATAAACGGCGCCATGGTCTGGAAATAGAGAAGTAGGAGAATGACATAGGAACACCAGAGATCACTTCCAGTCACCACATATAGGTGCTTTTGCATTATGTGTCATTGAATGAAAATGAAATTCAATTTATACTTAGTTCAAAGTTTGAAACGAGAATAAAAATGGGAGGACTCGAGTACTGATCCAATAAAAAGATTCCCAGTTGATGATGTGACATCAAAGCATACTTATCAGATTGATCTAACGATTCTGGTTATGGCACTGGTAATCAACAATAGTACGATACTAATTCAGGTGTCACTGATTCCCAACGTTAAAAGATTTAAATGAATTCAAAAGATGTGACCCCAGTCAGACTAATGAAATGAGGACCTCAATCATTGTATTACGGGATTAAACTTGTCAGTTCTCTAAGCTCACCAATTCCCCGTATCAGTTGTTAGTGCTCGAGTTTGGGGGATTCTGCTGCATAGAAATCAATTTACCGGCTTCCTAAGAACAAACTGCCTACAGGTTGTGATAGAAGTGCCTAGTAATGGCACCAGGACAGGACAAATACTGGATTTATTAGAAGTGTATAAAGAAATGGGAAGATTCCAGTAACATGTATATCAACTAGAGCAACATACAATCAATGGGGAAGGAAGAGCTGCTGACTTCTTAGCAGCTTGGAAGAAGCTCATTCCCTCCGATATCTTGCCCAGAAGCCTTTCCTTCTTGTAGAGTCATCTTCTGAGACACATCGAACTGATTTTGACCCCATTGAGAAATGCCGTCGAAGAAAAGGCCTTCCAAAGGAGCTCCTCATGCTGGAACTAGACCCCATCTTGCTACCTTTCCCATCTCGCTGCCCTCTATTTTGTTGACCCAAAACAAGTTCACCATCAAGATCACTATCCACAATTGCAACCCGAGAGATTTTGTTTCTTGCCTTAATATCAACATCTGATTTCGATGCCTTTTTGGACATCTTTGAGGTCAATTTCTCTTCAGCAGTACAAACAAGACAAGACGGGTCATATCTATCAGTTTCAGGCGTGGAGTGTTCCAAACATTCAGCATGGAAGACATGCCCACAAACCAGAACCGCAACTATTGAGAGGTCATTACTGGCTATAATTTTCTGACAGCTCCACAAGGATCTTTCTGTTAAGAGCTTAGAGCATATCCCACATGTTTGCAAATCTACAGTGGGAGAAATTAAAAGCTGACTGTTGGATCGGGAACTCTTACAGCGGCCAGAACCCATGTTTTCACTATCAAACGACCATCTCTCTCTTTGAGAGGCCACAAGCTCAGAGAAAGTGCGCATTGACCAACCATCCGAGGACCCACCATGGGAACCTATTGTCAATTCAGTGCTGCAGACAGAGAGTACAAAAGAATTGTGTTCCTTAAGATACCAAGTTATCATTTAGTAACTAAACACTGAGATCTGGGTGCTAAAACTTGCCTTGACTGCTGGTAGCCTGGTGAACGGTGTGTCCTCGTTGAAGCATTTGTATCAGCAGCAAACTTGTGACTATGGGAGGATGAAGGGTCTGCTTTGGACATTGATGGAGAACTGGAAGCTACGGAAACCAAACACTTTGGTTCTGATGCAATTCCAACTTTTGATGATTTAGCAAAACTCTTGTCCTATAAAAGAGTTGGAAACAGAATAACAAATTAAAATGCTTTGATAATCATACAGCATGTGAAAAGCTTATCCACTAGAAACCCAAACCTGCCTTTACATACCTCAGTAGAGAAATTGCTTCCCAAGGATAGGCCTGTTCCATATATATTGAGTATTAGAAAACAATTCATAAAAATTGATAGAAAAAGTTGATCACAAAATAAATTATCCTCGGCAGATATCAAATAAAACAAAAGTGAGACTGGAGCTATCATTGAGATAGTAATAACCAAAACAGATTGTAGAAAATAAAACAAAGCAGCTGGAACGAACCAGCAAATAAAGAAGTGCAGAATCCAGTTAAGTGGAAAGCAACAAGCATACTACATTTCAAGAAAATTGCTGTGTCAACATGGAGCAAGCATGTTGTCAGAAACAACTCAAGACAGCAGTAAGGAGAAATCTTATTTACTTCTGTTGTTTTACGATAATGCAGGTGTAAATCCTTTTTTTGTGAACATATCGATTGTAACCCAAAGTTATTATCTAGCATCTAAATAACAACATATCTGTTACATGGCCATATCAACATGCTGGCATGTGGTTTCTCAATTTCCTGACCATGTTTTACATCAACTTGCATGTCCATGTTTGAAGTTAAATAAAAAGGGCAGCCCCCGGTGCATGAAGCTCCCACCTATGCGGGGTCTGGGGAAGGGGCGGGCCACAAGGGCCTATAGTAGGCAGCCTTACCTTACATTTTGCAAGAGGCTAATTCCATGCCTTGAACCCGTGACCTCAAGGTCATATAACGACAACTTTTACCATTGTGCCAAGGCTCTCCTTCTATGTTTGAAGTTAAATAGATGAAAGAAATCAAGAGACCAAAAGAAATCCAGCTTCTGTTTTCCTTCGAAGGTGATTCTAGCAGTAAGAGTGTGAGTTGCTGACTATCCTTCAACAGAAGTAAAGATCTTCAATATTTTGCCCGTTGTATCTTGCTCTCTTTATGAATTACATAATTGATCACATTTTCAAAATTCAGCATCCAACCTACAACATAATTTAACTACGTGATTTGTATCCTCCGAACCCTCCTATCCCAGTCCAGACAAAACATTGGAGTCCTCATACTTCATGTCAAAGGCTCCATCTTCAAGGGTCTAAATATCTATGCTATTACCAGTAAGCAACGATGATATCAACCACATACAAATAATGGCAACTTGGAGAGATTGAATGAATAAAATAAATTCTCCTTATAATACTGCTATGATATCCACTAGCTATGACTGCATGTTAGCCTCTTACACCAATCTCTAGGCAATTTTTTCAATCTCTAGATTGATTTCTCAAGTCAATATATTTACAGCTATCTGCTTGCTCTTAGAGCCTTCACCCTGCTCCGTGTATACCCCAACAGCCTTGGAAAATCAACAATGAAGGCGTTACTTGCACCTACTTTTCCAACAACCCCACAAAGCATATTTGCCAAGGCAAGAACGATTCCCTATAGTACTTCTGCCAAGAAGATGAAACTCATCTCATAATGGAGCCCAGATCTTTCTCTATAGTTTGAACTCATGTCATAATGGACGCCATACCTCACTTTAAAGCTTTCGATTAAACCATCTGGCTTTTGCTTTATCTTGATCACCAACTTAGCCGACTGAGATGTGACCTTCTCAAGCGTTTTTCTTGTAAAAGCCAGCCATTTTCTCTCTCCATTGTCTGTAGTCCTGTGTCATTTACACTGCTTTCTTTAAGATTGTCAATACAACTATTATCTGCAAGGTGCTGATTGTTGCTCCTAGAAATACAGGGGCATGCAAATGATTGTCTGGCTGGAAGAAGCAGTAGTATCTAATGTAGGATTCATGACCACATTAGTAGTAGTCACAAGAGGCAACTCCTTAATCTCAGATACTAAAACTGGTGGATCACAGAGATGAGCCTCGTAAAAGTGACATGGCTGATGACTACATTAGTTATGGAACAAAAGATCCTATGGCTAGCATCATATCCTAACAAATATGCACATAAGGTTTAGGTTGTCATTAAGGATCTGAATAGCCAGCACAATGTTGATCACATGAACAGCTTGAATGGAATGCCTTTGCGCATAAATATCCAAATACTCCAGAGTGAAAAAACATCTGCAGTCTCTTGGTAATACCATGTGGAGTAAGTTGGGCACTGAAGTTTCTAGACAATATTTTGAAAGAGTTCTCTAACTTCTTGAGATTATATATATATATAGACACACACTAACTAGTCAAGGACACATGCACATGCATGTTTATTTGAGTTAGAGATAGAGAGGGGGGTCAAGATGGATAATGGCAGGGGAACAGCTTTACTGGAGGATATGTGATAGTTAGTGGGAATAGCTTCTGTTGAAGGGTAGTCAGCAACTTGGAGACTCTGAGTAATAGTCCTCTCCAATCTGTCCGCTCTCATGAATTATCGATCTCAAATATCAAAAGTGGCCCTTTTCGGAGACTTCTTGCTTAACAATCTTTACCGGTGCTTCACTCCCACTCCTCTCCTCACTAAAATTGTATTCCATATACTCTATCTTAGTTTGGTTAATTTTAAATCTTTTAAAAGATTTAAATCTTAGTTCGGTTTGGGCATGTTCAAAGTAGACCAAAAACGGCACCGGTTAGGAGTGAGGCAATGCAAGTAGAAGGTTCTAAAATGACAAGGGGTAGGCCCAAAGAACATGGATAGAAGTGGTGAGAAAATATTTAAAAACTTTGGGACTAAATGAAGCCATGGTACTTAATAGAGAGGAATGGAGGAATAAGATTCATTTGGCCAACCCCTAATTAGGATAAGGTCTTGATGATGATGATGAGCATCTCTCTACAACTCTAGCTTTGTGATTATGCCCTTTGTTGTCTTATCAATCAAAATTATATCATTTTCAAATAACATGCATTATGGAATCTCCTTGAGCAAATATTTTGTTAACTCATCCATAACTAACAGAAAAAGGTGCGAGCTTAATATTGATCCATAGTGCAATCATGTAATGATAGGGAAATCATCGGTCTCTTTGCTAGTGGTTATAACATTTGTTATCATTCCCTCATACATATCCTTAATTATATCTATACATACCCATGAAATCCCTTTCTTGCCCGACACCGACCATATTAATTCTATGGAGACCTTATCATAAGCTATTTTCAAGTCAATAAAGACCATGTGAAGGTCTCTTCTTCTTTTTCCTATATTTCTCTATCAATTGTCTAAGTAGAAAAATAGCTTTCATAGTAGACCTTCCAAGCATGAAACCAAATGATATTCTAATATACTCTTCTCATACCATAGCCTCTCCTCAATCACTCTTTCCCAAAGTTTCATAGTATGACTCATAAGTTTGATCTTACGATAGTTAGTAAAACTCCGTATGTTTCCTTTATTCTTATAAATTGGTATAATCGAGCTTTTACTTCATTCATTTGGCATTTGACTTGATTTTACAATTTTCTTAAACCAATTTTTCAGCCAAACTATGCTAGTATCACCCATATATTTCGAACTTATAGTTATACCATCAAGCCCCAAGGCTTTTCCTAATTTCATCCTTTTTAAGGCCTCTTTCACTTCACATATCCTAACCTATGGTCGTATCTATATAGTCCAATGTTATTTGGGTTTATGGTTCTTTCAATCTTTACATTCTCAGGACAATTGTCATTTAGCAATTTTTGGAAGTAACTTTCTCACTTTTGATTGATCTCCTCATCTTTGACTAGTACCCTTTTGTCATCACTTGTAATGCATTTAACATAATCTAAGTCTTTACTCTTCCATTTTCTTATTTTTACAAGTTTGAACACATTTTTCTCACCTCCTCTTGATTCTAATTTATTATAGAGATCATCATATACCTTGCGCTTTCAATATTTATTTATGGATGTGCCATCATCACATACACCTTAGTTGCTATTACTTTTTCAACTTATACTGGATTGCACTATTATTTTTTGGTTTACCCTAGTCTTTCATCCTCTCAGGGTGATCCCCTTTATATATAGTATGGATAAGCCCACTCCACTTGCAGTTAGGAGATTTGTCACCAGAAAGTGCAGTGGCCAACAAGATGGAAATAGGTAAGTGTAGACAAATAAGGTCAATTATATTTGAGAAAAGAAATTCATTTCTGATACAGTTACATACAAGGTGTATACTAGAAAAAGAAACAAACCAGTAACAGTATCGACAGGTCAGCAACAGAATATATGAAGAAGATTATTCCATACACAAGGCAGGTTCTGATTAGCTTGCCCAGCACGCAGGCAATTAGAAGGTTACAAAGGAGATTATAATAAAATCAAGAAGAGAGAAAGGAGAGAAGGGTGTGTTTTTCGGATGGTGACTGGAAGCTGCAGCTCCCTCGAAGAGCTGTGTGACTGTTCTACCCTTTTTCCTTCTTTTTTTTCCTTCTCTTCCCTTAAGTTTTCTTTGTGTAAACTGTTCTCTAGTCCCACTTAAGGAAATACATCTTGCTATTTTGTTTCAGATCCACTTGTTCTGTTCAATCTACTCTCTAATTCAAGAAATTGCACCAATTTTGTATCAGAGTGTCACCTCCTGGGCATGGTCATTGGAAGCATTAGAGCAAAAAGTTGAACATTTGTCAGCCGATCTTCAGTCTATGAAGGACTACTTACTAAAGATGTGGGAGATGCTGAAAATAAGAGAGGCCGACAAAGGAAAACAGCAATTGAGCTTGGACTCCTCTGAGCAAACGCCAGCTGGTGGGATCTCCAGCACCAGCCATCTCAGCGGTTTGAATGAAGAACATCCAACCTTAAGTGTGAACGTGCATAGGGTGGAATCCAGAGGTCAGAAACTAGAATTGCCCATTTTCTATGGGGAAGATCCCTATGGGTGGGAGTTCCAGATGGATCGGAACCTACTGGAAGATGAAAAAATCGCTATCGTGATAGTTTGCATAGAGGGAAGTGCCTTGGTATGGTATCAATGGGTTGAAACTTGCACACCAATCGAGAAGTGGCCGAAGCTCAAAATGGTGGTCATCCAGCATTTCAAGCCATCACAGCAAGGAAACCCGTATGAGTCGTTGATGGGTCTCCACCAACAAGGCTCGGTGACGGAATACAGGGAGAGATTTGATATGATCACTGCACCTATGATAGGAGCTTCCACCAAGTTGCTGATCAAGGCTTTTGTTCACAGGTTACAGGAAGAAATCTGGGCCGAGCTATGACTGGATCAGCTGACAACCCTCACGGCGACAATGGAGTAGGCACACCGTATCAAGGAGCATAATTGAGTTTTAAACAAAGCTCGAGAGAATAAGTTAAGACCCAAGGGAAGTGGGCTAGGCCGTCCACCTAGCCCAATGGATGTTCCCTATTCACGGGTGTCCACCAGTGACCTAACCAGAAGCCCAATGTCGAACAGCCCACTGAAATTTGGGGAACCCTACTGTGAACCATGACAGGCACTGCATGCAACCCGGCCGGACAAGGAGACAAAGTTTGATTCTCCAGCCATCAAGAAGAGAGACTCAGGAGTTAGACCGTTAACGGAGGAGATACGGTATAAACACGAGAAAGGGTTGTGCTTCACATGTGATGAGAAATTCCATCCTGAACATTGTTGCCAAAATCGCACCCTGCAAGTCTTCATGGTATCCACGGAGGAAGAAGCTGCAATCAATGTTGACCCAAAAGAAAAACCAACAATCGACTCGACCATTGCGAGTAACTCCATCAAACTCTCCTTCAGTTCACTACTGGGTATGAACCCTACCAAAGCGATGAAATTGAAAGGATTCCTGGGTAAGCGAGGTGTTAATTCTAATCGATTCTAGGCAACCCATAACTTCATTTCCAATGATCTAATCGATGAACTACATTTGGCAGTCACCCCCACCAAATCCTTCGATGTTCAAGTAGGGGACGGCCATGTCATCCATAGCCAAGGGGTTTCCAAGAACATTGCTCTAGATCTCCAAGGAATCACCCTCATACAAAATTTCTTCCCCTTTGATCTCAGCAAATGCGATCTTGGGTGTTACCTTGTTAGAATCCCTTGGTGATGTGTGTTCAAATTGGAAGTAGCTTACCATGAAATTCCTATACGAGGGCCAATAGGTCTGTTTGCAAGGGGATCAGTCCTTAGTGAAGTCCCAGATCTCACTCAAGCATATGATGAAAACTCTTCAAACAACAGACCGTGCCTATTACTTGGAATTATCTACCGCCGACGATTATCTCCAATCCTCTAATATGTTAGTAGTTCCAAAAATTTTGTCTTTACTACACAAATTCATTGGGCTCTTTGATACTCCAATTGGGTTACCGCTGCACCACCCATAGGATCACACTATTGCTCTAAAGGAAGGAACGCAGCCACCCAACATACACCCCTATAGGTATCCTTCTTACCAAAAGTCTGAGATTAAAAAAATCATCCAGGACTTGCCAACAGCCGGAATCATCCAACTGAGTGTCAACCCATTTTCAAGTCTTGTTTTGCTTGTAAAAGAAAAGAATGGGAGTTGGTAGATGTTCGTTGATTACCGCGCACTAAATCAAGCTATTGTACGAGATAAGTTTCCAATTCTAGCCGTTGATGAATTGTTGGATGAACTCAGCAGGGCTACAATTTTTCAAAACTGGACCTAAAATCAAGGTACCACCAAATCAGAGTTCTTGAACAAGATACTTATAAAATAGCTTTCCAAATGCATGAAGGACACTACGAATTCAAGGTAATGCCATTCAATTTAACCAATGCTCCTTCAACTTTCCAAGCACTTATGAACTCTATTTTCCTCATTCATCTATGCAAATTTATTTTAGTCTTCTTTGATGATATATTAGTTTACTCATCGGATCTAATCAATCATGTGACGCACTTGGAAATAACATTTCAAATTTTGGCTGACAATAAGCTGGTGCTAAATCACAAGAAATGCTCTTTCGAACAGCCCTAACTAGCTTATTTAGGCCATATTATCTCTTCTCAAGGGGTAGCTGCAGACCTGTCAAAAATTGAACATATGTTATGATGGCCCATTCCTCGAAGTATCAAGGACTTGAGAGGCTTCCTCAGGTTAACCGGCTATTACCATAGGTTTGTGAAGGGATATGGAATAATTGCTAATCCCCTCACTCAATTACTTAAAAAAGACTGTTTTCAATGGAATGATCAAGCCATAGAAGCATTTAAGACACTAAAAACAGCCATGACTACTGTCCCAGTCCTCGTGTTACCAGATTTTACAAAAGCTTTTGTCCTTGAAATTGATGCATCGGGCACAAGGATTGGCACCGTTATGATGCAAGAAGGCCAACCTATAGCATTCCTCAGTCAAGGTTTGTCAGCACGGGCATAGCTCAAGTCGGTATATGAGAGGGAACTTATGGCAATTGTTTTTGTTGTACAAAAATGGAGGCAATACTTAATGGGGATACATTTCATCATCCGGAGAGATCAAACGAGCCTAAAATTCCTAATGCAACAACGTTTACTAGAAGAAAACCAGCAGAAATGGGTGATGAAACTGATCGGCCATGATTTTGAAATACAATATAAACCCAGTAATGAAAACCGAGTAGCTGATGCACTATCCCACACACCTCCCCCTTTGCAATTCCTTGGAATCTCTATTAACAAGTTCATGCCTAGGAATTCTAAGTTGATTCCCAAACTCTTACATGAGTTTCACTCCACTCCATGTGAGGGTCATTCAGGTTTTTTCGCACTTACAAACGAATTTCTGCGTTACTTTTTTGGGAAGGTTGCCTAAGGATGTCAAAAAATTTGTCGCGGCTTGTGTTACTTGCCAGCAAAACAAATATTCAACATTGTCTCCAGCAGGTTTGTTGCAACCACTCCCAATTCCCAATAAGTTTGGGAGGATATTTCCATGGACTTTATTGGCGGGCTTCCGAAAGCTCACGACTTTGATACTGTTTTAATAGTGGTTGATAGGCTTACAAAGTTCTCTCACTTCATTCCACTATGTCACCCTTTGTCAACTAAGGCCGTAGCCCTACTGGTCATCAAGGAGCTTGTAAGTCTTCATGGTTTCCGTTGTTCAATTGTCTCTGATTGAGATAGGATTTTCATCAGCGACTTTTGAATCGAACTATTTAAATAAGCTGGAACTGTCTTAAAGATGAGTTCTGCATACCATCCTCAAACTGATGGCCAGACGGAGGTGATAAACAGATGCTTGGAAACTTACGTTGCTTCATTATGGGCAAACTCAAATAACCTCGTTATCCAAAACAGGAATTTAGTACTACAAGAGCTCAAGGACAATCTATGCAAAGCACAATCACGAATGAAAAAATCCTGATTCCAAGCGACGTGAGCTGATATTACAACCAGGTGAACTAGTTTTCCTCAAGGTTCAATCACACCACTGGAAATCCTTAGCCCAAAAACTCAATGAGAAACTCAGTCCCTGGTTTTACGGTCCTTATAAAATACTTGAACAAATCAGTCTTGCTGCATACCGCTTGCAATTACCTCCCTCTACTAAAACCCTGTTTTCCATGTATCCCAACTCAAGCATGCCGCTCACACATCCGCTCCCTGTCAAGATATCCCACCCTTTCTTACCAATGAACTGAAACTTCAGGTGGAACCAGAAACAGTGAGACAAGTACGTAGATCAGCCAATGGGGCTTTGGAAGTTTTGATTAAATGGCAACATTTACCGGATTTTGAAAACACTTGGGAGGTAGCAGCTGTCATTAGTTCTCAGTTCCTAAACTTTCACCTTGAGGACAAGGTGAAACTATTAGGGCAGCGTATTGATACAGTTACATACAAGGTGTATACCAGAAAAAGAAACAAACCAGTAACAATATCGACAGGTAAGCAACAGAATATATGAAGAAGATTATTCCATATACATGGCAGGTTTCGATTAGCTTGCCCAGCAGGCAGGCAGTTAGAAAGTTACAGAGGAGATTGTAATAAAATCAAGAAGAGAGAAAGGAGAGAGGGGTGTGTTTTTCGGATAGTGACAGAGGCTGCAGCTCCCACAAAGAGCTGTGTGAATCTTCTTCCCTGCTTCTTCTTCTTCTTTTTTCCTTCTCTTCTCTTAAGTTTTCTCTGTGTAAACTGTTCTCGAGTCCTACTTAAGGAAATACATCTTGCTATTTTGTTTCAGATCCACTTGTTCTGTTCAATCTACTCTCTAATTCAAGAAGTTGCACCAATTTCAATTGAGAAAAATCATTTGCAAATATCATACCAAAAATGAAAAGTGATTTGCTGTGTCTCCAAATATAGGAAGAAACATTGTGACATTTTATTACATGAAAAAAAAGAAGGTTAACTATAACAGTTGGCTTGACATTTTCTAGATAAATCTGACTCCAGTAACTTATTACATAATGAAATAATACAAGAGGACCTTAATTTGTGTTAACCCTAAATACGGTAACTGCAAAATATAGTTCATCAAAGAAACACCAGCTAGTTGAAGAATCAGAATTTTTAACAATCACTGCAGTTCATGCATCAAGATAGTCAATCAGGAAATCAACATGAAACACAGTATAACAGAAATCCACAAGTTTTTACCTAAGCCACCAGATTTGGTGTTTCCAGTGCTCCCTTCACAAACTGGAGACTTTTGCCATGTTGGTGTCTGAAAATTTTCAACTGGACTTCCTACATCTGAATAAATCTCTGTTTCCGCTTCTAACTCAGCCTTTATTTCTGAACCAAGATTTCGTGGGTTGTCAACAGAAAACTGCACAGGATTACCCAAACGATCCTCTATATGTGCTCGGCTATCCCATCGAAAGCTCCATGACGGGGAATCTCTAACGTTTCTATGAGAAGATTGGATGACAGTTCTGTTGGGTAAGGTTTTGTCCCTTGCAGCAACACAACATACAGAACCCATGGCAGCTTATACATACAATATCCTTCCAGATGATGAGAAACTCTTAATGTTTGTGATAAGAAACCGAGTATCCCTCTAAATTCGTCATGGCACAAGGCCACAAAAAACTCAATACTTCTAGCTGTTCCTGCAAAGAGAAAAGATGCACAGATATAACCCACAAAAATTTAACTACGATTATTTAAAAGCAACTTCCACAGCATATATAAGTACATAACAAGCAAATACAAAACAGAACCAAGGTAGAGAGCATACATCGCTGGTGAAAAGACTAGCTTGGAACAGAAACACAGAGACAACTAAATAAAGCAAAACTCAGCAAGACTAGACATATTAAGACATCTGTCAACTTCAGTGGGGGCATGTTCCAGGAAGAACATAATCAGTAGAACAGCTGCCAGACAACCAGAAAACAGTCCACAAGACAAAATGTAAAGAGAGAACCTCGAACAGACAAAAAAGAGTTGCACAAGGACTCAACCCCAAGGAATCCTCCCTAGACTTGTTTCATCTGAAACTTCACAGACGATGAGGGGAAACCGGAAACCAAGAATACTCGACCTCCAATCAAACTGCAGAATACTCTCAAGCAGCACTCTAAATTGGGAGCCTAGAGATCAGCTCTCCAAGCATGTAAAACCGTTCTTAAGGTTAAATACAGGAAACCAACATCAGCTATATTGTCAAGACTAGAATAAAAACCAACAAGCAGCAAAAGAGGTTCCTAAACGAGAAAGTGATTCCTAAAAAGGAAAGTTTTTCCTAAAAGAGAAAGTTTCTAATTGAATGCAAATAGACAGTAGCCAAGCCTAGAAACGAGCAGCCAAAAAAAAAAGAATAGATTCCTCTAAATATGATCCGATTGCATCCCTCTCAGTTCCAGAATTCATCCAGAAACAGGAAAATCATATCATATGGAGGTCACGAAAGTAATGACAGTCAACTCAGTAATTACTGTCACTGCTTGCAAAACTAGGTCTGCAAGTATTGATTGAGGAATACTCCGGATTTCAATGACCAAAAATCAAACAAAAAGAATTAGCTGCTAGGATCTGAAGTTAGTAGCAAAATGGTGCAGGATTATCCACGAAAATAAGAAAGAAAATACATGTACTACACTGTGAAAAGCAAAAGAAATTAAGAATAATGAAAAGCACAAATATTATGACTACGAACAATAACTCCGTCATTAGGTCAAAACCGATCCAAATTCCGCAAAGACGCAGCACAGTTCAAAACAACTGTCTTCGGAGTCACGAGATCAATACACTAATAAAACGGAAAGAAAACAAAAAAATTGACTAAAACTAGAGTAAAAACACGGAACAAAGAACGGGAACTATTTCGTTAAATATCGAGAATGCATACCTAGAATCGAATCTCACCCATTACCTCATCTTCCAAAAATCTTTCGCAAATTTCTCATAGAAATCCCTGAAGTAAGAGAGATCGATACTCCATCCTTAATCCAAACTAGCCAGAATTCACGTCAAGGAACACTATCTGGGAGTGAAATCCGCCATTTCTGCTCAAGAAAACTCCATCTCAATATTCAGCATCCCGCTAATCTCCGGTTTACCACCGAGAAATAGCGCAAGCAGACTAAGAATCTTCGTCAAAAGCGAAAAGGAAAACCTCGAAATGAGGTCGTCAGACTTGTTTTTCTGTTGGAGAGGAGGAAGAAAACCAGCCAAGTTTGGAAGGGGATGATTTATAGGAGCCGTCAACAGTCTGTTTGTTTCCCGGCAGTACGGGCGCCGTTAGTTTTGACGGAGTCATGTAAGGCGTGCGTGGCACGCTTGCAAGACACCTCCACGTGGGATATTCTGCTTTTTCTCCACTGCAAAGCGGAAATTATCTCTGGTGGAAACGGAAAAAGTGGCGACCGCGGAGGACAGCTTCTGTAGTACGCGGATTGCGCATTAAGCATCATCCGCTTTCTGACTACACGTGTTAGGGGAAAGATGCTTGTGGTCCTACTTAATGTTTGAAGATGTTGGGACGCGGACGATGCGGTGGTAGGGTACTTTCCCTTTGATTGCAACGGAGAGATTGTCCAAAGTCGAGGGTGATCCTAACCCTCTATTTCATCTACCCCCACAGGGCCTCTAAATGGACGATCAGGAAATTGTCAGAAAGGCATACAACCTTCCAAGGGTGGAGGAGAACTTTTAAATTGTGAGACATCCATAAACGCCCTGCTAGATTAATTTCTTTGGTTAGGATAAGGGGTGGATCACCAACCATTCATACCCCACATTTATTTCTAATGCTTGCAACCAATGAATGCTAATTTGTACACGCAATCAGCCGCTCCACTCACTCTCTTACTTATTCTATCGACTCCTTCACTGGTGATATTCCCAAGTTTCGCTAACATTTCATTGCTATTCTATTCCTCATCAGAATCTTGTAATTATGCATGCAATTGGAAGGGTGAACAACGGCTTAGATCATCTTTGGGGTCACAATTTTTATAGTAGAGACACCAGAAGCTTTATCTGGTCGATGACCATGACTCTACTGTTGGATAAGATGCCACTGCTAATGTTTCTCAAAAGGTGAGTGGAGTGGTTGGGATTACCCAACACAAAATCCAATTTTAGAGACGGCGTATAAAAGCTTGCTCATACTAACACCTCTTATTATTGTTTTTTCTAAATTTAAAAAGTAAATTATCTATTAATTTTCTAACCTATTTAAAACCTATTAAACAGAAGGGAAAAGGGCCACCTCGAACCGCCTATCAAGTGCGCCAACGAGGTCGCCACACTCCTTTTAGCTACTAGCAAGTCTTAACTTCTTTAGTGAATGTAGTAGGCAGTGGCCTCGGAGAGGGAGGTGATGGGGAAGAGGATGCTGGTGACGTGTAATACATCCCTTGAGTAAGTTCGATCAGCACACTTACGAAGGTTCATACTAAATGCCCGTCGGAAGCGTACGTTGGGAGGATTCAATACCCATACGTAAGTGGCAAAATTGTAAGAATGGGAGGACGACTTCTTTGTTTTCTTCTCATTGGTCCGTTGTCTATTGGATGTGATGGAGGTTTTCTGTTGGCATAACATTATAATGTGCTTGTGGGCCCTATGGTGATGAAGACCATCAAACTTGTTGGCCAACAATCAATGAGCACATGCAGATGATTTGTTATAATACCTAAACTTTTCATGGTACAGTTTTATGGATTAATATTAGAAATCTTGTGCAAAAGTAAATTCAATAAATCTTAATTTAAAGGCACAATTATAATGGCTTCTTGAAGATAGTTGAAGCTTCTCACAATGAGATATGACTCAATTTTATCTCAACTGATTTGTATGATTAAAATTTACCTGTACTTTAGTATTCAAATGAATACCTTATTATATTTTTTCAAAATAATATGAGAAAATATTCATCTCAATGAGATAGTCAAAGTAGAGATCTTATAAGTTGGCAAGGAAAGATACCTTAACAATAAGAGAAATCTCAATCAATCAATCACAAAGTAATATAGCTCTTGAAAGATTATAAAAAAATAAAACATTAATTAATCAATCAAGATAATAAAGGTCTTGAAAGACAACAATAGGAGAGAAATCTCAATCAATCAATCAAGACAATGAAGGTCTTAAAAGATGATGAGAGGAGAGAAATCTCTAGACATAACAATTCTAGAACTAGAAAGGGCTAGGAGAGGATGAATAGTATGTCTAGAATGGCCTAGGCTCCTCCTTACATAAGGGACCTTTGCTTGGCCATCAAGAAAGTTTTCATGATCATAAATTATCTTTAGGATACTTGGTTGGCAAGATGTTGAATCTAGACAAAAATGAGTATAGGTGAGAGAGAATTCAGATAGATGTAGTTTCTCTTAAATTAATTGTTTCTCGTTCGCATAGATTTGGTTTTTTTTTCATGTTGGATACCATTCCTGGTTTTCATTTACATAGATCTAGTTTCCTTTTCATGTTGGATATTAATTTTGGTTTCCATTCACATAAATCTAGTTTCTTTTTTAGCTTAGATCTTTAATGGATCTCACTAAAGTATTTTAATTTAAATAAATGCTAACAATGCCCCACTTATTTTAAGTTAAAAATAAGTCAACAAGTCCCAATTTTTAAATTGAAATAACAAAACAATGCAAAAATGAACAAGGAAATCTTCCTTAGCAATAAGTCATGGAAATAGCTTTTTGAAACCATGAAAGGTATCGCATGGTAGATTTACCGAGATGGGTTGAGCTATCTTTGCAACAATAAGCTTTACCTTCCATGCTTCTTCAATGGCACTATCACAAGCATATATTTCCATGAAGTTAAAATAGTTCTAATTGAATTCAATAAACACAAGAAAAATTGTAAACAAAAGAAGATTAAGCATACAACAAGATTCATGCATCAAAGAAAGAGAACATAGTCTTGAACTTCTTCCAAGTGTACACAATTCAATAAATATCTAGGCAACAAGTGAACTAAGTCTTGAACTCCTGCTCTGAAGGAAGAATTATAACACACATATCTCTTAATGAGATAATTATACTTTAATTTGGCACTTTTACTAATCCTCATGAGCTAATCCTATAATTAGTTGAGTGCTCTAGTAATTGACCTAAGCCACATAGGAGGTGCCAAACCTCCACACCTAGAATAAGTAAGTCCATGTTACTAGCTTCCAAGTAATATCTTTCTTGAATATGGCATATTCAAGGCAACCAAGAGTCTAGTATAAGATGCAACTTAACTCCTATATCAAGGTCTCAAAAAAATAAAAAGGGAGCTCAGTAGTTTGTTAGTTACTAATGTTTTCACACCACCAAAAATCAAGTAGTAATCACAATCCAAAATTAAGATGCTTATAGTAGATTCTCATTTGCATGGTTATTTCTAAATTTGCCACCCAAGGCTTTATAGTTTTCCCTAGTCACCACTTAGTTGGTAATCTATGTAATGTTGAATCATTTCATTGCAAGTCATAAAAGCCCACTATGCAGAGCTATTGAGGATGCCTACTAGTTCTTCATAAAACTATCTAGTGTTCTCCATTTGGTTAATTTCTTAGCTTTGGTCTACAAATGGAGAATCATATATTGGATTAGACTACCATGTACTCATAGTAATATAGCTGAATAGATGGGCTCTTAATTATTATTTAAGAGTGTTCCTTTGAACATTTATGGGGTCTATCATAAGTTAAATTGACTAAGTCCTCTAAGAATATTTTCGCAATAGCTAAAAAGTGCAAGAATTAGCTATTATCTTCTTTAATAATATTGATTATCATGTTCACATTAGTAGCACTGAGATCCATATATCAAATTGTTTTGTATCAAATCCTTCCTAATGATTAAGATTAATTCTATAGGGTTACAACCTATCATGCCTGGTGTATACTTTAAGTAAATTCACCATTTGTTTTATTGTATTGGTTATGTTTACATCTCTCAGCTTTTCAAGCTTCTTCCTTGGAATGTATTCAACTTTTACAATGACATAATTTGTCGATAGAAAATATCCATGTGTCATAGATGTCTTTATAAACTTTGTCCATAGATGTTGTTTGAACAACCACAAATCTTTCAGTAATGTTGACCAAATAATTAGTAACTATTTTTTAACTGTTGTGTTTATTTGTTTGAATCCCAATATGCAATACCATAGTAGTAGTAGCTTGCAAGCTCAACAACTATTTGGAGATTGCTTTATCTGTGTATAGTCTTTTAGTATTTCACGACCTTATTTGGATGGCAAACTTACTAAATTTAGAATAAGTAGGACTTACAATCATAACCACTAAAAGCACAATTTGTTATCCAACATCCATAGTTGACTTTTTTACTTGCAATGTCAAAAATACAAGGTATTACCACACTTTTAGAATCAATGGGATAAGAAACTTCTAAAGTATTTCAAATGTATCTTGAAATAGCATAATATCTTGAGCATTCATCAATGAAGTACCAATAGCCCAATGAGTTCTTGATAAGATCTCAGTGTCTTCATCACCCTTAAGTATTTGAAAATAATTCATACTTCATATCTTGTTGTTTGAACTCACAAAGACAAAGTTTGCAATAGCACAATTGAACTAATGTAACAAGAGTATAGTTAATCTGATGAACTTATTTCAATATTCAATTGTAATTTGATGCTTGTTGTAATTCATAATTGTAATATCCCAAATTTTCTATCATTTTCATGATCAATAAAAATCTAAATTTTATTTAAAATTCATTACTTAAATTTTTAGAAACTAAATAATTTAACAATGAGACCTTTACTAATGTAATAGAGCTCGGAGAGAGCTATTCAAGGATAGTGAGATAACTAAAATCCAATAGTGGAGATCTAAGTTAGTAATTTGAGATCCAAAAATGTTTGTATGGTAGACCCACATAGCTGCCATGATTAGGCATCCAAATCATTTAAAACGTCCATATTCATTGAACTATATAAGGAAACATTTCAAACTTGTTTGGAATGTTCTAGAAATCAGAATATGAATGGAATTAGAAAGAGTATTCATAGTGGGAGATATGACAAAATATGGAATATCAAAACTTTGAAAATAAGAAGCTTGAGATATCTAGGATAATAGCAAGTTAGAAGGAGGATTGAATTGGAAACATTCCAAGATATCTAATAGATTTGGAACATCTTATGCTGGGAAAGAAGAAGAGAAAGAGAGAGGGAGAAGAAGAGATGCCTCCCCACTTCATCATCATCATCATCATCATCAAGACCTTATCCCAATTTGGGGTCGGCCACATGAATCTTATTCCTCCATTCCACTCTATTAAATACCATGGCTTCATTTAGTCCCAAAGTTTTTAAATCTTTCCTCACCACTTCTATCCACGTTCTTTTGGGCCTTCCCCTTGCCCTTTTAGAACCTTCTACTTGTATTGCCTCACTCCTTCTAACTGGTGCCGTTGTTGGCCTCCTTTGAACATGTCCAAACCATCTAAGTCTAATCTCCCTCATCTTGTTACCTATTGGTGCTATCCCTAAATTTCTTCTAATATTTTCATTTCTAATTCTATCCTTTCTTGTCTTACCACTCATCCATCTCAACATCCTCATTTACGCAACACTCACCTATGAGTATGATGTTCCTTAACCGCCCAACACTCGATCCATAGAGCATGGCCGGCCTTATAGCCATCCTATAGAATTTTCCCTTTAGTTTGAGTGGCACCCGCCGATCACATAAAACCCCCGATGCACATCTCCATTTGTTCCAACCCGCTTGGATTCTCTCGGGTAACCTCCCTCTCAATCTCTCCACTCTCATGGATCAATGATCCTAAGTATCGGAAGTGGTCTCTCATGGGGACCTCTTGGTTATCAATCTTGACTGGTGCTCCACTCCTACTCTCCTTGCTAAAATTACATTCCATATATTCTGTCTTAGTTCGGCTAATTTTAAATCCTTTCGATTCTATTGCTTCTCTCCATAGCTCTAGCTTTATGTTGACACCCTCCCTTGTCTCATCAAGTAGGACTATATCGTCTGCAAATAGCATGCACCAGGGAATCTCCTCATGCAGATGTTTTGTTAACTCATCCATAACTAATGTGAAAAGGTATGGACTTAATGCCGATCCTTGGTGCAATCCGACGGTGACAGGAAAATCACCAGTCACGCCACTAGTGGTCTTAACATTTGTTACTGCTCCCTCATACATATCTTTAATTATGTCTATATACCCCTGAGAAACCCCTTTAACACCTAACACCCTCCATATTAACTCTCTAGGGACTCTATCATAAGCCTTCTCTAAGTCAATAAAGACCATGTGTAGGTCTTTTCTCCTCTCCCTATATTTCTCTACTAATTGTCTTAGTAAGAAAATAGCTTCCATGGTAGACCTCCCAGGCATGAAACCAAACTGATTCTCCGATACACTTGTTTCATGTCGTAGCCTCTTCTCAATGACTCTTTCAAAAAGTTTCAGATGCCTCCCCACTTAGTTTGGAAAAATGCTTTGAGACTATTAATATGCACAAGAGAGATAAGGGAAAAGCTCAAGGGGAAGCTTGGCAGATCTATCACTAAGGTAAGTAGATCTGAACTACAAAGTTTACAGATGTTTTGAGGACTTAAACACTTGTTTTAGCATCATGCTTTGGAGTTAGAAATTTCACTAATTTCAAGTGGCTATTGATCATCATTGAACACCTATATAGGCACTATTATAGAACTTGTTTACAAAGCCAAATATGCTTATCTCAAATCATGATTTTGGACTATAGACAATCTTGTTTTCCTATGAACTAGTTTTTGAATCTAGCCACTATGTGTGTTTTAAGGAGAAATATAGCATGCTAATATCACATGCTGAAATCTTATGTTTAAAGCATATCCTATTGAGTTTGAAATTTACATTTTGATCATGTTGAAAAGTATTTAATGTTGCTAGGTTCTTGCTCAATTATCTCATGGTGTAGCTCTCATGCAATTGATTATGGGACATGTGCCGAATCTAAAAGATTAGTACAATAGAACCTTACTATTTTTTCTTTAGCTGGACTATATGTCAATTCTATGTTGGTGAATAATGTATGTTGTAAAATTATGACTCCTTGATGAAGATTTAAAAACTATGAGGTCTTAATGGATGATAGATGTTGAATTGGAATGACTAATCTAATTTTTTGTTAATGTACCAATCTGTTACTTGATGCTATGTGTTCTAATCCAATTAGCATAAACCATTGACAAATAGATGAGGCATGAATCCATGTTGACATTGGTAGTAGCCTCTGACAGTAGTCATGCTTAATATCATGTGAGCTTATCTTAAATTCATAAATACCTGTGGGTTTGGATAACTGATTAATAGGTGTTAAGTGTTCAATTTTGGTCAAAATACCCCTAATTTAGCATTCAATTAGATCATCTAACCATTCAATTTTACAAAACTTAGCTTGATTTTGAGTTTAAATGCAATTGACCATCCAAATCTTAATTTTTCAAAATCAACGGTCAGATGATTATTAGAGTTCATTAGATGACTAATGTACGGTTCAAATGATCCTAATTTAGTCTTTTCTTTTGCAGATCAACCAAAGGACGCACGGGCGGCTATGATTAAAAGATAACGGTGCAGATCATCTTAAAGGGCAATGGATTGACCAGATCACCCATGAAGATGGATGTAATAGTTTCCTAGAAGACAATGGAGCTAAATTTGGAATCATGGAGAAAAAGGCAACCCTTTCCCCACTTCTTTCTTTCCTTTTCTTTTTCTTTTTCTTCTTTTTCTTTCTTTCCTTTCTTTTCTTTTTCCTCCTTTTCCTTTTTCCTTCCTTTTCTCTTTTCTTTTTTTCCTTTTTCCTTTTTTCTTTTCTTTTCCTTTTTCCTCCTTTTCCTTCTTTCTCTTTCCTTCTTTCCTTTTCCTTCTTTCTTTCCTTTTCTTTTTCCCTTCCTCATTCTCACGTACCCACTTTCCTTATTTTCTTTTTTTGGCCTTCCTTCTTAACATACCCAACTTCCCAATCTCAACCGCCTCTTCTTCTCCTTTCTCACCATCCTATTCTTTCCTCTCCTCATCTTCCTCTCTTTCCCAACCGTACCCAACTCTCTCCATGCTCCCACTTCTCGCTTCTCCTCCTCTTTCTCTCTTCTACTTCTCCTTCTCTCACCGTCCCTCTCTCTTGTTCTCACCCTCACCGGACAGGCCTACATACTGCTCCTTCTCTTCAACCTTTGCCCCACTTCCCAAACTATTCTCTTCTTCTTTCTCTCATTCTCCTTCTATCTCCACTCTCTTCTTCATCTCTTTGTTCCTCTCTTTCACTCCAGCACCACTCCAACGCTGCATTGTCTCCCTATCTCTCCCTCACAACACGACTCCATCACACCAGCCAGTTCCACCACTTCTCCTAACCACCAAACCCAGATCACCGCCCGGCCCAGCTCGAGTTTCCCATCTACACACCGTACCGATGATCCAGTGCCCAGATTTTCCACTGGTCGCACGCCCAAACCTCCCATCGTCTTCTTCACTTCAGCCCTCCACCTGATGCCTTTGTCATCTTCACAGGTCAAAGCTAAAGCCCGGATCGTTTCTGCCTCAGCCTGCTCAGCAAGCGTCATTTTCCTATGCCCATATCACCTCTTCCAATACCAGTACCTGCCCCAGGCGTCATTTTCCTCTCCTCTGCTCTCCTTCTCCTTCACCGCACGGATTGGGGAAGCTGGGTTTTCTCCTGATTTTTTTTCTCTTCTCTTCCTCTCCTACTTTCTCTTCTTTTCTCCCCATCTTCTCTTCCCTCTTCTTCTTCTCCCTCCTCCGGTTTCCCTTCATCATCGGGTTCTCCGTCTAGTTTTTCTTAAAAACCAGATTTCCCATTTAATTCCCGTTTTGCCCCTTTCTTCTTTAAGTCAATTACAATTATGTCCTTTTCCGTTAATTTCGTCTGTGTCCCCAGTTTATTTACATCTGTGTCCCAGTTATTCCGATTCTATTTTATCCATGTTTTTCTTATCCAGGAACTGCCTAATTTGAATCAAATCAATTAAGGCCTAACCTCTCAACGGGTTAGCCTTAATCAAAACCAAATCCTTAATTTCTCCTTTTTTCTCAACGGAATTCAAATTAATTTTACAGAGTCATTCTTAGGACATCCCTAGACATAACCAACGCATCTGATTTTCTATCTGAAATCCAAAAATCAATCTGAAGAAGATTGATCTAGGGAAGCAGTTTTTTTTCATTATTTGATTTTATTTGTTTTATTTCAGAACTAGAAATTCTGTATTTTTGAGAATTTGAGTAGATCTGAACATTAATTCCTATTTCAATAATTCCAGTAATTTTGAGTGATTTCTTTTTAATTTTACATAATTAAATTTTATTGAAAACTCCATTTTAAATCAAGTCCTCATGGGATCGACCCGTACTTGCATAAGCTACACTACAATAGCCCGTGTACTTACGGTTAAACAATCAACAATAGGGAAACAAATTTGTTTTGAGTTCTACATTTAGAGATAATGAAAAAGGTTTTACAATTCTACTCATGCTTAAGGTTAAAAGTAATGTTTTTTTACTATACATACATACATACATGTCTGTGTGTGTGTAGTTGTAAATGTCATGTTTTAGCTTTTCAAGAGATGAGTTGAAAGATAAGGCTTTACTGTTCTACTCATGGTTAAGGTTAAAATGTAATGTTTTTTACTATATATATATATATTTGTAAATTTGATGTTTTGGATTTTTAAGAGATGAGTTGAAAGACTAGTTTTTACATGCTAAACTTTCTTTTGAAGAATGATTTTTTCTACGTTTTCAAAAATAAATGAAAATCAAGATTTGCTAGCATGAGTTGTTAAGTAAACTAGTGTAGCATGATAGCTAAGATTGCATGCCTAGAAATATGATTTTTAGCAAGTTAAATATGCTTGCAAAACTTGGTTTTGTAAACTCTAAAATAGATGTTTTTCAAATGTGCATCGAGAATTTTGACATGTTAGCAAGATTTTAGTTCTAAGAAAGAAAACATTTCAAATCATATACTTCATAAGATTTTGATATGTGAGATATTGTGTATAAAATACCCTATATATGCTTTAGATAGGCTAATATGATTGGTGGAAACTATGCTAGGAGGTAGTGTGGTTTTTACTTCCCAACCTGAATGTGCTGGTAGAGCCAGTCATTTAAATATTGGCGCGGTTACTTAGACAAGGGCCATTGGAGTGGCCATGGGTCGCCTCCTTACAAGAGGGTCTTACGAGCATGTGTCACCCTCTATAAATCTCTTCTAATAGATTTTAAATTAATTTAGAAGTTTGGGTTATGCGCTTGTGGTGATTATCCTAGCTAGGTCAAGAGGTGGTGATGAAATCCACCTTTGATTTTATGGGCTCGGGTGCCCTTAATTTTCACACTCCATGGCAATTTGATCAACATATAAATTGCCTTAAAGAGATAAAAATGCTCTAAAATGTAATTAAAAATAATAAACTAATGCAAGCTCTAAAATGCAATAATTATAAAGTATGATGTCTATATGCAATTATATTATCAAATAATGTAAAGTTATTATATACATGCAATCATAATCTATGAATTATAAGGAGTTATGGCTGCTCATAGTGGGATCCTAGTAAGATTTTCTCGTACAAGAGTGAGACTATTCACATTACACCTCCACTTCTAGGTTATAATGGTCTACCCTTAACCTATATTATCACAACTCTTTTAAATAAATTGTGATTAAAAAATACAATACATTCTCACTATAATTCACTCAAAATAAAATTTTGGCTATCCTAATTGAGGACCTCCTTGAATTCCTCTCTTTTCCAATTTTGTACAAAATAAAATAGCAGTAAGTACCAAATTTAGGAAAACAAGTGATGTACACTAAGAAAAATTGAAAAATGTACCTAAAATGGACAGAATGCTAAATGGATGCAATTCCTAACATTTTAATTTTTTGAATTTTTATTAAATTTTACAAAAACCCCATTGTAGGTCCCCAACAATAGCGTCAAAAACTTGTCAATTATTTTTCACAAGTGTACAAGCTATTATAGTATAGCTTGTGCAAGTATGAGCCAATCCCATGGAGACAACTTAAAAAGAATAAAGTTTAAATCAAATTTAATTTGCTACAAATTAATAAAAATTATAGGAATTGAGTGACAATGAATTAGAAACTTAGAATTAATGAAAAATACAAAATTTTGAATTCAAGAGATAGAAAATTAAATAAAATACCAATTAAAATCCACTTTCCTAGTTTGATCATAGAAAAATTCTTCAAATTTTGCTATATCCAAGTTGATCAACATTCATCAATCCATCCCTTAGGTCTCTAGCTAATGATTCAATAGCTAGATTATGCAAATATTTCAAATATATAATGATCTAGGCTAAGGAAATTGAGATTTAGGCGGCTTAGATTTTTTATTTTTTATTTTTTATTTTTTCAGATCACTATCATACATCAAATCTTATTCATGATTTTTCTTAATTTTTTTTTCAAATTAAAATACCAGAGCAATGCCTCTTACTATGTCTGCAAGTGAGAGAGTGTTATTAGCAAAATAGGAGATAATTGAGATAGTCATGCACAACCGTGCGCGTGTGACACTAACTAAGCAATTATCTTATCTTTGTTCACAATCCAAAATTAATCCATTCTCTATTTACAATCCACAAATAGTCAGAATCCATGGAGATTTCAATAACTTTGGCCACTAATTTCTTCTATTTTCTAATAGAATCTTTCAATGAAACTTGGTAACTAGAACAAATTAATATTAACAAATTAAATTGTATAATTAAATTTCAAATCAAGATAACATAAATTAAGATATTTAATCACAAACATAGATGCTCACCAACATGCGCAATGTTGTTGTTTTAAATAAACTTTCAAGTGCACAAATCGTTTGCAATATAGTATGCTAATGAGGACGATCCCATGAGGAGTTTACTGTTGTAATGCTAGTGTGACATCTTAGGTTTTTATTACACTTTTACACAAAATATTTTACAAATGTGGGGCCCTGATTTTGAAAAATATTTAGAAAATAAATAAAGAAAATAGTTTTCATGAGAATACTCTTAAAAATCCCAAGTGTCATTTTTTTCCTTTTATAAAAATAAGGATTTTCAATTAATGAGCGTTGCATTTCTACAAAAAAATTCGGCAAAGTTTTCTCTATATTTTGAATCTTGCACATTTTTAGCATGCGATATGAGTTCCCTGATAAACACAATAGTATAAAACAAAATAATAAGAGAGACTCCATTCCTATCCTATCACATTTACATACATGATTATTTTTTATTTTGAAAATCAAAGTTAAATTAAAACAAAAGAAACATCCATAACTTAAAGTGTATCTTGCCAAGATCAAACCAATCACAGCAACACAACCAAGGTTTAATATTACATTTCCACTTGTCCAATAAACAAAATCATAACAATTAACTCAATGACCTTGACCATAAGGTAAACCCAACAAGGTTGTACACCTATTTGACATCACCTTTACTAATCTCTCTTGTGACTTCTAGAATGGTCTTTTGCTTTCTTTCTCTTGTTTTATTTTTTCAGACCTGAGACATAGTAAAACATTTACAATGTCTCAACATTGTGCTTGTGTAGGTAGTTTCATATCTACTATGTCACATTTTGAAATACAAGTCTAAACAATATTTCAAGTAAGTTTTCATGTAGTACTAAAGAACATAATCATCATGTGAACATATGCACCTCGACGAACACATCAACCAGTTACTCATGAGTACTCATCTAAAGGCCATCATCGTGCCCATCTACGGGGGGTCACAAAACAAAAATCAAATGGTACACTATGCTCACAACCATATAACTGAATTGTGTCTCCAATATCTCAGATCAACCACCACAACCTTCATAATGACTATGGATACATCTCAAAAGGGTGTCGTGACTACCTCCAATGGTTGTTCCTATCACAATAGTCGAGAAAAATATATGCCTCTTTGGGCATGGATACCTATCACCTTTGGTAGTTAGAGGCTAGGAGGCCAAACTCATACAACCTCTTAGCATAGTGCCCATTAGGCTCATTAGCTTAAATAAACATATACCTCAATACAAATGTCCTTAAATCATATAACATATTTCTCATATAAAACCATGCATTTATTTAACTCATCTCAAAGCATGGGATTGATGCAATTTCAAGTATAATCATTTCTTTCAAAAACACACAACTGCATGTAATAGAATGAATAACATCATTTTCATTTTTCATATAGAAGCATGCATCATGGTTATGAAGATACATATACATACATAAATACATACATGTATGTATGTATCTATTTATCTATCTATCTATCTATATATACATATATATATATAACGCACATGCCTCATTTGCAAATATTGCATTCTTTAAAAGCTAGAACAATGTAACATACTAAGATATAAGTTTCATAATAGTCAAGTAGTCTCAAATAGAAAACATGATAATCAAATAATTTGATTATTTAAATTCTACTTATCTTGGAAAAGCTGACGACATACTTAAAATCTCAATCGCAAATAGATATTAAAACTACCTACCTCCTTGTTGTGCTTCACGATGTTGTTATATCCCTTCTTCAACTCTCTTATCGATCACCTAATCAAATCAATATTTTAGATTTATTGTTAATGCTAATTTATATATTAACAATTATAAGGAAATCTACTTGGTCTTAATCAAAACTGTCAATTTATTGATCCATTTCGGTGGTATGTACTCTTACCATGAATTTTCAAAGTATATTTATTAATTGAAGGTCATGGAGCATGATGGTGGCATCTAATCACCGATCAAATGTTGCTAGGTTCCTCTTCCATCATTGCTTGATAAGACTGATAAAATTATTCAATAAATTTTTATCCAAATTTCATGATTCCAATCATATCCTAATTAATTCATAGTTTTAGAATTCATATGTGGCATCTGAACATCGATCAAATAGCACAAGTTCACTATTTGAATAGTGACAAATTGAATGGCCTAGATTGTCTGATCTGTTTCACCTCTAGATTATAAATTTTTACCTCATTCTATCAATTTAGAGACGGGAAGCTTATTGGTAGCATCTAATCATCAATTAGATTTGCTGAACATTTTTTACTCAGGAACAGATCAGACGATTGAGATTGTCCGATCAATTTTCAGCCTAGATTGACAATCTCAATCAGATCCAAGCTACATCAAGTAGGTATTTTCCTATTTCTACTCTTGGATGAAGAGATGGACAGCTATATCATCTTAAAAACTTAGATCTAAGATGAAATCATATGAATTTAGCTTAGACCTCCAAATCAACAATTGGGTATCTTAGATTTTACCTCTAGGGTGCATCTCCATGCTTTTTCTTCTCTTGGATGAGATGGATTAGGTGTTGTTTTCATAGGTAAGGTCTCTGAGTTTGTTGGACACTGTTTCCTCTCATATCGACATATAATCACCATGGATCCCCCAATAACGAAGGGTTTAGGTCATCTCTTGCTCTGAGTAGAATGATTGGCTTAGATTGTTGATCTAAGTCATCGTCTTCTCTGGCAACGGCTGCAACTCTGGCAATACCTTATCATGGTTTTCTTTTTCTTTTTTTCCTTCCTCTTGGGCATGAAGGGCTTCTTTGGCAAGTAGGGTTTCTCTCCCCTTCTCTCTTTCCTCCCTCTTCTCTTTCTCCTTTCTTCTTCTTTCATCAGATTTTTATCAGTGTGTTGAGTTCAAGAGAACATACCTAATGGTCTATTCTTCAATTCACTTAAATGGGGACGGGTGCTAGTATCAAATATGGCCCTCTATTTTAGGCATTTCTTCTTTTCTTTCCTTATCTTAATTTTACAAAAATGCCCTTCATACTTAAAGTGTCATAACTTCTTCATTTGAACTCTGATTTTAGTGTTCTTTATGTGGATGGAATCATTTTTTCAAGTACAATTCAAATTTTAAGATTTTGGGTCCAATTTGATGTCTTTCAAAAGATCAATTCTGTGGAACCTAAACATGAAGATTTTTTAATTTATATTTATTAAAATTAATTTATAATCATTTAAAATAGAATTTAAAATTTAGGATTATTACAGCTAGTGGTCCCTACTTTAAACTGTCTAACCTAGCTAAAATTCAAGTAATTTTTTTCCTAAATTAAGAATGGAAATTAAAACATGAAATTAGAAACTAAGCAAAAATAAGAAACATGCTAAATGTAAAACTTTTCTAAAACATGCACTTCCTAAAATTAAAACTTTTCTAAATTAAAAACTTCTAATTTTATTACTTTCCTAATTAACAACTTTCCTAATCATGAAATTAATGACTAATCTAATGGAAACATGCTTTAACAAATTACTTTCCTAGTCATTCAAAAATAAGAAAAGTAAGCAACCAAATCAACTATTTTAATAAGTGTGACAAATTTGATTACTTTTCGACTAATTAAGATGTAAAATAATGGAATATAATCTAAAACTAAACGAGAGAAATACATGAAAGCAATTACTAGCAACAATGAAAGGAAAACTAAACAATTAACATACATATAACCATGGAATGGTATGCATGATTTGTTGGATAGGAGTGGATTTAATCAACTACTTCAAGCATGCAATCTATTTGTAACATTAACTAAGCTATCTAACAATCTAATTGGGCTCTTAAAACATAAAGTGAACAAGATTATATTGTACTGGAAATTAACATACACCATTCATGCAAAGAAATTCCAAAAGTAAGGTAATTGAAGCATTCAATGACTATAACATGTAAAACATGGAATTGATTGCTTCTAATGCATTTAAACATTCAAGAACAAAGTTAATTAATTGCTAGGCACAAACTGGAATTGAAAATTCCAACTAATCTCATTAAATCACATCCAAAAAATCATCCACATAATACTCCATACATGTAGTCCAAATCTAAAGCTTAAATACTATTATAATGATGTTCAATTAATCTGGATCAATCCTTCATTACATGCTAATCTTCAATTGTTCCAACATTCACTCATGAATAAATATGCCTGAAATCAAGTGAAAATCCTATGTAAAACTAAGGCAACAATCCAATGGAACTTAAGCAACCAAAGCTGGAAAATTAAGAGGGTTAAAAGAGAATAAAGATGCAATGAAAGATAAAAAACAAAACTAGATTCAAGATGACTTCCCTTGGCTGTCACTCCATGAGAAAACCAAACTTGAATCTTAGTTTAAAAGCAAGGAAAGCTAAAGGAAAAACAAGGCAAACTAACATGAAAAGGAAGAAATTCTAGTAAAGGCTAACCAACCTTTAAAGGTGAATCAAAAGTCCAAAAATCCTAGGTTTAACACTTGAGGAAGAAGCATAAACCTTGGAAGTTTGTAGCAACACCTAAAAACATCACAAAACAACAAACATAAGGAAACAATTGGGCTGGAAGAAAATGGGTGTCTCGTTCCTATGGTGAAAGAGTAGTCTTTTACTTGGATTTTGGGCTTGTTTTATAAGATTTTTCCTATCCTTCCTAGGGTAACCTAGTACTAAGGTTTGGTGGGGATTAAATTAAAGTGCTGGGATGGGGGAAGAGGATGAATACCAAATAGGAAAGTGGGGGAAGTAGTTGGCTATCTTAAGAAGAGTGCTAAGTGGGAGACACCACCTATTTAGGAAGGGGCATGTCCCCCCTTTCAAAATCATTAAAAGCCTGGTTTTTCAAGAAAGTGGATGGGGATAGATTAGGAAAGAGGTGGTAGGTGTTAGGTGGAGCAATTTGGTTGGTTGGAAAGTTTCCTAAGAGGTGGAATGAGATGGGGTTTTAGAAATTCGTAGTGCATCTTAAGGGTGAGGTAGAAATTAAGAAAAAAGTGGAAAAAAGTGAGAAAAACTCTAAAATTTAAATTTTCTTATTCCATTGGTCCACATGCCATCTTATTTTAATAGATTTTTTCTTAATTATCTTCAAAATAACTCATGGATAACTCTCTTGAATCTCCTCTAATCCTATCCTTCCGTTTAACTTAGCTAGATGACTTAGATGACTAACTTTGAAGGCTCCCTTTGCTAAGCTTCATGGCTGGCTTAGGAAGCTTCCTTGAATTATTTTCTTGGCGTCAACCCTTGGCTTGAGTAACTTGTATGGTTTAGCTTGAATTCCTTAGCTTACCACATTCTTTCATGACTTGTATGGCTAAGGTGGCTCAAGTAGCTTCCATGCAAAAGTGGTGTGAATGTATGACTTACTTCATGAGCTCACTTTGGTCATCTTTAGCTCATTCGATCACATCCATTACTAGTCCATAAGATGGTCTTGGCTGTTGGTTTATGTTAAAGCTATGATTTTGAGGCTTTGACTCGATTTTTTGATCTTACTCTTCAATTCTATTGCAATTGATCTTGGTCATTGGATCACCATCTTACTTCCTACAAGAAATGAAAAATTATAATTAAATCCTAAAAAAATGATTAATCACATATTTACCTTAGACTAGCTTCTAAACCTACAAAATAACAAACTTTTGGGTTATTCGGTAAAAAATGCATGTGTTTTGAATTTTGGTCTAAAATTGTAATTTACCCTTATAAGTTGTAAAACATGGGTATTAATTGGGTGGTTTTTATGAAAAATTAGACACATATCATACAATAATACCTTTTAAGATTATTTCATAAAACTAAACAAATTTGGCCTTTAAATTAAAAAAAAAATTATATGAAAATCTTTGTAACTCAAATAAAAGCATAGGAAAGGATTAGGTCATTTAAAAACTCATAAAATAAACCAAACTGAAGGTGTAAAACTTTAAGTAACACGCAGTTACTGTTCATGCAAACAATAACAAGTAACTAACTTTAATCAATTCAAGTTGCAATATTTGGAATGAAAATTAAAAATCAAATGCTAGGGGCTTCTCCTTAATGTCTTCTATTCAATGGATCAAATTTTAGAGATTTTTATCAATCATTAAAGTAGGAACCAATGTGAAAAGTACCCCTATTCACTAGCTTGTGTGTGCACTATTCATCTTCTTTAACATCTACTTTTCTCCTAATTTTTAAGCTTTTTTTTTTTTTTTCACTACATCTTTGATCTAGTTTTTATAGATGATGGGAAGTTGGTCTGAATTCAACTTTAGTAATTCTCTCTCCATTCTCTTTCCTTTTCTCCAATTTTAACTTAGTTTCCTTTTAGAAAACTATTTCATGTCTCTTCATCCTTTTCACTTTCCATCGTTAAACATAAAATTCCTTAGCATTCTCAATTCTCTTGTGCACATGGTATTGATTTGATGCTTGGGGATTGAACTTGAGTCCTTGCTTCTTGATTTTAATCTAGATAATCTGGATTGATTTAAGCCATACATTTTAATCTAAGCTTGATCAGAGATCTAGGATATCAATTGGCTTAATCGAACTGCAAGGATCTTGATCTACCATCTACAATACAAAGAAAATAATCTAATTAGTATTATACAACATCTGATTTTACACATACTCACCTCGGGCCATCATCTAACCTTGAAAATTTACCAAATTATGGTTAGATATGAACGTAGAATTAGAATACCTAAAGTAAAAGAGGCTTGAAAAAGATGAAATCAGGAAAGGCCATGGGGCCTGATAGTGTACCAATAGAGGTTTGGAAGCATATGGGGGATATTGGGGTAGTTTGGTTGACCAAGTTGTTTAACAAGATTATAAAATCAAAGAAATTGCCTAATGAGTGGAGGAAAAGCTCTATTGTACCAATTTATAAGAATAAAGGAGACATTCAGAGCTGCACTAATTATCGAGGGATCAAACTTATGAGCCATACCATAAAACTTTTTGAAAGAGTGATTGAGAAGAGGTTATGACATGAAATAAGTGTATCAAAGAATCAGTTTGGTTTCATGCCTGAGAGGTCTACCATGGAAGCTATTTTCTTACTAAGACAATTAGTAGAGAAATATAGGGAGGGGATGAAAGACCTACATATGGTCTTTATCGACTTAGAGAAAGCTTATGATAGAGTCCCTAGAGAGTTAATATGGAGGATGTTGGGTGGTAAGGGGTTTTCTCAGGGGTATATAGACATAATTAAAAATGTGTATGAGGGAGCGGTAACAAATGTTAAAACCACTAGTGGCGTGACTAGTGATTTTCCTGTCACTATAGGATTGCACCAAGGATCAGCATTGAGTTCATACCTCTTCATATTAGTTATGGATGAGTTAACAAAACATTTGCATGAGGAGATTCCCTAGTGCATGCTATTTGCAGATGATATGGTCTTACTTAATGAGATAGGGAGGGTGTAAACGTAAAGCTAGAGTTATAGAGAGAAGCATTAGAATTTGAAGGATTTAAAATTAGCCAAACTAAGATAGAATATATGGAATGTAATTTTAGCAAGGACAATAGGAGTGGAACACCAGTCAAGATTGATAACCTAGAAGTCCTCGTGAAAGACCTCTTTCGGTACTTAGGATCATTGATCTATGAGAGTGGAGAGATTGAGAGGGAGGTTACCCAGAGAATCCAAGCAAGTTGGAAGAAATAGATATGTGCATCTGAAGTTTTATGTGATCAGCGGGTGCCACTCAAACTAAAAGAAAAATTCTATAGGATAGCTATAAGGCTGGCCATGATCTATGGATCAGAGTGTTGGTTAGTTAAGACAAGAAAGGACAGAATTAGAAATAAAAATATTAGGGGTAGCACCAATAGGTAATAAGATGAGGGAGATTAGACTTAGATGGTTTGAACATGTCCAAAGGAGACCAACAACGGCACTAGTTAGAAGGAGTGAGGCAATACAAGTAGAAGGTTCTAAAAGGGCAAGGGGAAGGCCCAAAAGAACATGGATAGAAGTGGTGAGGAAAGATTTAAAAACTTTGGAACTAAATGAAACCATGATATTTAATAAAGCGGAATGGAGGAATAAGATTCATGTGGCCGACCCCTAATTGGGATAAGGTCTTGATGATGATTATGATGGTTAGATTATTAAATTTCACATGACATATTTTTCATATAATTTTCTAAATAATATCTTTAAAATACATCAAAAGTCATGCTAAATGAGGGTAATTTATACAATAATAAACTCTTAATAAGTATACAGTTCTAAATTTAAATAAATAGGAATTAATAAAATACAAACTAAAACCAACTTCCCTAGCTTGATTGCAATGAAATTCTCCATATCCGACTACATCCAAGCTCATCAACCTTCACCAATCTTTCACTCATATCTTTGATTGCTAATTCAACAGTTGGATTAATTAAATCTTTCATAAAAAATAATGATATAGATCAATGAAAGAAACCATGAATTGGATGACTTAGATTGAGTAACAATTCCAACTGTAAGATCAAAACCATTAAATTAACTAAAAATTATATTTGGATGAAGATCTAAAAGTTGACTTAAAAAAAGAAAACAAGATGAAATTGAAATTCAAAGGAAACTTCTAGTTAAAACTAAACTATTGATTTAGTTTGATTAAAACCAGACAGTGATTGGACTGAAATAATTCAGGTTCTATTGGGAAAAAGACAAATGAAGAATAGGACAAATAACAAAAATACCAAATAGAGGACACAAATGGAATTAGATAAGAAGGGGTGAGGGCAAAATTGATTTTTTTTAATATTTTTTTTACAAAATTCTGGTTTTAACAAAAATGAAGAAAAAAATGTAGGATGAAGGAGATGAAGAATAGGGAAGTAAAAACAAGGAGAAATGAGGATATTTTGGTACAATTTGAAGTAGGCTTTCTCCATATTATTGGAATTTGCAAAAAGAAAGAAAATTTGGAGAAAATCATAAGGAGACGAAAGTGGCAAAGCTGTGGAAAATCACAAATCAAGAAGAGGGAAAATAGTGGTTTGAAATAGGGGATGAAAAATGTGAAGATAGAGAAAATGAAACAAAGTGAAGTAAAGAATAATGATGGTGAAGTAGAGGACAAAGATGGAGGTGCGAAATAGGGAAAAACAATGTCCAGTAATAGTGTTGAAAACCCTACAACTATGAAAGAGAAGGGAATACTGTGAAAAAAATTTAGATGGAAGTGATAGAAGGGGAGGACAAGGTGATAAAGAAGGGAAAAGATGGTGAGGTTGAGAGGAAATATGAAAGGGAAGGATGGCTGGTGATGGAGCTAGATGGCCTCGGTCTCTTTCTTGCTTCAGTGTTTGTTTTCTATCATATAGTTCCTCTTTTCTTTATTTTGAAGTATTCATGTTCTGAATCATGCAGCACCCCTCTCTTTATATAGATTTTCCTTTAATAGTTGTTCAAAATCAACTTCTCTGTTCCATATCCAAATTTAGTTTACTATTTAGAAAAATGTTTCCTAACTGTCCTCCAATCTCCTTTTAAAAGTAATTTTCTCTTGCATGATTTGATCTTATTTAACTTGATATGAGTCATCCATTCCTTTTTGGTTGACTTGCAATATATAAAACTCAATTAGAATCATCCTAATCATATTTTAATCATTTGATCAGCCCTAATGATCCTCTGGCCATTAAGTTTTGCAAATCAATGATTGGATTATCAATTGGAGCTAAAATGCATGTTTAATATAAAAATTCAAAATTCATTAATTAGATAATATATCTAGATGCAAATTTATGGTACTATAATTAAAATTGAACACTCAACAATTACTTACCACCTTCACACCTAAGTTGAGATGAGTGAAAAGTAAAGTGATATGATAGTAAAAGAAAGTGGTTGTGAACATCAAATAAAAGAAAGAAAAGAAAAGTTCTTCTAGTAAAAAAAAAAATGTACAAAAAGATCAAGTATGTTCACTCTAGTACATCGAAAAGAAATTTGTCTAATCCTTAGTAAAAGACTTCTACTTATCTTTGAAGGATTTTTCTTACATTATACCATTCCTTTTCATAACCATGTCATAAGCCTACATTTCATCGTATCAAAGTTCTTTTGATCATAGTTTGAATATAGTCATAACAAAGATATGAGTAGATAGAAGATTAAGATGTCGTATTCAAAAGTCATTCTGAGTGATGACATTCTTATACAAGGGATCATAATTCCTTAGTATCTCCTTTTCCTTCAAATTATTATGTGAACCTTCAATGTTTTTTACTTTGTTCACATACAAAGAAAGATGTTTGACCCCTTATTTAAGAGTATATTTACTAGAGTGTTTTATGGTCAAGACATATTTTAGACGGAGACGTGAGTCATGGTCTACTTAGAGGTCCAAACTGATTACATTTAGGCTAGACACACATTGCATTTTGAGAAATATACTTAAATGAAATAACCCTAACATCTAAGTAGCATTTTCAACTTTTCATTTGTGTCTATTAGTTTGTTAAATTTTGTAAGATATAATAAGAGATAGATCTTTTCAAATTTTGTAGATATATTCACTACAAACCTTAACGTGACTTAACGCATTCACTAAGGTAACCTACAAGTTTAAGGGCTTTTTGCATACATTAAATACAACGATGAGTACCTATGAAAATGGTAACTTTTATTTTTTATTTATAAAATAGTTTCTCACATGTTTTACTCAGGAATGACGCAATGCTGGTTATGGGGTGTGTTGAGTATTCATTTTTGTGTTAAAAATCCTTATTCTTTCATGTTTGGCACATTTTATCATTCATCTTCACATCTTTAGGGCAGTTTTGTATTAAAATATTTATTTTTAGTCCAACCTTAATTTGATTAATTTATAGGGTTAGATCGATGCCCAGACGTAAATATGTATTAGACCATTTTAAAGAATATTAACTAGATTTTTTCTTATTTTATATGTTGTAGATTTTAAGATGAGAGAGTAAATAGTTAGATTAAGCTTACCAATATTATAGATCATTGACCATACTCTAATAAAGATAGATGGTCCATACGATGCCAAGATGGCATTAAGAAGAAAATTGGCAAGAGATAGTAAAGAGGAAATACTTGAATTGGGTAAAAACAAAAAATCAAGGAAGTCAACTAGAAAATTGAAAAGAATTTTGAAAAGAAAGAGAAATTTATCGAGGATTTGGGAAGGAGAAAAGGGAAAATCTATGATTGGAAGAAGAAAGAGAGGAAGAAGAGAAGAGAATAAACAATAAGAATAGAATTTTGGAAAGAAAAGAAATGTCAGATGATTTGGAGAATTTGGGTGGAAATAAAGAAACAAAAATTAGTAGAAATGAAAGAAAATGTGAGGAGGAAGAAAGGGAAAGTCAGAGAAGATTTGGGAAGAAGAAGAAGAAAGAAAAGAAAGATTAACAACTTAGGAAAATTCAACTTTTTTTCCTAAGTTTCATAAACTATGACAAAGAGTTGAGGTTGGAAAAACTATAAATAGGAGTGCTTGAGGGTGGGGAGGGGGGGTATTCACAACATCGGGGAGCACATATTCAACCTCTCACCACATGAAGTGACTAAGTTGGGTTTGAGGCTTCTTCTTTTTTTTTGTGTGTGGGAGTGTTTAGTTTTAGTTTAATTTACTAAGTATGATCTTGACTTGGTGAGTGACACATTGAAGAGAGATCCAACAGTTAATGTTTTCAATAAAAACTTCTTCTAATTTCTCATTTTTATGATGCATATTTTATTTTTAATGCAAACTTTATTTCATGAATTATTTAATTTTTAGTTAGTTTGTTAATTTTTCTTTTTAACATTTTAATTTATGCTTTTTCACTTTAAATTGATAGAAATTAGACTTAATTTCTACTTGAGTGGTTGGACTAATTTTTAAATTTTAGTTTTTTTTAGTCCTAAAAAAGTGATAGGTTTAGGACTAATTTTTGGCTAACCTCTTTAATTGATTCTAATATATTTTCAAAGATTAAATATTTAAAATTTTACTCAAAAGTGGTTGGTTAGGCAAGAGTAATTTAGTTTAGATTTACATCTTAATTCCTAAGGCAAGATCCTTGTGGGATTAACATGCTCTTGCACAACTATTTTATGAAAGACCCATGCACTTGCAGAAAGTAAATTTGAAATTCATGACACTTTGACTATATATGACATGAAGAGGTAAATATTGCGGCTTACATTATAATCAGTTGGGTGAATATTAGGAGAATAGGTAGATAAGAGTGAGCATACTAGGGTGGACATTTTTTTGTTGACACATGCAAGAAAGGGTTTTAGGGTGCCTATGGATAAGACATTTGGTTTAGTGATGGTACATTTTGTAAGTACTTGTAACAACATACTAGGACTTAACACAGTTCCATCATTTGTCAACAAGTGTTTCTAATTAGTTATTAATTGGTCAATATAACTATTTGATATTGTTTTGTAAAAAACTTAAGGAAATGACATCAAATAACATCTCAATTAGTGAAGCGTGCAGAGCTACTAGTGGGATGGATGATATATTAAGTAAAGCTTTGGGAAAGGGTAGATGTGGTATTGTTTGTACTAATGGAATAAACACTTGTCCCTCCAGTTTTTAGGAGTGGCCACTACTAAAATTTCAACTTTTAAATATAAAAATAATAATATGATTTTTAGTCAACCAGCTTCATAAAAGTAATCCAAGATGATTTGAAAAAACACTTGTCCCTCCAGTTTTTAGGAGTGGCCACTACTAAAATTTCAACTTTTAAATATAAAAATAATAATATGATTTTTAGTCAACCAGCTTCATAAAAGTAATCCAAGATGATTTGAAAAAATTATCTTTAAAAGTCATACTTAAGAAGACAGTTTTGTGTTTTTTTAGTTTTGTAGGAAGCACCATTTTTTGTGCAAGGAAGTATTCAAGAAGATGGTTAAGCAAACCATCTTTAAAATTTCAAAAATTTTAAGATGGTTTTGCATAACCATCTTTAAAAATTATCTCTTATATCAAGTCCTACAAATGCTCTCTTCCATTTCCTATTTTTAGTCTTCATCTCTATAGCATCATATATATTAGACTATATAGATAGCCTAAACGTCATCTTGGTGTTTGAAAAGTAAGGCACCTTTAACTAGTCATGATCTTACATTTTTTCATATTTTTTTATGGGCTCTAGCTTAAAGAATGTAAATAAATTAAAATTTGTATTACAAGTTATTGTACTACTTGAATTAGGATCCAAGCTAATTTACTTCAAATTAGATCTTAATGAAATAAGAAACTAATTGGTTGAGTATGTAATGTGTTTTAATTATAATAATTTAGATCAATATAAATCTTCTTATTTATTAATACAAAACTAAAAATTTTCTTTTACACATGTCTTGTACTTTTCTTTAATTTGCATGAAGTATATATATGTAGTTTGTTTCTAGGATGAATGAGAGAAAGATGGAGTCTGAAAGTAAATGAATGTTTATGGAGAAGTGTGTGGATAGGTACGTGTTAAGTTTTTTCTTCATGGCTTTCAATTTTTTATAATAGAAGTGAATGTGAATATAGATATTGACTGTGAATGTCGTAATGAATGTAGATTGTTGTGGTTTCCCTTTCTAATTCTTTTGAAGATTGCAAGAAGCTTGTATAAATTGTAAAAAGGTTGTATACTTAGTATTTACATAAAAATGTGCATTTATGTTGAGTTTGGATGTTGTTGTTGATGTGTGGATTCCTTTTCATGTCTCTAAATAATGCAAGAAGATTGTAGCAGCAGCAATACATTGAATATATATAGGAATACAAGGTAGGGAAAATTATGCTATTTTAAAGTTGATTTTCCAAAATCAACTTTAAAACTAATGACTTTTAAAGATGATTTTCCAAAACTGACTTTAAAAGTCCAACACTTCTAAAGTTGGTTTCAAACCATTTTCTTTTCTCATTGATTTTTGAAGACAGCTTGATAGAATATAGTTACAAAACTGCCATTTATATATGGTTTTAACCAACTTTAAAACCCTCTCGTGTAGTAGTAGGTCTTTGAGTTTCAATAATAACTTGAAGTGATACATGAAAAATAATGATGTGAAGATGATGACTAAGTGTGTATTGACCTCTTAAACACAAGTTGGAAACATTGGTGAGATTCACAACACATGGAGATGTTTATACTCTAGCTAGGCTATGTCAGGAAACATGGAGGTATGCTTTCATTATGCCTAATGTACAAGTTTGGAATTGTTAGTTAGTTTTAGTCACTAAGCCATTCTATCAAATACAGATTCCCAAGAAACTGAGGTTTGACATTTATGACTAATCATCAGTATGTACTAAAAACTTAGTAAAATGATTGAAGTACATCAATTAGTAGGGAATAAAGATTCCAATTGGACAATTTATGACAAGGCAAATGGAGGTATGCACTGCATAGATTTTTCTACTTTAGTACATTAATTAATATTATATTGATTAGTGCTACTTACGTAAGCATCTTGTATTGTGGATGTGGGTACAAATGGATAGTCATATTGTTCCAAACTCAAAAGGTGACTAATTTTCATTAGATTGTTTTCAATGTGTATGATTACCACCTTTTTAAAACAAATTAATATGCACTAAGTATTCATCAAAATATTTGTATAGCTACTATTGGCAGGGTGGTAATAGTTCAACAATTAATAGTTACTAAGTATTCACAAAAATATCTATATTACTACCGAGTGGTGAGATTTTTATTAGATGTTGTATGTACGCTGAAATGAAGATATGCATTGTTTAATATGTATTTTAGAGTCTAATGGATTGGAACTACCTATCATATATTAAATTTTGTTGTCTATCAATATGCAAAGACCCATATAAAAGAAGCAAAGGATAAGTAATATTTGTATTGGCAATAGTGTCATGTTGATAAGTTGCTCAAACCCCAAACTTAAGGTGGCAAAAGGAACTCTTTTTGGCGTGGAAGTAGAAACTGGCATTAGTAAGTTTGGTCATTGACCATACATATGCTCCTCAGGAACCACTCGTCCAACCGATCAAATATGGAGGAACAATTTGAGTTGCCATTGGATTTATTGTTGATTAGCCTTCTACTAATGTAAATTACGTGGCCATTACTCAGTATTTAAAGCAAACTTTACTCAATAGTTGATATATTGTATTTTTGTTCCTTACTTTTGTTTGTGGTCCTATGTTTATAGCTTCTAAGAGGAGAAAACTGAAGATTTAAGTATTGTAGCTCCTTTAGTTGTTTTGATTCTTTATATGAATTTTTTTAGATGTAATAAATTTGGATCTAAAGACCTTTATTTTTTTTAGTCATTGTATGAAGTTTAGATGTAAGCACTTGTTTTGTTTCTAGTATGAATTTTGGATGTCAAGACACAATGATATGGAATAAAAAGTTCATTTTGTCATGCCTCTATGTTTTGTACGGATATAAATTGATTTTAGGTGAGTAATCTTAGGTTGACTTTTCACCAATATAAGTGATGACATACAAAGTTGCAACAAATTTAGAGGTAGATTGTAGAAGTGACAGTCTACAAAGGCTGTCAATCTTTTAGTGAAGGCATATTGGAACGGAGATGTAACCCTTGCTAAATCTTGTTAAGGCGGGCACAACTAACCCCATGTCAAGAAACTACTTCTACCACACTATGAGAGGCAATCAATGGAGGGTATTTGTGCCAGTTTCTAAATTTGAGGGCTGAAAGTGGTTTATTGGCCTTTGCGGGCTGTTTTTTTCTGCTTCTCTAGAACTTTTTTTTTGTAGTCGTGTATGGATTTTTTTAAAGCATTCCCTACTGAGGTCAGACCGGCCAGAGAGATTTCCTAACAACTGCCACAAGGTATCAATGTGAAAATTTTGAAGAAATTAATTGATACTCTCTTTGGTTGTGCTGGTCTGAGTTTTAATATGTCAACATGTGAAACATGAACTTAAAATATTTAAACTAAAATCAACACCAGAAAAGTTCTAATTAGTGGCAGTTAATCCTAGCTACATTGACATCAACCTATGCTACCACCACCCCCCTCTCTCTCTCTCTCTCTCTCTCTCTCTCTCTCTCTCTCTCTCTCTCTCTCTCTCTCTCTCTCTCTCTCTCTCTCTCTCTCTACCACTTCATAACAACAAATCCATTTTCCAATATGAGGATACTTGAGTAATTAATAATAGGGATTGTAAAATGAAGATACGAATAATCATCCAATGGCTTTGTGAAAAGCCATTGTGGGCTTCTGTATAAAGTTTATGAGCTAAGGACATGCATGCAGCAACCAGCCATGCATTTTATTTCCCACCAATATAACTTTATATTTCAGTCTTCAAACATACTAATCATAAAAATCTATTACTTTCTCGAAGAGATGTTAGAGACATACTCCCATGCAAAGCCCAAACCTTCATCACCTAGGTGTGAGACTCCTTATGCCACTGCACTAGAAGACTTTAATGCAACAATTTATCACTTTATGTTTACATAATATAGCTGAGTATCCATAAATGTACATACAAATCCATTTTCATACTCATGCAATACCGAAGTCTCCATCGCTATGATGCATCCAGAACGCATGAATTTCACATATAATCATGCCCTTTTGCAGCCAAATGATGCACTACATATCTTAGATACACATCTCATATCCTTAGTAAACATGTATATATCTACCTATACTGTTATATATCTTATGCTGCTCAGATCATCCCACTCTATTTTCAATCTTGATGCAATTGCAGCATCAGTTGGGTATGAGCTTGAATGGAGGTTTTCCCAGAGCTGGGGCAGGATCATAGGAGCCATAGTCATTTGTATGAACTTTCAGCATTCTCTCATGAACACGAACTAATTCTTCATTACGAATCGACTTCTCTGGTATATCCTAATAAACACAACACAAATTGTTTACGCAGGATTCTTCCAGTTTAAAATCAAAGAAAAATAAAGAAGATAAAATCAATGGATTTTGACAAGTAATGTTTATGATTATTCTGACTAGGCTAAATTCATGACTAATTATACCCCTTGCAAACTTTCGCAAGGAAAAAAAAAGGCCCATCATAACGTAGCTGCTAAGCAAGGCAGATCTAAGTTCATTCTAGAGATGGGAATCATTAGTTAAATGTGTGTGTGTGTGTTTCACCACGCTTGTACCACGAAAAAGTAGAATCTAAAACCTACAAAGAATATCACAATTTGTTCAACAGGAAAAAGGGGAAAAATTATCACAATTTTCACGGGTCGTGTATGGGGCAGCTGAAGAAGACAGAGGAAAAAGAATACAGAACACAGGAAAAACCTTTCTTTTTTGCAACTAATTCTTTCTGCTATTCAAAATTAGTATAGTGCCCGGGATAAGAGGCTCTTAAGAGTCATTGATATCTTCCTTAGGGTTTCTTAGGGCTTTATTTGTTTTCCATTTTGTTTTTTTCCTTCCCTAAGGAAAGGTCTCTCTCTTCAAGCATAGGGTATTAACTTCGGAACTAGACCTTTTCATATTTAGGAAGTAAAGACGTGAGAAGTATTAAGTTCTAAACAGGTTGCTGGTGCAAGTTCAATGTAATATATCTGATCAGACTGCAGATTTGCATTGAACATCCAACTTACCAATCCATGTGGTGAAAATCAATTATGACCAAATATGTAGAGTTTTTGCACGCACCTTTATTTCATGTTTTTCGACGAACCTCAATCTTCCTCCTGTAACAGCAATTTTTACGTATAATTAAGTAAATGGATAGCTGTGATTGGTACAAAAGAGATGATTTAACGCATGGATAATAAACAGCTGATTAGAAGAAAGCTCAGTTAAGTTCGCCAAACTGCTCAGAGACACCGGCATGAATTACAATTTTGATCATTCCAAACATGAAAAAATATTCCAGCTGAAAAACTTTCTTTTCTGTTTACGAATCATTCTTAATAGACTAGGAAAAAACAAAAGATTTCATTTCTTAAGTTTTAAGCTGCAAATATAACAATACAAATATATAAATAATGCTGCTAATATTCGGCTCAAGCAGATTTCATACCTTTAATAGTATTGATTTTTCAAATATTGCTGAAACACTAAAATCAAAAGATTTCATTTCTTAAATTTTAAGCTGCAAATATAACAATACATAAACATAAATAATGCTGCTAACATTGGGCTCAAGTAGACTTCATATCTTTAATAATATTGATGTTTTTACATATTGCTGAAATACTAGCAATATTCCTTTCAAAATTTTAAAAGAATAATAAGAAAATACTAAGCTTAGAAAGCATTCCCTTCTGTTTCTTCTAGCATTTTCACAGCTAGAAATCCTGCATTTCTTGAGCCCATTAATCCAATACTCACCGAGGAAAAGAACCCACCTGCAAATGAAGTTGAGAACAGTGAAGCTGAGATAAGAATGACGACGAGGGTGATCTTCTTGATAACTAAGAGACTCATTTTGAGATGCTTCTTTAAGGCTTGTCTTCCTTCTCTTCCAACAGAGCAAAAACTGCTCTTTTTCTGCAGTGCCATATAAGTTGGGATTTAATGGCTGACACCTTTAGATATAGTATTGAAAAAGATGATTTTTTTATCTGTCACAATGCACTTATGGTTGCATGCTTTATGGTTTTAAATTTAAAATGAAAAAGGTGAGAGTGACCGCTTTTCTTCATGTTGGGCACTAAGGGCAAGTTACTAGTGGATTGATTTATTTATTAGTTTTGATTTTGAGCATTGACTCTGAGCCCTACTCTTTGTTGGAATTTAACAAGAAGACGTTCAGTTTCTACTTCGATAACACCTAATTAAAGTAGACTTAATTAATCCTTAATATATGTGTCACTAGATAAACTTCAAACTATAAGCTATAGTTTGTACATCTTCTGTGCACGAGAGATAATATGGGAGGATGCTCTAAGATGCATGGTGGGACCAGCAACATGTACCACAATTTTCAGTGATTATGCCATGATGGCTATCATGGGGATGCACAAACTCCAGCAAGACAATATAACAATACAGTTAGATAAATTTTGCCCGGATTGGGTCTATTGCTCTATGATTTTCTTACCATCCTTTTGGAGGGCCTTTATTAGATGGTTAGAATTGTTTGATCGAACTGGACTTCCTATGAATGATGTGGATCGCTCTGATGTAATCTAGTGGCCCAAGTCACACATCTTTAAGGAATTCTAAATTAAGTGTTTCACATAGCATCATTTCCCTTCTCATTTGTACTGATTTTTCTATCTCTATTCAATTTATGTATTTTCTCGTTAACAGATTTGCCCTCTCCACAATCTAGGTCAACATAGACAAGCGAAACATGGTTTGATAAAATAATTATGGTTACTTAACCAGGATTGATCACCCCTTACACGTAAATAAGACACATGGTGCACCAATATTAAATATGTTTATCTTTTTTTTCTCAGTGACGGTCTGGATTGCTATTTTATTTGATGCACAAACACCTAGATGGAATTTCGAGTAATTACGCCAGTGCAGGGACTTCTTAATTATGGTAAATATGAACTATGGTTGTGTTTCACTGTTTGCCCAAGATGTCACCTCAAAAAGGGCTCCAATAGCAGGATCCATTCGAAAATAAAGGTACTACTTTCTCGTTATGGTTTGGCATGTCATTGGCAATTTCTTGATAAACTAGAGAGGCATAAAATGGCTTTGTGGGTGGCTAGTACTTTCAATTATAGATAAAGACAAAGACCTGGCACCAAATACCATTGAAAGGACATTGGTGGACAATAAAGATGTCCACTATGATGCTTAAACTATAGATGTAGTCCTGCTATCTTTTGAGAAAGTGAAGGTTAAGAAATCTTTGTTGATGTAAGAGGCATTTTCACGTCTAGTATTCTATCCTTCATTCCACAACGAAGTGCACAATTATCTTTGAATACGGATGATTTGATAGGAGTTCGGTAATGTTTGAAACTTCTTGCTTGGTAAACTATATTGTAAAGGAAAGTTCTTTCCTAAAGATTGGATGATCTCAGCACTTGATTGAGGTCCGGGAGACTCATCTCTATACAAATCGTGTTAGGGTAGTAGTGCAAGAATGGCCTCTCCATTGTAGGTCGTGGTTTCAAGGTCCTCATTGGTAGGTGGGTGTTCAACACTGCAAAGAAAAACAAAAATGGGAGAGAAATTGGGGGGTGTGGTTTGGGGCGTTAAACAAGCACACAAGGATTGTGTCAAAGAATTTACCTTCAATCACATGTGAGGATTGCCCTTCTTTATCCGCCTTTGTAGCTTCAGCTTCCTATACAATCCAGAAGTTTCGTTTATATATCTTACAGATGGCTCCGTCCGCATGAAATCCCAAATAATGAAATCGCGTCTGGAGAGAAGAGGATGAGAGAAATTTGCCGAGGAACATTGCTCTATTAAGGCTCTTTCTCCTTATATAAAGATTAGAGTCTTAATCAGAAATGGATTCATCTTCTGAATGCCTCAACGCTGCCAACAGGCTGACCTATTGGTTTGGCAACGATGACCCATAAGATCAATGATACTAATTAGAAAAAAAGTGTGTGGTATCCCATTACCAAAATAAAAGATAAAAGAAAAGATTATCGACATTTTCCATTACCAATATAATATCGTAATTGTCAATCTTTATTTTAAATATATAATTTAATATCGCGTACTGACAATATTTACCAAATGTTCAAGCAAGCGTTAAAATATAAGTGTACATTGATGATTAGTCTATCCAACTCATATTCATGATGGGAGAGATGTGTATATTATTGAATGTAACAGCGATAGTCACACCTACTCTCGAGAGAGTTTCAATATTTTAGGACAGAAAATGAGAGGGCACAAAAGTAGGGAACAAAATTTAGAGAATTGATCGGAGAATGATACCATTGACAAGTTTGGTGGTTGAAAAAAGAATAATGGAGAATAATTCTTCCCTAACGACCATCGCGACATGAACTTATCTAACGTCCAAATTGGTGGCAGAACTTGTGTTTGTTGGGGCCCATGTAAAAAATTTATTAGCTACAGAATTAAAATTATCTGAAATTCCAAACTTGGGACCAATGCAGTGAAAAACTGAAAATGGATGAAAAAAGAAACAAATAAAGAATGCATGATCGTGTAGGTAGAGCAGCCATGAGTCCTGGTGAAATGGCCAGATTTGTTTTCTTGGATTGGTTTTTGAAGTACGGCATCATAATTGTCAAGTCCAAATATACTACCGACAGGTTGCTTCTTCTTGTTCTCAAACTTTTCTTCGACAATAAGCTGGCAGAAGTTGACGTTTCCCAAAGTTTCCACGGACCCCTTTGAGATAAATACTCTTTGCTGTACAATTCTAAATGTGATATGAGCATCCATAACGAAGTTGTTCCATGGAAATTCAGTTTTTTGTAAATCAATAGAGAGTTGGCCTTTATTATTTATTGCACCACGATCGCCATCGCTGAATATTGTTATACAGCGGATACCCAGTATTGGACGAGGGAGAGAGGAAGTAGTAGATGTAAGCTCATATGTTAAGTGAAGGGAATGTGCTAATCTTTAATCAATGGACAGCTCATGTCGGTCTGACTAGATGACTGATGCGAATCTCCATAAGAATGAGTCAAATTTGTCGCAAGTCTGAATTGTGCTTACTATCTTGCTGCCATTGATTAAAAGGAATCGGAGATGCAGAACTAGTATCAAATTCATTCTACATATACAGCACCAGGTGTCTCTCTCTCACGCACACAAGCCCGATGTTGTTGAAGATCTTTATTTTCCACTGATCGGAAGCACAGAAGCCGAGACAACTCCAGTGGTTTGCTGAGGCACCTCTTCTGTTTGTACGCCAGGTTGCTGAGTGGTTCAAGGTCGTGCACCTGGATCCCATTAGGGGATAGATTTTCGAAGGATTGGTACACCTAAATCCCATTAGGGGATATAGTTATAGGATTTAGAAGAGTGTATGGATATTTATATCTAGCGATATCAACATTCAAATAAATAAATAAACAATGTCTTAACCCCTGAACTTGTAAAAAAATCTCAACATAGTTGAACCCTATGGATCTTGTGAAAGTAAGATATTTTAATTCTGAGGTCAAGGAGTTTCATAAAACGCTTTTGGTGGAAAAAGATATGAGTAAAAGATCCCACAAATTGAAATTAGTCCATGAATCTAAATATAGTGAGAATTCTTGATCTCTCTCAATTCAAAGATCTAGGACTTGAATTGATACCATTTCATTGATTCATAATTCATCCCAAACATTTCACCCATTCATTTTTAAACCCTCAAGTTTCTAACTTGCTTCATATCAAGTCTTTTAAACCCTAGATTTTCTAACTTGCTTTAGATCGAGTCCCAAGCCTTATATAACAATAACAATGTTACCATGTAACATACATATGCATTAATGTGGAATTTGACTGTGTCACGTTGGCAATTGATCGTGCTGACATGGCACAATGCTGTTAAATTAATAAGAAAAGAGACCCAAATTTCCCTTCTTCCCTCTTCGATCAAAAAGTTCTGGCAACTTTCAAAGAGATATTAAGCTTGCATTTGAATTATAATATCCCAAAATTTTGTATAGTATTTTACAATCAATAAAATCCAGGGTTCACCTAAAGTGTAGAATTTGAATCTTTAGAAACTAAATAGCTTGACAATGAGATCTCTATGGATGGTTAAAGCATAGTGAGACTTATCCAATGTCACTAAGTAGAGATCTAAGTATTGAGCATGTTTTTACATTGTAATGGAACCCCTTTTAAAATTTGTGTCTAAAAATGTTGAAAGAGTAGACCCACCTAGCTGCATGACTAGGCTGCCAAGTCAGCTAAGAAATGTCCGCATACATTGAATCATATAAGAGACACTTCTACAAAGGTGGAAATCATTTTTAGCTGGTCTTAAATATTGAGAAAATTAGAAAGATTGGTGAAACTAAGAAGAAAATTAGAAAGATTGGTGAGACTAAGAAACTTATCTAGATGTAGGAGATATATTAGGATCTAGGAATTATAATTTAGGAAATGTAGAGCTTAAGATATCAAAGCATGGGTAAATTAGAAAGAGATCTAAATCAATGAGGAAACAGACCAAGATGCTTATACATGTCGGATGTCTTGGGCTGAAAAAGAAAGAGAGAAAGAGAAGGAGAGAAGGAAGATGGCAACTCCCCCTACAACTTGAAAAGCACGATCTAAGATAGGAGAAACATGCTAGAGAGAACAAGAAAAAGATTGAAAAAGTACTCCACAGAACCACCACTTGAGGTAGGTAGATTTGGACTGCAAAGTTTTTAGAGTTTTGAAAGCTTAAATACTTTGTCTTGGTTTCATGTTTTGGAATTGCAGATGCTACTATTTTCCAACACATAATAATCATTATTGACTCAATGGATTGGGACTACTATAAAATCTTGTTTTCAATGCCTAAAACCCACATTTTCAATTCATGTTTGGGCTATGGATAATCTTGTTTAATTTGATTTTTGTTCTTGAATATTGCACATCTATTAGACTATAAACAATAACATAATACAATCTACTATAGCACCTTGTATTTGGGTGTTTTGATGTTCTGATATGTGTCTATTCCATCTTGATAAATGACATGAGCATGACATTTTGGATGCTTTGTTTATGCCCCTAATTCCATTCTAGTAAATGAGATGAAATTGATAATTATTTGAAAATAATTTAGAATGTTTGGGACCATTTCCTTCTTGATCTTATGCTATCCTAAGTGGGGTTTATAAGTGTTGAAATTTCATGTGCTTCTAACATTTTCACACATAGCATCCAAGTAGATAGATTAAGTGATTTAATATAAATTGTTAATCACCCATTGATGCCTCTAGATTGATCTATGAATCAACAATGAATGGCCAAATGATGTTAGGCCATGAGTTTTGATTGGTTTTTGAGTTGATTTCATACCCTGTAAGTCACAATTTGTCATAGCGTGGTCCAAAATCGTGAAATTGATTCTTTGGGTGATTGAATAACTCGATGTTTTGAAGAGATTTTCCTATGGAAGGGATGAACAAATCTAATGTGAACTAGTAGAAGAGAGATGTTTTAAGGCTTCAAAATCTCACATAATTTCTAAATGATTTTGCATACTATTTTGCTTTTATAAGAGAATGATTGAATTGTAAAAGATGTATAAAAAAACATAGTTTTGAGTAGTATAAATTCCTAGATTTTCAACATGTTTCGGGATATCAAAAACTTCATAGGAATTGATGTCTTAATCTATATACATATGCATTTGTAAAACACAAGTTTTAGCTTTTCTAAGGAATTAATTTGAGGAATTGGCTTGCATATTAAACATGTTTTTGAACAGATGACTTCCCTTTATTTTCAAAAATACTTGAAAACAAAGATTCTAACATGAGTTGTTAAACTAAATTGATGTATGTCAAGTACAATTTTTAAAGTCCAATCAAACCTCTAAAAACATAGTTTTGGCAGCAAAGGCACCTACTTGGAAAAACAATTTTGGCAAATTAATCAAAGGTACCTACTTGGAAAAGTAATTTTCTCAAGTTAAACATACTTGTGAATAACAATTTTAGCAATCTATAAAGGAGATGCTTTATAAATGAGTTTTTGGAAGGCTTACTACACCTATTATTATGACAAGACTTTGTTCATGAAAAGGACACAAAATTTGTCAATTTTTATATAAAATTTTACATTAAAAATTTATATTTTAGAGTGAATCTTAAACATGTTGAATTAACACATGATTTTTAACTTGAAACAAATGATCATATGTTATTTATTTGAAGAGATATTGAGCTGAGATATTTGGGAAATAGTAATACCCAGGATACATGTTTTTAGACAAGCTAATATGCTTAGTGAGAGCTATGCTAGAAGGTATTTACATCTAACTACTACCCCTAGAAGTGGTAGGTATCCATACTTAAAGAGGCACTGATTCTTCTCCACTACTATGATAGGAACAACTGCTGAAAGTGATCACAACACCCTATTGAGACATATCCATATAGCTCTATGAGGATATAGTGGTAGTTTCTCTCGAATATTAGAGGGCACATGATTCAGTCAAACTAGTCGTGAGCATAGTAAGGTCCCATGAGATTTTCTATTTTAGCTCTTGGGGAGCTAGATTGATGGTTCTGAGATAGAGCCTAAGTTGGACACTAGATGAGTTCTCACAACCAATTGACAAACATACTTGCTAAGATGTCAAAGTAAATGAGACATTTTGTCGACTTAATGTACTGATGTCCTAGTTCAACCAAACTACTACTTTAAGATTTTAATAATCTTAGTTTATTTAAATTATAAAGTATAATTATCCATTTATATGAATTAAGATATGAAAATGCCTTTAAATGTGCATGATGTACATCATGGTATGACTAAGGTAAATTAGGCCCTTGTGGTCCACCCCTTCCCTGGACCCTGCATGGGTGGGAGCTTTGTGAACTGAGGCTGCCCTTTTTTTGGAAAACAAGTTTTCAAAGCATGTACATGTTGGATGCCTATGATTTCAATTTTGTAGTCTTAGGTTTGTCTGTTGGGTATAGTCATATACTCATCCTACAATAACAATATAGATCATCATGGACAAGCTTGAAGTGCGTTATAGAAAAACCTCATTGATCTAACCAAAAGTGAGGAGCTACTCCATTTAGAGTTATTTTTCTAATTTCCAATTGACTATCATGTAATAAGGCACAACATGCCAAACTTTATTCAATTGATGATTACATTAGTGATTTGGGTTGTAACTGATACTTCTTGGGAACTTTACTTAAGATGTGATAAAACTTAAATGGGCTCAATGTGAGTCTACATTTGAAAATATGCAAGTATTTTGTAAGAAAAGCACTCATGGTTTTAAAAAAATGGTTTTTTAAGTAAAAAGATTCTTCTAATGTTTTATTTTTATAAATGGGATTTTGAAATAGGGATCAATCTTGCCTTTGGAAAAGAATTTATAAAGAAAATCATTATTTAAAATCCACCTGGGTCATCACAGTTGGTATTGGAGGCCAACTTTGTACAACCTACAACCAATTGCTAGATTAGAAGTCATGAGTAGTCAACAAAATAAGAAACCTTAGGTCCTAGTGTGAGTAGTTAAAATAATTACTTGCATATGATTACCCTATTTTGAAACAGATGCCACCTAGAAAATAGGTAGAAGCTACTCCTAGGCCCTCTAGCATTCCATTGGGTTCCTCACAATAGGGAAAGGTGACTAGTGATGTTATCTAGCTATTAGTGAAGCAACTAGAGCAACTCCTATAGGATTGACCTTAGGAAGTGCCAGCTTGAGGGGTAGGAACACCACGGGTAGTACCAATAGAGTAAAAACCCAACTTGATTGATTTAAGAAGATGGCTATTGTTATCTAGGGAGGACATGTTAGATGCAACCGAGACCTTGAAATTTGAGGTAGAGAAGGTCCTTAGGGCAATGGAGGTCTCGAAAGATAAGAAGGTGGTCATGGCCACCTTTGTGATAACTAACAAATCAACATCGTGGTGGCAGACTGATGATAGGACTTACTTCAAAGGTGTCCAAACATTCCTTGGGAGGAGTTAATGTAATGACTTGGGTTTTTAAATAACTTTTTATCAATTCTTTTTGAAAAGCAAGGGCTTTGGTTGAAAAATTCTTTTAGAAAACAAATAGCAGAAGTATTTTTCTATTAAAAGATTTTTACAAAAACCATAAGTGTCAATACTACTTTATAAATAGGAATTTGATGGTAAAATAATCCTTTTATTTCTTTTAAAAAATCTATCAAAGTTTCCTCTATTTCTCAAATATCACACATTTTTCTCATGTGATTTGGTCTCCCTAATAGACATCAATAATATATATATATATATATATATATAATAAAGGACACTTTGCTTCCATTCAATTATATCCAAATATATCATAAGTTTGAAAAAAACATTTTCACTTTTGGTTTGAAAACAAATTTTATCATAGTCAAATTCTATCTATTCAGATCCATCATCCATATGTTTATCACACACATCCACATGTCCACAAAAACATAAATCATAAAGTAAAGGTCTAACAAATCAATTCAAAAAGGAACATTCATATCTTCTTACACTTACTTTAATGCCATTGTTGCTAGTCTCTTTTGCAATTCTTCATTCTATCTTTCACTTTAATATGAGATATTATAAACAGCCATAATATCTTAGCAAGCTTGTTGTCACGGTCTTGCACTGCAAGGCCCGTAACCAGGGCTTGTAGCCTCTAAAGAAGGCTCACTTGGGACATGGACTTGACCTTAGGGACTTAGGCCTACCAGGGAAGGTCCATGGAACTTGGCTTGAATCTAGAAGGCCCGGTTTTTAGAGTATTCTTTGTAAATATGTAGAGAGGTAGAAAGTTAGAGAGTTGTGTAGAATTGTGTAGAGTTCTCTAGAGAGAGTTCTAGACTACTCCATAACCATTGGATTGTTGACATATGTAATAATCCGGACCATTCATTGAGGAGGTGGATGGGGGAGAACAAGTATAAATAGGTGTAAGCTCCTCATTGTAATCAGCTCAGATAAGCTCAAAATTCAGCTAAGGAGAATACATTGGAAGGTTTCCTTTCTGAGTTCTCTTGAGTTCCTCTCATTGCTTGAGTGGGTGAGTGAGTGTAGCCTTAGCAAGTGAGAGTTTGGGGTTAAAGGCTAACTTGTGCCAAGATAAGAGAGTTGTGCACAAGTGCCGCACGGGTTGAGCAAAGGTGAAACTGCGACCCCGTGACATTGTTCTTATGTAGGTGGAATAAGAGGCATGCTCATATATATTTTATCAGTTCACAAGTCAAGTATTCATGTCAAAACTATTCAATTTTTTTAATTCATGCATTTGGTAAGAACTAAACTCAATAGCATATGGTCATAATACAAATCTAAAGCACAATTTTGACAATGCATGTCTAGAATATTTTTCCTTTCTTATTTGCTTGTACTCATAAATCAACATCAAATAGTCATAAACTCATGAAACATATTAGTAATATCCAATTCATGATTGAATCTCAGTATGTAAACAATGAAGGTATAAAACCTCAATGCGTCAATGTCAATACATTTCATTCAAAATAACAAAATCTCATGGTAACAGTATCCAAAATCAATCCTCGAAATCCGTTGACAGTTTATCAATAATGAATCCTTGAAATCAATTGAGGAACATCTAAAACACATCCTTGAAATACATTGAGAAATTATCAAGAACATATCCTCCAAATTCATCTAGTGAACACGCAACACACCTTCTCAAAATCTATCAAGAAATCAGATAAAATAAATACACAAAATCCATCAAAAACCTCAAGCACTTAGAAGATTGCTAGTGTCAAACTTCATCAGCCCTCATCTAATGCTCTCATTAATAAATCAATGGGGGTCTTATAACTCACCCCATATCAAGCCAACAACTTACAAGTCACCTGATTTTAAACACACCTATAGATCACATAAATCAGAGTCTTAGAACTCTTACAATGCTACTCTTCCATGTGGTTCACAGTCTTACAACTCATATGAGTCATCTAGTCTTACCCATGGTTCTTAGTTTTACAACTCCTATGAGTCTTCTGGTCTTACCTATGGTTCATAGTCTTACAACTCTTACAAGTTGTCTAGTCTTACATGTGGTTCACAATCTTACAACTCCTACATGTCATTTGATATTACATGTGTACAACAATCTTCAACTCTTAGGAGTCATCTAATACCTAGGTATCACAATCCTCAACTCTTACGAGTCATTTGATATTACCTATGTACAATAGTCTTCAACTCTTACAAGTCATTTGATATTACCCATGTACAATAGTCTTCAACTCTTATGAGTCATTTGATATTACCCGTGTACCACAATCTTACAATATATAAGATAAATGACACACACTTTTGCACAAATTACTTGTGTAACATAATTTCACAAAACACATGAAAAATGACATGCACTTTTTCACAAATAACTTGTCTACCACAATCTTACAAAACAGGAGATAAATGGCATACACTTTTGTAGGAATAACTTATGTTAAAATAAATAAATATCTCATGGCAAAAGAGCTTAAAATAAATCCTCAAAATTTATCAATATCATCTGAAACAAATCTACGAAAAAACATATACACAAATATGAGTAATCATATACTCAAATGCCACTAAACAATCTTGTAGACATTTCTTACAAGACAAATAGTAAATAACATGCACTTTTGCTCAAACAATTCAAGTCATCATTCAAAACACATCATGCATGTTTGCTTCATTTATCACATATTCTATCAAAACTCATTAAACAATCTTCAAATATGCTAAAAAACATAGCAAACTTATTTCCACCTACCTCACATGGCAGTTACGCATTCTAGTAGTTCCATAATAATCAAATCCACTTGTTAATTAGCAGTTAAGATTTGACTATTCAAGTTTTTATACTTGATAATTTGCAAATCTGCCAAACATACTCACATTCCTATTAAAATTCTTCATTGTTTGTATTTTAGGTCTTTCATGATCATCAAAGTCAAGATAGACAGTAGATCACTTTTCCATTGCTTCTTAGCTCATATTAGAGTGGTTGTGATTGTTCAATCTATTGATCGTCCTTTCTCAACCATGGATCATTGATCAAATTTCCAACAATTGCTAAGAACATATATCCTTACAACTAATTGTCAATCCATAGTATGAATCCCTCTTTTAACATCTAAAATTACTAACCTCTAAGCTTACAAATTACTCTTTTCTAGTTCAGCAACCTTAATCACTTGATCCATAAGCAAATCCAATTTCGGATATATCTAAGGTTCAAATACTTCTTATGGTCATCTGTGTTTAAATTTCAGGTTTATGGTAGCATGAGAATAGGAATTAATAGGTTCAATGTCGATATACCTAATAGAAATTTGATAATTCACAGGCATTGACATCTTTAAGTGGTTAACTAACCATTAGATCTAGGGATATAGGTCCAGATTTGTTGATTAGATAATTTAAGGCACTAGATCTAACTTACAAAGTCTTAATTATATTCAATCATCCATAAAATTTTTAGGAAGTTTAAGAACTACAATGCATGTTATGCTCAAATTGAAATCTGAGCTAAGTTGGAGAAGATCGGTAGCAATCTTACTTGCAATTGCATTGATTCTCATTAACCTATTATGATGGGCATTGGATCATTGTTGGATGGTTAAGGATTAGCAATATTGTGGATGTACGACTATTGAATCTAGATCTCTTTTAGATCAACCTCGAATTGATTGAGGGTTTTTGTTTGTTTTATCAAGAGAAATACAGTGGATGGCTCAGATCTTCAATCTAACTCATTTTTTTCTTTGTGTGCATTGCACCTGAAGGCTTTGTTCACTACCATAGAACCGTCGTTGGTGAGGGAAAAGGAAAGTCGAGATGCTTGGGGAAGAGGAAGAGGAAGGGGAAGAGGGAGAAGGTAGGAGCAAGAATAAGGGGTCGATGCTAGTGGGTTTTTGGGGTGTCTATGCAACGCACATGCCCCCTGTTCAATGAAAACTCATATCATCAGTTGCTAGTATGGAAGCTAGCTACAATCATTGAGGTTTATTTGGGAAGGGAAGAAGGTGAAAGATGGTGGTGACTAGCACCTTTGTCCTAGTCATTGCCTATGGCCCAATCAAAGAGAGAGAGAGAGTAGAAGGAGAAAAAATGAAAAAATGTCAAAATGTGAGTTGTGTTCTAGCCTTGCTTAGTGAAGGGCCAAAGGAAAATAAGGAGTGGGTGGTGTGATCAGCTCCGACATCCCCTTGTCAACTGGTAGTGGAGCTCAATGATCATTGGTGAAAGGGAAGAAAGTGAGAGATGAGACAGAGAGAAAGATATATAGGGTGTGTTGATTTTTTGTCATTAAGAGGGCAACCGCTAATATTAATTTTGGCCTCTCATTTAAGTTTTTTTGGGTTGGGCCCACTAAGAAAAATTATTAAATTGCCTCTATATTCAAAATGTCATAGGTTCTTTGTTTGAACTTTGATTTTAACATTCTTAATGTCATTGGAATCATTTTTCTAAATAAAACTCAATTATTAAAGTTTCAATAGTCAATAATGAGTCCTTCAAAAAGTCATTTCTCAAAAACTAAAAACATGGTAGTACAAATTTAAATTTTCTTAAAAAATAATTAAAAAATTATATGGAATGCAATTTTAAAATGGGGGTTGTTACATTCCCCTAATGAAATTTCGTCTTCAATATTTTTTTCACATCATATATCAAGTAAGTATGATTTCAAACTTCAAACTTTGAGCACTTACATCACTTGCATGGTTATTCTGTCAAATATGAGCTGTGAAGAGTAGCTTCTATTACATACTCTATTACTCATCATTAATTTATTGATATATATATATATATATCATGTCACAAATTCTCTCCATCTCCTGCATTTCATTATTAATTCACGATAAAAAATAAATTCTTACTCGTGGCCTGTCTCAATAATTTTCCTATTTGTCATCATACCTTCCAATCTATTCTCAAATAATTTCATGCATATGAAAAGATCTCAAAGAGTAATCAACTCTTAATTAGGTTCATCCAATTATAACTCACATCTTTGTATGAATTAGGCTCTCAGGCATTCAATAATTAGTCTGAGTTCATGTTTTAGGGTTGAATAAGGATCATATATCAAATACTCTTACTTAAAATAGCAATTAGTCAATCATTATTAACATTGTCATAATATCCTTCCAACATCACAAGAATCACATGGATTCAATCACTACATAGTCTATACTTAAGCTATAGTACTTTACCTCATATACTAATCTTCATCATCATTTCTCAATTTTTTTTATAATTCATTAAATACATCCATTCACCAAATGGCATTTTATATGCATTCATTCATTGGGATCCTTTTTTTATATACATTCGTCAAAACTGTACTTGTAAAAAATGTCTCCTCAAAAGAGGTACAAAGTGATAACAATCACTCATTAAGTCACCTATATGAACCATGGTGTGATAATAGCCATCAAAGGCTATGTACAAAGCTCACATGTTAGTAGGGAAATTTGACAGTGAACCTCACAGTGGATCCAGAGGATTGTTAACAATATAGCTCATAATAGGCAATCTCAATACAAAAGTATTTAACCTAGCATAGTTCACTTCATCAAGTTAGAAAACACATCTATGCATCACCAATAAACTCAATTGTGATGGATCAATAGCTAAACCTAATAACCCAAAAGGGAAAAATGAAAATAAGCCTTATTACTCAATTCAAGTCTCGAATCAACTTACATTGCTTTGAGCCAAGTCATACTCTTGTCAATCATACAGCCAAACTTGCAAGAAGCATTAGCCTCTTGCATCCTTTGCCTTAGTAGAAGCCTATCATGATAAGCCTTCTGATCATTACTAGCAATATTGCTATCTTTTACATATCCTTGAAGCTATTCTCCCTATGTGAGATCTAAACGTCTAACCAAAATCATCACTAGTTGATCATCTATGGAAGCCATATTCAACCCATGACTTCTTTGTAATGTCATCTAGATCTTCGTCATGTACACTTTCTCATGGTCTACCATATGTAATCAGACTTGAAATAACTTTGACCATTTCCATGTTTTTCAATGATTCAGCCTCAAAATACTTTCTCCTTTGAGAGGAGACATAGGTGCTTCAAATGGTCTACATTCTAACTTCTGAGAAACTGTCTTATCATGTGAGGAATTGGTCTTGAAAATTGCATCGTTATTCTTAGTTCTTACTCTTTTTTATCTACCCTCCAGTGTCTCACTCTGGGGTTTAGATTGTCTATAGTCACACACTCTTTGCATCTTAGAGTTATGCGTCACATCTTCTCTATTCACGGGTGTTCAATCCAAATTTGACATCTCCTATAGGTTGAGAAGCTTTGTTCTTCTATAGAGGGATAATAGTCCTCTTCCTCTAGATTCTTTTGTTCAAGTGGACCACATAATATTGCAGAAATATCATCCTTTAAGGCATTCTCCTCCTAGTTGTTTGAAATTGTTTTCTATTCTCACCATTCTCAAACTATTGTTGCATAATAATTATGATGCTTCACAAAAAGCTATGCACATCATCCAATTTAGGGTTTGAACCCTCAAGTGGTCATCCATGTCAATAGATATCCCTTCATGTGACAAGTTATCAATTAGGGATGTCAATTTGTGTAAACTTATACTCTCATTCTTTACCTTAAGATGTACACCAATCTCATGTGGATGCATTCCTTTAATCTCAATAATTCCATTACTTCAAATTTCAAAATATGATTTATTCCTCTATGATATTTCCATCAGTTTTAGCCTCTTTACCCATTCAAATGGGATGATTCAACTTTTATAAACATATAGTTATCACAATACTGGTAAATAGGCTACCCAAAGTTGAAAATTTTGGAATTCAATTTCACATCAGTAGCCAAACTCTAGGGTAGTCAGACTCCATTAGTTTCTAAGATTAATCTTATCTAATATAGATGGTTTTTTCTATTTTTTTCATCATATCCCTATAAAGGATTCTTTACTCTCCATAGAACTCCTCTTACATTTTATGCCATATTATTATGGTCAACAATTCACAATCGAATCATATTCAACAATTATCTTCACAAGTATAGAGAATTTGAATTTTCTTCTCATTGTCTCAGTTTACATGTATTAATTATCCACTGAGTGTCCCATCTAAAGCCCTACAAATTCATGTCCATTCATTTAAACTCCTCATGTCACCCTTGTTTTTCTCCATACTCAAATGTTTACCAAATGTTCAGGCTCATCTTAAACTCTCAATGGGTAGATTAATAGATCTAAGTCTATCATCTTGAACTACTTATAATTTAATTTCAAAAATACGCTCATTATGAGTTATCTTTATAACTTATACTTGGTTAATCAGCTCTCACTTGTGGGCTATATATGACTTTTAGACATATAAGACTAGCTATGAATGGATTAAACTGAGCTCTAACACTACTTGTGATGACCTCAATTTTCAAATGACTTTTTAAAAAGTGGGGCTTCTAATTGAAAATTTCTTTTAGATTTTTTTTTACAAAAACATCAAAGGTCATTACTAATTTACAAATAGGGATGTGATGGTAAAATGATCATTTCATTTCTAACCAAAAATCTGGCAGAGTTTCCTCGATTTTTCAGATACCAAACATTTTTCTCATGCAATGTGGTATCCCTTATAAACATCAATTATATATAGATATATAAACAATAAAGGACACGTTGTCTCCTTTCAATTATATCCAAATATATTATAATTTAAAAAAATAATATTTTTCACTTTTAGTTTGAAAACAAATTTTATAATAGGCAAAATCTATCTAGTCACAACCATCATCCATATGTTTTCTCATACATATCCACTTATCCACAAAAATATCATTCATAAAGTAAAGGTCTAATAAATCAATTCAAAAAGGAACATTCAATCTTCTTACACCTACTTTGGCATCACTGCCACTAGTCTTTTTTGTAATTCTTCATTTTATCTTCTGCTTTGTTCCTTCTATTATATTTCATCAATTTTGAGATATTATAAAAAACTATAATATTTTAGCAACCTTGTGCTTGTGTAGGTTGAACAGGATGCACAATAATAAAATACAAATTATGACTTACAAAATTCAATGCTTTTAACAAAAATTTATTTCTGATCAAAATTGGTATATCTCAAAACATGATGCTCATGTCAATTCTATCTGTTCACAAGTCATGCCTTAATGTCAAAACTATTCAATTCTTAATCCAAGCATTCGGTAAGAACTAAACTTAATAGCATACGGTCATTATATAAATCTAAAACATAGTTTTGACAATACATGTCTAAAACATTATGACTTTCATATTTTCATATACACATAAATCAATCTCATATCATCATAAACTTGTGAAACATATTCATATAATAATATCCAATTCATGATTGAATCTCAATATGCAAAAAATGATGGTATAAAACCTCAATGCATCAATGTCAATACATTTTGTTCAAAATCACAAAATCTCATGGAAATATTGTCCAAAATCATTCCTTAAAATACATTAAGACCTCATCAAATCCTTGAAATCCATCAAGGAAAGTCAAAAACACATTCTCGAAATACATCGAGAAGTCATCAAGAACAAATCCTTGAGAAATCATATAAAACAAATACACAAAATCTATCGAGAAATCATATAGCCTTAAAATCTATTGAGGACATCCAATACACATTATCTTATTCCATCAAGAAATCATATAAAAAAATACACAAAATCCATCAAAAATCCTAAGCACCTAGAAGCCTACCAGTGTTAAGCTACACATGCTCTCATTAATTGCTCTCACCAGTAAATTAGTGGGGTTATTATAACTTTCCCCATGCCTGGCAATCTTTCACAAGTTGCTAGATTTTAACAACACTTGTAGATCACATAGATCATAATCTTACAACTCTTATAATTCTACTCTTACCTTTGGTTCACAGGCATATAACTCTTGCAAGTTGTCTGGTCTTACCTGTGGTTCACTATCATACAATTCCTAATAGTCGTCTGGTCTTACTTGTGGTTCATGGTCTTACAACTCCTACAGGTCATCTAATATTACTTGGGTACAATATCCTTCAATTGTTATGAGTTGTCTAATATTGCTAGGTGTCATTGTAATGACCCCGAATTTTTGTAAATTATCAAGGAAAATTAATAAAGTTTGAATTTTTAGAAATTCTGGGCTGGAATATTAGGTTATTGAAAATTCTCTTTTTATAGAGATTATATTATAAATTAAAAAATTAGAAATTGTGGATGTACTTGGAAAACTAATCATAACAACATTAAGTACGTTTAATTCTAAGTTAAAATGAAAATTCCTTAATTTTTCCATTTGGGGGTAAAATGGTAATTTTACCCATATCCCATATCCAAGAAATAAGACCTCAATATTCATGAAGTACTTAGAAATATGATTCCAACACCACTAAGTACGCTCGATTCCAAGTTCAGACAAATATTGCCTATTATTCTCCAATTTTGGAGTTAAAAGGGCAAAAAGATCTTTTTACATAAAAGTGGGCCAACGTTCTAGAAGCACCAATAATTGCTCAGTGCATTATTGCTGGTAGTGGAGATTGTAGTGGGAATGGAGAATGCATTAGTAATTAAAAATTCTAAAGTAATAAAATATCTTATCAAAAGAAATGTTAAAAAATTCAAATTTGGCTATAAATATGTCCCAAAAGTTTCCAAAAATTTTCACAACCTTAACCATGAAATTTTCAAATCTTCCCTGGAATTTCAGCCCAAAATTCCCCTTCATCCCTCCCCAAACTCTCTTTTCCTTATTTCTCTCTCCTCTTTCTAATTAGAATAAGAGACCTAAATTCAATTAGGCACTCCATTCCAGGAAGAATCTCATCAATTTCACCGTCCATAACATCCTATACTACAGTATATACAAAATCCCTAAATCAATTTCAAGATCCAACGGTTCCAACAACAGAAATCACAAAAAGGTGGGTAATTGGGCTATATTATCATCAACCGGTAATTCTCTCAAATTGGGCATCAATCATATTTTTTCTCCAATTAGGTAGGTGGAACTACTTCCCATACATATTTATTATGGTTTAGTATAAATTTTGTTTTTCTATAATTTAATTTGAATGAAAAATGGTAAAAATAAAGTAAATACAAGAGCCTTCAATTTATGGTGATAGAGAACTCAGATGGAAATTATGAGCTTTCCAATCAATCCAGAAGGGTCAAAAAACCTCTACGGTATAATTTTCAAGAAAATCTAACAAGGTTTGGACCCTCAATGGAGAGAGATTAATTATGGTGGGCCCAGATCAAATCTGGACCCTAGAAACGGTTGAAAACTTCAATTTAAGATTGTGGAGTCATATGAACTCCAAATTGAGATCAGAAAGAAGCTATAGAAAGCTTGTAATGTCTAGTTTCTAATGAATTCATAATATTTCTAAAATTTATTTCTGTATTTTTTTGTATTTTGGAAATATGTGTCCAATTTCTAAGATCTTCAGGATCTGAGGTGATCAGATCTTGAAAATTTATTTTAGTGATATAATAATGTAATAAAGTAATATCTATGGTTAATTTGGACAGATCTTGGATAAAATAGGGGATCTACCCTTTATGGTAGAAAAACCCTAAAATAAAAATAAAATAAAATACAAAGGGACCCACTTGATCAATGAGATCAAGTATGATCAGATCCTTGGGATGGATTAAAGGGATGATATTATGATAGAATCCAGTTAGATCATGGATGAAATGTGACAAAATCAAGTGGATATAATTTTTGGATCTTAATGGATTAAAAGCCCTAAAGGTAATTAAAACCCTTGATCTAAAGGAAAACACCTAAGATCTAATGGTTGGATCATATTTAAAGATTTATAATAATCTTAATAAAATTAGTTTAATTGTCTTTTATTGGATATAGAAGTGTAAATGTGATTTATGTTTTAAGTTAGAAAGCACGATAGTGTAATCTTTAAATTTTAGTATGATATGCCCTAAATGAGTAATTTGTTAGTAGATTTGACTATCTTAGGATCATGTTAGTGTAAATTAGGATTTAAACATGATTTCATTATGATAGAAGATGTGTTTCATAACTTAGGATCATGTTAGTTTTATTTCACTAGCTTAAGTTACATTCATAGGAAGAATGTTAGTATATAGTTGTTAAACTTATATTTGATTTATGCTTTCAAGTTGATGATTTACTTATTGTCAAATTTTATTCAATTGTTAAGATATAAGGAGCATAAATCACCAAAAATGTAAACTAATGAAATATAAAAATTCATGGACAACTAAGATGAATGAATGATTTTGACTTAATAAGGGCTACAGTTAGTAGGACAATATAAGGAATGATTTATCATTTCCTTGGCCCAAAGTAGGAGAATAATGAACATCCATGGATGACATTGTGCATATCCATGGAAATTAATTAAAATCAATTAGAGAAGGGACTTAAGGTAAAGAGCTCATAGGAACCTTGTCAAAGGTTGAGCTAGTACCACTCCAGTGGACTCTGAACATTGTGGTTATAGGGGGTATACAAGAGCCAAGTGCTTTTCCCTCACCTCTCATTGACGTAAGAAAGGTCTAAACGCCTCCTTACATGAGGGTTGTATTAACTACTTTTTGAGCAGACTTTAACTGGTAAGTACTGGTCATCCTGAAATAAGGAGGAGTTGTCTAGTGATAGAAAGAAATAAATTATCTTCAACCAAGTAAGACATTAACTGGTTGAATAATAATAAGAACATAAAAAGATAGCAAATTATCTAACCCTAATAAAAATAGTAAGTAAGATAAGGATGATCAAACAAGATGAGATCTTGTATGATAAAATACAATAAGGAAAAAGAAACATCAATGTAAATTAGATTGTTATGTATGATATAGATAATATTTGTATAGATGATATTAAACCCATGGATATAGGATATTCAAGGAAGAAAGATTCAGATCATCCTACATAAGGATGATCAAAAGACCATGTAGTATGTACCCTTGATTAGAAAAATGACATTATACATATGATTTGACAAATATATGTTGATCAAGACTATGACAGATTTTAAGGAGTAAGAATACCTTATTTAGGTAGGTGGATTATTAAGAATGCCTTTACATGAAGATACATGTCTAATACATGATCTTTTGTTTTGAAGTATTGACATGTATGATACCAATTTATTAAGGTAAATACCTCAAATTGAAATATGATCCAACCAAATGATGAGGAAAATAAGTATTAAATGGTCAAGTTGAGAATTGAGAACAATCCTAAGTGAATAGGAAAGTAGAAAATATTCCAGTCCTAGATAAACAGACAGATAGTCTGATATATATAAGTATTATTTTACATACAAGCTTGGAGGCTTGTGGTTTTATTTTAAACAGGCATAGGCCTGGGGATTCTATGCTAGGAGAGTTAAGAGGGTTTGGCCACCCACTCTCTGAAACTTGATGATATTGAATACCAAGCCTAAGAAAGGCTAAAAGTCGGGTGGGGCATTTATGGGAAGGCCACCACTGTGACAGCCATGGTCCTCCCATATGGACATGGATATTGTAATTTCCACTGAGAATGGTATAAGTGGATTATTGAACAGTTATCCGGGCGCGCTGTACGGATCGATCGCAAGCATAGTAGTCCTTGATTATTTTGCATTATGATGCATATGAAATTGGCATAGTGAAATGCCTTAAGGGATGGCATGATGAAATGTCAGGTAATTATATATTACCAATATTTTTCCTAAGAAGGGAAATTCCCTGTATAGTAATTGGCTGAGATACAAATCTCTTATAATGAAAGGAGTTGATCAGCTTTGTATAGAAATGATTCTTGATTATTTTTACATTTTTAATCTGATTTGTCCTTATACAATATGTATGCATAAAGGTGAACACAAATGACAAGGAAATGAGATGTCCTTATAACTAATAGTTATTAATAAATGTGTTTATCATAGAACGAATTATGGGATACTTGAATATTGAGATTATACTGTCAATAACTTATATTCTTATCCCCTACCAAGCATAGCTTGCTGAGATATTGTAAATGTTCGAATGTTTACAATATCTCGGATCTGAAGAAGGAGACTTAGGAGCTCAAGACTTGAAGAAAAATTGAAGAATAAGTAATCAGGGTATATCCCTTGAAACATTGTATTAGAACATGTATTGAATTTTGAACTTTGTAATTTGGATTGTATATTTGGACAAGTATTGTAAGGATACAATGGGTTGTGTACTATGAACCACTGGATGGATCCTGAAGTTTAATAAAAGAATATTCCTTCAATGGAATTTTATCTTATACAAAATTATACTTATGTTATGTATGAGGTGGTGACTTAAGTTTTACAAAACAAATTTTAAAGAAAAGAATTTTTGCTGCTTTGGTTTGCGAAATTTTTTTACTCTAAGGGCCCTATCTTTATAAAATGTGTTATAAAAACTTGGGTCGCCATAGTCATAGCCTTCAACTCTTATGACTCATCTAATCTTACCTATGTACAATAGTCCTCAACTCTTACGAGTCATTTGATATTACCCATGTACAATATTCTTCAATTCTTATGAGTCATCTAATATTACATGTGTACTACAGTCTTACAAAACACAAGAGAAATGACAAGCACTTTTTCAAGAATAACTGTGTACCATAGTCTTACAAAACATAAGATAAATGACATTCACTTTTGGACAAATAACCTATGTTTTAAAAAAGAAAAAGAAAAAAAGAAGCAATATCTCATGGTAAAAGAGGTAAAAAAAAATCCTCAAAATTCATAAATATCTTCTAAAACAAATCTATGGGGGAAAAAAAACTATGGGTAATCATATACCCAAACACCATTAAAAAAAAATTGTGGGCATTTCTTACAAGACAAAAGATAAATAACATGCACTTGTGCATGGAAAGTTAAAATCATCATTCAAACACAGCATGCATATTTTCTTCATTTATCACATATTCTAACAAAGCTCATTAAGCAATCATAATTCAAATATGTTGGAAAATATAGCAATCATAAATCCACCTACCTCGTGTGGTGTTTACCCATCCACTAACTTCATAATCATCAAATCTACTAACTAGTCAATGATTAAGATTTGACTGTTCAAGCTTTCATCCTTGATTAAAATTCTTCATTGTTTGAAATATAGGTCTTTTATAATCATCTACAGTCAAGATCAATTGTAGATTACTTTTCCATCACTACTCAACACATAATAGCTCAGTCATGTCTATTCAATCTATTGATAAGTATTTACCAGTCATGGATCATAGATCAAATCTCCAATGGTTGCTAAGAACCTAGATTCATGATGCTGATTGTCAATCCAAAATCCAAAATCCTCTTTTAACATTTGAAATTACTAAACTCTAAGCTTACAAATTATCTTTTGTAGGTCATAACTATTAAGATCTCTAATTGTTGAACCAACCATTAGATCTAAGGTTATAGGTCTAGATTTGTTGCTTAAGGAGTTTAAGGGACCTGATCTAACCTACAAAGTCTTAATTATATTTGATCATCCATAAATTTTTTAGGAATTTTAAGTTCTACAGTGTGTTTTGAGGTCAAATTGAAATTTGAGATAAGTTGTAGAATATTGGTTATCTCACTTACAATTTTGTTGGTTCTCTTCTAACAGATCATTATGAGCATCGGATCATTGCTTGATGGTCACATATTGGCATGTGTGGCCATATGACAATGTTGCATCTAGATCTCCATTAGATCAAACCCAATCATCGAATCATTGGAAGGGTTTTGTTTGTGGTGTTGAGGAAAATATGATGAATGGCTTAGTTCTTTAATCTAAATCATTTTTGCTTCTATGTGCATTGTACCCAACAACTCTATTTATTGTCATAGATCCATCATTGTGACAAAAAAGGAAAGGCAAGATGCTTGGGGAAGAGGGAGAAGTTAGGAGGGACAAAAAAGGAGTTAATGCAAAGGGCTTTTGGGTTGCTTGTGTCGCATGCGCACCCCTGTCCAACCAAAACTCATTTCATCAGTTGCTGGTTTAGGAGCCAGCGATTGTCATTGAGGTTTGCTAGTGAAGGGAAGAAGGTAGGGGTTGGAGAGAGAGCTGAAGGGGGAAACATTGGAAAATGGCAAAATGGGGGTTGCATTCCATCCTTGCTCAACAAAGGTGTAGAGGAAAATGGGGAGAAGGATGGCGTGATTAGTTCTAGCATCCTACTGTCAATTAGCAATGGAGCTTCATGACTTTGGTGAAAGGGAAGAAAATGAGAGGGGAGAGAGAGAAAGATACATAGATAGGGTATGTCCGATTTTTTCCTTTTAAGGTGGGGCCTAGTAAGCAAAATTACTAAATTGCATCCTACATTCAAAATGTCATAAATTCTTTATCTAAACTCTCATTTCAATATTTGTAGTGTCAGGGAATTATTTGTCTATATATAATTCAAGTATTGAGGTTTCAAGGGTCAATTAAGTATCCTTTAAAAAGTCAATTCCCTAAAATTTAGAATTGGGGTTGCTATAGTTAAAGAATGCATTTTTCAACAAGTATTTTCCTCCTTACATGAAGAGGTGAAAAGAGAAAGAATTCCTGAGAGTAGAGTAGGGAGACATGACTTTTATCTAGTTCGAGAATATATTCTCTCAACTCTGAAGGTTTGCACCTAATGCGTGTATAAGAGATGAGAAGGCAACTAAAAAGCTCATCAATGGACTTTTAGCCTAGTTAAGTAGAGTTCTTGGTGTTCGACCCTCAACAATAGGGAAAGCAATGAAATGGTTTCCATCTTTGAGCAAGACTTCAAGAGGGCATAGGAGGAGAGGAAAGAAATATAGAAGAATACCATCCCTAAGGGGTAGTTTGGAATGGGAAAGAGGCCCAAGCACCCTTCAAGGTCTCAACAATCACAGAAGCAGCAGTTCAACAAGCGAGGTAGAGCACCCTAGTTTGAACCTTGCCCACAATGTAGGAGACATCAACTAGTAGACCATTTGCTTCATATAGCTTTAGATGTTTTAGTTATGGAGAGGTAGGACACATTTCCAGAAGCTCCCCCAAGAGGAAAAGGAAGTAGATACCCGAGGAAATCAGCATCTGAGAAGTTAGGGGCAAGTTTTCATCCTCAAAAGTGAGCATGCATAGGCTTCCAATTCGGCAGTGGAATGATCACTCCTTATCCATGATAGACTTGGTAGTACTATTTGATCTAGGTTCTACGTATTCCTTCATTTTTAATGAATTTCCCTTATGTATGGAAACTTATAAATTTGTTTGGAAGTAACAACTTCATTGGGTGAGTCATTATATATATAGAAGTTTCTCCAAGGTCGACAAATAGTGATAGAAAATAGGTAGATGGATGTTGACTGGGTCCTTCTAGATATGGAAGATTTCAATGTTTTTCTAGGGATAGATTGGTCAGCCTTATATTGGGTGATAGTGGATTTCCATAAGAAAAAGTTGTTTTCAAAATTTCAAGAGAATTGGCGATCTCCTTTTGAGGGTATGTGTAACTTAAACTTTAGAGGTAGCTAAACACATCGCTAAAGGATGTCAGGCTTTCTTGGCTAAAGTGGAGATTGTGGAAGTTGATAAGCCTAAGCTGGAGGAGATGACAGTACTCTAGGAATTTTTATATATTTCCTAAGAAGTTACCAAATTGCCACCTAAGAGGAAGATATAGTTTACCAATTATCAAATACCGGGCACCAGATACTGGATCACGATAAAGAACAGATATCATGTACCCTATATTAATGACCTTTTAGAACAACTCAATCAATTAGAGTATTTTCTAATATTGACTTGAGGTTGGGATATCACCATCTCAGAGTCAAAGAAGAGGACATCTTGAGGATAGCATTTAGAATCAATTATTGACACTATGAGTTTCAATACTTACCATATGGGTTGATGAATGCCCCAACTACTTTCATCGATCTTATGAATAGGGTATTCACGACCTTCTTGGATAAATTCATCATGGTGTGTGTGCATGATATTCGTCTTGTGTATAACATTGATCATACTCATAGAACATTAGTTGTATGCAAAATTTAGTAAATGTAAATTCTAGTTAGAGGAAGTTAACTTTTTGGGTCACATTATCACAAAGAATGGGGTTTGGACCTTGCAAAGATGGAAGCGGTGTAGAAGTGGAAAACACCTAAAATAGTGATAGAGATAGGAGTTTTCTAAGACTCTCTAGATACTACTATAGATCCATTGAGGGATTTTCATGTATGGCTTTACCATTGACCATGTTAACACTACACCAATTTTTACTCTACCCTCAAGTACTGGACGATTTGTAATCTACAAGGATGTATCAGGCAAAGTACTAGGGTATATGTTGATGAAGAACGAAGGGTGATTGTCTGTGCTTCTTGAAATTTGAAAAAGCATAAGGTTAATTACCCTACCCATGATTTAAAGCTTATTATTGAAGTCTTTACCATGAATATTTAGAGGTATTATCTACACTGAGAGAAATATGAGGTGTTTACTAATCATAAGAGCCTTAAGTATATTTTCTCATAGCAGGATTTGAAGATGAAGTAGAGAAGATGGATGGAGTATTTAAAAGATTATGATTTCTCTATTCAGTACACCCTAGGGAAGGCCAATGTGGTGGCTGATGCTTTGAGTTTAAAGACATGAGGCATGTGTGCAAGAACGCTATCAAGGAGGTTAAAGTTGTTACAAGAGGTGGTTGGGGAAAAAAATTAGTGCATTTTCTTCCCATCCAAGAGAACCAGCCTACAAATAACTTGGTGTGATTGCATATTAAAAAAATTGTAAGCTTGCATGGGATAATAGTGACCATCACTTTTGGCAAAGGTAGTTGATTCACCTCATAGTTCTGAAGTTGTGTAGAGGAGTCATTAGAATCGTCATTGAGTTTCAGTACTACTTTTCATCCTCAGATAGGTGGCCAGCCTAAGAGAAGGATCCAGACATTAGAGGACATGTTGGAAGCATGTGCAAATGATTAGAAGGGAAGCTAGAATGAATGTCTACCATTGATGGACTTAACCTATAATAATAGTTTTCTCTAAAACATAAACTTGGCTCCACGTGAGCCACCATATGGGAGACCCTACTATCCACCGACATGTTGGAGTGAGGTTGGTGGGGCCTATCGAAAGGATAAATAATCCTAGGGCAAGAAATGCTAAAAGAGAGATGTTTTATGGCTTCAAAATCTTGTATGGTTTCTGATTGTTTTGGCATACAAATTTGCTTTCTAAGAGAATGATTGAGCTGCAAAAGATGTATGAAAAACATGATTTTGAGTACAGGATAAATTAGTAGATTTTCAAAGTGTTTTGAGATCTCAAAGTGATGTTTTAACACACACACACACACACACACACACACACATTAGTAAAATAAGAGTTTTTCTATGGAATAAATTTGAGAAATTGGTTTGCATACTAAACATATTTTTGAACATACATTTTCCCTATGTTTTCAAAAATACTTGAAAACAAAGATTCTAGCATGAGTTGTTAAACTAAATTGATGAATGTTAAATACAATTTTTAAAGTGCAATTAAAACTCTAAAAACACAATTTTGGTAGCCAAAGTGTCTACTTGGAAAAGTAATTTTGGAAATTTAAACATACTTGTGAATTATGGTTTTAGAAATCTCTGAAGGAGATGTTTTATAAATGAGTTTTGGAAGGCTTAATATGCCTATTAATTTAATGAGCTTTTGTTTCTTAAAAAGGACACTAGATGTATCGATTTTTGTATAAAATGATACCATAAAATTCTAAATTCTAAAGTGAGATGAGATATTTGGATAATAGTTGTAACAGCCCGGGTCCAACAGTAACAATATTGTCCGCTTTCGGTGCAGCCCACACAGTTTTGCTCTTCCCCAGTTGCCCAAGGAAAAGGCATTGTTACCGTTAGAGTCTTCCAAACTCTTATAACCAGCCCAGATCTCCCTCCTTAGGTGATGTGGGACTAACTCTCAGTACCTCCCTGCCCTCGTTCCCTCAGACTATCTTGGGCCTTGACCTCAGACTATCTTGGGGCGTCCCCCTCAAGCCATCTTGGCCCACCCTCAAGCCATCTTGGTGAACACCTATAGGTTCACCTTTCCCCCTTTAGGGACACATGTCCCCGAGTATTGCCACGCGAGTGCCCACGTGCGGCTAGCCCTCCCCATCACGAGAGAATTGGCTCTGATACCATTTGTAGTGGCCCGAGTCCAACAATAACAATATTGTCTGCTTTGGCTGGTCCCACATCGCTTGGGGAGGGAGATCTGGGCTGGTTATAAGAGTTCGAAGGACTGTAACGGTAACAATGCGTTTTCCCTGGGCAACTGAGGAAGAGCAAAACCATGCAGGCTGCTCCCAAAGCAGACAATATTGTTACTATTGGACCCAGGTTGTTACGATAGTAATACCCAAGATATATGTTTTTAAACAAGTTAATATGCCTAGTGGGAGCTATGCTAGGAGGTTGTAGGGGCTGGCCCAACGGTCTCTAACCACTACAAGTGGTAGGTATCCACACCCAAAGAGGCCTGGTTTTTCTCAACTACCATGATAAGAACAACCATTAGAGGTAACCACAGCAACCTTTGAAGACATATCTATATAGCTCTGTGAGGATACGAAGATAGTCCCTATTGGATACTAGAGGGCATATGATTGAGCTAATTTGGTCATGGGCATAGTGAGGTCCCTTGAGATTTTTTATTTTTAGCCTTGAGGAGTTGGATTGTTGGTTCTAAAATAGAGCCTAAGTTGGTCACTAGATAAGCACTCATGACCAGTTGACAGACATACTTGCTAAGATGCCAAAGTGCATAAGACATTTTGTCAACTTGAGAGTGTCGACGTCTTGATTTAACCAAACTACTAGTTTAAGATTTGGATAATCTCAATTTACTTGAATTATCAAGTTTGATTATCTATTTATATGAATTAAGATATGAATATGAATATGAATATGAATATGAATGTGTGTGATGCACTATATGGTATGACTAAGGTAAGTTAGTCGTGTGATTTCATCTTATTAGAAAACATGCTTTCAAAGTAAATGTGTGTTGGATGCTGATGTTTTCAATTTGTAGTCTTAGATTTATTTGCTGGGTATAGTGGTATACTCAACCTACAAAATACAGATTGTCATGATGTAGATGACCTCGTTGATTCACTTTGTAGCCAAAAGTGAGGAGCTGCTCCATTTAGAGTTATTTTTCTAATTCCTTGTTGACTATCATGTAATAAGTCACATGATGCCAAACTTTATTCAATTGATGATTACATAGTGATTTGGGTTGTTACTAGTAATTCTTGGAAACTTCATTATTAAGATGTCATACAACTTAAATGGGCTCATACATGCGTCTACTTTTTGCAAATATTCAAGTATTTTGAAAGAAAAGCACTTCTGGTTTTATAAAATTATTTTTCATGTAAAAAGATTCTTCTAATTTTTTATTTTTATAAATGATATTTTAAAACAAGGACTGATCCCACCTTTGGAAAATAATTTGTAAAGAAAATTGTGATTTAAAAACCCTAGTTGTCATAGAAACAGACCAAAAACCACTTTCTTCCTTCTTATTGCAACCATATAAGATATGAAATGCTGATGTCCTTCCAATTAAAGTCCAAAAGGACTTGCAAGTCAGCATTTGAAATAGAACAAAAACCCATTTCTTACTTCACTTTTCCAGCCCTTTCTTTTGTTTCCCTTGTTTTATATTCCAAGTAAGGACTATGGTGATGAAAAAGAAGCTCCAAAGATGCTATGTCCAAGGGGATGTACTTGTAGTGTGTACATATGTCTGTAATCCCCAATCTATTTGGCTTTTTGTAAGTAAGATTGGATTGTAGAAAGCAAGGACTGTAATACAATTATAAAAAATAGTTGGTGTTCAATAATTCTTTTAAACAATCATGTAATTTCACTTTGCTTTTCCAGTTCTTTCCCAATTCAAAACACTAACAAGAAGACACCATGTGAATCAAAATAATTCTAGTGTACAAGCTCTTCGAGTTCTTCCCTAGAAATCAATTGATCCACTTAGAAAGATATACATCACTCACTTTACATCAGAATAGAAGGAAGTTGAGGAAAACTTTGTTAACAAGCATGTGCCTAATATTTCCAATATATTTATGGAAAGATTGTTGTTAGAGAAATGATATGATTAGCTCCATGGTAGAAAAGGGCTTAGAACATCATTGTTTCCTTGCAAAATTTGTAGTACAATTGCATCCCACACAAGGAGTGATTAATTCCATAGGTCGCTTTGGAGACTAGTACACACTTATTGGGATTGATAACTCCTAGGCTTTTCTCTAATACATGCATACACACGCATAATGTATGTATGTATGTAACTCATGAATTGATGAAGTTGTATGATAAAGTGCCTTGGGTGAATGAGCAATTGAAGTAGCCTAATAACAACAAATGGATTGAAGGAAGCTATGAGAGAGAGAGAGAGAGAGAGAGAGAGAGAGAGAGAGAGAGAGAGAGAGAGAGAGAGAGAGAGAGAGAGAGAGAGAGAGAGATTGCCCTTAGCTTCACATGAATAGTCTCCTTTTAAGGCCAAAAACACATATTTGGAATAAAAAAAAATAGGGACTACAATGACCCTAATAACTATAAGTACAAACATAAAATGGGACCAAAACAACAAAACAAAGTGCTACATCATCCTCCCCTTCCAAGAAAAGAACTTGACCTCAAATTAATTTTCATGTTCTGTTACATCATCCTCCCTTGCCAAGAAAAGAACTCGATCTCACATTAATCTTTCACGTTTCTCTGCATCATCAGGAGGGGCTTACTCATATAGATTCTTAACATTTAAGGTCTTAGAAATTTGCATGTCTTGTGGAAGATCTATGACGTAAGCATTATCATTAATCCTCTTAACCACTCGAAATAGACCAATCTTCTTTGGTTGTAACTTGTGATAAGCATGTGCTGGACAGCATTATTTGCTGAGATGAACCATCACCAAATCACCCTTAGCATCAGCAAAAGGCCTTTCTATGTTTATGCTGATCGGCCGTTACCTTATACATCTGGTTAGACTCTTCAAGCTTTTGTCTAACCTTGTGTACCTTGTCTAACCTCTTCGTGTAGCTGAAACATGGATTCAACTAGCTATTCTATTGACTTACTCTTAAGGCTAGGTAATTAAAAACAACTAAATGGTGGAATTAGGTGCTTTATGGACAATAGAGAAAGGAGATTGGCTTGTAAGAAATTAATCATGCCTTTAAAATTGAACTTCACCTCTGGAAGAGCTAAGTCTCACATCATTGGTGGTCTCTAACACAATCTAATCATGGGGCCCAAAGTATGATTTACAAGTTCTATCTACCCATCAATCTGTGGATGGTAGGCAACGCTAAAGTTGAGAACTATGTCAAGCTTCTTTCGAAAGCTCCTCCAAAAATGGCTGGCAAACTTCACATGACGACGTGAGGTTATAGACTTGGGAATGTCATGTAATGGTACAATCTCCCAAAAGAAGAGATTAGCTACCCATGAAGCATCAACTGTCTTCTTACGAGGGATGCAGTGAGAAATCTTGGTGAATTAGTCAACAATACAAACACCAAATCTACACCACGCTGTGTTTGTGGCAACCCCAAAGCAAAATCCATAGTGTTATCTTCCCAAATGCTTTCAGGAATGGGAAGTGGAGTGTACAAACCAGTATTTTGTGCTTGCCTCTTGGTGAATTGACAACATCATGTCTCATGTGGGGCTAATAAAACATGTCATGGAGAAGGGCTAGGGTTCACTCAAAGATGAATGAGGGATATAAAGCTGGCTCCCCTTAAACAAGAATTCTTCTTGGACAGTGAAGTCACCTACAGCTTCACGATCTTCGAAATTGGCCCTAGCATCCTAAAATCAAACATTAGTCTTATCCTAATCCATGAGAGTATCAAACCCCAAGAATTCTATCTTCAAGATAGTCAACAGACTCACATGGCAACTCAAGATGTCAGCAGCCTTGTCAAGAACACCCAATTGATGTATAAACACAAAGGTGAACTTCTAAAGAAACAAAACCCACCTAACACGCATCCAGTTGCCATGTTAGGTGGTTCTGGATGTCCCTCATAGGAGGCAACTCGGAAGTTAAGTTCGATAAAAATAAATCAGTGCTCTCCAACAGTAACTCTGATATTGCTGATGGTAGGGGATGCTCCGCCCGCGACTGCTTCAAAGGAAGACCCATACAGTTTGACTCTATGACCTCTGAGTGGAACTCTTGAGGGAGATAATAAGTAACGAAGGTTTGGAGGAAGAAAGCTGAGAAGGGGAGGCATCATCATGTTTCATAGGAAGCAACACAATTTTGCATCCTTTCCACTGGAAACTACAACTGTTCTCCCTCCCATGGTTCCTAGCATCTACATCATACTGCCACGGCGGACCCAATAACATGTCGCAGTAGGAAGTATCCATATCAATAACATCATAGTCGACTTCATCGTAGTAGTATCTACTAGTGGAAAAAGGGATCTTATACACCTTAGTAACCCGTACCTTGGCACCTTTCTTGATCCCCAAATTTGTAAGGCCGAGGGTGTGGACTGGTGGGAGCTACAAGGCCTTGACAAGTACTGATGAGACGATGTTTCTGCTGCTATCTCCCTTAATAATAAGATTGCATACCTTATTGACAATGCAATGAGTGCAGAAGATGGACTGTCTCTTGGCGGTAGCCTGGGGATGAGGGTACAACAATTTCTAAACAGTACACATTACTGGATTGCCTTTATCACCCTCAACGACATCTATCTCTTCATCAAATTCTTCCTCAAAGGTTCACTTCTCCAATTCATCTCCTACTCCCTCAACCACATTCACAGCTTTCCAGGGTGGACAGTCATTGCACTTATGACACATCTGTTCCCACCTGTAACACTTAATAATGGCTCCCCAAGCAGCTGCATTACGTCTAGAGGCTTGTGCAGGAGCTTTCTCAAGGGATCGGCAAAGACCTGGTAGTGGCTCTCTAAGCTGAGTCAGTAACGTGGAGACAAAGACTGACCCTTCTCAAATGCTAGCTCAGGCTATCCACTATGGCTGTACTGAGTTCGAGATGAAGCACGTCCTAGAGGCGAAATTCACGGCCTCAGACAACCTGCAAATGGAGAGAAGGGCCAATTGATCCAGGACATTCTCCCTCAGACCACTGATGTATGACGTTACTCATTGACTCTCTGACTTATGTAAATCCACCCTGGCATTCAATAGGTAGAATTCTTCAGCATAGTTAGCAACTGATCATGACCTCTGCTGACAATTCTCGTATTGCTAATACAAGAGTTGGTGATAGTCAATGGGCAAAAACCATGCTTTTAGTAGCTGTCCATCCTATGCCACGATCTGATTGGCCTTTTTCCTTCTCTCTCACAATGGTTTTGAAGTTGTTTCCACCAGGCAGAGGCTCCCCTCTTCAACTTGAACGCAACTAACTCCATCTTCTCCTCCTTGAGTATCTCCATATATTAAAAAAGAAGTTCCACATTATGCAACCAATCTAGAAAATCTTCCATATGATATGACCTTCACAGCAAGGCGTATCAAACTCTAACTTATAAATAAGTGATTCACATCATCGGTTATAATTTCTTTGATCAAATTCCGGGGGCCGAAGAACTCATTCCTCAATTTCTCAGACTCCGAATCAGTTGGGTACTGATGATACGCCTCAAGTTCACGCTATTGATACTGTCAAGGTACACCTGGAGGAGCTCGATGACCGTAACGACATCCTCGACTAGTGTTGTTGTCTTCACTGGAGGTCAATGTGCCATCAATATGCGGGCGTCGCGGGTGGTGTTCGAAATGGCAGAATGTTGGGGTTGTGGGTGCGTCATGACAGGTGTCTCTCCTCCTTTCGTACCTGTAATGCTCACGGGGTGGGTTCTGACCGTGTCGACCACGTCGACGTTGGTTGTGCTCCAGATCGGCTTCCAGCAACTGGAGGACTCTGCGCATATGGTCGGACAGAAGATCCAGACGTCGCTCAATGACATCGACCCATCCCTAAGGGCCTGCACACCCTGCTCTTTCGGCAATGGCGTTGTATTCTACTGTCGGTTCACCAGCCATCATCTCGAGTAGAACCACTCTGATACCAATCTGGCGTAGCCAAACAACAGCAAATGGATTGAAGGGAGCTGTATGCCAGAAAATTATGTACGAGAGGAAAAGGATTTAAGGGAGTTGTATGAAGATAATTATGGAGGAGAGAAAAAGGGTCGTGTTCTTTCTTCGTTCTGCGCAAAAGGGCCGAGAGAGAGACTGCCTGTAGTACACGGGAATTGTCCCCATATAAGGCCAAAAATACATCTAACATAAAAAAGAAAAGAAAAAATAAATAAATAAAATGGGACTACAATGACTCTAGTAACTATAAGTATGTACATAATATAGGACTAAACGACAAGACTACTGCAGCAATTCCATATAAACCAAACTAACAACTCAATTCCAACCAAACTAAATAAAGAAATAATATTTATGAGAAGTTGCAGCTGCTGTCTGTATCTAAAAGCTGCTATTCTACAGCTTCTACACAGACATAGATCGTAGAAGTTTCTGTGGTATGGCTTCTGAAGTTGAATTAGAAATGAACTTACGCTGATCCATGGAAATTCCTCAAGTCTTTGCCGTGGAGTTGAAACTGGTCTCTATGGCATTTGCTTGGACTGCAACTTTTGCCATAATGGCTTATGTGTTTCTTGAGCTACTCTAAGAGCTGCCTGCTATTAATAATTGAAGTACCCTCGAAAACAGATGCTAGCAGCTATTAACTACTGCTACTAGGCGCAGAGAGCTTATATCTTGGAGCTCTAACACCTAGCAAATATTCAGCCAGATAGAAAAAGCACTCAAACCCAAATGTCCGGACCCAAATTACAAATGTAGGGTGAAAGATACAACCTGAGAGAGAGAGAGAGAGAGAGAGTAATCAATTGGAGAAAAGTGGCAGTAGATAACAGCCACATGCATTATAAATTTCAGCAAACCAAAAATCATCACTGTTTCCTTCACCTTACAAAAAGCTGCATAGCATTTACAGCCAGGATGCTGACCTTTACAACCTTTAAAAGAAAAAAAGGTGCTGACCTATACAACGCAGTTCACCATTTTCCAAAAGCAGGCACAGTTCAACTTCAACTCAATTCACCATCCTTTTACATAACCTCCCTAAAACAACTCAAATGACCATTTACCAAATAGTGACAACTGTCACACAATCTCCTTTCAACTGACACTTTATGGGTCATGGGAGGAGCTAGCATGACTCTCGAGTCCAATAATTTAGTTATAGACCTGCTGCTTCTCTGTCCCTTTGCAGTTGTAATTGTGCAGTAGTTTTCTCTTCCCCTCCTCTGGCCAGGAATCTATTGTAAGAAAACAACAATTTGGTTAATATGACAAGCACACTCAGAAATCATTTTGTAAAAGCATCAAGAAAGCAAGTGCTACATTGCAGCTACTACACCTACCATTACATATGTTGATCCATCATTGGGACTTGTATAAACACAATAACCTGTGGGAATGTTTGTGGGCCTACCGGCTGCAGTCTTCTTCCTTGTTGGTGTATTGGAAGCTGCATTGCTGGAAGAACCCACACTTGTGCCTGTGCTTCCACCAACTATGGCTTCTGGAATGTTGGATTTTGGTTTTCTCTTTGATGAAAGTTAATCCTGCAGATGAAAGATATAAAAAACAGCACAAGGTAATTTCCAAAATCGGAACAAAAATGTGTAACCTTTTCATCACCTTGTTCTTCTTGGTCCCCCTTTGAGGCCTTTTGCTTCCATGTTTGGGTGGAAAGAAAGGACCTTTTCTTTGTTAGGACAGCCCTGTCCTTGCGGGTAGCAATGTTGACAAGTCATGGCCCTCTCATGTCTTGTCAACTTACAGAGCGTACGTTTCTCCTCTTTACGGGATCCTTGATTCTACTCACTCTGGGTCTCCTAGGCAACCTTCTCTCTTCTGGAGGCAGTACCACTCCAAGATTCCTGTTTTCCCACAGGTTAGTTCCATGGACTGGATTGATCTCATATTTGTAGCATGTCTTGTATGCATCTACAGTCTACTAAGATGGGATATAGTCCTGTGCACTGGTTCTTATGTTCCAAATGACAACAGTTGTATAAGAGCACGGGATTCCTCGAACATCCCAATACTTGCAAGCATATGTTTTGTCTCTTACACTCCAGTTGTATCCAAGCTATGCAGTCCCAAGCACAAGGTACACCCAAGCGCAAGGGTTGCGGCTTAAGCCTAGTGGACTAGGAATGCCTAGTTGTGGGACTAGTTCCCAAGGTGCAAAATTAAAGAATTCAAACATTCAAAAAAGGAAAATAAAAAAACATAAAACATAAAAAGTATGATGTGGAATTGTCATTTTTTAGCATTAGAATGATATTTTTTAACATTATTACTAAAATTAACAAAAAAATAGTAATGTATTTCGTGAATTTTAGAAGAAGTAATAAAAAGTAGTAAATACAACATGCAAAATATGAAAACATTGTAAAGAATTGTTGTCGATTTTAGTAATTAAAACATTTACACATTTATTACAAAAACAAACATAAAAAAAAGGATATTGTGCACTATATATTTCACGGTTTTCACTAAAAAATAAAAAAAAATATTTTAAAAAACCTAAAAACAAGACCATGGAAATGATATTTTTAGATTTATAATGCAAATATATGGATTTATTTACAAAGAAAATACATAAAAAGAATACTGATGTATGTAACAATTTTCAGTAAAATTTTTAGGAAACTGAAAAAAATATTGAATAATACATTAAATCTATGAAAAAAAATGGAAATGACAAAATAGAGTTTTTGTTTTTAGCATTAGAAGGTAGATATGTTGACATTTTAGACAAGAATCAAGCATTGATAATTAAAAATGAAAAAATAGCATTATTTTTGCCATGTTTTTAGAAAATGGATAATAGAATAAAACCCAACATAAATTCGTAATTTCTTACCTTTAATCTCTTCAAGAAAGCTTCAATTGCCAATGGAAGATTAGGATCGTTAGAAGAAGAAGAAAGGAAGTATGAGAAGAAAAAGAAGAAGAAAAAATGGGGAAAATGAGGGTTTTAAATCACTTTTACTGCGCCTAGAATTGGGGGCATAGAAAGCTCAATGCAAAACAAGTCGTGTGATTAATCACACTGCACTTTAAGTCCATTGTGCCTAGGCTTAGTCGAGTTGCAGGGCTGCACCTAGCAACTACTTAATATCTAAGCCCCTTGCATCTAATCCCGCACTTATCATTACCATTCTAAAGAACATCATAGTCAAGGCTCAAGGATTTGTTTTCATCTGCCTTCTACTGTATCCTAGGACATATCGTCCCGTGCCACTACTAAATTTCTCTTATTTTCCTAGTAATCCTTCCCATTATTTGTCTTCCACATGTCTATGATAGGCTTTCCTATTACCTCTACTATGAAGTTGTTGAAAGTCTCAGACATGTTATTGTCTATTGCTTCCCCACTTAAAGTTTATAGGAAGAAAAACCTACAAAAGGTTTTGGGATCTTGTTGTCAAGGTCTTATACTGCCATTGGACTCATTACTTCCATTTCCTTCATAGTATGCTTCTGCAAATGCCTTTGCAACCTTGTAGAATTGTTTCTTGAGGTTGGTAACTTGGTTGGTCTTCTTCCAGTTTGCATATGCGTGCCTAGCGCAATTCCTATGCTTTGTTAGGGGGGCCAACTCCTTCATGGCATGAATTATTCCCTTCAAGTGTCAAATTTTGGGGTGGGGAACGCGCGGGCCCAATATGGATGAATCTGGTTCGTCTGTTGATTCGTGACACTAAAAATGTAATTAAGGAGGCTATATAACTCCGATCAACGATCCGAAAGAACTGTTGGGTTCGTATTAACGACACGGACCTAATTATACAATAAAATTTAGGATCATAAGATTGTTTGATGTGACTATAGCCTAAAAACTATAATAATAAAAAAAAAATTCATGGATCTACAAGATCAACTATGATCGGATCTCATTAATTGATCTATTAGATGCCTTAGGACATTAATAGCCTAAGATTAACCCAAAAATCACATAAATAGACCACTGTAAACCCACAAATCAAGAGATATATTGCCTATAGTATAGATCTAGCCGTTGATATGTGAATCTACTTGATAACATTTAAAGAATAGAAAATAATACTTGGATTCATACGTCCAAATAACATCCAGGACTTCACCAAGGTACGTTAGGACTCTCGTTGAAGAGGGACGCGAGTTAAGTGAAAGCTAAGTGACAACAGTCGAGGTACGTAGTCTAATACTACTAGTTTTCAAATGCATTCTAAACCCTAAGTTATTTACTTAACTTTATTACCGTATTCGTATATGCTTTTTGAGATATGATGTTCTTATACGAGCATGCGGAATTGTTTTCATGATTTATGACCTTGAATGCGATTATTGGCATGAATAGATTTTATGCATTGCTCGCATGTTTTGAAAATGATTGCATAAATTGCCTGATTACGATGATTAAGATTTGGATTATTAATATATGCTTTTTGGGCTATTGAGCCTGGTGGACACTATGCTGAGAGGTTATTTATGTACAGGGTTGGCCTCTCAGCCTCTACAAAAAAAAGTGGATGGTATCGCTACCAAAATGGCATTGTCCCTTCCTTGATTGCTGTGGTAAATAGGGACAACCACTGAAGGTGTTCGCGGCACCATTTCGGGGACATATCCATAGTTGCCGTAGAGGCTATGGTGGACTGGTCTCTAAGTACCGGAGACACACATGATTCCAAATGAGCATAGTTGGCCCTATAATTTCAGTGTTACCGATATGCATATAGCATTGAGATAGTCGTATACGAGTACCGTGACCAATTGGCGTGATGTGTTTTCCGAAAGACCCATGTGCATGATATCTATAGTGATGATATCATCTGCTTTGATCGATTACTATTTTAAGAATTTTATGATGAATATTAGTTTACGATTCATTATATGATTTTCGTAATAGTTATTTCTGGATTTCGATAAAAGCTTTCATGATTGAAAATGTGCAAACAAGCTTATGATTCATTCATAAAAATGTATGTTTACACAAAAAGAGAGAAATTGCATGATGTTTCACGTGGAAAGCCTCTTTGAAACCATGTATATTGCATGATGTGTTTTCAAAATAGTAGTATCAGATCACTTATTGAATATGAGTAATACTCACTCAAATATATTATTTTTACAGATTAGCTCCACACAGGATTAGAAGAAGCATAAGAAAATGTTAATACTAAGATCAAGTGAATGAAGAGAATACAAGTATAAATGTAAGTATATGATGTACCCTTTGAACAAGTATCTGTAATTACTGCAGTTGAACTGTGAGTTGTGACTGGATAGACCTGGGAAGACATTTATGATCCAGCTGTGACTGGATAGACTTGGGAAGACATTTATAATTACCATAATTTTCTAAACTACTTTGTTCGTCTTGAAAGCAAATGACACTTGGGGTTTTCAAAATGAATTTAAAATAAAAAGACTTTTTCACTGCATTGCATTGTTTTATAAAATTGTTTTCAAATAGAGATTGATCCTACATTAAGAATTAGTTTTGCATTTAAAAATGCATGTGAAAACCCAGGTCATCACATATACGTGTCTGGGGTTGTCTAGCTGAAGCTAGAGTTTATAATCCATATGAAAAGAAGTTGGACCCAAGGACTGTTAGTGCATATTTTATTGGATATGCTGAAACGACTAAGGGATACATATTTTATTGTCTATCCCATAGTAGTAGAATTGTGGAATCAAGAAATGCTAAATTTCTTTAAAATGACGTGGTTAGTGAGAGTGTTCGACCTCAAAACTTAGTTTTTGAGAAAAATCATGTTTTTGATTCAACTCTTGCATCAAGCAGCAGATTGGTTATTATTAATGACATCCATCAAAATATGATGGATATTGGACAACCTGTTGTTGAAAATTCAGGTCAAGCTGATAATGTTTTAGTAGATCCCATTGATCATGAACCACAACAAGTTGTTGATCATAAGCCTCCATAAGAAGCTAATGATGTACCTTTGAGGAGATCTACCAGAGTAAGGAAGTTAGTGATTTTTACTGACTACTTTGTCTACCTACAAGAATTTGACTATGATATTTGCGCTAACAATGACCCTGAGACGTTTTCACAAGCTATAACTACTAGTAAATCTAACTTAAGGCATAATGTTATGAAGGATGAGATGAATTCTATGACAGACAATTAAGTCTGGAATCATATAGAGTTGCCTAATGGGGCGAAGACCATTTGTTGTAAATGAGTTTTCAAAACCAAGAAAGACTCATTAAACAACATTGAGCAATACAAAGCTAGACTTGTTGTAAAAGGACTCACACAAAAGGAAGGAATTGATTATAGAGAAACATTTTCTCCTATTTCTAAAAAGGATTCTTTCCGTATCATCATAGTATTGGTTGCTCATTTTGACTTAGATTTACATAAGATGGATGTGAAAATGGCATTTTTCAATGATGATTTAGAGAAAGATGTTTATATGAAACAACATGAGGGTTTTGTCTCAAGTGATGGTCACCATTTAGTTTGCAACCTTAAAAAGTTTATATATACACTGAAACAAGCCTCTCGTCCATGGTAATTAAAATTTCATAATGTTATCTCTTCATTTAGTTTCGTAGAGAACATTATGGATGAATGTATATATTACAAGGTTAGTGGGTGCAAGATCATTTTTCTAGTCCTGTACGTGGATGACATTTTGCTTGTAACTAATGATATGAGATTACCATATGAAGTGAAACAATTTTTTTCTTAAAACTTTGATATGAAGGATATGGGTGAGGCATCTTATGTCATTAGCATTAAGATTGATAGAGATAGGTCTCAGTGTATCCTAGGCTTGTTTTAGGAAGCCTATATCAACAAAGTTTTTGAGAGATTTTGGATGAAAAATTGTTCACCTCGTATAGCACCTATTGTTAAGGGTGACAGATTTAGTTTGAATCAATGTCCCAAAAATGACCTTGAAAGGGAATAGATTAAAAACATTCCTTGTGCTTCAATTGTTGGAAGCTTGATGTCTGCTCAGGTATGTACTAAACCAAACATTGCATTTGCAGTTGGAAGGTTGGGTAGATATCAAAGTAACCCAGGTTTGGATCACTGGAGAGCTGCAAAGAAGGTCATGCAATAGCTTCAAGGGACTAAAGATTATGTGCTTACATATAGACGGACCAATGACTTTGAAGTTGTTAGATATTCAGATTCAGACTTTGCTGGTTGTGCTGATTCTCATAAATCAACATCTAGACATATCTTCTTATTTGCTGGAGGAACCATATCTTGGAGAAGTGCAAGGCAATCTTTGATTGCTACTTCTATTATGGAAGCTGAGTTTGTTTTTTGTTTCGAGGAGACCAAGCATGGTATATGGTTGAAGAGTTTCATTTCTGAGCTTTGAATTGTTGATTCCATCTCCAAGCCATTGAAGATATACTGTGACAATTCAGCTACTATGTTCTTTGCTAAAAATAATAAAACTGAAAGTCATAGTAAACACATTGACATTAAGTACTTAGAAGTCAGAGAGCACATAAAAAGGAATTAAGTGCTCATTGAATACATTCGTACTAAGCTGATGATTGCAGATCCTTTGACGAAAGGCATGCCACCAAAGTTGTTTAAGGATCATGTAGCACGAATGGGACTTTGTTCTCATTTGTCACCTTCTATTTGAACTATGATGCTATATTTATAACACATATTAATAATGAAATTCTAAATTATTGCTTTTGTCTCCATTTTGATTTGCATACATTTATGATTGGATGATAAATATTTAAGTTTGGACATAGAATAAGCATTTGAGGCTTGTTCCTAAAGATACAAATGGCACATAAAGGGCTTTTTCAAAGAAGATAATTACATTGTAATACATGGAAGGTAATACTTGTTTGGAAAGAAATTATAGCCATGATTTATGTAATTTATTTCTTTGTTGAAGCATAAAGTAAGTTAGACTAGTACATTAAGATTTTTGAATTTATAAAGTTACAAATGTTTGGACCAAGTGGGAGAATGTTAGAAATTTTATTGTGGTCCTTAACATTTGGGATTCAAAAATCCAATGTATTGCATACTGTTTACACATTTCACATATGCCATAACTACCATTAATCATCATCTCTTAAGGGGTCCCTGATTCAAGTAGAGGATATATCAACTCTCTATCATCATCTACTATTGTTGAATCAGAAGATCACTTGAAGAACTACTTCAAATCTACTGCTATGGCTAGAGGTAAGTTTCTATTCTATGCTTATTTTGCTTTCGTTGATTCTGATTTACTGTAAACATTGAGGTCGTGCAGGGTCTGGGGAAGGGGAGCCTTGGCGCAACGGTAAAAGTTGTCGTCATGTGACTTTGAGGTCACGTGTTCAAGGCATGGAAACAGCCTCTTGCAAATGCAAGGTAAGGCTGTATACTTTAGGCCCTTGTGGTCCGCTCCTTCCCCAGACCCTGCATAGGCGGGAGCTTCATGCACTGGGGCTGCCCTTTTTTATTCTGATTTACTGTAACACATTGTAGAAATTGTAAACCAATTTCCACATTGGACGTACTTGGCAACATCCTATAAGTAGGTGATGGTGCTCCTAGTTTCACTGCTCAATCCGGCTAGCATTACTAATTCAAAATTTACGAAGCTACTTACCAAATCCATCAGAAGGACTCAGGGAAGGAAGAATTGTGTATGGCTTATCTATAGCAAGGATGAAAATGAAATGAAAAGGCTTCCATCATTGAACAAGTGGGCTCCACCTGTATTATTCTATTTGGGGAAGGAAGAATTGTGTATGGCCATCTATAGAAAGGATGAAAATGAAATGAACAGGCTTCAATCATTGAACAAGTGAGCTCCACCTGTATTTTTCTATTTGGTCATAAATTTGCACATCCACCACATAACTGCCCTTATGTTGATTGATAACCAGATGTCAGTGTTCCTTAATCTCATGGAGGGATATCGAGATACTGATTAAAATAAATACATTTACGATGATCAACGATCCAGTTGCCATGGTGACTGGTCTGGTTATAACGTCCACGATGAAGGTCAACTAACTTCATTAAAAAAGAATTGTTTTCAACTCCTATATTTTTAAGGAGAATAAAGACTTATTCAGACGTCTCAGAGACCCAGGAGTACTACTAGTTTTGAGGTGAATTTCTTTTCTTTTGAGTAGCCAGAAGATCACTTCTGGAACTGCCGTTTCTCACCAAAAATATATATGCAATCTTTGAAAAGAACTGGCATTTCTCACCAAAATATCTATGCAATCTTTGAAAAAGGAACACCTTGAGTTGGTTCTCAGTTGAAATATTATTATAATTATTTGTGGTGTCAAATTGCAGGAATTCAAAGAACTTGCTTATGTTGTTTTTATTTTATTTTATTTTTTCTAATGTAGGCAAACTGTCTTAACTAGAAGAAAGCTGGAATATCTACCCGAAAGATGCTTTCCACCTAACCCACGGTACCCTTCAGAATTTAATTGCAGCTCAATAGGAAGCCATGTGTTCTCAGTAATGAGGCTACCCATTTGATATATCCAGCCAATTACAGGCTGGCCAACTTTGAAATGCCTAAAGAAGTTGCCTTGTTCTCTTTAATTTCTTCATCTACGTTAGAAATTCAGCTTCTTATTTTCTGTTTTTCTTATTTGAATCTGAAAACTTTCAAATTTGAAAACGGGTCTTGAATTGGAGATGTGTCTGTTTTATTTGGATATAAATTGTTTTGCCAAAGTTGCAAACCATTCTCATCTCTGCCAACTTCGATTTTCATTAAGAAGTTGTCTTTTACCTACAATAGTATAAAACTTTTTCCTGCAGCTAAATTTCATATCTTGAAAAGAGCAAGATTCTCTGTCTGGGTCTCTCAGTTTCTCAAGTTTCAGTAAATAACGTGCTCTTTTCAAGCTTCTCTGTGTGGGTATCCTAAGTTTCAGTACATCCTGTGCTTTTACTGTGCTCAGGAAAGGATATTGAGTTAACAGGTGTTTCTTGTTGAAGCAAAACCGCAGAAACTTCATAAGAAGAAGATGGAGGATTACATCTTGAGAATGGTGGTTTTCGGAGTCCTTTGCTGGTCAACGGTCTTCTTCATAGTTAGGAAAACGTTGCCCAAACGTTCTTTTGATTTCTGTAACCGTGTTGTGTCTACAATCCATGCATCATTGGCTGTCTGTTTAGCTACTCTTTCTGTGGAGGATTGGGGATGCCTTGTCTGTCCATTGGCTTCTCCATCATCTCCTTGGCAGGTATTTCAGTTTCATGTGTTACTTCTGGTAATCTTATGAAGTTTCAGATGATTGATTTTGATAATTTGATGATGAAATTGCAGATGAAGACTCTGGCAGTAAGCTTGTCCTATCTCATATACGATTTAATATGTTGCCTCTTTGACAAACGTATAAATATGGATAACACAGTTCATCATATAGTCAGTATTGTTGGAATTGGTGGAGGCCTTGCATATCAACGTGTAAGTGCATTTCTTTCTTTATATGCAGTAGATCTTGCAACCACTGATTGAGTTTGCAATTACAAAATCCAAGGACCAGGGGCAACAAAAGTTGTATGTGGGACCCATAGTTTCTGGTGGTACAAATCGGCCATCTTCTAGGTACAATCTTAGATAGCCATGATCCAAAAACCTACTTCATTTGATGATCCTACAAGTTGGTAACGGTGGTGGTGCAGAGGACGGCAGAGAAAGTTCATAAATATAACATTGTAAGATCTCCAACAAATGGAAGACTAGGATTGACTGGTAATGGGATGTTCAGATCAGACCCTATCTAAGAAGAGGTTCACCGGATGAATGGTTATAGATACCAAGGTCCGGGGTCCACACACTTCTTTCTGGTCATATAGGTTCATTGAGACACTGCGCATGCAACCTCCATATAACTTGCATTGAACTGCCAAACCTTTCGTTTCCGTAATGATCTTATTGGGCGTGGACCAAAAATCTTCCCTTTACCCAATGGATGATCCTATCCGCGTCATTCTTGAGTGTGAAACGGACACTTAAGGAAGGCATGAGGAAGTAGAAATAAGAAAAATTCTCCTTGAACCAGAGGCCATCTAAGATGGTCAGGATGAACAAATAGTGAGGCTGTTGAATTACCATCCTAACTAAAAGCTTAATTTGATTGGAAGTGAGACAGCATTAGTTTCCAACGCACCCCCTCACGTCAAAGGCTTTTTTTGGGGCTTTTACATGCAGAATTGATAAATAAGTCACCAGAGGGTATCTGGTCCGTAGCAATAGCAACAGATAGTGGGACAGTTGGATTACCATCCGACCTAAAAGCTTAAGTTGATTGGAATGAGAGCAACAATAGTTTCTAACGCACCCCTCACGTGAAAGGTATATTTTTGGGCTCTTACAGTAGAATTGATAAATAGAAGGTCTCAAGTTTTGATCTCATGATCTTTGGGGTAATAAAGCTCTGGTACGATATTAGTTTACCACATGATCTAAAAGCTTAAGTTGATGGGAAGTGCTAATAGTGGCTTCCATTGCACGTGCAAACCCTTTAGGTTGCACGCACAGACATCTAAGAATTCCTTCCCTTGTGTATAACGATGGTTGTTTTCTTCAAATGAAAGTGTGGACCCAAAAGCAAGAAACATGATTGACTTAGTTTCTAATTCGTTATGTAGTGTGGCACGGAGATGGTGGCAACAGTGTGGATAACAGAGATCTCTAGCCCTTTCTTGCACATGAGGGAACTTCTTAAGGAACTTGGTTACAGGGATACTGACCTTAATTTGGCAGCCGATGTGAGTTGAAGGAATCCTTCCTCTTATCTACTTTCACATGGAGTCCTACTTGATCCCGATTCAACATAAGACTATGCTTATTCTCTGTTTTCATTCACTTGGCTCGGCTTGTATTTGGTTTATACAGATTGCATTTGCGGTCATCTTCTCCCTAGCAAGAATGGTGGGTGGGCCATATCTTACGTATGTGACTTTGACCGAAGATTATCCGCTGCTAATAAAGGTAACACGCTCAAGCTTGTAGTTTGCCATGCAGCTTCAGCTATGTTGTTTGTACAGAAATGACACTGCTTTAAGTGTTAGGAAGTCAGGATTTTGCAAAACTGCCGTAACGATAATCAGATAAAAAGCCTCGCTCAAAGAAAATAAAGATTTGCATTGGTCGGCAATAATGAGGCTCCACTGGGAACGAATACTTAGCTTAGTTGGTTAAGTGTCCGTCTCACAACTCACAACCAAAAGGCTGTGGCTGCTACCCATCCACCATTTCATAGAATGGGAGACTGAATGGGCAAGCTTATGTAATCTGGTTTGTCAATTATGCTGGATTATTCCATACACACACACACACACACCCCAATAGGTCCCCGTTGCGTCAAACTTGTTTATTGTTTTTTCTTGAATTTTTCTATTTCACGACAGAAAACATGTTCCCTTTTTTTTCATCTTCTTCTGCTGTTGAGCAATAGAAAAATTCAAGAAAGCCGACAAAAACAAGTTTCTCAAATATGCATTTAGCATCCAAAATTATGTACTTTTACTGACTGTCAGAAACTTTGCATAAGCAAAGGTCCATATTTTCGGGGATGCTAGAATTGTCAAAGAGCCAGCTTGATGAACGCGCTTAATCATCAACAGGTGGATCCCCTAATGTACAACGTAGGTTGCCACACGGCAATTTAGAGCTAGATCAAACTATAAAAAGTTATTGCAATGTAAGATTTTGATGGGAACTTCTTATGTATGTTCTTCTTCCGGGACTCTATTTCATATAAAGTCAACACTGCCATATGTAGTTACTTTTCGCTCTCACAATTTCAAGATCACATTCGTATTTGGCATGCATATGCATATCTATGCATCAAAAGGTTTGACAGTTTCGAGATTAGATTGCTGTGGAACTAAATGCTTATCAGATAATTGTTGAATTGGGTCCTTTTTAACTTGATCTGTTGTTTTACGAGGCATTTCAGTTAATGGCATTGGGGCTGCAGCTGGTGAGTGCGTTTTGGTTCTATAAGATTGCAAGGATGGTAAGGTATAAACTAGTGAAGAGAACAGCCAGCAAAGTCGCCTAACCTACGGCCAAAGAACAGTTTAATTGGTATCTCTCATGAGATTGTTGTTCCAAACTATTCATTTGAAAGATGGTCAGAGGACCTTGGAGAATTACCATTTTTTCAAGCCGATGTAATTCATCTAACTTGACTATTCGTTTCATTTTCTTTAATATCCATGAAGAGAGTTCTTCAGCTGAATTATCAGAGAGAAAACCGTAATCCAGAGGGACCTAATCTCTCTGTGTACAAACTTCAAAAGGTTTGAACACTAACGTAGTTGTGGGCACTAATATGAAGAGTTCATCCTGGTGGATCAACGCACTGTTCAGAAGAGCAAGTAATGGTGCACGCAAAGAAGTGGCCAACATATAACATTTTTGGAGAATTGTTGTTGGGAAAGGAGAGACCAATGTACATTTTGGCGCACGTCTGCTGTCTGATGGGATTCAACTGGTGGATAGTTTTGATAACAGAACCACAGCTGACCTGTACTTTTAACTGCACCTTGCATTTGCAGCCTCGAGACTCCTCTTTAACTCATCCGGGTCAATTTTCCCAAGCTACAAGCTCTATGGTACACATCCATCAAAGAAATGATAATTGACAAAACCATTTTTTTCAAATGGCAGGCACACACCCTCTTGCAGGGTCTCGAACGTTGGTCAGCCACGTGTGAGAATCCATGGGACATTGAGCTTGTAAGTCTTTTAGTTGATAAACTGAAGCACACCTCCACAAGGGCATCAATGTGTTATGGAAGATTCATTACATTCATCCTGTTCTCTCTTAGATAGGCTACCTCCGAAAAACCAAGCTCATTCAATGATCATAACTTATGTTACTTTGGGAAAAAAACTCATGACCATCAATTCTAAAACTAAAAAGAGAGTTCAAATCATCTGATTGGCATGATTTTTCACAGGTGAACTAAGCAAGGGAGGAAAACAAGATCAATGGCATGGACCTCCCATAAAACATGCCTAGATTGATACCTCACGGCATTGCCTCAATTTATCATTTCATCATCAACAACAGATAGTTAAGTAGGCTTCAAATACCATCTAGTAGCTCTGAAATATCGATAAAGTCATCCCAAGTGAGGAAAAGCAGCCACAGAATCTTGTAGGGTTTTCACTTGAATGATTTTATAACTTTTTTATAAAGCTGCAAGTAGAAAGGGAAGTAATCAATATCCATAACTAAATCCAAGAACTTAATAACATCAATAACCTAGTGATGGACCATTCATCTGTCAATGGAGTTGATCCGGTGTGTTCTTTCCACTGCCAATGTTCTGTGCATCTGAATGCTCTACAAGCCTCAATTGCAGATCATTAGAACCGAAGCAATGGGAGCAACTAAGCCTCCACAAACTCTACAGCCAGAGCTTATTAGCAGTGCCTGAAAAGCTTATTCGTGCATAAATGAAAGAAGAAGAACTTCCTTGGCGCATGAGGTCCAAGGAAACAGAAGTATAAGAAGATTATAACTGGGTCTACACATAAGCAACCTCCAGGCTCTGAGGCAGCCACATGCAGAGTGGCAAAACATCTTCCACAGTGAATTCTGACATGCAACAATAACAGAATTGAGAATAGAATAAACAGTACTTAAGACCTCAAGACACATCTGCTAATGAAGAATTGATGGAATGACCGTGCAACCATGACCTGAAATCTAAGAATGTTAATGGAAAGAAAAAACATGTTTACATGACGTATATCATTCATATGAGAAGAAAAAGCAATTTGAGATGAGAAGAGCAATTTGTGATCTTTATGAGGGTGAGGGGAAATCATGCTTAAAACGCAAAATACGATTACAGTGAACATGCTGTGCTTTTGCAACCTTCGCTGTTGAATACTCTTGCATGGGAAAAAGGGTAGTGCACTGCCCCAGGATCTTGGCTTCAGAATAGTATATTGTTCTCTAATCCTTCCCAAAATCGGCACTGTAGTGCGCACTTGAGTCCAGCTTCTTAGCTTCATTCAGTTTACGGACAGCGTAAGACAAACAACAAAAGCTTAGCTTCATCCAATGGCCAAAACATAATCCATAGTTGAAATGCAAAAGTGTACAACCAAATGCTCAATGTTTGGTCAAAACAATCTGCTGAATTCTGGAAAAAGTATACCAATAAGAATCATCCACAGAAAAGACGAAGACAGAACATAGAACAAGAGAATAAAATTTAGGATTTCACTGCAACAATAACACAGCTTCGTTAGAGAAAAATAAACAACAGGAAAAGGGCCAAACAAAAAAAAAACCACCAAGGAAGTCACAGCGCCATTGATTCTCCAGAGACTACTCTTCAAATGATAAAATAGAACATGGACAACCCAAGTAGCACAAGGTGGTGATTGCCATCTATCATTTCAACGAAGTGAAAGTCCTACCTTCATAAAATCTTCATGGATGACATAATCTCCTTCTGCTCGTATTGCTGACATCCCTGCTTCTGTGCAAACATTGCGAAGATCAGCTCCATTGAACCCCTGTGAATATCAACAATAAAGTTTCCACGTCAAGACATGACAGTATCAAGGACGATCTCCTCAATGAAGTTATGACTGACCTCTGCAAGTTTCACTACTGCGTCATAGTCAATATCGCCATGTTTTGCAATTCCAGCAGCATGGATTTTGACGATTTTCGTTCTTGACCGTTCATTTGGTAATGGGATCTCAATCTTCCTGTCTAATCACCCAGGGCGAAGGAGTGCTGGATCCAAAACATCAGGTCTGTTTGTCGCCATAATCATTTTAACCTTTCATTGGCATGAAAACAATTAGATTTCACATTAAACAGGATGTAAATGATTAGTTCAAATGAATGTACTTCTGCACGTTGCACAATTTTGCATCTTCATCAATCTACTATGTAGTACAGGTTTTACTGGTTTCACCTGTCCATACACTTACAAAGAGAAAACACTAGTTATAAATTGCCATTTTCCCATCAACCACACAGTTAATAGTTTGCAGTGACGCAAACATCAACCAAACACGTAATAGACAACATTAATCATCCTGAGTTATGGGTTGATACAAAATTATAACAAATTACAACAGGGAGAAAGCAAATCAGAATGACCTTATTGAAGAAAAAAGCAGCATTAATGTTGCTAGTAACTCAAAAATTTACATGTTTAAGTAACAAATAGTTGCCAGAGGAACTCTATACTCAGCAGACCGTAACACCTGTTTCTGTGCACCTCATTATCAGAAGGCCAATCAATTTTCTGCTATGAAAATGAAGTAGGTCAATTATGCATGTTAGAACGGAGAAAGCAAATCACAATGACCTTATGGAAAAAAAAAAGCAGCATTCATGCTGCTAGTAACTTGAAAATTTACACGTTTAAGTAGCACATAGTTACCAGAGGAACTGTATACTCAGCATACCAGTAACAACTGTTTCTGTAAACCTCATCATCAAAGGCCAGTCAATTTTCTGGCTATGAAAATGAAGTAAGTCAATTATTCATGTTAGAACAATAGAAGTATTCTGATTTGCAAGTTTCGCATGATTAGAATTTAGCAACTACAGAATACTTCCGGTTTGCCTAAACGCTTAATAACTATTGGTATCAGATACATACAAATTTTTTGGGGCACGTAGAGTTTTGGAACTTGGAGGCAGAACTGGGAACTAGAACTTTGAGTTCTGAAAAGTAGTGTTCTTTTGCATGTTTTATTCAACTCCGAGTAACAAAAAGAAAGTCCGTTACCCCGAGATTCACAATATTTATTTCTTTACATGCTAATACAGACAATAAAGAGCAATCTGTTTCAAGCTATCTATTTCTCTACATCTATATTTCCTTTGATTCCAAGTTATTACGAGTATCTGGTAGACATACTTTCTGGCAATAATTTTTGTGAGATTAAGGCAAGAAAGTACCTGTTAAGATATTTAAAGGGCAGCCCCAGTGCCCGAAGCTCCCGCCTATGCGGGGTCCAGGGAAGGGGCGGACCACAAGGGCCTATAGTAGCCAGCCTTACCTTGCATTTTGCAAGAGGCTGATTCTTTGCCTTGAACCTATGACCTTAAGGTCACATGATGACAACTTTTACCGTTGCACCAAGGCTCCCCTTCATCTATTAAGATATGTGTCTAATAAAATATCTCTCTTGAGTTTCTAAATAAAATACTTCCCATTTCTTCCAATCAAAATTTAATAAATCTCTCTCTAGAGACTGAACTTCTCCTTCTCCATGCATTAAAGTCCTCAAATATAACATTTCCCATTTTGGGATCCTAATAAAATATGTAATAAAATCTCATTCTCTCTCTAAATTTCTCCTTCTCTGTATATCTATTAAATTGGCCAAACATATGCTAATATACAAGTGCAAACACCAGTTCGATACTTGGTCACTCGTCACCTTAGACTCACATATACACATCATATAACAATTGGATTTTATATTTATAAATATATAAATGATAGTACAGATCAGCCTCTTTTGAGTTCCAAAATGAAGTTCTTAGAACTCTGAGTTTCCCCTAAGTTCCAGCCCGAGTTTTAAAATTAGGATGGAACTCCAAGTTCCAGTGTCAAATTCAAATTCCAAAACTCCAAACTCCCCGTATTTATTATTATATTTGTGAATATGAACACTAGTAATTATTTCAAGGAAAGAAAGCTTTTCAAAAGAAGAATCAGATAACACACCGACCAAGTTAATTTTAAAACTTAACACATAATGTTACTGCAGATATTCATATTTATGCTTGGGTCAAATGACACAGCTAATGACATTATGATGGAGGCGTATCAATTGGCAGTCCAGAACAATTTCCAAAAGTTACTGAAGGATCAAAACGCATCCACTGATTGAAGACTTACACCAAAAGAAAGAAAACAAGTAGAATCTGGAGTCTGTACTTGGTAACCCTATATCAACTTAGAGTTTTGATGAGAGAAAGGCTGGGAAAAAGGACAAAGATGGAGAGGTGTCATATCAGGATTGACTCATATAGCAAAATGAAATAAGAATTGAATTTTACACGAAAGAACATCAAGGTTTCCAAAGAAAATAAGGAATGACTTGTCGATGAAGAAATAGGAAAGATATGTGAAAGAGAGAAGGATTCCAAGAGAAAATCAAGCGATATGAGTGGTAGAAAATCTTTAGATAATCAATACTCTGATAGTGTATTAAAAAGTATTATCAATACCACACTGCTCTAGGTCTAGGATGGCACATACCAACGGCACAAACCGTGCCAGGCAGTATTTGAATTATTGAATTAAAAATTTGACAAAGACAAGAATTCTAAAACATCTTCAAAATAGGAATAGGAAGAAGAGGTTTACTCAAATCACTGACCAAGCACCATAACAAAGTTAAAAAAGAGCACATAATCAGAAGTAATTAACGTAAAGAAGCAGCAGGCATATGCATTCAATGTAGTTAGAGGCGCCCCCAGCCGCAAGTCCACAGGTATGCGCCTGAGAGTGTGCAAGGGGTAGAGGAAAAGAGGCGCAGTCGCCTAGGCGCGCGCCCCCGACTCCAGGTGCAGGCTACTCACCCGGCGACGTATAAACCTCTTTCTTTTTTTTCGTTTTTCACGTTCTAACCCTAATTTCAATCTTCCAACCTACCGAGAAGGTGAAAACGACCATTCCTCTTCGATCTTTCACAGATCTAAGCACAAAAAGGTATGGATTTACGAATCTTAGCATTTGTTTACAGTTTCTGTAATAAACGTAAAAACCAGTGCCGTTTTTTCAAATTTTTTGTTTTTTGTTAACTATTTTCCATAGATCTTGATGGGTTTTAGTTCTATATGTATAAGAAAACATTCCATTTCAGTTTTATACTTCTTTGCTCTAGATTTGAGTTTGTTTTTAGGTTTTTTACTATTTTTCCAAAAAAATCAGTTACGGAAATATAAAAAAGTCTTCGTTTTTTCATATTTCTTCATTGAAACGTATTTCTTTCCACATATATAGCTTTCCCATGCTTGTGTCTTCATGTGTGATAATTTTTTCACCCTTTTTTTTTTTTTGTAATTTAGGGTTATTTTTAAAAAAATTGCGAAAATAAAAGTTACGAAAATTAGAAAAAAAAAATTGTTTTATTTATTTATTAGTCAATACCTATTCTTATCCACATATATAGCTTACCCATGCTTGTATCTTCATGTATGATGTATTTTTCATGCTTCTTTTGTATTTTAGTGTTTTTTTTTTTCAAAATTTCCGAAAATAAAAGTTACGAAAATTAGAAAAAAAAATCGTATAATCAGATAAGGGTAATAATGGGATTTCAGAAAAACTAACCGGGAAGAAGGATGGAAAACTACAGAATGCCAATTTTGCAAAGTTCACCAAAATTTAATGGCAAATTTGCAAAAATAAAAAATTGTTGGACATTTTTGCTAAAACACCAAAATGTAATGAAATTTTTGCAAAAAAACCCTTTAAAATAATGATTTAATTGAACCTTTGCTTGAGGAGCTCAAATCCACCATGATTCCACCAGTTGAGGGTTTAAATTAATATGAATTTGTGAGATGGAGTTTGCCATTAGTTAATTATGAGTTTAGAGGGAAAGTAAGTCAAATCCAAGAATTAGGTTTAAATTTTTATTTCATTTGCATTTATTTGTGAACTAATATCAGAGCAAGTAGTAAACCTTCCCTGCTTTATGTGGTCCACATCATCAATCAGGGAAACTTGGTACACAATTTCACTGCTTCACGTGTTGTTAACTTTGTGTTCATATATAAGGATGATGAATCTTGTGACAACAACATTCTAGGCAAAGAGATGGCTCGAAAGTGCCAGGTCTAATTTAGGAAATGCTTTTCTTTGTCCTTCTCTGTTTATCTTTTCATACTTTTCTATTTTAAAGGTGTGACATAGACTATGTCAATTGAATAAAACCAAAAGTTTCTAACTTTATACCATACCACCCCCCCCCCCCCCATTGGAACTGGGAATAAGAAATCGTTGTTCTTGTTATCAGGTCTCATCTGAGGAGGAAAGACAAAGCATCCAAACTTGATTTTGGCCGTGAAATCATGTTTGCAACAGCAATTAGGTGTTTTGCTAAGAAACCAAAACCCAAAATGAAGCCAATTGAGCTGAAAACTCCTCCCGAGCAAACCCAAACCATTACTAGGGTCATCTTTGACATTGTCAAGGAGCAGGGCCCTCTCAACATAGCAGACACATGGGAACATGTAAAGGTACTATACTTTTCCACGTTCTCTTTTCCAGTCATGTATCATGGACTTCTGATTTTTAAGTTGGAGAGCGTATCATCTAATTTATGTTCTGAGTGCGTCTTGTTTCTACTATTCTATATGAGAAGTGACTGTCTCTCCACTCTGGTGTAGTTTTGTGGAGTTTGTCTTGGTTTAGATTTTGGTTTGATGGTATTTTGTGTGAAATTAAAAGCTCATTGAGAAACTTGATCCCGATTAGGTGCCTGGTAAAAGGCTAACAAACTACTCAGAATCTGGGTAAGTAAAAGTTTGTCGATCAGATGTTACAAAACATGCACTGCATAATCTTAAACCCAGAAAGGTGTAGCACATGCTTCTTGAATCTTGCGTTGGCCCAAACGGGAGGTCTCATCCTCTAATTGTTAGATTCTTATACATGAAGGATGTCATATTCAATTTTACCTTAGATAAGATGATTTTATGGTAATTAAATAAGTATGGATGAACAGGTTTGGGTCACACATGTCAGTAATGTGAATGAGCACAACTACAACTAATCAGCTAAAGACAAACGGAAGCAAAAATTCATTGGATGAGCTGAAACTGCATCACCTATTCAACAGAAAATCTAATAAAATGTAATCATTCCTACCATATCCAGAAGGCTTTATTTATATGCTTGTAACCTGGATTACTGTTAAAATTTCTGAAAACAAAGCAGCTTTAAAAAAAAACAGGACAGAATCTCATGCAACTGTGCTAAGACTTATAATTGGAGAGGATCTGATGACAGATTTATTGACTACAAACATCAAAGAGACCCTGGCGATTGCCCTCTTCCTACATCCTTCAGTTGATCCTTGGTTGCCAAGGATTCCAGATCTCAAGTGTGACCACACTGCACATCACGGGGGCAAAGTGGAACTCTAGTGGTCCTCCTAGGGAACACGTTTTGAATGGGATCTTTGACCACATACAATCTGGATACTTGTCACTCCTAGAAAGATGCATTGCTTCCTTCATAATGGGTGTATCATGTGCAAATGTGAAGAGAAACCATCTGATCACCTGTTCATTCATTGCCTGGTCACACAATCTTTGTGGAACCGATGCTTTCTAGCTTTTCACTGTAATCGGTGTTTCCTAACTCTTTCATGGATCTCCCTGAAAGTTGGAAGTGTAGACATCTTGGTGATTAAGGGTGACTTCTTTGGGAAATGATCCCCTTTATAATAATTATTTGCATCATTTGAAAAGGACAGGATAGAAAACCTTTTTGAAATAAGGAGCAATCACTTCTTCCTTGATTATTAAGATCAAGAAAATGCTATTATCATGGAAGTAAACTTAGGTGGGAGTTCAGTGACTAGCATATTCAAGCTTTTATAGCTGTTGGGAAATCATCATTGACAGCAAGATTGGAAAGAAGAAATCCAGCTATAGTGGCTACCACCTCCTTTGGGTATCCTACAGCTGAATTTTGATGGTTCATTTATGGCATTCTGCATCCCATCAGTGTTTTTGGTGTTTTCCATAATCATATGGTGGAGTCAGTTTGCTAACTTACAAATGGTGGAAGTGCCACAACCTAACTGAGCCATTCCTTGCCCATGAAATCGTTATCGTTCAACACTGATGTGTTATGTGCTGGAGATAGTTGTGGTGTATGATATGGATGGTTGGAACATATTGAGTTGATTGTTTATCCAAACTTTGTCTCTTTGGTTGAGGCATGTAAAGAACAGGTCATGCTCCATCTTCCTCAAAGGTTAAAACATTAATTATTTTAGTAATCCTGTTTCTTTGACGTTTATTCTGGAGTAATGTTTGCACAAATACTCCTATTCCAGCTCTATCTTTTTACATAACTTACTTAAATATGACTTTTCTGACAGAGAAAAGCTGGAATTTAAAACCATCAGGTCTCTTATATTGGAGTTTAAATATTCCTGAGTTTTTAACTCTTGGTGAGATTATTCCTTCCAGTGAAATATTTTCTCCTGTGTTTGATTATGTTTCCTCTTAGCAGTAGTAGAAAGATGAATATCTGTCATTATCTCGTGCATTAGTTATCATTGGAAGACGTCCTTCTTTGTTGTTCATCTGCTTGGAGACTGCAAATTTAGTTTCTTCCATTGTGTTCTACTATACTCCGCCACTTCCATTTGCCGTGCCTCCATATCAATAAGAATCAAGGCCCCTTTTATATGTGTGTGTGGCATTATGTTTCATTTGAGCACAAGTCTTACTCTATCATGGATCTTCCATCTTATAAGCCAAACTGTCTGGTACCTTTTTCTTGTTTCTCATCTTCCCTTTCATGTTTTGTAATGAATTGTTTTCAACCCTATGATGCATCATGCTCTTTTCTGAAATGCATTTCGAGTGGTGAGTATGCCACATACTGGTGTCCCTAAATTGACTAACGAGTACTTAGAATTGTTCTGAAACAAGTCCCTGCTTTCGAGATTTGCTTAAGCGTTTTGCAGAAGAAGAAATCAGTATGGAAACACACCAGAATGGGAGTGGGTTGCCATAAAACACATGCCACCTCCTCGAGCTCATCACTGAGCAAGTACCATCATTAATATTCTTGATAAAATGGGATGTGCTTTTTGGCCAGTTTCTCCACATTGTTTTTCTTAAAAGAGAAACAGGTTCTTCAAGATGACTCATACAGATAAAAGACCTTTCTATCTATAACCATTAGAAAACAAGTGAAAGCAATAGGGTCTGGATGATGAATCTGGCCACATTTTTTACTCGTGGGCTCCTTGACTACTGCATCCATGATGTTGATTTCGTCGGAGTGTAATAGTAAATGAAATATATGGCTACAATATCCTGCGTAGTAAGCATGTTAGCCCATCATATTCCTTATAAGTGCTAAGCTGGGAGTATAATTCTATTGCTTTTATTCTAAAATGTTGACCTCAGTCTTGATCTGAGATCCTTGATGAGCTATCAATATTTTCTCTGTTTTGCTGCGATGCCCTTTTTCCTGGTTCCTGATATTAATGCACTGTGCTTTTTTCATTTTGCCTTTTCTTTTTTTGAACGGTGGACGCACACCCTTGAGTCATCCCAAACTCGTGATCTTGCTGAGATCTTATATCTTGGAAGTACTTTTAGTTTTCATGTCTCTGCTGATTAACCTTCTTAAACGTTCAGGATGTCGGTTTGAGAGGATTGACAAGCAAACGGCACATGAAAATAATACTGAGATGGATGAGGCAGCAACAGAAGCTGCGGCTGATCTGCAATCATGTAGGACCCCACAAGCAGTTCCTGTACACTACCTGGTTTACCAAGCCAAAAGCAATGCCATTGAGACCAAGATCAGATCCTTAACGGCCTTAGCTGCCAGCATTTATAGGTGCAAATGCTGATATATTTTGATTATAAGGCCTTAAAAATGTCAAAATGTTGCCTCCTGTACATTGTGATATGACCATGCAATTAAAAGGTGGTCTGTTCCAAATTTATTGTCGGGTTAAGTTGACTCAACCGGCACCGATCCATAATGATTCTTGGTGCAATATGGTTATTTGATCAATTAAATAAATCTAGTGATGAGTGGACGTAAGCAATTACATTAAAATTTCTCATTTTAGGAAGCAAGACTAGCTTAAAGCCGAGGAGTTAGTGAGAAACTTACGTACCAAGAGACATCATTTTGTGCCTTAATTCCTAGCAAAATAACTAAAATCTTTTCTTCCCAATCATAAACAGTTGGCAATAGATTCAAAGACTGCTCACATCATATTTTTCGATGACCACTGCACAAGCTTCGTCTCTGTCTTTTATTATTGAAATCAATGACAGTAAAAGTCTGTCCAGCCACCACTGCCATTGGAATATTTTCATTTTTCTGCTAATTCTATTTCCACTTCCGTCATGGAAATAAGCAAGCTTATGAGCTATGATAGCATTGCTTCAAAGGGAAAAGTATTACTAGTCCAGTAATACTCAACTGCCATCTACTTTGCATTAGAGCTCCCCAAGTGTTGATTGGCAAAAATTTCCCATTCAACTACCATGAAGGGTTTAATATGATCCTTCCGTTTTTCCATCAAATTTGAAGGTGGAACTGGTATGTGGATACCAAGTGGGATCCATTTTTCTCACTGGGACAAACTTAACAGTTAAGTGGGGACAGCTTCTGAGCCAGTGCTTGTCTGAAGTTCAGATTTCTCCCAAATTAAAGATGAGAATCAGGTTTCGCCGCTTCCAGAAGTTGGAGTCTTGATTCCTGTAACTTCATTCAATCGTTACAGGGTCGATTCATCTTCGGATTGCAGGGGCTAGAGTTTCAGAATGTTGAGAGCAATCAAGGCAGTAGTTTCTTCTTTGGTGGCTGCTCTTCTTCTTCGAGCTACTCGTACACTGCATCTTGCCAAATCTATGTGAACGTGAACTGCGTTTGTGGTAAAAGAACCACTATAAGGATTTCTAAGTCGAAGATGAACAAAGAAAAATTGTATTACAATTTCCCTTCACTTGACAGCGTTGGGTTCTCGTCATGGTGTAATCCTGTTAATGAACTAGAAGGTGGTAGAAATCCAAACTCCAGATGATTTGATGGAAGCTATTGAGAAGTTGCAGGAACCAACTCATTTATTGGAAAGTGAAGTTGAGCAAGGCAAACTCTGAAAGGAAATTGCAAGAAAGTGGTCTTCTGAAGACCTAAATTGAGGAAAGGAAAGCAGTCAAATAGGATGCATGTCATGCATTGGCTGGCACTGGAATAATTGAATCTGAATCTTTCTCTTGGCACAATATACTTCGTTGGGAATGAATTCAATCCTTTTTTGGCACGTTTAGTACAGTTAAAAAAGAAACAGCAATGTACTAGGACTAAAGCTGAAATAAAGTTGTAGTGCCGAAGAATAAGCTATAAATCAGGGAGCATTCAAAGTATATAGTGTTGAAGAATGTGAAGTGTTCAAAAATGTCCTGTAAATCTGTGATGCACATCCAATGGAGTATGGTAAAGGAGGGGAGCTTTCAAAATATGCAAAGTGAATCCTATACAAATGTTGCTACGTAAATTTTGCAAATTGCAGAATAAGCTATACACTACAATGGGTAGTATTTCTACCTAGTAAAGCTCACATTATGCACACAGCTAGTACACTGCAAATTCTACTCATAGCACTACAAAATTGCGCATAGCAGTATACAAAATTTTCTCATACACTTAGTAGCTAGTGTAACGGTCCAAGCCTGGATGAAAAAGGATAAGGATCTTGCGTCAAGTGCCAGCCAGCAAGGAAGAAGTTAAAGATGATTTTGGTTTTGTTATTTATTTATTTTTTTACTTGAAAATGAATATACATTTGTATATTAGTTTGTAAGCAAGAAGAAAAGATAATGAAAATTAGATCCAGCTTCTTTAAAGTACGGCAACCCTAATATGAGATGAATCGAGAACTGACATTTCCTCAAGCTAAAGTGTCCCTCGTAAGCGACACACTACATCGGATCCCAAGTGCAGTGAAAAATGGGCAAGGGCCGCTGGCATTCTTCTAGAAACGACGCACTACATTGGATCCTGAGTGTAATGAAAAATGGGCGCCGCTAGAGCATCTCCTCAGAAGTGACACACTGCATCAAAACCCAGGTGCAGTGAATAGTGGACATGGGTTCATGTCATAGAGGTCAATAAGTGCACGGGTAAATAAGCTAACTTAAGAGCATAAGATTTGCATAACTACATGAAATATAGGGACATTGACAGGTAATAGTCTAAAGTTAGTAGATACAATGAAACGTAGGAGAGTCAACATCTTTTTTATCTAAGAAATCAAGTGAGAAAGGGGTTAAAACTAGATAAATAGATGGGTATAAACTCTGGTAGTAGGAAAGGATAATAACATAAATATTGTAGGAATAATAGTAGATAATGAATTAAAAGATAAAGTTGTGGACATTAAAAGAATGAGAGATAAAATTATAAGAATAAAACTTGTTCTAAGAGAAAAGATCATAAATGTTAGAAGTGCATACGCTCCATAAATAGGGTTAGAAAATATAATCAAGAGATAGTTTTAGGTATATATGGAGGGACTCGTGCAAAAAATTCCTAACACTGAGGAGATAGGTATGTAAGAAAAGAAAAGAAAGGATATAATAGGGTACATAGAGGGTATGGTATAGGTGAACAAATTGAGATGGGAGAAACTATCCTTGACTTTACTTAGGCATATAACTTGGCCATTGCAAATACATTTTTTAAGAAGAGGGATGAACACTTTAATAACCTTCAAAAGTGGACTCCATAAAAGCCAAATAAACTTTTTCCTACTTGGGAATATTGAAAGATCAATGTATAAGGATTATAACGTGGCACCCGGTGAGAGTTTAACCTCACAACATAAGTTTATAGTTATGGATATCTATATTAAAAGATGAAAGAAAAGAAATGAACTTAATAGTTATCCAAAAACTAAGTGGTGAAACTTAAAAGAATAAAAAATAACCTCATTCACAAATAAGTTGGTGGTAAAAGGAAACTGGAATTAGAAATAAAAGTAAACACCATGTGGACTAATATGACTGAGTCCATTAAAAAAATGGTAAAAGATGTCTTAGGAGTATGTAGATGTAAAAGATAATTAGTAAAGGAAACATGGTGGTGGAGTGAAATATTGCAAAAAGTTATTAAAGAAAAACGAGTGTGTTTTAAAGCATAGCTAGAGACTACAAATAATGAAAACTATGAATAGTATAAGAATACTAAAAAAGGTTGCTAAGAAAATAGTAAGTGAGGTTAAACTTAAGGCATATGATGAACTCTATTGTAGACTAAGATCAAGAGAAAGTGAGAAAGATGCGTTTAAACTTGCAAAAATAAGGGAACATAAAGTAAGGACTTAGACCATGTTAGGTGCATTAGAAGTGATGATCAAAGGATACTAGTCAAAGATGACGAGATCAAATAAAGGTGGAAAACTTACTATAAAAAATAATTAAATGACAATGGCTTTAAGAATATAGGGATTGAAAATACTATAAACCTAAATAAGATAGGATATTATAGATATGAATATAGGATTAGAATACTTGAAGTGAAAGAGGCCTTGAAAAAAATGAAATTAGAAAAGGTCATAGGGCCTGATGGTATACCAATAGAGCTTTGAAAGCATGTGGGAGATACTGGAATAGTTTTGTTGACCAAGTTGTTTAACAAAATTATAAAGTTAAAGAAAATGGTAGAAGAATGGAGGAGAAGCTCTATTGTATTAATTTATAAAAATAAAGGAGATATACAGAACTATACTAATTATCGGGAGATCAAACTTATAGGAATTTCATCCTCAAAATTCTCTTCATGTTATCTTTTAAACATTCCTAGAAATATTCTCATCTCATTGTGTATTCCATTTCCATATGGTCACTTTAACTGATTGATTCTTGTGAGTAAGGTTCAACTAAGATGTATCTTTGTTCTTTCATTTCATTTTTGAATGTCACAACTCTTTAATTAATGAAATCCTCAAAAATCACATGATTCCAACTTTAAACTCTAAACATTTATGCTGCTGAATAGTGTAATATATATATATATATATATATATATATATATATATATATATATATATATAGACACATGCACACGCACACACACACACACACACACACACACATTTGGTTTGCTTTCAAAATTAAAAAGCCACTTTCTCTGCACACTTTGATATTCGACCATTAGAAACGAAAAGTAATAATAAAATGGAGAGGCAATCAATTAGCATCTCAGAACAACAAATCTACTCCCAAATATCACAGAGCATCAACTCATAAAATAGGCATACCATGCCAAATCAACTATGAGCATATCAGCTCATGGAGGCATTTTCATGCCAATCATCTTATCTTACCCCATGACTATACTGTAAGCACCTAGAAGCATGCCACCTAAAAGCATGCCACCTAGAAGCCTGCTAGTGTCACCTGCACCTGTCCTCATCGGATTCCCACAATATAAGTCGTGAACCATATTTCAATTTCATGTAAGGAAGTAATCTCACATTAAAATATGATCCACCATCAAGTCTCAAATCAAATGAGAGAACAAACTCAGGTCTCACATACATATAGTATTGGTATGGGTAACTACAATAAAATCTTACCAATGTTATCCATGCTACATTGGCAACCCTCCAAGCCCCTTATTAGAGGTACTGCAATAAATTCAAAACCATCTCTACCTATTAGTAAAGTCGACACTGGTGTAGAGTTAAGTCTCTTCTTTAGCTTGAATGCTCACCTTGCAAGCATCCCTCTTCGTTGCCTCCGCGTCAATGAGATCAAGGGCAATGCAATCCTTAGAAAACCCTAAAACAATAATAGTTGCATCAATCCATCCTTCACGAAGAGGATTAGCACCTTAAATTTAAGACTATGCCCAGCACAATCTCAAGCATAACATAAATCTCCATTTGCAATAGTAATCCATCAAACTCCTTTGGCAAAATTTCTTGGAATTCTCATACCACATTTACTTTCTTAATCTGTAGCTTCTCAACTTCTACCATAATTTCATTCACAAGGAACACTAGGCATTCCTCAAAGAAGTATTGTGTAGCCTTTATGGTAGAAATGTCATAATCTCTTGCAATACTCTTCCTACCTTGAATAAGATCACTGGTTGTCATGAGACACCAAACATAATCTACCTGCAGCAATCCACTACCGCCAGTATATTATCAATTTGTTTTATCTTCAAGATAACATCGAAGTTATCTATATTTAGGAGGATAAGGTTAACATCTATCCTTTCACCCATGACCAAAATGCATAGTCAGAAAAAACTCTTTAGTCAAAATCAATTTTTCTACTAGTGTCATCACATCCATCGAAGTTATTTATATTTAGGAGGATAAGGTAGCATCCATCCTTTCACCCATGAATAAAATGCATACCCAAAAAAAAACTCTCTAGTCAAAATTAGTTTTTCTACTAGTGTCATCACATCCAACTCAAAACTCAAGGTATGTACAGCGAGTCTACACAAGATGTAAGAATAATGAACATGAATGAGTATATAAACCTGGTTCTAACAAAACTCTGACATACATATCTATAACATTAAGTGTACTTCCATAACCGTATTTGAAGTCTGCAACTACCCTGAAGAAATGGCGAACACTTACCCCTAATTACGTGAAACCGTAATTGTTTGGCCTCCACTAGTTCCGACAAAACTCTAAAATACAAATTTATAACATTAAGTGTACTTCCATAATCGTATTTGAAGTCTGCAACTACCCTCAAGAAATGGTGAACACTTACCCCTAATTACGTGAAACCGTAATTGTTTGGCCTCCCCTATGTCTATTTGACTCATCTTTTATGATAGTTTCTGATGGAATGTTCAAACACTCCACGTCCATAATATCGAAAGGGTCATAGTTTATTGATGCTAATGTTGTCCTGCTCGAGAACATGATTAACTAGAATAGGCACTCCTACACCATAGGTACCGTCTTTGCTTAGAATCTCCACCACCTCTAGTAGATCGTTGCTAATTATGAATTTTCTATGACCATGTCGAAGAGAAGGGTTTCTTGCTCTCACTAGACGGTTCAACGCTACTACTATGCTTGCTATCCTTTCGCTCTACCCAACTCAAAAGAAAGTCTTGTTCAAGAATAGATGTTATCTCCACTGCTCAAGCCACTATGGTCAAAACCCAAAACCCAAAAAATAAAATGCAAAACCCAAAACCCATATGCAAAAATTCCGACTAATTGGAAACTTTTCAAGGATTGAAATGGAAGGCAAATTTTCCTTATTTTTTTTGTTACAAAGGAGGGCAACGCTTCAGTTCCAATATGTACATAATATGCAGCTCCGTCGTAAAGAACACAATAAAGATGGACCACGAACTTGAATTGGAGAGACGGTGTACGGCAGATTGCTGGGAACATGCGATACCGCTTTTAAGCACAAATTCACACCTCAGTTCCCAAGCTTCACGACTTACCTACTAACCTGTGTAAAAGGAAGCCAATAACTTAAGATCAATGACAACTTTCTAGATTTGGTAACAAAGGAATCTCAAGAACGAGCGCTGCTTTTCATCTTTTTCTGCAGTACTTCCTTCAGAACCCCAGCAATTCTAGTTGCCATGTGTTGCTCCATAAACCTCTCTTTCACCCTCTCATAGCCTTTTCTTCCCATTGTTAGTCTCCTCTCAACATGGGTAGCAAGTTTTAGAATGTTCTTTGCAAGGGGGCGAACACCATCTTTACCTACAGGATGCAACAGCCCTGTAGAACCATTAACAACAATCTCTGTTGTGCCACCAGCTGCTGTTCCCTGAATGCGTCACTGATGTCAGTAATAAAAAGTCTCCAGAATGCAATAAAGCTAGTGATGGATAGGTAATTGATTTTCAAAAGGAAATATGTCCATCCGAAGTAGAAGCAGCATACGGGCAATAAGGAATATTATTGAATACATTCGTCAATCTTAATCAAGGAACGCTCATCTGAGGCAGAAAAGGCTTGAGAAGTTACGAATTAGACCATTATATGCTTTACTGAAAGGATAAAGCTATAATACTGAACAACTCAGTTAGCAGTGGGTGAAGAAGAATTTGGAAGAACCAAAACAATGCCCAAGAAGAGACCTGCCTAACTATTTTCTTGAATGGGAATTTTCAGACTATAACATCTCCAAAGATAGACTTTATTTTCTACAATGCGCATGTGAATGACTCGTGTACTGGTAGAAGGAGATAGCAAGTCCCAAACACAAGAAAATAGTTCTGGCAGAATTTGACTCCATGATATACAACTTCTCCAAAATTTCTTGGAAAATTTTTTTGAACTTAATTACCTATGAAAGGCCGTCCAAGTTATACACCAGAGATCCAAAGATCCAGTTCAGTAACTAAGAAAGAATACAAGTCTCACAAAGAAAATCAAAATTATGTGCAACAAGAAACAAAGAAGGAACCAGAAACTTGTGTAACAAAGCTGCAAAACTGATTCTACACCATAACAGATTTTACCAACACGTGTCAGCAAAACAGTCTGAAACTGGCATCATCATGCAGAAGTCAGAAAGGCTTACCAGTACAGGCAGCTGAAATGCCATGGCTTCAATAGTTATCCTCCCAAAGCATTCTCCTCTGGCCTACAAGTGGAACTCAGAGGTTAGCCTTTGGCAGGATACAGCAAGTCTTGAAATCTTGACGTTCTATGTTTTTCTTTCACAGGTCCATGATGACTCTAACCAACATATTTCACATATTTCAGGAAAGGGCTAATAGAAAGATCCGCATGACAAGAGATATGTACAAAACCAAATAACCTTAAAACTAAATACCAAAATGAGCAGAGCCTAATACGAGAACCAAATAAAAACTGGAAGCCAAGAAACTCACAATTACAAAGGACTGATTAGACTAGAGTATGAAGACAAATGTAAATCTTTCCTCTTAAAGCATCTCTCCTCTGTCACTTGTTTTTACTTGCTTACCTTAAAGACGTTCTTCTCCATGTATTTAGTGTTTAAGTTGGAGCATCTGTAACATTCTGTGATATTGGGATGAACTTCAGTGAAGAACACTATCAAATCATAGTTCCATCAATTAAAACACATGTATGTGTGTAAGCAGCACATTGCTTTCCCATCTTCGATAGATTTTATACATAGCTGCCAATTCCTTTTCTGTGGGTGTCCCCTTCTGCCTACTGGAACGGAACATGTCACTGTTTGGGCCATTCTAGCATTCTATTGCAGACAGTTTTCTTAGTTAAAACACAAAAAACAAAAAGAGAAGAAAAATAATAGATAGAAGGGTAAAAGTCAATTGTTACCATATGCAACTTGCATATCATTGGTGTTTTTATCACCTAAAGGTGCTGACAAACATACAAGTGAAGTCCAAAGCAGTAAAATATCAAAAGAAAAGAGGATACAGCGGTTTACCTCTAAACTTCAAAATATCAGTACTATTGCTACAATCTTGGGAAATATCACTGAACTATAGAGAAATATTGGGATATAGCAAACATATTATGATATATTATAAACAGCCAAAATGGAAAATTTTGGCTTCACTTTTATTCCGCGTTTCCAATTGGAACAGAATAACTAGAACTTTTGCACAGAACTGGATGAAATTGAGAGCCATGATTTTATACTCTCATTCAAAAAATTTCCACTAACTTTGCCATAATTATGAAGCAATCCATGCGGGTCGCAACCACCACCTCATGTATGCGCTGATTTTTCTAAAATGGAATTTTGTTTTAACAGAAACTGCTTCATTGAAAGAAATGAGACGAGGACGGAGGCACTAATAAGCCCCACAAGTGAAAAGCAAGAGAATAAAAACCAAAAAGCCAATCACCCTCTCTGCAATATGATAATGAACCACGTCTTACCAGACCTCCACATTCACTTCCTATGAATATGCGAGAAAGATCCATAACTCACAAATGGTAGTAAATATCTCTTCCAGTGTTAGACTCGAAAATTCATGCCAGTCTATCCATGCATATTTGTCGACATAAAAGGTTCAGGAGACCTTAAACTCTATGATGTATGGAGATGGAATATGAGGTAGGGGAATGGATAGAGCACTAAGTCTCACTTACACATCTAGACCCATTATAGGGCAACTGTTGTAAGTGAGATTATGCTCAGCAGTCTACAAATATCCAACAGCTAGGACTGATAATCCAGAGTCTACAGACAATTCATTTTTCAGCTGATGAAATGAAGCCATGGCAGTGTTACAGACATTCAAAAAATGTATAACTAGAGGAAACCTGTCTGAGAGGTTTCTTGGGTCAACCCAGATTGTAGAATGGTAAATTGATGCTTTCAACCAGGATCAGTTTTTGTTCCTGCAGTAATCCATTTTCAGCTGCCGCTTTTGTAATGAAAACAGTCCATTCAACTTCTAGCTCCTTTGAAAAAACTCTAATCACAGGGAAACATAACTGTATATGGCCAATGAAGGTGGTTATAAGAAGTCAAATTATGACATGCCAAAATTACGTTTGATGCATGCATGACGGAATCAAAACATCTTGCTATGTCAGAAGTCAATCCATTATTCTTTCTTTACATGGTTTAAGGTTGCATAGTTATTTTCTTGTTTTTAGATATTCCTCAAGATTATCGTTTATCTTTTATGAAGGGATCTTTGGAAAAGGTTATAGCAAGTATAGCATCTTAATATTTTCTATAGGATGGTTGTAAGGCGCCATGCTCTATGGATCAGAGTGTTGGCAGTTAAGGAACATGTCCATAAGATGAGTGTAGCCGAAATGAGGATGTTGAGATGGATGAGTGGCAAGACAAGAAAGAATAGAATTAGAAATGAAAACATTAGAGTAAACTTAGACGTAGCACCAATATGTAATAAAGATGAGGGAAGGTGGAGGTTTGGACATGTCCAATGGAGACTGAAAACGGCACTAGTTAAAAGGGGTGAATCGATCCAAGTTGAAGGCTCTAAATGGGTAAGGAAAGGCCCAAAAGGACATGGATAAAAGTGATAAAAAAAGATTTAAAAACTTTTAGAGTTAATGAGGCCATGACCCTTGATAGAGGAGAATGAAGGAACAAGATTCAAGTAGCCAACCATTAATTGGGATAAGGCTTTGATGATGATGATGATCATGACGAACAAACTATACATATATATAGCAGCTCCAATTATAAAAACACTGAATACCTGAGAATTTTGGACAAGTACATCGATCGCAGCCAAATAAGGAGCTACATTCAGTGATTTATTCACAAAGTGCACATTATCCTGTATTTTCTTCTCTGACACAAAGTTGCGCAGTTCTGTTTCAAACTTGGGTTGAGCATTCATGTCACTTCCAACAATCACAGCGTGCACTGATGGTACCTGTACCTTCTGCTCCCGGATCAACTGTAGGCCTTCATGAAAAGAATGAAGAAATAAATCCTGACCTTTCCCACGCGAAACACCTGCAGTTTTTTTAGAAGATCAATGTTCAGTGCTCAAAGATAACATAAAACCTAGTTTTCTGAGTCAAATGGATCTCAAAAGACTAAACTGCAACCCTGTTAGAAACTATCCACTATGCAGATGCAAAGAGGCAAATAAGGAATTTCACAAAATAAGTGCGCATAGAAAATGGAAGGATTTATCATAGCTAACATTTGACCCAAATGACTATGGAAAATCCACTCCTTAAACAGGAGTACAGGTTAGTCAAGTCCCAGTCTCAAGATCAAAAGGTTGTGGATAAGAATCCACTCATCATTAAAAATAAAAAAATAAAAAAATACCACTCCATAAACATATTTGACACAAACAAACTAATCCTGATGTCACATACAAGAAAACCTTTGAATTAAAATACTTAGACCACATAGGAAGAAAAATGCCCTGTAAGAGATGCTGTTTCTATGCATGCTATCTAAGATAATTAGAAGGGGATATCTATCTCTTGACATAGATGCATACACATGAATGATATTAAACTAAAAAATAAGAAAGGAAACTGTCCTAATCATGGCTGCATAGCACAGTGCCCTAGAATCAAGTAAACATTCGAGCAGGCAGAACATACTGTTTATGATTGCAAAAACAAGATCTTCATTCCGCACTCCAAGGGACTCCCTCACATGCTCACGGAGGACCCTTCTGGCTACATTGTCTTCAGCTACTTCCATCAATTCTTTGCTATTACCTAGATGAACAACATAGGTCTGGGGCATCCTGATCCTGCAAATTGGGTGCACTCATGATGAATGGCTACAGCAGCACAAAATATATAAAAATTTAGAGAGAGTGAGAGAATAAGACACTATAAGTTACAGTATAAACTACTGAGCATAGGCTTCCAACCAATACATGACCACCCAAATTCATAACTTGTATATGGGGTTTGCAAACAACATGCAAGGAAAAAGGATATAAAATGTCACTAAAACAGATACTGAGGACATACCCTAAACGCTCTTTAGTTCTATTCTTCCAATACTCTGCTGTCTTATGAGAATCAATCATGGCACCTGCAACAAAAGGGAGGTGCTTAACGTATTCCACTTTGAAGTAATGCCCTCGCATTTCATGAATCCACCACAAAACCTTTGGAAGAACACGAGGAACATTTTCCTTGAGAACAGCATCCAGCCACTTTCCAGCAACAGCAGTGTTTAACACAACCAAATCAGCTTTAAGTGCTGTGTCTACTGCTTCTTGAACCCTTGCAGGGAGAACCTGACAAGGTGAGAAAATATATATCAGTGCAATGACCATATCTGAAGGGGAGCCTTGGTGTGACAGTTGAGTTGTTGCTGTATGACCTGGAGGTCATAGGTTCGAGGCATGGAAACAGCCTCTTGCAAAAAATACAAGGTAAATCTCTTTACTATAGATCCTTTGTGGTTCGCCCCTTCCCTAGACCCCATATGTGCGGGAGCTTCGTGCACCGGGCTTCGTTTGCAATGACGATATCACATTACAAAAACGTTGAAATGGGAAAGGGAAAGAAACTAGTTGCTTAAATTCAATATAACTAGAAAAGCCAAGTCAGAAAAATTAAAGTTTTGGTAAGCCTGCTCACATTTCAGTGAAAGGTCTATGCATGCTGAAAGTACAAACAAACAACAGAACAAAACCATAAACTATAGCGGGAGCACTCTTATACAGAACTTGACCAGTACACAACTCATGAAGACATACAACAGAAAATTATATAAGAAATGGTGATTCTTAGTACATATTTCTCGTAAAAGCACCAGAAAATCTCAATTGAGATTACATGGAATAACTTCACAGATCCTGCTCTGTACAATGAGAAATTCCACCCTGCTCTTACTTCATCTAATAGTCTGCTACCTCCAGTTGCAATGTGTAATTAGCAGAACTACAAGCATCAGCGACTAGGCCACTTTCAATAAGTTGTAAATTATACAACAGCCAGTTGTCCAAGTCTTAATCCATTACTAAACTTTCTGGAAACTTAAAAGAAAATAAAATCAAATCAAAACTGATTATTGCCATAGCTAAGTGAGCCAACAATAAGACGAATAATTTTTTATCTTAAGACTAGCAATTGCTTCCCTTCCGATCAAACCTATCTTTTCATATACATGTTATGAAGTGACAAAAAAAGGAAAAAACACTAAAGGTCAAAATCTAGTTATCTTAATATCTATTATTGGAGTTGAGCACGAAATGGACATCGTACCTTTTGAGATAAAAGATCAAATAGGATGATCTATTCTGGTGTATGCTAGTGAGGTCATCAGGCTTGCAGAATTGGAGGCCATCAAGCACTTCAGTTCAATACCATTAGAACCACTCAATAATTACAGGAGGATCATAGGGAAAGCCATTCAACATGATACATTTGGGTACACATAAGCATCATTTCCTGTGTATGCTAATTTCAGTTGGATGATTCATGCTAAAATGTGCAGCTGTATCTATCATCTGCAATTCATCCAGAAAATTCCAAACCCATCAATACGATTGCTGTAGTTGAGGCTCCAAAACTGACCCTACTCTTGATGTGAACCATAGATACAGGAGAAGTTGTAGGACTCCAGGAACTTGTTCAAAACCCTGATTTCTTTAAAATTAAGAGGCATAATCAAAACCATAGAGGCTTGAAAATGCAAAGCTGTTGTGATTTCTCTAGAACGAAAACTAAAACAGTTAATGAGTTGCAAAGAATGCTGAAATCCTGTCGTACACATCTTCCTGCTTTTCCTTGAAAGCATCAGAACGCTAAACACAAGGATGTATGTCATTTTTGAAGTATTTTTCGTGTTCCTAAAATTGAGCTAATTACTTTCCTTGGTTTTCTCCCAATAGAAACTCCACAGAATCCCAAAAAGGAAAATATCAAGAGATCCAGAGAAAAAGATTTGTCAGCCTCTTTGGGCTATACAAGCAGTAGTTAGAGAAGCTCAAATCAGAGATATAAAATATCTTGAGAAAATTATGTCAATGAGTTTACATAGGTAATTTTATCACTAAAATTTGTCAAGTGAATGAAAGCCACACATGGGAATAGGTGGGAACCACTTGATCTGAGACATTTAGAAATGATGAGGTGCTGTTAATTAGAAACACCAAGTAACATGATACATTGCAGAGGCATTCCAGCATTTTTAAGACTTGTGTACTCTACCACCCAGGCAAGTTCATTTGGGGCCTCACAAGTTCCAGACATCTACAAACTCAGCAAGATTTGCAAATTCCTGTAGTTCAATAACAGGCCAGGAGTTAGAGATGATGAGTTGACATAGGTAATTTTATTATTACAATTTGGCAAGTGAATGAAAACCACTCATGGTTCAAATGCACTCATGCTTACAAAACTAGCTGATGGTTATGGATTTCATTTTCATCAGTGCCTAATTTTTCTTAAAGTCTATTGATTTTAATCTAATCTGGCTTGGATCTAGACTTAGTCTAAATTTGGTACAGGTTACTCAACCAATCTTAATCATCCTTTCATTGAGAGAAAAAATTAGATACATTCTCCTACTAACTGAATGTAAAGAGGAACATATTGATATCACAATGAGCAGGCAACCTTGTACATGCACAGTAACTTAGGTCTTCCAATAAGAAAAGAAAGTACCTAACAAATAGGGACCTCAAGAAGTTGAGATGTTGTAGCAGAGAAAACAAACCTGGAAGCTCCCTGGATTTGTATATAGTGAATCTACCATTAGATGATCCTATTGTGAGGCCCATGATTCAAATTGAAGAATCATTTATACTGGGTGATGTTGGAAGCCCATGATTCACGTTGAAGAATCATTTGTGCTGGGCGATGGTGATGAATATTGAGTTAACTTTTGTAGAAGTTTGATGTTGATATCAATTTCTGAGGCTAATGTACAATTATTTTTATGGCTTTTTGTAGCGATTTGTAAATGAAGAAGTTGATTTACTCCTTCAGACTAATATGTTGAATTTTGTTATAGCTTTTCTATTGTTTTGTATTTTCACAATGTTTTATTTTTCTGTAGTAATTATTTAACTAGTTATTATGTCTCCTTATCAGGATTTTGAGGTGTTACCACATCAGACACCCATAATTCGTGGCTTCACATCTATGTGCACAAATCATGGAATACAAGATATGCAATAAATCACAATACTTGGTCTTCAAGACATATTCTTTTGCTTTATTTTCAACTCTAGAGAACTTTCAATCATCATCCATCACCATCTTTGCAAGGTATTGCCTAACTTGTTAAACTTGACATACCATAATGATATTTGACACAAAGCAAATTTCAGCACAACTAAGAAGCCAAAGGTAGGAATACTTGGTGAAGATGGTTCAAGCAAGCAAATAATTGACAACAAAATTCATCAACATCCTGACATCATTAATCAAATTGGCTATCTAAGAAAATTGTTCAACCCTACTTTTATCACTTCCACAGAGTGAACAAATGTTCTTCAATACAAAATTAAGAGTAAAGACCATAAAAGGTGTCCAGAAAAGTATGCTTGGCCTAAACTTTCAGTCTTGCAACCTTTACATAGATGCAATTTCATATGACAATCTACACCAAATTTGATGGCCCCACTTCATGTATACAATCTAAAAAGAGACCAGTTCTATGTACCAATTGCCTCATATAGGATGCTACTAGAAGAAGCCAAGAAATTAATCACCTACTGCTATTGTTAGTCCATCCACCACTGAATACTCCAACACAGCACCAACTAGCCATTATTGTACGTAATATGTTGTAAATATGGTCTTCTCCAAGGCCATCAAACTAGTCCTAATTTTATATATCCCTGCAAAGGAGGAGAGCCTTGGTGCAATGGTTGAGTTGTTGCCATGTGATCTGGAGATCATGGGTTCGAGGAGTGGAAGCAGCCTCTTCCCAAATGCAAGGTAAGGCTGTGTACTATAGGCCTTTTGTGGTCCATCCCTTCCCCAGCCACTTTCACAGGCATACCTTATGCTCTACCTAAATAATGGGTTCATAACCCTCACAATGCAATCATTACAATATAGTATAATGAGATATCTAACTCACTGTGTGCATTTACATTAAAGAATTGCACTATTCTTTTATCCTCTTCCCTTCTTTCGTCCTGTTTCAACACTAGGCAGAGGGATAAAGGATATGTTATCCTCTTCAAGCATTTTCTTTCCTGCATCCACCTTACTTTGCTCTTCTTTGAAAATATTTACATAGCAAGCACACAGGTCAATTCCTCCTCCACTGATTTGAAAGATCCTTAGAACACATTACCACAAAATTTACACTCGAACTTGACATTAGCCACACCTTCGGTATCTTTTCTGACACATGAACATGTTCGTATAATGGATACTACCTATCTAAATGCTGCTTCCTTGGTATAGAGTTATGCTGTTTTCAGCCCTAGAAGTCATATTAACTTCTGTATTAAGGCTACAAATAATTGAAACAACACTCATGAATGCAAGTTCAATCTAAACAAGAACATGCTTGCAGAATAGAGACATAAACATTATAAACAAATATCTGCAACTTCAAATTAAAGAGTGCGCTTACTCATAATTCATACCATCCACCATAAAACCATACACAAAATCCACATAAAGTTCAAACCAAAGAGTGAGCCCCACTTATCATTCATACCCATCTCTCAACCACCATAGAACCATAAATAAAATCCATTTTAAGTTCAACTGAAACAGTGAGCCCCATCCATCATTCATACCCATCTGCAACCACCATAAAGCTATAAACAAACATTTACTTCAGGTTCAAACCAAAGAGTGAGCCGCACTAGCCATTCATACCCATCTCCAGCAACCATAAAGCTGTAAACAAACATCCACTTCAAGTTTAAACCAACGAAAGAGCCCCACTCAACATTCATACACATCTACTATCCATCATAAAGCCATAAACAAACGTCCACCTCGGGTTCAAACCAAAAAGTGAGGCCACTCATCATACTTACCACCAGCACATCTCCCATCCACCATAAATGCTCCAACAAATAACAATTAAGGATCCATTTAAAAACAATTAAACATCCACTAAATGAAAAATTAGACATCATCATCAAAATTGCATGATATGCACAAATTTATGAAGTTGTATCATGTAAGTCTCAAAATTAGAAACAACAATGCTACAGAATAATTTGAGAAAATCTGACAAATATTGAGCATCAGCACCTTGAATATTCATTAACCTAGAAAATCCACACAAGCCTAAAGCAGTGACTACTTACACATCAGTGAGTAGAAAATCTGCTCCATTCAGTAACCCTGGACCATACTCTTTATAAACAAGTGACTGCTCATACAGTTGTTCTAATAGTAGGAAAGCATGCTAACTCAATACAGCATGTCTATGAATAACAAAGAGAAAGTGCAGTGAACATGCATGGACATAGGAAAAGCTACACAGAGAAACCAAGGAATGGACCACTGAAGTTCTTCAACAGGGACAAACACAAGAAGAAGAAGCATAACTTCTTCAATGAGGGAAGATTGTGAGGAGTTGCATCAAAATGGCTTCTTCATTGAAGAGCTTCATGGTTCCCATTTTAATGAAAGTTAGCTTCATGGGTTTCTTCACTGTCAAATGAAATAGGTTTCTTCCTGGGTTGCTTGAGTCCTCTGCTTTTGTCCTTTTTAAAGCAAAAATATCTTCACTGAGAGTCGACATGACTAGATTTTACTGGATTACACCTTAGATGAAAAATAACAGAAAAGAGAGGTGGAAGGGCAAAGGGGTAAGGGGTAAGAGATGTGGGTTTCATACGTTTCTTCAAGAATTTTCAGTTTGCAAGATTCCAGCAACATTTCGAAGGCAAAGCAGGGAAAATGGACCAAGTGAAAGTAAATGGGATTAAATGAGAGGAGAAATGAGAGGGACAGTGAAATCAGAAACATTAACATCTTTTCTTTTGTTATCTGTCATGAATGGTGTTACAGCAACGCTGAAAAGAAATTAAAAAAAAAATAATTTAAATTAACAGTGATACTTGCAGGACATGCCAGCACAACTTAGATACAAATGAATACCCAAAAACTGTGTCAATACTTGTAGCAACACATTTTGACATATCAGACAAAAATTTGCTATGTCCCCCAATTGCAGCTTGTATGTTGTCATGAGGCAACTGGCATAGTCTTAGTTCTAGGCTGAATGGACATATGATCAAAAGATGAATGCCTCAAACCCTCTTAAGGGGAAACATTGTGGAAGCATAAAACTGATGATTAAGATTTATGCTCTATTGATATTAAGAAAATGCACATATATTTTGGTTGGATATAAACAAACAAGATTTATGCAAGACATTAAAGATATGTGTGTAGAAGTATGTTTATAAGATAAATATGCTTAGACAGTAATTGACAACATAAAAAGGAAACTACCTGTACCCCTCGAACCAACATCCTACTCTCCAAACTGTATATGACTTCATTGCTTTCTGTTGGCTTTTGGTTGGTAATCCATACTACTTGAGAACCAACACTCCTCAATAGAAATGCTAACTCCATCAACAATAATGGACCCCCTGCAAGGACAATACCCTGATTACTGCTTCTAATTTGGGAAAATATTTAACATGCCCAAGCATTTAATATTTAAACTCATTGACAAAGAAAGGAGTTCACAGGGCATAAAATTCCCTTCAAATTGCAAGAATGAATCACATTCCAAAAATATATATATATATATATATATATATATATATATATATCTTGCAAGAGTACATATTTTGTGCTTTTCTTCACAAATTCACACAAGTATTGCTTGATTTAATTAAAAAGAAAAGAAAAACTACATTCCAATCACCACATACAATATACAGACAGTTACATGATCAGAAAAGATACTTTAAGAAGCCATAGAGAAGTGAAGGATACCAAATGAGTGAAGAGTAAGAGCACAAAAGATACAACGAGGCTACTTATTGTTCCTCATAGTTTTGATCTTTGTAGGCCAATCTTATATATGGTCCATTCGATTAACGAGGAGTTCGAGTACAGTAGAAGCAACATGGGTACCTTACTAACTGACAGGGTTCATCATATTAGAACATAATCTGTTTTCTCTGCTGAAAATGTACTACGTTTTCCGTGTTAAAGAACTGTATAAGGTAATGCTCTACTTGATGAAACGCAGTTATGGTCTGCAGATGTAGCATTGCCTCTGTTTTGACTTGTAAAAATGGTTGCAAATGCCCCCATTTTTAAAACAGTACAATGTGACATTATCCGCTAACTAAGTACATGAACGAAATTGAACAACAGAGAAGAAAAGAAGGACCTAATAGTACCTGAAAGTGAAAGCTCATGAGAAACTAGAAGTACAAGCTTCGATTTCATGAAATTAAGCGGATTTGGCAAGTTTCCATACGGTTCTTGGAAGTTCTCATGCGGATATTGGAAGTTTTCGTGCTGCGGAGACGGATGAACTGAGGGCAGTGGATTGCAGGAATCAAAGGCAGCTCTAATAACGAAAACAATAATAGTCGAGATGGAGAAGATCATAAGCAGCAACAGAAGCCATTTTCTCTGGAAATAGATCCATCCAGTTGCAGGTTTCGCCATTTCTAGGGCTTCAAATTGCTGCAATTTAGAACGTTTTACAGCATTCTAGGGTTTGGATCTCTGCCCTGTATGTCGATATGCGTGCAACACTGTTCGAAGTTGAGATCGTGATTCTGATTTCAGCATTTCAGGGTTTGACTGCTTGTTTCGGTGCTGTGTTAGGCTTTCAGACCTGGTGAATGATCTGAGCAGAAAGTGGAAGGGAGTTGAAACGCCTCACAGATCATTTCCACCTTCAGGTAAAAAGAAGCGGGAGAACTTATGAAATTACGGAAATACCTGCAATCCGATGGAAACCACCTTAAAACATGAAAGGAAAAACAGTTAAGGACTGCCAATAGAAGACTGAAATCGGCGGCGTCCGCTAGGTCGGTAGGACCACATCATGACAGCGGCCACGTACACTTTACTCTTACTCTTTACTCCCTGAACTTTTATTTTTGTAAATTAATCCATAAATCCTTTTGTTTACGAGCGTGAAAAATGGCCCTACAATGCATATTATAATTTTTTGAAAAACTTGTCGATAGACCAAAGTGAAAAAAAATTGTTATTCTCAAATAATTATGTATCTCTCCAAACAAGATGATTGGAGCTTTTGACTAGAAAGATTAAAATCTCGGATTGTGATCTTCTCATTGGAGTTTCAAAAATTAGTTTTCAGACTTTGAATATTGAAGCCCTAATCTATGAACCATTAAAGTTTAGGTGATTTTGAATGAAAATTGCATCTAAATCTCACTAAAGAAGATGACAAGAGTTTTCCTCCAAAAGGATTTAAAATCTCTATATAACGCCCTTTTCCTTATAGTTTTAGAACATGATTTTCAAATCTAGATACCAGAAGTTCTAATCTACAAACAATTAAGATTTAGACAATTCTCAATGAGGTTCCATGGAATGCATTTCAAGCTTCGCCTAAAAAAGGTTGACGGATTTCATGTCCAATAACCACAAAACCTTGATTTTGTGCTCTTTTATTTTTTTCAAAAAGACAAATTTTAGACCTAGGTTCTAATTGACTTGATCTATGAAACTCTTATATTTGGAAAAGATTTTGTAAGAAATGAGTTAAATCTTGTCCCAAAAAAAATATCATCAAAATTCATCTAAATAATAGTCTCTAGCAAGATATAGAATTATCTACAACAATTAGTTCTTAAACTATTGTTTTTCCACTTACCCAAATATCTAATACATTTTTCAATTGAAATGGAATATGACTACCAAAATTGAATTGTATATTCAAAATAGAACTAAGAAGACATGATCCCACGGCCTAGGTTGTAAGGGCTCTTAGTCACATGAATAGTTCAACGTACTCATCAGTGCTTAACCTGGAGATGTGGATCATCCAAGGCATGGAAATACCATGGAATAAGGTTAGATCCTATTCATGGGAATTCCTTAAATATTCCATTGCAAAAATCGAAAGTTCAAAACCAAGGTGACCACATGTCTTTGTGTCTAACTTTCAAAGAAAAAAATGAAAACTCAACTTACAATTTTAGTGTTGCTTTCTTTATATAGGTTAACCAAGAGGAAGGCTTAGAGGTCTAACTGTCATGCCAAGGACCAATGGGAGCCCAACCACAACTTTATCACCTAGTGTCTTGTTTTTTTAACTAGAAATGTATGGGTTGTTATGCTTTTATCTAACAATTTTCTACTCTAATCCATCATATACAAATAAAACAAATCCTTCTTATTTGCGGTGAAAAAGGCCCATGAGACTCGATATAAAGTTGCTATTTCCATTCTAATAGAGGGATGGGAGCCTATTGAATTCACTCTAACAAAAATATGTGGTTAGTTCTTCCACTGCTTCCTGCCACAATAGCAGTTGTTATTGGCAATCCAGAAGAACGTGAATTGATTTTGTTTGCTCAGTTTGGCTCCCATTGCTTGGTTTGGGGAGGAGATGTTAACTTGTTCTAGAGTGGATGATTTTGTCCTTTTTTTATGAAAATTTATTAATAATTTAGGAATTATTAGTTCATCTTTAGGAGTTAATTTGTCTGCCCATATCATGTAGTGGCCTTACACACTTGCAAAAAAGTACATATATTCAACGTAATTCTTGAATCATTTAACCTAATGATTTAAAAAAATTATTGAGTGATGTATTGTTTTCAATATTGACTTGTCACAAGCTTTTATTCTATCTCCTTATCCATTTGGAAGGATTTCTCAAATTGGTATTTTTCTCAGAATCACATTAGTCTCTATTTAGCAAGTCTTGCATCTACTAGGCAGGATGCTTACTTGGTCTAAGAAAGATGGTTATCTCCTTGATTTTACTAAAATCTTTAGTTATATAGATGATTTTGCTTCATGATATTCTTGATTCCATGAGTTTTGGACATAGAATATTCTATTTTCTATTTTCTCGTGCAGCTTCCTATCCATCTTCCTCCTATAGGTAATTTGGTAAATAAGATTGGTTTTGTAGATATTCCAACTATATTCAACACTAAAGTACCTTTGCCTTAAGTTCCATCTCTCCTTAATAATTTTGTTTTGTCAATGTGGGAAAGCTTGTAATGTACTAAATCAAGTATAGTTGAACAAAATTTAGTTGAAAGAGAGTGTATATCTAGCAAAAAATAAGCTACTAACATGCTGCAATAATTGAGATCCAGTGGTACAAGAACCATTGTCCATTTCTTTGTTCATATGCCCCAATTTGCTCTGTTGAAGATTATTGATCTGGTAATTTTCCTGTATAAACATTGGTTTACATGTTTATCTTTTGCAGAATATAGACAGGAGAAAGGAGCTGCTGCTAGAAGAGGATGGACCATGTTTGGAGTGTTTTCTTGAGTGTATGTCAAAGTTATTAATCTTTACTTACCTTCAAGTAGCTGAAACGTATCTTCTATATGCAATTGACATAGATACTATAAGTAGTTATTGATTTATATGTTTTGTTTTATTTTCACAAATCTAGTGGCACAAGCCCCAAACACTAACATTGGTGATTGCCTAATTTAGTTTGGATGTTTGCATTACCTGTGCCTATATAGATTCATTGCAATATTGATGCTATTTTGTTGTGAAATATTCATTTACAAGATTAAGTAGAGCACTAGGTCAATTCATTAGTATATATTAGGAAGATGAGATAATACGGTAGCTCTCCTTTTGGGCACATGAATTTAATTCAAAGAACATTTCATTCATCTGCAACATGGGCTTGATGTTTTGCAGGTAATGATCATTCTGTGAGCTAGTTTAGAAATTGTATTTGATGTTTCATTTAGTAAGGTCTCTATGTGCGTGCATGCCTCTGTGGTTGTGAGTGTGTGGCCATGGCATGCTTGTGTGCCTAGAGATGGATGGCAGATTGTAATATCCTTAATTTTAAAGATAAAAATAGAAAATTATTAAATAAATTAAAATAAAAATTTATGGATGAAATTATTTCCTGAAAACATAATAATTAGAAAGTGCTCGTCGATACGAATCCAACGCCACCAAGAACGCGAGAAACGGAGCTCAAACGAGGGAGTTATGAGCCGTCAAAGTTGTAAGGGCAAAATGGTCTTTTGACAGAAACGTGTTACACAGGGGTCCAAATTGATAACGGCACCCCTGTCTACACACGTCTCTACCAGTCCGGCGAAATCGCCGGAGAGACGTGGGAAGAGACGTGTGGGGAAGAGTTTCTCTTCCCCAAGACTCTAAAACCCTATATCTATGCTCCTCAGGGAGCCAAAACGCTCCACTTTGAGCGTTTTCCATGAATGATACGCAAAACCCTAGATCTGTAAAAACTTGAATTTTTCGGCGAGTGGAGCCCCGGCAACACGAGCAACTCCGGCCAGGTGCAAGGTAAGCCTCAAAACCTATGTTTTTCTGTATTTATTAATTAGGAAATTAATTAGGAAAACGTTTAAAAATTTTGGAAAAAAATCAGATTTTTAGGAACTTTGTGCACGCTACTGTTGGAGTGTGATTTCACAGATCAAACCTTGTCCGTTTGAAAATCGCACGGTCCAACTAGTGCACAAGAGACCCAAGAGCATACCCTTTAAATTTGGGAGTGATCCAACGGTGGAATTGCCCAAAAAACTCAAAAACCAGTACCTATGGAGGTTTTTAGGAACTTGGGAAAAATAGTTTAAAAACCATGGTTTTTGAGAAAATTAGTGCAAAAGGAGGGCATAAATGGATTCTAGAGAGAATTCTGAAGAAAATGGCGCAAAAATCACGCAAAACGGAGCTGCAGAGCTCGCCGAGGCGACCGGAATCCGGTCGTCTTCTCCGGCGTCGTCAACGGCGTCGGCGCCTGGCGCTGACGCCAAGACGCACTCAGAGACGCAGCCAGGACGACGTCACATGATGTCGTCGCTGCACGCGTGCGCGGCGCCGCGCGCGTGCGGAGCGTGCGTTGTTTGGCTGTCGCGGTGGGACCGGGACGCGGCGCGTCCTGGCGACCGTGACGCACGCGCGTCACGGTGTCGAAGAAGCATGGCGCGCGTCCCGTGCGGCGTCTGCGACGCCGTGCGTCTTCGTGCGCCAGAGTACGCCGGTGTAAACCGGCGGAAAAGAGGCGCCGCCGGTTTAAACCACCTTATGGTGGTCCGGCAGGCCCCATTTGAGGGTAGTTTTCACTAAAACTTGATTTTTGGGAGCTATAGAGGTCCAAATCACGATCCGAAAGAGGCGTTGTGACCGTATTGACGACGCGGACCTAGTTTTAACTTAAAAACTTAGAAATGACCACTTTTTATTTAGAAAAATTTTAAATTAGTGATGTGACATGTACAGGTGCACTTGAATATACCAATTAAAGGGAGTTATTGGCAAGCTAGTGATCTCACACTGAGGTAGGTGACGACAACTAATGTTTTGACTTGATTTTAAACCATGTTTAAACATAGCATCATGTGTGATTGTGTTTTAAATTGCGATTTTTATTTACCATGGATTTCATGCGACATTGCGTACAGGATGATTATTCCAAATTGAATTCTTTTACTGAATAAACTTATTTAAAATGCTTTTACAAGCATGATGTTAATTAGTTATGCTTAATTAGAGATTTATTTCTTATTATATATATAGAAAATGCATGGATTTACATGGAAATGAGTATAGAGGCTTAGTATTTGGTCCTTTTATAGGCTAACCCAGGATGAGGGGCATGTCTTGGGGATTTCAAGCTATAAGTGCTCTTGAGTTTTAGCATATACATATGATTTCCGTGTTTTATATTTGATGACGGGTGCTCTCGCCGGTGGGCGTCATGCTAGGAGGGATAGGGCCGCCACCCACCTTCCGAGATTATGATGTGATGAGTTTGTGATATGATAGACACCTGCCCATAGATGGCATTCGGTAGGGGTTTGGTAACATGGATAGTCCACACTACGGCCCGAGCCTTTCCATGGGGACAGACGTTAAGTCTCCGTTACGGTGTCGACGGGGAGCGGCGGTGGTTGATACCCATGGAGGGTTGCCACCTGCAGCATGATGGCCCATATTCTTGTTATGTGTGCATGTATGATGAGCATGGTTATAGATGGTATGCACAGGTGTGACGACACTCGAGGTTGACTATGTGTACTCCCGATCGGGGATGTTCGTGCGATGCGGTGGGACCCATTACCTTAGGGTGCCCTTATTCTTGTTGTATGCTCCATTTATTGATTCATGTCATGTTTTAACTCCGTGAATTTCATGTTTTAGCATATGGAATAAATTGGCATTTATTTGAACATGGCATTATGATATCACTATTTCCATAAATGTTAGACTTTTCATCAATGCCGTAGATTATTTCTGCATTTATTACATTAATTGTCTATGTACCTACACAAGCGATAGCTTCTTTGCCGAGGCATTGCTTTGTTTTGCAATGCCTTAGATCTCGAGCGCGACACCGGGAAAGGAAAAGCGGTTGATAAACCTTGAGAGTCTTGAAGACTAGTTTCCTATAGTTTTAGAAAGTAATGTGAGTCATTATAGTGGATTATTATTTGAATTTTATTATGGACTGCATACTTTATATTTGGATGTGATTTAGATCTTTGGACATATATTGGACATTTATATGGGATGTTATGATGGATAGACCCTGGGCCATATTATTACTGTCTTTTGGACGTTTATTTGATTTAAAATAAAGGCGCCTATTTATTTGACGTTGATTTATACGCGGATCATTTATTTGTGTTTAAATTACATGTACGCCATTTTGAGAAAGGAAAAATTAACACCCGGAGTTTTAAGATAGGTTTAGTAAAATGTTAAATAAATCTTTTCTCATGGGATCCCAAATGCTCTTATTTAAATTGTCAAAAAAAAAAAAAATTTGTCTTAAAAATCCGGGGTGTTACACAGATAGATAAATCAACATTTGTTAACCATTTTTTGTGGTTTCACTTTTTAAAGTTTTAAGGAACTTAGTGGAAGTTGACAATGAATTTGAATTTTATAAAACTGACCTGGGAGATGTAGAGTTGTTTCACAAGATGAAATTAGGAATGCTTTGTATATAGGTATGACCCTAAGATTAGGATATCTAAGGTGAAAAAGACATTGAAAAGGAGAAAATAAAAAAAAGGCCTTGGCGCATGATGGCATACCAACAGAGATTGGAAGTATATAAGAGATAATGGAGTAGTTTGGCGGATAAAATTGTTTAACAAGATTGTAGAATTGAAGAAAATGCCAAATGAATAGAGGAAAAGATCTATTGTACTAATTTATAAAAATAAAGGAGATATAGAGAGTTGCACTAATTATCGTAGGATTAAACTTATGAGCCATACCATGGAACTTTGGAAATTAGTGATTAATGAGAGGCTATGATATGAGACAAGTGTATAGGAAAACTAATATATTTCATTCCTATAAGGTCTACCATTGCAACTGTTTTTATATTTAGACATTTGATAGAGAATACAGTGAGAGGAGGAAGGACCTCCATATGGTCTTTATTGATTTAGAAAAAGCCTATAATAAGGTCCCTAGAGAGTTAATATGGTGAGTGTTAAGTGAGAAAGGGGTTTCATGAGGGTATATAAACATAATTAAGGATATGTATAAGGGAGCGGTAACAAATGTTATGACTTTTAGTGGAGAGACCTATGATTTCCCTGTCATAGGATTATACCAAGGAACAACATTGAGCACATACCTTTTCATGTTAATTATGGATGAGTTAACAAACAATCTATATAAGGGAATTTCATGGTGCGTGTTTTTTATAAATGACATAGTTTTGATTGATAAGACAAGGGCGTATGTAAACATAAAGCTAGAGTTGCTATAGAGTCTAAAGCATTTAAAATTAGCCAAACTAAGAAGAAATATATGGAATCCAATTTTAGCAAGGAGGGGAGCCAGAGTGAAGCACTAGTAAAATTGATAACTAAGAAGTTTCCCCAAAAGACCACTTTCTTGGGATTAATAATTCAGGAGAGTAGAGAAATTAAGAGAGATGTTACCCAGAGAATCCAAGTGGGTTGAAACAAATGGAGATGTGCCTCTAGAGTTTTGCATGATCAGCAAATGTTACTAAAATTGAAAGAAAATTTATACAAGATGATTGTAAGGTCAGCCATACTCTATGGATAAAGTGTTGGCAGTTAAGGAGCAACATGCACATAGGATAAGCATAACCGAAATGAGAATGTTGAGATAGATGAGTGGCAAGATAAGAAAGGATAGAATAAAAATGAAAACATTAGAAGAAACCTAGGAATAATACCAATAGGTAACAAGATCAGGTAGGATAGATTATGATGGTTTGGACATGTCCAATAGAGACCGAAAATGGTATTAGTTAGAAGCGAGTTGCTCAAAGTCGAAGGTTCTAAAAGGGCAAGGGGAAGGCCCAAAAGGATGTGATAGTGGTGGTAAGAAAAAATTTTAAAACTTGGAGACTAAATGAGGCCATGAGCCTCTATAGAGAGAATGGAGGAGTAAGATTCTACTAGTTGACCCCTAATAGGGATAAGGCTTTGATGATGATGATAAAATTTGACAAGTTTCCTTAGGATTAGGGCCTGACTCTAGAAGGTGAACCAAGTTTGCAAGAGCATGTTCCAAGTGGCTTGATTTCATTAGTGATAATCTTGCAATTCTTTTCTTGATTAATTGAACTGAAAATCAGGTCATTGGAACAGCAGGAGGCTACTCACAAGCAGAGAATATCAAAAAGTGCCTTGTCAATCAGACGTCCTGGGAACGTGTGCCTGTTTCAGCGCAAGGAATATAAATACCAGGAGAAATAATGGGTCCAGATGAATTGTATTTTGCATCCAATCTGTCTTTTCTTTACGAGAAGTCCCGGATTTTCCATGAATACCTGGAAGGAATATTTTGAATAACTGAATCGTGAGAATCCTATCATTCCTTACTCAAGAACTTCATGATAGATTTGGGTTCTCACGGCCCTGGTTTCATATTGTTCATCTTTGGCTACTGTAGATACAGTCTTTATGAAGATGCTTCTCTTGGTAGACATGCTAATAGCTACTGTTGTAAACAAAAGACAGATTGGATCCTTGGTGTTCCTTTTCTCTGTTTCCCTTTCTTTTTATGAAGTTTTAATCTTATTTTTATTTATTTATTTTTTCTGATAAGACAGATTGGATCCTAGCTCACCCAGCAAAGGACTAGAACCAGCTTCATTCACAAAGCGGCCAAGTATACAGAGTAAACAAGATCCAGTATACAGAGTAGTTAAATTCCTCAAATTGGTTTGGTGGAAGTTGTCTTCTTTTTTCTTCTATACCAAGAACTCCAAATGAAAGAAAGATGAGTTTTGAGATTACACATTATCGTTGACCCCACCAGAAGCAGCAACAACAAGGATACTCTAAAGGAACAGAAAACCTAAGACAAACAGATAAGTAACAAGCCTGCCCAATGTTCTTGACTTGGATAACAGAGTAGCAGTTAAATTCCTCAATTAACAAGGTGACAGTTCTTCCGAACTTCTCCACCGTTACCAGTGAGAGGACTGATGTTGCCCATTTTAACCATGGAGTTCGCAAACTGGGTGAAGAAGAGCTGCTCATCTTCTGCATAGCTCTTGACCAGCTTCATAGTATCTGCCCCATTCCCTGTCAGCAGTACTTCATCTGAATTGAGAAGACCCTTTCCTACTAAGATCAGCTCAAAGTAGGTGTTGTCAAACTTGGAAGGAGAGACAAAATCCAGAGGGGAGATGTTGTTATCACCCCCAGAGCTTGGGCAAACTGAGGTCAAACTGTAGTAGTAGCTTCTCTCTAGTGTCACATCTGGTTGATTATTTCCCAATTGGTTATAAAGCCTTTGCTTGAATGACACACATCTGGCGACCCCAATCGTGTGACTACCTGTGGGGAAGGGAAATTTGGAAAGAAGCTCATTATGTAGACCTTGCAAGAAAAATAATGTACCGTGATAGATGAATACGGATCAGCAAGCAGAGAAACATCAGCACACCGATTGTTGATCAGGGTTCGAGCCTGCTTGTGTGTTCTATATTCAACAACCAAAAGAAAAGCAGGGTGGTTTTTCTCCTTTCAGAAGCACATCCACTAACTGAAACTGGCTGTATTAGGACTGAAAATAAAAGAATACGTGATTATCTCAGCAATCCCATATTTTGGTACCAGGCTGCTATTGCCGTGTGACTTGGAGGTTACAGGCTTGAGACGTGAAAACAGCCTTTTACAAAAATGCAAGATAAGGCTGCATACTATAGATCATTTATGGTCTGCCCCTTCCCCGCACCCTACATATGCGGGAGCTTTGGGCACTGGGCTGCCCTTTCTAGTTGGTAGAAGTAATGTAAGGGAGTGCAGATATCATATCCTAGGAGTTAAACATCATGAATTGGGTTGAAACTCACCTGAGAGTGCTACCAGGTCCACTTCATCAAGACCTTGGCGTTGGAAGAGAGTCCTGAGGTTTTGCAAGGTTGAGTTGGGTGGGGGAATGTTCTGGTTTGACCCTCCCAAACTTGCTGTTTTTGAATCTCTTCTTCCTAATGGAAGCTCCCAGCTTGGCCCACCGCTCTGTCACAGCAGTACCACTGAACTGTCATAACAAGGTTCAGAGAACTGCTTCCTTCAATACAGTATTGTTATTATGTTAGCAGTTAACATTGCGGTAATTTTTTGAAGGGCATTTTAGGATGAATAAGTTAATGACTTTGATTACTGTGGCCCATCAAATTTACATACCAGTACAGTGGAACCTCTAGCCGCAAGTGCAAGGATGTCTGCACATGAAACGGTTTGAGGGCATGCCTCTTCTAGTTTGGCCTTGATTTCATCGATCACTTCAAATCCTCTCACTGAATTCCTGTTTGGGTTTGATCCCTTCTCACTAATTATATTTGCACAGGAATCCAATAAAATCGACGCATCGCAGCCCTGCAGCAGTAAATTTCAAAAACAAAACCTGACAGTAAGGAACGATAGGGATGAAAGTAGATGGATGTATTAGTACATGGGTGAACTGAGGGATGATAAATCACAAATAGCTCTAGGAGCTATATTGATGGGGTAAAAAGGTTTTCTCATGTTCAAACTGAGTGTACATAACATGTATTTACTGGCTTGGGTGTTTTCTTGAAATTGGAAAACAGGGAAACTGGGTCTTTTGCCAACCTTATTTCAGCATTTATATTGAAATATACCACCATCTCAGCTTTGTTAGAAACGGTCCAAATTAAAACGTTGAGCAGAAACAAATTAAAAACCAAAAAACAGGAGATTGGCTTTGAATTAGCAACCTGCACAAAACAGTCATGGAAGTGAAGTCTAAGCAAGGATGCAGCCATCCTAGGATCTTGTGAGATGACCCTTTGCAGAACAGACATGACAATGTCATTAGCTTGAGGGCATGAATATTGATAGAACTGTGGGAAAAGATGAGAATACCCTCCACCACCGATCCCAAAATCATCACCCCCACCAAAGCCACCATTACTGCCTCCGGAACCATCGCCCCCGGCATTGTTACCACCATCACCACCAAAGCCACCACTACCGCCTATGAAACCATTACCACCTGCATTATCACCACCACCACCACCACCACCACCCCAGTTGTAAAAGGAACCAGGATTAGCCAGCGAAAGAGCGGAGGTGAGCCAAAGCATGACAAAGACTGTAAAAGAAGTCTTGAAAAGAACCATGGCTGTCACTTGTTCAGGATAGTTCCAGTGCTGATACAAGCTAGCGTGGGTATTGCTTGCATTTATAGAGCTCGCATGATTCAATCACCCCCTCCCCTTAACCCAATCCACCCCAAGAATATTCGTGTCATTGACCAGGCAAATCCTGAAATATATCCTTAGTCATGTATTTTGAGTTTTATCTGTACAAGCATCTGTCCCAAGATAATGATAGTAACAGCAGCAAATAAGAAAGATAATAATAGCTAGCTGCAGAAAATAAGAAAGATAGTGATAGTGGTTGGACCACTACATGGGTGCAACGCACCAGGATCCACAAGGACAACTAAAACCTCGTATATGTTGGAAACAAATGCCAGGTGTCTGTATTAACTCAACCAACCCGGCCCATAAAATTTATTTAGTTAATGGGAGAACATTTATCAGCTGCTTCATTTTACATGATTAACTTAGAGCTTCTGGAGAGATAACACTTTCCTTCTGGCATTTTCACTGGATAATATTTACTAAAGTGATCTCTAAACTCCCTCTTTTGATAATGCACCGTTAAATTTCAGTCTATATACTGAATAGCGCTTGGTTATTATTTGGAAGCTACAAGTTTCAGCAGTTTAGAACAGTTTATTAGGGTGTGATATAATCGTTAGATCAATAAAATTTGGAGTTTAGCTGAAAACAGAAAAGCAGTCTGATATCCTTGGAAACCGCGTTCTAAACTTCTATGTATGATAGTATGACATGTGAAACAAGCAATCCAAAGATAACAAGTAGTATTAATATCAATCAGAGAATCACATACTAAGAACATGGAGAGAGGAAAAGGAAAATTCTCCTGTTGACTGGTTTGGTTACCTGCTTCAAGAATCTGTTCATGTGGTCCTGTCAATGTCCCCTAGCCCAGCTCTCAACCACTCTTACAAGTTAACTACAGTCTCACGCAGAAATTAAGAGGCACACAGTGGCATCAGATCTAATGGCCCCACATATAGTATGGAAGCCGATTGATCCTCGCTGTTAAACGTATGAGTTTTTTATTGGTGAATATAGAAAAAGGTTCATTGACCAAGTACATGCAACGATTCACATTTGACGACCAAAAAACATTTTAACTGGAAATAAGATTATTTTGTTGGAGTGACTTGCGAGTTATTGTAGATCCAAAGTAGGCCTTATTAAATTGCGACTTATCACCTATAGGTGGAACCTACTAGATGAAATGGGGCAGTCTCGGTAAGAGGAATGCTGGTATGAGCATGATAACACCCCAACAGCTGTGCAACTCTTTCATTTTTGCATGGTCGGCCTCATATACTATTGCTCCACACTGTTCATCTGATTCTCCTAGCTTTAGAAATTTCATGGTGCAAAATTTACACAAGAAGAGACTCTTGAGCATCCAAAAATTGGTTCTTTGATCTTGCTAAACACAGATAGTTAGGAGCTCTCTGTAAGCAAAGGTTTACATTCACTGAAATAAAATGCAATGCAATTTGTTGGATGCTCCTAGAGCCCTCTTGATGTAATTTTGGGCCATAAGATATCCAAAATTAGGGAGTCAAATGAATAGCAGAGATTGATGGTATGTGGGTTCACCACACAAAAGTAGAAGAGTTGCCTAGCTGTTGGGGTCTTGTCTTGCTCTATGCCATCATTCCTAGTAATATAACAATGAGGCCACTTCGTGCTAAACTCTCTCTCTCTGGGGCTGGTAATTGCTGGTGCAAAGTGTCAGTGGAAAGTGCAGGTGATACTCGAAAGTAGATGTATACCTGGGCTTTAGATGATCTAAGCTGTTCATCATTTAGGTCTTGTCTTGGATTGGCTACATGCCGAATTTGTGACCATTGGATGCTTCTATCCACTACTTCTTTTAGTTGTAAAAAAATCAGTAATGTGTCTGTAAAAAGTGTAGGTGATTCTCAAAGGCATATGTACACCTAGTTTTTAGGTGATCTGAGGGGTTCATTATTTAGGTCATGTCTTAAATTGGCAAGATACTAAAATCGTGACCATTGGATGCTTGTATCCTCCACTGCTTTCAGTTGTAAAAAAGTAAGTTGCCACAATCTTACGTCCAAAAAATGCACGCTAGGATCATTTGATAACTGTGGTTTTTGATGTGCGACCTAAGAGATACCTCAATGATGAAGAGCTTAGATGATCACCCAACAGCTGGACCTATATATGCTTTTGAGAATCGCATGCGCAAAACACTTGAAACTACCAGCGCTCGCATAACAGACTTGTACACAGTAATTTATTACCCAGCGGATGTTCGTATTATGGACGGGTTCTCAACTACCATTAGACAGAAATATGAGTCCTGCTTCTGTTTTAAGAGGTCGCACACTAGGTTTTCGTAATGCACTTGTGAACCGTAGTGACTCAACTGTTAGGCACCTTATGATTAGGTCAATTGGTATGAGTTTACGATGGTCTGGACCAGTCATGCAGTGGGCTCCACCACGAGAGGCATATAAATGAAACATTTCACCAATGGAGCGTGAAACTGTTTGATCATTGGCTTGCAGATATACAATTAGGAACAAGAGCACTTCGCACTTCTATAATCCACTTGTTCAATAATTCGGGTTAAGCTTTGTTGTTCAAAATTAACCAGATCGTAGTGATCAAAGTATGACAAGCCTATGGATAGGTAGTAGTGTTGGCAAAACTAATAAGCGGATTGAATCTGATCCGAAGGGTGTGGATACTGATCGGATACTGATGGGGGTGTTTGATCTGTATGGATCTTGGATAAAAAAATCTCAATTCATATTCAATCAACGTGTAGATCATGGATTTTTGTATAAACCTTGTAGGTGTTGACTTTTTTTGAAAGATCTAAATAGTTAATCTTGTTTAGAATGCCCTAGACAGGTTGTGTACCAAATTTAAGAGTAAGATTCTTATAGCTTAAGTTTAAAAGTTCAAAGTTAGAGCTATTAATATTTTCTTTTCTTTTCAGAGAAAACAAAGTGGTTACGATCATCCAAATACATTCTTTTTTTTTTTTAATCACCTCTTTTGGAGACATGAACACAGTTAATTGTTTAGATTGCTCAAAAGAAGTCACTATTCACTATTTATATTATTTCTAAGTTTAATTTTCCAAAATACCACATGCAGATTAGATTGATTTGATTTGATCTATTTTTATTAGTAAATTGAAGTTGTCCCATCCATGTCCATAAATTTTTTATTCGTTTGTCAACTCCAATAGAAAGCAACACTCTAGCTTGGAGAAACAATCACAATAACAGACAATGCACCATTAGCTGCATTGTCCACCACCTCATCTAATTTTCAAAAGTTGGCACCAGATCTAAAAAAACAACCAAATTTGTAGTGCCACAAATTTTAACACCAAATCAATTTAGCTCATTATATATATATATATATATATATATATATATATATATATATATATATATAGTGGAGCAGTAATTGCAGCAAATAAAGACATCCATGAGCAGCAACTCCAACCCCATTGGTATAGAATAAATTGAATTCAAAAAATTCAAACATTGTAGCCAAAGGAAGCCCTTTAACGCTAACGTTAAGGACCCTAATAAAATAAAAATAAAAATGTTGAACCAAAGGGGCAATCGTGTCACTATCTCTCTGTCTCCCTTCATCTCTCTTGAAGCATCCATTTTCTCCTCTTGAGAATGGATTCCCTTCTTTGTTATCCTTCTCCTTCACTAACTCTATCCTCCTCATCTTCCCTGTATCACACCAACACTGTAACACCTCGGATTTTTAAGACAATTATATATATATATATATACATAATAATGGAATTTTAAATAAGAGCATTTGGGATCCCATGAGAAAAGATTTATTTAACATTTTACTAAACCTATCTTAAAACTCCGGGTGTTAATTTTCCTTTCTCAAAATGGCAGACATGTAATTTAAACATAATTAAATAATCCGCGTATAAATCAACATCAAATAAATAGGCGCCTTTATTTTAAATCAAATAAACGTCCAAAAGACAATAATAATATGGCCTAGGGTCTATCCATCATAACATCCCATATAAATGTCCAACATATGTCCAAAGATTTAAATCACATCCAATTATAAAGTATGCAGTCCATAATAAAATTCAAATGATAATCTACTCTAATGACTCACATTACTGTCTAAAACTATAGGGAAAACTAGTCTTCAGTAGCTCTCAAGGTTTATCAACCGCTTTTCCTTTCCTGGTGTCGCGCTCGAGATCTAAGGCATTGCAAAACAAAGCAATGCCTCAGCAAGCTATCGCTTGTGTAGGTACATAGACAATTAATGTAATAAATGAAAGAAATAATGAACAGTACTGATGAAAAATCTAACATTTATGAAAATAGTGATATCATAATGCCATGTTCAATAAATGTCAATTTATTCAATATGCTAAAACATAAAATTCAAGGAGTTAAAACATGACATGAATCAATAAAATGGAGCATACAACAAGAATAAGGGCACCCTTAGGTAATGGGTCCCACCACATCGCACTAACATCCCTGATTAGGAGTATACGTAGTCAACCTCTGAGTGTCGTCACACCCAGGCATATCATCCATAACCATGCTCATCATACATGCACACATAATAAGAATATGGGCCATCATGCTGCAGTGGCAACCCTCCATGGGTATCAACCACCGCCGCTCCCCGTTGACACCATAACGGGAGACTTAGCGTCTGTCCCCATGGAAAGGCTCAGACCGGTAGTGTGGACTATCCATGTTACCAAACCCCTACCGAATGCCATCTATGGGCAGGTGTCTATCATATCACAAACTCATCACATCATAATCTCGGAGGGTGGGTGGTCGGCCCTATCCCTCCTAGCATGACGCCCACCGGGCGAGAGCACCCATCATCAAATATAAAACACGGAAATCATATGTATATGCTAAAACTCAAGAGCACTTATAGCTTGCAATCCCCAAGACATGCCCCTCATCTTGGGGTTAGCCTATAAAAGGACCAGCTAATAAGCCTCTATTCTCATTTCCATGTAAATCCATGCATTTTCTATATATATAATAAGAAATAAGTCTCTAATTAAGCATAACTAATTAACATCATGCTTGTAAAAGCATTTTAAATAAGTTTATTCAGTAAAAGATTTCAATTTGGAATAACTATCCTGTACGCAATGTCGCATGAAATCCACGGTAAATAATAATTGCATTTTTAAAACACAATCACACATGATGCAATGTTTAAACATGGTTTAAAAATCAAGGCAAAACATTAGTTGTCATCACCTACCTCAGTGTGAGACCACTAGCTTGCTAATAAATCCCTTTAACTGGTATATTCAAGTGCACCTGTACATGTCATATCACTATTTTAAAATTTTTCTAAAGAAAAAGTTGTCATTTCTAAGTTTTTAAGTTAAAACTAGGTCCACGTCATCAATACGGTCACAACGCCTCTTCCGGATCGTGATTTGGACCTCTCTAGCTCCCAAAAATCAAGTTTTAGTGAAAACTACCCTCAAATGGGGCTTGCCGGACCACCATAAGGTGGTTTATACCGGCGGCGTCCTTTTCCACCCGTTTACACCGGCGTATACCGGCGCACGAAGACGCACGCCGACGCAGACGCCGCACGGGACGCGCGCCGTGCGTCACGGTCGCCAGGACGCGCTGCGTCCCGACCCCGCCGCGACAGCCAACTGGCTTCTCCCCCGCACGCGTGCGACGACGACGTCGTGTGACGTCGTCTCTTGGGCGTCACCGAGTGCGTCCTGCCGTCGGCGCCCTTCTCCCCCGCACGCGCGCGACGACGACGTTGTGTGACGTCATCTCTCGGGCGTCACCGAGTGTGTCAGCGCCAGGGCGCCGACGCCGTTGACGACGCCGGAGAAGACGACCGGATTCTGGTCGCCTCTAGCGGAGCTACAGAGCTCCGTTTTGCGTGATTTTTGTGCCATTTTCTTCAGAATTCTCTCTAGAATCCATTTATGCCCTCCTTTTACACTGATTTTTCCAAAAACCATGGTTTTTAAATGATTTTTCCCAAGTTCCTAAAATCCTCCCTAGGTACTGGTTTTTGGGTTTTCTGGAGAAATCCACCGTTGGATCACTCCCAAATTTAAAGGGTATGCTCTTGGGTCTCTTGTGCACTAGTTGGATGGTGTGATTTTCAAACAGACTAGGGTTGATCCGTGAAATCACGCTCCAACAGTAGCGTGCACACAGGTTCCTAAAAATCTGATTTTTCCTAATTTTTAAAATGTTTTCCTAATTGTTTTTCTATTTAATAAATACGAAAAACATACGTTTGAGGCTTACCTTGCACCTGGCCGGAGTTGCTCGTGTTGCCGGGGCTCCACTCGCCAGAAAATCCAAGTTTTGCAGGGCTAGGGTTTTGCATAAAAACTCAGAGAAAACGCTCAAAGTGGAGTGTTTTGGCTCCTAGAGGAATATAGATATAGGGTTTTAGAGTCTTGGGTAAGAGAAACTCTTCCCCACACGTCTCTTTCCACGTCTCTCTGGCGATTTTTCCGGCACTTGTAGAGACGTGTGGAAGACGAGGGTGCCAGTATCAATTTGGACCCCTGTCTAACACGTCTCTATCAAATGACCAATTTGCCCTTCCAACTTTGATGGCTCATAACTCCCTCGTTTGAGCTCCGTTTTTCGTGTTCTTGGTGGCGTTGGATTCGTATCGATGAGCACTTTCTAATTCTTATATTTTCAGGAAAAAATTTCATCCATAAATTTTAATTTTAATTTATTTAATAATTTCCTATTTTATCCTTAAAATTAAGGATATTACAAACACCCCCATCTCGTGCACCCCTCTTTGTTTCACTAGCCACCTCCCTTTTGGAAGACAACCCAGTTCCCAGCTCTCTCCTCGTCACCTTCTATCTCGTACCCACCTACCTCTCTTGCCCTCTTCTCTCTTTCTCACTCTCCCCCTTTATCTCTCCTTCTTTCTCCCATGGTCCGCAACTCCCTTGCCGGTTCCTATCATCTGTTTCCATCTCTCACAAGTTCTCTCTCACTGCCCCAAATAGCCCTCAGATCTGTCTTCCTCTTTCTTTCTCGACGCCTCACCCAGTCTCACTCCCTCCCTTTCCATTTGCTTTCTCTGCTCTTCAGCACCATAGATGAGCACAGTCTTATCCCTATGCTCCTCTCTTCTTCTCTCTCAACGCACTGCCCAGTTTCTCCCTTTCTATGACACCCCGGGTTTTTACCAAGAATAAAATAACAATTTATAAAATTTGTCAGGATTGACCAAAAACAAAAACTAGAATAAAAAAGTATTTATTTCAAATCTCGGGAGTCATAAGATCACAAAACCATGAATTTAATAGTGAAATGATATCCCATTTCTACCAAAAATTCGACAGATCACGTCAATTTTAGGTAATTTATCATTTAAACCAATTAATCAGCATTACTATATGAATATCATGCTTAATCATATCTAATTGAAATCAAATCAATTCATTAAATGATTAGGACAATAATCTTATCTTAAACAAGTCAATCTGAATAACTCCATATGTTTGCTTGGTTGGATCGTCCACCGATCGCCTCAATTATGCCTGATCAATAGATATCCATGCTGATCTCATCAAAGATCCTCCCCTGATCACCCTAGATTACATAATACTTTAGTAATTCTAACCAATTAATCTAATTAAAAATTCTAAATGATTCGAATCATCAAATTGGATCCAATTTTATACCTGGATCTTCAGTTGATCCCAACCATTGATCCAGATCAGCTAAATCATCTTCATAAATGCTTCAGACCTAATATTCTTGTATAGATCCTTGATTTACACTTCATGAGGATCACTACAGATTACTTGGATTAGAAAAAAGAAGTCAGATCATCACATATAAAATGATTAGACCTTTGGTCAAATGTATTGTAAAATCAATGATTAGATCTTTCTTGATTAAGAAATGAGAAGATGCATTTTGTTTCTTACATTACAAGGATCATAAGGGTACTCTCGAAGATTCTTTCTAGATTGTCTAGAATGAAGGTTCAAAGTTCAAGGGGTCAACAGGGTCACTAAGTCAACTCAATTCCTCCCAAACTAGTCGAGGTGAGTTACCTCGATGAGTCGACTCAACCCTAACTCGCCAGAGTCAAGGGAGACAGGGACGATGGGGGAGTGGTGGGTGGCTGTGGCTTTCCTGTCTGGTCATTGCTCAATCTAGGCCACGGGAAAATAGAGAGGGGAAAGGGGAAACTAAGGCACATTGGCCTATTCCATGGCCAGGCCATGCCGGTGCAAGGGAACGCAAGGCCGCAGGGGTGAATACCAAATTGTGCAGTTGATTTGTGCACATGCAGTTTAGACCTGCTGCAGGGGAAGAGAAACCCAACGGAAGGGGGAAAAGGAGTGGGACACCTGTGTCAGGGGCAATCGGTTCTCTGCCGATCACTGGTAAATAGAGGGGGGAAAAAACGTAGACGCATGTCCTGAGATAAACCTTGATCCAGGTTCCAATCAACATCGAAGAAAAGGGGGATGGCTGCTCCCCAGCAAAACCCATTATGGGTTTTCTGTCAAAGTTGGAATCGAGAATCTCCTGCATCGCCGGTGAATGCAGGGGAGTTGCCATTGGAAAACTTTTAGGCCACTGGCGTCAAGGAAAAGGCAGATGGGATGTGCGGGTGCCAATGCAGGGGCCTCTGCTCGGGAAAAGTTTAGTGTGTTTGTGATCGAAGGTGATCACGGGTGCTATTTGCCCATGAGAGGGAGAGATCGCGCAAGAGCACAAGGAAACGATATGGGTCACTAGGGTTTCTCATCCTTGTGTTCCCCTTGTCTTATCTCATTACATGTCAAGGTGTTCCACAAAATGACAGAACAAGGAGTGCCATAATCAATTTTGCCCCTATAATTTAGTAAAAAAAATTTTTTGGTTTTTCTACCCTGATCTCCGTTTTGCTCAAAATTAGTGTCGTTGGATTCATATCTTCGCATACATTTCAAATTTGATAATCTTGAGTCTAAAATTTGAGTTTATACGAAAGTTATTTTCATAAAAACTCAATTTCTATAAAATTAAAATTTTATTTTGAGTTTACCCAAAAATGAGATTTGTTACACTTTCTCACTACTCATTTGCTTCCCATCTTTGCTCTCTCATCTTCATCCCTATTTACCCAGCACCACTGCTCTCTTCTCCTCTCTGTTCACTGGCACAACGCTATTCCTCCTCTCTTCCTTTTCCCTCTCCTTTTTACCGCATCCTATCATTCTCCACCTCTGTTTTTTCCTCTTTCCTCTTAAATCTTAGTTCACCATTTTCCCTTAATTTACTTCCTGTTGCAACTAGCATTCATTTAGGTAAAAACCCATTTTGGGTTTCTCTGCAGATACTTCTTTTGCAGTTCAAAAGGATACAAATACAGACAAGTCTCTATTCTTTGTCTTCTATTACTATTCATGAACAGTAACTCAGTTAATATTCAAAGAATCATGTTTTAACTACTCGAGCATTAGCATTTATCCATTAAATTTCATTTTTGTCCTTAGTCTCTTTGCTTTAATTCCATCATATTCCTCTAAGTTCCAGTTTCTTTGGTTTCTGCTTTGATGCTTCTGTATTGATGGAAATTTCACTTGAATGAGAAGAAGAAAAAATAATATATTTAGCCACTCCAATATGCAAAAAGTCAAGCAAGTGAGATATCAGACTCGGTGCAGAGCCACACTAATATTAGCTAAATGTGCGAGAAACCAACATATAGGAAAACCGAGAAATGGAAGGAAGAAATTTCAGCTTGAGTTCTCTGTAATCCATTTTATTTGCTCCTAAAAAGCTGTCTATCCTTGTTTCAGTTGAAGTTAAGATCTCGTGGCTGCCCTTAACTGGACTTGAACTTAACTAGAGATTTCTCTCCATTCATTGGCGCCAATCTTGAACTTAACAGGACTTAAGAGAGACGGAATCATTAGTCATAGTGAAGTTGAGATGATCTTCGTGGATCAAGGTGTTGAAAAATAAGAAGCAATCCAATGAGCTAGTCATATTGACATGTACAAAAGTTCCAACCAAATGAGATAAATAGAAAACATAACCGGCATCGTAACTACATCATAGGCTATCAAAGTTCCAACCACTTTTTATGGCAATACAGTCAGCATTGGAAGTAATGTAACAGAGAAGGGATAAGAGAGGGAGGAGATGCCGATTACCCACCTCGGGTAGGATAGAGATAGAGAGAGCATTGAGGAAAGAGAGAAAAACAGAGGAGAAGTAGGAGCGACCGGCTACTGGGGAGTGGGGTGGCTAGAGAGAGAGAGAGAGAGAGAGAGATGAGGGTAAGGTGAAGAGGAGTGGTGCGTGAGGATTGAAAGAGGAAATGAGAGAAATTGGGTAGCCGATTGGTGAAGAAGACGAGAGGCATGTTCCAGGGAGGGGGAGAGAGAGAGAGGGTGGAGGGGGAAACGAGAAGGTGGCATGAGAACCACAGAGAGGAAAGAGGGAAAAAACCCGATGCAAAATTTCCTAACTTTTCCAATTGTTATGCGACAGCTACGAGTTGCCTGTAATAAGAAAAATGATATTAAATCTCTTAACGACATATTTTTAATGGTGCCATCTCCCAGCAGTAATGTTTGCATTTTTAATTATTCAACCAATCAACAGACAGCTGCTTTTCATGGATGCAGAAATTTACTACAATTATATATATATATATATAGAGAGAGAGAGAGAGAGAGAGAGAGAGAGAGAGAGAGAGAGAGAGAGAGAGAGAGAGAGAGAGGGTGTTAAATTTCAGCTGTTTCATGCAGATTCAAGGACTAGGTGACATTTGATTGGTTGAAAAAAAATAGAAAGCAGAAAAAGTTAGAGAAAATGGTAGTTATAAACTTTTTCCTGGTCAATCAAACGTCACCTGCACTTTACACTTGCAACTCCTTGCTGAAATTACCACTCTACTATATATATAAAAGATATTAGAACGATAAAAATATCTTAGTGTGAAGTTTGATTTAAATGGAGAGGAGCATATTTGTATGAGTAGGGCAGAGATAGGCTGAGAGCCTCCTCCCCTGTAATCCTTTTTTTATGGTGAAATTCTCCAAATCCTCTCTGGTGGATGGAGACCTATTAGGTTGAATGGCATAAATCCTATGTGTGCTTGTGTGTCTGTCTCTATCTGATTTCATATCAGATCTGAATGTTGTAGAATAAAAACTCTTATAACTGCTGCAGAGGATTATAGAAATTGCATTTTTTCAAGGTGTTTTGTTTCAATAAAAGTGAGTTGCCTTTATAGGCTTACAAACCACTAAACCCACTAACTCCATTACTCAACCATATACACCACTAACTTCATTACTCACCCACTAACTCCATTACACATCCATATACACCACTAATTCCATTACTTATCCATGTACACCACTAAGTCTATTTACCACTAACTACCCAATGACACGTCATCATTTTGAATCATTCTTCAATACTCCCTCTTGATTCAAAGTTGCAAACTCCAAGCAAAGCTCTAAAGTAGCAGAATTTCTCCTTCGATAAAGACTTCGTCAGTATGTTAGCCCACTGCTCGTGAGTGCTACAGTACTTCAAAGTTATCTCTTCCTTCGCAACCAAATCATGAATGAAATGGAAACGAATATCAACATGCTTCGTTCTGCTATGAAATGTTGGATTTTTCGTCATCAAGATTGTTGCTTTGTTGTCGCAGAATATCTCTGTTGCTCCCTCTTGCTTTTGTTGAAGTTCAGCTAACATTCTTCCTAACCAGATAGCTTGACATGCTGCTGAAGTTGTTGCAACATACTTAGCTTCTGACGATGATAATGCTGTTATGACTTGTTTCTTTGAGCTCCAAGTGATTACTCCTGATCCTAGAGTAAACACATTTGCTGAAATGTTATGCCTGTCATCCAACGAACTTGCCCAATCGCTGTCCGTGAACCCACATAATTTGAAATTGAAAACTTTAGAGTACCAAATTCCATACTCCATAGTTCCAGCAATGTATCGCAGAACCCGCTTTGCTGCTCCAAAATGATCCTTTGAAGGATGTTGCATAAACCTGGAAATAACACCAACAGAAAATGCAATATTGGGTTGAGTGTGGGTCAGATAAATTAAGCCTCCTGCTAGGCTCCTGAATCTTTTAGCATCAGCCATCTTTGCTCCATCTTCCTGCTGCAATTTCTCATTGATATTCATAGGTGTAGATGCAGGCTTACAATTAAGCATACCAAATTTGTTAAGAAGATCCTTGGCATATTTTCTTTGTGAGATAAAAATCCCACCTTCAGCTTGTTGGACTTCAAGGCCAAGAAAGAAATGCAATAAACTCATATTTGACATTTTGAACTCATTCCTCATATGTGACTTAAACTCAGCGACAAGAGATTGAGATGAACTCATATAAATGATATCATCAACGTAAAGACAAACAATGATGAAATCATTTTTACCTTTCTTTTTCACATACAAGGTGGGCTCATTTGCACTTTTGATGAATCCATTTTGCTGAAAATAACCATCAATTTTGCTATACCATGCCCGAGGAGCTTGCTTCAATCCATATAACGCCTTCTTCAATTTGTACACCTTTTCTTCTTTGCCTACCTTTATGAAACCTTCTGGCTACACTACATAGACCTCTTCTCGTAAATCTCTATTGAGGAATGCCGATTTGACATCAAATTGATAAACTGGCCACTGCAGTTGTGCAGCCAATGCTAGAACAATCCTCATAGTTTCAAAACGAGCTACTGGAGAAATTTTTTTTTCGAAATCAATACCATGTTGCTGCTCATATCCTTTTGCCACGAGCCAAGCCTTGTGCTTCTATATGCTTCCATCTGCAGCAAACTTTGTTTTGAACACCCACTTCAAACTAATCGCACTTTTGTCTTTCGGTAAGTCCATCATCTCCCATGTTGCATTCTTTTCAATTGCTGTCAATTCTTCCGCCATTGCTCTCTGCCATTCTTCTTTTTCTGCTGCTTCTTCATAATTAATAGGATCTGAAACCGTAAAACCAAATTGATAAAATGCATATATATCAGACAAAGATCTAAACTTTCTTAGTGGCTTCTTGTCCGATGATCCTTTGTGGTTGGATGAAGAGTTGTAACTCTGACGGGTCGATGGAGGACTTGTTGAAGGTGACGAAGTTGGTGACGCCATGGAGGATCCATCTGAGCTTGCTACAGTTGGCTGTAAACTCTCATTTGGGGATTCTCCATTCACCAAAAGAACTTGTTATTGCAGTTTTTCTTCATTGTTTTGCCAATCTCAACTTGAATGCTCATCAAATACTATATCTCTTCTTGTTAGAATTTTGTCATTAAGAGGGTTATATAATCTATATGCTTTGGATTGAGTACAATAACCAATAAAAATGCACTTTTCAGATTTTTCATCAAGTTTTTGACGAACTTGAGAATTTTCCAAAGCATAAGAAATACAACAAAAAACTCTTAAATGACTTACAGATGGTTTCTTGCCACACCAAGCTTCAAATGGAGTTTTATAAATGACAACCCTTGTTGGAGAGATATTCAATAAATAGACGGATGTTGATACTGCCTCCGCCCAATATTGATTTGGAAGCTCCTTTGTTTGTAACATACTTCTTGTCATCTCTATAACGGTCCAATTCTTCCTCTCGACGACACTATTTTGCTTTGGTGTGTAAGGAGCTGTCAACTCCGTATGAATGCCATTATCTTCACAAAAAATCTTGAACTCCTTGGACAAGAATTCTCCACCTCTGTCAATGCGAAGGACTTTGATGCACATTCCAGTTTGCTTTTGCACCTTAGCTTTGAAGTGCCTAAACTTTTCGAAAGTTTCTAACTTGCTTTCGAGAAAATAAACCCAACTCATGTGACTATAATTATCAATAAAAAGCAAAAAATAACGACTTCCACCAAGAGACTTAGTTTGCATATGCCCGCAAATCAGCATGAATTAATTCAAGACATTTTGAGGCTGTCCAAGACTTCCCAATAGGAAATGACTTTCGGGTTTGTTTCCTATAAACGCACCCTTCACATAAATCAATGGAGCCAATTTTTGGTAGCCCAAGAACCACACCTCTATGATTTAGCAATGACAAACCCTTGATGTTGAGATGCCCATATCGCAAATGCCATGGCTTTGACTCGTCTTTTCCACCAACAGCAAGAACAAAACTTCTCATATTCGAGACTTCCAACGGGAACATTTTACTTTGAGTCATCTTGATCTGGTTGCTTATCTTTGATAACACAAGCACTATCATCAAACAATATGGAATATTCACTAGCCATTAGTTGCCCAACACCCAATAACTTGTATCCTAAATCAGGTACAAATTGAACATTATGTAGAAACTTAAGTTTACCATGGCTAGTTTTAATACCCACCGTACCTTTGCCTTCAACTTGTATTTTCTTGCTATTTCCCATCTGCACATTTATCTTTTGTACTTCATCAAGTTCTTGAAATATAGATTTCATGGCAGTCATGTGATTTGAACAACCACTATCTACGAACCACAAATCACCTGCCTTATGGTTAGTATGAAAATGAGCCATAAAGAGCTTACTATCTCCTTCATTCTCCAATGCTTCATTCTTTGCTGCAAAATTGGCTCTCTGATCTTTGTACCAACAACCTGCCTTTATGTGACCATATCCTTTGCAATGATAACATTGAACTCTATTCTTGGTGCTTGTTTGCTCTATGGACTGCCTTTGTCCTTCAAATCTTCCTCTGCCTCTTCCATAGCCACGACCACGACCACGACCGCAAAATCCTCCTCTTCCACGGCCTCATCTCGCTGAACGATCACCTTCTCCAAATTTGGTGGCTGCCTCCTTCACCTGAAATGCCTTTTCTTTGTTCTTGTCAAGTGATCTATTAATCCTTGACTCATGAGCTTGAAGAGACCCCATCAGTTCATCAAATGAAAAAATTGACAAATCCTTTGATTCTTCTACAGCAGCTACTACATGATCAAAATTTTGAGTTAAACTTCTAAGTACCTTTTCAACAATGGTTTGGTCAGTAATCTTCTCACCATAAGACCACATTTGACTGACTATTGCTGTTGCTCTTGACAAAAAATCAGTAATTGATTCTCCATTCTTCATCATCAAGGTCTCAAAATCACGCTAGAGTGATTGCAATCTCACCACAAGGACATTCGAATCGCCTTGAAACTCCTTCTGCAAAATAGACCACGCCTGCTTTGACGTCATTGCCGCTGCGATTCCTGAAAATATGCTATCATGGACTACCTGTTGAATGATCACCAACGCCTTGGAATCCTTCTTCTTGTTCTCTCGTAACCTGCTTTTGTCGTCGAGATCTGCATACCTGTGTTCCACCAAGTCCCAAAGGTCTTGAGATCTGAGTAGAGTCTTCATACGAATGCTCCAGAATTCGTAGCCTTCTCCTTTGAAGATGGGAATGAGTGGTTGTGCTGCACCCATTGCATTGCCGTTGCTTCCCATCACTATCTCTCTTTGTGTTTCACTCAACTCTCGTGTTTACACTCGACTCACTTTCTCAAGGTGTGCTCTGATACCACAATGTTGCAGAATAGAAATTCTTATAATTGCTGCAGAGGATTATAGAAATTGCATTTTTTCAAGGTGTTTTATTTAAATAAAAGTGAGTTGCCTTTATAGGCTTACAAACCACTAAACCCACTAACTCCATTACTCAACCATATACATCACTAACTTCATTACTCACCCACTAACTCCATTACTCATCCATGTACACCACTAATTCCATTACTTATCCATGTACACCACTAAGTCTATTAACCACTAACTACCCAATGACACGTCATCATTTTGAATCATTCTTCAATACTGAATTATTCTCATCGAGTGGTATTAGAGCTTGGATGACGATCCGTCGTTGCTTCACACAAATTGACCAGATTTGATGTTGTAGCAGATCTGGAGATTTTGAACTCATTTTCGGCAGGTGGATTGGAAGAAAAAGAAAAAGAAAAACTGGCCACAGGATTGTGGATCTGGAGAATAAAACCAACGGCGCTAGTCCCAGCTACTGAAATCTGATGACACATCTAAAGTGGAAGTCTAGTGTGCAAATAAGATCGCATGAGATCTGTCCTATCCGTCTAACCTGTCATCGAAAAAATACCAGAGATTAGGACAAGAGAAAGTAGTCAAATTCCAGCCGCTAGTGAGTCACAGTAAAGAAGCAGTCATTGCAAAGCTAACTAGGCAGAGGCAAAGCTAACCAGGCAAAGAATGAGAGCTGCAATGCTGGTGTTACGATCGAGATCTTCCAAAGCCCATCGGCAACATTACCCATCGCCGGTGAGAGAGGGGAGACTGTTGGAAGAGGAGATCACAGAAGACCCGTAGTCGTCGTTGACCATTTGCTGTAGGTGAGAGAAATCACTAAAAAAGGTTATCTCTGCAGATCAGACGCCAAAAAAAATCAACAAGTAGTAGCAGCACCTAATGTCGGGACGGCGGCTCACGCTGGCTCTTGGTATCTGTCGGTGGAAGGAAGGGGCCGAGAGAAGAGAAAGCAGAAAAGGAGCCGAGAAAGAAAGGGACAGAATCCAACAGATCATCATCGCCCGTCAACTATCGCCAGTCCAACAGATCATAAGAGGCTTTGACGTTGAGAGGTCTAGCCGTTGAAGTGCGCAAAAAAATGATCGAGGAATGGTGGGAAAAGGAGAATGTTGCAAGGTATTTATTCTAAACCGTAAACAGCACCATTCAAGAATGATAATGCCACTCCTTGTATGTGTTAGTAGCACCATGAAAATTTAATAAGCACACCCACTTGTGCAAAGTGCAAGTTAACTTGGTGAACTATCTTGAGCTAAGTTGTGCAGTTTATTTTGAACAAGTTCAACCTTGTAAGTACTATGAATGCATCTAAGGTCAAATGAAAGACTTAAGATATGAAGTCATGGCAATAAGAACTATGATTAAACTCACTATCACTAACTACATGCTGTGAATGAAACATGATATGTATTGCAAGGATCTATATGACCGCTAGAAGAAGAAAGAGTAAAACCTGAGGAAACCTAGAAAAAGGATTGCACTAAAATAAACAAAAAGTCTATAGGTCAGATTAGGGAATGGATCAACCATAGTGTGCTTCATCATATAATGCAAGAAACATATGCCTATGATCTCTAGAAGAAACTAGAGTACATGTAACTGGAAAAAACACTAGTAACAAAGCCATTCTGATGAGAACACTTGTGAATTTGAAATTGAAGAGTGAAATTTCAATTGCTTTGTGGGTACCAGTGAATTACAAAATTTTGTAAATCAACTAGGATTTGTTGAGCTGCACTTAGGTGATGAAGAGTAGGCCCTGCTCCTCTTTAGTTCCCCACCTAATAGTTGGGAGACACTGGTAATTTCTCTTAGTAATTCAACCCTTGATGGAAAATTTATCATGACTATGGTAAAGCATGCCTTATTTGATGTGGAAGTCATAGTAAAGGAAGTTGGCATCTACCAAACTCATGATCTAATCATAGAAAACGAAAATAGCAAGAAAAATAGGAGTAGAGGGAGAAACAGAAAAAGAGAAAGATCTCAGGATCGCTGTAGATCTAAAAGCCAACAAAGGAGGAAGTTCAAGTGCTTTCACTGTGACATGGTGAGCCACTTGAAGAAATATTGTCACAAATTAAATAGAGAGAAATGACAAAGTAGAGGACAATGGTGAAACACTTTTCACCATTGAATAAGAAGTTGCAGCAGCCTTAGTTGAGGAAGGAACATGACTGTATGTTGGATAGTGAGATAGAGTGGGTGTTAGACATTGCCACCTATTACCACACCACTCCTTGCAATGAATTTTTCACTTCTTACATAACATGTGACTTAGGCACTGTAAAGATGAGAATGCCTATTCTTCTAGGATAATAGGATTGGAGATGTGCAAATTAAGTGTAATATTTTGAAATTATGTATTTAATTTTATAAAAATTTATGAAAAAACATGAGTTAATTCAACTTTTAAAAATCTAATTTACAAGATCTAAATAATTTCATCATGAAATCTTTGTCAACAGATTAACCTCAAAGAGAGAAATCCAATGATTGTAAGATAACAAAAATATGATAGTGAAAATTTAAACTATTAGTAAAATAGAATTTTACATTGATATTGATACCCACTTAACAAATTAGAAGAAAATGTGTTAGAGTGGGTCTCCTAATCCCATATCGCCAATAAGCAAACAGCTCCTATATGATCTTTACAAATCAAGGTTTCCTAATAGTGTAGGAAAATATATGTCGAGAATCTATCCCACTACAATGAATCTAGAGGATAGCAACTTAGGATAAGTAGGGTTCCTGTATTTTTTAGGAAGGGATCCAAATCACATACAATCGGCAACCAATCACGAGAAGGGAGTGAGGAGAGAAAGAAAGAAACTCATTAACTCCTTAATATAGGACATCGTGAACCACCAAAAATTTGCACGAGAGAGAGAGAGAGAGAGAGAGAGAGAGAGAGAGAGAGAGAGATGACTTGTTCAAGGAGAACTACTTGGAACTACTTTGCATGTGATTGACTGTTTCAAGTAAAAGGTTAACTTGCATGGAGAGCAAAGTACGAAGAGCACGTAGGCTGGAAGAGCCAGTCACGAAATATTCGACGCATGCATGGTCAGAAATTGTTAACAATTGGAAAAACATTCATGAAACACGCTCAATCCTTGACCCTAATTCTTGAGTGGAAGCTTCGAAGGAAGTCAATATCACATCGTCGTAACGTACTGACCACTCTCCAAGTGGTTAACTCACTCCAGTAATATCCTTGAGAAAGTTTTTAAGGTGATGAAGCCGTTCTTTTCCTTCTTAGGTGGTGGGTGGATATGAACCCACGACCTCTTGGTTGTTCTCGAACCCAAAGATGATGAGGGCATTCTCAAACCATCTTAACGAGCACTATTATATTCATTTTCTGAGAAAAGACAAAAAAATCTGTATAATTACCACCTTCATTTTCAGAAATTAACAAACAGAAGAAAGGAAATAAAAAAGTTTGATATGAAGGTGAAAGATTATATCCTATATACGCATAGATAAGTCTTTTCTTATTTTGATTTACAGTTCAATAGTTTGTTGATTTCAGAAGAAAATGAAATCTACGCTCCCAAGTTCTTATCTCAATCAGAAACTAAGCACCAAACAGGTCGAGCATTTTTCTTTTCCCTTTCAAATAAGCACCAAACTGGTCAAACTCAACTTAGATACATGCATTTCTCTTATAAGCAATGCTATTTCCACCAATAAATTTCTTCCTTCCAAGAATCCTCAGCAGTAAGATAGGAAACAATCTCTCTCTCTCTCTCTCTCTCTCTCTCTCTCTCTCTCTCTCTCTCTCCCTCTCTCTCTCTCTCTCTCTCTCTCTCTCTCTCTCTCTCTCACCCACACACCCACCACATCAATGTAGATGAGAAAATGGGATAGGGCGTTGATGTAAGCAGCTAGGCTCCGACCCAGAACATGCCACACAGATATTGATCGGATCCAGTGATATAACATAGAACCTCAATCACATCCTGTTATTGCTAATGTTATCAAATATCAGATGATCTAGCACATTTATCTGGGAAGCTGTCTTGTGGGTGACCAAGCAAAAATAACTTGTTAATTTCTGTCAGCCTGTATCTGGCCCACCAACCCGCTCAATGTGAGGATAGAAACACATAATTCCCCTCTTGGTGTTCTACAACTTCTATGACGAAGATCATCCCTATGGGGAACCTCAAGGTTGGAAGGTTCCACGTGCATCTTTCCATGTGAGGCCTGCTAGCTTGCTTCATTTTTACAGTTATGTGCGGCCCACATATGACTCGTGAACATAATTGGACCTGTAAATCCAACTTAACTTATTTCAGAAATAGCTTTTCTCCTCTCTTATTTTTTATAAAGTTTCATATATATATATACACTAAAATCAGGGGCCCCGGATGTATTCTGGACCCAAAGATGCTGCCATGCATGGGTGTCAATGATCCTGTTCCTGTCCGGTTCTACCCAGAACCGAATTGGTCAAGCTCAACTTAAATACATGCATTTCTCTTATAAGCAGTGCTATTTCCACGAAAAAAATTGTTACTTCCAAGAATCCTCTGTGAGTTAGGTAATAGGAAACAATCTCTCTCTCTCTCTCGTTGTCAACGTCGGTGAGAAAACTGAATTTGGTTCCAACTTTAAGAATCAGGATCAAAGTATTTGGTTTCGGTCCACATTCTGGTCCTACAATTATTAGCATTTGAACCATATGAAGGCGATAGGTGATGAGAAAGCAAAATTACAAAATTTGGTAAAGATCTAACACAAGAACACCTGATATGATTGGTTGTTCAACACTGGAATACTTTTTTTTTTTCAAAGAAGTTCTAATAGAGGCAATAATATATATAAGGGAACAAATGAGTATATGATTATGAAAAACAATTTTACACATAAATCTCAAGTTTCAACCTTCATAAATATGTAAAGCGACAACAAAAAGTAGAAGCAAATATAGATACTAGTATCTCCAAATTATTTGATTATAAAATAAATGAATATAGACAATAAATTTTCTATATCGTATATTGCAAACAAAATTTTGAATTACCTTATTCTAAGTAGTTTATTTAAGCAAGACAGTGTAGCTATAGAAATTCCTAAAAAAATTAGTTGTTGAGCAATTCCCAATACTTCTATGCTTATAATCTGTTGTTAAAGATACGAAAACAAAAGGTATTATATTGTAGTTTTAACTTTAGACTTGGGAGTTTGAGATTTGCGGGAAGAATCTCAAATCTGAGTACTCTTTGTTTTCTCATTATATTTAAGTTAAATATCTAATATACCCATATTCATTTACGAGCCATTGTATTTAAGCTCAATGTCTAATATACCTTATTTATTAATAAAAAGTATAATAAAATTGAGAATGTATTCAATTTTGTAAACTTTAAATTATAAACACTAGATTATCCTTAACTAGACTAAAACTAAATATTAATTAATAAGAGTATTATAGTCTAATTTAATCGATTCTCATTAAAACTGAACCAAAATTAATTAAGTTCCACCGACAAAAAATTCAAAGACGAACCACAACTGGAGGATCATTCACTCTAGCTCAGTCCGGTTTCTCCAGTCCTCCGACAACCCTGCCATGTGTCCTGAAACTAGATTCCTTAATGAATACTCCGAATAGGATAGGATGCCTATAACTCTATAAGGTGGAGTAGGGATGACCCGCGCGGTTGCTTACAGTCAAAAGAGAAGCAAGAAGCAGCGAATCTCCTTAAATAAATAACTTTCTTTCTTTTGAAATCTTAAAGAACTCGTCTCAGTTTGACTAATGGGAGTCGATCTCCTAATCCATTCCATTTTATACCTTGCACAAAAAAGCATCTATTTGTGTGTGTCCACAAATAATGGTGGTTGTAACCTAACATTCGAAACTAATTGGATCATGTGCTCCATGCGCCCTCACCTAAAGGGCAGTTCTGGTACGCAAAATTCCCGCCTATACGGGTCCATGGAAGGGGAGGACTATAAGCGCCTAAAGTACATAGTCTTACCTTACATTTTGCAAGAGGCTGTTTCTATGCCTTGAACACGTAATCTCAAAGTCACAGGACAACAACTTTTACTGTTGCACCAAGGCTCCCCTTCCTCTTGTGCCCTCACCTAAAAGGGATAAATTACTGTCAAGAGCCTAAATTAAGCAAGAGAAGAGATGTCGCATGTATTATTCTTCCCACGTACGAAAAAGGAATAGCAAACTAAAAGATAAATCGGGCAGTAGATGTCATCTTGTGTTATTCTGCGTCTAAGTGAAAGGATTAGCAAACTTAAAAGAATAGGAAATGAACTCTGAAATTCCTTCACTATGTGAGTGATTTGCTTTGTAATTATTTGCTTCTAAAAATGATTTTCAAAATTTCCTGGACACATTTACAAGGAAGCAAATAAACTTGCTAAACCTTTTGTTTTGCCCTCCCATTTTGTTATGCAATGAATAATCTGTCACTTTTACATGGAAGGCCCCACCTTTGGTTTATCTAAGTTGTTCATCTAATCTGCTCGATTTGAATATACAGTAGCGGAATCATACACACATTTTTCCAATTGTAAAATATTATCGGGCAAAAGTAGAAGATGGCAACCTTTTTAATAATTAAAACTGTTTATTTGGCACGTAGAGCTTGCCAATGAGTCATGTCTAAAAATTCTTAACCATCGGTGATTCTAGGCCTTTGATTTCGTAGTGGATTATCAGAGGTAAATGATTTAGACAAGGAATACAATGAGAAACTAGTCATTGCTTAATTTCAAGTTCCCTCCAAGGATGTTAGAACGGCTTAATTTCAACAAAAATAGTAGCTTGGAGCCTCAGGGTCCCATGGACAATGTTTATATAGTCCAGATTATGCTATTATAATCCTCAGTGATTAGTAAGGAATAACTAATCTTGCATATTCAATTAACTGGATTACATCAGACCCGCCAGTAGAAGCTGATATGTATTAGCTTTGTTGAGGGGTTGTTTCAACTGAAAGTTGAGCCTTTAAGGACTTTGACCATCTTGTCTATATATGAAACTGCACTAGCTACGTGTATAAACAATCAGGAACCATAGACAATGAGAAGCCCTTCAGCTGATAAACTAATCATAGGGATGCAAGATGTCCCCAGGATTTCATCTATGAGCTATTTTTCGCTTGCAAATGGATAATTGAAATGCAATGCGGTTTAATTTCAACCAGATCAATAGATGGTCAGGATTGTAGAGTTCTCAGCATGAATAGCAGCCTTTGGTGCAAAGGAAGAGTTGTTATTGTGTGACTTAGAGGTTACGAATTCTAAGCGTAAAAGTAATTTCTTACAAAAATACAAGCAAAGACTACGTATTGTGATCCACCCCTTCCTTGGAGTGGACCCACGTACTCGGAATATATACAGGGCAGCCCGTGCTCGCCCATATTATGTTGGTGAAAAACTACAACACGTTAATTTATAGATTCCTTATCAATCTAGGTTGGATTACATAAAAAAATGGAAATATCATGTCAAAGGAGTAGGTATCCTGCCCTGCTTTGCGGTGGAGCGTCCTTTTAATGCTTTTTGGAAGGTCCTTTGAATCGACTCCAGCGCACATGATGCAACAGCCCTTGGACTGTAGCTCGACTATGTAAGCATTAGAAATGGCTAGACCAAGCACCGCATCTCTTTCTCAGAGATATCACCAAAAATGCGCTCCTCCACAAGTCAAAGGCTTTCTGGATTGCTTTTGGCTACAATAAATTACAGCGCTTGGTAGAATTTCCTACCAAAAGAATGAACAGAAAACAAATATGTCATTTGAATAAAAAAAAATGTAGCATTTAGGATCAAGTTATCAGCTTCACTTGGGTGCATGAATGTGGTGCAGTAGCGAAACAGTGAGTCTCAATCACAAGGGGCATAAGTTTGCGACTCCTCGAGTGTTTGTGAGTGTGTGTCCACTATTCTGAAAGAGGTTAACTTTCTTAATCCTGGAACAATTTATTTTGAAATATAGACATCATTCAATTTGTGAAGCCATTGAACCATTAGACAAGACGGAATTCACTGTAGAATTCAGTTCCCTCTTGATTGACTATCAACCTAAAAATTTCAGGTAGATGATAGGTGGACTCCAATATGCTGGACTTCATCTACGTACCGGAGAATTCAAGAATAGTAGGGCATTCAACCAAAAGATGCAAGTCCATTATGACTGACAGCACCCGAAAAGTGTGGGACAAGTCCATTGATTATCAAGTTCCAGAAGTTATTTTTTTTCCATGAAAGACCTTTCCCTAATTTCCTTAAACGTGATTTTGGAAAGGGAGATGATCTCCATACTCTTTTTAATAATTGCACTCTTAACTTCAACTCTACACTTCTTCTGGCCACTATTATTGAAGCATGGGAGTGCCAAGATCTTAATCTTTTGAAAAAGTTCAATTAATTAATTCATAATTACATAGAGAATAGACTAAAATCCTGTCCATGATCATATCTTAGGTCTCTTTAGCATTTAACAATTGTACCCCGGGCTTACCTTTATTACATAAATAAATAAGGGCATTCTTGTCAACTCTCAACCAGCTTAAATAAATTAAACCTGGCATGGTGTTAAGGAGTATTTTTTGGTGATTTGATCACTCTTCTCGTCATCTTGGAGTAGCAGTTGAAATCTGCACGTTACCAACTACAATTTTTATTTATTTTCCCTCCATTCTGTACTTGTTCAAGTCTTTTCTTCAGAAAATCTCTTCCCCATATATATATATCCCCAAAACCCACCTCAACTTTCATCACAAACAAAATCTCTCTCTGTCTGAAGTCTTCTTCTATTTATATAGAGCTGGAAACATAGAGTGGGAGGAAGGAAGAGGACAGAAAGATGATCTTCTCCAGGAGTGTTCTTCTGCTTCTTACCCTGCTGGTTTTCTCTCCTCTTTGCTTCTGCCACTATCTTTATCCGCAGTTTTATGATCATTCGTGCCCAAGAGTTCAAGAGATTGTTCAATCAGTGGTGGCGAAAGCTGTCGCTAGAGAAGCAAGAATGGCTGCATCTTTGCTTAGGCTCCATTTCCATGACTGCTTTGTCAAGGTGCTTACTTGTATCTCTTGCCCATCTTCAATGTCGGCACAGATTTTCTTTGACCTCTTGTTTCGATATTTACACCTTTTCCTAGACATCTGTCACTGGTTGCTCTTGTTCTCCCCTGGCTGTGAACAGCTACTGGATATATAAGTGCAAGACGAAGAGAGATGGGTAACAGAAGAAGCCAGATAATATATGCAAGGCATTTTCGACATTACAAAATATGCTTTTCTTATTCTAAAAATTGAATTTCTCCTTATTCTTTGTCAAAGTGGTGATTATAGGCATTAAATATTTATTCACCAAAGAACATCATGGTCATGCAAGTTGACCATATTAAACCTGTTCTATATTGTCCCTGTTTGTGAATTTATGGAGCATATTTTTCGAAATTAAGCATTTTATTAACTCCAGGAAGATGACATTGATATTCTAATAATTTCTTTTTCCTCCTTTTTCTTTCTCTGAGTGGAACGTGGAGTCGAAGCACAAACCTCTTGTTTGTGAGACAGAATAACTTTGTGAAGTTACCGAAATGGCCTCACCTCCCTTCGGCCTTGCTCTCTTTCAATCCTAGTTTATTTTTTCTGAAATTGGACCTTGATCGCAGGGTTGTGAAGCTTCAGTACTACTAGATAGTAGTGGAACTATAATCAGCGAGAAGATATCAAACCCAAACAGGAATTCAGCTAGAGGATTCGAAGTCATCGACGAGATAAAATCGGCAGTAGAGAAGGAATGCCCACAGACAGTCTCTTGTGCTGATATTCTTGCCCTTGCCGCAAGAGATGGTACAGTTCTGGTATGGCCTCCATGCAACCTTCTTAACCTAATTCCATATGTAGCCTAGTCTTTTCTGGCACAAATTTGGCATGTATTTACATACTGATGTGCTTTTGGTGCCTTTAGCTTGGGGGTCCTAGCTGGGAGGTTCCACTGGGAAGAAGAGACTCCAGGGGTGCAAGTCTAAGTGGGTCAAACAACAACATCCCTGCTCCAAACAACACCTTCCAGACCATCCTCACAAAATTCAAACTTCAAAAGCTGGACATTGTCGATATGGTTGCGCTTTCAGGTGAGTATCCATCTGCTTCGACAAATTAAGACGGTAGCCTTATCATAACTTTTAGGGGGTGTGTGGTCTAACTCAAGTAGCTAGGGTGCCATTTCATAGTAAATCAATGAGGCAAGCCTAAATTGACGCAGTGGGTCCTATTTGTAACCAATTTGAACAATCCATTAGGTGCCCGCGAATCTTGAAAATCTGATAATTTCCCTACTGTTGAAGTCACGAGCAGTTGAACTGTAGAAGTTTTCCTGAATGGTAGATGATTTACAATAGTTTAAAACCTTCCAATTCAATATGTTTTTGTCCATTGCATTCAAAACAAACATTACTGTACAAAACAAGGATCTGTAACAGGTCAGGTCTCTGCATCACAGCTGGGTGCCTCTTACATCCTAATAAGGTCCCACCCTGTTGAAGTAGAGAAGTACTATTAATTTGCACATAAGATGTGAGGGTTAAATTTTTCAAAGGGCCCAACAAACATCAGACAAGCCTCACCCTCCAGATGGTCAATATCCTATAACTGTTGTTTTTAAACTTCTCCCTCATCCATTTTACAAAAGGGGAGCCTTGGCACAATGGTAAAAGTTGTCGTCATGTGACCTTGAGGTCATGGGTTCAAGGCGTGGAATCAGCCTCTTGCAAAAATGCAAGGTAAGGTTGCCTAATTTAAGCCATTGCGGCCTGCCCCTTCCCCAGAACCTGCATAGGCGGGAGCTTTGTGCACCAGGGCTGCCCTGCCCTCATCCATTTTACACTGCACCAACTCCTGACCTTGTTTTTAAACTTCTAACCTGCACACTATATGTTAGCATTATAATCCTTAATTCCTATGCAGGAAGCCACACCATAGGACTTTCAAGGTGCACCAGTTTCAGGCAAAGGCTCTATAACCAATCCGGCAATGGACAGCCTGACTTTACCCTTGACCAATCATATGCTGCCCAGCTCCGATCTGGCTGCCCGAGGTCCGGTGGAGACCAGAATCTTTTCCCCTTGGACTTTGTTAGCCCCACCAAGTTCGACAATTTCTACTTCAAGAACATTTTGGTCTCAAAGGGACTCTTAAATTCCGATCAGGTCCTCCTTACCAAAAGCGAGAAGAGCATGGAGTTAGTGAAGTTATATGCTGAGAATAACGAGATTTTCTTTGAGCAATTTGCGAAATCTATGGTTAAGATGGGGAACATCTCGCCGTTGACAGGCTTGAGAGGTGAGATAAGGAAGAACTGCAGGAGGATTAACAGTAACTGAGGGAATTTGATTAATGGCAAGTATAGTGAATAAAAAAAAGACCAAACAATGATAGGCAACGCATACAGCGGGGCTCTTCTTCTTCTTTGTTCTTGTTGCAAGTGGATAGCTTGTTTACTTTTGGTATTTGTATTGCTCGTGTTCTACACCTAGTTGGGTGTTTTACTTGTAATTTCTTCCTCCCTACATCAAGAATGTGGTGTTTCTACATTTTAGTTGCTGGCTAGTTATTAGTTATATTATGCATGGATGCCATTGAAAATATGATCCACACAAGTAAAATTGGACTGTACGTTTTCAATGATCCAACCCATCTATCTGGTCATGCTACCAAATTCAAATAACTCGTAACGTAATTCTAATCCTTTGTTTTGTGGCCTTTAAACGGATGGTTTGAGAATAAAAATTGACGGTCTACTGCTAACAGCAAAGTTCCTTGGGCAGAGGCTTAGAACAAATAATCCAAAAGTGGAGAAATTTCATCTATCAATGAAAAATGAATGTAACTTTGTTTGGAATCCACATATTTTATGATCCAAGTCTAAGCGATGCCATGAAAGTTCGCTCTATAATTAATACTTTAATTTTTCTGAAAGTTAGAGATACTCACCCAGCGCAACCTCGAATCCAGATCACATCGGTGAGAGACTCTCTTTGTGCCACTTCTCTAGAAGTCATTGGTGTATAAAATTATGCACTAATTCAGGACTATAAGCACTTGATAGGTGGAGGTTTCGCCAATGAATGGAGAAAGTTGGCATTCCCTTTCCCATTTAATCATTGATAGGCCAAAAAGTCAGTAAGTGGCCTGGCCAAGATAAAAAATGGGTTCCAAATTTGATGCATGGTTTTCATAGATTAATGGCGGTAAATAGATAGTTTGCATCAGTCAAAATTATGGGTCCTACTTATCGAAAAAGATGTGAATGAAAAGACAGATTATGACAGTCCTTAGGTTTATCCAGAAAGGAAATATCGGTGGTAAATCTATAAATATCAAGACATAAAAGGGTATATAATAAAAACCATATGAGTGCCAGAGGTGTATGTTTGAAATCGTGAGAGCGTAAATATCGGAAACTGGTGAGAATTATTGGTAATCGCAAAGAATCAGTAAGAGTCGGCATACTAATCAGCGCGAAAAAGTTATCCTGATTCTTTTGAAAGATTTAAGTCATTAAAGTTATGCAAAGTATAACAAATTTACTGTTAAAATATCTGTTATTGATTTTTCTTTTTTCTCATGTGCGTTCAGCCAATTATGATGCTATATAAGAAATCGTTAGTTAACTATAAGATAAGTCCAGCCACTGAATGTTGGAATTCCATAGTTACTATTATTGAATATGAGAAAGAGATCCAAGAGGCAAAAAAATTGTGGCATACATAAATCCTATCGTTTAAAGCCTTTTAATTTGAGGATTGTAGAACTGCCGCTTAAATGATTTTATAATCTCAATGTCAGTTCCAAGCTTGGACAAAGGAGGAGGGTTGTGATAAGTGTTAATCAACAAAAAATTCTTTGGTAGACCTTATAAAATGAATCTTATGTCGACATTCTCTAAGGCTAGGGTATTCCTCATAAGCAACATGTTGCATTAGATCTTAGATGCAATGAAAAATAGCCAAGGGTTGCTAGGCGATCTCCCATAAGTGACGTGCTATCGGATCATGAGTGCAGTGAAAAATGGGTACCTAGAGCATTCCCTCTAAAGCGACACATTGCACATGAGTTCCTACATCATTCTAGACTCCCTCATCTCTTTCTCCATCATATGAAGGGAAGTTATCCTAGATTTTGCTTTGGAATATATCCTAGCTCTAGCAAACACACGCTTTAAGAAGATGGATGAACACTTAATAACCTTTAAAAGTGGACTGTATAAAAAGTAAATAGACTTCTTTCTAATTAGAAATATCAAAAGATCAATGTATATGGATTGTAAGGTGATATAGGATGAGAGTCTAACCACATAACATAGGTTAATAGTTAGGAGATAGAAGAAAGAAAATGAACTTAATAGGTAGTCCCAAAACTAAGTAGTGAAACTTAAAAGGAGAGAAGATAACATCATTTATAAGTAAGTTGATGGTAGAAGAAAAGTGAAAAAAATGAAACAGAAGTAAACACAATATGGACTAACATGGCTGAGTCCATTAAGAAAGTGGCAAAAGATGTTTTAGGAATATTTAAAGGTAAAAGGCAACCAATAAAGGAAACTTAATGGTGGAATAAAAAAGTACAAAAAGTTATTAAAGAGAAATTAGTATGCTTTAAAGCATGGTAGAGGACTAAAAATAACAAAAGCTTGGGGCAATATAAGAATTCTAAAAAGGTTTTAAGAAAGTAGCAAGTGAGGTTAAACTTAAGAATATGATAATTTCTACAATAGATTAGGGTCAATAGAAGGTCAAAAAGATATGTTCAAACTTAAAAAAAATAAAAGATTAGAAGAGTAAGGACCAAAACCACTCTAAATGCCCTAAAAGTGATGACCATAGGGTATTAGTCAAAGAACCATAATCCAAATAACGTTGGATTATATAGATACAACCATAAGATTAGAATAACTGAAGTGAAAGAGGCATTTAAAAAGACGAAATCATGAAAGGTGTTGAAGTACGATAGTATACTTATAGTTTTGGAAATATATGTGAGATACTGGAGTTGTTTGGTTGACAAAGTTGTTTAAAAATATTCTAGAATATAAGAAAAAGCCAGATGAATGGAGAAAAAGCTTTATTGTACTAATCTATAAGAATAAAGGAGATAAAGAGTAGCACTAATTATCAGTGAGATCAAAATTATTAGCCATAGCATAAAAATTTGGGAAAGGATAATTGAGAAGAGGCTACAACATGAGATGAGTATATTGGAAAACCAGTTTAGCTTCATGCCTGAGAGGTCTACCATGGAGCTATTTTTCTTCTTAGACAATTGATGGAGAAATATAAGGAGAGCAGGAATGACCTCCATATGGTCTTTATTAACTTAGAAAAAGCTTATGATAGGGTCCTTATAGAGTTAATATGGTGGGTGTTGGGTGAGAAAGGGGTTTCATGGGAATACATAAACATAATTAAGGATATGTATAAGAGAGTGGTAACAAATGTTAAGACCACCAGCGTAACGTCCAAAAAAAAGGGGAAATTTTGCCTTAAATAGGGGGCCGTATTTAGTACGGGCACCCTCCCCATTTAATGAGACGAGAACAGACCTCATGGTCTATTCCCAAAACAGAACCCGACAAAAAAACCCGACGAAGGGGAGAGGGAAAGAGAGAGGAAGAAGAAAGAGAAGAAGATGAGAAGAAAGAAGGAGAAGAGAGAGGGAGAAGTAGGTCACTGTAGGGGGCAGGCTTGCCGGTAAAGAAGAAAACTAGGGTTTTGGGAGCCGAATTTCTAGGCTGTTGTTGGAGATGACGCCATCTCAGATCACTGATTTGAGCTGATTATGTTGTCTAGAACGATGGAACGAAGAAAACCCCCAAATTTATTGGGAGATCTGAGATGATCTGGGCCATCAATCTGAGGAGAGAGTGCGTACGACATGATCGAAAGTTTTCAAGCAAAATGGTAATCAATCTGGCTCATCCAAGGGTGAAAAATGCATGAAAATGCATCCAAAATGTAAGATCTACAAATCCAACTTGTGATTTGAGGTATTTTGTAAAATCCACACTATTTATGCTAGATCTAGATTTTGTGGATGATCCAGCTATCCATTTTTAATTCAAAACTTAGGGATAGGCAATTAGATACCTGGTGTAGCCTGGATCAAACTAAGATTGTCAATCTAGGCTGAAAACCAATCAGTCAATCTTAGCCGTCCAATCTATTACTGCTCACACAGTAACTTGTTGATGTCTAATCAATGATTAGATGGATAGATGCATTCTAAAACATTGAATTAACTAGGATATGAAAAAAAAAAATTAAAAGATCTAGATGGAAATTGATTAATAATCTGAACTGTCTAATCGAATAGTAAAGGAATAGGGACCTAGTGATTCCCGATCTGTGATCAGATGCCACTATGCATCCCTAAACCTAAATTGACATAGGATGAGCTAAGTTTCACTTATCCATTAGCTAAAATGTCAAATAACATGCTAAGATCAAGATCCGACCACTTTGAGCCATCATATCACCAATCTAGAGAATGAATAGCAAATCAAAGAGTGACCTAACACTATTCTTCACATCTAATCAATGATCAGTCATTAGCAAATGATTGATTAGAACCCTAATGGCCTTAAACGACCCATGGTATAGAAAATGGACTAACAGCCTGAGTAGCCGAGATCATATGGTGAAGAGTGATGGATTGATGTATCCAATGACTAAATCATACATATTCATCTTAGAAATTGATCTAGACCATTGATCTGACTCAGAAATTTAGATTTGGTCGATCTGAGAGTGTTTGGATGATCAGATAGAAGTATAAGCATGGATATACACTAGAATGAATTGATGAACATGAAATTGAATTAGTTATGATGATTAAGATTAGAATTCAAAATCAAATCACAAATCAAGGTGATTAAGAGTGATCTAACGATTGGATTGTTTCCAATTCCATCAAGATGGAATAAATTGATTCTTTGATGATCAAGAGATCTTAACATAACAAATCTTAATTTAATTGATGATTAGACCAAGTAGATGAGTGTTGGATGTCAAAAAAATTGAATAATAAAGATAAATTAGGCGATCTAGACCATTGATCTAGATCAAAAGCTAGATAAGAGGATCATTAGACAAATTGACTTATAAATTGACATAAGTAAAGAGTAAATATTTATAATGGGGTATATAGGTGGAAATGAATGACACGAAAAAGTACTATGGTATTGACAGGTATATCAAAGCACGTGTTAAGTGTTCAATTTTGGTCAAATTACCCCTAATTTATTGCTCAATTAGAGCATTTAGGCCATCAATTTTAAGATTTTACATAAAGTATTTTATTTTAGCTTTAATTGGTCATCCAACCGTTGAATTGCAAAATTAACGGTCAGATGATCATCAAAGCTAATCAGAGGAATAATGAACAACTCAGATGAATCTAATTGGGTCCTGTGCATTGTAGATCAATCAACTCGAGCTTGGATGATGCAGATCAAATCAAGGAAATTAGATGAGGATGATAAAGATTCCTGGAAAGAGAAGAATTTGAAGACTACTAGGATAGAAGAAATTTGAAGAATAGTAGAGTTCTAGAAAAACTGGACTTTTAGTAGACCCATCCCTCTTTTGTCTCTCCTGTCCTCTCTTTCCATCTCTCTCGTCTTTCACTTTCTCTCTCTCATCTCTTTCTCTACCACAATTCTCTCTCTTACCTCACCTCTCATCTCTCATGCCTCTCACACTCTCTTATCTCTCCTTCTACTCTTCAATCTCACTTATGGGCTGCTGAAACGTAGACATACCTCCTCTTCTCTCAAGCTCTCTCACTCTCGTTTCCCCACTGGTCGGCCATAGGTAAGTGACACACCAAGCCACCCAGCATCATCCCCTTCTCCTTTATTCCCAACTTCTCTCTCTCGTTCTCCTTCTCGCTCTGTCTTTCCCACTTGCTCTTGAAGTTCCAACACATGGAAAGTACCCATCACTAGTCTGATCCCTGATCTCTTTACCCCTCTATTTTCTTTTTCCCGTATCCTCCTAAACCCCTAGCCCTCTCTTTCTCTTACTCTCCCTCTCTCTACCTCTCTAATGCATCGCTCCCTCTTGTTTCTCTCTTACCCGCTCCCCTATTTCTCATTCTCTCAGATTTTCTTCTCCATAGAAGAACCCAAATTCTCCTTCTTTGCTATCCCTCTTTCACTATTCCTCTTTGTCGTTCGCTCACTCCCTCTCTTTCTCCTTGCCTCTCCACTGTAGGCAGCCAGCAACCACCCTTCTCCAGCTTCTCTGAGTCACCGGACGTCACCAAAGAAGGAAACCTAAGTCGAATTTCCATTCCCAGCATTTTTCTCCTCCTCCTTCCCTCCTTCTGCTCTCCCTCTTCTCCCTTCTCCCCATCTCCTTCTCTGGTTTTCTCCTCATCTGGATTTCCTCTGGTTTTTGTTAAAAACCAGAAATCCAGTTAATTTCCAGCTTTGCCCTTGTCAGATCTAATTAATTCCTTCTCTGTCCTCTTTTTACTTTCTTCTGTGTCCTCAAATTTATTTACATCTATGTCCCTGACTATTCTAATTTATTTTTTTTTATCCTTATTCTACCTATCCAGGGACAGTATTATCCAAGATTGCTTATTCAGTTTCAATTTTTGTTTTTTTTTAATTAGAAATTCTATAAATTGCAGCAGTTAAATAAATCTAAAATTTTATTTTATTGTTAGTTTATTTCTGTTATATTCTTTGTTTTTATTTTTTATTTTTATTAATTGAATTTTATTTAAAACTCCAACATTTAAAGCAAGTCCCTGTGGGATTGACCTGTATTTGTATAGCTATACTACAATAACCCATGCACTTGCGGTTAAACATCAACAACACGCGATTTGAGAGGAGTACGCACCTGATTTAGTGATTTTTCCTTATCGAGGTAGGTGACGACATTTAATGTTGCATATTAGTTTTCTAAAATTTTGAACTATTATGGCATATTAATTGCTTGGGATTATTATAGCATGGATTCTTTCATATGTGCACTTATGATTTTTTATTTATTTTGCTATCTTAGATATGAGAAATTGATAGCATATTGAGAACATTTGATGATTGATTTTCCTTATTGGGTTTTGATACTATGGATCTTATATATTTCTTATTAATGGATTGTAAACATCTTTTCTTTATTGCATCAGTGAGTTTGGATGATTTTCTTGAAATTGATGTGGAGGCTTGGTGGCTAGTCCTTGAGAGGCTAATCCCGGGATGAGGGGCAGTGCCTTAGAATGGTGAGATATGAGTGCTCGTGGTTTTATTTTATGTGATACTTATAAAGGCTTGGTGGCTAGTCCTTGAGAGGCTAACCCTGGGATGAGGGGGGTGCTTTGGGATGGTGAGGCACAAGTACTCCTAATTTTTATGAGATCCGTGATATTCGTGTTTTATGATTTATGACGAGTGCTTTCACCTGGTGGATGTTATGTTAGGAGGGATTAGAGCTGGCCACCCATCCTCTGAATTTATGAGATGATAGACATCTGCCCACAGATGACATTCGGTAGGGGTCGATATCATGGGTAGTCTACACTACTGGTTTGGGCCGCCCATGAGGATGGACGTCGAGTCTCCTATTACGTGTCGACGGGGAGCGGCAAGTGGTAGACTAGGGATGTACGATTACCACTACAACATGACAATCCCTACTCTTGTTCTGTATGCGTGCATGATGAGCATTGAGATATTATTATGTACCTGGGTGTGACGACACTCAGAGGATTGGTATGAGTACTCATGACTTGTTGTACAAGTATATGGGACACTTGTGGGACCCACATACCTTGGGGTGCTTAGTTTAGATTAGATTCTCATGCTCAAATTATAGTCCCATTCATGCATTCCGTGTTAGATTAGTTTTGCATCATAGTTCATGCATATTGTCATGTTCATCCATGCATCTTAATTACTTTGTTTCATGCATTCTTTCTAGCTTAATTCCATGCATACCACTTGTTTACTAGTTTTCAAAAGTAGTACATATTTTGATTTATTAGTTAGATCATTATTTTAGGTTTATTTTGCATGTTAAGAAAGTTTCTAATTGCATACATTTTTTATTTTCATCATTAGTTTAGATTAAAACCTCATTATCTATGCTAGGTTAGGTAATTTAAAGTAGGGACCACTAGCATTATATTAGTTCAACTCCTCATGGGATTGACTTCACTAGCGTACTATGTTGCAAATGATTCATGTACTTGTGAGTTTTATTTAAAACAACAAGAAGTTTTTGACATCGTTGCCAAGGAGTTGCAACAATTTGTGTAGTGTACATACTTTAGGTTATTTTCCTCAAGTCTAGATTTAGGGTGCATTAGATTAGGGTTTTTGCATACTTTTTGATTTGTTGCTATTTTCCTCACACTGACCATATTCCTTTGATTTTTGCAAGAGGAAAATTTGCAAAAGGAGTGGCGGCGATCCTATAGGCGATAGCTTCATCATCTTAGATTAGGTTTTATTGCTCTCCTAGACTAGGATTTGAGTGAAACTTATAGTGAGGCCCATTCTAATTTGTAATTTCTCTATTATTTAATTCTAAATTGGTTGTAATAATATAGGGCAAGTGTGGGGTATGGTGGCCCACATTTGATCATCATCAGAGCCCTTATTGTAAGTATCTCTCACTCAATTTTTAAATTTTTTAAGGATAATTTGCATTTGAATATTAGCATAATTCATGTAGATTAGGACCATTCATTGATGATTGTTGCATCTTTATTTAGGATTATTGCATTAGAGTACCTATCTAACCTTGGTTGGATAGCATATAGGTTGCATTAGTTTGCTTTTGTATTGCATTGCATATTTAGAGCTTTATGGTAGAATATAATTAATAATAGTAAGAGCCCCACAAGAACCCTTATAAGATAAGGATTGGATTTCATCACTAGCTCCTTGGCCTACCTAGGAATCAATTGATACCCTTGTATGCCATGATCCCAACCCTTGAACATAATTAAAATCAAGTGAGAAGAGACTTAGGGTATCGAGCTCATAGGACCCTTTTAGAAATATGCTATCTATTCACTCTAGTAGCTTCTGAACATTATAGTTATAGTGGGTGTCTCAAAATCAAAGTGATTTTCCCACTCCTTCCATTGACATTAGTCGACATCTAAACACTTCCTAATATGAGGATTGTATTAACTACTTTCGAGCAAAACCTAACAGGTAAGCAGTAGTTAAATCTGGATATGAGAAGGAGTTGTCTAGATTTATGTTTAAGAAGCTACCACTTATGAATTAAGTAAAGATAATCAAGAAACTTCTTGATTAGTGGATACTAGGATTTGATTGTCCATCATTTTGCTTAGAACTAGTATTTAGGTTTCATATACTTAGGATTTTTTTTATTCATAGTTAAAAAAAAAAAAACAAACTCATTCATTGTATATAACGATTTATTTCTTTATATAAAAAGTTGAAAACATAGGCCTTTTAAGAACGGGATAGATTTCATAAATACATCATGGATAGGCTAGATATTATGAAAATTCAATTGCTCAGGATAATAGCTTCTAGGCAAGTTGCACCACAACCTCAATACCATAATAATTGTACCTATAATATCCTCATCCCAAACCTTCATGGCCAATAAGCTCCACGTACAATGGTTATTATCAAGAGCCAATGGATGCATTTAATGCAATCACATACCTTACCAATGATTACTATCCTGGGACAAATTGTAATTGGTTTTCTCCAGGCCATGATGTCCACCATAAGCTATCCTAAGAGGAATATAAGTTTGCAACGTCTTGTTTTATCATTTGGGATTGACTATAGGTTATTTCAACTAGGCCTCTTTCTATTTTGCCACATCAATACTCTTATAGTTCTAGCTTATTATGGGCTATTTCTTTCATTACATAAGCATTGTAAAAGATGAACTCACATTGTCCTAGTCATTTAGCATTTTAGAAAACAAACTTTATTTCATTTATGACTAGAAAATGTATAAAAATTACAAGTATTACATGCCTCACTTTGTCATCATGCCTCCTCTTGGACAACTTCAACGGGCTTACCAAGAACGGTGCCGATATTTTGCTTGTCTACAGATTTTATTGAAGGTGAATTGGAATGTTACTAGAGGTTAGAATCGCCATTGCCTCCACATGCTCACTTGCCTGTGACGCTTTTGCACTCCCATTCTCCAAGATTGTATTCATTCTCACCACTCTTAACCTGTTCAAGGAAATCTTGCAATCAGGGTACTAATTATTCGTGTGTCGGATAATGATGTCTCCTCCTAATACCCCAGTTAAAGACGATACACCTAAGATACTCATGTTTGTTCCCTCAAAGAAATTGAAGATCAGAAGGTTGCTGGGCGGCTAGTCCTTCAAAGTCCACCGATTGTAATTCACCTTTGGGATGCTGAATGATATTGAACATTGGAATCTGATCGCCTGTGCTCGAAAGAAAAGGCCGCTTTCTCCTAGAGCGTAAGGAAGTCTTTACTGTTCGTACTTGGGTTAAAGACTGCGGAAGACTCACACTTGGTGGTAACGGCAATGCATATAACAAGGAATTGGTCTCGGATATGGAGTCCTGCGAGGATTCCGGAGTGTATTCGGATATTAAGTTTTTTTCCTTTGAATTGAGCCGTGTGTATAGAGAGCCTGATTGTTTTGTTAGATGGGCTTCTGAGTCATGTAATTCTCTTTTAATAAAATGAATCTCCACTTTTAACCAAAAAAAAAAAAAAAAGCCAGCAAAAATAAAATCTAAACAGTATGCACCTCTGATGAATGTCCAGGAAACCGTACTTCTGCCCACTTTTTGTACCTTTTCGTTGGAAATCCCTACCGGTTAGCCATTGGAGAAAGTTTCTCATGAACCAACTACTCCCTCCTTCTACCGGTTCTGTAGTGTCCCTCAATCTGAACGGTGTACAAAAACGGGTTCCTCTGCCAAAAACGACGCCTTCCCCTCTGACGGAAAACAGAGGCTATGCCCTATTTACCCTTTTCAGAGTCCGTTTACAAAACAAAATTAGCTGATACAGGCTGCAATAACTTACACTGGATATGGTATCCATCGGTGTCCTCAATTGTACTGAATACAGGCCGAGAGAAAGATACTGCGATGCATGCGTGTTTAAAATCCTAGAATTTACATGAACCGCTAAATTTATACACGGTTCCCCACTATTTGGTAATCCAAACCGTCCAACTCCATCTCCCTTAAAGCAACGCACAAAAAGATCTCTTATTGAATGGTCCTAACCACTATTTGCATAACATGCAAAATGGACAGGTGAGAAAGCTTGAAAGCAACAGTAGCAAAATCTTGACTAGCTGGAGGCTTCGGAATGTCCGATGTATGAGAGATATTAGGGTCGTGACTTATGTAATATGAGATTCTGAAGGCTAGAGCTTAGATCTACTTTTGGCTAGAGTTTAGATCAGCGAAGGCTAGAGCTTAGATCTACTTTTGGCTATGCGTGGAAACTGTTAATGGATTTAGGACTCCCGGATTGATCCAATTTCTTTCCGGGAAGCCTTTGATCAACCCAACTTGTCTAAAGGACGAAGATCCTTCCAAAAAAAACCAGCCGGATGGATTGGATGTTTCAAGAGACCGATTGTGCACTTTGTTCTTTCCTATATCTGGTGGAAATCAACGTTCTCCTATCTTCTTCTGCCTCTGTTTTTATGAAGCTTGGTAGCGGGATTCATATTCGTTGTGCGAAGCGACTGTTCTTATTCTTCTAATAGCTAGGATAGAGTTCCCTGAAACTAGTTTATCGAGTAAGAAAGTATAACAAGCATTCCACGCTAGTAAGTATGTTGTTGTGTTCACATGATTAGCTGTATATGAGATGCACCTACGTCAGCTACTCAGAGATTAGGCCAACTGATGAGATATCCACATGATCAGAACCAACGTACGAAAGGGCAAATATCTGCCAGTCAATGAATAATACAAATGAAACTCTTATCATTGTCTCAAGATCAATTCCAACGGACTGTGGCAGATGGTGGGACAAGATCTATCAAATACGACAATGGCTTTGCTATTCTCTCACAAGGCTGACGAGTTGGCCAAAGGGGGAATTCAGTTGAATGAATTGAAGGTTGCTTTCTATGGTCCTGGTTAAGTTACCGTCGTAGCTTTTTTCAAATTTTGCATTGATCATGTTCAATGCCTTCAAACAGAGAACTCTTGTTTGGTTGTGTGTTTGATTTTTCAGGCTTCCACCAGAACGGTTGTAAGATTTTCTCAGTGTTAATATATCTATCATTCCAAAAAGAAAGAATTATACAAGTAGTTCATGATGTCTAATACTTCAATTTTTATAACTATTTTTATTACTAATGATACGAGATTTTCTTTTCTAACGATGATAATATAGTTTTGATGGTTAGATAAATTGATAATGGCATTTTTTACATTGTATTAGATATTTTGAATAAGATAGAGGTCCATGGTTTAAATCTATATGGATCGGACATCTTCAAGCAAAAAGGGCTTATACACATAAATACATACATATATACATGCATGTATACACACCAACAGATATATATATATATATATAAGGACATCTTTTACTAGAAATCTGGAAGTACAACTAAGATAAGCCCATGATGAGAAATGGGTTAAAGATGTTTTCTAATAGGGCCCAACTATATAATTCGTGACTTAGACCCCCAAAGCAACCAGATGTCTCCTTCTTTGAAGGAGTGTGAGTTTCATGGTTTGCTTAGGATCCATCAAATATTGAGAACTATCATTGGAAATCTAGGATTTTGTGAGTTTAGGAAAGTGAAATATGAAGAGGTAGAAGGACTCGAGCATGTTACTAACAGCTGGGTGGAGGAGAAAACGTGGGAGATAAAAGGACGAAGAAGAAAAACCCATGGAAAAACTAGGGAAAAATGCTGTGGAATCACTCGAGTTGGCTTTCCGAGGTAGGTGATTATCAAATTGTGAAGTTTCCACGAGTTTTTCCAGAAATTTTTGATGACTTAATCGTGACATTTTATTTAGTGATTGTTTGCATGATATATTGAGAAATTTTTTATAGTATCTTCACCATATGTATCATGTTTAGAGTGATTCAAGATGTTTTGTGTTAGCTAGGGATTATACATGGTAACATGACTTCTAACCTTTGAGCAGTTTCTACTAAAAGATGTTTAATCGATATTACGTATACATTAGTTAGACGTTTTCTCAAAAGAAGTGTGCCCTGGTAAAAACATCATGTTTCATGATATCTGTGCTAGGATCCATTCCTTGTTAATGATGTTTTAGCATGGATACATGACAAGCTATTGATGCTTATTTAGCATGGTTTTTCATGATTGTTAATAATGTCCTATAACATGAATCCATGATTGGTTTTAGGTATTTATCTAGCTTGGTATTCATGATATGATAAAAATGTTATTTAGTAGAAACCTTTATCAATGAAATTTTAGTTGATATTTGCCTTATTCAAATATTGTTCTAACAGATTTTTTAGTGTATCATGTATGTTTCTCGTAGTATGTTAGCTTTTGTGTTCATAAGTATAGGTTTTTAACATAGAATTGAATATCTATTCTATGTGATTTTGGCTAAAAATAAGCCTAGAAGTGACTTTTTTTTAAGAATAGAAGAGGCGCATAATGCCTAGTTTATCATGTTACATGTAAATTAGCTTTTAACATGTTTTCTCTCATTTTATAATGAATCATATCCTACTATTTTGGTCAGATAAAATGCACTTTTAAAATTAACTTTTAAACAAAAAAATCTAGAATCTTGGCATATCTATAGTTATATTATGTGCATGAAAATAGATGGTTTTAGCATGTTAATTTGGAAACAATTTAATGCCCTCTTTAAGACTATTTTTGGATTGAAAACCTTACAATGATAACCATGGTTTTTAGGTTGTAAATCATATATGAAATTTTATGTTTTTGAAAGTTCAAAAATTGAGGCTTGATAGGATGATCTCTAGTAAGTTGTTAAACCATGGAAGACAAGGTTTTGGGAGCCTAAGCCAAGCTGATATTTGAGCAACTTTTATTCCTCAAAAATGGTAAGTTCTAAAGCATAAATTGAGGCTATTTCATATTTGGTTTTTGCATATAGATATAACTAGAATTTGATGGTTTGAATTAGTTTTTAAAATATATATTGATACTTGAACTAGATTGAAAGTAAGATGTAATATAAAACACACATTCAAGTTTGCTTGAAATAGAGTTATTATATGATTTATTGTCCTATAAGTGCATGAATGAGTTTTGCTTGAAAGTTTCCCAAAATGTATGAGGGTATAGTGATACTCAAGATTTGAGATTGAAACAAGCTAATGAGCCTACTAAGAGCTATGCTAAGAAGTTAGTACAAGTTAGCCACCGAGCATCCAACCACAAGAGGTGATAGGTACCCAATACCCATCATTTTTCTCAATTGCTGTTAGGTTCCACGGTATATGACTCATGGCATCCTTTGAAGACAATTGTAGGCCTCGTGAGAATGCTGTGGAAAGTCCTTCCTAGTGTATCGAAGGGCATACGATTTAAAATATATATTGTGGTTGGAGTTCATGAGATTTTTATTTTTGATGCTTCTAAAGAGTGAGAGGATGGTTCGATATATGAACCTAGATAATAGTTGATAGATGAGTACTCATGACCACATATGTAGAAATGCCAATAAGAGTTTGAAATCTCTATAGGCATAAGTGTGCCAAATTGTTGGTTTGATATCAATATTTTGGATAATTCTAATGCTTCATTCATGCAATGTTTTTCTTTATACTTGTAGGAGAAAATAGTAGATTTTTGGAATCTTATTTTTCATTTACTATTGAATATGAACTTCATTGAATTTTTATTTATATAATGTCATTTTGAGTGGTAACTCATTTATGGAATCAGAGAAGGATCTAGCTTCTGATTGGAGAACATTGTTTGTGGTAAAGTAAGCAACCATTTTGATACTTCTGCAAATCATAACAATAACGGTTCTCGAAATGATCAATCTCAAGCAAGCACTACTCTGGAGGTGCCAATTGAAAGCAATGATCTGTCTTAGCCTGCAAGTCAGGAAAACAATGTTTAGCAATATTGGAGCACACAGGGAACTTGGACAAACAGTAGAGGTGTAGCCTGCGCAGGGGGAGCAGAGTGTGTCATTGGACAACGTTGCCTGGTGAAGGATCGTTGGTCATCGCCATCGTTCGTCCTTGTTCTTCTTCCACAGAAACAAGACAATTACAAATGATGGGGTATTATTGATATTTTAAAGGGTTAATGACATTTTTGCAAAAAAAAATCCAATTTTTTTTTTAATTTTACAAAATTGCCATTAAGTTTTCATAAACTTTGCAAATTTGCCATTCTATTAGGTTTTTGTCCTCCTTTCCTTTTAATTTTTTGTTACTTCTATCTTTGTCCTTGTCTTCAACTAGTAACTTGCCATTTTTGGTGACATTCACCTTCGCCAGCCCCTATTGCCTACCTCCCCATTCCAGCATTTTTGTCCTAGATCACATCCCCCCACTGCTAACTCCAAAACCCCACATTCCCCTTGACCGACTGAACTACGAATCCACAAATTGCCCCCCTGGCCGACTCTACCCAGACCCACCCACCTTTGCCCCACGCCGGTGCTAGATTGACCCACCACATTGAGCCAAAACTACCTAGACCTCCTCGCCCTCGATCCACAGATCAACCCCCCCAGCCCACCTGGGGTGGCACTACCCAGACCTCTCCCCTAGAGCTACCTAATTGTGCCTTGCCCCTTGCTACTCGATCACTTGCCTCTCCCCAAGCACTACTCGAGATTGCTCGTGCCCCACCCCCCCAATGCTACATGATCTCCCATCCCCCTCCTAGGGCGCTACCCGTCTCTGTTTTTGACTGTTTTCGATGCCTCCCTCCTGTGAGCATGTCTAGTTAGACATGGGTAATATTGAAATTTTGTAAAAATTAACAAGGAGGATGGAAACCCAACATAATGGCAAATTTGGAAAGTTCATGAAAACTTAATTGCAAATTTGTGAAATTGAAAAATGTTGAATTTTTTAGCAAAAATGTCAAAATGTAATGTCATTTTTGCAACAACAAAAAAACCCTATTTTAAAAGATAAACGGTAAAAAATAAACAGAATGACAAATTTGCAAAGTTTTACAAAATGTAATGGCAATTTTGCAAAAACTTAAAAACTTTAGATTTTTTTGCAAAAACACCAAAAAATAATAGTATTTTTGCAACAAAAAAATCCCTTTTTTAAATTATATCTCTCATCAAGATCTCTATTGACTTTTCTCAAAATGCAAAATCGCGTTTTCATGTCGTTTTCACACGATTTGGCTTAGCAGAAATCATTCCTGATGGCTAACATTCATCATGTTCTGTTATGAACAATCATGGTAGTCTGTACCAAATCTCTGAAGAAATTACTCCTCGGAGAATGGCTTGGTGTGGACATCTAATTAATGAACTATACAGTTATACAATTCACTGGGTCATTTATACAAGTCACTATACGTCAAGTAGCCTACTTCAAATGCCTTCTAGTCCGGTGGTGCGTGAAGGGCCTCTCCAGTCGCACGTTGGAGGAGCTCATGGATGTATGTTCAACATCAACGAAAAAGAGTAGCCTACTTCACCTCGGTGACCTGGGTTTAAGGCTGCTAATGGGTTGCAGCCTCTCACTTGAGTGCCCAGGGTTCTAAGCCTGCTCATGGGTTCGCGTCCAACATTTACACAGTAGAAGAGAAAAGAAAATTTCAATCAAGAAACAAAACAATTATCAGTTTGACTCAGTGAGTCATTTGTCTAGTTCCATGACTCTCAACTCCCTGAGTTCGAACTTTTATACACTTGGCAAACTTATTACCCTTCGAAAACTGAGAAATTGTTTGGTGCATGTCTGTGCATGTAAACCACGCATCAAAAATTATACATGCAAGATAGTGTGTTCATGATTGAAAGCATTTATTTTTTATGCCTGTCTTGGGATGATCATGCCCTTGAATACCAAACAATTTTAAGCCTATAAATATTCAAGGTCATATGATTATAGTTTAAAAATTCAAAAACTCAATTAAACTTGAAAGAGACAAAAATGAGTTACGTCGAAGCAACTCATGGGTGACTCAAAATAGACTACCTAGATATTTTTTATAATATATTATTGATATTCGGTTATATGTAACATTTTGGCCAGGAGGTTGTATTTTATATCTGTAAATCCTTGAATCAATATACTAGCTCAGACATCATAATAGAGTTCTTGAATATTTCAGGCCACTTCAATTGAGATAACCATGTTGTAGCGTCTGTTGTTTTCTACGATTCCATGTAAATTAACGGCATTACCAACTTTACCAGCGTCGGCACGTATAACGATAATCTAGATCATCAAGTCCACAACAACGGCAACACTCGATTACAAAGAAAACCGCTTCCATCATCAATATTGGTCCCTTTCTTAATCATGGTGTTAGGTTTCCACTGGATTTAAGATCTGACTTGGTTAATGATCTTGGTAGGCACTCAATGACCTTTTGACCTAGGGCAAGTGAATTTTCTGTGCATGAAGGACTTGAAGGATAGCTGCGGATGGAATCTTCAGACGTACAAATAAAAGGGGTTGAAACACATTAATTGTCTTATTTTGAAGCTAATTTTATTGATAAATAAGTGATGAGACAGGGCACTAGAAGAAAATGGAAGGCAAAATGGTTAAATTATTCCTTTCTATAGGGACAAGCAACCATTTTGAGCCAGACAAAAGCAGTAATTATTATGAGGAAGGATGAGAGACAAGAGATGTGTTGTTGAAAGCTTTCCTTTCACTTGATCATTTCCATATCATCATCTCTTGAAAAGGAAGCCTTCTTTCTTGTCGATTGGGACCATTGACAGGACACTTCCTTATGAGGCAAAAACAATATTAGTTTTTCCTTCCGCCATACCCAATTCACTCATAAAATAAACAAGAAACATAAGCGACCAGTAAATACGCGTGTCACTTTACACTTACACAAGTATTGAGATACACGTACGTGCAAATCTCCATGATATTTAACATTGCGGGCACATATCATCTGTTAATTGTATAAGTTGGGTTCATTTTATGCAATGTACACAAGTATATATGTTTTTCTCACTTTATTTACATAAGTACATGTACGCGCCAAAGCCGTCTAGTGCAGTTGATCACAGACACCAAGGCACTTTTCCTTGTTACGTTTGGTAGGATGTTTGAAGTGGTATTTTTCCCTCATATTAGAAATTTCAAGTAAATTTTAAAATTAGAATATACTTATAGGTAAAAATTTACTTCATAACTCTTCTCTTAGAAAAAATATATGTTCATAATATACACATACATAGAAATGATATGAAATACCATTATTTTAGTGTCAGTTTTCACATTTTTCTTTTGGATTGTTGAATACGCGCACCCAGGAGCAGGTTCCAAGCTTGGTCACCAAGGAGAGAGACTTCTGCTGCGCCACTGTGCTAGAGGGCCTTCTCTCCAGTTCTCACTTCGGAAAACTTCTTTCGGTCGAATAGCAATACCGTTCTCCGAACTATAATAGCCTTTAATAGCTAATATGATAAAACGTTGTCGACTAACAATGATGGTGCTGTAAGCGATCGAATTTGGATCTGATAAACTTATGTTATAGGATCACGATCCACATGGACTTCAGTCGGGTCAAATAATTAGATAATTTCTCAGATCTTATTTACATCTTTGGCTCCAAAATCATTCAGATTTGGGCTGTCCATCGGAGAGTTCAAGCCGTTAAAAAAGATTCTATACTTACCATCATCACCAACAAGTCCAATTATGACTTCTAAGTCATATATAGGCATCATCGCCAAGAAAATAAAAAAGCTCAAACTCAACTCATGATATCGTCATATATAAGTTACATTAATCTTTTTGAATTGAGTGCTACATGAGAAATGATAGAGTAATTTTGTATTGAATTATAAAGATACCCTTGTATAGTGCCAAAAAAACTTACGAGATTGAAAAATAATTTTGCAATTTAGCGGGTCTTAACTGGATGTTGGATGGTCTAATGGATCATATTCCTTGATTATGTCCATTTATTATTAATTGGATTGTACAAAAAGGATAAAGAAAATTTCCATTGGATTAACGCATTATGTATCATGCTTTGATTCGGTCAAATCTTGTAAATCCATCAGACAGTCTCGATCCGTCTGAATCCCCAAACACTGGGCAGGGACTGTAGTATCAAAATAAGAAATCCCTATCATTTCTTTATAACATACACCAGTGCATGTGCTTTGATTAATAAAGGGGCAGCCCCGCTGCACGAAACTCCTACCTATGCGGGGTCCGAGAAAGGGATGAACCACAGGGGCCTATAGTATCAAAATAAGAAGTCCCTATCATTTCTTTATAACGTACACTAGTGCATGTGCTTTGATTAATATGGATATGCATGCATAGAACTAGTTCCCTTGCGCATATGAGCTGTTATAAGCATTAAATCCAAATTTGTAAATATGTTGCAACAAATGACTACATCATTGGAATTTTGTCAATACCAGATCAGATGCGACATAACTTGAAAATCTATCCCACACTCGACATCTATATCCACTTGTTCAAAGAAAGCGGAGATGGATCATTACGGGCAGTAGCATAATGAATTCACATTATGGTCCCAGGATCAAATCAATCGTGCACTTGATCCGAGCGGTTTGAAGGCCAGGCATGTAATTAATGTTCACTTTTTTGGGTAATGCGGTGATTCACTCCTAACCAAAATTACACTATCCATAATACTTTCCATTACATCCAGTTACATTCCCTAGCAGGACACACGCCCTAGCATCTTTAAATATAGAAATTTACCAAAAAGGAGCAACATCTCTCCAGTAGCAAGGTTCCTCAAGTGTTGATGCTTTCATAGCCAAAAAGTTTGCCACCTTGTTGTCTTGCCTATACACTTGCTCTACTAAAATTAGGACTTTCAAAGACGATTTTTACACAACCGTATTAAAAAAAACAATAGAAGACGGTTACAACCAAATTCTCTTCAAAAATATATTTAAGAAGATAGTTAGAGAAAATTGTTTAAAAGAGCCAAAAAAGTTTCAAGAGCTAAAGAAGATGGCTGGAGAGAATCATCTTTAAAAACATTATTTTTAAAACTGATTTTGGAGAATCAACTTTAAAAACCTAAACTTGCTTATAGAACATGACATTAGGTCTCCTTTTTTTCATGTCTTCATTTAGTGAACCTACACGTGGAAGGAAGGTTCTAGAATATGGCATGTTAACATTCCTATATATATCAAGTACAAAAATATTAAAAAATTAAGAAGGTTTTAAAGATGATTCTAGAAAATCTACTTCAAATTTACATGATTTAAATAAAGTGTTGAATCACCTTTAAAAGTACAAACATTTAAAAACGATTTTGGAAGATGGCTTACCAGAACCATCTTCTTTTTTCAACCAATTTTCGAAGAAGGCTAGATAGAAGGCAGTTTTGGAACCATCTTTATATATGTTTTTAACCATCTTTAAGACCCTCCTGTGTAGTATTGATGCTTGCAAAAATAATTCCTCAACCTATCTTCTAACTTCCTACACTCCTTTATAATTTGAAGAACATTTCATTTTGGTCTTGTGCTCTTCAATAATAGCTGCCTTAATATCAGTCTATCTCATCAAGCTACCTTAATATCAGTCTATCTCATCAATCAAACACCAGACCCCTACAACACAACAAACACCTGATGAACTTCTGTATGGATCTCTACCATCCTATCATCATCTTAAAAAATTTGAATCCACCTACTTTGTTCTATTACCTCACAATGATCATACAAAACTCTCTGCTTGATCTATCTTATGTGTCTTTGTAGGATATGATATAGAACAAAAGGAATATAAGTATTATGACCCAAACACTCGTTGCATTCGCATTTTGAAGAATTTCATTTATGACTCTTCCCTGGAACTCATCCAATTCTCGCACTACCTTCATTGATTCCTTTCCTGAATCTTATCTACCTTTGAATCTCATGATTACCCCTATCCCTCCTCCATCTCCTCTACCGTCTCCTCTACCACCTTCTCCCACTCCCACTGATTCTTTGTCTGTGACTTTTGGAGAGGATATTCCAAGGTATCCTCATTGTACTCATCAACCTCCTTCAAAACTTAATGATTACTACTATTATGGCACTAGTATTCTTGACTCCCATGAGCCTCAATCCTACAAGGAAGCGAGCATGCAACCTGAATGGATTTAGTCCATATGACAAGATTACAAGCACTAATTAAGACCAATACCAGAAACTTACCTCTTTGCCTCCAAGACTTAATTATGATGAGACTTTTGCTCCTATTGCTCGCATGACCATTGTTCATGGTCTTATTGATGTTGCTTCAATTGGGTCTTGGTCACTCCATCAAATGAATGTCAAAAATACCTTTCACCTTCATGAGAAAGTATATATGGAGCCTTCCCCAAGTGTTCCTCTCTCACAGGAACAAGTTTGTCATCTTCTTTAGCGCTCTTTATGGACTAAAACAAGCACATCGAACATGGTTTGAAAAATTTTCCTCCACTATTACTCATTTTGGCTTTAGTCAAAGTCAACATGAAGACATCTTTCTTTTACTATATGTTGATGATATGATCATTACTAGGAACGACACCACTGAGATTACTGCTACTAAGTCCTTTGTCTCGTGCACCTTTCAGATGAAAGTTTTAAAAATCCTCAACTACTTTCTCGATATTGAGGTCCAGCTAAATCAAAACAAATATCTTCTCTCACAGGTCAAGTACACTTTAGAGATTCTTAGTCTTCTGCATTTGTCAGATGACAAAATATCAGATACTCCTCTTGCTGTTAATGTCAAACTTCTATCATCAAATGGTGAACCACTACCAAATCCGACTCTCTATTGTCAACTAGTTGGGATGCTTACATACCTTACTATCACTCAATCCAACATTGTTCATGATATTCATGTGGTATCTCAATTTATGCCAGCTCCTTATACTAACCACCATGTTGCTATTTTGCAAATTATTCAATATCTTCGCAAGACCCTTCATCGAGGACTTCTTCTTTCTTCTTCGTCATCTACTCTTCATGTATATTCTAATTCTTACTAGGGTGGTGATGTCATATATCACAAGTCTACTACGAGATTCCTTCTCTTTCTAAGTGATGTTTTAATCTCTTGGAAAAGTAAGAACAAAAGATATTATCTCTCGATCAAGTACAAAATTAGAATATCGAGCTCCTGCTGACATTACCTATGAAATAATTTGGCTACATATATTACTGGCAGATCTCGTATCCCACAAACTTAGCCCTTCACTCTCCACTGTAATAACAAGAGTGAAATCCACTTCTCTCGTAATGCCATCTTTCACGAACACAAAACATGTTGAAATTGCCTGTCATCTCACATGTCAACATTATTAAAAGAAAATGATTACTTTCCCATATATCTTCGCTATCGATCAAATTGCCGATCTTCTTATAAAGGCTCATCCGTCTCCATGGTTTCATTTTCTTTGTTGCAAACCTCAAATGTCATAGAAAGATTACAAGAATCACAAGCTGCTATTTAAGACAGAGAAATTATATGGATAATATCCCCATCAATATGTAAACATTCACGTATATAAACACCATGATGCAATGAAGAAAACAAGAAGAAATACTTATCCTATTCAATCTGACAATGAGAGTCATAGAGAGTTAGGATTAGATAACACCTGCCAAGCCGGCTATCCAGCTTCACATGATATCTCAATCCCCTGATGAAACTATTGGCACTCACTTTATCCCACCAACCCAAGGCATTGTCCTCTTTCATTGTTTCCACTATGCTTCATAAGAACAATCTTTAAAGAATGTTCTAATAATTAAGAATACATTTAGAAAGTAGGAGCTCCTTCCATAGCATACACAGTTGCGGGTCTCTTCTGCTCGCTTGTGGTCATCACTAAGTTAATAAGAGTCATCCTCATCGCAGCTTTTTATAGAAAAATCTTCTTCCATGAAGCATACTTTGATGAGGTTTTAGCTTTAATGAACTGAAAAGAGTTACCTGAAGCTTTGCTAGAAATGACAAGAAGGCCGAGGTAGGAACTCCCGCTGAACTTTTTCTTGATATTGAGAATTCTACATAGAGCTTTTTGTATCTTAAATGAACATTGCTTGAGAAACATACGATAGACTTTTGAGGTGTAATTCTTATCCCAGATTTCTTCTCGAACAGATGAAAAATTCTGCTAAGCTCTACACATGATGAAAAATCAGCCTCTGACAATATCATCACGTAGTGTGCATAAAGTATATGAGTAATACAAGGCTCTCCTTACAAAATCTTGCAGGAGAGAGAGTTTTCTAAGATTGCCATAGGTGAGATTGTCTGTCATCCATATTCTCATTTCCCCATTTAGCTAGCGAGGGAAGACTAATGAGTGTATGATATGTCTTTATGTTCTTCACTAAGCGAACACGACCATCTGGCTGCAAATTTAGCCGGCGAAGAGCTTCGGTCCTTTTCATACTTAAAAATGCTTTCGTATACGGAAAAAGGATGACTCCTATCTGGGGCTCTCCTGTGGATGATCCAAATCATTTATCATGTTAGGCCTGCCTTATGTTGGCTAGCTACCGAATTTCATTCATTGTTGGACGATTTGAGCTCGCTGTTTTGTGTTTCTAGAAATTTTAACTGATAAAGTTAGTGTCTCGGAGCCTCCGATGGGCATGAATATTTTAATGCAGCCTAAATATGCACAGTTCTCATCCCCTAAATTTAGGTCAGAATTGTACTAGAAGAATTCTTTTTCATTTTTAAAGTTGCTTATTTTAATACAAATATTCTAAATATTAATATAATGAAAGGTAAACTTAGAAAGTTTATATAACTTAGAAAGCCTCCACAACTAAGAGTCTTGAAGTGATTCAAAAGATTGGAGTTTTGGTGCCTAAGCCATCAGGATAAGCAGAATAAAATGAAAGGTTTAGATCCTCGGCAACACAAAACCAGTTGGGGCAGAACCCATGTAAGTCGCCTGTGATTCAACCTATCTCTGCCCCATGTAAACAACGTGTTCCTTATCGCCGTCTGCGTCTGTTATGACAACAATTGCCCTATGTGGGACATTCCAGGGAAACACCAAAAAACTACGGTTTAGGTGCAACGGTCCACAAACAGAGAGACTGTGTGGGCCACGTCATGGTGGCGTAGCCTTAGGAATTGGATGAGGTCTATATCACGTACATGGAGAGCAAAAGGTTGTCCGCAAAGCAATGGCCGTTCACACAGTCCCCTGTGAAAGATCTGGTGACGTCAATGCCGTTAGTCAACGACAACAGGAGACGCCGTAACGTCACAATCTTATCAACGGCCCCACCTTTCTAGATTTTCAAGCCTCGCGTACATCCCCTTCACTTGACCTGCTACAATCCAGGAAGATTGTCAGTACGCCCCCTCGCACCCCCTGTACATATCCCCTCCCCTCAACTGTAAATTGCAAAGATGATTGCGAAAGCTTGCCCACTCACCGTGGCTACTACCAATTAACCTCCATAGCCCCGGATCAAAACTTAAGAACTCGGACCATGCTAATCTGTTTGACAATGTTATGAGCCATCTCTCCCTCAAGAACAATGGTTAGCGTCGGTCAATATAGAAGACTTTTGGTGCATAATCCTTCATCCCTTCTAATATGTGGCATAAAAGATCAACAATTAATTTGCATCCGATCCAGAAATGTTGTCCCGAATTAGATTTTATATTCTGAATAAATAATAGCCATTATCATTTGATTTTTCTTCTCCGTTTATTGTTGAGAAATGATAAACCGAGGCATGCCTCCACGGGAGGCAAACCGGAAAATCCAGTCGAGGCAATGTTTCTAAAAGATCTGTTCCGTTCACCTTGTTTTAAATCAAGGCCGGATTGTCTTTCTTTCTTTCTTTTTTCTGCAGATAAACTATCCATTTCATTGGAAAAGAAAACAATTAATCAGATGCCGTATTGAGTTGGGAATCCATCGCATGATTATCAGCGCGACGTCCTAAAATTAAAGTCATGTCTGAGCATTAAAGGCATGCTTGGTAAGTAGGAAAAGTATGAACCCCATATGTCGATGAATTATCAACGTGGGGTGCCCGAAGTAAAATCACATCAATCAATATTAAAGGCTGATTAAGGGCCTGGTGTTGGGCTAGTACGAAAAGTGTGTTTACCTTTAAACTTTTCCATCTTTTCTTGCTAATCAGATGGGCATCTAAGTGCTGTATCTTTGGAGCCATCTGATAAACTTGGAATGACACAAATAGGCCCTAAATGTGATAAACTGGTAGAGGAGGAACTGTAAATCTAAATGGTTTTGGAGTACGTTATTTAGAGTTAAGAAGCATTTCAACGGTTGTCATACCATATTCAACCCAGAAAGAACTAATCGATTAAGGCTTCAGTTAACAACATCGGTGCAACACAACGTACCTCACCCTGATTAAATAAATTCAAAGTCCTCACACTTCTTCTTTGTCTTCCTAGTTCGAAGGTACCAATTTTGGAAGTTTTGATAAATCATGATTTACCACAAGTTTCCTAGATCAAGATGTAGGAAAGTCGTAATATTGGAAAAGAACCTTTGGTAAGAAAGGGCAAGCGAGAAGGACACCTCGTATAAGAATAAAAGAGCTTCTCTTGTCGTGCTGCAGATATATGGTTTCTTCTGGTTTCTAGTACTTCTCTACTCTTGCGGGGTTAGGAACTTGAAAGAGGACGGTTTCGATGTTGCTTTCACGGACAGACAATTCCAAGTTCACGTAGGACGCAAGATCCCGAAAGTACGATTTCCCTACATCAACCAATTTCTTTTATCTTTTTTTTTAGCAGCCCCAATGCACAAAGCTCCCACCTGCGTGGGGTTGGAGAAGGGGCCGATCACAAGGGCTAAAGTACACAGCTTTACCTTGCATTTTGTAAGAGGCTGTTTCCACGCCTTAAAACCTATGACTTCAAGATCACACGACTACAACTTTTACCGTTGCACCAAGGCTATCCCAACATCAACCAAAATACACATGGTTAATTGGAGCTCTTTTACGTGAAATAAATTTTAATACATGCTCATTTCATCTCTATATATTCTATTTGCGGAATGCTGGTTTCCAACTAATTAGGATTGAAAAAAGCAGGTTCTAGAAGGAAATTAAAAAGAAATAAAAAAAAATTGTAGTGAGACTGCCAAAAGAAAAGCACAGGCAAGTTATACATAACAAACACTAATAGTGCTCGCGAGAATAACAAGTTGACCTTGGGAGCAGTTTGGGACGGCAACAAAAATCATGAATTAAGTTATCCTAGAACAATGAAATGTTTCTATGTGATTTGAAGCCTTTTTAATACATAACCCTTAGTCTTCGAAATGGATCAAGAACCGAATATTTATTAGTTTACCTACTTACCAAAAAATAGTAGATTCATTTATATCCCTATCCTTTATTATTTGTTCAATTGATAGATTCAGTATCTCCCCATGAATTAATACACTTGTTTGTAAGTTTAAGTACCGCTTGTTCTTTTAGTCGGGAATCAGATTTAGAAGAGTTTTTGAGTGATTTGCTTTATAATTCTAGCTTGTACCCAATAGAAGAAAAAGTACATAGCACATGCTATCTTTCTTCTTGAAACAATATATAACCCAACTTTCTGCCTTGTCATAAAACAATGTTCTAATTCCAAAGAAAAGATATCCCCAAACTTCTAGGATCTTATGAGAAGCGGAAACATCACTTTAAGTTCAAGAAGTCATCTTGTGACCATTCTCTCTTCTTTTTTTTCTTTTCTTTTTTCCTTTCAATTTTTATTTTATTTTTATCAAAGAGTATAACATTGATTTTCAGAATCCCATAACTTTCTCAAATTGATTTTAAGTGTATGTCAAATCTTTAATAAACGTTGTTTCATGCAAATATAAAAGTTCTTATCATTTTTCAGTCTACTAAAAATCATGAATCTTGTCATTCAAACTTGAATTTTGACACTGTCCCACAAGAAGTTTCCTTTTGAAGGTTTTAACAAAAACTTTCTTTTTAAGCTTCCAACTTAGTGAATATATAGTGTCAAATAATTTCCTGCCTAACTTGGCAACATCTAACTCCACTTTCTAAATTTAATCATAGAGCTTGTCAATGAAATGTGTTCTATCACGTTTTTGAATTTAATGGTCTTTTATTGTCAATGCTATCTCAATAGAGTTCGTCTAAGACTTGCATGGACATCACTTGTATCACCCCCTTATGTCACTCATAGAAATATTATTATTATATTTATGTTTCTTTATTTAGAAACTTCGTCCCATCAAATTTAAAAATCTACAATGTTTCAAGATGTGGATGAATTACGGTTATAGAAGTTTAATTTATGCAGAAAAATCCATCAAACTATTGTATCGTTCTCGTATTAGACACTCAACCTATTAGTAGATGTTAGGTTCATTGAATCCATGGAGGTATTAAATATATTTAGAAATGCATTTAGATGTGTGCCTACAAGCTAAGATTCATTGAGTTCAATCTGTGCAAAATTTTTAACAAGATTTATTAGTTTAGTCACTTATTAAAAAAAATGTAGTATTATTTATATTTCTATCCTTTATTGTTTGTTCAATTGTGTAGACTAGTAAATAATTTAGTGTCTCCTCTTGAATTAATATGCTTGGTTGCAGATTTGAGTCTCCTTTGATTGGGCATTAAATTTAGGAGATTGTGCGAATGATTTGCTCGACGAGAGAAGGAAAAAGGGAAAAAACCAAAACCAACTGATCGGAAAAGTATAAATAAAGAGACCTGCATTTTGATTATAAAGGCATATGCATGCACCAACTGAAGAGGTAAAGTTGTTCATAAAACAATTTTCGCCCCCAACTATAATTTGAGACTGACCCACATTGTCGACAATCCAGATGAATGGTCAGCATTCATTCTATACTTCCAAACAACTGTATTTTACAATAAATTGTGGAAATTTGTCCACAACAAGAAGGAACCAAGTCACGCAGAAAAGCGATTTCATGTTGCCGGAGTCTTTTCCAATACATCGGATTCAGTTTCTTCAAAATGTGGCCAGTTCTGTAGGCCGACAGAAACCGTTACCAGACGCGTAGCAGCCCTTCACTCGTTCACACATGTAAATAGTGCAAATCTTTCACGTATCGTTCTTACTAGAAGCCTGCTTTTCAGTTTCCTGCAGTTTTCATCATTTGGACCGGCATATCGGGTCCGGTATATGTTTGAGTATGAGCAGTATCGTCGAGAGTGACTCTTTGCTTAGAAGTAGGAACTAGAAACAGGAGTATTTGTTTATTGACACGTACACTTCTTATGAGTACAGCCAAATGCACATGGAGTCCAGAGTTTAGTCTTCCTGTCATCCAAACCATGCATCTGCTGGTCCCATCTTGCACAGACTACGTTCCGAAAATCGCAGGCATCAGACGATCCCAACCCTAGTTTAGAGTAGCGATGCCTCTTTCATGCAGATTTTGAGCATGCCCTATAGATTTAGAATGCAGCACACAAATGAATGGTTTGGGTCAGCACAGTGTCAGCGGCCCAATATGTACTTTTACTGACAAATATGGATGCTTGGATTTTACACAATGTTAGGATTAGGCTTTTGACTACGACATAGCAAAGAATGTGTGTGATTTGGATATGCTTGTCACGATTGGCCAAATTGAACTGTTACAGGTTGACTCGGAAGAACTTGATTGGATGCTTGAGGAATGCCAACGAACAGCAACAAATGATAATAGACAATCTACATCGACTGATGAAAGTAGTCTTCCTTTTACGGTTACGATCAGCCAATTAACAAGAATTTTAAATTGCGATTCGCATATAAGAGGCTAAACTGGTGCCTTTGTTACGTAAAAGTGAGTCAATATGCGTTAAGATTCCCACAAGATGTTTAAAAACCTGGTATCGTTTCCATTTCTTTCATCCAGGAACAGCGACATGCAAATCGTTTACAACAATCCAAAACCTATACAGTTCACTTGAACTGGACATTTGAACATTGCGATCACGGATCTGAATTGTCAACCTGGTTGATGGATTGGACATGGCGCAAATTCGGCTAGACGATGATATCGTAAATATCCATATGGATGATCTTCCTGTGGGCGAAATTTTTGTCAATTAGAAGGCAGGAAAATAAAAAAAATCGTATAGATGATTGAATATTATTCACATTACTTGCACCTCCTGCTGGGTTTTTTGAGCATTTACAGTTGCTTTTATGATTTACTGCCTTAAAGTAGTCAACAATTTAGGATTTCAAATACCCAAAAAAACCAGCACAAGATGAGAGTAAGGTGAATGCAAAAGGTGGGAATATCATTTTCCTAAATCTTTTGGTATATACACCTTCCGGACAAATTTAGATGATGGTGGATCAAGCAACGTTTGAGGTGATCAGTGCATTGATTTTCTCTATCGCCATGACTTCATTCCATGTGACAGGTCGTACTGCAATCGATCGGATGAATGATCTAAAGTAAGTGACTAGGGATTATCACAATCAGAATAATATCGCTCTTGTAAATCTGCTTCAAATTACATTCAACCCACTAAATCCCTGGTGGAGCCCTGTAATCGATCATTCAATCCGCTACAATGAACAGTTCATCAATATCCATAACAAGAAGAGCGATGCACTTTTTGCATGTAATAAATGCATTATGAAATAGAACTGGGCACGCAATTTGCAAATAAAAGTGGGCTTAGAGGAGATTAACTTGTTTCGTTCTCTGGCCTTTAGGCAATAATACACATGATATTTCCTAGAATGATAGATGAGTATTGCTTGTTTTTCATTCATTAATTATTGCCAAGAAAACTCATGATTAAACTATATATGCAAGTACATAAGATAAGAAATGCCCACTTTTATTTGGGGGAGCGAGTATAGTTTAAAACAAAGTAAGAACGAACTATAAGGGGAATGATATACTCTGAGATGCACCTTTAACGGGTGGTCTGAAGATCTAAAAAGGGGGCAGTCCTGGTGCACAAAGTTCCTGCCTATGCGGGGTCCGGAAAAAGGCTGGGCTATAAGGGTTTAAAGTACACAACCTTACCTTGCATTTTGCAAGAGGCTGTCTCCACGTCTTGAACTCGTGACTTCAAAGTCACATGACGACATTTTACTGTTTCGCCAAAGCTCCCCTTCTTTCTAGGTGCTATGAAGATCTAATATGGAATAATTATGGAAAGCCTTCAGAAGAAGATCTGATCTCTGCAAAGATTTTGACCGATAAGGAAACTACAACGAGACTTTGCTAAGCGCCTAACCAGAGGCACAATAAAACGTTTTTTTTTTTTCACTCTTACAGATAAAAATATGTTATTGTGAGACAGAGAATTATTTCATTGGTTATTATCACGCATACAGATAAAATATTTACCACTGGATGATCCTTAACTCCTAACCGTTATTATTTTGTAGCAGAGGATGAATGTTTCATAAAGTCTACGAGTAAATCTTAACCAATAGGACTGTTAAGATCATGCGTCTCAGAAGACTTTTGGGGTATTGCAAGATGAATGGTTTGATCACCCCCATCTGGGGCGGCGATAATCGTATAATTACTCATTTTTCACACAATATGTTGAATTTATGTGTCGGTGCAAATAAAATAAAATTAGCATGCCATAGAAAGAGAAATTATGGTGTATCCAATTTGTGTCACACGTGAGAGTCATTGCTTGAAAATCATGATTCAAAATCTCATAGTTGGTAGGTAATATATTGAAGATGAATGGTTTGATCACCGCCATCTGGGTCCATGACAATCATATATTTTCTCACTTTTCACACAATGTGTTGAATTTACATGTCGGTGCAAATAAAATAAAATTAACATGCTAATGAGAGGAATTATGGTGTATCCCATTTGGGTCACACGTGAGATTCATTACTTGAAAATCATTATTCAAAATCTCATAGTTAGTAGGTTATATAACTACAAACACTGAAACTCGGTGTATAAGCAATCTCTACTACTTGCAAAGAAACATCAGCATTTACCAATTTGGTGGCCCATGAGACATGCGAATAAAATTGGACCATCGCAACTTGTTGCTTACTTGCACTGATTGAAATGTCATGGTTAGTTAATACACTGAGTTCTGGTATATGGCACCGTCAATAGATTGCACATGGTGCTACTTCATACAGGAGATGGTTGCAAGTACTTGGCAAAACGTACCAAGGAAAACTCTCTCTCTCTCTCTCTCTCTCTCTCTCTCTCTCTCTCTCTCTCTCTCTCTCTCTCAGCTTCAAACTATAGTTGGGTTATAAATATTTTATGTATATTTTTTGTCTACAAATGGAGATATCTTAAATCCCAATCCATTCCAATGCAAGAGCTCGGCAGATATGCGTAAAACCCACTTAATTGCTTCACCTTCTTCTGTGTTCTTCTCTTCTTCTATGCCTTAACTTCAATCTTAAGTATGATTTTCTCTACCCCTTTATATCAGCAGACGATTTTCTTATTTTTTCACTCAGATTACAGAATCGAATCGTCCTTTGTCAGAACCCTCTTCATGTCTGTTTTTTTGCAGCAATTCTGCAAGTGGGTACTCTGAATTCTGTCCTAAATTGCCTATCTTTCAGCTGTAAATGGGTCGCCATTCATGTTGTTTTAAAGAAAAGCTACGGAAAGGTTTATGGTCACCAGAAGAAGACGAGAAGCTGTACAATCACATCACTCAATTTGGTGTCGGATGTTGGAGTTCCGTTCCTACACAAGCAGGTTTATACTCTCGTCTTTTCCTTTTCCGTTTTGGATTCTTAGAGGATAATCCGATGAAAAATTTAGTAACTTATGTCTGCTCTTGCAGGTTTACAAAGGTGTGGAAAGAGCTGTAGATTGAGATGGATAAATTACTTAAGACCAGATCTTAAAAGAGGCACATTCTCACAGGAAGAAGAGGATCTCATAATCAGTCTACATGAAGTTCTGGGCAATAGGTGCTCGAGCAATTCAAGATTTTCATTTCGGTCAATGATCTTCTGTCGACAATGAACTCGTTATTTACAAGTTCCCATTTTGGAATTGCAGGTGGTCTCAAATTGCTTCACAATTACCAGGAAGAACAGATAATGAGATAAAGAACCTGTGGAATTCTTGTCTCAAGAAAAAGTTAAAGCAGAGAGGAATAGACCCAACAACTCACAAGCCATTAACTCAAGTCGAAAATCAAAATGAGAACACTTCTGGACAAGAGGCCTTGGAACCACAGCAGAAAAAGCTCCGGCGTGTGCCAATGTCGGAACTAGCACAGCCAGTGTTCACTAATCCAAGTTCCGGTACCGGAATTGATAATGCATCAAAATTGAATTGGATAACAAAACCCATTTTTGATCCATTTTCCTTGTTTGAAGTTCAAGCTGATACCAACCCAATTGCGACGAATTCGAACCTCTTTGTTCAGTTTCAACAGAATTTCATGCCTACTGATCATACCCAATTGCAAACAAACTCGGATTTCGGGTCTCCAATGATACCCAATTTATCATTTTCTGATAACAGTAATGTGACAGGTGTTTCGGATAACTCTATGACTAGAATGAGTCCCATGTTTCCCAACGAAACAGGGGATTGCTCCATCAACAGTAACAAGGGAAGCAGTATCTTTGAATTTCAGATGAATGACATGATTGGAGATGCGGTTTTCACTTGGGATTCTGGAAACAAATTGGAATCACTGCTCCAGTTTCAGTTCAATGAGAACAAATCACATGAGCTGAGGCCAAGTTTGTGGCAGGAAGAGCAGCAAAACATGCAAAACTCAGACGATTACAATAGCTTTCCGCTGACTTCGCTATCTGAACAGGATCTAACCGAGGCCCATCTTCATCTACTTGAGCAGATTTAGGCTGTAAATGGATTGCGGATTTTCCATAGATTCTTACCTCTCTCTCTCTCTCTCTCTCTCTTGTGGAGATACTAGTGTTTTCAGATCTTTGAGCTTTGGCATGTTGCTTTCTTTTTGGTTACATGCATGATCTAATGTTCTTGTTTCTGAGTGATGAGTTGTAAATGAGACTGCCGATGAAATTTGATAATTCCAATTGACTGTCAAGGATCGTCCGCTGAAGAATTAATGCATGTTTTGGTTTTATGGTTTTTCTAGTGCAAACTGAAAACGGGAAAATCCAATTGTTCTGAAGTTTTGATGCTACTCGGACCAAGTATTCATTATCATTGTTATTGGGGAATTTGGTGTACAGACCCACACGTTTAGGCATCCCTACCGTGTCCCTTTGTCGTGCTTTCTGTCTATGCCATCCTCCTTATGTTTGTCGTGATCATCGGCCCAAAGAACCCTATTTCAGACTTTATAAAGTGTATTAAAGTATATGGGTAACTTTGTCATTTTCTCAGAAAGACGCACATTTTTTTGCCAGAAAACTATACAGTCTCACGCATGGTGCAATTTGGAAGGCCGTAGGTTCCATCCATGACATGCAGCTAAGGCACGTCCACATGCACACGAGAGAGAGAGAGAGAGAGAGCCGGATTAGTTATTTGTTAGAAAGAAACAAGGGACAAGTACTCCATTTTTCCCATGTTTGAAAGATCATGCACAATCCTGTAAAATTTTCGGTTAACTATTTTAAACTATTCCCATAAAAAACCAGGAAGATGACTTCTCTTTCTACTTAGTACAGAAGATATGGATATGGTGTCACAATACAGATGGTCATGTTCAACTCAATCGCACCATTTTAGCTGGTTGGCCTGTATTTACATATGAATGGAGCCATCTTGGATGCTCTACTTGTTTGAGCCACAACGGATTGCCAATATCTCAAAATATGCTGCTAGTATTTATTCTATTGGTTTTTCTACCTACCGACCGGTCTCGGGGTTATAACAATTGAGAGGCACAGATATAGCATGCATTCTGTCCATATATAATTTGAATAGAAGACAAACACAGAATAACGAGTTGATCCTTCACAAATGGAAGTCAACAGGAAATGAAGATTTGTATGGACCCGATCATTTGTCTTGTCTTTATGATTATCATTACCATCATCATTATTTTTTAGGAAAGTGATATATGTGCCTGCAGTTTGTAATGTGGGTACCGCTCTTAGTTGGCTACATGACTTTGAAGTTACACTTAAAAACGAATTCCCCTCTTTAATAAGCAAAAGTGATTGGAGCAGCCATGTAGATGCAGCTTGTGGATCATTATTCTTCCTTTTGATTACACCATCTTCATCTTGGCTCCCTTGCAATATAAGTAGCTCTAGAGAGAGAGAGAGCGGGGAAGAAAAAAGGAAATAAAAACAAGATGAGAGGAGTACAAAGAAAATGAAAATGAAAGGTAACTAAATGATCAGTAAGATATCTTATGACTAGTCATTCAAAATAACCTATTACCCTACAGTCCTAGGAATTCAGAGATTGAGCACATCCCGAGATCTGACTACCATCGATCCTTATTATTTTGTAATAATTTGAGATATGTCAAATTTATTCTCATTTTGAACTCTTAATTTCACTTTCATTAATTGTTTAGTCGGGCCTCAAGCTAGACCTTCTCCCTTGTCCATCTCCATCTTCATCCAGATCCCTAGAATGGAATTTACTGTGCCCGTAGGTTTTAGCCAATCTTATTTTCCTTAGATCTCTTAAATGATCAAGAGCAAGAAAGGCTTGTAGTTCTTTTGGCAAGCACAACTGAATATGATGATTCAGAAGTGAGTACCCGCAATGCTAATGTTGCGGACTAAATGGACCACGGCTATTGGCAACCAAAGACCATAGATCCATCAGCATGGGCCTATTACCAGAGACCCACATGAGGGACCTCAAGTTTGGTATGATATTGCTCAAGACTGCCAAAGATAGAACTGTGAAACTTGCACCTCTTTGTATGCAGACACTGTTTAATCCATAATAAGCATGATTTATAAAAATGGTTTCTAGAAATGCAAAGGGCGAAATTTTGGAAAACACTACGAAAACAAAGATAGAAGGAGAGAAACCTTTTGTTTAATGTCTCAATGAAGAAACATAGCCTCTGCAACGCTGATTCTGCAAACCTAATATTCAGCCAAATTAATGGTTAACGTACTGCTACTAGTAGTAAGTTAATTTTACGTACGGAACATGCGCAACAGACGTGACATAGGAAGCTGTTTGGAAAAGTGTAACAATGATGAAATGACTTGATCTCCATGTTTTATAAATGAAGAAAGCAAGTTATAAACTTGATCCAAATTATAGGACAGACGATTAAAAGACAATGCCGACAAATGCTTTAAACCTTTAGAAGGCTTTTATATTTTAAAACAGTGATAAGAGCTGCCATTGGACACCGACGAAAGCAAAAAGGAATGCAATGGTGACAACGGATAAAAAGTTCAAGCAACGTGATGAGAGAGAGAAGGAGATAAAAAAAGGAGAGTTATTGTCAGGATCTTCGGAGAAGCATTAAGTTACGGCCTTCTAGCATAGAGGCAAACGAAGGGCCTCTCCTGTACCAGATCACAGGTTGGAGAACTAAAATGTCTTCCAGGCCCTGTGTAGGCAGAAAAGAGGCACCTTACGCTGTGATATTAGCTCGTGTGTTCTAAGTCGGCACCCTCCATTCCCATTAGGGAATGCCTTGCACATGTATTTGTTTTATCTGACAAGAAATGGATGAAAGTTGATTTCTACCATAAAAGGAATTTTTTGTGCAAGTGTTTTACGGTTTGAAATTGAATTACGCCAAAGACCCCAAATTTTATAAATTTTTATATCGCATAAATTTTTTGAATCTTTGGCATAATTCAATTTCAAGTAATAAAAAACCTTTTAGAAACAACCCTTGGAAATCAATTTTAGTCCATTTCTTCCCAACCAAACAACGACCTAGTTATTCGCTTGTATAGAAAAGAGGTCACGTGTTTGATCACTACTAAAATTGGGCTTTTAAAGTTAGCATAAAGAAGCTGATTTTTTTTCCAACTATCTTCGTAGAAATAATATAGTTAGTTTCAAGGAAAAAAAAAGCTTTAAAAGTCATACTTAAGAAGATGGTTTGTCAAGAACCAACTTGTTAAGTGTGATGGAAAGCATTTTCCCTTTCTTTTTTTTTGCAAGATTAGCTTTAAAAGTTGGTTATAGGAAACAATTTGAAAAGTAAGGACTTTTCAAGTCGGTTTTGGAAAATGACTTAAAAAGTGGAAGCTTTTCAAGTTGATTTTGGGAAACCGACTTGAAAAGTCCCTACCTTTCAAGTTGTTTCCAAAACCAACTTGAAAAGGCCCACCTTAGGGTGGCAAAAAATACCTTTTTTTTGTGCCAATATTTTTAGAAGTTGGTTTTGAAAATGACTTTAAGAGTGGAGATTTTTAAAAGTTGGTTTTGAAAAAAAAAAAAAAAAAAAACTTTAAAAGTGGAGATTTTTAAAGTTGTGTTTGAAAAATAACTTTAAAGTCCCCATTTTTAAAAAAATTGGGTTTCCCGCCATACTAAGGTAGGGCTCTTAAAGTCGGTTTTGGAAAACGACTTGAAAAGTAAGGACTCATAGATTTCAGTCTTGTTCTAAATTTGGGTTTGAGGACGATAGTAAGACACCAGATTATCATAGTTAGGGGCTACATTAACAACTTGAAATTTTTGGATTTCAACTATACTAAAGATCATTCAGGTGCATTTTTACCCTGTCTAGCTTCAACTAAATCACCAATGTGCAAGGGAATCGCCTCATGGTTTGCATTCTTGTTCAAAATTTGAGTTTGATGATGATAGGATAGACCAAATTATCATAAAATAGTTCTAGACTAGCTCTTTGATCACGTACTAGCTTATATTATAAAGATGAAATACTATGTTACATTTGATATATGTAATAAAAGGACAATAAATGAGAGTTATCCAACAAAATTTAATTTGCTTGTTTTGGTTTTATTTATGTGCGTGTGTGTACAAAATGCATGATTGAATGCTGAATTATATGAAAAAAAGGTGTCCTTCTTAGTAAGGCCTTTTAAAATTAGAGAAAACAATGATTTTAAAATTAGTTTTTAAAGTCAAAAATAAAAAACCAACTTCGAAAATAGTTTTTAAAGTCAATTTTTCAGTTTTGATTGTAAAACCTATTTTTGAAGTCAAATTTTTTATTTTTGACATTAAAAATAGTTTTTAAAGTCTATTTTTAAATTTTGACTTTAAATATTCAACTACAAATGAACAAAATTGTCACTCTCCCACCATTTCACCTTCCATCTTTGTCTTCTATAGGAGTTCTCTCTATGAATTGGTGTCATGCCCCTTCAAAAAGCTCTTAGTTGTTCACTAGCGACGAAGTAACCCTTCTTCCATCTCTCTCTCTCTCTCTCTCTCTCTCTCTCTCTCTCTCACACACACACACACACACACACACACACACTGTTTGGATTTGGTTGACACATAGTTTTTTTCTATTATTTCAATGAGGGTGTGGATGTATAGTTAGGCTTTTGTGTCTTGGTTCTTCAATTTTGTTTTGTATATGCATTTGTAGCCTTACATTTAGCTCTTCTTTTTTGGATTCGGGGAGGAAGTATCCCTTCATTTGGATCCTTTAGTTTTGATTATTTATGTTTTTTTGTTTTCATTTTCTGACTAAGCTTATCATTTTGATTAAGAGTTTTATTGTATGCATTTTTGGTATCTAGCTCTTTGATTGTTGTTTCAGGGGCTTACTGTGATACCCTGGGTTTTTCATGAAAAATTTTTGCCATTATTTTCAAAAGGTAGCATGCCTCTAATTTTAAAATTCAAAAATAGAGGAAGATAGTTTTCTTTGACATTCATTTTTCCAAAAACCTGAATGTCACCTCAACTCCCATACTATACATACTATAGTTTTTATAGAAGATAGACATGCATTTTATGAAACAACAGGACCCATTCAATGGTTGACATACACAATCTCTATAATCATTATACTAAATGTCCAAGCAGCATAATCCAAATAACTAACTACACAATACAAAAACTTTAACAAAATATATACTTGAGCGCAGATGTATAGTTGTTGAACTCCTCTTATTTGTGTTTGTCTTCTCTTGTTGGTCTATATCTAAGATATTGTAAACATAAAACATTTATAATATCTTAGTAAGCTATATTTGGTAAGGGAGAGTTAAGAAAACATGTTAATTACATATGAATTAAGCATTTTACATCAATTAAAATATTCAATTTCATCATGATGCTTCTATGGGATGAAGTTTACAACTTAGTTCATAATTTAATAATTTCATTAATAATTCAATTATCTGCAAGTCATTGATAAAATAGCTATTTATAATTCTTCTTCTTCATATGAATATAATAATCACACTTTAGATATTACACTTTTCATGATATATTTGATATATATAATTCACTGGTATTTTAAATATTTATCATTATCAATTTTCATATGATACCATGCTCCAATTCTATGAACCATATTTAGCATAATATATCTATCCATTCACTTCCCCATACGAAAACTGTTATGAAAGTATACCCTCCAACATATACATATAGGATTATATCATATATATTAAAATCGTTAAAAGTCATACAAAGTTATGAACATAGTCCCTAGGTTTTATAACCTACATTCCCAGACTATACTATGTCTCATACATATATCCCTTACCATACAGGGTTTATAAAACTCCAACCGCTGTTGGTAACATCATAAAAGGCATCTCATCATGCCATCGCATAAGGCATCTCATCATGCCATCATCATATAAGGCATCTTGTCATGGCATCATATAAGCATCTCACCATGCTATTATATACGCACTATAGTGCATAAAATACAAGGACTACTAAGCCATAGTCTAAATCCGTACAACGCAGGTGAAAATAACAAAATCCATGTCCGCATGGGCGAGGACCATGGCTGTCATAGTGACTACCTTCCCATGATTGCCCAACTCGACTTTTAACCTCCCTTTGGGCTTAGTGTCTATATCATCACAATTTTGGAGACAAGCTGGCCAAACCCTCATAACTCTCCTAGCATAGCATCCCTAAGCCTATGCCTATCTAAAACAAACTCTAAGGCCACTACACTTGGAAGTAAAAATAATAATATACAAGTGTTTTGCCTGTCCATAATATAGATGAATATCTCATAATAATGATAACATCCTCACTTATTAGGTGCTCATCCGCCAAGGATGTACTATAAAATCCTAAACTCATACATCACATATAATATAATGGTACCCATGTACCATAAATGCCTTTTTTATCACAATAATAGCTATGATATTTTTAAGAACAGATCGTGTGTATCCTTTAATATCATTCAGTAAGCTTCAATTACAAGCATGTCATTCATGTAGCATTTCAAATCACAAATTTTCATCATTCACAAGTAAACATTTTTCATCATCATAAATCATATGAAATGCACAATTTAAATGATAAAATATCTGTCATAAGAATAAGATCATGTTTAAAACATGCATCTTACTATTAAGACATACTTTCTTAATTATCCACCTACCTCATGTAGCGAGTTCATCCACTTTTCCACTAGCTGATCAACGACTTTTGCCAAGTCTCTAAGATCCATGCTGATCTAATCCTCATTCTTCATTTGGATCTGCCAATTAGAGTAACCATGAATTATTATAATCAATTAATTCTTTTTAAACAACTTTAACGGTATGGATCACAAGATTAGATTTTATCACATACCTAGATTCTTCCATTGATTCCATATCCTACTGTTTTCCTTACTCTAGAATCCATCTGGGGTGTCTGATTAGCGATCAAACATCAAAAAGTTATTGTGTGAACAGTAATTGATTGGACGACTAAGATCATTTGATTTGTTTGTAGTCAAATTACATATAAATTCATCAATGTATCCTATATCCTAGTAATTTCAAGGTAGTATGATCCATCTATTTCACTGTATGAACAATACTCCATCAAACGGCTAAGATCGTTTGATCAATTTTATAACCTAGATCAGAAATCTAGGTTGATTTTAAGGTTTATCAGGTAAGTATTTACCTATCCCTAGGTTTAGATTAAGAAATGGATGGTTAGATCGTCCATAAATCTAGATCTAGTATAAAACTATACGGATTTAACAAATTTTGCCAAATTAAGAATAGAGTTTTGTAGATCTCACCTCCTAGGAGCTCCATCGTGTTTTTCCCTTAGGTGTGCTAGATCGGCTCTGATCTACCACAAAATGCCGCATTCTAGCTGCGTGTATTGATGTTTAACCGCAAGTGTACAGGCTATTGTAGTGTAGCTTATGCAAGTACAGGACGATCCCATTGAGACTTAACTTAAAAAGTAAGAATTTTAATAAAATTTAATTCTCTAAAATTAAAAATAAATCACTAAAAATTACTGAAATTATTGTATCCAACAAAATTTCTAGTTTCTAAATAAAACCAAACAAAATCAAATAACAATAAAAAAACTACTTCCCTAGATCAATCTCTATCAAAATCTTCAAGTCTGATATTCTAAAAGGTTATCCGCCTTTACAAATGTCTTCAGCACATCCTTTATTGGAGATCCAACGGTCAGATTTATCAGATTCCTCAAAATGGTCAAGATCTGGGCTATTTTGTGAATTTGGGATCTGAACGACTCAGATTGAATTTTAGATTTCAGATTGAAGATCAGAATCGTCAATTATTTCTAGGGATGTCCTAACAATGAGTTTGTAAAATTAATTTGACATCAGAAGAGAAAAGGATGGGAAATTGAAGATTTTGGTTTGATTAACTTAGGACATCCCTAGATGGAATTAAAACGGAGACACAGATGGAATTAAAACAGAGACACAGATGGTATTGACAAAAAAGGACAGAAATGGGATTTCATTTAAAGGAGCAGGGGTAAAACTAGAATTTGTGAAAAATCTGGTTTTAAGAAAAAAACCAAACGAAGGAGAGATGGGGAAGAAGAAGGAGAATGGGGAAAAGAGAGAAAGGGAGAAGAAAGGAGAGGGAGAGAGGGAAGAAGGATGGAAACCCACTTCGGGTTTCCTTCCCCGAACAGTGCTACAACGCAGAAATAGAGAGAGAGTGAGAGAGATAAGGGTGAGTGAGAGATTGGGAGAGAGACTCGGTGCTGGAGATGGAGAGCAGATGAAAAAAAAGAAAAAGCTACTTCGGGTTATCTTCCACAAAGGGGTGCAGTGAGCAGAGTGTGACAGAGATGATGGGGATAGGGAGGTGGGTGGTCTAGGCAACCCAAGAGAGAGAGAGAGAGAGAGAGAGAGAGAGAGAGAGAGAGAGAGAGAGAGAGAGAGAGAGAGAGCTTGGAGGTTTGCTGTGGTGCGGTTGTGAAGAAGAGGTGAGGAGAGGGTGGTGAGATGAGAAGAAGAATGAAGAGGGAGAAAACCCTAGTCCATCTTTGGGAGAGGCAAAGGGCAATTAAAAGGGAGAGAGAGACGTGGTAGAGAGGGAGAAAGAGACGTGTAGGAGAGAGGGAGAAAAGAGAGAAAGAGAGGAGAGAGGACAGAGAGATAAAGAGGGGCGGGGTCCACCAATATTCCAGTCTTGCTAGAATTCTGGAGTTTTCAAAGTTCTTCTGTCCTAGGAGTCTTCAAAATCTTATCTTTTCATGAAGCTTCAGCTATAATGACTCCAATTTTGTAACATTAAAATCCCAAGTTAACAATGAAAAGTTCACTTTTTAGAAATAAGGGTATTTTGGTCATTTCACTAGTCACCTTGACTAAACCCAGAAATTTGGTCTTGAAAATGGTACCATTAGGTGCGTCTCAGAAAAAGAAATCCAACAAGACCAAAATCACCAAAAACGAAGTTAAAATGAGCAAGTTATGCCCATTTGAAGTTCAGGGGCAAAAATATATTTTTTTACTAAAAAAAGGATTTAGCCTGCAAAACACAAGGGCCCATTTTGATACGGGCACCTTTCATCTTTAACCCCCTAGAGGGTTCTAGAACGGCGGTGATTGGAGGAGAAATCACCGCCATTCTGGAGGTTTCTCCACCGCCATTCAAGGGCGGTGAGAGCCCCCTCCAGAACCCTCTTATAGCTCTATAAATAGAGCTCTTGGGCGCCTCTAATGGCAGCCCAAAAGCTTGAAGAAAACCCGTTTTAGAGAAGCAACCTAGAGGGGAAACGAGGAGAAAAACCCAGCAACGAGCCAGGTATGCCCAAGATCCCTCAAAACCCGTCTTCACAGTAGTCTTAGGATCAGTTTTCCTAAGTTTTTGCATGAAAAATCATGCAAAATAGAGCCCTAGAGAGTCACCAAGGACCCAGGGACGTTCCCTAGGCAGCACTAGTTCGACAGGGACGAACTAGGGTGTCCTTAGGACACCCCGGTCCCCCAAACGACCAGAACGTCCCACCGGGACGAGACGTGTCGACCGCGTCTGAGAGAACCAAACGAGCGCGTCCGGGGACGCGCCCGCAAAAGGGAAAAATGGGTGGAAAACTCGGTGCGTCTGCAGACGAGCCCGCTGAGGCGCATGCCACAGACGCAGTGAACCGGGATTTTTCCGCTCCTTAAGAAAAGGCAGGCGCATGCCACTGACGCGCAGCACGCTAGCATTCCGCCTTTTCACTCTTAAGGTCCTTATGTACATGAGACACTAAAAAGCTTATAACTTGAGATCTAGAGCTCTGATTGAGGCGCCGCAAAAGGCATTGTGTCTGTGTCGACGACATGGACACACCCAAACTATAAAATTCCTGATCAAGGCCTAATCAAAGGTAGGAATGACCCTTAGAATAGGATGGTGGCACGTGACCGCTAGACCTTTGGAAAACTGAGGATACCAAGGCCCAATTAGGACCTTAGGACACCCATAGGCATAGGGATGGACCCTTAATGCCTAATTAATAAGACCAACTACTCTAAAACCCATAAAAGATAGGCCAAACTAACCTTGATTCCCCAAACCATGTTTAGGAGCGTACGAGGACAAAGGGGTTAGCACGACCTAGCCAGGTAGGTGCTCTATCGCTACTAGATTCTTTTAAAAGAACTATGATTGTTTTGCGAATACATGTTTTAAGTATATGACTTATTTAGCATGACATAATTCAGCATGCATGTGATAAATGCCTTATGCATGTTTTGTAAATAATTGCATATACATTATGCATAGATATGCTTTGCAAACTATTGCATACATTGCATGATTTGTAAGCATTAAGTTCTTGCAAAAATTGCATGTCCTTGAGGGTTACCAAAAGACACTGGAGTGCCGAGGGCCAGGCAGTTGTGAGGGACCCGAAGAGGACAGGTTTTGAAAAAAGAGAGGTTTTCGCTTGTTTGATCTGATTATGATTTGGGCTGATAAGCTCGTGGGTGCTATGCCAAGAGGTTTTGGTTGGCCTCCAGCCTCTACCACTATTAGGTGGATGGGTACCACGTGCAAAAAGGGCATGTCCCTACGTCGACTGCATGTGGTACAGGGAGCTACCACTGGTGTCACGACATTGGGTCAATGTGTCATATGCCTCGTGGAGGCTATGACGTTGTGTCCTCAGGTACCCGGGGACCACACGGCGGCGAGGTCGTGGGCATAGTTGGACCCTATGGTTTTGTGGACTTATTTGCATTGCATATGGCATGATATGAGGTTGGTCGACCATACCATACTAGATATCCATGAGTTGGATTCAATGAAGCATCTTATGCATATCATAATGTTATGATATATATGTATATGATACTTTCGATTTTGGATTATGTGATCCTTTAAGTCGTTAGTATTTTAGTTTGACAATGGATTTTAATATCGATATTGAACTTGAGTATTCAGACATGCACATGTATTTGTATTAATTTACAGTTGGGCTGTGTGTTGTGACTGGAAAGACCTGGGGAAAAACATTTATGGTTTCTGAAGTTTTTCAAAAATTACTTTGGTTGTTGTGAAAGCAAATGACACTCAGGGTTTTCAAAATAAGTTTAAAACTAAAGATTTTTCGCTGCATTGCATGATTTTTATAAAATGGTTTTCAAATAGGGATGCTTCCCGCCTTAGGAAATTAGATATTGCATTTAAAAATGCATAGGAAAACCCGAGTCGTTACAGTTGGTATCAGAGCCCAGGTTTTATCCTTTTACAGCCAGTCCAGCATGTCCAAGGGTCATGGACAATAGAGAAAATCAAGAATAAGTAGTATAAAAAGGAGTAGTAGAGAAGAATACTTCTATTTGAAGATTACAATATTAATGCTCAAGGCATTTCACTACAAACAAATAGGGGAAAAAGGAGATGGTTCTAGCAAATACTTAGATATCGGATGGCTTAAATCTTAAGGATTGTTGTGCAATATTGCAAATAGGGAAACTCATTTATAAATTAGATTATGATGAGAATGATGAATGAAGATGTTAGTGGACTTGTTAGTAGATTAATCTCACTAAAGGTGAGAAAAATCAAAGAACCTAGATGGCTATTTTACCATCATAAAGAATATCAAAATATGAGTACACTATCACAAGGATATGATATAAGTATGATAGGGGATGTAAAAGACAGACTTTGAAGATTTTAATGAGAATCTAAGAGGGATGAGAATGCAAGAGAATATTAGGAAATAACTATGACTCGTACTAGATCACAAAGGTATGGATCTTGAAGGACTTAGCTCAATTTTGGATGCCTTAATTGGAGTCTTATAAAGAGTGAAGTGCTATCAAATAATAACTACTTGAGTATTATGGAACAAATCCGGAGATGCATACAAGTGACATATTATGTGATAGGGAAATGAATTCAACCGAGTTATCAAAAGATCTTGATGATAATACTAAGGATGATAATAGATTGATCCTAACATGAACTTGTAAGAGAAGTGTAACACGATCAAAACATCAATGCTATTATTTTATTAAGGCTATAGGCGACTGAGGATTTCAATGATCTTAAGACAAGCATTCAGTTTATCATATTTATTAAGTAAAGGAATAGATGAAGTATCAATTATATGCAACAAAGCATATAGAGACATTGATCTAGGAAGACAAAAGTGAGGATTTTGAAGAGAAGAGAGAAAGAGATAGAGATGTAACTACCAGTATTCAATGAATATTGAATATTCAAAAGAAGAAGATCATGACTCTATGGAGATACATACAATTCTATCATCTTGAATCCTATAGGAAGGAAGATCAAACAAATGCAAAGGAATAATACTAGGTGAGTTGGTGATCTTATTGTAAAAGAGTATAAAAGAGAGAAAGCATATGGGGTTTAAGACTTTGAGTAGAGTATCGAATTTCAGGAGATTATGTGACAAGAAATTTTCAAAGAAGAATGGCGACCAACTAGAAATTAAATTCTACAAATGGTTTAATATCAATTAGATTCTTATTAGATCCATTAGCTTATGGGGAACACCAATGGATATAATCCATAAAAAGGAAAATTTGGTGATATCTCACCTTGCCACTACATGAGTAAATAAAGTTATATTGAAAAAGGAATTAGGCCAGGACAGTAACTTATCCATTTAGCAAGTAGGGTACCATCAAGGATCAAATTGAGGTCTCGCTATCATAGATTGGAAGACCAAATATCTTAAGACCATCATTGAGTGCTGTTGACTAAATAGAGGTATCCCACCCTAATTAATTAGGTATGTTAGTGTCTATGAGTTAGTAGTTGAAGTTATATACTCAGAAGGATGTTATAAGTCTTTAGACTTGAGTACTTGTTAGGCTAAGTCATTTGAGGGTATAAGGCCAGTTGATTAGGCCACATCATGAAGTTGATTAGGCCACATCATGAAGAGCTACAAGTACAATAAATATAGTAACAACTGAGATAGGAGCAAAAATAAGAAGTGATCTAAACCAACGTGAAAGGTTTTTCAAACCTTAGTGGCTACCATGACAAGGTGAAGAAATTACTTTGGGACTGAAAAATACTACTGACTTGGATTGAAAGAAAGGTAGATAAGTACCGATCACTCTAGAGGCCCTTGAGCTTATAACGTATCTGGGAAGAGATCAATAGGTAATCAAATAAAGTCTTTCTATGTCTAAGAAAATGTTTATGCTTATCTGAGTATTGTAAAACTTGTTGAGTTAACAACTTCAGTACAATTTGATATAATTGCTATTGAAGGAGAATTATTGCTATTAAAAGCTAAGTATGAGAAGGCACTTGAAAGATAAAATAAGGAGGCACTTGAAAAATAAAATTTGAGGAATTGAGAAAATCACTACTTATGAGGATACCTCCTAACAATATAGACTGCATGGTTGACGATAAAGCCTTGGTAAAAGATTGAACAATATATTGACATAGGGGATAAGGTGAGATGGCTAGCACACTATAAGGTGAGATTGGATGTTACATTGCCTTTTAGACAAATAGTTAGTTGTTATGAGCATATACCAAGTACGAAAAATCAATTGAAGGAATTTCCTAAGGACTAACCCTACCGGATTGAGTATAGAACTTTTGGACTGAAAGGTTACAAAGAAAACCATCAAGCAAAGAAAAGGCAAAGAAGATGAAGACAAAGGATTCAACCATGACCTAGTAAGGGTACTCGGTTATAAGAAACTTTTTGCCTTGCATGAATGGGAACATTATTGAAAATCCTAATGACAAATGGATGAGAATAGTGAGATAAGCTTCTAGATGAGAACATATGACTCATGATGATGAATCGACCATTAACATTTGACATGAGTTTGGATAAGATCCTCACAGAGGAAAGCGTTTAATGAATTCAATAAATTGGATATAGAGTTAGGACATTTTAATTTCAGTATATGATAAGGTCCTCGATGGAAGATGCTACTAATTGGCTTTCATGAGTTTATTTGAATGTAACTTTGGTCGAGGAATAAAGGCACATATGGAAAAACAGCAGACAGTTGAAATTCAAAGATAATTAAGGAATTGGCTGTAGAGCACATGATACCATGACAATTATTGAAGTATCTTGAAGACAAATATAAAAGGTAAGAAGCAAAGTTAGACACAATAGAAAGAAGGTAACTTTTTAACTTGTGGATGATGAAAGAGATCACTAGATGAAAAGGATTATCCTATGATATTCAAAATAGGAGAAATAAGATAATATGATCTCAAAGAAGTATGGAGTAATTTATACATGAATAAAGAAGCATGATCTTACGAGGAGACTATCCTATACATGATGAGATAAGTATTGGAATCTAAGGATTTCGAGATAGATGAAGTACCGCTAGAAATCGGTATTGTTAAACTGGCACACATGAGAGTATGCATCAGAGTACGCAGCGAAAGTGGCCCTTATAGGTGAGGCCTTGTATGAGGGACAATAGGAATGATAAATTGAGGATGAGCCTAGATTTGATTCCCAAAGGGGAGAATGCATTCACCAAGAAGTTATCTAAGAGACAAATACCAGGAAAAGGATAATTTATGGAATTTCGAGGATGAAATTCTTTTATGGGGTAATAATGTAATGAATCCAATTTTGTAACATTAAAATCCCAAGTTAGTAACGAAAAGTTCACTTTTTGGAAATAAGGGTATTTTGGTCATTTCACTAGTCACCTTGAATGAACTCAGAAATTTGGTCTTCAAAATAGTTCCATTAGGTGCATCTCAAAAAAAGGAATCCAACAAGACCAAAATCACCCAAAACAGAGTTAAAATGAGCAAGTTATAGCCCTTTGAAGTTCAGGGGCAAAAATGTAATTTTTACTAAAAAACGGATTTAGCCTGCAAAACACAGGGGCCCATTTTGATACGGGCACCCTTCATCTTCAACCCCCTAGAGGGTTCTAGAACGGCAGTGATTGGAGGAGAAATCACCGCCATTCTGGAGGTTTCTCCACCGCCATTCAAGGGCGGTGAGAGCCCCCTCCAGAACCCTCTTATAGCTCTATAAATAGAGAGCTCTTGGGCGCCTCTAATGGCAGCCCAAAAGCTTGACGAAAATCCGTTTTGGAGAAGCAATCTAGAGGGAAAATGAGGAGAAAAACCCAGCAACGAGCCAGGTATGCCCAAGATCCCTCAAAACCCGTCTTCACAGTAGTCCTAGGATCAGTTTCCCTAAGTTTTTGCATGAAAAATCATGCAAAATAGAGCCTTGGAGAGTCACCAAGGACCCAGGGACGTTCCTTGGGCCGCCCTGGTTTGACAGGGTCAAACCAGGGTGTCCTAAGGATGCCCCGGTCCCCCAAACGACTAGAATGTCCCACCGAGACGAGACGCATCAACCGCGTCTGAGAGAACCAAACGAGCGCATTCGGGGACGCGCTCGCAAAAGGGAAAAATGGGCGGAAAACCCGGCGCATCTGCAGACGTGCCCGCTGAGGCGCATGCCGCAGACGCGCAATGCACTAGCTAATCGGGATTTTTCTGCTCCTTAAGAAAAGGCAGGCGCATGCCACTGACGCGCAGCACGCTAGCATTCCACCTTTTCACTCTTAAGGTCCTTATGTACATGAGACACTAAAAAGCTTATAACTTGAGATCTAGAGCTCCGATTGAGGCGCCGCAAAAGGCATTGTGTCCGTTTCGATGACGCAGACATATCTAAACTATAAAATCCCTGATCAAGATCCAATCAAAGTTGGGAATGACCCTTAGAATAGGATGGTGGCGCGTGACCGTTAGACCTTTGGAAAACTGAGGATACCAAGGCCCAATTGGGACCTTAGGACACTCATAGGCATAGGGATGGACCCTTAATGCCTAATTAATAAGACCAACCACTCTAAAACCCATAAAAGATAGACCAAACTAACCTTGATTCCCCAAACCATGTTCAGGAGCATACGAGGACAAAGGGGTTAGCACGACCTAGCCAGGTAGGTGCTCTATCGCTACTAGATTCTTTTAAAAGAACTATGATTGTTTTACGAATACATGTTTTAAATATATGACTTGTTTAGCATAACTTAATTCAGCATGCATTTGATAAATGCTTTATGCATGTTTTGTAAATAATTGCATATACATTATGCATAGATATGTTTTGCAAACTGTTGCATACATTGCATGATTAGTGAGCATTAAGTTCTTGCAAAAATTGCATGTCCTTGAGGGTTACCAAAAGATGCTAGAGTGCTGAGGGCCAGGAAGTTGTGAGGGACCTGAAGATGATAGGTTTTGAAAAAAGAGAGGTTTTCGCTTGTTTGATCTGATTATGATTTGGGCTGCCTCCAGCCTCTACCACTATTAGGTGGATGGGTACCACGCCCAAAAAGGGCATGTCCCTACGTCGACTGCAGGTGGTACAGGGAGCTACCACTGGTGTCACGGCACTGGGTCGATGTGTCATATGCCTCGTGGAGGCTATGACGCTGTGTCCTCAGGTACCCAGGGACCACACGGTGGTGAGGTCGTGGGCATAGTTGGACCCTATGGTTTTGTGGACTTATTTGCATTGCATATGGCATGATATGAGGTTGGTCGACTATACCATACTAGATATCCTTGAGTTGGATTCAATGAAGCATCTTATGCATATCATAATGTTATGATATATATGTATACGATACTTTCGATTTTGGATTATGTGATCCTTTAAGTCGTTAGTATTTCAGTTTGATAATGGATTTTAATATCGATATTGAACTTGAGTATTCAAACATGCACATGTATTTGTATTAATTTACAGTTGGGCTATGTGCCATGACTGGAAAGACCTAGGGAAAAACATTTATGGTTTCTGAAGTTTTTCAAAAATTACTTTGGTTGTTGTGAAAGCAAATAACACTCGGGGTTTTCAAAATGAGTTTAAAACTAAAGATTTTCCGCTGCATTGCATGGTTTTTATAAAATGGTTTCAAATAGGGATGCATCCAGCCTTAGGAAATTAGATATTGCATTTAAAAATGCATGGGAAAACCCGGGTCATTACATCATCATCCTCATCTTGATTTGATTTGCATCATCTAGATCATCCAAGCTGCGTTAATTGATCTGCAATGCATAGAATCCAATTAGAATCATCTGAACCGTTTATTATTCCTCTGATTAGCTTTGATGATCATTTGACCGTTAATTTTGCAATTCAACAGTTGGATTGCCAATTAAAGCTAAATTAAATATTTTATGCAGAAACCTTAAAATTGATGGCCTAGATGCTCTAATTGAATACTAAATTAGAGATATTTTGACCAAAATTGAACACTTAACAGAGTGCGTACTATTCATGCTCCGATCTATGTTCGTTTCTTCTCCTATCATAGTGGAAGCAAAGGGCTTTTGCCCTAGACTTTGAGGCGAGCAAGGTGGGGGGTTCGGATTTGGAATTTGAACTTCCATCTTTGTCAATGAGCTCCATCTTTTTTCGGCGACATGCAAACCCCTGCCTAGCTCTTCTTCTCCAGGGTGGCTGGGTTTTATCGGCAAGCAGATCTCCCTTCTTCTTCTTCCTTCTTCTTTTCTTTCTTCTTCTCTTTCTTTCCTTCTCATCGGGCTCTATCAGGTTTTGGGAACAGTCCGTTCCTACGTTTTCACTTAAGTGGGGGTGCCATTATCAAATGTGTCCCCCTTTTTTGTTATTTTAATTTTGTTTTATTTATTTTAAAGTTTAATAATGATGTCCCAACTATTTTGAACACCATGATGCCAGTCAACAAAAATGGTAAACCATACTAATGATGTTTTTCAACTCCATTAACTGTTAAATTCTAACTCCTGCAAGTGGGGCCAAATGAGTGAAATTACTAAAATATCCTTTTGTAAGAAAATTATCGTTTATTCGTCCAATCTCTAATTTCATCAAACTTAGTGTCGTTGGATTCGTATCGACAAGTAGAATCCATATTTGATATTTTCAAATTCAAGTTCTAAGTTTTTTTTTACTTTTAATTATCAAAATACCCCTAACTTTAAAGTCCCATAACTTCCTCATCCGGGCTCCGTTTTCAAAATTCTTTGGGTCGTTGGATTCCAATTTTTGAGTAGATTCTAAATATTTATGTTTTAATTCTTGATTCTAATTCCATAAAACTTTATCATCCTAGGAAACTCATACCTCGATTATGAAATAGTAAAATTTTAGAGTTATTACACTTACAACCATGTCCTCCTCCTTGTTCTAATTTTTCCTTCATTTCATGTGTTCTTTTCAATTCCATGAATATCTTGTGATGATTTAGCTTGAGGGTCTTTTATCAATTTAATCTAAATATATATAGAAGATTGGAATTTTCAACTATCTGCATGAGGTTATATGCATATGCATGGTTAACATTTTGTGTTGATTCTTCATTTATATGCATTTATAAGATGGTATTTATCTTTTCTTTTTGGATGAAGGAGGAAGTTTTTCCTTTATTTGGATTCTTTAATGTGTGCTCTTAATTTATTCTATTGATTTTGATTAAGGGAAATCAACCAACCTTTCAAAGGAGACTACCATTCTAGTTCTAGGCGTGGAACATATGGATGAGTACTAGTACAACTTGGATAGAGTATCAATCACCCAAAAGGAGAAGAAAATTCAAGCAAAAGTGGAAGGAGTGTTGGGGAGGAAGAGGATGCCCTCCTCCAAGTGGAGGAGGCATTTTTTTCCTTTTAGTGAAAAGATGCTTCTCCTTTGATTTTTGTGGTCTTTTATATTTTATCTCCTATGTTTTCTAGGGTGACTTAATAATAAGGTGTGGTGTGAATGAAAACATCTCAATTTGGATGTGTAAGATGGTGGGAATCTAGGTTTTTCAAAAGGAGGAAACAAGGTGAGATGGTGGTTGCCCTTTGGAGGTGGAGTTGTTGGGAGATGCCACCTTTTTAAGGAAGAGACGTCTCCCCCTGGATCCTTGAATGCAGGATGTTGGGTGGATGGGATAAGGTAGGAAAGAGATAAGAAGGATAAAAGAAAGTGGGAGGAAAGAGATAGGTAGGAAAAGGATAGGAAAGTGAGAATGATTGGCTAAGTGAAGTAAGATGGGAAACTTTGATTGGTTAAGTGAGGTAAGGTGGGAAACTTTCATTAGCTAAGTGATTTCCTAAGAAGTATGGATTGGTTGGGTGGTTGGGATGAGAGTTTAAGAGGGTAGAGGAGTCTTTGAATAGTAGGACTCTTGAATGGGAAGTGAAATTCATGGGGATATTAGGTGGTAAGGTGGAAAGTGAGAAAAATGTAGGAAAAACATAAAAAATGGAAGGATCTCTTCCTATTGGTATACATGCCATCTTATCCTATTGAAAATTTTCTTAATTATCTTCAAAATATCCCTTAAAACCTCATGGATAATTTCTTAAATTCTCCACCAATTATGGCCTTCCATTTAGCTTAGCTTATGTAGCTTTGATGGCTAACTTTAAGGGCTTCATTGGCTAAGCTTTATGGTTAGCTTAGATGGCTCTCTTAGCATGGCTTCAAAACTCAATCCCTTGGTTGGAATGTCTTAAATGACTTGGCTTAATGGTAGCTTGGCTCCTTAACTTGTCACCTTGTCCATGGCTTAAATATGGCTTGGTGGTTTACATGCTACCCATGCAAAAGGTGGTGAAAGTGCATGGCTTACTTCATGGGCTCACTTTGACCACCTTTAGCTCCTTCAATAACATCCATTGCTTGTTTAAAAGGTGATCTTGACCTTTGATTTCATAACTTTTAGGCTTTGACTCGATCTTTTGATCTTGATCTTGATCTTCAATTTCATCTTCATTGATCTTGGCTATCGAATAATAATCTCTCTTCTTACAAAAAGTGAAAAAATCTAATCAAATCCTTAAAAAATATGATTAATCATATATTTACCTCGGATTAGCCTCTTGACCTACAAAATATCAAACTTTTGCTTCTTTAGGTAAAAAATGCATGTGTTATGAATTTTGGTTTAAAAATCATAATTTACCCCCATAAGTTATAACACATGGATAACTAATTGGGTGATTTTTATACAAAATTAGACACTTAGCACATGTTTTATCTAATTGGGTGAAATTTGACCTAAGGCAAGGTAGTTTACTATGAGTGCTTACCAAGACAGAGATGTGTGGAGATGGTAAAAAGCTAGCTCATCATGGGAAGAATCTTAAAGTGGTTCATGATCAATTTGTTTTTCTAAAAAAATCCTAAACAAATGGTTTGTCATAACATTCTAAATCCCATTTTTGTCCTTGATTTCATAACCAAACTATTGGAGTAAGAAAATCCATCAAATGAGCCACAACCTGGTATACTTCTTGAAAAGAAGGTAGCATAAAATGACATGAATAGTGTGACACCCCATGTTTTCTAAATCTTTTTCAATTACATATAGTAGTAGTAAAAAGATTAATTTTATAAAATAGGCAGGATCCCTGAAATAAGATTCAAAATCTATTAATTTTTCGTAGCGTCAAGGAAAAATACTCAATAAAGAAAACCCGGGGGTCATTTAAACCCCAAAACTACAAAGTTGAACAAAATCACTTTCAGACACTCTGAGCATGCTCAAATGTAAAACCACGAGAAATTATGCAAGCTATAAAGAGACGATGATAATAAAAATCCCAAAGCTCCAGGGTCTATCCAAAATTACCACATCATCCATTTGTAAGTATATGCATACTATATAGTGGTATGGGTCTAATCTATCAAAATGTACAAACATCTAGGTAGAGTCCCAAAAGTCCAATACACGTCTAAAGATGTACACTACTATGTCTCTGAACACGAAAGGTATATGGTCCTCAGGTCCTTGTCCAAGTCCACGCTAGTCCACCCACTTCCCTCTCTGACTATCGCGCTCCAACTCTAAGGCATTGCAAAACAAAGCAATGCCTTAGCAAGCTATGCTTGTGTAGGTGATTTACATTCAATATAAAAACGATAGAAAATTACATGGCATAAGGTATGAAGATCATGGTAAATCTCATAAGATAAGTATGTATATACAAAACCTCATATTTACACGATGAAAGAATTACAAAATCCATGACATAAATAAGGCATCATCAATCATGGTGTTTGGACATGCAAGATCTGAGAAAATACGTAGATGTAGGTAAGCCATAACCATGCGAATCTATATCCAGAGAACAACATGAATGCATGTCAAAAGCATCGAAACATCACACATGGTCAAGCCCTATGAGTGTCTCAAGTACACTCATAGTAATGTGGGGTCTACTCTCAATACCATTCCCTTTCATGCTTTCACCCACAACGGGCACTCAAGCACTCACAGAAAGATGCATTCCAATTCCGCTTTCCCCTTTCAACCACACGGGCACTCGGCACTCACGGAAAGGTGCGTTTCACACCCGCTTTCACTCTTTCACCCATACGGGGCACTCAGGCACTCAAGTACTCACGGGGGGAGGAATGCATCCCATCACAAGCTCAATAGTCTCAATTGTCAAGGCATAGAGACTCTCATGTGTCAAACATCTCAATAGTCAAGTCAATGTAACTAAAATATACAAAAAATAGTGCATAAAACACGCACAAGGGAAGTCGTGAGTATATTGGCAATACATGCTGAAAATGATCTCATGCAACATGGTAGGGCATAAAACCTATGCCTCAAAGTTTCAAATACTATGTCATGATTTAAGAAACCATGTAAATCAAGAATGTAATCACCTACTTCGATAACGCGGAACTCCAATCAGGTGCATAAGCGATATCATGTCATACGCCTTGATGTACCTGTCACATCATAAGCCATTATTGATTGTTAAACCTCTCATTTTCATCATGATCCCTAAAATTTTTATTTCATTTAGTGAGTCTCATGTATTTTTATAATCACATGTCGATCTAACGGTCAGATCACTCTTTGATTAACACATCCTAAGGTAGTTGATCAGATTGATTATCAGGATCATTTTTTTCTTCGCAATTCAATGAGATTTGCACTTCTAATCTCTTAGATCATTTCATGTTTGATGTATACAACCAAGGTCTAAGGCCGGATCATACATTGATCGGCTTGATCTAAGTCATCTAATAGTATTTAGTGGATTTACTATTCAAAAGGTACTCTAAGCTATTTTTTTATCTTAAAACTAGGTCCGCCTCATTAAGGCGATCACAATGCCTCTCTCGGATTGTAATTTGGACCTCTATAGCTCCTGAAATCACATTTTTTTTATGAATGGATGGTCAGAAAAACTCAAAATCAGGAAAAAAGGGCTCGTCGCACGTGCCACGCTTGCATGCTACACACATGGTGTGCGCACGTCGCACTGCACGTTGCGTGCACATTGCACTTGGTCATGCCTCCTGTTGACATGTGGCATGCGGGTGTCGCTCATGCGCTTGCAGCTCAACGCACTCACCAAGTTTTTGCTAGTTGCCATTGCCAGGGACGGTGACCAGATTGGTTCACCGTTGCCAGAGACAACCGCTGAAATTCAGTCGTCGGTGACCCTAGTTGCCCCATTTTTTTTTTGCTATTTTTATACCAATTTGTCCAGTTTTTCATGTACATTCCATTTTCACACTCCATTTCAATAAATTCCTTCATTATCTACCATTTTGACACGATTTTTACCACGTTCCTGAAAACCCTCATCTTACTGTTTTCATGGTTTTTCAGCTTCTCTAGCCTTCCGATCACCATGAAAATTCATGGGCCTGTACTTTGCATCATCGCGTTCAAGATGAACGGTCTAGATCATCATTTGACACTGTTTCATTGACTTATTTCAAGGAAACTAGTAACGCCTAAAACTTTACCGAAAAACAGCAAGTTCACGCCATTTTCTGGCGTTAAAAGTTGATGAAACTTGGAAAAGCAAGGGAAAAAGAGGGCAGTCCTACCTTGGTCCAGCTAGTCGGAGGGGGGAGAGATTCGTCGCGTTAGTGTGGTTGCTAATGATGACTATTGCCGGAGATGGTAGTTGTCGGTGATGAAATTTTTTATGGTGGCTTGGTTGGTCACAAGGACCAAGAGGGGGGAAAAAGGTGGAGGAAGGTGCATTTAAGGCACCCCCACTTAAATGCAAATATATATATTTTAATTTGATTACCAACATTTAATGCCGGTAATCATTATCTGCTAACATGGGCGACAGTGATGATTTGTGTGGGGCCCCACTTGTGAAATGAACGTTCTGTCCCTCTAAATAATTTCAATTAAATATGAAAATTAAAATAATTCACCATCTTATCTCCGAATTTAGTGTTTTTAGTGGCACTAGACTCCATTTTTCGAGCACATCTCAAATATTGAGATTTTAACTCGATTCTATCTCTAAATTTCTCAAATTCTCAAAATTCTAAAATTAATTATTCTAGAATTTAAAATAGTGAATGTTACAAGTAGGAAGGATGATGATTTTAGACCTCAAGAGATATGCTATAAACTTATTAAGAGCATATGTTATAGTTAGAACTTCATTTTAATAGTAATGTAAATCAATTGATCATTAGAAATAAATTATGGTGAGATATCTCTAACTTTCTAGGTAAATGACTTCGTTTGCCAAAGGATCAAAATAATTCCTTTGTAACTCTCATTCTTTCATGAGTATATAATATATTAGATACTTTTTTTGTTATTGATTCTACTCACATATTAACAAGAGAATTAAGGTTGAAAAATACTTTAGACGAAATTCTTGAGTCGTAGTCTATATAAATGACAAGATCTATTATATATGTAGATTATATGCACACTACACTTTGAAATTGAGCTTAAATAAAATATCTTTAGCATATGACTAGGGTCTTGAACTTTTTCATTTATTTTTATTAAAATGCTAAAGTTGGTTTTTGTAGATAAATTTATTGTAAACCCTCATGAGGCTTAACTCATCTACTAGAAAATGACAATTGTAAGTACAACAGTAGGGATTTGTATATGCTAAATACAATTATAAGTGGCTATGAAAATGACAATTTTTATTGCTTTCAATAAAATTGTTTTCTCATGTTTTGCACGAGACTAGCAAAATACTGGACAGGAGGTGTATTAAGTGCCTATTTTTATACAAAAAATCCTAACTTTTGCATTATTTTTAGTATATTTTATACTTCATTTTTATAACTTTTAAAATATATTTGTACTAAACTACTTATTTATCATTTAACCTTAATTTGATATATTTTAGGGTTAGATAAGCACACGAAGATATGTATGCGTTAAACCATATAAAATAATAATTATGACTTTTTCTATATTTTGTAGGTTGTAGATGAGAAGCTGTTAGGAGAATAAATAGTTAAATCAAGCTAATCTATATTCCAAATCATCAATCAAGCTCAGATGGAAATAGATAGTTCAGATTAAGTAAGAATAAATTTTGGACAACCTAGATCAAGTCAAGAGGTAATAGACTATGCTTTAAAGGATTCCAAGTGAAGAGAGTCCCAATTTCATTTTCAAAACAGTCTAAATCACACACAAGTTACCACCTTTTGGACTGCTATTATCAAATGCAAAGGTAACAAAAATATCTATGCAAGCATGCACCACCCTGCAAAAGCTTCAAACTTGATGCCATGTAAGTGTAAGAAAGTCACACATCTTGCACCATGTGTTTGAAGTCAGAAAGCCATGCAAGATAAGGCCCACATGCATATTAAAGTCTTTCTCTCTCATCCTCACATGCACAACATAAACACATGTTTTTTCTCCTATAATTTAGCTAGGAGAAAACATTATTTCCTAAGTGGAGAAAATGTGTTATTTTGGTGAGTAATAAATAGAAAATCTATGGTGAAAAATCAATAGTTTTTTAGACGTGTGATGGATGGATAATCCTACTAGTCTATGATTCGCATTTGGATTAGATAAGCATCATTGATAAAAAAAACCTAATTTGTATCAATTTATATCTGCATGGCTGAAATCAGATTCAATCTGCTAATCCATTTTGCTAACACTATTTCCGAGCATCTATTGTGATTGACAATTTTGAGCTTACATGTACCATTTAGTCCATGAATTCTTATACATAGACATTAAATGTATAGGGCACATATTTGACTGATCAGAACCGTTCATTATGTTCAGCCTCTCTTATTTAGGTTTTACATAAAAATCATTACCACATGAAGCTTCTAGGTTTTACATAAAAATCATTCCCACAGGAAGCTTCTAGATACTATTTTTTAAGTTAAAAGTTTCAATGAATATAATTTAAAAGCAATAAATGCATTGCTAAAATCATCCAAATTTGGGAGCTAGCAAATCTAAGGCAAGAGGATCATGACGAGAGGATCCGATCATGCGAAATCATTTTCCTTAGTCTATAGGCCCCACTGCGCTGGCCTTTGATCTTCAAGTGTAATCAGTCTCTCTCTTCACCAATTTTCTCTTCCTCTCAGAAACTTCTGAGTTCTGAGCCGCACCCATGGCGGACCTGGACCCGTCCGGCGCGGCCCCCCATCCGTCCAAGACGCAAAAAAGCGCCGAGTCTGCTACTACTGCGAGCCGACTATCGGCGACTACCATTGCGGCCAAGGCCACCCAATGAAACCCCACCTATCAGGATGGCCCACAATCTCATCGTCCACTATTCGCTCCATCGGTTAATGGAGATCAACCGTCCATACCCTGCGGCCCCCACTGACATCCGTCGTTTTCACTCCGATGATTACGTCGAATTCCTGTCTACAGTGACTCCAGAAACCCAACACGAGTCATTGCACGGGAGAAATTTGAAGAGATTCAATGTGGGAGAAGATTGTCCTGTGTTTTCCGGGGTATTCGGGTTTTGTCAGGCTTCTGCTGGAGGATCAATTGGGCGGCAGTGAAGTTGAATAGAGGGGATGCTGATATAGCGTTGAATTGGGCTGGGGGACTACATCATGCCAAAAAGTGTGAAGCCTCGGGATTTTGTTATGTTAATGATATTGTGCTTGGGATTCTCGAGTTGCTTAAGGTTCATCTGGTAAGAACGATCAAGTTTTCTTGTTCTGTTTGAGTTTAAATTTTTTGGGTTTGTTTGTGTTGGTGAAAGTTGGTAGCATTTCTGTTTGGGTCTCGGTTTTCTACCACTTTCTCAGTTTGAAATTGAACTTGGAGCTTGTGGTTATTTGTGTTATTGATTACTGTTAATAGGATTGTTGAGAATGGAATCGGAGGTGGTAGTTTAATTTCTATTTGCTTGTTTTTGTTGGGTTTGGTCTTATCTAAATGGGTTTAGCCTGGGGGTTGCACCGCAGAGAAGTTTAGTTGTTGGTTTCTTGTGTATCATCATAGTTGGGTTCTGCTACTGTAAATAGTTGCTCAAGATATGAGTTCGGTTGTGCTTTCTTTTTACCCCCAAGATATATTGTTGTTGGGGGTGTTTCTTTTGTTCATTTGCTAGTAATATAATTCTTCTGAAATGAAATAATGAAACCCAGTTCTGGAGAATTCCTTTCAACAGGAACGTAATTCTGTTGGTTGAGAGTTGTAGCTGAAACACTAAGTGAACTTGGATGAAAATTGAATTCTCTGTGGCGACTGTTTTAGTTATAATAAGATAATTACATCCCAACCTAGGAACTCAATTTTAAGTTGAATGTAAGTGCACCACTACTGGAATTTTTGTAAGTTTGTAATTCTTATTTTATGTCTTTTTCTACCAGTCGTTCTTGTTAAAAAGAATGGAGACATCATCATATTCCAAAATACAGATAGATCTTCTTATTGCAATTAGTAAGAAACAGAAGAATTTCTGTCATATTAAATCACCTATTACACATAGGAGTCAGACTCTGTGCTAACAAAATCCCAATTATGTCATCAAGGATCTTTCTACCAAATTGACAAAAAAGAACAATTTTCAACTGAAATTCTTCCCAGTTCTACTTTTCCACAAGCGACTTAACAAAGTTTGTGATTTTAGCTAAGTTTGTAGTTGAAATTCTGAAACTCATATCAAAGTTTGTGATTTTAGCAAAGTTTGAGTTGAAACTCTGAAACTCATATCAACACAGCTTTTGATGCTTTTCATTTTTTTGAGAGTTTTAAGTCATAATTCAAATTTGAAATCCCAGATTATAGTGATTTTAACTTACTATTTGTTCCATTCTTTATGGCATGAAATGATGTTCAAATACACTTTTAGCTGATTGTCAGTCGGGGTCCCTAGCGTTGATGTGGGGCCCAGTCTATAGGACACATAATATAGGGAAAAAATGTATGATGAATTTTCTCATCCATGAATGTTTCTTATTTTTATTAATGATTTCTATTTTGTTAAGGGTTGGCTTGTACATCAGAAAACATCAAACTTATTTTCTTTCATTTTGAAAATTGTATGTTGTATTTGTAGTGACTGTCTGACTCCATTAATAGTATTCTGCAGCGGGTGCTGTATGTAGATATTGATATTCACCATGGAGATGGTGTAGAAGAGGCATTTTTCACTACTGATAGAGTCATGACTGTTTCATTTCATAAATTCAGAGACTGCTTTCCTGGAACTGGACATCTTAAGGACATTGGATATGGGCAGGGAAAGTACTATGCATTTAATGTCCCTTTAAATGATGGAATGAATGATGAAAGCTTCCGCTGTTTATTAGGCCTATCATCCAAAAAGTTATGGAGGTTTATCAGCCTGATGCAGTTGTGCTTCAATGTGGGGCTGATTCTTTGTCTGGAGATAGGTTGGGGTGCTTCAACTTGTCAGTGCAAGGTCATGCAGATTGTCTGCATTTCCTTAGATCTTTTAATGTCCCTCTGATGGTTTTGGGTGGGGGAGGATATATATTCTGTAATATTGCTCGTTGCTGCTGCGATGAGGTAAGTTCTATTATTCATGGTGCCTCAACAATTCATCATTCCAATGCAGATACTGCTGCAATTGAGCTGACATTGGTGTCTTCGTGCAGACTGCTGTTGCAGTTGGAGTGGAACCTGAGAATAAATTGCTGTACAATGAATAGTATGCAGCCTTACCTTGCATTTTTGCAAGAGGCTGTTTCCACGTCTCGAACCTATGACCTCCAGGTTACACGACGACAACTCTACCATTGCTGCAAGGCTCCTCTTCTATCAAATTTTACTCTCCATATTGCTGACCAAAAAGAGCATTCATAGTGGTTGGTTGTTGGAAACATTAATTATATCAGCACTGAAATGTTATTTAAATTTTAGTTTACTGTTCTTCACACCTAAAAAGAACTAGCAGAACCATTGATTCTGACAATAGACCATGGAGTTCATGCAAAGAATGGGATTTAGGTCTTGATCATAGATCACTTTCCATGAATTTGAGTCAAAGTGAAGGATTTTTAATCAAATATCTAAGATTGTAATTGTGCTGTTTGAGATAGTGAAATGAGCCTTTCTAAACCCCCATGTAAAATGCTGCAAAATTGTTCCTGCATTTCTCAAAATAACCTTGTATTTTGTTTTCAAATTATATATTGATTTATCTTTTACATGTTTTTGTAAAATTGAATTGGAACTTTACTAGTACCTCTGCCTGAATGAAATTTCAAGTAGTTGGTTTCGTTGGATCATATTGCTTAGATAACACTACATGATATGATACAAAGTGACAAATAATGTCTCTTGGATGAACAGCTCCTGCCATCTGTATCATCCATCATAATACCTTAGATTTTTCAGTCTTCAAAAGAACTAGTCCTAATTACGAGGCAATAACATACATGTTGGTATCATCTACCCATTTGCCTAACTATTCACCTTCTTCTCAGGGGATGCATGACCTGAAATTTTTGCTTAAACAAGTTAATGATTATTAGTTGGATATGACATACAGACCTGAACGGTTCACAGGAAAACCCTGACCCGGCGTTAAGTTCGCATCCCATGATCTGAAAATAGTATAACATTGTAAGTTTTCCAGTTTTGAACTTTACATCGGTCTTTGTTAGGTCCTCAAACTTAGTCACAATATATTGCAGAAGTTTAGGTGAAAATTCTGTCTATCATGTATCCAATGATCAGATCTTTTGATTGTTTACTGCAAGTGCACGAGCTATTGTAATGTAACTGATGCAAGTACCGGTTAATCCCATGGGGACTCGACTTAAAAAGATAGAGTTTAAATAAAATTTAATTGTCCAAAAATTAAAAAAAATGGTAGAATTTAAATGACAATGAATTGTGAACTCAAATCTATTCAATCAAAGAAAATTACAAAAATCCAAGTTCAAAAGATAATAAATTAACTAAAAAACAAATAAAGTTCACTTCCGTAGCCTGATTATAACAAATTACTTCAAATCAGATATCATCATCATCAATCGGCCTTCATCACTCTCTTATTGATACTTCTGATTAAAGATCCAATGGCTGGATTAAACAAATTCTCCAAAATTTTGATGATCTGGACTAAAGAATGATTTTGGGTTTTGGATAGCTTAGATCATATTTTTGGTTTTTAGATTGAGGATCAGGGATGATGAATCAACTCGGAATTATCCTAAAAACAAGATCTAAGAACTGAATGAAAATATGACATGAAATAGATTAGAAATTAAAGAAGTCCTGTTTATTAAAGCCAAACTGCTAATTTCTTTATGCTTAAATAAAACAGGTTTGGATAACACAGCTATTGAATTAATCTGAAAATAGTACAGAACCTGGATGGCAGAATCTGGATAAAACAAAATTGGAATAAATTGAAAATAGAATTTTAATTATTGGCTAAAGGGCAAATTTGGAAATTTTTAGATTTTTTATTTTAAACATAAAACAGAGAAAAACCAGATGAAGATGATGGTGACAGAGGGAGCCAGAGATGTAGGGAAGTGAGGAAAAAGTGGGAAAGGAGTGAAATTTTGAGGAAAACTCGAGTTGGGTTTTTCCATGGTGAAGGGTGAGGACGAACTAGTGAGAAACAGTCCGAGAGAGAAGGGGGGAAGTGCTGGCCAGTGATAGAGGGAGCTGGAAATAGGGTTGCTACTGGTCTCTCCTCCCAAAGTCATCGGTGGTGAAGCAAGGAAGATGGGAGAGAGAAGGGTTTCGGCTGAAGTGACCGACTTGCTTAGGCGGGTTGGCTGGGCTGCGTCGATGGAGTGCTTGCCAGAGGGAAAGGAGGAGGCGGTCTGGCTGTGTTGAGCAGAGAGAGAGAGAGAGAGAGAGAGAGAGAGAGAGAGAGAGAGAGAGAGAAGGCTGCGGTGTTGGTCTGCGGGTTGGAGCAGTGATAGAGGGTTTGGCTTGGACTAGGTGAAGGAGAAGGAAAAGAGAAGAGGGGTGGTTGGCTGGCTTCCTTCCTTAGTTTACGATGGAGAAGCAGTGTAGTGGGGGTGGTGCGGTGATGCTTGCTGAGGAGAGAGTAAGGGAAAGAGAGAGTGTGAGAGAGAAGGAGAGGAGAGGGAGAGAGTGAAAGACAGAGAGGGAGAGGGAAAAAGAGACAGCAGAGAGGGAGAATGATAGAAGAGAGGAGAGTAAGAGAGAGAGAGATAGCGGAAAAGAGAGGGGGGTGATGATGGTTGCCTACGGTGGAGAGGCAGAGAAAGAGAGGGGGGGGGGGGGGGGTGAGAGAGAGAGTCACCCACCACCTTATCATGCGCCCTATTCTCCTTTTCAACTGTCTTGCCTTTTCTTTATATAGATTCTCTAGAAGAGTTTGATTTTGATTCTAACTTTATTTCTTCTCCCTTATCCAAATTTTGTAATTAGTGTCCCAATTATCTTTAATTTTTTTCTTTTTCCAAATAATTGCCTCCTTATTCTTGTTCGTTTAATTTGATCTAGACCATCCAATTTCAATTTGATTAATCTGCAAAACATAAGACTAAATTAGAATCATCTAAATAGTACGTTATACATATGATTAGCTTTAATAATCATTTGATTGTTAAATTTTGCAAATCAACAGTTGGATGGTGAATTGGAGCTAAAATACAAAATTTTAAGTAAAATATCAAAATTGATCATTGAGATGATCTAATTAGATGCTAGATTAAGGGTATTTTAGCTAAAATTGAAACATAATCTATGGCCAATAAGATATAAATGTAGCCAAAAGAAGGTGGGAATGGCCTCATAAAATCAATGCCCTAGCAATAAAAAACTTTGATGTCAAGGATAGGGTTTAGAGGCATCATATTCCTTCGGGTTATTTCTCCTAACTTTTGACATTGCTCGCATGATTTGCAGAACACGTGTGCCTCTAAACAATGATAGCCAATAAAAACCACATTGCAAAATCTTTGCAGCAGTTTTCTGTGCAGAAAAATGTCTACCACGTGCTCGTGAATAACAAAAGGAGATGACACTATATTGCTCTAGGTTAGGGACACATCTCCTAATTATTTGATCTGAGCAGTACTTAAATAGATGTGGATCATCTCAGAAGTAGTGTTTAACATTGGAAAAGAATTTTTACTTTTCTAATTTGTTCCAATATTTAGGAATCTTCTATATGACTAAATAATTTGTAATATTAGCAAACTAGCAGGGATGAGAGACATGAAAAAGTTGCTCATCAGGGAAAGTATCCTTACTTGGCAACTCATGCAAAGGTTTTGTTAGGACTAGGCGAGATAAGTGATTAGCTACAACATTCTTTACTCTTTACTCTTTTATCTCAATGTCAAACTCGTAGAGTAAAAGAATCAATCTAATTAGTCTAGGCTTAGCATCCTTCTTGGAAAGAAGATATTTAAGGGCCGAATGATTAGTAAAGATGACTATTTTAGATCTAACTAAGTAAGACCTGAACTTATCCAATGTGAAAACAACTACTAAGAGTTCTTTCTTTGTAGTGGAATAATTCATTTGGGTGCTATTTAGGGTCCATCTTGCATAGTAGATGACATATGACTTTTTATCATTTCTTTGTCCTAGTATCGCTCCTGCAACATAATCACTAGCATCACACATGATTTTAAAGGGAAGGCTCCAATCAGGTGGTTGCATAATAGGTGTGGTGGTTAACTTTGTCTTTTATCTTTATAAAAGCTTTCTAACAATTATTAGTTCACTCAAAAGGGTATCTTTTGTAAGGAGGTGACACAATAGTCTGGATATAACACTAATTTTTTTTATAAACCTCGTATTGCATGATCTAGGAAAGAGTGAATGTCCCTAATAGATTTGGGGATAGGTAGATTGGTAATTAAATCAACTTTGGCTCTATCTACCTCTATACCTTTGGATGACATTATGTGGCAAACAACAATTCCCTTAAGAAGTATGAAATGACATTTCTCTCAATTAAGCACTAGGTTTTTTTCTTCATAACGACTTAAGACTTTTCTTATATTTTCTAAACATGTGTCAAAGGAACCACCAAAAATAGAAAAGTCATCCATGAAAACCTTTAAAATTCTCTCTATCATATAACTGAAAATGCTCAACATGCAGTGTTGAAATGTGGCATGAGCATTACATAATCCAAATGGCATTCTTTTGTAAACAAAAGTACCAAAAGGACATGTAAAAGTGGTCTTTTCCTAATCCTCAGGTGCAATTTCTATTTGGCTATATCCTAAGTAACCATTTAGAAAATAGTAATACTAGTGTTGTGCAACCCTTTTTAACATTTAATCAATAAAAGGCAAACGAAAATGGTCCTTTTTAGTGATAACATTCAATTTTCTATGGTCAATGCACATATGCCAAATAGTGGTAGCTCTAGTGGGGATTAATTTATTGCTGGCATTAGAGATCACTGTCACTCCAGACTTCTTTGGAACTACTTGAGTTGGACCTACACATTTGCTATCACTTATGTGATAGATGATTCCCACATCAAACAATTTAAGGATTTTTGCTTTAACCACAGCTTTCATATTAGGATTTAACCTTCTTTGCAACTGGCGACATGGTTTAGCATCATCCTTTAAGTAGATTTGATGGGTGCATATTAAAGGGCTAATACCTTTAATGTTCTCCAAGGTCCATCCTATTGCACTTTTGTGTCGCCTAAGGGCTTTGATGATTTGTTCCTCTTGAGATTTTTTCAAGTGGGGGGCAAATATAACAGGAAAAGTTTCTTTATCTCCTAAATAGGCATATTTGAGTTTAGAAGGTATAGGTTTCAAATATATCTTAGGAGGTTCAACTGAGGATGGAATGGGGATGGACTCCCTCGGTGGAAGTTTCTCGAAATGAGGTTTCCATCTTTTTGTGTCCATACGGGCACAAAATCAAGGAGGGCATTGACTTTTTCTATTAATGCGTCCTCATTAAACTCATTAAGGTGGGCCAAATAGGCCTCAAATGGGTCAGACCGGGAAGAGGTTATGAAATGATCTTGCACAATTAAAGTTATCACATTGACACAGTGCAAGTCATCTGAGATTTCTCTTGTTTGCTTACAGATATTAAAGATGTTCAATTCTAGTGTCATGTTGCCAAATGAAAGCTTCATGACACTGTTTCTACAGTTTATTAAGGCATTGGACGTCGCAAAAAATAGACGTCCAAGGATGACATGAATTTTTGCTGCTCATTTAGCACTGGTTATGTGTCCAAGACTAAGAAATCAACTGGAAAAAAGAATTGTTCTATTTAGATTAACACATCTTCTATTATGCCCTCATGTAACCATTGCTCTATCAGCTAGTTAGAGTGTAGTAGTTGTTGGCTTGAGGTCTCCTAGTCCTAGCTGAACATAGATTGTGTATGGTAATAGATTAACATTGGATCGTAGATCTAATAAGGCTTGCTTAATCTTATGGTTGCCAATGATGCAAGTGAGAGTGGGGCAACCTTGATCCTTGTATTTTTGGGGTGTATGGTACTGAAGAATTGAACTTGTTCAGTCACAAATGCTTTCTTTTGCACATTGAATTTCTTTTTGATTGTGCATAAATCCTTTAAGAATTTAGCATATGATGGGATTTGTTTTATTATGTCTAAGATCAGTATTTTGATCTTGACTTGCTTGAATATCTCCATAATCTCATCATTAGTAGTACTCTTTATGACTTGACGCAACTTTTGAGGGAATTGAGTAGGAATTGGACATGGTTCAACAGGTAGAGTGGGGTCCCTTTGGATTTTTCTTTACTTTTAGTGGTTTTTTCTACCTTATCAGTCTTCTGGGGCTCATATTTCTCAATTATTTTACCACTCCTAAGAATGGTGACAGCCTTAGTCTCTTTCATGGTAGAGCTTGATGATGCATTAGGTATATTATTGCTAACTGCATGCCCACCCTTAGGGTTTACTTGTGGTTTAGCTTAAAACTTTTCTTTTTCCATATTTTGTGTCCCTTGACTCATGATATTTTTTTGTTTGAACTTCTGATTGAGATGCTTTCTTCTCTTGGTTTTGGATAAGTTGATGGATATTATCATCTACAGGCATTTTGGTTGGGGCAAGTAGGATCAGAAGCAGGAGATTGATGAGTTTGGTATGGGGATAGAGCAAGAAGTCCTTGGTTTTGTTGGTGAGGTTAATATGGGCCTGGTTGTGAGACATTGGTAGTGGGTCCATTTCTCCAACTGAACTTACGGTGGTTTCTCCTGTTGGGATTATGTCTTTGAATATGGGGAGAAAGGTCTTTTATAAGTATTAAGTGCATTAGCCTGATCATGAAATACTTCTTTAAATGTTACAAGTGAGTAAGATGGGCGGTACTTTCACAAATGCTACACAGTTGTTCATCCTTATTTGAACTTTTCTTTCCCACTTCTATTGCTTCTACTTTTCTAGTTGGGGATGCTACTTTGGCATTAAGTTCATCTTTTTCAGACATGCTTTAAATGCTTCCCTTAGCATGGGCGGTAGTGGGCTTGGGTCTATCTGGATGTTCTATTTAGCCTATATTTGTGCACTTTCACCTAGCTATTTCAAATACTCTTCGCCTCATCTGGTTGTTTATTTAGAAAGTTGCCATTGCACATCATCTCTACAAACTATCACATCTCAGAATTAAGTCCTTCATAAAAGAAGTTGATAATGCACCATAGTTTATAGCCATGATGTGGGCATGTGAGTAATAGATCTTTAAACCTTTTACAGCATTGGGAGAATGATTCTTTATCCTTCTGGCTAAAGTTCATTATCTTATGACAAAGTGTATTCGTTTTAAGTGTAGGGAAAAACTTTTTCAAGAATTTCCTAATCATTTCATTCCAGGTCTTTATGGAACCTATTGGTAGTGCATTAAATCACAATTTTGCTTTTTCCTTTAAAGAGAGGAAATAGCTTAAGCTTGATAGTATCTAAACCAATGTTTTGTGTTCATTGGGTATTAAATCATCAAACCCTTTAAGTGCAAGTGTGGACTTTCACTATGTAACCCATGGAATTTGGAAGTACCTGAATTACTTCTATTTTTAATTCTAATGCACCAACATACTAAGGAAGAATGACACAAGATGGTGTACTGGTGTATGTAGCCTAAAGGTAATCTCTTAAAGTTCTTCCATGAAGATTTTGATAAACATCATTGTCTTCATGGTCACTCTGTTGATCCTACTCTCTGTTTCCATTCCTTCTCCAATCTCTTTGCATGTGTGGATAATTATTCCTCCTTGGTGGAGGTTGATATTCGTCATCAATTAGAGGTGGTGGGTCCTTATTCATGATGAGTGGAGGGCCTTGATCACCTCTAATATTACCATGGGGTGAGTTACCTCTTGATCGTTGATTAGTCATTGGTGGTAACTGATCTGATTGTATGTCTTTTTGGTCGTATTTGACTAACCTTCCGATTTTGTTGCGTATCCAAAAGATGCATACAATGAAAGTTTTTTTTTTTTTTTTGGAGAAAAAACAATCCTAAATGATGCAATCTAAGTGCCTAGAATGATGCACAAATAAAGGACACAATTAAACAATCCCCTGAGGCTAACATCATAAATATTTTGATTTTTTGTTGAATTTGTGTAGGGGAGATGCTTTTAGATTAGCCTAATCTAACGCTTCTCCTCTCATTCAGATTTGATTACTGCTTACTAGTTGGGTTTTTCTCTAAAGTGGTTAATACAATCCTTGTGTTAGGTGGCGTTTAGACTTCAACAAACGTCAATGGAAAGCGTAAGAAAATCACTTGGATTTTAAGACACTTACTATAACCACAATGCTCAGAAGTCACTGGGGTGACAATAGATGTGGTCCTTTTAAGAGGGTCCTACAAGCATGTGACGACCTTTATAGGTCTCTTCTAATTAATTTTAAATTAATTTGAAAGGCTGGATTGCCCGCTTGTGGTGATTATCCTAAGTGGGCCAAAAGGAGGTGATTAAATTTACCCTTGATCTTGTGGGATTGGGTGCCCTTACTTATTAATTTCCACACTCCATAGTAGTTCGATCAATATATAAATTACCTTAAAGAGATAAACGTGCCCTAAAATGCAATTAAAAATAATAAATTAATGCAAACAAAAAATGAAGCAATTATAAAATATGCTTTCTATATGCAATTATACTACCAAACAATGTAAAATTATTCTAATAATGCCAACCTAATCTAGGAATTTTACAGAATTAGGATTTCTTACAGTAGGTTCTTAGATAAGATCTTCTTTTACAAGGGTGGGACAATTTACATTCCACCTTCACTTCCAGGTTACAATGGTTCACCCTTGACTTGTATTATTACAACCCTTTTAAATGAATTGCAAATTAAAACAATTACAATGCATCCTTATTACAATTCACTCAAAATAAAAATTTGGGTATCTTAATTAAGATCCTCCTTGAATTCCTCCTGTTCCAATTTCTTGAAAAATAATAGTAATAAGTACCAAAATTTAGGAAATATAGTGATTATGCACTAAAAAAAAAAAAAATCACCTAAAAATGCCTAAAATGCTAAAACAATGTAATTCTTAAAATTTTTATTTTATTTTTTGGATTTTTATTTTTTATTAAATTTTATGAAAACTTTGTTGTAGGTCCTTGGCAATGGCACTAAAAACTTGTTGATTGTTTACTGCAAGTGCACTGGCTATTGTAGTATAGCTAATGAAAGTATGGGTCAATCTTATAAGGACTCGACTTAAAAAGGGCAGCCCTGGCGTACGAAGCTCTTGCCTATGCGGGGTCCGGGGAAGGGGTGGACCACAAGTGGCCTATAGTAGGCAGCCTTACCTTGCATTTTGCAAGAGGCTGATTCCACACTTTGAACTTGTGACCTCAAGGTCACACGATGACAACTTTTACCGTTGCACCAAGGCTCCCCTTCACTTGACATTAAAAGATGAAGTTTAAATAAAATTAACTGTCCAAAAACTAAAAATATGAACAATGAATTGTAAACTCAAATCTATTCAACCAATGAAAATTACATAAATTCAAGTTCAAAAAGATAGAAAATTAACTAAAACCAAATAAAGTTCACTTTCCTAGCTTGATTACAACATTTTACTTCAAATCTAAGATCATCAACGTCAATAGGCCTTCATCATTCTCTCACTGATGCTTTTGATTAAGGATCCAAAGGCTGGATTAAACAGATTTTCCAAAATTTTGATGATCTAGACTAAAGAATGATTTTTGATGGTTTAGATCAAATTTTAGGTTTTCGGATTGAAGATCAAGGATGATGAATCAACTAGGAATTGTCCTAAAAACAAGATCTAGGAATTGGTTGAAAATATGATATGAAACATATTAAGAATTAAAGAAGTCTTATGTATTAAAGCTAGACTGTTGATTTGGTTAAGCTTAAATAGAACAAGTTTGGATAACATAATTCCTGGATTAATTTGAAAACAGTATAGAATTTGGATAAAACAAAACTGGAATAAATTGAAAAAGGATGAAAATGGAATTTTAATTGTTGTCTAAAGTGCAAATCTAGAAATTTTCAGTTTTTTTTTTTTTAAAATTTTAAATGTAAAATAGAGAAAAACCCGACAAAGAAGACAGTGACAGAGGTAGCTGGAGACGCAGGGAAGTGAGGAAAAAGTGGGAAAGGAGTGAAATTTTGAGGAAAACCTGAGTTGGGTTTCTCCACGGTGAAGGGAGAGGATGAATTAGAGGGACAATCCGAGAGAGAAGGGGGAAAGTGCCTACTGCTGAGCTGTAAACAAGGTTGCTACCAGTCTCTCCTCCTGAGGTCATCAATGGTGAAGCAAGGAAGAGGGAAGAGAGAAGGGTTTCGACTGGCTTGGCCAATTTGCTCTTACGATGGAGAAGCAATGTGGTGGGGGTGGTGCCGTGATGCCGGCTGAGGAGAAAGGGAAAGAGAGGGAGTGTGAGAGAGAAGGAGAAGAGAGGGAGAGAGTGATAGAGAGATAGCATAGAGGGAGAATGATAGAAGAGAGGAGCGTGAGCGAGAGAGACAGCGGAAAAGAGCGGGGGGTGATGCCAATTGCCTACGATGGAGAGGCAGAGAGAGAGAGAGAAGGGGCGAGAGAGAGATCCACCCACCACCTTTATGTGTCCTATTCTCCTTTTCTAGTGTGCTGCCTTTTCTTTATATAGATTCTCTAGAAGAGTTTGATTTTAATTTCAAGTCCATTTTTTCTCCCTTATCCAAATTTTGTAATTAGTGTCCCAATTGTCTTCAATTTCTTCTTTTTCCAAGTAATTTCCTCCTTGATTTGGTTCATTTAATTTGATTTAGATTGTCCAATTCTAATTTGATTGATTTGTAAAACATAGGACTAAATCATAATCATCTAAACCGTACGTTATACATCTGATTAGCTCTAATAATTGTCTGACAGTTAAATTTTGCAAATCAATAGTTGGATGGTCAATTGGAGCTAAAATACAAAATTTTAAATAAAATTTCAAAATTGGTTGGTGAGATGATCAAATTAGATGCTAGATTAAAGGTATTTTGGCCAAAATTGAACACTTAACAAGATCATGTAACTGTTAAAAGCATATTTTATGCTTTCTAGAGACTCCTATTTGTCATTTTATTTTCTATTTCCTTGTCTTCCTCCTATCTTGTGATTTGTGTTCTTAGACAATACAAAATCTGTTTACAAGCTGAAACTATTTCTGATCATTTTTTTTTTTCCGTTTTTACTTTGTCTTTAGTATGCCAATCCATAATATTTTTATTATACTAGAATTTTCTAGCTAGAATCTTTGAGTGCCTTATTGCTTTGTTTTCTTCTTGAATTTTGTAGTTACCATTAGAATATGAACTTACTCAATTGAATCTAGCCTAATATGAGCTTCTGTAGATTTACCTCTTTCATTCTTCTTGTTACATCTATGATTTTGAATCAAATATCCATTGTGGCCGATTTGACATAATAATCTGCTATATCCTTTCTTAGGATCATGTTGTTGGAACAACTCTCAAGAATACAACACATTCCAAGTGTACAATTTCAAGCTAGACCACCCAATATAGAACCTCTGGAGGAGGTAGGTCATTGTTTTCTCCGCTGCTTTGGATTTAATCTTGATTGTACTGGATGATTTGCTTGGATATAGGAAGAAGAAGATATGGATCAAAGACTAAAATGTTGCATATAGGATGGTGAATCGTACGAATCAGGATGAGAAGAAGATCAGAAGCCTCAATATCATGTTGCCAACATTGCCGATCATTCTAAGAGCTCTCTGAAATAAGGTAGTATTCTTATATCTATTAGTGAGTTGATCTTGATTTTATTGTTGATGTTGAAGTGTAGTTGATGGTTGTACTAGTGTTGATAATTGAAATAAATGTTCGAGGATGCAGATTTTGAGCACTCTCATGAGGTAAAGGCTTGTGTCTTTCAATCTTTTTCTCATCATCATCATCATCTAGACCTTATCCCAATTAGGGGTTGGCCACATAAATTTTATTCCTCCATTCCTCTCTATTAAGTACCATGGCTTCATTTAGTCTCAAAGTTTTTAAATCTTTCCTCACCACTTCTATTCACGTTCTTTTGGGTATTCCCTTTGCCCTTTTAGAACCTTCTATTTGCATTGCCTCACTCTTAACCGGTGTCATTTTCGGTCTCCTTTAGACATGTCCAAACCATTTAGGTCTAATCTCCCACATCTTATTACCTATTGGTGCTATGCCTAAATTTCCTCTAATGTTTTCATTTCTAATTCTATCATTTCTTGTCTTACCACTCATCTATCTCAACATCCTCATTTATGCGACGCTCATCCTATGAGCATGATGTTCCTCAATTGCCCAACACTCTGATCCATAGAGCATGGCTGGCCTTATGGCCAACCTGTACAATTTTCCTTTGAGTAGCACCCACCGATCATACAAAACTCTAGATGCACATCTCTATTTGTTCCAACTCACTTGGATTCTCTGGTCAACCTCCCTCTCAATCTCTCCACTCTCATTAATCATTGATCCTAAGTACTGAAAGTGGTATTTTACAGGGACTTCTTAGTTTTCAATCTTGACTGGTGTTCCACTCCTCTCCATGCTAAAATTGCATTTCATATATTCTGTCTTAGTTTGGCTAATTTTAAATCCTTTAGATTCTAATGCTTCTCTCCATAACTCTAGCTTTACATTTACACCCCCCCTTGTCTCATCAAGTAAGACTATCATTTGCAAATAGCATGCACCATGGGATTTCCTCATGCAAATGTTTTGTTAACTCATTCATAACCAATGTGAAAAGGTATGGACTCAATGCAGATAGTTGGTGCAATCCTATAGTGACAGGAAAATCACTGGTCTCGCCACTAGTGGTCTTAACATTTGTTACCGCTCCCTCATACATATCTTTAATTATGTCTATATACCCTGGTAAAACCCCTTTCTCGTCCAACACCCTTCATATTAACTCTCTAATGACTCTATCATAAGCTTTCTCTAAGTTGATAAAGACCATGTGGAGGTTTTTCCTCCTCTCCATATATTTCTCTACCAATTGTCTTAGTAAGAAAATAGCTTCCATGGTAGACCTCTCAGGCATGAAACCAAATTGATTCTCCTATACACTTGTCCCATGTTGTAGCCTCTTCTCAATCATTCTTTCAAAAAGTTTCATAGTGTGGCTCATAAATTTGATACCTCGATAATTAGTACAGCTATGTACGTCTCCTTTATTCTTATAAATTGGTACAATAGATCTTTTCCTCCACTTATCAAGCATTTTCTTTGATTTTATAATCTTGTTAAGCAACTTATTCAACCAAACTACCCTAATATCTCCCATATACTTCCAAACCTCTATTGGCATACCATCAGGCCCATGGCCTTTCCTGATTTCATCTTTATTAAGGCCTCTTTTGCTACAGGTATTTTAATCCTACGTTCATATCTATAATATCCAATGTTATTTAGATTTATAGTATTTTTAATCCCTATATTCTCAGAGTCATTGTCATTTAACAATTTTTGAAAGTATGTTTTCTACCTTTGTTTGACTTCATCATCTTTGACTAATACTCTTTGATCATCACTTCTAATGCACCTAATGTGATCTAAGTCCTTACCCTTCTGTTCTCTTACTTTTGCAAGTTTAAACATATCTTTCTTACCTTCTCTTGTTCCTAGTCTATTATAGAGTTCATCATATATCTTAAGTTTAGCCTCACTATTCTCTTAGCAAACTTTTTATCATTCTTATATTGTTCATAGTTTTCATTATTTCTAGTCTTCTGCCATGCTTTAAGACACATCCATTTCTTTAATAACTTTTTGCACTATTTTACTCCACCACCATGTTTCCTTTACTAATTGCCTTTTACCTTTAGATACTCCCAAGACATCTTTTGCCACTTTTTTAATGGACTTAGCAATGTTAATCCACATGGTGTTTACTTCTGTTTCATAGTTTCAGTTTCCTTCTATCATCAACTTAGTTGTAAATGAGGTTATTTTCTCTTCTTTTAAGTTCCACCACTTAGTTTTTGGATACCTAGTAAGTTTATTTCCTTTCTTACATCTTTTAATATGGATATCCATAACCATTAACCTATGTTGTGAGTTTAAACTCTCACTGGATATCACCTTACAATCCCTACACATTGATCATTCAGTATTCTTAAGTAGAAAAAAGTCTATTTGGCTTTTATGAAGTCTACTTTTAAAGGTTATTAAGTGTTCATTCCTCTTCTTAAAGAGTGTATTTGCAATGGTCAGGTTTTATGACAAAGCAAAATCGAGGATAGTTTCTCCCATCTCATTTCGTTTACTTATACCATACTATTTTGTGTATTCTATTATATTCTTCCTTTTATTTTCATACATGGCCATTTAAGTTTGCTCCTATAAATATCCTCTCAATGTTGAGAATTTCTTGCATGACTCCCTCTATATCTTCCCAAAACTGTCTTGATTATATCTTCTAACCCTACTTGTGGTGCATATGAACTTATAACATTTATGATCAACTATCCTAGAATAAGTTTTATTGTTATAATTCTATCATTGATTTTTTTACCATCCACAACTTTATTTTTTAATTATTTATCTACTATTATTCCTATGCCATTTTTTATTATCCTTTTCTACATACCATAATTTATACCCATCGATTTCTCTATCTTTAGCCCCTTTCCACTTGGTTTATTGGATACAAGTAATGTTGACTTTCCTACATTTCATCATGTCTACTAATTCTAAACTCTTATCTATCAATGTCCCTATATTCCATGTGGCGATATGAATCTTATGCTTTGGAGATATTCTATTTACCAACTCTCTTCTTGACTTCCATGGCATGAACCCATGTCCACTTTTTACTGCACCTGGGTTCTGATACTGCGCATTGCTTCCCATGGGACGCTCTAGCAGCCCTTACTCATTTTTCACTACACTTGGGATCCAATGTAGCGTGTCACTTTTGGGTGAAGGCCCTAGCAACCCTTGCCCATTTTTCACTGCACCCGGGATCTGATGCAGTGCGTCACTTATAGGGAATGCCCTAGCTTGAGGGAATGCTAGTTTTCGATTCGTGTCACGTTGGGGTTGCCATACTTTTAAGAAGCTAGAGATGATTTTCATTTCTTCTTTACAAACTAATATACAAATGCATATTCATTTGCAAGCATGAAAGAAATAACAAAATCATCTTCAACTTCTCCCCTGGCGGCTAGCACCTGATGCAAGGGTTGCCATACTCTTAAGAAGTTGGAGATGTTTTTCATTTCTTCCTTACAAACTAATATACAAATGCACATTCATTTGCAAGAAGGAAAGAAATAACAAAATCATCTTCAACTTCTTCCTTGCCGGCTAGCACCTGATGTAAGACCCTCCTCCTTTTTCATCTGGGCTTGGGACCAGCATTGGTGGAGTTGTCTTTCAATCTTTTTCTGAATTATAAATTTAAAATCTGCAAAAACTCATAAATTCCAGAAAGAATGCCTAAATGATCATTGTGAAGAGTCAATATATGGTCTTACAAAATTAAAGACATGAAAATTAATAAAGATGATAAAAGCTTATAAATTCCTCAAGAAAGCCTGAACATTGTCAAGAATCAAGATTTAAACTTGAAGCATCCTAAAAAATAATACCTCGAACAGTGTAGACAGTTCCTTGCCAATCCTGTACTTGAGACAGTCCACACCATTATGTGGCTGTTGATTACAAGCTTTACAGTGAGTATATTTATATTGGGCTGATTTCCAACCACTTCCTGTATGTATCTTTTCATGCAAATTTCTGCTTTTGGACATCACAACCAGAATATCTTCCAAAATGCTACATTGTTCTGCAAAACATTTCAGTAAGTCCCAATAAACTGAAAATTACACAAAAGAAACAAAGAAGTAACTGCTTTATGGATGAGGAAAGAGGTGCAGAAGTGGAATTGTCACTGCCATAAATTATCATTTTCCAAGGTTCAAATATCTATCTGTCAGGGTACTGGTTGAACAGTTGAAGTCCAAATCTATGTATTTGATCAATATATCAGTTGTGATGTTCGTTTCATTGTTCTAGAGACGGGGTTGTATCCAATGTTTAAATTTTGCCTGAAAAGTGCATGGCATTTGCTCATGTAGTGCACATGACTTAAATATATGTGTAAGGTGCAGATGATTGGTGATCAAACCATTCACCATCCGAGCCCCATCCTATAAGGTCCATAAATATGGTTTGGCCTTCTCAGTTAAGGTTTTACAACCATTCTCTTGAAAATTTCTGAGCTGTCCATTTAACTTCAGGGCAATCGTAGTTAGAGTTATCCGATGGAGAATATTTTTGGTACAACCTTATGAATGTTTTGTTTCCAAAAATACTCTTTTATCCAACTCCTCTCTATTGTGACATCCAATAGATGTACTCTTTGTAAAGCTTGTAATAGAAAATGTTAAGAGAGCGAGAGAGAGATTGATTTTAGGGATTGATGTTAGTGATAGGTATTCTATTAGACTTAAAAGTTGTAAGGAATTGAGATGATAAAGGCTAGCTCACAAATTCAACCAATCAAATGAGATAAAATAAAAGTTGTAAGGAATTGAGATGAGAAAGGCTGAGAATTCTTATCTTTTAAGAGTGAGAGAAAAGAGAGAATTTTAAGGTTAGACAGATAGGATCAATATCATTTAAGTAAGAGTAGCTCACAAATTCAACCAATCAAATGAGATAAAATAACAGTCGAATCTAACGGGATAAAAAAACTAGTTAAAATTTTTTTTTTATAAAGGCTCAAGAAAAAAAATTCAATACTAGCTGTGTAATCTTTTAGCTCAATTAAGCATGAAGTGACAAGTTACTTTCTGGATAATTTTCAATGTCGTACAATTATATCTCATCCTGTGGTAAACAGGGGCCTTTCTATTCAAAGAAAAAGGTACAAAGTATGACAATGTTATCATTTGTTTTATGATAGCTAAGCAGTTGTATAGCACACTAGTTAAGAAGCACAATCAATGTTAGTGGTTGGGTCTTGATCTGAGATGAGCATAAAGGGATCATGAACAATTGCTTTGCCAATGGGTCTATTGAGGAGTTAGCCGTGCTATTAACAAGAGAATGACATTTCTGACTTTGATCCACTGAGCTAGTTTGGCTTGTTCATTGTGAAATCGCCACGGTTAAATGTTTGGCTCCTCTGGGCCCAAGTAATAATGGTGTTAGAGTTTGCCGCCATGATCTGCGGTTGTTGAGGAAGGTTTGTTAAATGGCTGTCATAATCACTTCTAATTCTGTCTTACTCGAATCTGCAATGCCAATTGTTCCCCAAAAAGTGAGCGATGGTTCTCCCTCCGATTTCATTAAGACACAACTGATACCTGATGTCCTGGACTTCCAATAGCACCATCAAAATTAACTGCAATAGAAAATGTCTGATTTTAACCTTCTGAGAAATGATAGAGCAATAGCAGTCCCAATTCCTTTTCAGGTTTTTAAGAGGGATAGCTTTAAACTCTTCGCTTGCTATCAGCCAGTAACAAACTTGCAAGAATAGGGAGTGCCAAACTTGATGGTTGCTGTGAGACTTACCACTAACTGTCCTATGATTATGTTCCTTCCACATGGCATTCCATCACATTTATGTGGTGCATGTACACAAATCTATCTCCCCAATATGGAAAATGCCCTCCCACATCTTTGCTATTATCTGTATCCTTATCTATAGGTATCTATTTACTTTTCTGGGGAAACTGTCACGCTGTCCTTTGTGTTCATTTATTTTACTCTTTGACAAGCTTGATTTAGCTTTGGTCATTTTAACCAGCATTGAGGATATCAAACATAGTTTTCATATCAGCTACTAATGTCAGATATTTTCACATCTTAGCTATACAGTTCTATAGGATATAAGTTTTTATGATATCATTACATAATGATAACTTCAAATTGCAAAAGATATTCTACAATCAGATTACTTTGTCCTGGTGAAGGCTTCTAATTTCTGGTATTCCATAATAGTGGAAACCACTATGTTGCCTGAATTGGGCAATGTGAACAAGTTCAAGGAATCAAATTGGAAGGCAGGAGAGACACAAATGGATTAGTTTCCTCTAGAAGAGGAAAAAAAGGAAGAGAGGCATGTTTACCTTATGATGGTTATTAATTGGGATATGATAAGTGATCTTAAAGTAGTCACATGTGTCAGCAATTTTCACCAATTTTACGGTTCATATTGTACTAAGAGGTGGTTATTACTGGATGATGAGAACAATTTTTGAGTGGTTTTGAGTTACAAATACACAAGGCTTGACTTTGTCTTCTTACTTTCTGTTTCCCAGAATTCTTCCAGTTAGTTACTTTCGCCGGATATCTGGGAAAATTTTTGGTGTGATTTTAAGTTATAAACATTCTTGGGTTTTGACTATTGTTGTCTTCTGTTCTGTTTGCCAGAATTCTTTCAATTAGTTAAATTTGTCTGGAGATCTCCTAGCGTTCTGAATGGTTTCACTCCTGATGTCTTGGCACTTCTGAGATTTCTAACACCTCTGAATAACCTGCTGGTCATTGGGTTAAATAATGGTTCTTTATTAATCCAAGTAAGTTGCGCTTCAAACTTCTTTTGCAACTTTCTAAAACGAACAATCAAAGTTTCCAGGACACGGGCTGAACCATCTCCATGACTAATCACCATTGACCATCTCTTTTCTAAACTCATTAATTCATCATCATCATCATCATCATCAAGACCTTATACCAATTAGGGGTCGGTCACATGAATCTTATTCCTCCATTCCACTCTATTAAATACCATGTTTTCATTTAGTCCTAAAGTTTTTAAATCTTTCTTCACCATTTCTATCCACATTCTTTTGGGCCTTCCCCTTGCCCTTTTAGAGCCTTCTACTTGTATTGCCTCACTCCTTCTAACTGGTGCCGTTGTTGGTCTCTTTTGGATATGTCCAAACCATCTAAGTCTAATCTTCCTCATCTTATTACCTATTGGTGCTACCCCTAAATTTTCTCTAATATTTTCATTTCTAATTCTGTCCTTTCTTGTCTTACCACTCATCCATCTCAACATCCTCATTTTTGCGACGCTCATCTTATGAGTATCATGTTCCTTAACTGGCCAACACTCTGATTCATAGAGCATGGCCAGCCTTATAGCCATCCTATAGAATTTTCCTTTTAGTTTGAGTGGCACCCGCCGATCACATAAAACTCCAGATGCACATCTCCATTTGTTCCAACCCGCTTGGATTCTCTGGGTAACCTCCCTCTCAATCTCTCCACTCTCATGGATCAATGATCCTAAGTATCGAAAGAGGTCTTTCACCGGGACTTCTTGGTTATCAATCTTGATTGGTGTTTTACTCCTACTCTCTTTGCTAAAATTACATTCTATATATTCTGTCTTAGTTCGGCTAATTTTAAATCCTTCAGATTCTAATGCTTTTCTCCATAACTCTAGCTTTATGTTTACACCCTCCCTTGTCTCATCAAGTAAGACTATATCATCTGGAAATAGCATGCACCATGGGATTTCCTCATGCAAATGTTTTTTTAACTCATCCCTAACTAATGTAAAGAGGTATGGACTCAATGTCGATCCTTGGTGCAATCCTACAGTGACAGAAAAATCACCAGTCACGTCACTAGTGGTCTTAACATTTGTTACTGCTCCCTCATACATATCTTTAATTATGTTTATATACCCTTGAGAAACCCCCTTACCACCCAACACCCTCCATATTAACTCTCTAGGGACTCTATCATAAGCTTTCTCTAAATCAATAAAGACCATATGTAGGTCTTTCCTCCTCTCCCCATATTTTTCTATTAATTGTCTTAACAAGAAAATAGCTTCCATGGTAGACCTCCCAGGCATGAAACCAAACTGATTCTCCGATACACTTGTTTCATGTCGTAGCCTCTTCTCAATTACTCTTTCAAAAAGTTTTATGGTATGGCTCATAAGTTTGATCCCTCGATAATTAGTGCAGCTCTGAATGTTACCTTTAGTCTTATAAATAGGTACAAAAGAGCTTTTCCTCCACTCATCAGGCATTTTCTTTGATTTTATAATCTTGTTAAACAACTTAGTCAACCAAACTACCCCAATATCTCCCATATGCTTCCAAAACTCTATTGGTACACCATCAGGCCCCATGGCCTTTCCTGATTTCATCTTTTTCAAGGCCTCTTTTACTACAAGTATTCTAATCCTACGTTGATATCTATAATATCCAATGTTATTTAGATTTATATTATTTTCAATCCCTATATTCTTAGAGCCATTGTCATTTAATAATTTTTGAAAGTATGTTTCCTACCTTTGTTTGATCTCATCTTCTTTGACTAATACCCTTTGATCATCGCTTCTAATGCGCCTAACATGATCTAAGTCCTTACCCTTCTGTTCTCTTACTTTTGCAAGTTTAAACATATCTTTCTCACCTTCTCTTGTTCCTAATTTATTATAGAGCTTATCATATGCTTTAAGTTTAGCCTCACTTACTATTCTCTTAGCAGCGTTTTTAGCATTCTTATATTATTCATAAATTTCATTATTTCTAATCTTTTGCCAAGCTTTAAAACGCATTCGTTTTTCTTTAATAACTTTTTGCATTGTTTCACTCCACCACCATGTTTCCTTTGCTAATAGCCTTTTACCTTTAGATACTCCTAAGACATCTTTTGCCACTTTCTTAATGAACTTAGCTATATTAGTCCACATGGTATTTACTTCTGTTTCATAGTTCCAATTTCCTTCTGCCATCAACTTATTTTTGAATGAAGTTATTTTCTCTCCTTTTAAGTTCCACCACTTAGTTTTTGGATGTGTATTAAATTCAGTTCTTTTACTCCATCTTTTAATATGGATATCCATAACCATTAACCTATGTTGTGAGGTTAAACTCTCACCAGGTATCACCTTACAATCCTTGCAAATAGATCGTTCATTATTCTTAAGTAGAAAAAAGTCTATTTGGCTTTTATGAAGTCCACTTTTAAAGGTTATTAAGTGTTCATCCCTCTTCTTAAAGAATGTATTTGCAATGGACAGGTTATATGATAAAGCAAAATCTAGGATATTCTCCCCCACCTCATTTCGTTCACCTATACCATACCCTCCATGTATTCTATCATATTCTTCCTTATCTTTTCCTATATGGCCATTTAAGTTTGCTCCAATAAATATCCCGTCAATGTTAGGAGTTTCTTATATGACTCCCTCCATGTCTTCCCAAAACTGTCTCTTGATTATATCTTGTAATCCTACTTGTGGTGCGTATGCACTTATAACATTTATAATCTGCTCTCCTAGAACAATTATTATTATTATAATTCTATCACTGATTCTTTTAACGTCCACAACTTTATCCTTTAATTCTTTATCCACTATTATTCCTACGCCATTTTTGTTATTTTCCTTTCCTGCGTACCATAATTTATACTCATCTATTTCTCTAGCTTTAGCCCTTTTCCACTTAGTTTCTTGGATACAAGCGATGTTGACTCTCTTTACGTTTCATTGTGTCTACTAACTCCAAACTCTTACTTGTTAATGTCCCTATATTCCATGTAGCGATGCGAATTTTATGTTCTAGAGATACCCTATTTACTATCGCCTTTCTCAACCTCCATGGTATGGACCCATGTCCACTTTTCACTGCACCTGGGTTTTGATGCAGCGCGTCGCTTCCGAGGGAACACTCTAGCAGCCCTTGCCCACTTATCACTGCACCCGGGATTTGATGTAGCGCGTCACTTCTGGGAGAATGCCATAGTAACCTTTGCCTATTTTTCACCGCACGCGGGATCCGATGCAGCGCATTGCTTATGGGAAACGCCCTAGCTTGAGGGAATGTCTGTTTTCGATTCATGTCATGTTTGGGTTGCCGTAGTTTTAAAAAGCTGAAGATGATTTTCATTTCTTCCTTACAAACTAATATACAAATGCACATTCATTTGCAAGCATAAAAGAAATAACAAAAATCATCTTAAGCTAAATCCTTGCCGGCTGGCAACCTAACGCAAGGGTGGCTGTATTTTAAGAAGTTGGAGATGATTTTCATTTCTTCCTCACAAATTAATATACAGATGCATATTCATTTGTAAGAAAGAAATAACAGAATCATCTTCAACTTCCCCCTTGCCGGCTGGCACCTGATGCAAGACCCTCCTCCTTTTTCATCTTAAAAAAAATTAATTCTCTTGTACGCAATGCTCATAGAGTTTCTCTGCCGCACAATAGTGTTCTTTGTTATTTTCTCTTGTGCACACAGCTTATAGTGTTCTCTGCTGCATGATAGTGTTCTTTGTTAGTCCGAAGTCAGAACGTTCCTGCTAGTCCCAGGCATAGTTCTGCCTTTTTTTTCGAAGCCAGTCCCAGTCATAGTTATAACACGTTTTCTTTGAGAAGGCTGTAAGGTTTGCAGATAGTTGGGATGAACCTTTGTCCTGGAATACCACTTGATCTGCATTGTGCAAATTGAGAATCATAATATGGACCTTATGTCCTCCCTAGACCTAAAAACAGGAGAGGCACTTAATCTGATTTCTGGAAATATGTCCGAGTGTGATTATCTTCTTACCAGATAGCACGAGTGTCTTATCTAACCATCTGTCTGTGAGCACGAGTGAAGCATATCATGTCTACTTGTTATCTTAAACCATGTTTCTGTCTCTGTACCAATAATTCATCTAACAATGAAGCGTGTTTTGAGTTATCAACTGAAACAAGAACAGCTGGCTTTTTAGGTGCAAATAAAATGGATTACAGAGAACTCAAGCTGAAATTTCTACCTTCCATTTCCTGGGTTTTCCCATTCCCTTTAGGTTGGTTTCCTGCGCATTTAGCTAATAATACTGTGGCTGTGCACAGAGTCTGATATCTGACTTGCTTGACTTTTTGCATATTGGAATGGCTAAATATATTAGTTTTTTCTTCTTCTTATTCAAGTGAAATTTCCATCAATGCAGAAGCGTCAAAGCAGAAACCAAGGGGATGAAACTTAGAGGACTGCTTGTCTGACCTGATGAAGCTCCACTCTAACTTGTCCTGGTACAGATTTCATCAAATAGGCCTGTGTTCGAGATCTGCCTAACCATGTTTACAAAGTACTTTTGCTGTAACATGTGAAAATCACCTCTTGAATTTGTAGCTTGATACACCCAAGACGCAGACCTGATACTCCTTTAGGTAATTGAGGTGTAGATTTTCCAAAATATCAGACGACAGATTATGGGCAGGCAAATTAACCGACCCAGGAATGCATTTTCGACCGAATGGTAGTAACAGATTATGATTGACTATCATTTAAATGGTTTCCTAGTTAGATCATCAGGTGATCACATATATTTGTCTTGATAATACCCACAATCATCAAGTTTTGAGATTACATGTTGGAATGTATCTATATGGTTATAATGCTTTTTCAATTTCTTGGAGAAAGTATAGTTGAAAGCACAGAAGTGAAAATAGAAAAAGTACCTTGGAGAATGAGCATTTGGAGTCTTTAACTTGAATCCTTTGATTGGCTTTTATCTGTCTGTTGCTCCTTTTAAGGCTACAGATTTTCACAAATGGGGTTGCCATGAATCACCATTCTGCAATCTCACTGTATTATTGCCATGTATTTGTACTATCCGAACTTCGTCATTGTGATTCCACCATGTGAAAATGGCCATGGGCCCGAAAATTACCAGTGGGATTATCTTAATGGCACCATTAAAATAGACAACTAAACACAAAAGTATGGAATTAAGGTCTGCAGATCTGCACTGCATCGTCCGATTCTAACCATAATCTGTAAATATCATTATTGGGTGCTGTAATAGTTAGAGGTGGTCAGTTATTATTGTCAAGGTATTTTAGTTGATATTTGATGTCTGCTGCATAGACGCATTATATCATGTTAGTGTTTACTTTCCTAGGAGAAATGGGCTTCAGTTGTTCTATGGTTAAACCATGGGTCTATTTAGGTCCCTGTGGGCGTATGCCCTTGTTTTTCATTTATCATCTATTTCAAAACTAGAAGGGGAGCCTTGGTGCAATGGTAAAAGTTGTCGTCGAGTTCAAGGCATGGAAACAGCCTCTTGTAAAAATACAAGGTAAGGCTTTGTACTATAGGCCCTTGTGGTCCACCTCTTCCCCGGACCCTGCATAGGTGGTAGCATCGTGCACTGGGGCTGCCCTTTTTATCTATTTCAAAACTAGCCAGTAGAGGATTACAAATTCCAGATATAGTTGTTGAATTTTGTTACTAGCTTTAAGGGTTCATATCATTAAACAAGGATGCTCCACTTGTACATATGCTTGCTAATCCAAAGATGAATATGTGCCTCCGTTCTATGTAACTCCTTGCATATACAAGCATACGAGTACGATACTGCCAACAAATTTAGTCACAAAATTCAGATTCAGGAATAAGTAGACAACGCAAAAACCTTTGAAATTTGAGAAACTTGTGGGAGAATTTCAGGAAAAAATCATTACAAGGATGTGAATCAAAACTTTTAATTTGAAACTTGAAATGATATTCTAGATTTACAAGTGATTTATGAGAATTCTGAGAAATCTTTTGCAAATTTAAGTTTAATTTGGTACATTCAGAATTCAAAGTGTGTACAAACTTCTAAGTTGGTCAAGAAAAGATGGGAAAGGTTGGGACTTTTTCAAATAAAATTTTATTTAGTCACAGACTTGTGGCTAGGCTAGCAAGAAGGCCTAGTTTTCTAACATCTCATGTTAAAATTAGTTTAAAAAATATCTAAGTGTTAGTGGTGCTGGAGATGAGATGAGATGAAATCTGGTGTGGGATGATTTGAGCAGAGTTGATATGACCAAAATTTGAAATGAGATGGACTGAGGTGACTGGAAACCTCGCTTCAGCTGGGTTGAGATGAGTCAGAAGGGAGAGATTGGTATGAGATGGTCGAGATGAGTTAGAGGGATTGGTTGAGATGAGTTGGAGGAGATGGTTGAAATAGCATTAAGTGGCTCACTTCTATCTCAAGCAAAATACAGTGAGGTTGAATTTTGGGATGAAAAATGGCTCTCCTCTACACTACTAATGAGATAAGATGGATGTGATATGCAAGCCATAAGCAGTGAGCTGGTTGAGATTGGGATTTTTCATTTCATCTCAAGTGCTGCTAATAGTAAGCTGGGATAAGATTTTAATCTCACTAACTCACTTCAAGAAGCACTAACAGTGATATCACTTCATCTCAACTCAGCTTAAGCACCACTAACATGGGATGAAATGATTTGAGATGGAAGTGACGCGCAAACCACTAAAAGTGAGTTGGGTTTTGATTGGTTTTTTTCATCTCAAGCACCACTAACAGAGATGAGATATTGCTTCATCTCAACTCAGCTTGGGCACCACTAACAGCGATGTGGCCCATCTCATCTCATCTTATCTCAGGCACCAAGTTATCCTGATGTGCACGTCTACTTACAAGAAGTGTAGAATGATCCTGTGCACAAGTCTTTATCTTGTGTTCCTGTTATCAGATTATAAGTTGTTCCATTGCCAAATGAGAATACATTTACAAAATAATAACAGGGTAATTGTGCCATGAAATGACTGTCTTCGTATCTCCTTGTAAATTGTAGGACTATTGAGATGAACTGAACAAGACCGGAAGAACTTTTTTCTGTAATGGTGAGTGGATTTGACCTATAACCTGTGGCTTCGGATGAATGAGATTCATCATAGAGCTAGGGTCCCATCATTTTTTACCTATTGGTAAGCTTCCATCCATCAAGCATTTGCCTGTCGAAGTTTAATTGTTCTTAATTTCGTGGGTTATGCCTTTCGCTGTGGTTGCCATCATATGATTATACAGCTTTTTCGTATGAACCCAGAACATTGTGGATCTTCTAGAGGGATAACTGTATGAATACGCTTTCCATGAGTAGACTTATTTTGGGGACGTTTTACCCTAAAAAAGTATTAAAAACAGAAGAAAAGAAAGAGGTGGAAAGGAAGAAACTATTCCTAGATTTTACCATGTATCCAGGTTTTGAGATATTGAGTGGCAGGGGTTAGGAAAATCTATTTTATGGGAAGGTATCCCCGTGTGAAAGAGCTCATGCATGGGGCTGCCCATGAATCAGTGTCGGTTCGTATACCCCTGATACATGTCCATTCCAATAAAATCTTTTGATTGGGATATGGTCAGTACTTTGTGCTTTCGTACTTGATGCCAAATCTAGTCCAGTTGGTTCCCCTCGGGCGCAGCAGAGAATCCATGAGGTTTGGTCAACTAATTTTTTTTTTTTTTAATAAAAATTTAAAAGTAAACTATATAGTAAAACCTTTGAAATGGAAGAAATACAGAACTAAATTAGCACTACTTAATGAACATAAATTAAAAGAGAGAATGGCCGATACAAGAACCTCTATTGATAAAGTAGCATCAACAATCTCTTATTTGCATGTTTGAAAGAGGAATGTTAAATAGATGCTCTTACTCTAGAGCCCACATCTGTATAATCAGATTCATTCACATCATCGCCTGCATTGGATACCTAATAGATCGAAAAGGATGCAGATGTGATGATTCTAGTGTCACTGTTGTTTATCAAAGTTTTGAACTAGCTGCAGAAAGCCGTCTAGTACAATTGGTCACAAATAACAAGGCACCTTTCCTCATTACACTTGGTCGGAGTTTTAAGGTGCCATTTTCCCCTTGTTGGGGAAATGCCAAGTAAATTTAGGAATTAAGATTATAAGGTCTAGGTATTTTGCTATATAATTCTTCAATGCAATAACAAAAGGGGAAAAAGTTTCTAATTGGCTGTTTCCAATTGTAACATTTTTTATCTTTTATATCTATTAGACATCCACAGCTAGACCAATTACATGCATAAGTTGGATCATGCAAAGGTAGGTTTCAAAAAAAGTAACCCACAAACGCTCTCATTTAGAGCATTATGTAGCATTCCATTCAAAATGCTCAAAACTATGCCAAGAAAGAGCAGAAAGGTTAACCCTACAAGAAGAAGTAAGATTTATTAAGCACGGCATAGTTGTTTTCAATCATTTAGGGTTTGGTGTGTTGGGAACTTGGGAGAGAAGGGAAAGAGAGAGTCAAATAGTAGACAGGTTGATAGAGCAGCTGTTTTTATTTTATTTCTTTACATTTGATATATAAAAAGAAAATTTTGCCTCTGAATAGTCATAAAAAAAAGAAAAAGAAAAAAAGAAGTTTAGGAACATTTAATTCCTGAAACGTTGTTTATCGGATTAGATGATCTGGGAATTCGGGGCCTCAATCCATATCCATTCTATAGGAACATACATTAAAAATTAAATCCAAATTCATTATATGCGGATAGGATTTTTCATTTTGTCCTATCTGTACGGACCAGACCGGTTCGTATAGCGGATAATCTAATCCGATTGGCAGCCCTGACTCCTTCACCTAGGTGACCAGTGTTCAAGGCTGTACATATATGTTTATGTGTATCTAACCTTATAAGAAAAAGAAAGTGCGAGATTGTGTATCAGTGCATATTGACCTTGGTAGAACAAGGAGTGCATTTTTCTCCTTTGAAGTAAAGCAAATAGGATCATTCGCCTGATAGCTATCGCTACCGTCAAACATTGCTTATGAGTTTCTAAAGATTCATAGTGCTTTAATTGACTTTATCAATTGACTGTTGCTGGACGGTCCCATCGAATTGATTTGATGCTTTAGGCCTTGGGTCCACTCCTTTGTCTCAATCCCATTCATCGTCCTGATTGACACTATTTTATCTTTTTAATACTTTGTTTGTGCTTCGTGCCGTTCTACGGCGTGCAGGCTTTATTGACTTAACTTCCATTACATGATCGTTCTAAAAATAGAAAATTGACAGGCAAAATAAGAGGTGTTTGTAATTGTTGTATTGGCTACATGGCGAGACAGAAGGACCCAGCTCTGGCTCTTCATTGGATAGTATAAATCACTAAGGAACTGGGTTGAGAAGCTTTTCATCTCAACTACTGCCAACAGTGAGATGGATATCACTTCATCTCAACTCAGCTCAGCTCAGCACCCCCAACAGTGATCTGCATTTATGTACATATAACTTGTAGGAAAAGTTTATCCCCTCTATAAGCCACTACTCCAGGGAAAGCTTATTGACGGACTGTTATGCCCATGAATTTTTTGAAACTAATGGGAATATACTGATTATTTGTAAACTTGCTTTTTTCTTTAATATGTTTCTTAAATTTTCTTTCAGGTATATCAGTTAAAATGGATCTATGACATACGACCTTATGCGAGTGCAACTTGGAAAACTTTGCTTCTTCTACTTCAACTGGCGCCTGTTTGGCTGGTGGTAAAATAGACGGAGATAGATTTCCACAGATAGCACTCTATCATGATCAGTTCCGTTGATCTAGTGGGCCATCACTGATCTGGCTCCTTTACCATGCTTTATCGTATAGTCACCCGAATGGGATGTTCCAGACTTGGATTGTAAAATAAAATCCCTGAGAAGAAAATGAGGCACCCGCAAGAAGTAAATACAGAAACCGAAGAGAGGTAAAATAGTCATTTCAGGTTTAAGACAGGAAACTTGCGAACAAATGCGTCACGGTCGCCGCCCCTCGTTTGCGGTGAGTTGCTTTTTGGCGGGAAGCCTGACTGCCAACTAAATTCGTTTTCCCCTTCCCGCCAAACAAGGAGTAGGGCAGCCCCGGGCAGTCCGGGCAGGGAGCCAGGGATTCGCTTACGAGAAGGAACAAAGCTCGATGGAAAGTTGGAATTATCCTCTCTTTGGATTCCTTGAAAGACCACGTGTGGATGTCTACATTTCATAGGATTCCTTACTCTGAGAGGGAGAGAGATGGATATGTCAATGTACAATGTATTATCATTAGATTCTCTTTCCTTTTCAATTTCATTGTTCTCCCTTATCCCTTCCTAGGGTTTGTTTATCTGCTTCCAGGTACATATAATTGGAGTTTTGAACCAAACCCACATGAGGTTGAATTCCATTCCTTTTACAATGCCTTCTTCTTCTGTTGTGTTGTTTCCCTAGAGCTTTCAACCAACCTTAAAGATGCCTCACCCATGTGTTTCTCATTCAAAATGCAACTCCCATTGAATCTCCTAGCTAAGAACCCATGTGCACCGGGTGTAGTAACCACTCATTGTCCCTTCTTTGTTCAACTTATTGTAGGAGCCATTATCTATTTTGACTAGCTAATTTATAAATTAGGTTTGGACGTCTTAAACTATCAAAAACCAGCGAGAGGTTCCCTACTCTTCTTTGATCCATCTAAGGGCTGAGTGGCAGCCTCGACCCGAGCGGAAGAATTCAACATGGTCTTAGTTGTAATGGGATAGTCAATGGTGATGATGAATGCACCAACGTAGTACCGTATAGAGTGTTCTAAATAAAATGAAGAATATTTCCTTGTGCCAACTAGCTATTCCATGGAGTAGGCCACGCGGCAGCTCTTTATTTGATTTACACAATGAGTTACACATTGCACATGATTCTCTACAAATATCTAGGATTAACATAAAAGAAATTGTGATCGTAGAAGGATTTAGCAAGAATTTATTTGAAACATGTTATATAGTAGTGCAATGATTTCCTTATTATTTGTTTTTATTGGTATATACTATAATATTTTTTAAAAAGCTAATTTTCTGGTGCACTTAAACCCACAACCTCTTGGCTGTGAGATGGGTCACTTAACTAACTCAACTAAGTGCTCAAATCCATTGAAAGGGAATTTCAGCTTGACGCGTTTGCTAGTAATAGTAGTTTGAGATATTGTGATCATTTTCTTCTTTTGATGAGTAAATTCAAACCCACAATATCTTGGTTGTGATGAAAGGCACTTAACTAATTATTGAGCTAGTAATCAAACCGCTATAGTCTATATTTGATATAAAAAATGTCAAATTGAAATTTAAAATATTAGTAAATTAGGATTTAGTTGAATTGACAACAGTTATTACAAAATAGTAAAATATCTTGATACAGAGGTGATAATCATCCTCCTAGCTAGATCATCATATACTAGAATCCTATCACAATATTTTGCAATACATCATTAACTATGCGATTATTCCACTAAGTAGCGGGCATATTGTCCTTTTCACTAAATGTCCTTTTGAGTAGGACAATTAGTGGCATTCATTCCTCCCAATTGGTCAATGTAATCCGATTGTATGCAACAATTTGAGAATTATAGCACAAATTTTTGAGTTCGAATAGACTGGCCCGATTCTTATACCAAGTAGGAGACTTGTTTCATTGGAAAAAGCTACATATTTGAGTTTGTAAAAAAAAATGTGAAGAGAGTAATGGAATCGATATTACTAGGTCATCTTTAGCTCTTTGTGGATGGCTTTTCATCTGATTCAGTAACTAATTCAAGGGTATCAGCTAGTAAGCTCATGTAAATGAAATGGTTTATGTATTAGGCAGAATTTTGTATTAAATGCAAAAAGAATTTGTTTCATTTTGTTTCAACTTGAATAAAATCCTTCTTGAGAATGGTATATGGGAAAAACGTTGTCTCAATTGTAGATAAAAGAATTCCTAAAGCATATCCCAATTACCAATATATGAGATTCTAGTTTCTGAAAGGATACAATTGGACAAATATATCTAACCTAACCCAATCCAAGTATAAAAATATGTAGTTGGTATCCTCCTGTTCTTTAGCAATTTAGTAAAGGGCGATGATAAATCCAACCCTTTTTTTAACTTGGTCCACCTTTTCATACTCTTTCAATGGCTAGTTACTTTCGTTATAAAAGTACTTACAGGAGTGACCCTAGTAAATAAGGGGTGATTTGTCATCTCACTTTCATAATACCCCTTTTACTTATAGCTCCAATCCCCAGGAGTCATTGTTTATATAAGGGAAGATAAAATCAGGCCGACTTCTCCCAATTATCTTCAACAAATGCCTTGCCCATGCTTGTAACTTGACTACTCCAATATATTGATGGATGCCCTAAAAAAACCCTAATTTGATCTAAAAGCATATTATTATATGTACAAAATCATTATTTCTTTTGTAATGTGTCCAAGTCATTAAGCGGTTTAACATACTTAAAAGATGACCATACATTCTCTTCAAACACATAGGATTCTAATCTAGAGTGCCCTATATATATATATATATATATATATATCTGTTTATCTTTTATTATCATTCATATTACAGAGAAGCTTCCCTTAATCTAAGGCGATGGAAACACCCGAAACAAAGCATGAAAAAGATAAAGACTTTGAGACAATGTGAAATATGTTTTTAATCAGCTGAAACATCCGTGCAACATCTCAAGCTTGAAGTGTGCAAAGATTTACTCTTTACATGTGTTTAGCGATTTTTGACTAGTACCTTGACTTACATAGAAGCCCTACCCATAAGAGAGAGAAACAGAGACATATTCATCGTAGAGGCTTTCCATATAGCAAGAAGCTGATTGAAAGGTGATCAAAACCGGTTATCTTGTGGACTTGCCTTGCATAGTGCTCGGCCCAAAAAACTCATTGAATGATCCCAGTTTTCCCATTCTAAGGTGTAAAATGGACCGCTTTAAAAGGTAAGAAATATTAATATAAAGATCGTGAGAAGTCAGATGTTTAGGATAGTCTAATGCATGAGGATTTTGGCCATGGCCTAGCTTATATGGGGGCTGCAAAATGAATGGTTCTGAATCACCATAATACAGACCCCACTTGCACTTAAGCCAACAGCTTAAAACTAGGATGTAGTGCGCTGACCACCTTGTAACAACTTCAACGAAGCCCAACGAGGCAAAAAACGTGGATTTTTAAGCTTTTAAAAATTGCCACTCATATGACCTTAGGAAACTCGAACCCGGATAGGTGAACTTTTGTAACTCTGCCTACTTTTGATCCTAAGAAACCCAAACCTGTATAGATACATGCAGAGAGAGCGAGCGAGCGAGAGAGAGATGATCGTTTCCCTATGTAGCCAGAAAATTTTTCGAAAATTCAACTATCGATACAAAGAAAATCAGGACCAACAAATGCACAGAGAGAGAGAGAGAGAGAGAGAGAGAGAGAGAGAGAGAGAGAGAGAAGGTTGAGCTACTCTTGATACTAAGAAACCCAAGTAGGAACACAGATGTTTTGTCTCACATGAAATAGTCTCAAGCTCTACAAGTTGCATCATGACAGAGAGAGAGAGATGGACTATTGTAATTCTCACTACTGAAACAAACCCAAACTTAACACTCAGAGAGAGAGAGAGAGTGTGTGTGTGTTCCAAGACCAAAAAACTAACATAAGAAAGGGAAAAGTCTGACTTATATTTTCATTAACCTTTCTCCTTGAAAACCCAATACAATCTTCATAAGAAACTGCTGGCGTTAGTGCATAGAAAGGATTTCATAAATATTATGACTCTGTACATGAAACTCCCCTCCAGTGCAAAGCTCGAATATTTAAACCCCAAAGAGAGGGAGAGAAAGGGCCTTTCCTTTTTCTTTTCCCTGATGATGGAGAGAAAACCGTTCCAACTCACTTAACTCTCTCCATACGGCGTATGAAAACAGAATCCAAGTCTGGAGGACTGAAAAACTCCCGAACTCCATCAAAGCGGCATTTGGAACTGGGCCTTTGCTTCCTTGGAGCAGGTGGGCATGGCAGTGGGTCTGGTATCTTTGTTTCTTCAGCCGTTGGGGTGGTTGAACACTCTTCTTCTTCTTCCGGGGCTTTGTCCAATGACTTCATATTTATCTGCCTCAATGGAACTCGAAATGAAATTCCGGTGATGACCCATTTCTTTCCTTCTGATTCTAGGCCGCTTTCCGTTTGAAGCTTCTCCGAAATCCCCATTTTTGTATCAGAAATATGATGAACTTTGAACTGAGAATCTAAACTCATCAACTTCCAACGAAGCTGCTGAAGCCGATCGAAGAGAATCCAAAGACCGAAGTCCTTTATTGTTTTAGCTTGAAAGCGTACAAGAGTCTGGAGACGTTTGAGAACTTTGTTTGAAGGTGAACAAAGGATTTCTTTCCTTCTGCTCCTGCTCTGTTAAGAGAGAGAGAGAGAGGTGGGGAAGTTGAAGAAATAAAGGTGGAGGGAGGGTTTGAAGAAGAAAAAGGGGCGAAGAAGTGAGAAAATGGGGGAGAAATAGTTAAGGACAGAGGAAACCCGTGACCTAAGCAACAAAGAAGCTGAAACCTATAACATAAGCGTGGGATGGGGGCTGCCCGTGAAATTTTACTGACCGCGGTCAGCGCCTACCTACTGGCCTGGGTTCTGGGGCCAACGATAGGATCTTTGGCCAGCTCTCTCTCTCTCTCTCTCTCTCTCTCTCTCTCTCTCTCTCTCTCTCTCTCTCTCTCTCATTGAATATCTATGTTTTCCCTTTTATGATCCTTTATTTATTTCCTATGGGGAAACAAAATCACCTAACAGGGTTAATCCCCCTAAAATTATTAGATTATGATATAATCCCCCTTATTCTTGATTCATTAAGGCGATTATATCACTTCCCAAGTTATTATTATTATTTTAATGATAGAGGAGATAGAGAGAGAAAGCATATGCTGCTTTTAGTAACCGGAGCATACGGTAGGGCCGGCTAAAAGTCCAATCGGGCCGGTCTGGATTGCTGTGAGATGGGCCATGTCCCACTATCTCATCTAATCGGATGATGGTATGTTTTAGCTGTTTTGATTCAAAATTTGACAGTAAATAATTTTATTATCTATTCAGAACTCAAAATAAATCAAGGATCATGCGCGACGGTAGCAGCTAAAGAGGTAAATACCACAAAATATTCTTCAATAAGATGAGATCTTAACCCTTAGCTAAGATCTGGCTAGCCCGATATAAGCTGTATGTTAATGCCTGCACGAACATATATCAGAGGCAGGCATGCAGTTTCTTCTCCAGTTCTGTTTCTAAGTTTCCCCTCGATTCCTTCTCCATTTTTTTTCGAGCTCTTATATGATAATCGGCCACCAAAATCACAAGTTAAGCAATCACGGCTGAGAGCACTAGAAGGGCTCATCTCTCTTAATCCAAAGTTCCTAGCAGTTCATCTTCCCATGCCCAAAACGTTGCGATTTCATGGATGACTGAAGCCTTTATTTTCTGAGATCAAAATGGAGGTGTCGATTCTTTATTTTTTGAAGGATGGAGGGCTCGAATTAAGAGTACAAAAATCCTTGAAATTAGAATTCTCTGATATATGAGACAGCTGGTCATGCATAGCTATCCTATTGAAGATTCTAATACAAGGCCAGATAGATGAATGGTTTAGATCACAAAGGTCTTGGTTCCAACTGAGTTTTAGCCACCAGTGTAAAACTTGTAATTTTGCTTGTAGTCTCCTTTGTTTATCTACTAGGAGGAGATGAATCCTAATTCCTAGGCTGCTTCCTATAAATTTGTCTTTCTCCCTCTCTAATGATCCATTTAGCTAATATTTTTATGTTAGCTACTTTTCATAAAGATAAGATACCTTAAACAATGTAGACCTTTTTGTCTAGAAATACCACTTTGTACTGTTCATGCACAAAAGAAATACTAGCCCTTTGTTTCTTTTACTCCATTTTCTACAAAGAACGACGATTGAATCTCTTTCTCTTTCTCTCATGAAGATCATTAGAGGCTTTTCATGATGCCAAAATGCAAGACAAATACATGTAGAATAGGGTTGGAAAATCAAAATCCTGCTGAATTATTGAAAGATTAGATTCCTAATTAATTGCGCCAGTGACCCAGCATTCTTTCCTAATCCTAGACCTTCAGAACTGCTGGCACATGATGGCAGAATTTCTTGAACACCTTTTTGTTGCGAAAACTTCCTGCACTAATTAAGACCAGGATTTCTAGTTTCGTTTGTTAATGGATGAGGAGTGAATATAGCTCAATCCTAATGTTTTGGAACTATATTGCATAATCGAACCTGAAAATTTCCTGCCTACTCCAAATGGGTTCTACTCTGCTTCAATATGGGTTTAGCCATGATATCATAGATGGAGTAATATGTTTCTTTTGTAAAGCATACAGGGATAGATGAACTTAGGAAAATAAGAGCAAAATGTTGACAAATGTAAGTAGACAATGTCCTGTCCGTAGTTTTTAAGGTTGAACTTAATTACTTATCTCTGATATAGATGGACCAAAACTATGGCTGGTCTATCTAACTGGGTTGGACCAGCCGCGGCAACCTGCTTTCTAAAAGAATAGTGGATCATACGTCCTCCATTTAGCCACCACGTCTCTATCTCACAGGGAATTAATTTCCTTTTTTCTTCTTTTTTTCCCCTAATGTGAACGAATAATTCTTTAGCTTCATTTTTAGTTAGAAAAGTAGTATTTAGTGTCTCTGGTCCATATATATTTTATTTTTCTGAATAATTCTTCAAGAAAGTGTCTCTGGTATGAGACATAGAACCATATCTATCCGATCTGGACCGTTAACCTGATGAGCCCCATTTAGATGATTGTCCAGCAGCTGCTGAACCTTAATGATCCTAACCATACTTGATTGCTAGTGAGAAAATTTAGCCGACTTTCACTGTGTTCTTGCTTGTGAACTCTCTTTGACAGTTTCACCAATCCAACAAACGTTGCGTGCGAGCAGGAGAAAAATAGTGAAAAGTGAACAAGGCTATGCTATGGCTCTCAATTTTCCATCATCCTAAGTTTAGTGATTGGTTTCATTGTAAACTGAAAATCAACAAATTATGTCAATGAAGCATGTTGAAATCATAATGCATCACAAAAAGAAAAGCTATTTAAATCATGTTAAAATCATAATAAAGAAAAGAAAAGAAAAGAAAAAACTAAAGGAACTGTGGACTGGATATCCACTGTAAGACACCAACTATTCTTGATTGCTACTATATTTCGTTTTGCAATTAATGTTGTTGCAGGCTATGCGCGCATGCATCGAATGTAGTTGGAATATATGGTAGCATTTTCTTGTCATAAATTCCATCTGTCCTAGCATTTTAGGACCCACGATAGATTTCGTGACAGGATACTGCAATTCATAGACTTAGATATTGCAGAAGACTACAGTATGTTCTATATCACCTACATGTTCTTTCTTTTTTTTCCCTGAATGGTGAGTGGATTTGAAGGCCACTTGTTGTTGTTGTTTGTTTGTTTGTCCTTTTTTTTTTTTTTTTTTTGTAAGTTAGGATAACTCACGCATATTAGTAGTACTCATCAAAGTGTAGGATTAGTGAAGCTAATTGCCTCTAACCCTATGACCGAAATTAACTAATTAATTAGCTAATGTAGAACAAATGCAGCCCTGACTTACACGCATATTTAATTTTCCACCCTCTGATGCATGGTTTGACGAGAGGAAATTACGTACCTTCTTCTCATCTTCTTAAAAACTATTTCTCTGTCCATATAAATGAGTACATGCATGTTTATATGTATATGTATGCATGTCTAGATGGGGTATGTAATAATGACATTGGTGATGACAGAACTGATTCTCTTATATGTGAGTGTTACATTGTACATATATTTCTATATGACAACAGAGGATTGATCCGGCAGAGAATAATAATCAGCATCCTTGATTTCGGGATTGACACTCAAATAGTTAAAGGGATTTGGTCAATGCTAGATTTAGCATTTGGAGCTGGATGATAAGATCAAACGTAGACTTCCAAATATGCTAGGCTTTCGGTTAGTAAATTCGCAAGTCGATCAACTGTGCATAACTAGCAAACCACAATATTATAGTTAGCAACTTTGTCCTGGACAAAGTGAAATCTATCTATACATGCTTTGTCCAATTATGAAAGAAGGGATTTTCAGTCATATAAGTGGCCCTATATTGTCACACCATATGAGTGGAGTTTTAGGACGACAAGTTTTCAGCTCTTTTAGTAGTGGCTGAATCCAAATAAATTTTGAGGTAGCTGAGGCAACTGATCTATACTCTCCCTCTGTCAAGGAGCGAGCGACTTGTCCGTTATTTATTTGAGCTTCAAGAGAGTAGAAATAGAACTTAAGGATAGAGAAATGCACATGGCGACTACCTATCATCCAAGCAACCTGCCAAATCAAAGACAGAGTAAGCATAGATGGAAAGATCCTGGCGGTGGCAGAATTAGTGATCAATTGTTAACTATTGGTCAATATATGAACTGAGATGGCTTATTAACAGCAAAGGCAATGTCTAACCTTGTGAGAGGAGTGTTACTGGGCACAAATGACTTGACGATATTCAGTTCCATCAAACAATAGTTCTCTAGCCTTTAGTGAAAGTGTAGGAGATAGCTATTGCCCGACCAACTGGTTTGCTATCGGCTATCTTGAAGCTTTGTCTTAGATCTTCAGTGTACTTTTTCTAAGATAGGACCACTCCAATACCTGGAAAGTGGTGAATGTCTCCAAAATCTTTTAATGAAAAAGTGCTAGCAAAAGTGAGAAATAGGGAAAGTACTCAAGCATGAATACCATGCCCTAGGGCTTATTTCAGGCCACCGATTAGCTGTTCAATATAATCATCAATCTTGACAAGCTAAAAGTCTCCTTGAAGTCCACATCTTAGTTCTGGTGAAACCTTTTAGTAAAAAGCCTAGGTTTTAGGTGATCAACAGTCTCATCGGATTTGAATTTAACCCCTTGAAATTATTTATATTCAGTTATATTATGTCTTGCATTTCTAGGAATTAGTCTCCAAGTTCTGTTAACTGTTAGTGCATGATATTTCCTCAAGAATAGCAAATCACCACCCGGGCTGTATAGTTGCCTCAACCAAAAATTTTGGTGTTAATGGAAATGTATATATTCCAGCATTAATAGCAAGGAATTGTTGAGATCGAGTTTGAGACTTGGTTTCTGGATGTTAGTTCTTTGGGGTGGTTGTGAGGTAGTAGCTTGCATGTCAAGATTGAGTTAAGCAGTAGGGGACTATTAAGATCAATAACTAGATCAAGATGTTGGTTGAGGGCATATATTAGAGGACATGTGTCTTGACGATTAATGTGAACTTGCTAATGGCTAAAGAATTAGAACTACATGTGGTGGATTAGAAATAGGTGGGAGTGGTGCTAGTTGTGAATCCTCATTAAAATTGCATGGAAGTATAACTGTTGGTGTATGAGTCATCCTGATAAAGAGATTAAACTCTCAACTCAAGCTTTTGATTAGTGAGGTCAAAATAGTCATAACCTTATATTCAAGATAGTTACCAAGAAAGATACAAGGATTGAATCTAGGTTCAAGATTGTCTTTGGCATGAGGTCTAGACCATGGATAGCATAGACAACCTAAATTTGTAGATAATTAAAGTTGGTGAGAGCCTAAAGAGTTTAGTAGTTGAAACTCATTTGTTAGTGAAAAATTTAAAAGCTTATTAGAGAAATAGTAATTGTTTGAAAGGCATGAGTCTGAAAAGTAGTAATAATAGCACAATTTTGATAATGTGATGCTTTCTATGTACAGTGCCAATATGTTGTGGCATGTCTAGACAATAAATATAAAAAATAAATACCATTTAAAAAAAAAATTGTATAGCATACTGAACCTTCCACTAACATCTTATTATACTATTTTGAGCTAAAAATTTGTTTAACATGGCGACCAAAGTGGTTATCAACATGTTTTTGAAGGGAAAAAAAGCTAAAGTGTAAGATTTTCTTTTAGGGGATAGATCCAAATAACTAATATAATACCTAAATCTATTTATTAATTTTATTAGAGCAACCCCATTTACATATGCGTGTATTATTTGTAGACAATGAGTATTTCTAGAGGTTGAAGGAGAAAAAGGAAGTCACAAGTTTTTTGATCCATGGAAAACATTAGTACAGATGAAACTTTTATTGGAAATATGAAGAGAGAATTGCTAGATGATACGTCAAAATATGACAATTTTGGATCAACGAACTAGTTACAAGATGAGATAATTAGCTAATTTGAACAAAAGTGTTGGGTCCCTACTCATTTAGCTCCTAGAATAGTACCGGCCCTTTTAATTGATCCTTAATCACAAACAAAAAATAGGAGAAATTTAATAAAATAGTTATTGTCCTTAGTTAGCCAATAAAATAGAGAAAAGATTCCTATGCATTGGAGGAACCTTATGGATATTTTGGAAACAAAGTGGACAAGATTGAGAAAGAAAATTAGATGACCTGGAGATGTTGGCAGAATATTAAGTCATCAAATAGTCTTAACACAACTGAAATATTGAGTTTTCCACTAAAAAATCGGACGCACACACACACACACACACACACACACACACACACACACACAAATATATAAGATGTTATCAAATCCGATCTAATTGTAGGAGTTTTATTAATTTCTTTCTCATGATTCTATCCTCATTCGTAACTTATTTTGACAAGATCCTTGGGTTATCTAAAGCAACCAATTACATTCATTAGACATGTTCATGATTTTGAGATACACTTTTCTTATTTCCCATTGTGTTCGTGGAGTTTGCTAGAGTTCATTATCTCATCAGGCTGTTATCTTGATTCTTCTTTCTTTTTGGGCATTTCTTTTTAATTGTTTGAACATAAAGAATTATTATACTTGAAGATATTGGCCTAAGAACAGCCATAATGTTGGGGCTTACAATGTTCAAAGATTAAAAAAGAGAACCTATTTTTAAAAGACAATGAAAAAAAACCAAATGAGTATACTCCTATGAACTAGCTGATGTTGTTGATTTAAAATTTTTTTCCTTTAGGGGCTCATGCTACAACTGGAGGAAGATATGGTCACCCTTGATAAGGATACTTAAATTACAATACCCTCTCAAACAAAGAAAATTAACACAAACTTTTTGTTGAAGAAAGACATCTATGGAAAACATCATCCATTTGATGGTGTTCAATCAGTCCACAATTTAAACTAGGAGATCAATGGAAGATCTTTTAAGGAGGTCCAACTAAACAAGGATCTAGAGAAAAGAAATGAAGTATTTGTAAGATATTTCTTAGATCATCAAAATTCCAACTAAGCAAGTCAAGGCTAGAAGGACAAGTTGAAGCTAGCTTCAATTGGTAAGGTTTGCAACACAAAAGCTCCTACTTTGGTTCAAAAGATGAACATAAAAGAATTGTGTTCATCTAGATTTTTTGGAGATGAACTACTTCAAATAATATTCCCTCAACTTTTCGTAAGGTTATCATGAATGAAAATTCATGCTGCTCTGCAAAATTAAAAATTGAAGGCCAAGTTCTTATAATAAATCAAGAAATGAGTGACAAATCTCTTCAAAATCCAAGTTGAACACAATAGGGCTATTAAGGAAGCTATTTTCAAAAGTATAACCTCATGGCCAACCTTAGATTACTTAGCGTTATCAAAGAATTTTTTAAGGAAAAAATTTAAAACATAAATTTTTGTGAAAGCTTAGCATCTAGTACTAGGAATCAAAGAGCCCAAGAGTTTGTTTGCAAGAAAGAAAAATCTCTAGTCATAGTTTCACTTGAAATTGGTGTGGAAACACAATTTAATGCAAGTTAATGACAAAATTGAGAAAAAAGAGAAATGAGCAAAAGTCTGGTTCATCTTTCTAGTACAACCATTTAAGAAGAAAATTTGTTTCAATGTAATATTTTTCCTGAGCCACCTGGTGAGTTTGACAACCTAATCTCCATAAGCTTTCCAATTTCAAGTAGTTTGCAACATAACGAAACCTATTATTTGGTTGCTAAGAGACCATTTGTGCAGCATGATGTAATTGAAAAAGATCCCATCTTCGAAATATTGACCAATTAAGAAATGCAGTGTACACCCTCTCAAATGAGAAATGGAAATTCACTAGTTTAATATGAATGAAAGATGATATGTGCATGCCTCCTCTCAAATGCAAGAGTTCATGTAATAATTAAATACAAATGATAATGAAATATGAACTTTTCCTCTATCCAATGTAAGAGTTTGTTCACTTTGTCCTTCCTTTCTCTGTGACTTTTATGTGAGCCCACTTTTAATAAAGTCACAAGAACCTAGAAACCCATTTATAAGTCTACTACCAATCAACATCCATAAAAAAGAATACTTACATCCTTACTATCAGTCGACTATCTATGATTAGGGGCCCACCTTTAGGTGATTTGACCCATTAATCTTCTTATTTTGAGTTTGGTTAAGTAATATTTAAATAGTATGAAGACTGGATAATTCTTATATGTGAAAAAAAATCTTAGAAATTTTGTATGGAAATAGTGTAATTCAAGAAAAATGTAATTTTTGTGATGCTAGAATCATCCTCAGTTATCCAAAGTCACATGAATGAGATGAACATATTAAATCATTCAATGGGTTTCACACACACACACACAGAGAGAGAGAGAGAGAGAGAGAGAGAGAGAGAGAGAGAGAGAGAGAGAGAGAGAGAGAGAGAGAGAGAGAGAGAGAGAGAGAGAGAGAGAGAGAGAGAGAGAGAGAGGTGGAATACATGAGTTATTTTTGTGGTTTTTTTTTATAGGAAAAAGAGGTTGAAGGGTCCGTGTAGAGAGAGGTGGAATACATGAGTTATTTTTGTAGTTTTTTTTTAGGAAAAAGAGGTTGAAGGGTCCGTGTATCTTTTGGGGGAAGAGAAAATAAGGGTAGTTTTGGAATTTGATATTAAAAATAAGCCTATGTCAAAATCCTATTCCAAACATTAACAATGGGCTTGTTGTCACAATTATCTTAGAATAGCAAGCTTCTCTTTACAAATTTGTAAAATGTAGGCCTCTCTTTACAAATAGTTCAAAGTAGAGCCCTCATATTAGAAATATCCCCTGTATTTTCTCACCTATGGCAAGTAGTTCATTGGAATGGGCAAACATGAATTATCTTTTTTCCAAGGATCCCAAACATGTTCATAATCATTATGATAGTATCTCTTCCCTAGTGCATTTGTTTAAGAGCAATTGGCTTGACCAACTTAAAAAAGGTGATAAGGAGTCAACTCTCTATTGCTCACTCATAATACAATTTTGCCAAATCATTGAAGAGAATTTTGAAGAAGCATAAGATTGGCATGTTCAATTACCTTAATTATGTCTGCCCTGAATCATGGTCTTCTCTAAGATGGACTATAATGGTTTGAATCTCTTGGATGACCTTTTCATGATTCAAACATTTAAGATATTAGGGGTGGCAACACTTTTAAAAGTTTAAGGAATGAAATTTATGAAACAAAAAAATTTTAGCACCTATGACGATGAAGGAAAAATTCTTGGGAGTTAATTTCAATGGTAGAGGGATAGTTATCAGGGAACCTTACATTGATGTGGAGACGAGAGAAATCATCTCCCTTACATTAAAAGAAATGTTTAGGATGGAAAGTGGTGGAAGAGGCATGATGTAAAGAGATGTTCTAGGGTGTTGAAATTTCTTTTTTAGTTACTCAATATGAAGATTATTTCTTGGAGCAGAAGAGGCTTAGGCTAGACAAAAAATGGTTTTTAATCCAGAAAACAATGAACAAACCCAAACTATGGGCATTTACATTGTAAGAAACAAAAACATGGAGGATATATCTCAATTAGATTTAGAGACTTATATTGAATTGCATACTATGAATAGGTTGCTCTTAATGCTAGCGGATCAACTGATGACAATCTTGTGGTATCAGAACCCTTCAAAGTTAGAAAATTAGGCTGGAGTGAAAGAAGTTTCTCAATCTTCTAGCTACTCAAGATGTTAAAAGATGACTCAATTTGGATCTTTTTAGGGGTTTATGAATTTAACCAGGACGAAAACCAAAATGTGTTTGTGAAGAACTGAAGCAAATTAGGCTAAGATGGGATTACCATTGGTGACTTTATTGAAGAATGTCATTTGAAAGAAGCTTCAACAAAACTAAAACTCAAGAAATTGATAAGTTAGATATTTTTTTAAAAGGAATATGAGCTTATTGATCTTCTAATCCTTGGGGTTGTTTTCATATGGTCTAATCACCAAGATCCTCCAAATCTTGAAATGATAGACCGATTCTCATATTTACTAATTGGTTTAATGCATTCTCTCATCTTCAACAATTCATGCTCAACAAAAATTAATTCCGATCATTGTCCAAAATCTATTTCATTTCAAATCCGAATGGTTGCATGATATCAAGTTTGATTACACGGTTGGATTATGGTAGTAAGAAGCTAATGATAATGATAATGCAATTCAAAAGCTCTCTTCTACACTTAATTTTTTTAAAAGGAAATTAAAGATGTGGATATCAAGAAGAAGAGAGAAAGAATAGCCATGGAGAAGGAGGTCATAGAAAGAATCTGGGACATTGATCTTATGGAGGCCACTCATCATCTATCACCTAATTTATCTTAAGAAAGGGAGTAATCAAAAGAGAAAATCAGATCTCATTCTCGATAAGATAAGGTGGAAATAAAGATCACAAGCAGATGGAAGGAGGGAGATAGAAATGCTCCCTTCTTTTGAAATATGGCATTAGCAAGACGAAGATTCAATACTATTAGTAAGCTAAAAATTGATAGTTGTTGGGTAGAATATGTGATCTAATCAAGCTAGAAGTTGTTAAATTCTTTGTAGAACTTCATAAATCAAAAGAATGTTCAAGATACATGCTAGATGCTCTTGATGTGTCACTTTTTATTTCTTCTTCTTTTTTTTAAAAGTGACATGCACATGCACACACTTATTCACAGTCTTGAACCATGGTCACCCATGTGAGAGACTCCTCCTTGTGCCATTGCACTAGGTGGCTTGGGTGCATCATAGACAAATGCTAGAAAGACAATTTTCCTTGGAGAAGATTGACCAAGTTATTAAGATTAGTAGGCTTGAATGCACTCCTAGGCCTGACTATTTTAGCATGGAGTTATTTAAGAACTTTTGGAGTCTAATCAAATTGATGTTTTAGAGATGATTTTGGTATCCCATTTTGGTTTTTCTATGGGTTAACTATGTGGGTCATCAATTATACTCCTTATTACTAAAATTGACGGACTAGAAACAATCAAGGATCACTCAGTTCTCTTATGGGTTTTATCTACACTATTGTAGCAAAATACTTGGCTGAAAGAATTAAGAGAGTACTTCACCAATAACTGACCACAGTCAATTGCATTATTAAGAAAAGAAAATACTTAACAACTTAATTGTAGCAAATGAAACATTCTTGCCCATTATAGGTAGGAAGAATGTGGCATTTTATGCAAGTTAGATCCTAAAAAAATCATATGGTCATGTTGATTGGGCATTTATTCAACATATAATCATGAGACTAGACCTTGGAGAGAAATTCATGTGGTGTATAATATATTGCATGGAGAATTTATGGATATCTATTCTTCTTAACAACACTCCTAAACAATTTTTTTGAGTATCTAAGGGTTTGAAACAAGAGAAGCCTCAGCAGAAAGCATTTTTCTTTGAGATAGATCAAAGGAATTCACATAAACTCTTCACCTATTCATATTAATCTCCTAAATTTGTTGATGACCTTGTTGTAGAAAACAGAAATATCAAGCTCTCAACTTTAATGCAATCACAATGGCTTACAAAATTGTTTCAGGCTAGCAAGCTAGCTTCTATAAGTCAAAGATTTTTGACTAAACCTTGAAAATGAAAAGATTTCATCTTTCCTTGATAACATTGTCTCTCATCTTGTAAGAGAAAGAATCTATCACTGGAAGGGAGAGTGACTCTCATACATGCCAACATAACTCCTATATTTGTTTAGATGTCTGGTAGTCATGCTTCACATAATTGAGCTTATTCAAGGAAGATTTCTTTGAGGCAATTCAAATGAGAAGTAGAATTTCATCTAGTATATTATGATAAAATATGCAAGCCTAAGACTCAAAGAGGGTTAATTATCAGTCCAATCAATCAATTTAACTTGGCGTTTATTGTGAAGTGGTTGTGGCATTATCGAGAAGAAAGGGAAGCTCTTTGGAGGAATGCACTGATGCAATATATGGCTTAGATTAGGGTGGGTGAACTCTAGGTGACAAAATATTCCTAGAGGGCAAAAAGGCCTATGGAGGGATGTACTTATACTCAAACATCTATTCAAATCAACAAATCTGGTTTCTTATTCATAGTGGATCTTTGATAAGATTTGGAAAGACATTTGAATTGAGGATCGACCTTTAGAAGAATCTTTTGAACATCTTTGTTCCATTGCAAACATAAATCCAATGTTCTATTATCACACTTTTAAAAAGACAATGAAAAGATGGGATGGGCTTTTTCAAATTTAGATGACCAATCTTATTCATTTGTGAAGAATTGGAGGACCAATTAATTTAGATGCTCAATTTACACTATATTCAAGAGGCTTTGAACTTGTAATCCATTCGATTATTCCTTAGTAAAATCATGTTTTAATTGACTTACAAATGAGAATGAATAGTAGCAAGCTTCAACTCAACTAGTTAGAGTATGATAAGGGAAAGTGCCCCTAGAAGACAATATTTTAACTGGTTAGCTGGTGGCAATAAGGCTTTGATAGTTGATAACCTCATGGTAAGAGGGTGGAATCTTGCCAAAATATGTGTTATGTCAACTCCTTGTTTATTGTAGTGAAACTAAAAGTTTGGAAAAATATAATTGGGTGGTTTGGCATGAATGTAATAATCAGTCTCATCTCAGCCTAGTAGAGAAGATCCTTTCCTAGACAAAGGAAGCTCTAGTTTTGCTACTTACCTGTGGTGATCTAGACTCTATGGCTTGAGAAGAATGGGCAAGTATTTAGAGGCAAATAATCAACAATGAAGGTCATATCTCTTGCATTAAACACCTTGTAGCAACATGGGCTGTTGTAGACAAAGAGTATCAAGATACTGAAAAGACACTAACGGCTTATGGGTAGATGTTTACTCTTCTCTTTCCATGAAAAACAAGATAAAAATTGCATTAAAAAACCTCTGAAAGGTTGGCTCAAACTTAATTTGATGTTTCGTTCATTAGAACTTTAGAAATGGAACATATATGCAGAATTATTTGTGACAACTAAAGCATCCATTGATTGAATTTTTTGAGGGCACATTGAAGGAAAGAACCAGGAGGCAGAAATTGTTACAGCAAAAACTGTTATTCTCCTTCCTAAGTTGTTATTGGATTGCTGAAATGCATGAATCACTTCCTCCTAAGAATTGTTTGAAGATTTGCCCAAATAATGGATGAAATGCAATCAATTTCAAAAAGAAGATTTTTTTTCTTATTCATATACTCAAACCAACTAATGATTAAGATAAAATGGTTGAGGAATGATGTTTGAGAGAGGGGTTGAGAGTAATAGCACAGAAGTAGGAAATTATTGTATTTAGATGTTAGAAGGATTGTTTTCTAGGTATAACAAATTTTTGAGGAAAACACCATGATGTGTGAGGCCAAGTATGTGAATTATCTAGATCTTGAGTTCATTGATATCAGTTTGGTTTTCATTTAATTTGTTCATTGCATGAGTCAAATGGATGGTGTCAAGATGTAATAGGATGATGAATTGGTGTGTGATGTTTTATATTAGCATTTAAATGTACTCCTAGATTGGTTTTTTCAAGTGAAATTTATCAAGTGGCCAGTTGTATCCTATGGACCTCTTATTTATCTTGAGATTGTTGCTTTTAATTTACCTAGGTTTTTGTAATTTTTTCTCCATCTTCTGGATTGTCTTTAGAATGGTCATTTGATTAGGCCCTCCATATTTGCTACTCATAGCTAAGTTACCAATGTTTACACTCAAGTTGTGTTTAGCCAAAATATTGAGTAACCGCTAATAATATCTAGTGTAGTTGGTCACTAACAATTTCGCATCTCTCTTGAAATACACTTGGTAGTAGGTTCAAGTTGCGGCTTTTCGATTTGGCCATGGTTAAAATAAGGAATGTGCATGAGTGATTAGCAAAGGAAAAAGAAGAAGAAGAAAATTAATTACATAGTGGCAATTTTTATGAATGAACATGAATAGTCGAAGTAGAAAAGAAGTAATTACCCAATAGTGCAACAGTGAAGACGGAGTGATGCAGGATGGCCTTCTTATATGCAGATTTGATGTACAAGGTAGGGTTTATAGGCAACATAGGAAGCACAGAAGTTGTTGGTTGTAGCATTAGATTAATGACATAATTGTGGTGATGATGATGGTAAATTGTAATTTTTGGCCTGACTCTTACCTGGTTGGTGATATCCACTACTATATCCAACATGGTTCTTATTGTTGTAGCTAGATCCCCCAATTGTAGTTGATCAAGTCGCATGGTCATGTAGTTGCGTGGTCCATTAGTGAGAAAAGTGTGATGGTTGAGGAGCATAGAAAACTTGCAAAAATCAAATTGTCTTCTTCTAATGAGGGAGTCTTCACACACATGATGCTAGAGTCTTTAACTTAAGAAATTATTTTCTTTGCAGTGGCTCTTTCAATGAAAAAACCATTGGAAAAGGTCCCTCTTTGGTTTTTTACTCTTGAAAAGGTATAAAAATGAAGTAAAGAGGAGAAAGTTGTTGGAAACTCTTTAGGGTTTATCCAAATCAAGGTTCTCATCCTAGAGTTTCAACTTTCATAAAATAAAACCCACAAAACTAAATTCTTAGAAACCCAATTTTTTTCATCAGGGTACTTAGGTATTTATCCTACAATTCAAAGAAAAAAAGTGAAAGAAAGTAAAAATAGAGGGGACTAAATTGAAGAAAGTACTCTATGAAAATTTTATTAAGGAAAACTTGTTCTTTCTTCTGGGCTCCTCCTTTCTCATGGAATAGAAATTAAAGATTTTACTAATTCCCTTACCTTGAGAGAAAGAGAGCAACTTTGTGCCTAATTTAGGATATATGATGGAGAATTCTACAAATTCCACTAGAGGGGGATTCTAAATAGAAACCTAAATTTTATTTAATACAACCAAGAGAATAGAAAAACTATAAAAAGCAGAAAATTGAATTTTTATGGTAGAGATTCTACTATCATATAAGAAATTCAATTCTTATGCCTAATCTAAGAGAGAGAGAGAGAGACAAAAATAAAAATAAAAAAATAATGCAAGAAATATACCTAAGATGAGACTTTTCTTTACTTTTTCATGCTTCAAAAGAGGTAAGAAACCTATTTATAGAGACCTTTGGTGGCATAAGTGGAACACCAAAGAGTAATCAATAGCAATGTCAAAACACGATTTTTATTTTTATTTTTAGCTATTTAGGTATTGTGATCATGAAGTTCAGATGGCTTGAACTTTACAATCACATAGTGGCCTTGCATAGCTACTACATAATACCTTTCAACTTTATGATTGTAATATTTTTTGCATCTGCAATTTACAATCTTTCAAAAATATTTGAAAAAAGGCAATTGACATATTTGTATTGCTGCATGGAAGCTAGGCACATTAACATGTATGAGTCTAGAGTTAGTAGATACAGTGAAATATAAAAGAGTCAACATCACTTATATCTAAGAAACTAAGTGGAAAGGGGCTAAAACTAGAGAAATCACTGAGTATATATTTTGATATGTAGGAAATGATAATAATAGAAGTGACATAATAATAGTGGTAGATAAAGAATTAAAGGATAAAGTTGTAGACATTAAAAGAACCAATGATAGAATTATACTAATAAAACTTGTTTTATGGGAGAAAAGCATAAATGTCATAAGTGCATATGCACCACAAGTAGGATTAGAAAATAGAATCAAGAGATAGTTCTGGAAAGATATGAAGGAAGTTATGCAAGAAATTCCCAATACAGAAAGAATATTTATAGGAGCAGACTTAAATGGTCATGTAAAAAAAGAAAAAGAATGATATGATAGGGCACATGGAGGGTATGATATTGGAGAAAAAAATGAGATGGTGAAAGCTATCCTTGATTTTGCTTTAGCATATAATATAGCTATATCAAACACATACTTTAAGAAGAAGGATGCAAACTTATTAACCTTTAAAAGTGGGCCATATAAAAGCCAAACAAAGTTTTTTTACTTAGTAATATTAAAAGATCAATGTGGAACGATTGTAAGGTGATACTCAATGAGAGTCTAACCCCTCAACGTAGGTTAATGGTTATGAATATCTATATTAAAATATAGAAGAAAGTAAATGGACTCAATATGTTTTCAAAAACTATGGTGAAACTTAAAAGGAGAAAAGATAACAACATTTATGAACAATTTGATGGTAGAAGGAAATTGAAACAATTGAACAAAAGTAAACACCATGTTGACTAATATGACCAAGTCCATTAAGAAAGTAGCAGAAGATGTCGTAGAAGTATCTAAAGGTAAAAGGTGATTAATAAAGAAAACTTGGTGGTGGAGTAAAAAGTGCAAAAAGTTATTAAAGAGAAACGAGTGTATTTTAAAGCATAACAAAGGATTAAAAATAAAGATAACTATAAGCAATATAAGAATGCTAAAAATGCTGCTGAGAGAGTAGTGAGGCTAAACTCAAGGCGTATGATGATCTTTATAATAGATTAAGATCAAGAGAAGGTGAGAAAGATGTTTTTAAACTTGAAAAAGTAAACATAAGAGTAAGGACATAGACTACGTTAAGTACATTAGAAGTGATGACAAAAGGGTACTAGTAAAATATGACGAGGTCAAATAAAGGAGGAAAAGTTACTTTAAAAAATTACTAAATGACAATTACCCTGAGAATATAGGGATTAAACGTACTATAAACCCAAATAATGTTAGACATTATAGATGGGATTGTAGGATTAGAATACCTGAAGTGAAAGAGGCTTTAAAAGGATGAAATTAGAAAAGACCCTGAGGCCTAATGGTATACCAATAAAGGTTTAAAAGTATATGAGAGATATTTGAGTAGTTTGATTGAAAATTTGTTTAATAAGATTGTAAAATCAAAGAAAATGCCGAATGAATAAAGGAAGAGCTCTATTGTACTAATTTATAAGAATAAAGGAGACATACAGAGTTGCACTAATTATCAAAGGGTTAAGCTTAGGAGTCATACCATGAAACTTTTTGAAAGAGTGATTGAGAAGAGGCTATAACATGAGACAAGTGTATTGGAGAACCATTTTAGTTTCATGCCTAGGATGTCTATAGTGTAAGTTATTTTCTTGCTCAGACAATTGATAGAGAAATTTAGACAATGCATAATCTTTGATTCACTTAGAAAAAGCTTATAAAAGGGTCCGTAGAGAGTTAATATGGTGGGTGTTGGGCAAGAAAGGGTTTTCATAGTGGTATATAGATATAATTAAGGATATGTATGAGGAAGCAGTAACAAATATTAAGGCTATTAGTGAAGAGACCAGTGATTTTCCCACCACTGTAGGATTTCACCAAGGATCGGTATTGAGCTTATACTTTTTTAAATTGGTTATGGATGAGTTAACAAAACATCTGCATGAGGAGATTTCATAGTGCATGTTATTTGCATATGATATATTTTTTATTTATAAGACAAGGGAGGGGTATAAACACAAGGCTAGAGTTATGTAGAGATGCATTAGAATCTAAAGGACTTAAAATTAGCTGAATTAAGATAGAGTATATGAAATTCAATTTTAGCAAGGAGAAGGGTAAAATTGAAGCACTAATAAAGATTGATAACCAAGAAGCACCCCCCCCCCCCAAAAGATTACTTTCGATACTTGGGATCAATATCATGAGAGCGAAGTGATTGAGAGGGTGGTTACCCAGAGAATTCAACCATGTTGGAACAAATAGAGATGTGCCTCTGGAGTTTTGTGTGATAGATAAGTGTCACTCAAACTGAAAGAAAATTCTATAGGATCGCTCTAAGGCCAGCCATGTTCTACGGATCAGAGTGCTGGGCAGTTAAGGAACAACATGTACATATGATATGCGTTGTCCAAATACAGATGTTGAGATGGATGAGTGGCAATAAATGAAAGGATAGAATTAGAAATAAAAACATTAAAGAAAACTTAGGAGTAATACCAATACATAACAAAATGAGAGAGATTAGACTTAGATGGTTTGAAAATGTCCAACAGAGACCGAAAAGGGCATTGGTTAGGAGTGAGACGATCCAAGTTGATGTTTCTAAAAGGACAAGGGGAAGGTCCAAAAAAATGTGGATAGAAGTGATGAGAAAAGATTGAAAAACTTTGGAACTACATGAAGCCATGACTATTAATATAGGGAAATGGAGGAATAAAATTCATGTGGCCGACGCTTAATCGGGATAAGGTCTTGATGATGACGACTTCATGATTGTAAGTTTTATAGATGCAACTTTACAATCATGAAGTCTACAAGCATGCTTTTTGGAAAACTTGATTTTTGATGATTGTAGTAAAAATCTTGGGAATTTTTACCTATTTTGAATCTCATTTAAAATGTCTTTTTGCAAAATCAAGTGACATTTATTCTTGGTATGAACACAACATATAGACCCTTAGAAATGATTAAGGTTACAAAATTTGGTATTTACAACAGATATTGGTGGCGTTATTAGAGAACAGTTGAGTGTTGCTCTCTTAGAATTCTTGGGGCCAACCGGAAGAAAGGAAGCTATTGAGTATTCTCGTATCGAAGAAATTCATTGGAAAGCCGTTGATTATCGGATGAGAATCCAAAGTGGTCATTGGATGGCTTAAGGATCCAAGATTGTTGGTTGGAGATTTTTACACGTAATGGATGAAACTACCCATGTTTGTGGGAGCTTTTATTTGGCTGCCATGAGGCTATCTTCCATGTGGTTGCATTGTTCTATAGTTAGCATTGTTAATTTGCGATCCTCTCCATCGTAGTCCTAAATATATTTTTTAAAAAAAAAAGTAACTGGTTAATAATCTTTCACTCGGATCGAGCTGGATCGAAATATGCAGACTATTTTTGAATCAAACCGAGGATATTCTTATGCATAAACAGCCTTGCATGCTCAGATCCATGAATCGGGCAACGGCGAAGCAGATTTGCACGAGAACTGGACGAGCGGTAGGATTGATGATCACTATCACTAAGAAAGCCCATTTGAGATTGCAAAATCATTGAGTGCGTTGGCAAAGTTATGTTTTTACTCATCTTTTATGACCTTTGGTGAGCTCAAGTTTAGGATTGCTCTAGGGCCAGCTACGTCTATTGGAGCTCTTGCTGGATCTGGGCTCTTCTTGCTTGAGTTTCTTTGGTTTATGAGATATTCTCTTATAGTTTTTGCAATCTTCTCAATTACATTTTTGTCTTCTCAAAAAGAAATTTAAATGCTGATTTAATTAAATTTAAACCCAATGTAAAAGGGGTAGCCCGGGGCACAAAGCTCCTGCCTATGCGGGGTCCGGGGAAGGGGCGGACTACAAGAGCCTAAAGTACACAGCTTTACCTTACATTTTGCAAGAGGCTATTTTCACGCCTTGAACCCGTGACCTCAAGGTCACATAACAACAACTTTTACCATTGTGCCAAGGCTCCCCTTCATTTAAACCCAATGTAACAGGAGTTTAAATTTGCAGTTCTGTGACAAAAACCTAAAAAGTTAAAAAACCGAGGACTTAATCAACAAGAGATACCGTGGTGAAGTAGTAAAAGAAGTCAATCCATTTTTATTTTTTATTTTTGTCAACTCAATAAACCTACTCTAATTAAGGGCTTAGTACATATATATACATACCAATCAATATGCAGTTGAAATTATTTGAGTGTCCTACATGTAGCCATGAACTTCTGCATCCTTTTCATATTCATTAGCAGTACAGTGTCTGACAATAGCGTACAAATCCATCCAATTATACATTCAGCGGCATTTATGAAGAATAGAGTTTGGGTGGGGAAGCTTGTTAGGCTAAAACTTGATTGTCGTTCCCCTATGTTTTGGTATTTTATAGGCTACAACTTGGAGACTCGATTATTCCAAGTCTCTGGAAGACATTTTAATTGGGCTGTAGCTAATAGGGAGCAGAGAGGATAAAAATCAATAGGGAGAAGGAGAGAGATACAGGGTGCTTAAATAGATTTAGCCAATAGGGAGGACCATAGGGAGGCAACAAATCTAGAGAGAGACAACAGTGCTGTTGCATGACGATCGATGATCGTGACCATTCATCTATAAGTGCCCCCCACCATAACTATGGTCAAGATATTGCTGACGTCAACCAAGTCTATGGCATCTGATTGAATAGTACAATTTAAGTATATAGCATGACAACTACCAATAGTTTACATTCAACTGGCAGAACAACAGACGTGGACTGGCCGGCATTCTACTGCACTGGTCCATTCGACGAGAAATGGCAATAAATTTCGTTGGCCATTATTTGCGTAGCGCGCATCGCATGTCCTATTCATGACAAAGGGTGCTGATGTTTATTGTTAGCCTGGTCCATTGTAAATGTAAAGCCGCTTTCTTTTATTCATTAATGTTCCACGTACAATCACATCTTACGTGAGAGACAAATTAAGAGGCCACAACACATACACACAGCAAAACACCGATGCCTCTCTCTCTCTCTCTCTCTCTCTCTCTCTCTCTCTCTCTCTCTCTCTCTCTCTCTCTCTCTCTCTCTCTCTCTCTCTCTCTCTCATTGCGGGTAAGGTAGGACCTAGATAGATAAGTTGGAACCACGCATCCGACTTAATTGTGTACTGCAAGTTGGCAGCTTAAACATGATGGGATGGTCAGCAGGAAGACAACAAACCATGTATAAAATTAGACATGGTTAATCTTTTTGGAACGCTAAGATACAGATAAATTTCATTTAAAAAAGCAGGCCATGGCTTAGGGTTTTATTCATATATATTTACAAAAGTCTTGGTTAAATGTTTTGAGAAAGTTCCAGACTTTTATCTGCCGATTTGTTCTTGAATAATTGAAGAGTTCTCACAGTTTTTTTACTCAATGGAAATATACCTAGTCTAGTGCAAATCTAGTAAATTAAACATAAATTTCATAATCAACTAGTGGCAGGTTTTTATGTGATTTCTATTGAGTGGAATTTGCCTCAGGGTTTAGAAAGTTGTTCTGAGTTTGGTGCTCGATTTCTAAAGACAAATTTGAAGCAAGAAAGAAATAGCATGAAGATTGGGAAACTCGATGAGCAAAGAATGGAAGAAAAGTAGAAACTATTGAAAACATAAGCTATATATATCTAATACTTGCATTATAATAAATTCATTGAACCTAATTCAGAGGTGCACTTCAACAGCAGCTTTTTTAAGATGTCAAAATCTTCCAATGCAAGGATTCCAAACAACCATATCTTTGGGAATCAACTTAGCTAGACTCAATCTTATACCTAAATTAATGTACTCTCAAATTAAGGCCATAGTTTTGTCCTCATCAAATGAATGCTTCAAATAATCATAATATTAGATCCATAAAAAATTAGAAAATCCTATACCTATTTCTTTCTCAATTCAAACTTATTTACTAAAACAAATCTCCCAAAGAATAAGCATCACCAAATTTCAAGTCTCTAAGAGTATGAGAATTTGGATCACAAGTTCTAAGTTTTAAAGGTAAAAAACTTGTCTTTAGATTTCAAGTTCTACATAATAATAATCTAAAAGTCACAAGTATTAGTTTTGAAAAAGCTCAAGAAATTAAAAGTAATCTAGGTTTCAATGAGAATTGCTAGTTTAACAAACAAAGAATAGAAATTTCAAAAAATCTTTAACTTCAAGAATCCAAGGAAAAGCCAAGTCTTAATCCTTGAAAATCCTGGAATACAGAGGATTCTACATGTCACTACAGAACCCAAACTTGATCATTGGAAAGCTACTATGAGCCAACAATAGTCCTACCACCAAGAACCAACACCAATGATGGGCCACACCCAATGACAATCATATGCGTGAAAGGAACAAGGGTGCTTTGTATGTGCATTACCATGAACACATGCACAAGTAGGAATACAAGAGCACATACACTCGCAATCCCCCTCATTAGAGAAATGTTTATGTTGCAAAAATTGAATTGAAGCAACCTTATATAAAGGGACACCTCTTCTATTAATAATCATGACTTGATTAATAATCATGTCAATAACCCATGACTTGAACACAACCTGATTATTAAACGAGTTGATACGACATGACTTATGTAACACGATTAGAAGGATGTACAATAACTAATATAAGATAATTTTTGAAAAACCATCCTAAATTGCTATAAGAATATAGGACGGATGTTGAAAAACCATCCTATATTAATGGTTTTTCAAAAACCATAAGAATATGGGATAGTTTTTAAAAAATCATCCTATATTAGGAATATATGACGATTTTTTTATTTAAAAACATCCTATATTGTATATAATATAAGATGATTTTTTAAATTATTATAGTAATATAGAAATATTTATAAAAAACTGTCTTCTATTAAGATATAACATATGATGATTTTCAACATGATAGGTTAGGTTGCTAGTCAAATGAGTCAACATGATGGGTTAATAGGTCGTGAGTCAAATGGGCCAATACGATGGGTCAACATTGATTGACTTGAACACAGCATGATTTTTGGTGTATCATTTTCAGGTTGACACAAACACGATAAGACTCGACTCTAACTCGTTAAATCTGTGTCAAGTTTAAGTTGTGTCATATTTTGCCTCCCCTAGCTAAAATCACAGTTACTAGAAGTAAGAAATAGAGACAAAGATGCCAATAATGTCTTTAGAGAAGTTTAAAATATAAAAAAAGTTTTCTTTTTTATTTATTATAATAAATAATATGCACATACTTACATATGTATATATGGACTGAACTAGGGTGTCCTTGGCTCACCAAAAAAAAAAAAACTAGGAATTACATGTGGAATCACCAGTAGAGATTAGCTGTATCGCCACTTTGTGAAACAAAAATTGAACATGTTTTCAATTAGAAACATATAGACTAGTGACATAGAACATAATGTCAATGAAAACTTGGTGGTTGAATGAGAAAGGGCAAGAAGATACGTATTTCATGTCCTTATGCAAAAAATACTATACTGAGACCCATTGAAGCCCAAAAAGGGGCTATATAGTATCTAATGTGAAAAGAAAACTAGAATTAGTATCACACACAATAAGGAAACTAAATCCATTTCCAATCTAAACTACTTATTACCTAGTTACATTGTTTCCCACATAGATTCCTAATTGTCTACATATATTTATTTTCACCTAGAATTCATACTATCTAAACCCATTATCCTCTGTTCAAATTCAACAACTTACCAACCAAGTAATCCTAGAAAGAATTTAGGTTCAAGCAAGGCTCCCTTATATAAGGGGCATCGCCTAGGCCATTTCTCAACACACAAATTCATTCTCTCTTTGTGGTTTTCTAGAATCACTATGCTATGGTTTTTCTTGGGTGTTTTCCTAGTTTGGGAATTATGGAGTAGGGTCCTTTGTGATCACTTTTCTTCTCTCTCTTTGAGTTCACTACTCTTATTGCTTTCAAGGCTTTTGAACCTTCATTGTCAAACAATATTATTTTCAATTTTAAGGCTTTTAGATCTTCATCATCTGACACTATTCTTGTTAAATTTGAGACTTTCAAGTCTTGCTGGTATAACACTTTTTTTTGTCAATTTGGAGACTTTTGGGTCTTACTTTTTGAAATTAGTCTTGTTGATTTCACGACTTTTGAATCTTGATTGTCTTACACCATTATTAGCAACTTTGACACTTTTGGGTCTTGCTCATTTGATACTTACGTCTAGTTTCTTTAAGATCATGGCCTTGTACCAATTGCCTTTGGACTCTTCATGAACCCCCTCTGGAACAAGTTTTTGCTATCTTGTAGATTCAAAACTTGGTGTGCTTTTACTTTAAAATAGAGTAATATACTTTTATAGATTTATTATTATAATTGTTAATTCAAGACATTCAATTTAGAAGAATAAAGTATGTACCAATTCTAATCGTACAAATCAATTAATGTATATATTGAGTCTAGCTTGGTTCAATCTCGGAGATAGAGTTGCCATATTCCTTGCACAATTTGGAAGGCTTCAACTATCTTCAAGAGCACATTTTGACATGTACCTCCAAGCTAAAGTTCATTAAATTTAGTTTGTGGAAGATATATAATATCTTGGGTGGAAGGTTGGTTTCTAGGTTTTCACTAGTATAACTTCTAACAATTGAATTGTAGCCCTTTATTAGCAAAAGTTTTTATTGGTAAGATCAATTTACTTATAGTATTAGCTAGGGAGTCTACCACAATATGAGACCTACACATGTTGCAAAGATCAAAGACTACAAATCTAAGTTGTAAGCTTAGGAAGGTTCATTTATCATTGTGGTTTTAAGAGATGATTAACTAGAAGTCACTCAAATCAACAAGGAAAAAGCATTGTACCTCTTGAGAAGTATCTTAGTTAAGTACAATGGGAGTTGCACCTATACATCTGGCACCTATGTGATGTTCTCCTTAAGATCTTATTTAAATGATGATTAGAAGGAGCATGGTTCTCCAGTAATCTATAAATATTGCAATACATGCAATAATTGACTTGATGAATTTAGATTTATGAAATGTGGGGTTTTCTTATCTTTTAAGGAAGAGAAATGCTATCTGGGCTGATTATTCTATACTAATTTTGGTACCCCCTCTTTAGGCCCCACCTATGAATAATCCAATCCATTCATCTTGTTTAGTCATCCTTATTTTGGCTACCTACAAAACTTGTGCCCATTGGATGCATAATATTACTAGTTTTTCAATTAAAAAATCCAATGATCATGATTTAGAAACTCAAAAAGACAAATCTAAAGTCATCCAATAATCATGAATTCTGGTGTCTAACCAATCTAAGGGAGACCAACAAGAGCAATAGGTTAGATTTGTTAACCAAATACCTTTTTAGCTAAGTGATAACAAAGCCTTCATCTTGTGAAACTAACTTGTACTAAGGAGTGTGAATGTCTATCAAAAGGAAGATGATTTACAACTTGGTCCAAGTCAAGAATTCCAAATGAATCATGTTTCGATGGATTTTAGCATCTATAATAGACTCCTACGGAAATGTCAATTGATTGATGTGGAAAAAGACTAGAATGAATTGATGTCATTGTAAGATCGATTAGTTGACTACTCATGGATCTAGTGAACCACTTAGAGACAAGGATTTCAAAATTTTCATGCTTAAGATAAGTCTAGTCAACTACCCTAGCTTGGACTTACCAAAGTTGGTGATTTACCTCAAAAACTAGACCAATCAATTACCAAGAAGTTACCAAAATCAATGTCTCTGGACAAGTCAAATCTAATTGACTGCTCTACACAAGATAGTCATTTGTTCATATTTGAAGGCAAAAGTAATTAAGGTTCTAGTAGATTCTCAATCTAATCAACTGCCTAGTTCAAGGCAATCAACTGCCACTAACTTACCAAAACCATTATTTCCTTTAAAAGATTAGTTCATTGAATTGCAATGAGTTCTAGTAGACTAGCAATGAAGATTCAAACTTATAGAATTTAAAGCTTGAAAATTCTTGTTGACCACCACAAGTGATCCGTTTGACTGCAAGTAAACCAAAGTAGATTTTATTTTCAAACCACTAGCCTAATAAGCTATTCTTGTAATCAGTTAGCTGCCAAAGACTAGAGATTTGAATTATAGTGAGTTATGAAGCATCGATCAATTGCCACCAAGTGCTTCAGTGAACTTGAAAGGGAAAAGAGTGTTCTTTCCAAGCTGTTAGTCCAACAACAAAAAAATTTCCTTTCCAATGAATCTATATGCCTTCAATAGTTAGAATTTGATTTCTAATGAATCTATTGACAAGTACAATATTAAATGAAGATCATTTAAAGATTAAAATAACAAGTGCAAGCAATTATCACATCTTTCAAGTAACCATCCCAAACTCAAGTTCTTAATTCTTTCGATATTTTAAAATCAAAGTTGTTTCTCCCTTGCTCTTTATTTGTATATAAAATCCAAAGAGAGATTCTTTGGTATCTTTTACTTCTTTCTATTTGAGAGAGTAGATTCTCTCACTTGGATTAGAATCCAAGGTTGTAACAGGAATTCCTTTTGCAACTACACTTGTCCTTGATTATAGTTGCAAGCATTGTACCAACCGTAGATTGTAAAATCTTATAGTTATTGGAACTCAAAATGTAGTTTGGAGAGAGAGAGAGAGAGAGAGAGAGAGAGAGAGAGAGAGAGAGAGAGAGAGAGAGAGAGAGAGAGAGAGAGAGAGAGAGGAAATAGGTGCAAGGTTTGTTGGCTAAACCTCTGTAAATTCTATATTCTAGTCTCTATTCGGCCTATGTTTTCATAAAAAAGCATTTGAATTAAAATTTTGTAAAAGCTTTTGAAGTTTTATTTTGTGGTTCAATTTGCCCTTTCTTGGGACCAACAAGATCATACAAAGATAGGGCCTAACTAGGGGAGGCCTAAAAATTAGTTAAGAAGAATCAATTCGTATAACATTTATTCAAGAAAAGAAGTAAAAGGAAAATAAGTAGAGCTCTTTAGAGTTCTATACAAGAGGTCTGCCAAGTGAGGTAATAGATTTCCTTTTCTTTTTTCTGTTTGGTAAGACTATTTTGATAGGTTCCAGTGCTACAAAAGTGGGTCGTGGAATATAAACATGTCATATGGTGGATAGCAATAGTTTTACTTGAAAAAATGAGTGGGCCAAGGTACAAGCAACCAAACTATTCATGTGTTAGGTATGCTCATTTAGTGTATACAATATATCTAGTATTTGATAATTTTAGGTCTTTATTATGAAGGTTTTGTTGATGAATATGTATCATTGCTTTTCTCTTTTCTAATTTTAGGGCGCCATTTGAAATTCACATAGAATTGGGTTTCATCTTGGTCAACCCTATTGAAAATCCACAGTGGATACTCAAATCACAAAAGCTTAGGACACCTGGTAGGTGCCCTTATAGTTGGAATCTACTATTGGGGAGTATTGTCTACCAAGCAAAAATTCAAGAATGTGCTCCATGGGATGGGGAAAATAGTACTAGACATCTAATCAATCAGAGAATACAATTCCATCTCGACAAAGAAGCACTAAGATAGGTTCGAAATTTGGTGCATTCTAAGGTGACACATTAAATGGGTTGGATCATTGTGAGGTGTATTCCCTACTCTGGTTTATATAGAAATAGGAGCATCCATGAAAGAGCACATTTGGAATGTGAGAATTTATATGCATTTTACAAGCAATGTTTTAAGTTAGTATTATTTTTTCCACATACTAAAGTTAGGTAAAAAAGGTCATCTAGTCTAAACTAATTAGAGCATAACATCAAAATTTGATCAATGGAAGAGAATACTTGAAAGCTCACTTAGAGATTTTCCTCAATTTATTTAGCATTTTAAAATATTTTTATAGGAATTTTAATGTATGTATGTATTGTTACAAGTGAAGACTTAGAAAGCAAACCACTCACGCACTCTCACAAACATAGTTTAAAAACTTGAGAACTTGACTTGACTAAAAAATGGAGTGAGTGGGGTTAATTTGAAGCAACTCATGGTCAACAGGAGAATACTTGAGTGAAATTTTAGTAGTATTTATTTAATTTTAGTTATATTTAAAATTTTCACTTTACATGCATATGCGATTGTTGGCGAGTTGGTTAGATATGGTATTGCTATTTTGGAGGTATTGAGTTCAAATCAAACAAAACAATTTTGTTACATAGTGAGTCTATTGAGAGATCTCAAAGACGTCTGCAACCAACTATGTCGTTGGCTTTTTAATATTAGTTTATTAGTATCCACAATTCTTTCACTATGCAAACAACTATAGCCATTACTTTTAGTTGCAATTGGCCCACTTTTCCAAACTAGTGGACACCTAATGCAACAAAGCAAGTTAATTATATAGTTCTTTTAAACTTTTGGACATTTACAAAAGCAACATATGTGGGCCTAACACCAATGCTTCGAATTGTGGAAAGACTTGGCTTCACTTTTTTACCTATTGATGTATCTATATCAAATAGGGTGTTAGCTAATAATGAGATGGAGTAAGATAGGCTGAGTTGGAGGGAGATGGCTTAAGTTTTAGATTTCTTAAGCCACCTCCTTGTTACTAGTGCTTTAGATGGCTTGAGTATAAAATTTCTTATCTCGATTGGTCATGAGTGATTCTTGAGATGGCTTGATTTTTAAACTTCTTGTCTCATTTGCCTTTTTTTAAAGGTTAATAAATTTCATTAAAGATTGAGGAGATCTTAGTACAAGCAAAGACCAAAAATATCCCATCTCTCACAAACATCCTAAAGATAAAGAAAAGAGCAAAGATTAAAGGAAAAGAGACATCCTTACATTTATCTCACTCTTAATGTCTATAGGCCAAGGCCCTCACAAGCTAGTTGATCAATAACATCATTAGTCGATCACTAGACATGATTTTACAAAAAGAAAAATGAAATCAGGCCATGAGCATGTTGATGTCATCAATGATGTTCTAGAATCTCTAGGGGCTCGGCAAGTATCTTAAGTCATCTAATTTCATTAGCATTATTCCCTTCAATGAAATTTTGCACAAGTCCATGTTGGCTGGCAATTTGAATGCCTTGAATGGTGCTTGAACTTTTGGGTCAACATGAATCACCAAATGTAGCTGGACCAGCATAATCAAGGACAACCTAAGCCTCAAAGTTTCTACCTAAACCTCAAACCTTATCGCCTTAGATTGCCCTTGTATACACCATTGGAATTCAATTTTGAGGCACCTGCTTGAGAAGGCTTCCTTCTTGCTTGGTAAATTACACAGTCACAGTTAGTCCACGAATAACATTTCAATTATGCTTAAGATCCTGCAATGAGTATTCAAAGAATAGCTTGGTAGAAATAACCCATGAGTTAAAGCTTGAACACTATTCTTTAGAGAAGAATCCCAAGCTTTCCTATTTTGCAAACATCTAAAGCTTCTTGCCTACCAAATGCACCATAGAAGAGTTACGGCAATAAATTCCATGGGATGTTATTTCCATTACTAAGTTTGTGAGGAAAGAAGGGGAACCTTGGCATAATGATTGAGTTGTCACCGTGTGACTTGAAGGTCATGGTTTTAAGGCATAGAAATAGCATCTTGTAAAAATGCAAGGTAAGGCCACGCAATATAAACTCTTTGTGGTCTAGCCCTTTGCTCAAACCCCACATATGTGGGAGCTTTCTGCACTGGGCTTCCCTTCTTTTTACTAAGTTGGCACAGAAATCATTGCCCTAGTAGTCATTCATTGAGCTCAGAAAGGACCATTGCAAATTGAAGAGTGATAACACATAATTATGTTGAAATTTCATTGCATTGCAATGTAGCATAATATGGTTAATTTATTCACAATATTTAAAGCAAAAATAGCATTTAGAAGGTCCCATCTAAGTCATCTTTTGCAAATTATAAGATAGACTGGATCTTCTCAAAGATGTCTTCCAAACCATAATCACAACCTTTGTAGGGCTAGTAGGTATTCTTGGATTTTATCATGATTCTCCCCTATTTCATATTAACTCATAGGCTAATGTAATAGAAAAATTCCCAGTGGAGCATGGCTTCCAACATAATATGCACATCTTAGTGAGGTCAACTAATTGAGAGTTGAGAGGAAGATTAAATCATTGTATTATTATTGTTCATGAGCATACATTATTCTTTGGAAAGTGAGTTTCTAACTAACACCATGCATAGTAACCACAAATATTTTACCAACTATGTATTTTTTCTTATTTGAAGGACATTAAAGTCTTTAGTGGTTCTCTTTTAAATTTTAGTTTTTGCACCATACAATTGGATCTAAAATGAAGTGAATTATCCATTTCTCACCACTATCTTTGTGTTTGTGTTTGTGTTAAAGACCCTCAAATTGTTGCAGACTTCTCTCCAAACAACAGTACTTTTATGAATTTTCAATTCGTCCATGACCCAATGAGCAATTAATTCATACTTATTCATGGCAATCCTACTCCACAGACTTTGAGTATTACATTCGATGCACTAGAGCCACCTTAATAATAAAGAAAAATTAACACTCTTAGTGTCTCTCACCCCCAATCCATCTTCTTCTTTTTTAGTAAGCAAACATTTGCCTACTTGATAAGATAAATTTCCTCTTACCACCATAGCAACCATGCATTTGAAAATTGACATGAAATATAATGAAATATTGGCACTAGTAGTTTTGAATACAGTCATATTCCACCACTTGAGAGAATTTTGTTTCCAATCTACAAGTCCCTTGCTTAACTTTTTAATAACCAAATCCCACAAATGTGCTCTTAGATTGCCAATGCATAAAGGTAATCCTAGGTAGTTGGCAATGATTATCACTCCCATAGTTTAGTCTTCACATAGTTAACACTTTGACCAATAAGAAATTCATCAGCTTGCATAATTGCCTTCATTTTAGATCAAGATATTCACAAATTTCACTCATCACGAGTGTATCATCTACAAATTTTAGATGAGACACTACTAACTTATCAATTGGTGTTTTAAATCCCTTGTAAAACTAAGTTTAAATAGTTTTCTTCATTATTGAGCCAAAAATCTCAACAACCAAAGAGAATAAGGAGGCAAAGCATCTACTTGCCTTACACCTCTTTGACCTTTGAAGTAGCCTTTTGCAACTCCATTCACAAGAATAAAATATGCTTGTGATGAGATACACATTTTCATACAACTTCTCTATACGTTACTAAAACCCATCCTTGGAAAGAATTTGGTCTATGGCAAGTCATTCCACTATGTCATAGGCCTCTTCATTTCCAACTTGCAAACCAAACCCCCATTCTTGTACTGACTCATGACATGGGCATACTTATTAGCAAGTAGAGTACCAACTAGAATTTGCCTGCCTGGAATAAAAGCATTTTGTTCTCTTCCCACTAGCATAGGCATCACTTTTTGAAGCCTATTAGTAAGGACCTCAAAATGAATTTTGTTTCAATGGTCAACATACTTATATGAAAAAAATCTCAACACTAGCAAATAGCATTAAAGCATCTATCAATCCCTAAAGTGAGTGAAATTCTTTAATGAATTCATAAACATCAGATTTGAGAAGTCCCATCATTCTTGAAAATTTTTAAAACAAAAACCATCAGTTCCAAGGGCTTTATATCCACAACTTTGTTGAATAACCAAATCGATCTCCTCATCTTTGAATGGGGCTTTGAGAAGAAGAGTCCCTTGATCTAATTAGTAAAGAGAGAAAATGAATCATGTATAGGGATAGTTATAGAGTTTGATCTGTAAATAAAGATATAAAACTCAACAATATGATTAGCAATTGCTTGAGGATCTTCATTTCGTTCTCTATTAATCAAAAGAGAGAATATAGAAATTTCCAGTTCTACAAGCCCCTGCAACCATCTTAAAGTAATGAGTATTTTCATCTCATTTGTTTGGTAGTGGTTATTTGAGGACTGAATATCAAGAAGGTGAATATATCTCATACTATCTCATGTGGAGGCAATTGATGTGAGTAATTCGTTTAGTTGCCTTTGCTCAAAGCATAGATCCTTTTAGAGATTCTAAGGTGCCATCCAAAGATCCAACAAGAGGTGACCTTGTTACCTCTTCACATTTGGAGTGGACACCTTCATGAAACCCCTGTTTACGTTTAGCAAAATCATGCCACACATAGACCTTGGTTATTTGGTTTTCTATCTCCCGGCTCCCACCCATAAGGCATCGGTAAGGAAACAACAGAGCACCCAGTTCCTCATAGAATTCGAGGGACTGAAGGTTGAATATGTTTCAATGATTCATTAAATTCTGGCACTAAAGAGCCAATATGACTAAAAACAGATTTCTTCTACTCACCTGGAGTTTCTTACAAATTCTAAAGCCCGTCATTGGTGCTTCAATAGCATTATGATCATGTCAATGAGACTTTTCACATGAAAGTAAGCTTATGTACATTTATATATGGAGCGGTCTCTTATAGACTACTTGTCTTCTTTCAGAATATCTGAGTCCCATCTCTGATAGGCTTCTAGGATCTGACATGCACAAAAAATTTAGACCAATCTAACAATTCTAACCTCTGAACGATTGTTGTTTCTTCAAAGATGGTTAGAAAATAAAAAGAAGAACCCCAAGATTTAAGTGTTACCAAAGAAAAAGAAAACTCCACAAATCAAGTGACTCGTTCTTTAGGCTTGCTACCGGATGAACTGTTTGGATCATTGAAAAAGTAGGACCCAGTTCTAATTGCTTGATCACACTGTCCAAGTGAAAATATGGCCATTCATCATTCTAAGAGTTTTGTAAAATATGAATACTGTCCTGGTCCTAATCTCTGACCTTTCATGTCAACCAAAGGTGCTAATTTGAGAATTATTTGATTCCCTTGTTTTTGTCATTAGAGATCTAAGAAAGAGCTTTCAGATGGACGGTTTCACTCGATCGAAAAGTGGTAAGCCTCACCACGTCAAATGGCATGGCTCATCGGACTGTAATGAGGTCTATCTCCAACGGAGCATGCTTCATGGTTCATCGTCAACGATGTAATTCTACCAACTTTTAAATGATAAACCAAACTTACGTACTATAACAAAACATTTATCTTCAACATAGACTGGTCTAGTTGCTTTAGAACATTTAATAAGTTCACAGTGATATCACATCGAGATAGAGACTGTGATGGCGTCCCCCTCTGCACGGACAAGCTTCCAAGAATGCCAGGGAATTAAAGAGTAGGGATTGATTCTGGATCTGTCATGGGGCCCATCTGACCTTCCATTCTCTGTTCTTTCCTTCTTACAATCTCTTCCCCAAATATGTCCCTACTTACCCATGAAAAAGGACAACTCAGATGGATTAAGCCTTCTTCCCCACATGACACTCTCCACATGCTTCTGCCATTGTCTAATCTTATTCCACTCTGAATTATGGACCACGCAAAGGCATTGCTTCAAGTACACAAGCCTTCTCCCACCACTTAATTTCATGGATCCCGTATCTCATTTATTTGGCAACAATAGGGAAATAAATATGTGCCCTAGCGATATTGAAATGACGAAACTGTCAAGCTAAGTGAGTTTGCATATTGTACAGGCTCGGTGATAAAATCCTCCTCTTTTTGACCCTGGTTACCACTCTAGTATTTCTTTGACCCCTCTTCTTACTTAAGAAACCAGTTGAAGCTAGTGGGGCTGGTACATAAGACATGAGGTTTATCATCTTCCTAGTTAGCTTATCTGATGATCCAATCAGTTAATCTGCTTGCCTAGATCATAAAACATTTCAGTCTGGTATGAAACTACTTGAGGGCTTTTGAGGGTAGTGGCTCATTAGACTATCACATTCGCACAAGGTGATCAATGCAATAAGGTCCACAGCAAGCACTTCTTTGGCTCAGATTGCTTTTGGAGAATCTGAATCGTCCAATCTCTTGGAATGCGAAAGTACAAATAGGGTTTACTTTAAGCAAACAGCTTCACCCTTCCATTTTGTTTTATGGAGTATCTTGAAATCTCGTCATTGTGGAACTGTAGGCCCACTCACCGTCAAGACAAATGTACGGATATGGCGAAAATCACTATTGAGTACTATATTCCATAGATAACTAAATCATCGGGGGTCCCACCATCTTTGCATCATTGAATGAAAAAGAAAGGGACTTTGTGTGTTCCGATTTCTCGTGTTAGTTTTAAATCAGAAACGAGTTCCAATCAAACTCAACTTGCCTTTGGTCCTGAGTCTGATAGCCAGCCACCTTTGGGCGGCGAAGGGAACAAGAAATCGTTCTAGTCAGTTATTTTGATTGTTATTTTGTTCTCTTTTTATGATTAAATCTCAACCATCTTAGGCACGTTCAAACACCTTAGTAAATAGAGCAAGAACGGGGAGGCGTTTTTTTTCCCTTTTTGTGATGTAAGAGGGGCCAAGAAGATCAAAGGTTTGGGTCACCAATAAGCTGGTCCTTGTTACACTGCTAACCACCGTACCATAGAAACTTCGATGCATATAATGTACAGGAATACTGACTTTTCGATCTTGCAAAGTTACCCAAAATTTTGAACACTCCCAGCAAAGCAATCAGCCAACAGGTCAAGTATAATGCAATCACAATTCCAGAGGCAAAAGTGTCATACAACATGATTTGGCTGCCTCAAAAGTATAATGTCTCCAACATAGCAAACACTTCCCAGCAGCCAACAAATTTCTCGTGCAGTTTATAACTCCTCATCTCCTCTGAAGTACGCTTGGTCCCAAGTTTAAATTCTCCACTTTCCACTTTAACTGGGGATTAGATTTGAGACTGTTTCTTGAGTAATTTTCTTTGTAGTTCTTCATTTGTAGGAAACACTGCTCCAACAGGTTAAAAAACAAAATAAAGTTTTTCTTTCTTTTGGAAACTAAATAGGAAATTGAAAGTTTTCTTGTAAGGATATCTACTTCTCTACAATTAATTGAGATTAAAGAAGACTTGAGTGTCATGCCAAAAAGCACCCGTGGGTCCTTAGAATTATTTTAGGCAAAATATTCTCAAGTTAAGCGAACGGAGTGCTGGACCTCTTAGCTATCATCATCGAATGTAGCCTTAGAATTTCTTAGACACTGATCATAATTTGACGCCGCCCATGTTTTCGCAGCTTGACTGGACTAATCACGTCGCCTTCAATTGGAAGTTCTCCTCTGTATGACAGAAGTGTCACCTTTGGTCAATTCAGACAATCCATTTTGAACATTTCGGATAATCCATGGCTCGCAGTGCAAATGATTCAAGTCATCCAATTGGTGTACTTTTGAGAGTCAAACGTGGACCCCCGCCAATAATTCCAATTCCACAACATCAACAGGCCACCGATATCCAGTTGGGATCTTTTAATGAGAGTACAAGGGAAAGTAGTGAGGCAGTGGACAGTCAAGATGGATGCATGATGGAGTACTGCTGCATTGGGTCATTTCTTTTCCCTAAAAGGCCTCAGACGTGAAACTGCGGTAATTGCGAAATTTCCAGCAGAAAAACGGGTAGTTTCTATCACGGGCAAGATAATGTAGAGGTCATACAGATAAAGTAAACAGAACCCTTCCCAAAGAAAACCCCCAGATTGTGGAACAGCAACGGCCAATACGCAAGTCAATAAGGTGCATTACGGTTGAATCTGCAAATACGTAATGATTGTAAAAGTATAGGAAATCAAGTCCGTAACGTTCTTCAAAAGCCAAGCATCTAGTGATAATTGAATGTACTAGAAGAAGGCATAAACCTTGTTTAAAAGGATTACCATAAGCAGAAAATTCACCAAAAATGTCCATGAATTATGGAAAAACAACAGCAAATTAGCAAGTAGTAGGTGAATCACATTTCAATAGTTAGTATCTATTGACTATAAAAGCAAGTACAAGCTAAAGAAACATACACTGAACATTGAGAAAGTTTATGTAGGCAATGGCAACAAAAAATTAGAAAACAAAACAGCATTTTGTCATATCCTGCTAAGCCTTCAGCAAACTACCTGGCAAAGATTACTACTGATACCAAATTCACAAATCCACCCACATTAGGATTACTCGTTAATGGTTGATCAAGCTTGATGAATTCACCCTCTGAAACGAGAAGTTCTGGCCCCAGAGGTATAATATCAACCACTTGTTGTCCATCCAATGCATCAGCTATGAGATAAAAAGGTTCAAATCAGTCCAGTCATAGTTGCACGATTCCTTTAGCTTTATTAACAGTCCATATGGTTTTCAAGCGTTACAGAGTAACAAGAACAAACTTTATAGCTTATGCTTAATTCTCTGTTTCTCAAACTTCTCTTTTCCAGAAAAAGATCCTGCTATTTTCCTGACCTTGATCTCAAGATATCCTGCATGAACAATGGCAACAGAAGTTGCAATTCCAGATACCATGGCAGGAAAGGTAAGTCAACAGCAACACTTCTCTTCATTTCTTGGTTTCTGCTTTAATGATAACTGCAACCAAACATCTGTGGAACTCATGTGATTAAAGAATTTTAGCTGAAAACTAATCTGTCAGTTCTCTTGATCCTATGAAAACTTAAGAAAGTACAAACAGGAAATTTGTTTCTGGATTTTCAAGGTCATGCCAACCTGGGGAGATATAGTAGTTCCAGTGGTAACATCTACTCTATCATGGACCAACTTCTGTTAAAATCAGCTTCCTACGTAGGGCTTGATTTGTAATTTCGTCTGCAGAATGCTGTGATCTTTGTACCCTGGAAAGCATAATCTATTCTTGCTTTTGGGAATTGCTTTGCCAGCTTTGTCCCCACATATGTGCTGTTTTTGATTCATAAGATTCTATAATGGTGCCAGAATCTTTATTATTTCACTTAGCCCTCCACCCTCACAAAGACTGTTTTGAACTTCTATTTTCCTGTACAGTATATTGGATCCCAATCCCTGAATTTTCTTAAAGTAGATGATACAAATAGCGTTTTACTGTAGATTCACGAATGATTAAGATTTCAGACTATCTATAGTTTAGTGAGTGAAAACACCTGCTTTAACAGCACCTAATAAATCAGATTTTGGCTCTCTCTTTTTCTGCTGGTTCTGACTCGTCAAGCCAGGAGAACAGAATAAAAGAAAATTGTGGTTCCGGTAATTTCCATAATCACTCGAGTGTTATAAATTATGCTCTAATCAAAAGAAATGGATCAATAGTTCGTATCTTGGCCAACCTCAATATGTAACAACTGAGTCTATGAGTATCTTAAGATAACAAAGTAGTACAAAAGGGGCAGCCTCGGTGCATGAAGCTCCTGCCTATGCGGGGTCCGGGGAAGGGGCGAACCACAAGGGCCTATAGTAGGCAGCCTTACCTTGCATTTTGCAAGATGCTGATTCCACGCCTTGAACCCGTGACCTCAAGGTCATATGACGACAACTTTTACTGTTGCGCCAAGGCTCCCCTTCCAGTAGAGAGCACAAATATTTACTGCTAAAACTTTCCAGTAGATTATTTTTGTTGTTATATCATCAGCCATGGCGAAAACTATGGTAAGTCCCACCACACTACTTCAAGCAATGATAACATCATTTTGCTGCAAAATCATTACTTTGAAAATGAGATCCTTAGCTATATTATCACTTTGTTTGGACTTCGAAAGAATATTAGTGGAATCAGAGAATCAGTTTCCTGTTTGGAGTTTTCCCCATTTGTATATCTGAGTCAATATGAAACTACTAGACTTTCAACGCTTTTGTGTGTGGCTAAAAGAAAAGATATGGTTCTTTTCATCGTGAAATGAAAGATGCTTTTAACACTTCTATGCCGATAATCAACTTGAATATCTGAAAGCGTCCCAAAAGCAAGATGGCAATCATTTGGAAAATGCATACCTGCATAAATATCCAAAATTTGGCAGAGACTTGCCAAGACTTGTGTTGGACTTCCTATGTTACGACCTCTTAAAATGATGAAGTAAAATTTACAAAATGTAAAAACTGCCTTTAGGGGTACATAACATATATTCTGATGCGCCCCCTCAAGCTACCATCTTCATTGGAACATATTCAGCTGGTGAACAAATCTGCAACTAGTTCAGTGCTAGAAATGACGTTTGGAGATATCACCAGATTTTACCTTATCACAAATGAAATTGAAGTCTTATCTTGAATGAATTCAAAGTCTTATCTCAACATTTCTAGCCCTTGCATCAAACACTCGTCCTTGTCATATCTTTATCGCATGCTAATTCTCACTGGAAAAATGTATAAATACCTCATCTAAATAAAGTTCCTAAAGCAAGCAACTCTCTGACCCATTAAACTAAGCTACAATTGAACCCTTGGCTCTGTATTTTGCTTTAACACTATAGATCCAGCGAATTATGTTTGCTTCTTGCTGATCAATGAAATTAAGCATCAAACTCAGTAAAATACAAAAGCCTGTAACTGTCCTTTTTGCAATGGGATTTCCAGGTAATCCACAATGTCTAACAAATATTTTCATAACTTCTTCCATAAATCAAACCATGACTTGTAGTTCCTCTTATGTACCTAAAACTTCTCTTCACTTCTTGAAGATGTTGCCCCGTGGACCAAGCATCTCGTTTCCTAGACCTCATGACACCTTTTATATATGACTCCAAACTCAATTTGGGAGCAAGATTTAAGAATATCTCCCACAAGTAGTTCCTAATGTGTGTAGGGAATGCTAAAGGATCTTATGATCATCTCGTGCAAGTCAAATAGTCATTATCTCATGAAGGAACTTGTGTGATAACATAATTACATATAAAACCTTTCTTGCAGTTTTGGACCTCAAATCTAAGTTGCAAGGTAGCCTTGAACTACTAAAAGGGATGCCCAAGGTTTCCTTACAGAGGCAAATATCTAGGAACTATGCAATGACTCCAACAGGAGGAACTCCTGCCATGCTATTAAAAGGGCAGCCACGTGCATGAAGCTCCCACATATGCAGTGTCTTGGGAAGGGGTGGACTACAAAAGGGTATATAGTACGCAGCCTTACCTTGCATTTTTGCAAGAGGCTGTTTTCACGCCTCAAACCTGTGACCTCAAGGTCACATGACGACAACTCTTGCCACGCTATCGGTCTCCTTACTCCTAATATGGATTTTTCATCCATTTTGTACCTCTGCATCAAGTCCTTTCTTCATATAAATGACAGTGGACAGTAATAACTACAATGTGCATCCCAAGATACATAACAATGCACTAAGAAGGTTACAGAGAAGTCTTAAGGCATCAGACTGAAGAACCTCTAATAAGAAGCTTATAGAGAAAGAAACAAGGAATTAAAACAAGAAAGGGAAAGATTGAAAAGCACTTTTTCCAATTTAATTTATTTAAGTCAAACCTGCAGTTAAAATACCATGTAAAAACATGTGAAGCATAGAAAAGTACTCAGAAGCCAGTGAAATGGAAATTTTGAACTGGAATAATGTCATTAGCAATAGGATTGGTCAGACTTTTACAATAAATAAAGGAGGACGAAATTTGCTCAAACTACTCTCATACTGCAAGAATTCACAGGCTTTTAGGGGTAAAACCTGCATCCAATGGTCATAACAATTATCAAATTCTAATACACTATAACAATAACACCACACGGCACAAGTACTCTCTCTCTCTCTCTCTCTCTCTCTCTCTCTCTCTCTCTCTCTCTCTCCATGAGAATCTTAGAGTGACTCTTAATATACGGGCCTACATTATCAAATATATACCTTGATCCATACTTTTGAACTGTAAATTGTGACCATTAACATGTAACCCACAAGGTGGTTGTCCCATGTCTGATGGATATAGCATTGGTAAGCTATAGTCAAGCAGAAATTAATGGTTCACATTTGCAAGAAGAGAATGCAATAAGCCTCACGGATTAAGGGTCAAGGATGAAATCCTTTTCAACATTTTTCAATAATATGGACACCTAAAACTACCGATGGGGCCCAGATTTTAGTGATGCTAGTAGATCTCTCTGTAATCCAGGTCTTTTGTTTTAGTACTATTCTCAATAGCTAAATAGACAGTATTCTTGAGTTTTTCCATCCAATATACTTATTGAAAAAACAATGTTAGAATCACCGTGTGGATGAGATCATTGCAGCAGGTCTTATAAAAGAAAAAACCAGGAACATGAACAGAATGGACAAATGCAATTTAGGCCCTCAATATACTTTTTAAAAGAACTCACACCCTATGATATAGCACCGTGTCTACTAGAGGGCCTCTAATCTGTAAAAATAGAGCTGAGTTCTCCATGATCTAAACCATTCATCTTATTGGCCCTATATTAGACTGAGCATGTCTCAAAAATCTCATCCACCACATGATCATGGTCTTCACATTTATGTGTAAATAGATGGGCATTAACAGTTTTGAATTTTATTATACTCTGGAAACAACGTTCAAAAAGAGAGAGAGAGAGAGAGAGAGAGAGAGAGAGAGAGAGAGAGAGAGAGAGAGAGAGATTCTCCTAAGATAATCCCATGAACATGAACATTTTGGATCATTGAAGTTGGCCCCATCTATAGCTTTTAGAAAATGGGAGAAAGGAAAGCAATCAATGTTTAAATTACTAGGTAATACTATTCTATAACATTTTCTTGATAATTCCTGCACCTACCATTAGCCACAGCTATTATACGCGGGAGCTTCGTGCGCCGGGCTGCCCTTTTTTATAATAGTTCATGGGAATATCAATCCCTTAAAGGAAAGTAAAATGTATGACTGCAATTACGTACGCAGATGTATGCTCCAACAACATATGCATGAGTTACTTAGAGTTGAATCTGTTCTCAAGTGACTTATAGTTGATCTATTTGACTTTCTAGTCATCTCAAGTTTGTGTTTGCTCACATGCATTTCTGCTAAGCAATCAGGCTGATCTGAACGCCTTCTTGACAGCGTTTTGCAATTTAATTTAGATCAGTTGCATGCTTTAGAATATTGCAAAAATGAAGCAATTATAGGATCAATGTACCACCACATAAGCACATCAAATCATAATCTGCCTCTGACTTGCTCTTTTCCTCTTTGTTAGATTTATCATGATTCAATAGATATCTCAAAATGCAATTACCATTGCAAAGTTGTTTTTACCAATGAATTAGATAACTTGCAGTGAATTTATCTGCATCGAAGTGAGATCCTTTACTGATAATGAAAAGCAGTATCCATGTCTCATGCTTATGTTCATGTAAAGGAATTCTTTTTGCATTAGCAACCCAGAAGCAAAATCCAGTTGTTTCTTTTTGGATCTTTCCCTATTTCTCTCTACAGCTCAATTTTAGAGCTGTCACCTGTGTGAAAACCCTTGATTAGATTTTTGTGTTCTGGTGCTTGAGTACCATTTTTCTGCAACATCTTCTGCAGAAGATAGAAGGGGAGCCTTGCAATGGTAAAAGTTGTCGTCATGTGACCTTGAGGTCATGGGTTCAAGGCATGGAAACACTCTCTTGCAAAAATGCAAGGTAAGGCTGCCTACTATAGGCCCTTGTGGTCGGCCCCTTCCCCGGGCCCCACATAGGTGGGAGCTTCGTGCGCTGGGGCTGTCCTTTATCTTCTGCAGAAGATAGAAGCGAAAGATTTAAGCTGTGAAGAGTTTACCACAACTACTGCACAGACAAAATCTGTAGAATTTGAGAAAACCCTGCTGAAAAAACTTGATTTGCTAAGAATTGAGAATTCTGCTGAAGAAACAAGCTCAAATAAGAATCAAGATTCTGAAGATGGAAGTTTCAGCAGCTCCAGTACAGAAAACAGCAGTGGTATCTCTGCGCCAGTTGCTTCAGAAGATTTCCTGAAAGTTGAATATGGGTATAACCCATCTTCTGAAACTCTTGATGGTTCCAACAAAACAGAAGGCTCAGAATTACCCTCAAATGACTGCAAAGATGAAAATTTTAGAGAATCATCTTTGCAATCTGAGGTTGCTTTGGCAGAAGTATTTGCACCTTCCTATGAGGATGAAAAGAGAGGTGGCCTGATCCAGATTAACAGAAGACAAGAAATGAAGCCCAATTACAAGAAGATAAGGTCAATGAGGCAGACCAGAAGACATATGAAGTTAAAGATGGAGATTCTTCAGAAGCAAAGGAGTTCAAAGTTGCAAATATTGACCGTTCTGTTAAACAACTCTTGGGAGTTGCCAAACAAAATAAACAAAAAGAAAAAATTATGAACAGAAAATTTGAAGATTTATCAGTATCAAAAGATAAGGAGGGCAAGATTCTCAAGGAAATCTCTAAACCAAACTCTGCTGATCTTGTCAAATTTGTGAATCAGATTCAAAATCCTGAAGAGGAGATGTTCAAGGGAGGAACATCAACCAGAAATAATGAAAAGGAATTAAGTGAACAGGATTTCTTAGGCATGAGCCTTGACAAGTCATCAACTTCACAGGCTTCAGTACCAACAATTAGACAGAAGGATGACAAAGAAAATGAAAAGATTGAGACCTTGTCAGAGTTCAAGACTGGACAGCAGAATCCGGATGGCAGAGTTGAAGGAATGGAAAGGGAAAATGAAACAGAAAAGGCTAAAGATATGCACCTCAATGTTGAATCTGTCACATGCCCAACTGAAGAAAAAGACAGCCCAATGCTTGAAATACCCACAAATGATGAAGCAGATCTTGAAGCTGCCACTATGAGCAAGTCAATAGAAGCTGATATTCTGCAGGAAGAAAATGAAGAAAAGAAGGTTGTGACTGAAGAAAAGATCCGAAGTCAAGATTACACTGATGATCCATCTGTTTCTGAGGCAACACAAGACAAACATGCAGATTGGCATAAAGCTGCCATTACTAGCAAGTCAATAGAAGATGATATTGTGCAGGAAGACAATGAAGAAAAGAAGGTTGTGACTGAAGAAAAGAACCTTAGTCACAACTATTTTGATGATCAACCTGTTTCAGAGGCACCACAGGACAAATATGTACAGATGAATGTAGAAAAGGACAACAAAGCATCTGATGAAGTGCTAGAAGAAACTCAGACCTTGGAACCCAGAGATACCCAAAATGGATGAAAAGATCTCCAATGAAAGCATGGGCAGGCGCCTTGACATTGTGTGTGTCAAAAATGAAACTGAAGAAATCACATACCAGGAAGAAATATTAGAACATAAAGAACCTGGGGGAGCCTTGTATTCTGAGGCTGTGGATATGGAGCCAGAAAAAATCAATGCTTGTGAAAACAAGGAGAAACAAGAAATAGATGGCAAGGAACATCCACATAATCGCATTCAACACTTTCATATCTCAACTACTGCAATAACTGCAATCTGCCAAAAAGATAAAATGAAAATCAATGAAACTGGTGAGTCATTGTATGAAGAGAAGAGCACTGGATCTGAAGATGCAATTCCAAACTTTGAAGAGGATACTCTAGAGAAAAAGGAGGGTGGTCTTGCGTTAGGTGCCAAGCGGCAAGCGGCAAGGGAGAAGTTGAAGATGATTTGGTTATTTCTTTCTTACAAATGAATATGCATTTGTATATTAGTTTGTGAGGAAGAAATGAAAATCATCTCTAGCTTCTTAAAATATGGCAACCCTTGTGTCAAGTGCCTGCCGACAAGGGTGAAGCTGAAGATGATTTTGTTATTTCTTTTCTGCTTGCAAATGAATATGCATTTATATATTAGTTTTAAGGAAGAAATGAAAATCATCTTCAACTTCTTAAAACTATGGCAACCCTAACATGACATGAATCGAAAACTGACATTCCCTAGAGTTAGGGCATTTCCCATAAGCGACGTAGCATCAGATCCCCGGTGCGGTGAAAAATAGGCAAGGATTGCTAGGGAGTTCTCCCAGAAGCGACGCGCTACATTGGATCTCGGGTGTAGTGAAAAATGGGCAAGGGCTACTAGAGCGTCCCCTCAGAAGCGGCGCGTTGCATCAGAACCCAGGTGCAGCAAAAAGTGTACATGGGTTCATGCCATGGAGGTCGAGAAAGCGATAGTAAATAAGATATCTCCAGAACATAAGATTCGTATGGCCACATGGAATATAGGGACATTGATAGGTAAGAGTTTCGAGTTAGTAGACTCGATGAAACGTAAGAGAGTCAACGTTGCTTGTATCCAAGAAACCAAGTGGAAAGGGGCTAAAGGTAGAGAAATAGATGGGTATAAATTATGGTATGTAGGAAAGGATAATAACAGAAATGACGTAGGAATAATAGTGGATAAGGAATTAAAGGATAAAGTTGTGGACATTAAAAGAATCAATGATAGATTTATAATAATAAAACTTGTTCTAGGAGAGCAAATTATAAATGTTATAAGTGCATACGTACCATAAGTAGGGTTACAAAATATAATCAAGAGACAGTTTTGGGAAGATATGGAGGGAGTCATGCAAGAAATTACCAACACTGGGGAATATTTATAGGAGCAAACTTACATGGCCATGTAGGAAAAGAAAAGGAAGGATATGATAGAATACACAGAGGGTATGGTGTAGGTCAACAAAATGAGATGGGGGAGAATATCCTCGATTTTGCTTTGTCATATAACCTGGCCATTGCAAATATACTCTTTAAGAAGAGAGATGAACACTTAATAATCTTTAAAAGTGGACTTCATAAAAGCTAAATAGACTTTTTTCTACTTAGGAATAATGAACGATCTATGTGTAAGGATTGTAAGGTGATACTCGGTGAGAGTTTAACCTCATAACATAGGTTAATGGTTATGGATATCTATATCAAAAGATGGAAGAAAAGAAATGAACTCAATAGATACCCAAAAATTAAGTGGTGGATATTAAAAGGAGAGAAAATAACCTCATTCACAAATAAGTTGATGGTAGAAGAAAATTGGAACTATGAAACAAAAGTAAATACCATGTAGATTAATATTGTTGAGTCCATTAAGAAAGTGGCAGAAGATGTCTTAGGAGTATCTAAAGGTAAAAGGCAATTACTAAAGGAAACATAGTGGAGTAAAATAGTGCAAAAAGTTATTAAAAAAAACAAATGTGTTTTAAAGCATGGCAGAAGACCATAAATAGTGAAAACTATGAATAATATAAGAATGCTAAAAAGATTGCTAAAAGAATAGTGAGGTTAAACTTAAAGCATATGTGGAGCTCTATAATAGACCAGGAACAAGAGAAAGTGAGAAAGATGTGTTTAAACTTGCAAAAGTAAGAGAACAAAAGGGAGAGGACTTAGATCATGTCAAGTGCATTAGAAGTGATGATCAAAAGGTATTAGTCAAAGATGATGAGATCAAACAAAGGTGGGAAACATACTCTTAAAATTTGTTAAATGACAAAGGCTCTAAGAATGTAGAGATTGAAAATACTATAAATCTAAATAACATTGGATATTATAGATTTGAACATAGGATTAGAATACCTGAAGTGAAAGAGGCCTTGAAAAAGATGAAATCAGGAAAGGCAATTGAGCCTGATGGTATACCAATAGAGGTTTGGAAGCATATGGGAGATATTGGGGTAGTTTGGTTGACCAAGTTGTTTAACAAGATTATAAAATTAAAGAAAATGCCTGATGAGCGGAGGAAAAGCTCTATTGTACCAATTTATAAGAATAAAGCAGACATACAAAGCTGTACTAATTATTGAGGGATCAAACTTATGAGCCACACCATGAAACTTTTTGAAAGAGTAATTGAGAATAGGCTACAACATGAAACAAGTGTATCAGAGAATCAGTTTGGTTTCATGCCTGGGAGGTCTACCATGGAAGCTATTTTCTTACTAAGACAATTAGTAGAGAAATATAGGGAGAGGAGGAAAGACCTCCACATGGTCTTTATTGACTTAGAGAAAGCTTATGATAGAGTCCTTAGAGAGTTAATATGGAGGATGTTGGACAACAAAGGGGTTTCACAGGGGTATATAGACATAATTAAAAATATGTATAAGGGAGCGGTAACAAATGTTAAGACCACTAATGGCAAGACTGGTGATTTTCCTGTCACTGTAGGATTGCACCAAGGATTGGCATTGAGCCCATACCTTTTCACATTGGTTATGGATGAGTTAACAAAACATCTGCACGAGGAGATTCCCTGGTGCATGCTATTTGCAGATGATATAGTCTTAACTGATGAGACAAGGGAGGATATAAACACAAAGCTAAAGTTATGGAGAAAAGCATTAAAATCTAAAGGATTTAAAATCAGCCGAACTAAGACAGAATATATGGAATGCAATTTTGGCAATGAGAGGAGTAGGAGTGGAACATCAGTCAAGATTGATAACCGAGAAGTCCACATAAGAGACCACTTTCAGTACTTAGGATCAATGATTCATGAGAGTGGAGAGATTAAGAGGGAGGTTACCCAAAGAATCCAAGTGGGTTGGAACAAATGGAGATGTGCATCTAAAGTTTTGTGTGATCAACGAGTGCCACTCAAATTAAAAGGAAAACTCTATAGGATGGCCATAAGGCCGGCCATGCTCTATGGATTAGAGTGTTGGGGGCAGTTAAGAAACATCATGCTCATAGGATGAGTGTGACAGAAATGAGGATGTTGAGATGGATGAGTGGTAAGATAAGAAAGGATAGAATTAGAAATGAAAATATTAGAGGAAATTTAGGAGTAGCACCAATAAGTAACGAGATGAGGGAGATTAGACTTAGATGGTTTGAACATGTGCAAAGGAGCCCAATAACGGCACCGGTTAGAAGGAGTGAGGCAATACAAGTAGAAGGTTCTAAAAGGGCAAGGGGAAGGCCCAAAAGAACTTGGATAGAAGTGGTGAGGAAAGATTTAAAATCTTTTGGACTAAATGAAGCCATGGTACTTAATAGAGAGGAATGGAGGAATAAGATTCATGTGGCCGACCCCTAATTGGGACAAGGTCTTGATGATGATGATAATGATGACTCTAGAGAAAGAAGGTGATAGTGGAAATAACATTGAGCTTGAAGCTGTATCTGTTTCAATCTCAATGGAAGACAAAAGCTCACCAAAAGGTGAGTCAGAGCATAAAAATATAGAAGGAACCTACAACCTTGCACTTGAAGAAAGAATTCTCAAACAGATGAGAGCACATTACAGGTTGAGGAAGTTGAAGCTGTAAAAACTTTTGGTTCAGTAGTTGAACTTCCCACAGACTGTAAGAGTTCAACAGAAGAAAAGCCTTACATATTATTTGCCTTAGATGATCAGAACATACAGGAAGATAAAATCCACAGAAATGCACCTGCAGAAGTAACTAAGCTGATGCTGAAAAAGCTGAATGAAGAAGCAGCTCTTGAGATGCCACAAGCGGAAGCCCCTTGAGAAGAACTGACTTCCACTAATGAGATTCAGAGGAAAGAAATATTCCGAGATGATGAAACTGCTGGAGAGAAAGTAGAGGAACATGATCTTAAAACAATATGTGCCAAAGAGGTAACTACAACTGAGAGTGTGGAAGAAGAAATTCAAGATAAGAACCTGGTGGTTTCACCTCTGGTACTGGACGAAAAGCATACACCCTTGCAGAAAGAAGAAATACAAAATGAACAAATTATTGTGGCCACTGAAATAGAACCAGAAGAATCTGTCAACAATAAACTCGTAGATACAAAGATGGATCCAGAGATAATTCAACTGAAGAGGGAAGCCAAAAAGAGATCTTTGATGAATTGACCACAGCAGCGGAAGTGATCAAGGAAGTAACTGAAAAACATGAAATCAGAGTAGCAGCAGATGACATCATCATGAGGGCCTCTGACACCAAATCGGAAGATCCAGGAGCTGATAAACTAGTTGAACAGCCCCTTCATGAAAGAAAGCACAAGAAGCTCGATGAAGCAACATCCCTGTTGGTGGCAGCAGCAAATGCTGCAATTATAGCAGCAAACAATGGACAATATGAGGAGGTCAAATCCTAACATAAATATGAAGTTTCTACAGTTTATTCATTCTTTTCTTCCCACTTGTTTCTAGAAATAAACTCTGGAGCTACCACAATAATTATTTTATGTTGGCTTTCTGTTACAGGCTGCAGCTTCTGACATACACAAGGAGCAAGGATTGGACACAACAGATTCATCTGCAAATATAGAAACGATGAATTCCAAGGATGAGGCAGAACAAGATAAAATACTTAATGGTTCAGCTGTTATAACAACATTGGCTGTAGACAGCACGTGGGAAGTAGGTGAGAAGCATCCAGAAGCCCCAGATTTGGTACCTGCAGAACCAATTCAAAAAACAACCAACAAAAATGATAAAATAGATTTGGATATCTCCTATGGAGAAAATGAGGCTCAGAATCTTGAAGAAGCTTTGGAATCAAGTTCTGAAGAAGTCAGTAGGGACAAAATCATTCACGTGGAATCCTCCCTGATTGAGATCTCTAGGGATGATAAAAGACCAGATTAAACTGTTTATGCTTTACCACTGCTCCAAGCTAGCAATGAGGAGAACACACTCATCAAAGCACTAATGGAGGCTGAGGGGCACATCAAGGAAGAAAATGAAACAAGCAAAAGCATACAAGTTACAATCTCTGAGGAAGGTGATCTTATAGATGCAGTACCAACAGATTCAAGCTCACAAACAAACAATGTGGAATGTGAAAAGGCTTGTGAACTGAATTCTGAAGATAAATCAGCCAGCACCAATCTCGGGGAGAACAGAGAAGAAGAGGTGCCAAAGAAAGAAGAAACTTCATCTACAGAGATGCCAAGTGAAAAAAGAGAACAAGAGATGCTTGGCAAAACCTCAGGCATAGTAGCTGAGGAATTTGAGACAGTTACTGCAGGCACAAACATTGAGAAACAGATCGTAAGGGAAAAGAGTGGTCTTAGAGACCTCTGTACTGTCCATGTCAGAGAGAAAAGGAGGAAAAAGGTGGTCTTAAGGACCTCACTGTCCCAGTAGTGGATGACACAGAGAAAGAGAGAGGTCTTAAGTACATAAGTGAAGTCACAGAAGGAAAGAACACAAAAGAATTTGAGACAGCTGCACGTGAGAACATTGAGAAACAGATCATAGAAGAAGACATCGGTATTAAAGACTTCAGTACCGATCCTATAGAAGATGCTGCAGAAGAAAAGGTCAGTCTTAGAGACCTCAGTCTTGTCTCTATATGCGATGACAGAGTGAAGGAAGAAGAAGAGAGAAAGAAGCTTCAGGAACAGGTTAGAATGAAGAACAAAAATAAACCTTCAAATATTTTCTTTTATTTGTTTTCACTACTCCAGCTTTGCTTTTTCTTCTTTTTTTAACTTGAAGCTCACCCATCATACAGGCATCTGAGCAAGTTGATTTGGAGGCTGAAGTTCTGATAAGTAAGAAAGAGACTGCTAATAAGGAACTAAATGGCGTATCCTTTGGAGGTGAAACAGCTGAAGAAAGCCTTCCTGGAGATGTGAAAAAGAAGCTTGAGGGAGCGCCGTTTGAATCAGAAGACAAAATTCAAAGTCATGGAAATGCAGATCCACAAATCATGCTGAGGCCTGAGGATCAGAGTTGCACAAACAATGGTGACATCCAGGAGGATGGAGTTCCAGAGGAACAGGTCAGATCAAAGAATTATTTGAACTTTATATGTTTGTTTCCTTGTCTTCATTTTTACTCCTGTTTCTTCCAAGTTGATGCATCATTCATTGTCCACGCAGCTGAAGGATTTGAGGCAGTTGCTGCAAGTGAAAACATTTACTTGGTAGGAAAGGAAGAGGGTGCAAGTAAAAAACTTGCTGCTGCATCCTTTGGAAGTGAAACAACTGATGAAATCTTTCAAGAATATAAGGAAGAAGGAAGGAAGCTCATGGAAGAAAATATGAAGTTGGAGGCTGCAGTTCCAGTAACAGGGGAAGTGGCCATTGCTAATGAACTCAATGGTGTGTCCTTTGAGGGTGTAAGAGCTGAAGAAAGCTTTCAGAGAAATGAGGAAAAGAAGCTCAATGAAGCAACAGCCAGGTTGGAGGCTGAAATTCAATGCCACAACGATGCAAATGAACAAGTAGAACTGGAGCTTCATCATGAAAACAAAGATGCAAATGACACGATAAAGAACAGGATTCCCAAAGAACAGGTGATAGAAGCACAAAAGTTGAACCTTTTGGTTTCTTTATTAATATTCATATTCTACTCTCTGTCATGTTTGTTAAGCTGAAGCTCCTTTTTCATTATATAGGCATTTGATAGACTTGAGGTGTCTGCAGCAAGTGAAAACATTTACCTTGTAAGAGAAGGCGAGGATGCAACAAATGAACCCACTGTTGCTGGTGCTACTAACAAACTTGATGTTGTATCTTCTGGAACTGAAACAGTTGAAGTGAATCATCAGAAAGATGAGGGAAAGAACATGGAGAAAAGAGCACCTGAATTTGAGGCTGAAGTTCAAAGTTACGAGAATGTAAATTCACAGACCAAAATGGAGCCTATGGATTACTGCACGAAAATATTGATGCATATGGTATCACCAAGATTGGAATTCAAGATGAACCTGTAAGATCAAATAAAAAAAAATTAAGCAACATATATTTCCTTTTCAAATTAAGCCACATATGTTTCCTTCCCCAGACCCCACATAGGTGGGAGCTTTGTGCACCAGGCTGCCCTTATATATTTCCTTTTCTTATCTTTGTTTTCATGCTTCTTTTTGTTTATTAACTTTAGTTTCATCCATCTATACAGACAGCTAAGGGACAAGAGATGGATGCTGCAATTGAAAATACTTACCTGATAAGAGGGAAAGAGGATGTGAATAACAAACTCACTGTTGTATCCTTTGGAGATGAAACAGCTGAAGAAGGTTCTCTGGCCAATGAGGAGAGAAAGGAACTCATGGAAGCACAACTTGACCTCTAGGTTGAAGTTCCTGTAACAAAGGAAGAGGGTGCTATTGACAAACTCAATATAATAAATTTTGAAGGTCCAGAAATTGAAGAAAATTTTCAGGGAAATGAAGAAGGAAAGAAGATCAAGGAAGCCAAAGTTCCAAATCATGATTGTGCACCACAAGCACTGGAGCCTGAGAATCAGAGTTACAAACATCAGGATGCAAATAATATCAGAATGGGATTCCATACAAACAGGTGGTCAAACTTAAGAATAAATTTACCCTTATTTGTTTATTTTCCTTATTTCCATGTTTGCTCTTTGTTTCATTTGTAAGTTCACTCTTCATGCATTACACAGATGGCAGAAAAATTTGAGGCCTCTGCTGCAAGTGAAAAAACTTACCCTACAAGAGAGGAAGTTGGTGCAACAGCAGAAGAAAGCTCTCAGGGAGATGACAGAGAGCAACTAGCCAAAGAACCTGAATTGAAAGCTGAAGTTCAGATAAAGGAGGAAGAGGGAGCTGCGAAAGAACCCAATATTGTATCTTCCGGAGAGGAAAGAGCCACAGAATGCTTTCAGGTAGATGAGGAGAAGAAGCTTGAAGAAGCAGCTCCAGAACTGCAAGCTGAAGTTGATGCTGCATCCATTATGCAGGTGGCTAAGAGACATGATGCGGCTCTTGCAAGTGACAGTGCATATCCCATAAGAGAGGAAGAGAATGCTAGTAGCAAGCTAACTCTTGGTCAAACAGAAGTAGAAAGTTTTCAGGGATATGAACAGGAAGAGGAAAAACTCAAGAAAGCAGCATCTGAATTGGATGCTGATGTTCATGTAATAGAGGAGGCTACTACTGGGAAGCTCAATTCTGTACCATTTGGAGATTTATCAGCTGAGGAAAGGTTTCAGGGAGTTGAGGGAAAGAAGCTAGAGGAAGAAGAGCCTGATTTGGCAGCTGAAGTTCAGACTATAGAGGAAGCTAAATAACTCAATGGGTTGGAGGTGAAACAGCAGAAGAAAGCTTTCAAAGGAATGAGGAGCAAAAACAGTTCCAGGAAGCAGCATCTGAATGGGGGGCTGAAGTTAAAAGTTACCAATATGCAAATCCACTAGCCGAGCTGAAACCTGAGCCTCTGACTGACAAAAATCATGATGCAAATATTATCATAAAGAATAGAAATTCAAATCTACAGGTCAGATTGAGGAACAACCACTGAATGTTTCACAGGCTTCTATTTCCTTATCTTCATTCCATTGTTGGTTTCATTGGCTAGGTTGGAGCTTCATCCATTAGACTGGTGCCTGAGGGACTAAGGGCAACAGCTGCAAGTGAAAGCACTTGCCTGAGAAGAGAGGAAAAAGGTGCTACTAACACACCCAGAGTTGGTGAAACAGCTAAAGCGAGCTTCCAGGGAACTGAAGCAGAGGAAAATAAGCTTGGTGAAGCAGCAGCTGAATTGAACGCTGAAGTTTTGGTAAAAGAGGGTGAGTGTGCTACTGACGAGCCTGATGTTGTATCTATAGGAGGGCAAGTAACTGAAGAAAGCTTTCAGGAAGATAAGAAAAAAAAAGCTCGATAAAAGCAGCACTTGAGTTTGAGGCTGAAGCTAAAAGCCATGACAATGCAAATGCACTGCTTGAACTTAGGCTTAAGGATCAGGGTCACACGGTAGATGATGCAAATAACACGAAAAATCAAATTCTACATGAGAAGGTCACATTGAAGAACAAAATAGTTTCTTTTTCTTTTCTTTTCGTTTCTTTTTTCCCATTATACAGGCAGCAGCAAGACTCAAGGTGGCTGTTGAAAGTGCAAACACATATCAGATAGGAGAAGAAGAGGATGCTACTGAAGAAGGAAACGCTTTATCCTTTGGAGGTGAAAAAGATGCAGAAAGGTTTTAAAGGAGACGGGGTAAAGAAGCTCAAGGAAGCAGCAGTTGCATTTGAGGCTGAAGTTAACAGTCACGACTATGCAAATGAGCCAATGGAACTAAACCCTGAGGATAAGATTCATGAAAGTGATGATACAAATGATATTATAAAGAATGAAATTCGAAATGAACAGGTCAGATTGAAGAACAAAAACAGAATCTTATACTTTTACTTTTGTCATATGCACTTCCATTCCTCTTTGTTTGTTATTAATTTGAAATTTCATCCACTATGTAGGAGGCAGAGCGACTTGAGGTGGCAGATGCAAGTGAAAACACTTACCCGACAAGGGAGGAAGAAGATGCTACTAACAAACTTACTGTAGGAGAAACAACTTAAGAAAGCCTTCAGGGAAGTGAAGAGGAGAAAAAGAAGCTTGATGAAGTAGCTTCTAAATTGCAGGATGAAGTTCTAGTAAGAGAGGATCAGGATACTGGTAATAAACTCATTGTTGTACCTGTTGGAAGAGAAACAGCTGAAGAAAGCTTTCAGAGAGACGAGGGCAAGACGATTGAGGAACCAGCACTTCAATTGAAGCCTACAGATCAGAGTTTACAAAATAGACTACACAGATGATGTCACAAAGAATGAAATTCCAACTGAAAAGGTCCCGGCAACAAACAAAACTTAAACTTCATAATCCATACATTTATTTCATCTTTTATCTTCATTTCTGCTCTTCCTTCTGTTTAGTAATTGAAGCTTCATTCATTTTCCAGGTGGCTGCTGCAAGAGAAGAAACTTACCTGACAAGAGAGAAAGGCGTTGATACTGAAGCACTCATTCTTGTACCCTTCGAAGGTGAACCACTTTCAGAAAGCTTTCATGGATATGAAAAGGGAAAGATGCATATGGTAGGAGCATCTGCACTGGAGTCTGAAGTTAAGAGTCTTGTAAATGCACCACTGAAACTGAAGCCTGAAGGTCAGAGTAGCCAAAGTGATGATACAAATGATATCACAAAGAATGGAACTTTAACTGAACAGGTCAGACTAGAGAACAAAAAGAGAACCTTCTACTTTCTTATCTTCATTTCTCTTCACCTGTCCTGCTTTAACTTGAAGTTTCACTTTCATCCCTTATGCAGATGGCTGAGGGACTTAAGGCCTCAGCTGAGAGTGAAAGCAGTTATCTCATCCCAGAGGAAGAAGGTGCTACTAACAAACGCACTGCAGGTGAAAATGCTGAAGAAAATTTTCAGGGAAATAAAGAGGAAAAGAAGGTCAATGAAGCAGCAGCTGAATTGGAAGCCGAGATTCTGGTAAAGGAGGATGAGGATGGCACTAACAGAGTGAATATTCTACCTATTGGAGAGGAAACAGCTGGAAAAATCTTCCTGGAAGATGGGAGAAAGAAGCTCGAGGAAGCAGCACCTCAGTTGGAGGCAGAAGTTAAAAGTCATGACAATGCAAATGCACCACCTGAACAGAAGCCAACGGATCAGAGTCACAAAATAGATGAGGCAAATGATATTACAAAGAATGAAATTACCAATGAAAAGGTCACATGACAAACAAAACTGAACCTTCATGTATTTGTTTTATCTTTTATCTTTAATTAAGCCCTCCCTTTTGGTTATTATTGAAGCTTCATCCATTATACAGGCAGCAGTTGCAAGTGAAGAAACTTACCAGATAAGTGAGGAAGGGGGTGCTATTGAAGCGGTTAATGTTGTATCCTTTGGAGGTGAACCAGCTGCAGAAAGCTTTCAAGGAGATAATGAGGGAAAGATGCTTGCGGAAGCAGCATCTGCATTGGAAGCTGAAGTTAAAAGTCACAACGGTGCAAATGCACCACCTCAACTGAAGCCAACAGATCAGAGTTACAAAATAGATGTCGCAAATGATATCACAAAGAATGAAACTACAAATGAAAAGGTCATGACGACCAAAAAAACTTAAACATCATATATTTGTTATATCTTTTATCTTCATGTCTGCCCTTCCATTAGGTTGTTATTGAAGCTTCATTCATTATGTAGGCGGTTGAAAGTGAAGAAATTTACCTGATAAGAGAGAAAGGGGGTGCTATTGAAGCACCCGATATTGTACCCTTTGTAGGTGAAACAGTCGAAGAAAGCTTTTGGGGAGATGAGGGACGGATGCATGTGGAAACTACACCTGCATTGCATGCTGACATTAAAAGTTATCACAATGCAAATGCACCACTGAAACTGAAGCCTGAGGATCAGAGTATCCCATGTGATGATACAAATAATATCACAAAGAATGAAACTTCCAATGAAAAGGTTGGACTCGAGCAAAAGCAGAACCTTATTCATTAAATTTTTCTATCATCAGTTCAATTCTTTGTTTGTTTGTTAACTTAGAAGTTTCCACATTCATCCCCTCTACATAGATGGCTGAGGGAGTTAAGGTGGCAGCTGCAACTGAAAGCAGTTACCTCATCACAGAGGAAGAGGATGCTATTAATAAACACTCTGCAGGCAGAACAGACAAAGAAACTATAAAGAGGACAAGAGGGTTGATGAAGCAGCAGCTGAATTGGAGGCTGAGGGTTGGAACAAGGGTGCTACTAACAAAGTGAATCTTAAACCTGTTCGAGAGGAAACAGCTGAGAAAAGCTTCCAGGAAGATGAGGGAAAGAAGCTCGAGGAAGCAGCAGTTCAATAGGAGGCTGAAGTTCAAAGTCACTATACTATGAATCCATCACATGACCTAGACACTGAGGATCAGAGTCATGCAGACGATGATGCAAATGATATCACAATGAATAGAATTCCAAATAAACAGGTCAACTAAGAGCACAAAAAAAAAAAATTAAACCTTTATGTTTTTCTTTTTCTGTATCTTCCTTTTTACTCCTCTGAATATGTTTCTTTTTCTGTATCTTCCTTTTTACTCCTTTTGTTTGTTAAGCTGAAGTTTCATCCATTACACAGGATCCTGAAGGACTTGAGGCAACTGTTACAAGCAAAAACACTTACCTAACAGAAGTTGGAGAGCATGAAACTACAACCTTTGGAGGTATAACGGCCAATGAAAACTCTCGGAAGGATGAGAAAAATAAGCTTGGGAAAGCAACACCAGCATTGCATACTGAACTTGTGATAAGTGAGCAAGAGGGTACTACTAATGAACTGAATGCTATGTCCTTTGCTGGTGAAACAGCTGAAGAAAGCTTTCAGGGAGATGAGAACGGAAAGAAGCTCAGGGAAGCAGCACATGAATTGGAGGCAGAATTTCAAAGTCACAACAATGCAGATGATCTCATAAAGAATGAAGTTCCGAAAGAGGAGGTCAGATCAGGATATTCCTTTCAAAACTTTCTCCCTTCTCTTTCCTTCTTGCTTTCCATATCATTACTTGAAGTGTTAGCTCTGGTGCAGGTTAAATATCCTGATTCAGCATCAATAATGCAGAAATTTCAAAGAATAGACTCGGAGAAGATAGGAGCCTTCAGCATGGAGCTTAAGGATGAGGGATCAAAACTAGAAGAGGAGAAATTTGAAAATGCAGGTGAATTGAACACTCAAAACAAAGAGGAGAACATCAATGCTGGAGAAAAAACAGAAGATAAGAAGCTTCAAGAACCTGCAGACTTGATGGCATTTGAAACAGCTAGAGTGGTTGGGAACATTGAGAAACAGAACGTACAGGAAGAAATCTCTATAAACAAACTTAGCACTCTTTCTGTCAGAGATGACAGAGATGAAGAAAGCTTCCAAGAAGACAGTAAGGAAAGTATGAAGCATCAAGAACTAGTGCCTGAAGTAGTGGCTGAGGACAAGACTTATGAGAAAAACAATGTAGAAAGTGAACAGGTCAGATCAAAGTATAATTTGAATCTTTATCTCATGCAGTTTTTTTTTCCTCTTTTTATGTTCCTTGATCTGTCGAGTTGATTCATTAACTATTACATAGGAAGGTGAGAAACTTGAGGCATCTTCTGCTAGAAAAAAGAATGAAAAACAGAAAAGAGAGAGAGACGGCTGCTAAGGAAATTGACAATCTATCTACTGGAGATGAAACAGTTGAAGAAAGACTGCAGGGTAATGAGCACAAGCAAGTGGCATCCCAATTGGCGCCTGAAGATCAGAGTTTCACAACAATCAACAGAAACAAGGGAATGTCAAATCAGGAGGTTAGATTAAAAAGAATTTAACTGAAGCATGTTCTCCTTCTTTTTCCTTTCCTTTCTTTCTCTTTTCATGATCCCTAAGTTTCATCTGTCATACAGAATGAAGATAGTGATTCAGCATCTACAGACCAAAATTTTGACATAACAGGTTCTGAAAAGCTAGAAACATTGAATGTAAAGATTGAGGGGTGCATAGACATTGAACTTGAAGCTGCAACTGTTACGAAAGTGTCAAACAAGCAGGATGTAACAGTCAAAGCTGATGAAGTTCATGATTTCGTCCCTGAAGAACAAAGTGTTTTAACTGTAGAAACAAATGAAAAAAAGACTGAAATTTTAACAGCAGAGACAACTACTTCAGATGGAATGATAAAAGTGAAGAAGCATGAGAATAAATCTGACACCTTTGCTGATTTAATATTTGTTCATCAAACAGTCAACTCAAATGTTACTACAGAAGCCAAAAATTTTAAACATTATGATCAACAAAAGAGGAATGATGATGTCTCTTTCTTCTCCAAGGAATCAGGAAAGCAAGTACGACAGCAGGGAGGCAGCAAGTTCATAAGAAAAGCCCCCATTTCTGTAACCGAGGGACAAATGTGAAATGTTACATGCAAAATATACTGTAGGGGACCAGGACGAATCAGATTTGGTACCTACAGAAGCAACACCATCTGAAAAGAACCTGGAAACAGATGAAAAGGAATGGGAGCAGCTTAGCGATGAGTCAACTCGTCAAAAGAAAGAAACTTCAGAGGGGGCGAACCTGCAGACAGTTTTTGATGCTTCATCCATTGGACAGGTTGCAGTTAGTGAAACTTTAGAGAATCAAGGTATTAAGCTTGACCAAGCATTTAAATTGGCATCCCATGAGAACTTGCACGACACAACCAGTACAAATGAGGTTGAAGAAGTCCACATTTTGGACAATGAAAATAACCCTAGTCTTCCTCCCACAAAACAACCAATAAAAGAGAGAAGAATATCAGAAAGGAAGATATGGAAACAGCCTCTTGCAAAATGCAAGGTAAGTCTGTGTACTTTAAGCCCTTATGGTCCGCCCCTTCCCTGGACCCGCATAGGTGAGAGCTTCATACACCAGTACAAATGAGGTTGAAGAAGTCCACATTTTGGACAATGAAAATAACCCTGATCTTCCTCCCACAAAACAACCAATAAAAGAGAGAAGAATATCAAAAAGGAAGGTATGGAAACAGCCTCTTGCAAAATGCAAGGTAAGGCTGTGTACTTTAGGCCCTTGTGATCCGTCCCTTCTCCGGACCCCACATAGGCAGGAGCTTCATGCAGAAAGGAAATTAGAAGATCATGCAAATCTTGGACATACCTCTCATTTGGTTCTTGATAAACAGAGCCATGAGAATACTGAAGCAAGGAAAAAGACAGTATTGGCTTGTCTACAAGATGACAAAACTGTGCAAAAGGATTTCAATAATTCACCTGTAATACAGTTATTTAATGAAGGAAAAAACACTGAAGTGTCTGATATGGTACTTGGAGCATAGATTGATGAAACAATGTTCACAACCAACAGCATAGAACGGGCATTGTCAAACATGACCGTCCCAGAAGGCAAAGATCTTAAAAGTTCTAGGAGTGCCTCTGATTTGGTATCTGATGAGAAAGCTTACAACTTTTGAAAGTGAAAAGAAGGAAACAACAAGTCCATCGAATGGAGAAAATGTGAGCAAGACAGTTCATATTTTGTCAGTTAAGCTGGGCTCCTTTGAAGTGATATTACTAAAAGAAGGTAATGAAAGAGATGCAGAAGCCAGTGAAGTCCTGCAGAATGTTGAGAAGAGTAAGCAAACCTCGGATGAAACACCTGGTACGAAGAATTCAATTCAAAACACAAGGATGAAGAGACTGATTGCAAAGGAAAATACAAAGACCTCGCAGAAAGCCACATTAGAAGCTTCAGTTGATGGAAACAGTGACAATGAAATGGAAGGTGTAGCAAAAAAATCTCAAGATTTGGACTCTAACAAAGTTCGGCTATCTGATCTCCTACAGAAATCTAAAATAGAAACTTCACGGTTGGGTGAAAACTTTGTGGGAGAAAGAATAATAGTCGACAAAGATGACTCTCAAAATAGACACGCGGATGATGTTCATGTCGAAGAAGAAAGAACAGATGATGAGAAAGATGAGGAAGAATTAGGTAACCATAAAAGGACGAATCAGGATCTGATGCTCCAGTCATAATGGAAGCCTCCAGAGATGCAGATTTGAAGCCTGCTCATAAGAAATCGCATAACATTCTATCAGGTGTTGGGTCAAGCACTCAATTGCAAAAGAGAAAAAAGCCATCACTGGTAAGTCTCCCCAACCAAAGTCACTGTCACCAAAATAAGGCATTTCCATGGGGGTTCCTCAATGGATGCTATCTCCTATTTTATTGCCAAGGTATGTCTGTGATGTGTGCTAGTCAACTTAAATTGAATTGTTTCATTGTACAGAGTCAAACAGATGAAGCGGTCTGTAACATTTATCAATGATTTCATCTCTGAGATAGTCTTTCTTGTCCAATTTCACTTAAATAAGATGATCAAATGCCTCCCTTCTATACTCTGTTTAATTGCATGTTTGATAGCAACTTCAAGAACATCAAACTTGGAAATGGACCTGGAATATCTACGGAGAAAATTAGATAACTTTTATGATGACATATAACAGAAAATCATCCCACTTTTGAAACAAATCAAAGCATGGCAACCTTTCAAATAAATTTCTGCTAATTCATTTAACAGCATCATTGACAATAAAAGATGAAGATACTGGGCAAGAACCCCATTAGCAGTACTCAAAATCTCAAAAGGAATGAAGTTATGATATACTGTAAGATGAATAGACAATTCATTATGCTTCCTCAGTTTACAACTAGGACAATGAACTGCCTTGAAAACTTCATGCAAGAAGGAAACTAGGGAACCAAGCAAGCAGCACGCTCTGTGGCCCCTCTAATGGTGGCAGTCTGACAGCAATGGCAAAACCACAAACCAAAGATACTTCTGCAGAAAGAGAGCATGTCCACCAACTAAAATTAAGCACCAATAATAGACAGATGTTGTCAGACAGGTACCTTCGAGCCTCCCTTCTTGCAACCTCCAATAGAGACCAAAAGGATGTAAACACAAAATAACAGCAGTAGCAAAGACACATATAGAGACGCTTCTATGGAGGGAGAGGATCAACAATCTCACTTAGAGAGCCAGCAATAGAGAGAGGTTAGAGGGTAAAGATACCTTAGAGGTTCTTCATTAGTACCTAGAACAATATAATCGCTATATAGTAATGGTATTAAAGACACAGTTACGGAGATGCTTCCATGAAAGAACCTCCAATAGATAGAGGTTTTCTGATGAGTACATTTGTTCCTGTTCACAAGCACCTAGAACGATGTAAACATAATATAACTCCAATGTGAATTTGAGGGTAATCATTGTATGTAGGAACGTGGCAAACATCAAGAAAATGACAGAACCACAAGAAGATAAGTACAGGAATTGTGGCTACTCATAATTATATGACTAAATAGCACTGGAGGCAGTCCCATATACATGTACATAAATTGGACAACCAACTAAAGTATAAACTGAAGCAATGGAACATTTCTCAATCCGAAGCTTGAAAGTAGTAGGTGGACTGAGTAGATGATCTTTAAAAGGGCTGTGGGAACGTCAACCATGAAGCCCACAAGTGAATAGCATAGTTAAATTACTCACAATAACAAGAAGCAAAATTATGTGGCTGATAAATAGGACGCCAGAAGCATAACATCCATGATGGGGAAATGCACCTAAAAAATGAAGAAAAAGAAATGAAACCATATACGATCAGGGTAGAGCTGGTAAAGTTGTTATGATCATCTCCAAGTCTATTGAGCTTGTCCAAAACTAGGCTGCATTCCTACAGCAATCTGGTCAAACGTGCCTTATCTTCAATAGACAACATGGGCAGAAATTGATACTTGCCTAAATATTTTCAATTCATTGGCTTCTTGAGAGAGAATTCTTATCAAGTCCACTAATGAAACAGGTTTTTCATCAAATCATCCAAAGGTGGGCTTAGCTAGCAGCATCTAGGAGTTAGTCAAAAAACTCAATCAGGATAGCATCTCTCTGTACAAATCCCCAAACAAGGTATAGCAATAGTCTGTACTTCTACTACAAAAATCCCAAGTGATAGTGTGGAAATAGTTCCAAAGAGGTGTGGGAACATCACCTTTGTTATATTAATAGAGAGCCAACATTACCTTTTGGGTTAGCCCAACCATCGATGTTGTTATAGCTCAGACCTAGCGATTGTAATTCAGTGAATTAGGCAAATGAAGTGGCATTCGGACACCATGTTCGTAGAACATCACCACCTTTTAAACTTGGAAGATAGAATGTAGTCACATGAGATACTTGAGAGGAAGAAGAAGATGTGTTGCATAATACACCCTTCCGCGCACAACAATACCCTTCAACCTAAGACTCAAGAGTATGGAAAAGAGCTATGTAAATTGACAATGGAATCTCTGATTTGCATGAGAGCATCCCTCTCTTTCTCCAAACATCCATCATACCCACTCAACCAGCAACACAAACTCACAAGCAACACCAAAATGCTATAAGCGTGTGAGGCCCTCATACTAGAGTAGTTTATCTGCAAACTCCAACCAAAATTTCAACCAATAATGGTAGTGGTAGTATCCTCTAAGATAAGCACAAATATATAGACCGATATTACGTCTTACTTGATGGTGCTAGGATCCTAATCAACTATGGGTTCCACTATTAAGCGGAACGTCTAGATCGAACTAATTTGGCAAAAAGATTATTCATTAAACATACTAGAAACATGACACGAGCAAATCATTATCGTTATGTAATTTGGTAAAGCCACCAATGCTCAATTGTAACCATCCAAATTTCACTAGTAAATCATCTCCTTTGAGCGACTGGTAGGAATCCCTTTCAAAGACACAAGCTTATCCTTAACTTCCTTTCTTTTAGAGCGACCGCAAAGAAATTTCCCAAAGAAGGAATGAATCAGTTATGATAAAATTACTCGTCAAAATCATCCACGAGTAGACCACTTCTCATGACTCCTAGCCTTCTCTCGTAACAAGGGGGTATCTTTACCTCACCACTTTAAGTTATAATAGAATCAATCAGTTACTATAAAATCACTCGTCAAAGACATCCACGAGTAGACCATTTCACTTAACTCCTGGCCTTCTGCCGTAATGAGGGGAGTATCTTTACCTCACCATTTTAAATTATGATAGAATCACTCTTCAAAGTCATTCACGAGTAGATCATTTCTCTTGACTCCTGGCCTTCTGCCATAACGAGGGGAGTATATGTACCTCACCACTTTAAGTTACGATAACATCAATAAGTTACAATAGAATCACTCGTCAAAGTTATCCACGAGTAGACCATTTCTCTTGACTCTTAACCTTTTTTCGTAACAAGGGAAGTATCTCTACCTCACCACTTTAAGTTATGATAGAATCAATTTATTATGATACAATCACATGTTAAAGTCATTTACGAGTAGACCATTTCTCTTGACTCCTGACCTTCTACCGTAACAGAGGGAGTATCTCTACCTTACCACTTTAAGTTATGATACAATCACTCGTTAAAGTCATCCACGAGTAGACCATATCTCATTACTCCTAGCCTTCTACAGTAACGGGGGGAGTATCTCTACCTCCCCACTATCAGTTACGATAGAATCACTCATTAGAGTCATTCACGAGTAGACCAATTCTCTTGACTCCTAGCCTTCTATAGTACAGGAGGAGTATCTTTGCCTCACCACTTTTAGTTAAGATAGAATCAATCAGTTATGATAAAATCACTTGTCAAAGTCATCTACGAGTAGACAATTTCTCTTGACTCCTGGCCTTCTGCCGTAACAAGAGGAGTATCCTTACCTCATCACCTTAAGTTACGATAAAATCAATCAATTATGATAGAATTACTGGTCAAAGTCATCCACGAGTAGACCATTTCTATTTACTCTTAGCTTTTGCTGTAACAAGGGGAGTATTTTTGCCTCACCACTTTAAGTTACCATAGATTCAATTAGTTACGATAGAATCACTCATCAATGTCGTCCATAAGTAGACCATTTCTCTTAACTCCTCACCTTCTACCATAACAAGGGGAGTATCTCTACCTCACCACTTTAAGTTATGATAGAATCAATCAGTTATAATAGAATCACTCGCCAAAGTCATCCATGAGTAGACCATTTCTCTTGAATTCCTGGCCTTCACTTGTAACGAGGGGAGTATCTCTACCTCACTACTTTAAGTTACGATAGAATCAATCAGTTTGGATAGAATCACTCATTAAAGTTATCTATGAGTAGACAATTTCTCTTGACTCTTAGCCTTATGTTGCAACAAGGGAGTACCTCCACCTCACCACTTTAAGTTACAGTAGAATCACTTGTCAAAATCATCCATGAGTAGACAATTTCTCTTGACACCTAGCATTCTACCATAACGAGGGAGTATCTTTACCTCACCACTTTAAGTTACGATAGAATCAATCAGTTATGATAGAATCACTCATCAAAGACATCCATGAGTGGGCCATTTCTCATGACTCCTCGCCTTCTTCCGTAATGGGGGGAGTATCTTTACCTCACTACTTTAAGTTATGATAGAATCAATTAGTTGTAATAGAATTATTCGTTAAAGTCATCCACAGGTAGATCATTTCTCTTGACTCCTGGCCTTCTGCCGTAACGGGAGGAGTATCCCTACATCACTACTTTAAGTTACGAAAGAATCAATCAGTTAAGATAGAATCACTTGTCAAATTCATCCACAAATAGACAATTCCTCTTGACCCTTAGCTTAAGTCGTAACAAAGGGAGTATGTCTACCTTATTATTTTATGATACCATAAAATCAATCAATTATGATAGAATCATTAGTCGAGACCATTTCTCTTTACTCCTAACCTTCTTCCATAACGAGTGGAGTATCTCTACCTCACCAATCCTAACCTTTTGCCGTAACGAGTGAAGTATCTCTACCTCACCACCTTAAGTTACAATAGAATCAATCAGGTATGATAGAATCACTCATCAAAGTCATCTACAAGTAGACCATTTCTCTTTACTCCTAGCCTTCTACCGTAATTGGTGGATTATCTTTATATCACCACATTAAGTTACGATAGATTCAATCAGTTACGATAAATCACTCATCAAAGTCATCAACGAGTAGATCATTTCTCTATACTCCTAACCTTCTACAGCAATGGGGGGAGTATCTCTACCTCACCACTTTAAGTTACGATAGAATCTATCAGTTATGATAGAATCACTTGTCAGAGTCATCCACGAGTATACAATTTCTCTTAACTCCTGGTCTTCCACCGTAATGAGGGGAATATCTCTACCTCACCACTTTAAGTTACGATAGAATCACTCATCAAAGTCATCCACAATTAAACCATTTCTCTTAACTCTTGGCCTTATGCAGTGATGAGGGGAGTATCTCTATCTCACCACTTTAATTTATGATAGAATTAATCAGTTATGATAGAATCACTCATCAAAGTCATCCACGAGTATATCATTTCTCTTGACTCTTTGCCTTCTACTGTAACGAGAGGAGTATCCTTACCTAACCACTTTATGTTACGATAGAATCAATCAGTTAGGATAGAATCACTCGTCAAAGTCATCCACAAGTAGACCATTTCCGTTGACTCTTGGCCTTTTGACGGAATAAGGGAGTACCTCTACCCAACCACTTTAAGTTACGATAGAATCAATTAGTTACGATAGAATCACTTATCAAAGTCATCAACGAGTAGACCATTTCTCTTAACTCGTAGCCTTTTGCCGTAACAAGGGGAGTATCTTTACCTCACCACTTTAAGTTACGATAGAATCAATTAGTTACAATAGAATCACTCGTCAAAGTCATCCATGAGTGAACCATTTCTCATGACTCCTAAATCATCTTCTGTAATGGGAGAAGTATCCTGCCTCACCAATTTAAGTTATGATAGAAATACTTGTCAAAGTCATCTACGAGTAGACCATTTCTCTTAACTCTCGACTTCTACCATAACGAGGGGAGTATCTCTACCTCACCACTTTAAGTTATTGTAGAATCAATCAGTTACGATAGAATTATTCATTAAGGTCATCCAAGAGTAGACAATTTCTCTTGACTCCTAACCTTCTGTCATAACGAGGTGAGTATCTCTACCTCACCACTTTAAGTTACGATAGAATCATTTGTCAAAGTCATCCACGATTAGACCCTTTCTCTTGACTCCTGACCTTACGCCGTAACGAGGGGAGTATCTCTACCTCACCACTTTAAGTTACGATAGAATCAATCAATTTTAATAGAATCACTTGTCAAAGTTATCCACAAGTAGACCAGTTCTCTTGACTCTGGGCCTTTTACAGTAATAAGAGGAGTATCTCTACCTCACCACTTCAAGTTACGATAGAATCATTTAGCAAAGTCAACCTTGAGTAGACCATTTCTCTTGACTCCTGGCCTTCAGCAGTAATGAGGGGAGTATCTTTGCCTCACCACTTTAAGTTACGATGGAATCAACCAGTTACGATAGAATCACTCGTCAAATTTATCCACGAGTAGACCATTTTCATGACTCCTAGCCTTCTACCATAATGAGGGGAGTATCTCTATGTAATGCCCCAAGCATTTCTGCTATTTTTGCATCCATTACAAAAATGAATTAGACATTCTATATGAAATTAACCATGTTAAATATTTTATTTTATTTTAATTAAAATAGTAAACGAAGGAATTTGTAAGGCAAATTAGTACAATTAGATTCTACTTGAAAAATGAAATCCAACGCCTCAAAGAACGCCGAAAATGGAGTTCATATGACAAAGTTATAAGCGTTTGAAGATAGAGAGACATTTGTGTAAAATACACTTAAAACAGAACGACCCAAAAACGCAGGGGGGCCGTTTTACTGACGGCACCCCCCTCAGGTCATCCCCTACCCCCGTCTTATTCCTCCTCTGGCTGACATTCCAAAGGCTTCCACCACCACCTCTGAAGGGCGGCAACAATGGTGGCACCGCCATTGGCAGCACCGCCTTTCACCCTCTATAAAAAACCCCTCTCCCTCTCCCTCCGATCATCTCCTTTCCTCCTCTTTCGGCCGTTTCAAGCTAGGGTTCTGACAATGTTTTCATCGGAAAACCCCTCCTCCAGGCTTCCCTGCCATTTTTGGCACCGGTCCAGGTCTTCCCTCTGGGCCGGCCAGTCTCCTTTTCCTTCCTCTTCTCTTTCTCCTTCTTCCCTACGGCGTCATGCTATTTTTGAATTTCCAAACAACAGGGGTTTCCGGCAGGCGTAGAGGGAAACGCACCACCGGAAGAAGGGCACCATGTTGGGGCTGCCTAGGTAAGTTTTCTCCCCCTCTCTCTCCGTTTTTCCTTCCTTCAGGCCGGATCCATGGTAGATCTGGTCGTTTTTCCGGCCTAAAGATGCCGGACTCATGATGGGTTTGATAACCCATCGAAGAAGATGACCCAAGGATGCCAGGTGTAGCATGCTCCTTGGGGGGGTCCTCTCCCGTGCACGCTGCGTGCGGGTGCAGTCCCAGGTTCGACCAAGACATAGAACGCCCAGGGAGCTGAGGTGCACCGCGCCTGCGCCAAAGACGCGTATGCGCAACGCCATCCAGGACGCGCGTCATAGCGCATCACTGGGGCATGTGTGCGCAAGTGAACGCAGTCCCTGGCACGGTCCTAGGACACGCGTAACGTGAAGGTGCGGGTCCTGGTTTGACCAGGGCATGCAAGCGTCTTGAGAACCGCGATACACGGGCCTCGTGTGGATGACATTGGCTCGTTTGTGATTTTGGGACACTAAAACTACAATTACGAAGGCTGTAGGACTCCGATTGACGATCTAAAAGAACCATCACGTTTGTATTAACGACACAGACCTAATGAGACTATAAAAATTAGGATCAGAGGACACATTATAGGGTCTACCCATTGAATAGTAGATCCATACACAAGATCTAGCCATTAATCTAGAGATCCAAATAGGGAATTATAAATAGATAGAAAATGATGTGAAATCTCTGTTATGCATTCGTATCCAGAATTTTATAAAGGAGACCCAGGGTTGGCTTGAATAATAAAGGACACGACTCCAGAAAACATCGAGGTAGGCAGTCTGATGCTACTAAGTTTTCAAGTACATTTCAAATCTGAATGCTTTACTTGGCTTTAATTACTGTATTTAGCATGCCTTTTAAGATATGCTATTTTTGTACAAGCATACAGAATTATGGCTTTGAATGCGATTACTGGCATGAGCAGATTTTATGCATTGCTTACATGTTTTGAAAGCGAATGCATAAATTGCATGATTTACAATGTATGAGATTCGGATTATCTATAGATATGCTTTTTAGTGGGCAGATCGCCGGACGAGGCAATCCATGGTGGGTACTCTGCTGAGGGGTACGGGTTTGGCCTCCTGGCCTTTACCACCAAAAAGGGTGGATGGTATCACTACCGCAAAGGCATTGTCCCTTCCCTGATTGCTGTGGTAAACAAGGACAACCACTGGAGGTGTTCACGGCATCCTTTCGGGGACATCCATAGTCCCGTGGAGGCTATGGTAGGTAGGTCTCTAGATACCGGAGTCACACGAGTCAGCTGTATGCTGATCGTGAGCATAGTGACCCTATGATTTCAATGTGATTGATATGCATATAACATTGAGATTGTCGTATATGAGTACTTGTGACCAATTGGCGTGACGTGTATGCTAAGAGACTTATGTGTATGATACTAGCATCTGCGTGAACGATGATTATTTTAAGAGTTTCATGACTATTATATTTGATTCACTGGTTGGCTGTATTTGCCAAGATCTTCGTATATGGATCTATTGTTGATCATATTTATATTGTTAAATACTAACTTATGAGAAAGGATTTCATGATCGAAATTGCATCAATAAGCTTATGTTTTATGCATAACTATGCATGCTTACATAAAAAGAATCACCGATGTTTTCTATGAAAAGATTTTTGAGTCTTGCATGTTGCCTACCATGTTTTCAAAATAGTAGTATCAAATCACCTACTGGGTATGAGAAATACTCATCCAAATATATTATTTTTCAGGATAGCTCAACTTACGAGTAGAAGAAGCATAAGGAAATGTTAGTGCTACAATCAAGTAAATGAAGAAGAGATAAGTATGAATGTAAGTAAACCCTCTACCCTTAGGACATGTATCTATATTTATTTACAGTTGGGTTGTAAGCTGTGACTCGATAGACCTGAGAAGACATTTATGATTACAGTAATTTTCAAAAAAATACTTTGGTTGTTGTGAAAGCAAATGACACTCGGGGTTTTCAAAATGAGTTTAAAAGAAAAGATTTTTTGCTGCATTGCATCGTTTTTATAAAATGGTTTTCAAATAGGGATGCATCTCACCTTAGGAATTAGATATTGCATTTAAAAATGCATGGGAAAACTCGGGTCATTACACTCTACCTCACCATTTTACGTTACGATAAAATCCATCAGTTATAATAGAATCACTCGTCAAAGTCATACATGAGTATACCATTTCTCTAGACTTGTCGCCTTTAGCCATAACGAGGGGAATATCCCTACATCACTACTTTAAGTTACAATAGAATCAATCAGTTAGGATAGAATCACTCGTCAAAGTCATCGACGAGTAGACCATTTCTCTTGACTCTTGGCCTTCTGCCATAACAGGAGAGTACCTCTACCTTATCGCTTTAAGTTACAATAGAATCAATTAGTTATGATTAAATTACTTGTCAAAGTCATCTATGAGTAGACCATTTCTCTTGACTCTTGGCCTTCTGCCATAACGGGGGAGTATCTCTACCTCACCACTTTAAGTTATGATAGAATCAATCAGTTACGATAGAATCACTCGTCAAAGTCATCCATGAGTAGACCATTTCTCTTGACTCTTGGCCTTCTGCTATAATGGGGGAGTATCTCTACCTTACCACTTTAAGTTATGATAGAATCAATCAGTTACGATAGAATCACTAGTCAAAGTCATCTATGAGTAGACCATTTCTCTTGACTCTTGGCCTTCTGCTATAATGGGGGAGTATCTCTATCTCACCACTTTAAGTTACGGTAGAATCAATTAGTTATGATAGAATCAATCCGATTTGATTGGCATATGATTGCTTATTTATGAGCTGGTATGCTCCGACCTTGCTTAGCATGGATTGCCTGTTGATGAGCAAATATGCTCAGGTTTTGATTGGCATATATTGCCTGATTATGAGTTGATATAACATGATTCAATTCATATACATTGCCTAGTTGGGAGGTAATGCGCTCTGGTATAAACTTGGCGTAGAATTGTGTATATATGAGCAGTGATACTCTGGTTGTATTGTTATAGTGATTTACTTATACTAGCTCTTAGATGAGAGTATGGTTTATGCTAATTACGTCATATGTGGTTATGACATGTTTTAAGTATATAAAGAGCCGATTTGAAATATACATTGGTTTATATATATGAGTTACTATCTGAGGGGATAAGAGGACATTGGAATTGCTATTGGCATGTGACTCTGGAAATTTTTTGTCTAATCCATGAATCTTATGACATGGGAATGTTTTGGATTTGTTGAAGAATAACATGGAAAGAATATATATATATATATATATATATATAAGAGACAGAAAAAATACCTTTTCTTTGGAGAAAAGGAAAGAAAAATAGATGCAAGTTAGTAGAGATTATATGCTCCATGTAATGACAATTCAACTCCACTTGAGTGAAAGTACAAGATCCAGGGCTGTAACATTTTAGGCGTAATTTAAGTCTTTTCACTTTGATTGAGTCAAAAGTGATCCTCATTGTCAAACAGATAGGAGTTATGTCTAAATCATTTTTTAATTCATCATCAAGAACATGAATTACATTCCCAAATCTCTCAAACAACAAAATGAATCCTAGATCAAGAGTTTTTACTACATGAGAATAAAGTTGTACATAGTTTATATATGCGAAAACATGCATTTATAGAAAATTTATAACAAAATAGAAACTTTTATTGGGAAAACATGTATTAACTAGACTGCAAATTATATCAAACTCTATAGAAAATTATATATCTTATAATTTCTAAGACAATAATAGAGATTTTATAGAAAGAAGGGAAGCCTTGGCACAACTCATTATGTGACCTACAAATCACGAGTTTGAGACATGAAAATACTCTCTTGTAAAAATGCAAGGTTAAGCTGTGTCATACAAACCCTTTGTGTTCATGTAAATTTTGGTATGAAGGCCTCATGGCCATGAATCTTGGTATGGAGGTAAATAGGTCAGGCTGAACAAGATGATCATTTAAGATGATAAATTTAGACCGTGGCGTATGAGAAAACACTTTCTTACTAGGAGAATAAATAAAAAGGAAAAAGGAATAATTAAACGCAGGTGGGTCTAATTTGAATTGCGTTTACAATATTATACAAAACATTAAAGGACGGATCCATGGCTGAGTTATGTTGGAAAATTCAATTGAGGCCTCCGTACATTTTTTGCCCTTTTTCTTACAGTGTATTCTTCTTGTGGCGACCATTTTCTATTTGTTTCTCTTATTGATTTCTGGTTAACATACTGCCTCTTCATTTAATGATTTTCTGATGGCTGGAGCTTTCCACCGCTAAAATCTGTCCATCAGCTTCAAGTTTTCGGTCCTGTTAGCTTTACTTGTAGTTCTGATAGTGTGCGCTGGAAATTGTCATTCATTAGTGTTACTGTTGAAATAGTTTCCTTCTTGTATCCATTTGCAGGAGTAACACCTTGCTATTTGATTAAAATGATGAATGCCTTGTTGCAATTAACGCCTTTCTATTTGATTAAAATGGTGAATCTCTTGTTGTAATTATTAATGTTCCTGGTGATGCAGTAAAGAACTATTGTAGACCTGCTTTTAAAGTTTGGGTTCTCAATTAAACTATACGTTACGTTTGTAGATTGATTTTAGCCATACTTTGACAAAGGATTTTCAGAAAACTTGCTAACTGCACTTGGCCCACATATGATTGCTACTGGCACATAGTAGGAAAGTGCACCAACTTAACTTCGAGTGAGACTCGGTTTGAAAAGTACAGAGCAAATAATACAACTTGATCCATTGCTTGATAGGAATGGAATCCATTTATAAATATTAGACCAGAATTCTGGAACCTATGAATTGTGCATCTGTGGTGTGACAAAACATATAAACGTTATGCATGGCAAGATCATATTTTAGGTTTTTTGAAGAATTTGGGAGTACCATCTTATTAAATATAAGACATCAATGATAATCCAATTTTCCCTCCACTATGTGGATAAGATGCTGGTCTTTATTGTATCCTTTAGGGGCAAACATGTGAGAAAGGCTAGATAACATCCTTGGGTAGGTTACTGACTCTAAGTGGGAAATAATCCTCTTCATTTGATTTCTCTACTTTCAGTATCCAATAAATCAAGTTTAAGGCACCCCTCTCTTGAACTAAATGAATCATGTTAAGAAGGAAAATACAAAAAAAAAAACTACAAAATTCACTAAAGATGAAATGTTACAAACAGGATTAAGAGGGATTTTGTCGATCAGTTATGCTTGCAGTTAGTTGCTACCAATGACTTGGATAAAATAAGTTAAATGTACGAAAGCCAAAGATTTCAGATTGTTTGTAGAGGGTAAAGGTCTCTTTGGATTTGAAGCAGAGATAAGCAAAAAACCTTTGGTTCGAGAGTTTTAGTTACAAAGGTTGGGTTTAAGTGGGCGCGCGGAAGAGACAACTAGTCATGGTTTATGGACTAGATTATGACAAAAGAAGTCTTTTAATCTAAGTTTCTCCCTTCTGAAAGGTGTAACCGCAAGTGGATGGGCTATTGTAGTATAACTAATGCAAGTACAGGTCGATCCCATGGGAACTCGACTTAAAAATAAGGAGTTTAAATAAAATTTAATTCTCTAAAAATTAAAGAAAATAACATATTTAAACTAATAGTAAAATAAGGATTTAGATTTATTGAAATGTTGCAAATCACAGAATTTTCATTTCCAAACAACAGAAAACGAAACTAAATAAACATCCATGAATTACACTGTCCATGGATAAGCAGCATATGGATCAGGTAAAATTCGAATAGAACAGGGACATAGATGTCATTACAAATCGGGACATAGAAAGAATTTTGTTTATTTTCCTAGGGCAAAACTGGAATTTATTGGAATTATGGTTTTAAATGAAAAATAGAGAAAAACCCAACAATGGAGGAGGGAAGCCAGAGGGGGGAGATTGCTGGAGGAAAAGGAAGACAATGGGGGAGAAGAGATGAAATGGAGGGTAGATTTGGAGGGAAAGAGGAAACGTGGGAAACTCGGATTGGGTTTCCATTTCTAGGCCAGCCAGTGAAGGAGGATAAGTTGACGACTTGGACGGTGATGGTCAACCACGTCGAGGAGAGAGGAGTCGGTGGATTAGATTCAGGTAAGTCGGGAAGTGGTAGTGGTGGTGGCTAGCTTCCTCTTATATCATGTCCTCATTTTCTAACTTTCTTTCTTTCTTTTTTTCCTCTCCCCACTTTCCTTCAAAGTTCTAAGGTTTTTCCACTTTGGAAACTTTTCCACCTCCTATTTTACATCTTTCCATTCCCTTGCAAGTCTTCTCCATGATTTCTTTTTCTCTAATTAGAATTCCTTTTCTTTTAGGAAACCATTCCATCTTTCTTGTTAATCATTGATGGGTGATTTGCACCATTAACTTTTGATCTGAGCCATCCAAGCTTCTTTTGGTTGATCTGCAAAACAAAAGACCAAATTAGAGTCATCTAAACCGTACATTATACTTTTGATTAGTCCTAACGATCATCTGACCATTAAATTTTGCAAATTAACAATTAGATGATTAATTGGTACTAAAATCAAAATTGAGTTAAAATTGCAAATTTGATTGGTTAGATGATTTAATTGAATGCTAAATTAGGATATTTTAACCAAAATTGAACACTTAATAGTGAGAGAATACTTTAAAGTCATGTTTCAGAAAATGACTTTAAAAGTGTGGACTTTTAAAGTCAATTTGTAGAAAATGACTTTAAAAGTCACTATTTTAGTTTGATGGGAAAAACATTTTTTGACTGGAAAATACTTTTAAAGTTGATTATAAAAACCAACTTTAAAAGTGTAGAATTTTGAAGTCGATTTTTGGAAAATGACTTTAAAAGGCCCATTTTATTTTAACACGAAAAAAAATCTTAGAGAATACTTTCAAAGTTGATTATAAAAAACAACTTTAAAAGCTCCAACTTTTAAAGTCCTTTTCTAAAAAGCAACTTTAAAATTCTCATCATTTATTTTATAATTTAATCTGATTTTAAAATTTGAAACCTCAAAATAATTTTGCCTTTCAAATGAACCATTTTAAAATTAGTTTACTTCTTTAAGATCCACCAAGGCAACTGCCATAGTCCCTATATTATTACAATTTAAAGTCTACATACAATAAATGTGCATATGAAATTTGAAGGTAATTATTAAAATAATGTTTAATAATTTAAATTCAAACATACCTTCAATGTAAATATATAGCTAATTAGTTACTTACCCAACTCTTCTTCAAATTACCATTTGAGACAAAAGGAATGGATATTGATTAAATCCTCCTTAATCATTTCGAATATTGACATCATCTTAAGGATGGCTTAGTTTGTTACATTAGACGACAAATGATTATCATAAGACTATTTTAGAAATGCTAAAAGAATTAAAGACATCTTTTTAGAAGAGATAAATCTTAAATGAGCATGTGGCATTTATTTTGAAACAACTAGACACAATGCACAGAGGAGTTAGACCTTTTGGCTAAAGATAAGATAAATTGTCAGATTATGTAAACTGATCTTATATGAAATGTTAGTAGTCCAAGAAAGTTTATATGCAATTCCTAGAGATCTACATAGAGTACTTCATTAAAAGTGACATAGATGCCACTATTAAGTTTCTGATGGATACAATTCTATCTCCAAAGTACCATACTAATTTACCTTGATAAACTGTTGGAAAATTAGTTTTTACATCTATTAAATAAAGTGGATATTAGGTACTTTTATTGAACTATACTAGTCTTCTTCATTAAAAAAAATAATGAAATTTTGAGATTTATTGATGACTACTGAATTTGAATTCATGAGAAATCATAGTGAATAATAAGTATTCTCTAATTCGAATGACATACCTATTCGATTGTCCATATGCAATTATGATCTCATTAAAATTTGATTTGAAGTAGGAGTATGATCAATTGAGGATTTCAGAGGAAAATATTTGAAGGATATTTGAATCATATGTGACATTAAGTACGTTGTTAGAGATAATTTTGGATATCATAAATATGATTCAAACAACTATCTAATTAAACTGCAATTGTAATTACATCTACATCTTGATATGAATAGTCATTAGAGAAGCATCAAGAGCACATTAAAATACATGAATTTGATAGTAGTGTATATCAATTGAGAAAGTCAACTTTTTGGACCACATTGTTTAAGAAAAAAAGAGAGGTAACAATATGGTAGAATTAGAAACAGAAAAGGTAAAGAAAGCCAACCACTGTATCATTTCTTATCTTACTTTCAAATAGTGGAGCTTTTGATGATTTTTAGAGAATGCATCAAATAAAGACTTGGGTATTTGTCTTGAATATTTAAATCTATGTACATGTATAAACCTAATTATGGAATAGGTTGACCTTGGGCTTTCATCTAAAAAACCTAATTGACTTTAAGTTAGAAATTTTGATGACAAATATAAAATTGGAAGTACACATAAGAATAGAAAATTATCTTATGTTGTGAATGGAATGTGAAAAATGAGGATTATATTCAACAATCATTAGGAGTAAAGTAATTGTGATACTGACTAATTGTTGAGAAAGCATGAAGTAAGTTATACTAATCATTAAGAAATGACAGTTGGGAAGATGGATATAAAATATAGAGATATTACCTATATGGGAAGAAATAGTGGAATAATGATAATTTACTAATAAGTAAAGGCAGAGAGTATTAGAGTACATAGTGAAAGCAACTTTTATTGCTTGAAGCAAACAAAATAGCTACATTAATAAAGGGCATAAATATTTAGAGTTTGAAGTTGTGAATCATATAAATTTTAAGGAGTTATGAGATGTAATGACTCCAATTTTGTAACATTGAAATCCCAAGTCAACAATAAAAAGATCACTTTTTGGAGATAAAGGTATTTTGGTCATTTCACTATTCACCCTGACTGAACCCAGAAATTTGGTCCTAAGAATGGTACCATTAGGTGCGTCTCGGAAAAAGGAATCCAACAAGACCAAAATCACCCAAAACGGAGTCCATATGAAGAAGTTACGGCCGTTTAAAGATAGGGGTATTTCTGTAATTTAAATTAAAAACGAAAAACGCAGAAAACGTAGGGGGCCGTTTTGATAACGGCACCCCATCTTCTTCCTTCTCCCGATTTTTCCAGAAAAATCCCAGCACCGCCTTGCAAAGGCGGTGCCAGGGGAAAGGGCGGCACCGCCTTTCCTCTCCTATAAATACCCCCCCCCAAGCCCCCTTCTCCTCCATGTATTTCCGGGTTCAAAGCTCCAGCAAGGTGGGTTTGGAGCAAGAAATCCAGGCGTAAGACACACTCCATCTTGAGGTCTTAGCTATGCTTCTCTTCCTCTCTTTTCCCTTCTCATTTCCCCTTCATTCCCCTTCATTTTCCAGCCAAATCTGGCGTCTCCCAGCCGAAGAACCCATTAGGAAGATGGGTTCGTTACAGAACCCTAGGCTTACGACCAGGGTGTCATTCCAGGCTTCCCAGACCATCCCCTCCTTTCCGCCTCATTCCCAGCCCAGATCCTCATCGGATCTGGGAATTTTCCAACCGGAAATCACAGGTCCTTGGGGAGGAAAACCAGACGGGTGAAAACCCGTCAAGAGAGAGAGAGAGAGAGAGAGAGAGAGAGAGAGAGAGAGAGAGAGAGAGAGAGAGAGAGAGAGAGAGAGAGAGAGAGAGAGAGCGCCTCCCAGGGGCGCACGAGCGTCCCAGGGGTGCGGACGTCCTCGGGTGCATGGCGCGGTCCAAGGGGCGCCTAGCTTGACACACACACCTGTACCAAGCCCCCTGGGGGCTGTCCTTGCGCACGCGTTGCGTGCGAATAGTTTTCTTGGCTCGACCAGGACTCATGAGATGTCCTAGGAGCCAAAGCACGCTGTAGCTACGCCTAAGATGCGTCCACGCAATGCTGTCCAGAGTGCACACCCTGGCACACCATTCGGACGTGCGTACATGACCCAACCTGGTTGCGGTGCGACCAGGGTGCACGCGTATACTAGAAACCGTAGAGCGGGCATTCTAGAACCGCGGCGTGCAGGACCCTAGGCTCTACAATTGGGTCGTCCATTAAGGCGCGACCTTGAAAAATCCAATTTCGGAGCCTATATAACTCCGCTTGACAAGCCAAAAGGACCGTTGCGTCCGTAATTTTGACACGGACCCAATTATACAATAAAATGCAAGACATTCTTAGGTATAGATCAACCTAAAAATATCAGAGAGTAACCCTTAGAAACCAACAAATCATATAGATCTAACCTTACCCTGTGAACCTAGAAATAACGTATAGCTCTTATGTTTGAACGTCATTCAGGACTTTACCAAGGTATTCTCAGACTCGACTGAAGGAGGGACACGAGCTAAGTAACGACAATTGAGGTAGGTGACGACATTTAATGTTTCGTTTTGATTTTAAAACCTTGTATTATCATGGCATTATGATTGATGGTGATTTAAATTGCACTTGTTATTAACCGATGATTTTGTGAGATTTAGAGTTTTATGTTGTGATTGTTGTTTGATTTCAATCATGTATTGAATGGACTATGACCGATGGTTTCATGAGATTGAGATTATCTACTTATACACAATTAGAAAATTATCTTTCCTTATTGCATCATTGAAATTGATGAGTTTTTATGAGAAAGAAAAGTAGAGGCTTGATGGCTGGTCTTTTTAGAGGCTAACTCCAGGATGAGGAGCGTGCCTTGGGGATTGCGAGCCACAAGTGCTCTTGGTTTCGACATACATGATTTTCGTATTTTGAGTTTTATGACGGGTGCTCTCACTCGGTGGATGTCATGCTAGGAGGGAGAGGGCCGGCCACCCACCCTCCGAGATTTGTGATGTGATGAGATTTTGATATGACAGACATCTGCCCGTAGATGGCATTTGGTAGGGGTTGGTAACATGGATAGTCCACACTACCGGTCCGGGCCTTTCCATGGGGACGGACGCTAAGTCTCCCGTTATGGTGTCGACGGGGAGCGGCAGTGGTTGAGACCCATGGAGGGTTGCCACTGCGGCATGACGATCCTTACTCTTATTCGGTGTGCTTGCATGATGAGCATAAAGATGTGATGATATGCCTGGGTGTGACGACACTCAGAGGTTTGATATGAGTACTCATGATCTGTGATTTGAGTGTGTGGGACACTCGTGGGACCCATATACCTTAGGGTGCCTTGTTGTTATTGTATGCTCATTTACATGAGATTATATCATGTTTTAAATCTATGAGATGCATGTTTTATCGTATATGATGTTTTGAGATTTTATTAGCATTGCTTAAAATAATTATATTCTTGTAAAAATTGCTTTACTCACTGTATCAACACAATTAGTCTATTTTGTTTCATTGATATACATTAAATGTCTATGTACCTACCAAGCATTGCTTGTTGAGGCATTGCGTTTGTTGCAATGCCTCAGATATTAAAGAAAGACAGGACACATGAGGAGTTAGAAGAATAGTGATCGAGAAGTCTCATTTAGAGGTATGTTCTAATTTCACATGGACTGTTTATGTATATTATTGGACTTGATTATCCTGTTATGGGAACGTGGCTGATGACTGGATGATCCTGGAATAGTAAATCTATTTTAAACATGTTTACTTGAAAAATAAAAATAAAAATAAAATCTTATTTTGCGTCAATGGCTGACCTCGGGATTTTTCTGAAAATGAAATTCGATTTAAATTATTTTCACTGTTTTGTGTTTTTTTTTTTTTAAATAAAAAAAATGGGGCCCCACCTTTCGAAAATTTTTAAATATATAAGGTTGAAAAACCCAGGTCGTCACATGAGAACATAAATTTATGTGGAGATGAAAATGTTTCTAAAATTATTTGGAAGATAACATGAAAAAGAATTTATAAAATAAAGACTATTTTATTGGTCAAAGTACTATGACAACATTGATCTGTTGAAGAAGCCACTTGGGAGATTGAGGATGAAATGAGAAGAACTCATCATCCAAACTTATTTAATTAGATGAGTAATGAATATTTCTAGGACATGATACACCTAATTTTTTGTAATTTGATTGAACTGAAATGAGAAATGCAAATTAAAGTCCTAAGATTTTAATTTTTGAAGGTTAACTAATGAAAGACATGGATTCGGCCTCTGAAACATCAATATTTGTAATCTACATAGAAAAATGACTCCAATGATACTAAGTATGCTTAATTCACAATTCAAACAAAAAAATTCATAATTATTTTAATTAAAATCTAATTTAAATGAAATAAAGTGGAAGATGGTAAATTCACTTTAAGTGGGACCCAATGGCATAATAAACGATTCTGATAGCTATATATATCAACTATAAATGCAAGTCAAAGTCCCTATTTTAGTTTACTAGGAAGAAATTTTTTGTTGGGGAATACTTTTCAAGTGGATCTTAAAGAAGAGCTTTAAAAGCTCCAAATTCTAAAGTTGTTTTCCAAAATTTGACTTTAAAAGTCATCACCTTTAAAGTAGTTTTCTAAAAAAGACTTTAAAAGTTCCTATTTTATTTAGGGGGAAATTTTTTTTTGGTAATAGAAGACTTTAAAAGTTGGTTATAAAAAAAGACTTTAAAAGTCATTTTCTAAAAATCAACTTTAAAAGTCATTTGTTTTTTATAAATAGACTGAAATCATCTCATTTTTTCTTGTACCTTTCATCATTCTTCAACTTGCAAAGTAGAGGGGGGGATGATGGCCTCCTCCTCTAGTTCTTCTATTTCTCTATCTTGTTTCCCCCTTGCCGTCTATTTAGGAGATTTTGAATGTTTGTCTCATGATGATCATGGTAAGAATACTAAACCCTCTTGTTGTCATCCATGACTTTTCTTGGTAATAACTTTCTGTTTGCATATAGTTGAAGTAGGTTTTGTCATTGCAAATGATGGGGTTAAGATCTTGGTTAGATCGTTGTGATTTTAGCAAAAATCATACGATTTCATTGCAAACATTAACAAAGGGCAAGCTTTATATAGGTCTCGTCCGAAATTAGGGTTTGATGAATGAGTGGCACTTAGTGTGTGTATGGACTTCTAAATTATGTGAATATGGAGGTCTTCTTTTCATTGATACACATGTGTTCTTTTAGTTTTCATTATTTTTATTGAAGTGTACATATTCTTATGGGATGAATGAGGGGAACTTGGAGTCTAGAAGTAAATGTGTATGTATATGAACTTGTAAATGAAGTGACGCTGCAATAAATGTGTTGAAAATTCATCTTTAAATTTTTAAAAAATTTTTAAAATCTTGATTTTTAAAGTTAGTTTTGATTTGACTATTAAAGTTAGAAAAAAAAAAAAAAAACTTTAAATGCTAATGCATCTCTTCATAATTCTAGCTTTGTGCCCTCCATTGTCTTATCAATTAAAACTATATCATCTACAAATAACATGCACCGTGAAATCTCTTGGTGCAAATGTTTTGTTAAATCATATGTAACCAATGTGAAAAGGTGCAGGCTCAATACAAAAAATTACTAGTTTCTCCACTAGTGATCTTAACATTTGTTATCACTCACTCATAAATATTCTTAATTATGTTTATATATTCCCGTGAAACCCCTTTCTCACCCAACACCCACCATCTTAACTCTCTTAGGACCCTATCATAACCTTTTTTCTAAGTCAATAAAGACCATGTAGAGGTCCTTCGTCATCTCCTTATATATATATATATATATATATATCAATTATTTAAGCAAGAAATAGCTTCCATGGTAGACCACATAGGTGTGAAACCAATCTAGTTCTCCTATGCACTCATCTTCTATTGTAGCCTCTTCTCCATCATTCTTTCAAAAAATTTCATGGTATAGCTCATAAGTTTGATCCCCTAATAACTAATGCAACTCTATACGTGTCGTTTTATTCTTATAAATTGGTACAATAGAACTCCATTCATCCAATGTTTTCTTCAATTTTGAAATCTTGTTAAACAACTTTATCAATTAAACTACTCTAGTATCTCTCATATACCTTCAAACCTCTATTAGCATACCATCAGGCCCCAAGGCCTTTCCTAATTTCATCTTTTTCAATACCTTTTTCACTTTAGGTATTCTAATCCTATGGTGATATCTATAATGTCGATCGTTATTTGGTAGAAAATACTTTCAATCCCTACATTTTTATAATAATTATCATTTAGCAATTTTTGAGACTAACTTTCCCATCTTTGTTTATCCTTTTGGTCATCACTTCTAATATACTTAATGTGGTGTAAGTCCTTACTCTTATTTTCTCTTACTTTTGCGAGTTTAAACACATCTTTCTCAACTTCTCTTGATCATAATCTATTATAGATATCATTGTCTATCTTGAGTTTAGCGTCACTTATTAATCTCTTATAAACATTTTTAACATTCTTATATTGCTCAAAAATTTTGTTACTTTTCGTCCTTCGACATGCTTTAAAACACACTTATTTCTCTTTAATAACTTTTTGCATTCTTTTACTCTACCACCAAGTTTCCTTTGTTGGCTGTTTTTTGTCAATTCCCTAATGGACATGGCTATATTGGCCTACCTAGTGTTTACTTCTATTTCATTATTCTAGTTTTCTTATACTATCAACTTCTTTATAAATGACGTCATTTTCTCTTGTTTTAAGTTCCACCAGTTAGTTTTTGAACACTTATTAAGTTCATTTCCTTTCTTTTATACTTTAATGTAAATATTCATAATCACTAATCTATGTTGTGAAGATAGTCTCTCGCCAAGTATCACCTTACAATCCTTACACTTTGAGCTTTTGTTATTTCTAAGTAGAGAAAAATCTATTTTGCTTTTATATGGTTCACTTTTAAAGGTTATTAAGTGTTCATCCCTCTTTTTAATGTATGTGCTTCCTATAGCTAGGTTATATGTTAAGGTAAAATCAAGTATAACTTCCCCCATCTCAACACTTTCTCCAATACTATACCCTTTATGTACCTTGTCATATCCTTCTTTCTCTTCTCACACATGACCATTAAAATCTGCTCCTATAAATATTCTCTGTGTTGGGAATGTCTTGTATGACTCCTTTCATATCTTCCCAAAATTGTCTTTTGATTCTATCTTCTAACCCTATTTGTGATGTGTGTACATTTATGATCTTCTCTCCTATAATAGGTTTTGTTAGTATAATTCTATCATTGGCTATTTTAATGTCTATAACTTTATCATTTAATTATTTATCTACCACTATTCCTATGTCATTTATATTATTTTTCTTTCCTACGTACTAGAGCTTATACCCATCTATCTCTAATTTTAGCCCCTTTCCACCAGGTTTCTTAGATACAAGTAATATTGACTCTTTTGTGTTTCATCACATCTACTAACTCTAGACTCTTACATATCAATATGCTTATATTCCATGCAGCAATACGAATCTTGTTCTCCTAACCTGGCTTATTTACCTATGCACTTCCTGAACGGCATGAGTAATTATCATTAGTTGTTTGTAAGTGGTGACATGATTACTTCGTAATACTTTCTGTTATTAATTTTTCTAACGATGATGATTTTTTTAAGAAAAAATAATAATAAAGATCAAACTGAAAGGGTCTTGCTGCAAAGATCAAATGACAGTTGCATTGAAAGCTGAAAGAACATCTCTATTGACTCCACTTCTATCAGGCTAATCTCTCGTCATTTGCCGATATCTTCACTAGCTGAAATACAACCTCATGAATTGCCACAATGGACGTTTCTTGTTTTATAGTTTGCATTGGAAGTATGAGCACGACATGATTTAAAATGTTACTGCACTTACAGGCACTGTGCCTTATTCTCTCTTGACAAATCAGCTTGTGTAGCTCCTAAACGTCTCGCCTTCTCCTAATGAAATCCTGTATTCAGTTGTATTGAAAATACAAACACAAAATGAGGCAAGGACAGAAGCAAAACAGAATAAATATGTGTTTGGAAAACATATATTTATTGTTTTTGTTTTTTCTATTTTATAGTAGACAATTAGTTCCTGACATGCAAGAGTGCTTTTCTCCTCTCTGTATATAAATTGTTAGAAGGGGAGTCTTAGTGCAACGGTAAAAGTTGTCGTCATGTGACCTTAAAGTTATGGGTTCAAGGCGCGGAAACAGCCTCTTGCAAAATGCAAGGTAAGTGTAATATCCTTAATTTTTAAGATAAAATAGGAAATTATTAAATAAATTAAAATAAAAATTTATGGATGAAATTTTTTCCTGAAAACATAATAATTAGAAAGTGCTCGTCGATACGAATCCAACGCCACCAAGAACGCGAGAAACGGAGCTCAAACGAGGGAGTTATGAGCCGTCAAAGTTGTAAGGGCAAATTGGTCTTTTAACAGAAACGTGTTACACAGGGGTCCAAATTGATAACGGCACCCCTGTCTACACACGTCTCTACCAGTCTGGCGAAATCGCCGGAGAGACATGGGAAGAGATGTGTGGGGAAGAGTTTCTCTTCCCCAAGACTCTAAAACCCTATATCTATGCTCCTCTAGGAGCCAAAACGCTCCACTTTGAGCGTTTTCCCTGAATGCTACGCAAAACCCTAACCCTGCAAAAACTTAGATTTTCCGGCGAGTGGAGCCCCGGCAACACAAGCAACTCCGGCCAGGTGCAAGGTAAGCCTCAAACCTATGTTTTTTTAGTATTTATTAAATAGAGAAAATAATTAGAAAACGTTTAAAAATTAGGAAAAATCAGATTTTTAGGAACTTTAGGCACGCTACTGTTGGAGCATGATTTCACGGACCAAACCTTGTCCGTTTGGAAATCGCACCGTCCAACTAGTGCATAAGAGATCCAAGAGCATACCCTTTAAATTTTGGAGTGATCCAACGGTGGATTTCTCCAGAAAACCCAAAAACCAGTACATAGGGATGTTTTTAGGAACTTGGGAAAAATCGTTTAAAAACCATGGTTTTTGGAAAAATTAGTGCAAAAGGAGGGCATAAATGGATTCTAGAGATTATGATGTGATGAGTTTGTGATATGATAGACACCTGCCCATAAATGGCATTCGGTAGGGGTTTGGTAACATGGATAGTCCACACTACCGGTCTGAGCCTTTCCATGGGGACAGACGCTAAGTCTCTCGTTATGGTGTCGACGGGGAGCGGCGGTGGTTGATACCCATGGAGGGTTGCCACTGCAGCATGATGACCCATATTCTTATTATGTGTGCATGTATGATGAGCATGGTTATGGATGATATGCCTGGGTGTGACGACACTCAGAGGTTGACTACGTGTACCCCTGATCAGGGATGTTAGTGCGATGTGGTGGGACCCATTACCTTAGGGTGCCCTTATTCTTGTTGTATGCTCCATTTTATTGATTCATGTTATGTTTTAACTCTATGATTGCATGTTTTAGCATATGAAATAAATTGGCATTTATTGAACATGGCATTATGATATCACTATCTTCATAAATGTTAGATTTTTCATCAGTATTGTTCATTATTTCTTGCATTTATTACATTAATTGTCTATGTACCTACACAAGCGATAGCTTGCTGAGGCATTGCTTTGTTTTGCAATGCCTTAGATCTCGAGCGCGATAACAGGAAAGGCAAGGCTGTTGAGAAGCCGTGAGAGTCTTGAAGACCATTTTTCTATAGTGTTAGACAGTGATGTGAGTCATTAAACAGGATTATCATTTGGATTTTTATTATGGACTGCATACTTTATAATTGGATGTGATTTAAATCTTTGGACATATGTTGGACATTTATATGGGATGTTATGATGGATAGACCCTGGGCCATATTATTATTGTCTTTTGGATGTTTATTTGATTTAAAATAAAGGCGCCTATTTATTTGACGTTGATTTATACGCGGATTATTTATTGTGTTTAAATTACATGTACGCCATTTTGAGAAAGGAAAAATTAACACCCGGAGTTTTAAGATAGGCTTAGTAAAATGTTAAATAAATCTTTTCTCATGGAATCCCAAATGCTCTTATTTAAAATGCCATAATTATAAAATAAAAAAAAAATGTCTTGAAAATCCGGGGTGTTACAGTAAGGCTGTGTACTTTAGGCCCTTGTGGTCCGCCCCCTTCTCCGGACCCCGCATAGGCAGGAGCTTTGTGCACCGGAGCTGCCCTTTTTTGTATATAAATTGCTAAAAGAATGCCACTATTTCTTCTTGCCTCCCCATCATTGCCTCCTTCGTTCACCTCTCCTTACTTTATGCCTCTTTATCTTCTCTCATAAGTATGGTCAATATTGGTCATGGACCTCCATCTTTACACAGGGAAGCAAATGGAGCCCTTGGCAAGACTTGATTAATATTGTTGCTTTGTATTTTTCCTTTTCGTTTTTTGTCTCTTTCTTTTTGTGGTTTGGGGTGGGAATGCTGAACACACACACAATCATGAGTACCTTGAAGCCATGACCTAGCTACTACAAGAGACGCCATTCTTGAATCACTGCACTAGAACTAGAAGGCCTTTGTTTAAGAATGGCAATGGGGGTGGGGCTGGTTTTCAATTACCCTGCCCCATGACAGGAGTTGATTTATCTCTCCACTCCTCACTTTGAATCTCTAAAATTTTGCAACCTAATGTAGGGTGGGGCAAACTATGAAAAACCCATTTTGACCCACCCCATCTCACCAACTGTTGTGGGGCAGGGTGGGTAACTTTTTCCCTAGTATTTTTATTTTTCCTCTCAATAGTGTTACTGTTAAGTCTATTGCAAGAATTTCGGAGAGGGTACTAACATTTGACGAGGATGTTTAAAGATCGATTTATCATAAAAATCTACATAAAATGATCCAGACCACTATTATACCATACTGGAAAATTGATGGCTTAGACCATTGAGAAAGAAAATGGTTAGAAACACTTAATTGATATGAGTTAATGTTACCGTATACATCCACAACGCCCTGGCATTGGTTATGGACCTCGATCTTGTGTAGAAAAACAAATAGCCCAAGCAAGACTTGATTAATGTTGTTAGTCTGGATTTTCGTTTTCGTTTTCTTTTTTTCTCTTTTTTTCCCTCTTGAAGCCATGGCATAGCTACTACAAGAGAGGCCCTACTTGAGGCACAGCACTGGAAGGCCTTTACTCATTTATTTGGATGTGGAGAGACTGTTACATGTGTAAAGGAAATACTAACAGTTAAAGATAGAATTCTTCCCTTTTTGATATGAATCACTTGGGAATTTCAATAACACTTAGCAAGCAAAATAGAACTTGAGCAAGCCAAATGCTCAACCACTGGAATGCCGGGAGACTGTTATGTGAAGATATTTGTGTAGTGAAATAAAAGAAAAGAAATGATAAGCACTTGCATGTCTCCCTCATTCTTAAGTACTGCGTGGGCAAATGCTTGATTTACTTGCGTATTACTTCTAGCAGTAGTATTAAAGAACAAAGGCACCCTCCTGATTTTAAGAGTCCTATTACAAGGATTAGCCTCAAAATCAAGTCGGATAGGGGGACCTCCGGAGCATTTAGGTTGCAGGTGGAGCCCTCTAATTCCCATGTTGGTATGGATGTGAACGCCATGCCTCATGGATGTGAGATTCGATGAAGTTCCACTAGGAAATTTCGTGTGCCAAAAAAGCGTGCATGAGGACATACATCCTTCCCCCGTTTCAGTTTAATTGGAACTCTAATCATGTCCCCTTTTTCATTAGTAAATTAAAAAACAGCTATCCAATATTATATATGTGTGTGTGTGTGTGTCCTTTATCTGATCTAGTTTGTCAATGATTATTTGAGTTGTTCGTGGTTACACTCTCCCCACACATCTGGTTGCTTGTCTTCTTTCATGAGTAAGAACTATGGTTACCCATAACTTGTGAAATATGATGTGCTCCAGAAAAAAGTTTCTAGCTGCCATTTGTTCGAACTTTTTTTATTTTTTATTTTTTTTAGCCAATTAAATGTCACCTGCTTCTTGCACTTGCATAAAACAGCTGAAATTAATACACCTTATATATATATAAAAGAAAAAATTTAAGGTTTCACCAGTACCCGTCGCCAATACAAAAAAGGGTGAACCTGAAATAGCCCGCGCATGTGGGATGTAAGAAAAATTCGGTGGCAAAAGACTATTAAAAGGAGACCAACGATATCTACTCTTCGTATTCTATACGAAGAGAAGCCTCCCTCTTACTTTTCAGGAAGTTTAATACAAAGTTTCTAATAATCATCAATGGCCAATCGACATTGTTACTCCTAAATTGTCTACAGGCGCAAAGAGTCACGGGTCCGAGGCTGGCTGATCATGGTATCTCGATGCGTGTCTGCCACTAAAGAGAAAAAACAAACAAAAAAGAAAAGAAAGAAAGAAATGTCCTTCCCTCTCTAGATCCATCTGATATGACTCATCTTGGATCCATAATAGCCCAAAAATCCAGTCAATTTGACAATTCTAACATCCAATTAGATGTTTTTTTTTTCTCTCTTTCTAATTTGATTAACGGTGTGTTTTTCAATTGTTAATTTAACCAGACTCAATGGTTAGATAACAAACGATGTGGCCTGGCTCAGACCCGATGATTGAATCGTGACGATCCATCTTAAGAAAACAAACGAAAATTTATCTGAATTTATAAATCGATAAGAGTAGCCGACTTTTGGAAATCACGATGGCCACTTGATCAAGAGGAATTTAGCAAATTCTCTGACACCGTCTATACGTAGTCTGATTAGGAAATTTAAGTAAACCATTGTCTGTATCGTATTGGTCTTGAACAAGTTAGAATTATATTGTGCAATCACTAGTTTAATTACGCATATTTGGCTGGTTCAAAAGCCCCTAGTGTTTGGGATGTAGCAACTGGTAGGAAAGGGAGGAATATATTATCTTATCACAACAGAAAATCTAATATATAAGTGTGATTTAAATAATCATCATCAACAAACAATAAATGGCCTACAATGTCAATAAAAGATTCCGTCAAGGTCCGAAGGCTATAGATAAATCTCCTAATGTAGGCCAATCACACGTTTGAGCTCATGCAGGTTTTGAGGGGCATCTTCTCGATAGCGTCAATTTTAGATTGGTCGATCTTGATCCGACGGTGTCGAATGAAAAGCTCAAAGAACTTGCCTGAAGTGACCCCAAAGCTCTCCCCCCAACACCTCGCCCTCTATTTTGATCTTTCTTGAAACCACGTAACAGCACTCCCTTGGATGGAAAGACTGTCTTTAACATGACAATAATGCAAAGGCGGCTTCCTCGGTTTGCAGCATCAATCATTATTCTGTGATAAAGAAGGCGTAACAACTACGCATTAGTCAATGGATAGATCTAATAGCATTACAACAACATTCATTTGACAATGGATGTATGGGTGTGTGGAATAACGTATTGGGATGGAGTGGAGAAAACTTCTCTTCATTTGACAACGAAACTAAAGACAGCCTAAAAACAACACATTTGAAGCATGTTATGGACCCTATGTGTATCCAGCCTTGGGCTCGATTCTGCTTTTGTTGGACTTGACTCATCTAGGGTTGCACAAGGTTTATATGTATGTTTTGGGCTGATGAAATCATCATCGTTGTCGTCGTCGTCATCATCGTCAAGACCTCATCCCAATTTGGGTTTAAAGAAATGGTAAGGCTAATTTCTGCAGCTCAAAATTGCAATTATACTTAATTAGGCTTTCTTTATTTCTTTTTTCTTTTTTTACAAATAAGCAAAGAATTACAGAGTAAATAACACTCATACACAAACACTTAAATCTAACTCTTAGGCAGAGCAGGAATTAAAGCAACAACTCAAACTTGCAACCAAGTCTACTCCAAAGGATCAAGATGCCTAGTGGTGTGTACATGCAATCTAATGTGCTAGATTGTTGGATTAATGAAAATGCTAGTAGTTCTTGGTGTAGGACTAATAATATTATCCATGCATGGTGATTGTATTTGATGCTATTTGTAGCCTTAATATATTTAAGAAAAAGAACTAGAAACGAAGAGGAATTATACATTGTTGAGTGCATTAGATTGATCGTTTTACGGATTTGCACTAAAATGAGTAATTCTCATCTAAGCATTATTTGGTGTATGTGCAGGGTTAGATTGCTATCCGAAGGAAAATATGTTTAAGATCTTTTTTAAATCAATACTAATTAGGACTTTCTTATGTATGTTTGGTTGGTTGTATGCTAAGATCCAAGTGGAGAGATCAAGCCAATCAACATTTTATATCACCAATCAAGCTTAAATGTAGATGGATGGCTCAGATCGATTTAGGATGAAATTTTGATGAACCAGATTAATTAAAGAAGCAGAAGCTCAAGTTTTAACAATTTTCAAATATAGAGGAGCTTTCCATTCTCATGCAAGCCCAAATTACTCACACATTGTGTGGATTAGAAGATCATATATTGTAATATCCTTAATTTTTAAGATAAAAATAGGAAATTATTAAATAAATTAAAATAAAAATTTATGGATGAAATTCTTTCCTGAAAACATAATAATTAGAAAGTGCTCGTCGATACGAATCCAACGCCACCAAGAACGCAAAAAACGGAGCTCAAACGAGGGAGTTATGAGCCGTCAAAGTTGGAAGGGCAATTTGGTCATTTGGTAGAGACGTATTAGACAGGGGTCCAAATTGATACTGGCACCCCCGTCTTCCACACGTCTCTACCAGTGTCAGAAAAATCGCCGGAGAGACGTGGAAAGAGGCATGTGGGGAAGAGTTTCTCTTCCCCAAGACTCTAAAACCCTATATCTATGCTCCTCTAGGAGCCAAAACGCTCCACTTTGAGCGTTTTCCATGAATGCTACGCAAAACCATAGACCTGAAAAAATCTGAAGTTTCCGGCGAGTGGAGCCCCAGCAACACGAGCAAACCCGACCAGGCACAAGGTAAGCCTCAAATCCATGTTTTTCTGTATTTATTAATTAGAAAATTAATTAGAAAACCATTTAAAAATTAGGAAAAAAATCAGATTTTTTGGGGGCTTTGTGCACGCTACTGTTGGAGCGTGATTTCATAGACCAAACGTCGTCCGTTTGGAAATCGCACCGTCCAAATAGTGCACAAGAGACCCAAGAGCAAACCCTTTAAATTTGGGAGTGATCTAACGGTGGATTTCTCCAGAAAATCCAAAAACCAGTACCTAGGGATGTTTTTAGGAACTTGGGAAAAATCATTTAAAAACCATGGTTTTTGGAAAAATCAGTGCAAAAGGAGGGCATAAATGGATTCTAGAGAGAATTCTGAAGAAAATGGCGCAAAAATCACGCAAAACGGAGCCCTGTAGCTCCGCCGGAGGCGACCGGAATCCGGTCGTCTTCTCCGGCGTCGTCAACGGCGTCGGCGCCCTGGCGCTGACGCCAGGACGCACGCGGAGACGCACAGAGGACGACGTCGTATGACGTCGTCGTTGCACGCGTGCGCGGCGCCGCGCGCGTGCGGGACGGCCTCGGTTGGCTGTCGCGGTGGGACCTGGACGCGGCGGGTCCTGGCGACCGTGACGCACGCGCGCGTCCCGTACGACGTCTGCGTCGGCGTGCGTCTTCGTGCGCCCGTGTACGTCGGTGTAAACCGGCGGAAAAGGGTGCCGCCGGTTTAAACCACCTTATGGTGGTCCGGCAGGCCCCATTTTAGCGTAGTTTTCACTAAAACTTGATTTTTGGGAGCTAGAGAGGTCCAAATCACGATCCGGAAGAGGCGTTGTGACTGTATTGACGACACGGACCTAGTTTTAACTTAAAAACTTAGAAATGACCACTTTTTATTTAGAAAAATTTTTAAATAGTGATGTGACATGTACAGGTGCACTTGAATATACCAATTAAAGGGAGTTATTAGCAAGCTAGTGGTCTCACACTGAGGTAGGTGACGACAACTAATGTTTTTCCTTGATTTTAAACCATGTTTAAACATAGCATCATGTGTGATTGTGTTTTAAATTGCGATTTTTATTTACCATGGATTTCATGCGACATTGTGTACAGGCTGGTTATTCCAAATTGAATTCTTTTACTGAATAAACTTATTTAAAATGCTTTTACAAGTATGATGTTAATTTGTTATGCTTACTTAGAGACTTATTTCTTATTATATATATAGAAAATGCATGGATTTACATGGAAATGAGAATAGAGGCTTATTAGCTGGTCCTTTGATAGGCTAACCCCAGGATGAGGGGCATGTCTTGGGGATTGCAAGCTATAAGTGCTATTGAGTTTTAGCATATACATATGATTTCCGTGTTTTATATTTGATGACGGGTGCTCTCGCCCGGTGGGCGTCATGCTAGGAGGGATAGGGCCGGCCACCCACCTTCCGAGATTATGATGTGATGAGTTTGTGATATGATAGACACCTGCCCATAGATGGCATTCGGTAGGGGTTTGGTAACATGGATAGTCCACACTACCGGTCTGAGCCTTTCCATGGGGACAGACGCTAAGTCTCCCGTTATGATGTCGACGGGGAGCGGCGGTGGTTGATACCCATGGAGGGTTGCCACTGCAGCATGATGACCCATATTCTTATTATGTGTGCATGTATGATGAGCATGGTTATTGATGATATGCACGGGTGTGACGACACTCGAGAGGTTGACTACGTGTACTCCCGATCGGGGATGTTAGTGCGATGTGATGGGACCCATTACCTTAGGGTGCCCTTATTACGGATGTATGCTCCATTTTATTGATTCATGTCATGTTTTAACTTCGTGAATTTCATGTTTTAGCATATGGAATAAATTGGCATTTATTGAACATGGCATTATGATATCACTATCTTCATAAATGTTAGATTTTTCATCAGTATTGTTCATTATTTCTTGCATTTATTACATTAATTGTCTATGTACCTACACAAGCGATAGCTTCTTTGAGGCATTGCTTTGTTTTGCAATGCCTTAGATCTCGAGCGCGATAACGGGAAAGGCAAGGCTGTTGAGAAGCCGTGAGAGCTGCTTGAAGACCATTTTTCTATAGTATTAGACAGTGATGTGAGTCATTAAACAGGATTATCATTTGGATTTTTATTATGGACTGCATATTTTATATTGGGATGTGATTTAGATCTTTGGACATATGTTGGACATTTATGTGGGATGTTATGATGGATAGACCCTGGGCCATATTATTATTGTGTTTTGGACATTTATTTGATTTAAAATAAAGGCGCCTATTTATTTGACGTTGATTTATACGCGGATTATTTATTTATGTTTAAATTACATGTACGTCATTTTGTGAAAGGAAAATTAACACCCGGAGTTTTTAAGATAGGTTTAGCAAAATGTTAAATAAATCTTTTCTCATGGGATCCCAAATGCTCTTATTTAAAATGCCATTATAAAAAAAATAAAAAAATTTGTCTTAAAAATCCGGGGTGTTACATATATAGATCACACTCACTCCTTCGTTTGTACACACATCAACGGATTACAAGGTTGGTAATGTGATGTGTGGATGAAGAGAATATAATAAAAGGGGCTCACAAGATGGTTTTATAAATTGGAAACCAAGTCAAAACCATGTAAGTGGAAATGGACGGTTGGATTAAAGTGCTACATGGGCTGGTTTCTCAAAGAAGACAGCTCTATGCTCTTTAACAATAGTATCAGCCATGTGTCCACAAGGAGGGCTAACAGCTATACTAAGAAGCAAGCTAGTTGCTTGACTTTTACAAAGAAGGAGGTGCCACTACTTGCTGTAGAGAGAAAGCACATAGAAGCATTCTATTTTTGTAATGGGATGGAGTGATTAGACGTTTAGTACTCAATGGAAGGTGATTGAGAAGATCAAGGAGGTAGAGTAACTATTCAGCAGCTACTTCTTACACTTTCTAAGGAGGAGAGGCCTGGACGTCGCATATTAGAGTTAGATGTCATGGGTTGCAATTTCCTTCATGCGAATTCTTTTGCAAAGCATAAGCTAACCTTCAACTCATCACTCTTACTTGTTAGGACTACACTCACTCACCCACAAAAGCAATGAGAGAATTCAAGAGAACTCAAAAAGAGACTTACTCAAAGAGACTTGTTTATTTCTCACATGAGTTGCTTCCAATGAGTTGGTTACAAGTGAGGGACTCTCCCTATTTTTAGATATGGGGTGGAACAAGCAACGGCCTAGATTAGGTACAAGTGTTAATCATCTAATGGTGTTGGATTGGTCTTCAATGTTCTAGACTAGTTGTGGTGACCCAGGTTTTTATAACACATTTTATAATACATTTTGTAAAGATAGGGCCCTTAGAGTAAAAAAAATTTCGCAAACTAAAGCAGCGGAAATTCTTTTCTTTAGAATTTGTTTTGTAAAACCTAAGTCACCACCTCATACATAACATAAGTAGAATTTTGTATAAGATAAAATTTCATTGAAGGAATATTCTTTTATTAAACTTCAGGATCCATCCAGTGGTTCACAGTACACAGCCCATTGTATCCTTACAATACTTGTCCAAATATACAATCCAAATTACAAAGTTCAAAATTCAATACATGTTCTAATACAATGTTTCAAGGGATATACCCTGATTACTTATTCTTCAATTGTTCTTCAAGTCTTGAGCTCCTAAGTCTCCTTCTCTGTATGTGAGACATTGTAAACATTCGAACATTTACAATATCTCAGCAATCTATGCTTGGTAGGGGATAAGAATATAAGTTATTGACAGTATAATCTCAATATTCAAGTATCTCATAATTCGTTCTATCATAAACACATTCATTAATAACTATTAGTTATAAGGACATCTCATTTCCTTGTCATTTGTGTTCACCTTTATACATATATATTGTATAAGGACAAATCCGTTAAAAATGTAAAAATAAGCAAGAATCATTTCTATACAAAGCTGATCAACTCCTTTCATTATAAGAGATTTGTATTTCAACCAGTTACTATACAGGGAATTTCCCTTCTTGGGAAAAATATTGGTAATATACAATTACTTGATATTTCATCATGTCATCCCTTAAGGCATTTCACCATGCCAATTTCATATGCATCATAATGAAAAATAATCAAGGACTATTATTGTGACGACCCGGGTTTTCTCATGCATTTTAAAATGCAATATCTAATTCCTAAGGCGGGATGCATCCATATTTGAAAACCATTTTATAAAAACCATGCAATGCAGCGGAAAACCTTTAGTTTTAAACTCATTTTGAAAACCCCGAGTGTCATTTGCTTTCACAATAACCAAAGTAATTTTTGAAAAACTTTAGAAACCATAAATGTTTTTCCCCAGGTCTATCCAGACACAGCACACAGTCCAACTGTAAATAAATATAAATACATGTCCAAAGGGTAGAGAGTTCACTCACATGTATAGTTGTCTCCTTTGTTTATTCACTTGCCCGTAGCACTAATATCTCCTGAGACGTCTTCTATTTATGAGTGAAACTATCCTGAAAAATGTTAAGGATAGGGTGAGTATATGCTATACTCAGTAGGAGTCTATTACTACTATTTTTTCAATGCATGCTATATTTAAAATCATATGCTCTTTCAAAACATGTGCATGTCTAAATACTCAAGTTCAATATTGGTATCAAAATCCATTGTCAAAATGGAATACTAACGACTTAAAGGATCACATAATCTAAAATTGAAAGTATCATGTACATATATATCATAACATTATGATATGCATAAGATGCTTCATTGAATCCAACTCATGGATCTCTAGTATGGTATGGTCGACCAACCTCATATCATGCCATATGCAATGCAAATAACTTCACAAAACCATAGGGTCCAACTATGCCCACGACCTCCTCGCCGTGTGGTCCCCGGGTACCTGAGGACACTCAGTCATAGCCTCCACGGGGCCTATGACACGTCGACTCAGTGCCGTGACACCAGTGGTAGCCCCCTGTACCACATGCAGTCGACATAGGGATTTGCCTCTTTTTGGGCGTGGTACCCATCCACCTAATAGTGGTAGAGGCCGGGTGGCCAACCCAGACCCCTCGGCATAGCACCCACGGGCTTACTAGCCCAAATCACATAAGATCAAATAAGCCAAAACCTCTTTTCAAAACTTGTCCTCTTTGGGTCCCTCACAACTGTCTGGCCCTCGGCACTCCAGCATCTTTTGGCAACCCTCAAGGACATGCAATCTCTGCAAGAACTTAATGCTCATATAATCATACAATGTATGCAATAGTTTGTAAAACATATCTATGCATAATGTATATACAAAACATGTCTATGCATAAAGCATTTGTCACATGCATGCTAAACAAGTCATATACTTAAATCATGTATTTGCAAAACAATCATAGTTATTTTAAAATAATCTAGTAGTGATAGAGCACCTACCTCAAAGTCTCCTGGAGTCACGTCCTTTATCGCTCAACCTGTCCCTAGGTCTCATTTATAAACTCCTGGGTACAAATGGATACAATGAGTCCTAATTAATTTCAGTTTATTTAGACATTAGACCGCTAACCCTGCCTATTGGGTCCTTGGTTCTTGCCTAATTCATTGTCAGGCTAGATCCTATGGTATGGATCTACTTTCCAATAGTTAAATTCTATAATTTATCATCTAATCTAACTTTAAAGTCTCAATAGGTCCCCGTGCCCCGATTCCCAAGACACCCATGTATCATGGTTGAACCGCGACCGCCTTAGGTGCCTGCGTGCCCAAAGGCTATGCCAGGGACTGCATTTTGCATGCGTATATGCATGCTCAAGTGACGCGCTATGACGTGCATCATCACACGAACGCACCTTGTAGCATGGCGCGTCTCAACTCCCAGGGCGCCCCATGCATCCTGGTCGAGCTAGGACCTGTGCCCCATGTTGCGTACTTACCCGAAGGCCGTACCTGGGACAGTGTTCACACATGCACAAGCATGCCTAAGCGACGCTATGACGCGCATCATCGTATGGACGCACCTTGTAGTGTGGCACGTCTCAGCTCCCAGGGCACCCCGTGCACCCTGGTCGAGCCAGGACCCGTGCCCCATGTCACGTGCGCTCCTGAAGGTCGCACCTGGGACAATGTACGCACTGTCGTACACCTAGAACCCGTCCTAGGGACCCAGTCCCAAGTACATGTGGTGCTTGGCATCCTTGGGACGCCTGGCTCATGCAGGTCCGGCCCAAGCCGTCTTGGGCATTTTTCGGCCAAGAACCCGGCTGGAAAACGACTGAAAAGGACCAGGGAAAGTGGAAGGGAAGAGGAGGAGAGGAAAATGGCTTACCTTGGGTTGCCGGTGATGGCGCTCTTCCCGTCTGAAAACTCTATGTTTGCCAGAAATCGTGAAGAGGGAAATCCCATCATCGTGCAAGGCTGGAAAAGAGAAGAGAGGGGAAATGGGGAGACGGGAAAGGGATTGCTGGCCTGACTTGGGCCTGGCCGTTGCCGGAAAACTTAGGGGAGATGGTTTGAGACAGGTTTCCGATTTTGCCGAAAACCCCAGTCTCAAATGGGTGGAAAAAAGTCGAAAAATCACGTTTTTGGGAGAGGGGAGATGGGGTTTTTATAGGCCGGCTATGGCGGTGCCCCTCAATGGCGGTGCCGCCATTGGCGGTGGCAAATCCCTCTAGAAAAATTGGGATCGAGGGTTTCTAGGAGTGTCTAGAGGTTGAAGAAGATAGGGGGTGCCGTTATCAAAACGGCCCCTATGTTTTTCGTCCTTTTTCATTTTTTTCGTTTTTATATTTTATTTCCAGAAATACCCCTATCTTTAAACGGCTGTAACTTCCTCATATGAACTCCGTTTTGGGTGATTTTTGAGGCTTTGGATTCCATTTTTCGAGTAGAATCTAATGGTACTAAGTTTTCTCACAAATTCCTTCGTTTACTATTTTAAATAAAATCAAACATTCAGCATAGTCTATTTCCCATAAAATGTCCAATTTTTGCTAAAAATAGTGTAAATTGCATGGGCATTACAACTATGCTTGCAGTCTGATCCGTACAGCGCGCCCGGATAATTGTTCAATAATCCACTTATACCATTCTCAGTGGAAATTACAATATCCATGTCCATATGGGAGGACCATGGCTGTCACAATGGTGGCCTTCCCATAAATGCCCCACCCGACTTTTAGCCTTTCTTAGGCTTGGTATTCAATATCATCAAGTTTCAGAGAGTGGGTGGTCAAACCCTCTTAACTCTCCTAGCATAACATCCCCAAACCTATGCCTGTTTAAAACAAAACCACAAGCCTCCAAGCTTGTATGTAAAATAATACTTATACATATCAGACTATCTGTTTATTTATCTAGGACTGGAATATTTTCTACTTTCCTATTTACTTAGGGTTGTTCTTAATTCTCAACTTGACCATTTAATACTTATTTTCCTCATCATTTGGTTGGATCATATTTCAATTTGAGGTATTTACCTTAATATATTGGTATCATACATGTCAATACTTCAAAACATAAGATCATGTATTAGACATGTATCTTCATGTAAAGGCATTCTTAATAATCCACCTACCTCAATAAGGTATTCTTACTCCTTGAAATCCGTTATAATCTCGATCAATATATATCTGTCACATCATATGTATAATGTCATTTTTCTAATCAAGGGTACATACTACATGGTCTTTTGATCATCCTTATGTAGGATGATCTGAATCTTTCTTCCTTGAATATCCTATATCCATGGGTTTAATATCATCTATACAAATACTATCTATATCATACATAACAATCTAATTTACATTGATGTTTCTTTTTCCTTATTGTTTTTGATCATACAAGATCTCATCTTGTTTGATTATCCTTATCTCACTTACTATTTTTATTAGGGTTAGATAATTTGCTATCTTTTTATGTTCTTATTATTATTCAACCAGTTAGTGTCTTACTTGGTTGAAGATAATTTATTTCTTCCTATCACTAGACAACTCCTCCTTAGTTCAAGATGACCAGTACTTACCAATTAAAGTCTGCTCAAAAAGTGGTTAATACAACTCTCGTGTAAGGAGGCGTTTAGACCTCTCTTACGTCAACAGGAGGTGAGGGAAAAGCACTGGGCTCTTGTATACCCCCTATAACCATAATGTTCAAAGTCCACTGGAGTGGTACTAGCTCAACCTTTACCTTAAGTCCCTTCTCTAATTGATTTTAATTAATTTCCATGGATATGTACAATGTCATCCATGGATGTTCATTATTTTTCTACTTTGGGTCAAGGAAATGATAAATCATTCCTTATATTGTCTTACTAATTATAGCCCTTATTAAGTTAAAATCATTCATTCATCTTAGTTGTCCATGAATTTCTATATTTCATTAGTTTACATTTTTGGTGATTTATGCTCCTTATATCTTAACAATTACTTAACAATTGAATAAAATTTAACAATAAGTAAATCATCAACTTGAAAGCATAAATCAAATATAAGTTTAACAAATATATACTAACATTCTTCCTATGAATGTAACTTAAGCTAGTGAAATAAAACTAACATGATCCTAAGTTATGAAACACATCTTTTATCACAATGAAATTATGTTTAAATCCTAATTTACACTAACATGATCCTAAGATAATCAAATCTACTAAAAAATTACTCATTTAGGGCATATCATACTAAAATTTAAAGATTATACTATCATGCTTTCTAACTTAGAACATAAATCACATTTACACTTCTATATCCAATAAAAGACAATTAAAACTTAAAACATAAATCACATTTACACTTCTATATCCAATAAAATACAATTAAACTAATTTTATTAAGATTATTATAAACCTTTAAATATGATCCAACCATTAGATCGTAGGTGTTTTCCTTTAGATTGAGGATTTTAATTACCTTTAGGGCTTTTAATCCATTAAGATCCAAAAATCATATCCACTTGATTTTGTCACATTTCATCCATGATCTAATTGAATTTCATCATAATATCATCCCTTTAATCCATCCCAAGGATCTGATCATACTTGATCTCATTGATCAAGTGGGTCCCTTTGTATTTTTTTAAGGGTTTTTCTACCATAAAGGGTAGATCCCCTAATTTATCCAAGATTTGTCCAAATTAACCATAGATATTACTTTATTACATTATTATATCATCATTAAAATAAATTTCCAAGATCTGATCACCTCAGATCTTGAAGATCTTAGAAATTGGACATTTATTTCCAAAATACAAAAAAATATAGAAATAATTTTTAGAAATATTATGACTTCATTAGAAACTAGACATTACAAGATTTCCATAGCTTCTTTCCGATCTCAATTTGTATTTTATATGACTTCACAATCTTAAATTGAAGTTTTCAGCCGTTCCTAGGGTTCAGATTTGATCTGGGCCCAATAGAATTAATCTCTCTCAATTGAGGGTCCAAACCTTGTTAGATTTTTTTGAAAATTGTATCCTAGGGGTTTCTGACCCTTCTGGATCAGTTAGAAAGCTCAGAATTTCCATCTGAGCTCTCTATCACCATAAATTGAAGGGTCTGGTATTTACTTTATTTTTGCCATTTTTCATTCAAATTAAATTACAGAAAAATAAAAATTACACTAAAACATAATAAATATGTATGGAAAGTAGTTCCACCTACCTGATTGGAGAAAAACAATATAATTGATGCCCAATTTGAGAGAATTACCGGTTGATGATAATATAGCCCGATTATCCACCTTTTTGTGATTTTCTGTGGTTGGAACCGTTGGATCTTAAAATTGATTTGAGGATATTGTATATACTATAGTATAGGATGTTATGGATGGTGGAATTGATGATATTCTTCCTAGAACGGAGTGCCTAATTGAATTTAGGTCTCTTGTTCCAATTAGAAAGAGGAGAGAGAAATAAGGAAAAGAGAATTTGGGAAGGGATGAAGGGGAATTCGGTGATGAAATTCCAAGGAAGATTTGGAAATTTTGTGGTTAAGGTTTTGAAAATTTTTGCAAATTTTTGGGACATATTTATGGCCAAATTTGAATTTTTTATCATTTCTTTTTATAAGATATTTTAGAATTTTTAATTACTAATGCATTCTCCATTCCCACTACAATCTCCACTACCAAAAATAATGCACTGAGTAATTATTGGTGCTTCTAGAACGTTGGCCCACCTTGTGGGCCCCACTTTTATGTGAAAAGACCTTTTTGCCCTTTTTAATTCCAAAATTGGAGAATAATAGGCAATATTTGTCCAAACTCAAAATCGAGTGTACTTAGTGGCCTTGGAATCGTATTTCTAAGTACTTCATGAATATTGAGGTCTTATTTCTTGGATATGGGTAAAATTACCATTTTGCCCCCAAATGGAAAAATTAAGGAATTTTCATTTTAACTCAGAATTGAACATACTTAATGTTGTTTCGATCATTTTTCCAAGTACATCCATAATTTCTATGTTTTAATTTATAATATCATCTTTATAGAAAGAGAATTTTCAATAACCTAATATTCCAGCCCAGAATTTCTAAAAATTCAAACTTTATTTTCCTTAATAATTTACAAAAATTCGGGTCATTACACTAGTCTACCATTCTCTTGGATGAGAAAAATTTTAGACTACTATATACAATACTTTTGGTGTATGCCCAATGTAATGAAGCTTTGAAGTACTGCCATAGGAAATTCTCCAAATACTTGGCATCGCGGGTTCTCTTGTAGCTATTAGGTTATGAGATCTTAACTTTAAGAGTAAAATCCTTTCATTCAGGTCCTTCCCCACCAGCTACAACCTTTTTCTAGTAAGGTCAATCAAATCTTTACATCCTCTACCTTAACTACTTTCTCATGTAAACCAACTATCTAACCTTCTATAGTCTCAAGGAGATCATATATGCACTCTACCCTTTCAGTAGTCTTAGCATCCATATACTTAAACACCTCAACCGTACTTTGTATTTCGGCCTTAAGACAATGCAATGTATCCATGAAGGAACCATACTTGTCCAACAATCAAATAGAGTTTACTTGAACTTATTAATTCTTAGCTTCTAAAGTAGTGAGTCGAGCATCCAAAGCCAACTCAGGTGGTGGGTCTCTAGACTTCTCCCTCTTTAACTTTTATTGAACCTCTATAGGTATGTTGATCACTCCAAAGTCACTTGCCATAATGCTATCATGAGGTTCTCACAAGTAACTCTCACTTTGACCTACTCTGATACCAACTCTTGCTAACCTCGCTCTAATACCAAATGTTACAGGATTGCAATTTCCATTGCTTAAGCTGCACAGTATTTCTGCACAACTTCTTTGTAAAGCACAAGTCAACCTTCAACTCCTCACTCTTACTTGCTAGGGCTACACTTACTTACCCATAAAAGCAATGACATAACTCAAGAGAACTTAGAAAGGGACTTACTCAAAGAAACCTATTTATTTCTCACTTGAGTTGCTTCCAATGAGTTGGTTACAAATGAGGGACTCTCCCCTTTTTATAGATTTAGGGAAGAATAAGCAACAATCTAGATTAGGTACAAGTGTTAATCATCCAACAATTTTGGATCAGTCTTCAATGTTCTAATATTCTACCATTCTCTTGGAGAAGGAAAATTCTAAACTACTATATACAATACATTGGTGTATGCTAAGTGCATATACCGAATCAAGTTGGTGTATGTCAGAAGCTTCTAGAGAATTTTTTCGAGACTCCTCCTAGAATCTAGGCTAGTCCTTCGATAGAGGACTAGGCATGAATCTCCTTTAAGGATAACATAAAATGGATAGGGACCTAAGTCCCTTGGGTCAAATTTACAAGCTAAAGAGGCTTCCCTTGAAGCCTGTAGTCCTTGATCATGGGCTTCACAACATATGTCCATGACAAGGAGCTGGGGATCAGGTGGTGGGAGGAGAAAACTCTAACTTCCTATTAGATCCGCTTCCATTAGAGTAGAAGTGCGCTATTTGACACTGATTTCTGTAACTTAGTATGATTTTTCCTTTGTAAGTGCTTCAAGTAAAGGAAGTTGTTCTTTAAAAGTTACTCTCCCTATCATTTTGGTTGAAACTTTCATTCATAGCAAAGCATGGAAAGTTATTATTTACTTTACCTATTAATACTGTCATTGCATCTTTTAGATGCTACAAATGGCAGTATGCAAGAGGTTATATTAAGAAATTTGACAAAGGGAAGCTAGAAACTAATTTTCTAGCCTTCCCTCAAAATATTTTCATTAGAGGGAGTAAGAAATCAAGTCAAGATCAACATTTTCCACCCCTATTTCACTGCCATTACCCTTATAAGTATGCACAATAGAGCATCAATTTTCTTTCTTGTATGAGTTCAATTCAAGATCTCATAATGATTTGAAACTTTAATAATGCTCTCATCTCTCCTAGGAAGAAGTCAATCAAAGTCTTCCTTAGGAGAAGCAACAATAGAGAAGGAAATCATCTCCCCTGTCTCCTCTTACTACTATTTCTTGCAAGAGAAACAACACATCAGATTTATCTCCTTGTAGACATATTTGTCTTTTTTAATTATTTAAGCCATTGTGAATGTTCTTCTAAGACTTAGGAAGAAGTTCGTATGAATTTCTAGCAAGTTTACAGAGGACTAAATGGGATTCTTCAATGAATATAGAAACAGGGGCTGTCAATGTCTGTGATAAATTCATCATCTTCTTGATCAAACATCTCTCATTCTATGGGTTTTATCCAAGATCTAATAGTACCATTGGATTTTTTTATATTCAATTATGTTTGATATTCACTAAAAAATTTAATTTATAAGTTGGAAAAATTAACGGCCAAAGTAACCAACTTCATTACTAGCGTTGGGTGTATATAGAAAATTTCTTGCAATTCCCTATTGCTAGTATCACTCACAAGTTTTGAGTGAATTATTATATCTCATTCAAATTTTTATTTGTTCTAAGATTATAATAGCTAGTTTTTAAGAAATTAAGTAGGAAACATTTTTGGGTGTAAATCTCTATCAAATAACTAAGGGTGAACTTTAGAAATTTAAATCTTATTTTTTAGGATATGATAGTGACACTCTCTGAGTTATTGTTGCACTACTACAGGTGCAAGCTCTATTTTATTTCTTTTTTTATTTAGCTAAAATTTGAGGTGGAGACAATATTTTGTTGAGAAAGCTATTCGAAACTTAAAAATTTGTAATGTTATTTTTCTTTTCTCTTTATTGTTTTAGTAATTTTTCTTTTTCTCAATCATTGTAACAATATAATAAGTAAAAAATAGTAGCAAATTAGATATTATTTAGCATAGTTTTTATAATTGTTTTTTCCTTTAATTGTATATTAGTTTAATTCTTTTAGTACAATAGATTTAATTAATTCTTTTTGAAATTAAAATTTATGTCATGCCAATTTATTCTTGCCTAGAATTAGAGTGATCCTAACATAACATTAGGGAACACCACTTGTTAATTTTGAATATTTTAAATGTGTTGAAAATTTTAATTTAAAATTTATCTTAATTTGGAAAAGATAGAATTATCCTTTGTATAATTTTTTGATTCAATGTTATTATCTTTCATAGTAAATACTTGAAATTAATTCTTGATTTATTATAGTTAAGCTTTACATTAAATATTTAGGATTTGATAATCTATTTAGGTTGTAATGATCAATGATTTTCAAATTAAATTTTCAAAGAGATCACATTCTGATAAAATAATTGCAGTTTCAATTTACCTCTTGAGTTATAAAGAGGAATAACTGGTGGTGGACTCTAAGCTAGTTTAGGTGATCTCAAATCTTAACCTTTAATCATAGTTAATTCTCTTAATTCAATCTTATCTTATACATTTGATCACTTTATCACCTTAACTTGTAATCTTTTCAATGTAAATATTTTAAATAGAAAATTTGGTGGTTTAAACTAATAATATATCCTCTTTGCGGATTCAATCCTTCAATACTACATTTGATTAACTATGCACTTGCAGGAATACTCTCAACATAAATCCAAGTGCCCAAGCTATTCACTATGTTGAGAATAACTTTCATAGTCTCAGAACTTAACAGCTTTGATGGTCTAATTACCAAAAAAAAATTCTATGATTTTTAACTTAAGAAACACAGAATAAACTATTGTTGTAATTTTCAACATAAAAAAGAACTATCATATAGACATGAAATTTGGTAGTTAGACCATCTAAGTCGTTCTCGACATGAAGAAGGTCTTAGATGCAAAAAAAAATAAATTTAAAATCAAGTATGAGATAAGTAAAGTGGTACTTGGATTTATCATTCCTCAAAAAGAAGAAGATTAATAGTCAACCTTTTTTAGCTATTTTATCTATGTTTTGATCATCTTATTCATATTACACAGTTTCAAACATAGAGACGTTGTACATGGTTTATTTGTTATTCCCATGCCAAATAGCCCCGAGATTGTAGGCTGTTAGGCTCTTTCTAACAGTCACTTTGTGGTGCCTGCCCTGTGAGTGATGTAGCAAATGTGGCTCCAAATGCCGTAATTTTCATGTGAGGAAATAATTGGGTTATGCTTAGCCAACCTTTTATCTTTATTTATAAAACCATTGGAAAGTGTATTCTTTCTTGAGTAAACCCAGTTTATCAACTCGCATATGCCCTTTATTCCTGGACACTTGCAACGATAAGGTGGCAAGGCACCATATGATCACATCATTAACAGTTAACAATAACAAGAATCTAAGAAAACCATAACCATTTGCAGGCATAATAAACTTTCGGCAAGTGGAAAATCCAAAGCCTCTCCTTTTTGAGATTTATGGCTGAAAAATGGATGAGAAGCTGAGCAAATCTTGCATACGTAAAAGTGTGAATAGGCATATTTACATCAGAAGGGGTATGTAAAAGAAATCCAACTTCATTGACAGTTATAATTACACTTAAACAAATCATGATTTGATAAGAATTGTAGCAGCACAAAAAGCTAGAATCATACAATGCCACGTCAATTAACAGGGTCGGTAGACTCCAAAAGTCCTACGATGCTATTTCCTGTCGTTGGATTCCTTATGAATTCCAGTATCCAGATGAGATGGCAGCTCAAAATTGGTTAACCTTTGGCCTTGTATGGTTGATGTGAGCATAATCAATCTCTTAATTAATACTAGTCAAGGGCGCATGCACATGCACATGCGTGTGAGAGGGTTGGAGAAAGAGGCAACAAGTTGGAGATTAGAAAAATGAACACTTACTGGCTGCTTTTTCTCTGGGGGCAGAAATAATTTGCCCTAAAAGTCATTTTTCAACCGACCTAAATCATTCAGTTTTCCTATATTTTACTTTTACTTACCTTCTACATGTTGCTATTTATGTATTTGGCACCATTTTTCTGCACATCCTTCTGGCAAAATCATTAACTTTTTATACTCCCAGAATAGTTTTCCAACTTTGGGGGAAATATTTTCAGTCAATTCCTAGATTGTCTGCTATATAACCAGTGTTTGCTTTATATTGTGTGTGTGTGTGTGTGTGTGTGTGTGTGTGTGTGTGTGTGTGTGTTTGTGTTATTTTGATTAAAAACATGCATGAGCATACCACATGATATTGCGTGGGCTCTATCATGGTGATGAAATTTACACTCTGATTGGATGATATGAACGTCCAATCATGGGACCCGAATCGTGCTAATATCATTTGGATGGACCTATGACCTGAAAAGAGGGAGAAAAATTACGGTTGGCAATCTTAATCCTTACCATTTATGGCTGTTAAGTGAGGCCAAGACAGTCACGTATAACTTGTATGAGTTTAGTAATTAAGTCCTGGTATTCAAAGATGAGAAACATGGATCGTCGTTTACAGGTTGATAGTTGCAGTATATATATGCTCCCATGTTAGCACTTGAATGGCTAGTGGGGCAGTATTGGTTGGTTGGTGACCCAGACAAGCCATGCATCTTCCTGGCCAATCTTCAATAGGCCACGGACAACAAGTCTTGACCATGTGATGATCCTATATAACATATCCCATCGTTGCTTGATATGAAAATGGGTGACCGAGAAATTAAATTGCAAAGTCGAATGTTAACCATTTTTATATATAGACATGAAAACCTATGAATAAGGATAGAGAGAGAAAAGGGCGACAGGTTTTAGACAGTACTTTTGATTGAAAAATTAATCTGATTTATTCCGTAACCTTCGCTCTAGATGAAGTTGAGATGACCGACCACTGGTCCCCCAAAGTGTATCAAATTCCATGGAAAGAAAAGGAGGGAGACGTGAAAGCAACGCCATTGTATGGGTCGGTAAAAGAGGCATACCAAACGTCATAAAACAACTCTTTCAGTGGCGTCACCTCTTCGTAGTCATCAAGATGGCCAAGCTGATGGAAGGATTATGAGAGAGAGAGAGAGAGAGAGAGAGAGAGAGAGAGAGAGGGTGGAAGCTGTAGCTGAAGAAAAAAACACCCTTTGAGGGTGAACACAGTTTTCTTGATATTCCAACATGAGTATCTCTAAGCATAAGAGCCCAGCAGCCGCCCCAAAGACAGTCTTAACGGCAAGATCATAGAACTAATCCAGAGCACAAAGAGTCCTAGATTGATGGCTTTACATGCTTTGATTCGTAACAGGATATGGTGGTGGACAAAATTAATTACTACCAGCAAGGTGCTGGGCATCGCCCAGAAAAATAGGGCAAAGATGTTTTCACTATCCACTTTTAAATACTATTCTATTTTTAGATCTATAAATAAGAATTGTAGGCTAATAATAATTGTCAAATATCATCCAATAATTCAACTACTTAATTCCACCAATGCTGGTCCCAAGTCCGGATGAAAATAGAGGAGGGTCTTGTGTTAAGTGCCCGCCATCAAGGGAGAAGTTGAAGATGATTTTGTTATTTCTTTCTTACAAATGAATATGCATTTATATATTAGTTTGTGAGGAAAAAAGAAAAATCACCTCCAATTTCTTAAAATATGGCAACCCTTGCGTCAGCTGCCAGCCAGCAAGAGTGAAGCTGAAGATGTTTTTGTTTTTTTTTTGTTTTTTTTTCTGCTTGTAAATGAATGTGCATTTGTATATTAATTTGTAAGGAAGAAATGAAAATCATCTTTAGTTTTTAAAAATTATGGCAACTTTAACATAACATGAAAAAAAAAACTAACATTCCCTCAAGTTTGGGTGTTTCCCATAAGCGATGCGTTGCATCAGATCTTGGGTGTGGTAAAAAATATGCAAGAGTTGCTAGGGTATTCTCCTAGAAGCGACACACTACATCGGATCTTAGGTGTAGTGAAAAATAGGAAAGGGCTGCTAGAGTGTTCCCTTGGAAGCGACGCGTTGCATCAGAACCCAAGTGTAGTGAAAAGTGGATATAGGTTCATGCCATGGAGATCAAGAAAGACGATAGTAAATAGGATATCTCCGGAGCATAAGATTTGTATAGCTACATGAAATATATGGACATTGACATGTGAGAGTTTGGCGTTAGTAGACGTGATGAAATACAGAATAGTCAATATCGCTTATATCCAAAAAACTAAGTGCTCAAATATTATAAAATATGACTTAATCAATGACAATATCATAATTAACTAAGTAAAATCTTCCTTACTGACTATATATATCAACGCTTACAAAGTAAATAATTAGTATAGAAATATCTTATTTTTTGCATTGCTGGCTTACAATCTTGATCCACATTATAGCCCAAATGAGCTACTCTATTATATTGCCATTGTATAGTTGTTTTGATTCCCTAGCTACATGGAAGGGGATGATGCTACCCACGTGGAAGGGGATAACAGTAGAAACGGCATTTACTGGACAACCCACGTGGGAATGAATGGAAGTAGTTTTCGCAGGGGAAGCGTCGAGGACTTTGCAGTCATTATAATTCAAGAAAGTGAAGCCAGTACAGACCAGTAAACCTTCCCGGATTATAAAATCTACGAGCTTCCAACCCTGCTCTCCGTTTCAAAACCGGAGCTCTAATGGCGGGTGGAAAATCTGCTTTCCTTCTTCCACAAGCTTGGCATCTAAACCTCTTATTTTCTTATTGACGCTATAGTTCTGTTCTCGGACCACTTCACGAGTTTTAACGGAATTAGGAAGAGATTCTCTAAAGTGGAGGTTGCTGGAAGTCTTGGTTTCCTTGAGGTATGGTTTCCACAAGGTGTGGGGAGAATTTACCTTTTCCTGGCTGCTACAAGTGCTCTGGTTTTGACTTTCTAATGCAGAAGATATGATTTTTGTCATATAGAGAGTCTTAACAATTCTGGGCTTGTGATCATCATTTCTCATCGAAATAGGAAGACTTTTTCGTAGTTCAGAGACTCAAGTTTTGGTCTGCTTGAGCTAGTTTTCCTTCTGTTGCAGCTCGAATTCCTTTTTCTGGATATTCCATATGCTTGAGCTTCTGAGCTTTGATTTTGTTTACTTCATGTTCATATTTTCTATTATCTTCTTCTCTATTTCCATTGTAAGTGGAAGAGTTTATAGTAGCTAGCAGGACTATGTAAGTTTTCATGTTCTGTCTAATTTCTTCTCTGTGGTTGGTTTCTGAAAGAAGAGTTGCAAGTGTTCTGCTATTTATACTTTGAATTTTGTCAAATCGCTTATATTCCTCCTTTTCTATCCACTTTGAAATCCAGAAGTCTCTGCAAATGAGAGTTAATTCTTTTCATTCATAAATACGCTCTTGGCTGAAATAAGAAATGCTAGCTTGTCTAGAAAATTGTGGTACTCGATTCAAAGAAGCAAATCTTACTTTTCTATAACTGCTTAGGTTTTCAAGTAGTTCGGGGTTAACAGCTCTAGTATTATTCTTCTGCAGGGTTTTAAGTTTTACAGAAATCATTTATCCTACAAATCATGACATGCTTAGATGCAAAAGTGTTGAAAGAAAGCTCAAATGTTCATCCAGGTTCATGTTCTAAATCTGCTGAACCCTTTTTGTGGCTCAAAAAAAAGAGGAAAGTGTTCAGTCCATTGGGTTTTGCTCGGCTCTGAGGAAGTTTTTAGCTGGTCCTAGTTCTTAAGTGTTGAATTTCAAGATATCTTCTGTTGAAAACTGTCGGCTTCTGCTTTAAACTATATAGCCATGCAATTCGATACTATCTAGAATTTGATCCTAAGTCATGGTTTCTCAGAACCAGAAAATTCACCACTGCAGTAAGATGGATATTTGTTCTGTTTCGGAGCTTGATTTCCCTCCCATTATCGACCCAGAGGCCATGGAAAATTGTTCAACTACTGTGAACGCCGGTGCTTCTAGTTTCTCTTCAATGACGATTCCACATGGTCAATCTGGGGATATCCTACCCTTCAATTGGGAGATGGAAGAAGAAAGCAATTTGAGAAGCAAGCGCCTGAAATTAATGCCCTCCACTCAGCAGGTACAAATGGAGTCATTGTTTTGGCTGTGAGAATCATGTTGAATGGTGTCATTTAGATTTGGTAAATGATACAGGCATTTTATTTGGTAAGAGTTTTAGTTTGATTTTGGTAAGTAATATTTATCCTTTATGTTTTGTATTTGTGGAGTGATTTAAGTCTATTTACAGATAATGAGTCATTTGATCAGTAACTGTAATTATAGAATAAATAAAAAAGGGTCTTTTTTTAGTTTTAGAACTCTTGGCAGAACAATGTCTAGTGGCAGATTTTTCCCAATTCGAGAAGTTCTACTGTGATTTCTGAACATCCACATATGTTAGCAGTTCTCGAATGTTTTCACTTACTGGAAAGATCATCATTTTAAATTTAAATACAACCAAATAGATTGTGGTTATGCATTTGGTAGAGGAAATTACTGAACAGAATAAACCTGTTGCATTAATATGAACCAAAATGGGCTCAAGTAGAACAAAAAACTGAAGCAGGCTTTCAGATACCATGAAGTAATTATTGCAACTCCCTAAAATTCATCATTGAATTTTAAACGTCTTTTTGGATCTTACTGCATTGCCGCATGCTAGCTGCCAGCCTGTGCATGGTAGAGAAATTCATTAGGCACTTATTTTTATGGTTGATCTCCACATCAAGGAAAGTAATCAACTTTCATTCTGTATATAGAAAGCGTATTCACCATTCCTTTGTGCATATTTTCCTCAACTTCTCTCCTTTTTTTATGGGTTTTCTTTTAGCTAAATATCACAGTGTGTATGCTCTGGGAAATAGTATTTTTTGACACTAAATGGCTTCTTCATTTGCCCAGTGCTTTTATCTGGAGGGACTGAGTAACTTAAGTCCTTTGGGTTTGACATTGAAGAAAACACCATCCTTCTTGAACCTCCTGGAAACCAAGCTATCTCATGTTTCTGAGTCTAGAAAAGAGGCAAGGGAGGAAGCAACTGCTCGAGAGTTCACTGGGAAGACAAAGGCCTCTAATTTCTCTGCATCACTCTTGCGAATAGGCTCGTGGGAGGTAATAAGCATTTTAAATATGTCCAACTAGATAATTCAACCGCATTAGAGTATTTGTGCAGTTCTGGTATAGTTAACTGTGGATGGCTATGCCTGCCTAAAACTCTTGACCAAGGGTTACACCCATTAATATATTGACCCACCATGTTGCACTAGTCCATATCTTTACTAGAAAAATCTCTCATTCTTTCATAGCATAAAATGTTTCTACTTGTTTCATCTTCCTTGAAAAGTACCAATATGGTTTCTTCAGTGTAACTCTGTCAGGTAAATCCAAAGTGTTATGCTTCCCATTTCTCATAAGACCTTCTGATGAAACTTTGAGGCGAATGAGTATTTACCCTGGAATTTGCTTTCTTTATTTCCTTGTTTTTTCATACTTTTTCTATCAAGATCTTCCAACTGATGCTATCATTAAGATCAAGGAACATAAGGGTTTCTCACCGTCTGGCGCAAATGAAACATGAGATTTGTCTACCTCAGCTCTAGTGTTAGATGTAGGAAAAGAAATCATTATGGATTATCTGAAGTTACATTCTCTTGCCTTTTCATTGTCATATGTTTGTTGTGGTCTATACAGCACATTGCTTTCAAGCGTACAAAAATACACTCATAACTGTGCAAACTTGCATAATTGAGCCCACACTTGCAACAGACGAAATGGACCTGCTAATATATCAATCTGTTTTTTGAAAATTCCAATTCAGCGCCACTAAAATCTTTGGGCATGGGTCAACGTGTTTACTGATTCTTTGGTAGTGTTTTGTTTATTAGTTGAGTTTTATATGCTTACTTGCCCTATAACCAAAGTTTGCTCGTTAGTTGAGTTATGCGTACTTACTCTCTCTCAGTACCAAATTCTTCGTTTCTTTTCAAAAGATGACGCTCATTTACAATAATAAGTTGGTTTATTTACTTGCAGAGAGTGTCAAGACATGAAGGAGAGTTGGTTGCCAAGTGCTACTATGCAAAAAGAAAACTTGTTTGGGAGGTATTAGATACAGGACTAAAGAACAAGATAGAATTTCAGTGGTCTGACATAGCTGCAGTTAAAGCACACTACAGTGAAGATGGACCTGACACACTGGAAATTGAGGTAGCCAAGCGAATCTGCATTTAACTTTACCAAATTATTTAATTTTACAAAATTCTTATCAATTTGATTTATCCTGCCATCCAATCACTTGAACCCAGTTGCCATGTAACACATTAATTGTCAGCCAAAGACTTATTAGAACCAAAAGATTTCATCCACATATTCTTCCATCAGTCAATTTTTTGAGTAATGCACAGGGAGTGTTGAAGGTTAATTTATGGTCCACCAAAAAGGGATTGCTTAGATGAGTAACATACAATTTGCTGAAATAATCCTTTGAAATGTTGCAGTTGTCAAGACGACCTCTGTTCTTCCGAGAGACAAATCCCCAACCGCGAAAGCACACTTTGTGGAAAGCTACAGTTGATTTTACCGGAGGACAGGCATCATGTTGCAGGTATGAGACTTGTACTGATTGAGATCTTTCATTTCAGAATTGTCATTTGTTTCCTGCATCCTTTCGAAGATTCTTTACTGTGAAATCTAATATATCCTAGACTTACTGTAGTAAATTAATAAGAATAACTATATAATAAGACGAGATGGGGAATATCAATTAAACCAAATAAAAAATGGCCAAATTAGGATCTGAAGTAATTCTATTTCTCACCTATTAGCCTGTAAAGCTCATGGACTAGAGTCCTATCTGTACGTTCTGTATTGGGTAGCTTAAGGCTTTTTATTGTTAACCCAGTAATCTCGTTACTTACCAAGAGAAAAAGGTGATCTTTTAAGACCTTACTCATGTTGACTTATTTGCAACCTATTAACCTGACCTTGACAGAGCTTCGTGTGCCCATGATAAAACGTTGGCCCTTTTGTTGCAGGAGACACTTTCTGCAATTCCCTCAAGGAACCCTACAGAAGCACCATGAGAAGCTTTTAAGATCAGATGACAGATTGTCCTTACTCAGCAAGGAGCCATACCCCACCTCAGAATTCCCATTCTTCGAGCCAGAAAATGAGGAAAACCAAAGTTCAGCGTTTGAAGAGCACAGCACGAATCTGTTACAGAAGTTTTTTGACTGGGACACAATGAACAACCATTTGCAGAACTTCACTCTCTCAAGATCATCATCAGTTCTTCAGCAGCTCCCTAATCCTGAGTTTCCTATTACTTGTTCAAGAACTGCTTCTCCTACGTTAGGTAGTACTCTCTCCTAAAGGTCCTGGTCACAAATTAGATAGTACTGCATGTTCCTGTTTTTCAAATTGGTAATTGACCTACAACCTTTATTTCCTATAAGTTCCTGTCATCAGGGTCTGGCGTGAGGGCTGTTGGTGAGAAGAAAAGGTCAATGGGCTCTTATTGCTTTGGTCTTGTTGATCAGGATTAGGTCCTACTCTAGCTATGGTGTTCACTGCTTCGATACTGGTTGAGATGACTGTCTTAGACGTACTGAATGAATTAGGTACATAGCTCTCGTGAATGAGAGTCTCAGGGTGGTTTTCTCATGTTCTAAGTTTTTGCATTTGACAGTTCAAATTCATAAATGGAAATGACAAATCCCACATCATCCCTTCCCTCAAATTTAGAAGTGTCTTTGCCACTTGGTTGCTTAACTAGCAAGTACAGTCAAAGAAACACTGTAAGGGGAGCTACCATGTTTTAAAATTGGCCAGATTAATCATTAGCCATTCATAAACCGGACTTTCTTTATTGTGGCTGTCAAAATGGAAGACCAGATGGAAAATTTTGATCTGCAGGAATCCAACTTTAATTGGCTATGTCCCGAAAAGCCGATGCATCAGAAAATCCTTACGTCCTGACAGCTCAAGATTTTTGTACCTCAACATTTTTGAGCCGTCCATTTTACCAGTAATAATTAAGACTGGGATCATCCATTGGAGAAGAATTTTGGGGGCATGGGCTATCTAGGAAGGGTGAAACAGAACAGTTTAGATGACAATAGCTCGCATACTTTGCTAGACCAACCGTTATGAAGATACTCTAATAACTAAGCCTGAAACTTGAATTACTGTATGCTTGTTGGATTTCTGCAAGATCTTAACGGTTGCAATTGGCTGAAACTTTCCTTGCATTTCTTTGCCGTGATATGATCAGTGGAAAATGTCGTCAATGACCGCAATGAGCAGCAGACAATGACAACACAGTTCGGTTCGACAGCATTTGCTAGAACTGGCGATTGCAAGGACATGAGCAATGCTTCGATCTCAATTCCAAACAGTTCTCCCGCTGCATTCTGCTCTTCTCTGCCTTCGATATTAGATTTTAGTGCTGATAGCTACCATTACATGGGAGAGACAAAAGCATCTGAAGTTGCTGCACAATTGCGAGATGTTGTTGGTATTCTAGATCGTGACCAAGGAAAGCTCAATCCGAGGATGAATACTCATGGCTCCCCCTACTCTAATTTCTCTTCCCCGATGTCGAATATGCCAAGCGAGTGGAATCTTATGTTTCCATTTAATCCGGGTAGTAGCGTTGGTGGTAAAAGTGAGATAAATGGGTATTTTACTTGTGGACTTTCCTATCCTGAAGAGGTCACTACTAAGGTGCAGAGAGAAATCAGTGCTGGCACGAATGCTGATTTCATGGCCAATATTTCCATCAATGAGCCCTATCCTGTCTTCTCTATAGAGAATCCAGCAATGCCTGAAGAAATCTGATCATTTTCTTAGGCTGCGCAGGGTGTGCATGTAAAATTGAAGATCAATGGAAACATTGAGCATTAGAGGGAACATGATTGTATGATATTTTAGGCCGCAGCAGGTCAGATTTGGGCATGGACTGCTTTCGTAGATCACTTGACTCTCTCGCTGTAAAACACAATGGATTAATGCCTAAGAAGCCACTACTGGCTAAGGCGGGTACCTTGGGAATGAGTTTCCATATGAAAAATGTTTTCCCTTCAATAGATAATCCACTCATGAATACCTTAATCATAGCTCCAACATTTCACTGCTGGTGTAATCCTTGTAACGACCTATGACTGAACACAATTATCCACCCACCAAAGATTAGTTATCGCAGCAAACAATTAGATTAATATCATGTGGTCTGGTCGACCATGTCTCAGATATTAAACTGATAATAAAAGATACTGCACTTGATCTTAGCCAAAAGTCTGAAAAATGTAAGCTTCGCACCTTTTATCTTGTTTTCCAACCACGACAGCTTTCCTTACGGCCAAGTGGGACTAAACAGACAACTTGAAAGACGTACAGTTAATGTGTTACAACCCATATGCTTTTGGATCTCTTCTACCCCGCCTAACAAAATTAGTTGCCATTTATTTTTTATTTTGTTTGAAAAATGGGTAACTCACAACCCCAAGTACACCCATTCCATACATATTCTAGGGATACACCCCCTCAATCTATACCCTTGCCAAACATATTCTGGAAACACCCCCTTATCTTGCATCCCGTAAAAGATGCGATGCACTATCTTGAACCCGTGACCTATTTACTAGAGAGGCGCCTCAGCCTAACCAGTGGACATATAAGTTTACATGTAGTTTCGCATTTGCAATGCCTCAAAAGATAACCTCAAAAACACAATTCCCCTTCAAGTTTTGAACTAACATAAAATGGGCAGAAGGGAAGTAGATATCCTATGCCATGGTGAGCAGTGAGCACCAAATAGATAGATAACTTCTAAAAAGTTGATAGTGAAGGAATATTTCTTCACCTTCAGATAAGCTGCTTCTGTGGGCCTGATCTTAGGCCCTGACTCACCCTTTGTGGACGAACCTTGGGGAGGAACCCTTAGGTTTTCAGTGCATTGGATTCTCACTAATGTTTGCGTTACTCAAGCCGACATTCTCGCTTCCCCTTCGTCCACATCCGCTCTCGCGAGAGCTTCCATCGAAGCGGAATGCTCCCTAAGGGCATATCGATTGAAGTAGATTCTTCTTTTTAATCAATAAAAACCCCTTCCCAAACTATACAAGCTTCTTCCAAGGCATACGGCTTTCTGGATGTATATGATGATATCTAGATAGATGGATCTTCTATGAATCATATGATGAAGTACCACATAAGTGGATATATAGGAATCCAAATCTGCTGAGTCACACATGTTATGATCTTATACATCCTAGGTCTCTCCGTTCTGCCATCTGGCTTATGTTCTTTATGTAGCATTCAGACCAAATGACTCTATGAAATTACATCGATACTTCCACATATTATGGGTAACGTAGGAGACATCTCCTATTTTTCACCTAGGATCTTTAGAATTACCATTGCTTAGCTTTCAATTCGCCTCTGACCATTAAATGAAATGTGAATAACCTGTCTTCCTCTCTTTGAAAGGGAGCTTCCAGTTCTATCCATGCTTCAAACAATTTTGTCTTCTTCATATTACCATATCTCTAGAGTCAATAATTTTATATGAGGAACAACTAAACTCAATCACTTGCTGCCATTACTCTTCAATTTTCTGTTGAGGTTAATCCCATAGAGGTACTCAAATAAGTGATCGATTTCTATGTTTCGTCGTAAACCTAATTAGTTACTTCCAATTACATAAATCAATAGTGCAAATTGCACTCATAGGTAGGGCATTTCCCATTGATATAGGAACTTCTGTACCAAAAACAATTGTATCTCCAATTATAGTCCCTCTGGGACGTAAAATATATCTCTTCTCACCATCCCCATAGTATATGAGACAAATATATGCATTTCGATTAGGGTCGTATTCTATGATTACGATTCTACCAGATATGTCTTTTTCATTATGTCGAAACTCAATTTTACAGTATAGACGCTTATGACCTCCCCCTCTGTGCCCTGTGGTAATGATTCCTCTGGCATTATGACCTTTACCAATAAGAAGGGTTTCAATTTATTCAAATGAACGATTTGAACACCTATTGATTCTAACAATTGATTGAAGAGTTGATCATTCTGACCTTTCAATTCATAGATGTGGATCTTGGACCTATGAATGGGAATATTCCCGATACTCACAAAGAAAAAAGGAAGTGACTTAGACAAAAAGAGAAGTGACTTAGACAAATCTTATTTGTCGATAACCTCGGACAAATCAATCGAATATTTATTATGCGTAATCGATCGAAGAGTACTTGAAAACGGTGCTTCTGTTAAAAAACGAAATGTTCCATATGTTCTTAGAAATTTTTGCTCTCATTGGACCACGTGTATCTATATGCATCAGGATCCCTATTCATGGATCTCTCAATTCGAGAAATAAGAGGATCGAACCATTTCTTCTTACTCTTTTCCAAATTCGATAAATGTTAGTTTCCCGAAAGGAAGAAGGTGAAATTTTCCTTTCCACAGGGACCAAGGGATTGGATCTAGCCACAAGAAGTTGGTATAAATAACTCACTTCTTGGTCTTCGACCCCCTCAGTCACTACCAACGCCCCCTAATCGGTGCAATGAGATGTGTCTATTTATCTATCTCTTGACTCAAAATGGGAGCAGGTTTGAAAAAGGATCTTGGAGCATCTGGGGTTGGGCCACGAGGGGCTCTTAACTCCTTTTTCTTCTCATCGGAGTTATTTCACAAAGATTTGCCATGATAAGGAGTAAGGAAGAGGGAGGAAGAAGCACACTTGGATAGCGCAACACAATGGAGAGTTGTATGCTACGTTCGGGAAGGATGAATCCTTCCCGAAAAAGAATCTATTGATTCTAGGGAATAGTCGCTTCAAAGTGAATCCTCCCTAGATACATTTCTTAAATTTCATTATAGATCCATTCCAGATCTATTTTGAATATACGGATCGGCTCCGCTAAAGATTCAAAACCAATTTGATTCCTCTCTTTCTTTATAAATCTTCCTTTCCTTCTGTATAAAAACAAAAAGAAAAAAGAAATCCAATGCTAAACTTCTCTTAATGTCTCTTTGAGCAAGAGCCAAAGTAGCTCCTAAAAGTACTATTATTATACCTATCAAAGCAATGAGATTCATTATGTAAGGTATAACTGTGAAAAGGGGAAGAAGCCTAACGACAAGGAAAATTCCTGCTGCGACCATAGTAGCAACATGTATAAGAGCTTGTATCCCTACGTTGTTACATTCCATTTAGGATTAGGAATAGGCGTAATCGGACATACCTGCTTTTTACATATCTATCATTATTTGGGTACCCTATTAACTTCTTTGGGCTTCAATTGAATCGAGAAATAGGTTTGAGTGTACATCTTTTTGTTCAAGATGCTCCAAGATGGAAATGAGGAAATGTCTACAATACCTAGATTTAGTCAGATACAATTTGAGGGGTTTTGTAGGTTCATTGATCAAGGCTTGGCAGAAGAACTTCATAAGTTTCTCAACAATTATGATCAATAACGCACAAAAGAAAGTATACGAATCAGACGAATGAATTATCCCACTCAAAAATTTTCAAGCGGTGGCTACTATTTGTTGAAGGATCCCACCACATGTGGATCAAATCAACACCCTTGTCTGACATCAATTTTGACCCCAATGACAAGTCTAAATTAACTTCAACTCTCTACTTAAGAGTTGGATTTCTCCGTGGTTATACTAAATATCTGCCAATCAATTAGCCAATAACCCTTTTATAAAGGGATTACCAAGCCAAACTTCCATTTGAGATTCCAAAAGAACAGTTAGTGTTTAATTGAAATACTGAATTAAAGTAAATTGCAATGCAGAATACTTGATCTAATAAAAATTAAAAAAAAAAAAAAAAAAAAAAAAAAAAACATGGATTTTTCATTACTAATACCCGAGGTTCACTTACTTGATTACATATATTATTATCTCCAATTTCAGCAACTCAAAGCACTTCGTAAGTCTTGGATACGGAAGAACATACATTTCTTCTAGCATAGATGGTACTACCGCAAGCTTAATAAAAAGGTGGGGGAGGCTCAGGAACGAAAAGGCTCTTCCAAGTATTGGCAACAGGAGAACGAATGACAGGCGGCATTTGTCGCTTGTCAGAAAACCACCCATCTGATCTGAATACTACTGAACTTCTGATTGAACCTCTGCCTACTCCAACCTTCCTTCCGATGACCTTCTCCACATTTGCTCCATCCATCGCTTGCGTGTTGGAACTTGGCTCCGATGTAAATGGAATTTCCATGCTTTTGGCTGGAAAGCAGCTAAGGAAGACAAGAAGGATGCCTAGAAACAGCTTCATTGTGTGCGTGAGAGAGAGAGAGAGAGAGAGAGAGAGAGAGAGAGCAATGTCCTGGTAATGTAAGCAAGCAAGTGGATACTTAAAAGGGTCTACGATCCGTTGGTCAAAAGGAATACGCCTACAAGGAGGAAGTGGAGGAATCTGAGAGTCCCTTTTTCAACGGGGAGGAAAGAATAGTCAAATACACTTAATATTGACCAAAACGGCTTTACCACTGGGCGGCTCACTAAGTTATTAATGCCGTGGATGCATTCTTGTCCGAGTGATACAGTTCTGACAGTTCGATTAATAGCCAAATTGATAACTAAAAGTATAAGTAGATCATCTTGTCTAAGATGAGTTTTTGAGGAAAAAGATTGACAACACCAGTGAGATCAATTAACTACTTCAGTAATCCAAACAGTCCTTTTGTTGGACGTGCAGGTGATTGCTTGCGCAGGCCATGCACCAATCATCTTCTCTGCCAATCTTAGCTAGGCCATGCACCAATGGTAGCTAAATCTTGAGAAAGTGAAGGGTTAAGATCATGTTGTAGATAACATTGGTGAGGCTCGGAGCAGCTTACCTAGCCACCAAGGATGTAGCTGGAAAGTCAGACTACAATAATTGGGATCAACAACCATTTTGGCCTGGTGTGAACATAAAAAAAAGAAAAAAAGAAAAAAGAGAAGTCCCAGCTGCCTTGGTCAATCTAGAAGTTGTTCTTTCTTCTTTGGTGTGCTTACTACCATTTAGAATCTTCGATGCCACTTGGTCTCTCCTTTCCTGAAGGACCATGTCATTTTTCTTCGGGAAAATATGGTTCAATATTACATAATTTCAGAAAAAGAAAAAAATGGCATCCACCTATATTTAGCAGCATAGCAATCCAATGGTCGAATGGGTAAGGTTGCCTGCAATACTATGTCCGGCATCAAGAAAAACCCATGTTCTGATGGATAAGAGGGGAGATCATCAAGCTGCCATATCAATCCAAGGATTAGATCGCTGGCTACGATCATCTGGCTGGTGCAATTTCTGTGCAACAGGCAGAAGTCTAATTCTCCCAAATAAATAAATAAACACATACATAATTGTGATCAGATTACCCAGGTATCTGATACATGCTCGAAAGAACTCTCGAGTGATCTAACAATTGAGTACCTATGGATTTTTTTCATACTAATCTGATTATTATCCTATGGATGGCTATGGATGGTTTAAAAGAATTGATCATGTAACAACTCTAAAATTAAGGTCATTTTTTATAATTTTAATGGGAATAAGAAAATTTGAACTAATTCTATAAAAATTAAGTTTATGAAAATTACCTCTTTATGAGCTTGAAATTTGGACTTCAACTATCGAATTTGGAAGGTACGTGTTGACACAATTTCAACGACACTAATTTTGTGCGAAACGAAGATCGGGGTGAAAAAATTCAAAAGTTTTACAAATTCATAGGGGTTAAAATTGATAATGCCCCATTGTTTTCTCTTTTTTGTAGAATGCAGGGCAACGCCACGTGCAAAATGAGCATACACATGGACTACCAATAGCCACACGTCGCCGCTCCCCCTCCTTGCGTCGCACGGCTGAAACGGGGAAAAGAGGGGGGTTGATGGGAAACCCGGCAACCCAAAACTCTCCCCTCCTCCAATCTCCCCGTCCCTCTCCTCTGTTTTCGTCTAGCTCAAACCAATGGGCCTTATAGCCATTACCACTGCGTGCAGCCCCCTCCCCTGGCAGATCTCCCTCTCCACGGCTTCCATGCAACTCCTCCCCGCTAGGTTTTTCAGGCGACCGGCCTTTTGCTCTCTCCGGCATCGATAGAAAACCCAGGTGGGGTTTTACTCAAGCGACTGACCACGCAGACTGCGTCCCCCCTTCGATGCACAATTCCCCATTTCTCTTCGATCACTAGGATGGACAGAAACCCTTGTTGGGTTTTCCCTGGTGACTGGAAAACCCTCTGTCGGCGTACCTAGATCTTTACTCTTTCCTTTCGTCAATGTTATGGAAACCCAAGTAGGGTTTCTTACAACATCACACAGAGCCCAAGCTGGCATGCACGGGGTTTTCCTTGTTGTTTCCCTCTCCCAATCGGATCCCCCATCTCCTTCCCCTCTTTTCCCTCTCCGGTCGGGTTCCTATTAGCACAACGAGCATGGTACGTCGGTGTGTGAATAGACTAACCCTTGTCCTTCCCCAACTCATCTTCCCCTTTTACGACACGCCCAAGCTTTGGGCGAGCCGACATGCCAGAGAGCAGTGCTCTCTCTCTCTCTCTCTCTCTCTCTCTCTCTCTCTCTCTCTCTCTCTCTCTCTCTCTCTCTCTCTCTCTCTCTGTAACAACCAAATTAATTAATTAAATAATAAGAGAGGGTAAAATGTTAAATACATGTTGGAGTACAATGTGTGGGACCCACGATGAGGCTATAAAAGCCTTCCCTGTTTTGTTGTATGGCTAAACTATCCCTCTCGGTTTCCGTGACGACGATACTTGCTACGACGTGGAATCAAGCACACGCAGCGAAGGAAAGAATAGTTCTGGCTAATCTGACCACGGTAGGCCACCCTCTACGATTTCTCTTTTCTTTCCTAAAGTTTTAGTCATTTATAATGCTGGAAAACGGCGTGGATTGCCGTTTTCCAATGAACTACTATGTGCTACTATTCTCTTCAACGTAAACCGATGAAACGATATCAGATCATGATCTGAACCATTCATCTTGTGTACAGTAACAAGAAGAACAAACACTTGAATTTTTACGGTGATTGGACGGCTAGGGATGTCGCAAAACTCATAAAACACTAGATAATGACAGAGGTGGTTGAAAAGGTGCTTAAAAATGGGATTTACGCGAAAAACTGAGGGAAACGGTGCAAAAATTGCACCATTTAGACACCTGAGTGTCGTCAACGGCGACCGGAGTCCAGCCGTCTTCTCTGGCGACGGCACTCAGCGGTGACACGCATCACAACTATCGTGCGCCACATAGGTGCCACATAGGCGCCATGCAGAGGCCATGCGTGCAAATGGCACGCATGCGACGCACGACGCCACACGACATCACGTGCACAACAACCATGAGCCACGCGCATGCATGAAAACAATGCGTACGCAGTGTGCCAGTGCACGCCCGTCAGTAGTGTGCGTGCGAGATGGCACACGCACAGTTTTTCTAGATTTTTTTTTTTTTTTGGTCCTCTGACCCATCCATTTATAAAAACTTGATTTTTAGAAGCCACAGAGGTCCAAATCGCAATCCGAAAGAAGCGTTACGACCGTATTGACGACACAGACCTAGATTTGACTTGAAAATATAGATCTCAATTCCTTTTTAAGGGTTAAACCACTAAATGTTGTGAGATAATCTCGATCAAGTTGATCAATAGATAATCAGGCCTAAGATCTTGATGGTATACATCAAATGTGAGATAACCTAAAGGATTAGAGGGATAAACATCATTGAATTACTAAATGATGAAGCATTTATAATGTAACATGTACGTCAGAGAGCACAACGTGATACTTCCACGTGCTTGATTGGAGTACTACATTTTATTGAAATAGGTGATTCCATTCAATTACTTCATGATTTCAGTAACCATGATTGGATCTCTAAAGTTTTTGACACATGTGTTTTATGTCTTCTCATGGCACATAAATAGATCCGTATTTTCTTATTGTAGTATGACATTTCAATTTGTTAATAACTATGTTTACATGTGATACACTATCTTGACATGGGCTTTGATCGTATTTATTGGGATTAATTATAACGCCTTTACATGATTTATATGATTTATATCTTGTCAATAATTTATGACGGGTGCTTCCACCCGGTGGGTACTATGCTAGGAGGGTTGTAGGGTTGGCCACCTACTCTCTAACTTTGTAATGATGATGATTAGACACCACCCTTGAGTAATACAAGGCTAAGTACGTAGGCGGTGGTATCATGGGTAGTCCCCCCTATGAGTCCATTCCTTTCCATGTGGACAGAGAAAGTCTCTCATTTGGGTGTCGACGGGGGGCAGCAGTGGTTCAGATCCTGATGGGGTTGCCACTGCAGCATAATAACCCATATAGTTATTTTGCATGTTTATATGGCTTTATATGTGGGATGAACCGAGGCAAGCCGAGCCTAGGCCGTAAGAGACTCCAGGGGCTGATGTGGGCTGCACGGGAGGGACCCAAAGTTAGTATGGGTACACATCACTGGTGATTGAGTATATTGGAGCATTTTGGTATTGTTTTGATACAGTGTTTTGTTATCCATGATTGCATGCATATTATCCTGTGAACATATACTAGTATGGTTTGGATGTACTTACCTTTGTATTTCGATTATGCCTTGCATGTCATCCTAATTTAACTCGATACCTGTTTTGTGAAAGTTTGTAATTATAAGGGTTCGGTTATTTGACATGTCTTAGGTATGTTTCCTTCATGAGAATCATATTGTAAATTTAGTTAAACTTTATTTGAGTGTAATCACCTACACAAGCATAGCTTGCTTTGCAATGCCTCAGATTTGGCACGTGATAACAAAAAGGGAAAGTAGGCGAAGTAGCGGTGATTTAGAAGAAGACTTGAAGTGTCACGACCCCATATCCCCAAGGCCACGATTAGGCTTAATCAAGCCTAACGATTGGGCGAGCTAGGCCTATGTGGCCTTGCTTCTTTTCTTTTTTTTTCATAATTTATATCACAGCAGAAGTGTTGAGAGAGCTAGGTGCTCTTGTCTTGTGCAAGTCACAGTTTACTAGTGAAATATTTTTCTCCTTTAACAACCGAGTCCTACCGAAATTTCGGCAGAGTCTCCCCTGTTTTTCGGACATTATGCATTTAACGCATGCTATGCGGTTCACCTGATAGACAATGGAGCAATCGTAATTTACTGAAGGGAGACTCAGTCTCCGTACTATCTATCATAGTGAGACATACATGATACATAAGGAATCAGTGTCAAAATGAGACATAACTCGTTCTGACATTAGCACATATATACATGTATTTATATACAACTCAAAATTTAATAGCTTCAAGCAAGCTTTCTTCAACTCACTCAACGACCTTTCTCTTCTCTGCCTGACTAGTACCTGCAAAATAACAAGGTGAGCTGCGAAGCCCAGTAAGGGAAAAGAACTAAACCCATGCATATCCAGTCATTCTCATTGCCACGCTTAAAAACACATTCACTATAACATGAGCATGCATTTTCCATTTTAACTAGTCATATATAACATAGTTAGCATGTGCTATCAAGTAAGGCCTATGCTTATTACAGCAGAATTATAGTTTTTCCCCAAATTCTAATATGACGCAACAGTCATCACATGCAAACAAGCACACCCCATAAGGATTTCCTATTCGTGTCCAACCACAGGACATTTAATAGATGAGTGACTAAGTCATAGACCTCATTCTAAAGTTAAATGCAAACTATAAGCGTTACTTCCAACAAAGCTGTATACTCATTGATGATTTTCTCAGTAATATTAAACATGCCTAGCATTACATTAGGATTCAATAGTCATCTCCCTCAAGGATTACCATCTTGGGCGGCCCACTATGTGTATCATCATTAAGGCAACCGAACCCTCAGGATTTACCATCTTGGGCAGCGCCAAAGTCAGGTTCCCTCAGGGTTTACTATCTTGGGTGGCTCCACCTTAGTCGAAATCAACCAGGCAGCCCTTTCCCTCAGGGTTTACCGTCTTGGGTAACTCAATATGCCAGCTCATCCCTCAGGGTTTACCATCTTGGGCGGCTCCACCGTGATCCCAAAAGACCAGGCAGCCCTTTCCCTCAGGAATTACCATCTTGGGAGGCTCAATACCTGACAGCTCATCCCTCAGGGTTTACCATCTTGGGCAGCTCCACCATGATTCCAAAGAACCAGGCAGCCCTTTCCCTCAGGGTTTACCATCTTGGGAGGCTCAATACCAGACAGTCCAATCCTCAGGATTTACCGTCTTGGGCGGCTTCACCTTAGTTGCAAGCAACCAGGTAGCCCTTTCCCTCAGGAATTACCATCTTGGAAAGCGTCATCATAGCTTACCGGGAGGCCCTCATGGCTTACTATCTTGGGCATGACCATTTTATAACAGTTTGCATCATCACAACAGTTAAGCATAGCAATCACACTATAACATGACCTTTTTAATAAGAGATTACAATTTCTATCATCCATTAAACCAAGGTGGCCATATACATACATTTTACACATGCATAAAGTTAATTTCAAGAGAACATAACAACAAGAATTTAAAGAATGCAAGGGTTCAGGGTCCTTACCTGCTCTCCACGTATAATTCAAAGTCCTTTGGTGGGCAGATTCACACTGTTCTCAAACCTCTGCAACAAATACAAGTTCTAAGTAAATTATAGAATTTCATGCCATTTTCTATAATCACTTCTAGTTCTACATTCACCATGTTCTTAATCTAACCTCACATATCTAGATCAAGGATTTGCACACCAATTGGTCGCTATCTAATTGGATCAGCGCCATTGGTCTTACATCGATGGTCTAGATCAAGCGCGTACCTCTAAAAGTTTCAATTTCCAACATTTTAGGTAAGTTATTTCACAATTCAATGCTTTTGGCCATAACTCATGGTCTGATATCCTTTCCTGACCTCTGACATTCGCTGATCGAGCATTGGACGGCCAGATAGGATCTCCCATCACTTTATCCGTAATTAGTCAGCATTTCTAGGATAATTCATCACCAATGGTTACTTGGAGTTATATTTGACCTAAATTTACCTTCTGATCACATTTTTAACGGTCGGATGTTAAGGTTCCAAAATTTCCCTATGCATCTACAAGCAATTTCGTCCAATCGATTCCTGATCGACGATCCGTCTTCGCGGATGAAAAGATCACGCGCGAATCGTCCATATCTGAAAATTTTCATTTTTCACATCGTTGCAGACGGACGCGTGGGAGTAGAGCTCCACACGCCCGTGTGTAGGGCTCCTCCCACGTGGTGCTGGGCTCACACACATTAGGGGGGGGTGCCCTTATCAATTTGGGCCCCCTCTACTCGATGGGAAAACTCCCGGGTCTTTCGCTCTCGATCTCCGTTTCGAGCATTTTTAGTGTCGTTGGAAAGCTCTCTCCAAGCACAGTCTGATGAATGACTTTTTCATCGTTAACTTCTAATGTTCGTGATGTTTACGTTTTACTCTATTACTTAGGACACGAGCATGACATGAAGACCATCCATTTTATTTCCTTATTTGGACATAGATTAGAGTATGTTCCTTGGACTAGACTTTTGAGACATTCTTGGATGTGGATATATTTTTATAAATTGGACTCATATTATGATAAAGTTTAGATGAAAATATTGTGGTGATTATGGATGGAACCTGGTGACATTTGATTTGACTTATTATCGTCTTTAATTAGCCCATGTATTTATTGTGGTTTTGAATTGAGCATGCTCAAAGTATCAAGGTTTTAATGTTATTTATTATTACAGTTTTAAATGTGATTGACCCCCGAGGTTTTCGCTTTCAGTCAATTCTTTTTAAAGCTACGCTAAAAGTTCTATAATTTAAAATTTTAATTTACAGGGATCCCATTTATTTTTCTTAAAATATATTATTATTTTTTTAGTATGGGAAAAACGGTTTGAAAAACCCAGGGTGTCTCTCTCTCTCTCTCTCTCTCTCTCTCTCTCTCTCTCTCTCTCTCTCTCTCTCTCTCTCTCTCTCTCTCTAAGTCAACTCACCCCAACTCATTTGGGAGACACTGAGTTGACCTAGTGACCCCTATTTTATCGTGAACTTTGAACCTTGATTATGACCAATCTAGGAAGGATCTCGAAGATCTGGGAGGACCCTCGTGATCCTGGCAATGTGAGAAACAATACACATCTTCCCATTTCTTGATCAAGGAAGATCCAACCATTGATTTTACCAGAGTTTTGATCAGAGGTCAGATCGTCTGATATGTGATGAAACTTTGTTTTTATGATCCAAGTTGTCTATAGTGATCCTCATTAAGTGTAGATCAAGGATATATACAAGAATTTTAGGTCTAAAGTGTTTATGGAGATAATTTAGCCCATCGTAATCAAAAGCTGAGATCAACTGAAGATCCATGTATGAAATTGGATCCAATTGGATGATCCGAACCATCTATAATTCTTAATTGAATTAATTAATTAGAATTGCTAAGTTGTTATATGATCTGGGGTGATCAAGAGAGGATCTTTGATGAGATTAGCGTGGATGTTTTATGATCGAGTGCAATCGAGACGATCGATGGACGATCCAACCAAGCAAATAGCTGGAGATTAGTCAAGTTGACTTGTTCAAGGTAAGATCACTGTCTCAATCATTCAATAGATCGATTTTATTTTAATTAGATATGATTAAGCATGAAATTCACGTAATAATGCCCGATTAATTGATTCAAATGATAAATTACCTAAAATTAATATGATCTGACCCTAGTGGCTCTGAAATAAGTAATGATATTATAAAATAAAATAAAAGGACTTAATGGTTATGAGTAGGCCGATTGACTATGATTTGAATTGTTAACCAATTAGGGCAGGCCCCACCTTGAGATTCCAGGGCTAAGAATCATTGGAATGTCTTAAACGCGATACAATGAATTCAGAAATATAATGATGTGTAACTAAGAATCCAAGTTAGGTAAATTGGATTCTAAGTGCAACCTAGATGTGATGTGTACCTAGGTACGAGTATTAAGCCAATTGAGCTGGACTGGACTCTTATAGAGACTTGAGAGGTATAGACGAGTAGTTCTTCGTTTGATGTCGGTGATTACATTTGGGATTTTTTCTTGATTTCATTAACCATGATTTATTATCTCAAATTCTTGAGGCATGTGTTTTATGCACTATCATGATTTATTGAAATGTATTCAGTATTTCATGTTCGATATCATGACATTTGGTTAAGTGATTATTCATGTTTTGATGTGTGATGGATTCCACCTCATCATGGATCTTGATTTGAGACCTTTGGGTGAAGCAGGGTAAGTCTGATTCTTATACCGATTCAAGGGCGGGCCAGGGGATGGCTGATAGACTTTCGTCGGGAACGGATTGATGCAGGCTACACATGAGGGACTTAGGGTTGGAGTGTGTTGGGTGAAGCAGGATAAGCTAGGTCCTTGTACCGATTTGAAGGCAGGTCGAGGGATGGCTGACACACTTTCGTCGGGAACAGATTGATGCAAGCTGCACGTGAGGAACTCATTGTTGGAATGGGTACTCATTACCATCGCCGTGAGTGTAGTCGATACACTTATAGGACTTGATTGTGCATGGCATTCCATGATCATGACATGCATTATATTTTTCTGTGGACATAGACTTTTATTATTGTGATGGTGTATCCATGTGTTTCATGTCTTACATGCTATGACACTCAGATTTGATAATAATTTGTTTAGCTCATGATTTCTTGATTTATGCATTATAGATGTCTGATATTTCACATGCTTTGTATACATTCATCTTATGTGATTTCACCATAATTATGATACTTGTGTCATGTACTTTTATTGTATTTATTATCAAATGTGAATCACCTACACAAGCATAGCTTATTGAGGCATTGCTTTGTTTGCAATGCCTCAGATACAAAGAGTTGCTACAAGTTGATGCGCTGATAAAGCAAACAAAAGTAATGACAGTTTTCAGTGGCGTGTTGAGGATATTTCAAAGATGACAAGGTTTGTTCATGACCTCACTTTGGGTTTTGTTTATAATTGTACCTTATTATAAATTGTAATGTAACCTAAATGTGAGAATATGAATTCATGTTGAATGTGATGGCTGTATAGACAGACCCTAGGTATTTTTCCATGACTTGATTTTCTTATCCACTATTGGAGTACACATTTTTATTGCAAATAGTATTTCATTCGGATGGATGGGTGTGGAGACTGAGTCTCCTATATGTCATGTCTTATATTGTGTTTATTAGGTTATTTTGTATTGCACATGTCATGTACAATGGTCCAAAATACTAAGAAGACTGCTAGATTTTCAATAGAAATGGGATTTCATTTCATCATTAAATCCATGATTTTGTGGTTCCATGACTCTTGGGATTTTGAAATACATGCTTTTATTGGAGCTTTGTTTTTTAGTCATTTTAAAAATTAAAGTTTTTAAAATAGGGATCCCAATTATTTTTATAAATTGTTATTATATTGTTGTTAAAACTCAGGCATCACAAATCAAGATCACCAATTGCCATACCATATGGATGCTCAAGGCCTTCAACATGTGCACTAGAACGTGGAGTTTCTCTTTCCCCAACTCTCTCTAACTCAGATGCATACCCATCTTGAGAAAAAATCAGCCCTTTCTTCCTTCTTTTCTTTCTTTCACTCACTTAAGTGAAATGAGGTCCACAATATGCAGCTAGATATTTGGGTCCACCCACATTCTCCCTTTACAGTTCCCTAAAGGAGGGAACTCACCTTACTAGAGAGTCAACTAATCTCCACACACCCCAACCACCTACAAAGCTCATGCTTTTCTTTAGAGATGGCCTTTGTTATCATATTTGATGAATTTCTATTAGTATGAATTTTTGACAAGTTCAAGTGTTTATTGTCAAGACACCCAAATCTAATGAAACCTCACGTTAGTATGTTTAGTCCTAAAATGAGAAGTGGTATTCTTGGTCAGGTCAATAGAACTCTAGCTATCATATCTAATCGCATACTCCTTTTGCTTCAAAGCTAACTCCATAAGGAATCGCTTCAGCCATATAGAGCATCTCCATGTAAGCTTCAATAGCAGCAATATATTTAACTTCCATTGTAGACAAACCAATGCATTTTTGCAATTTTGACTATCATGTAATGGCTGCCCTTGCAAAAGTAAATAAATACCTGAATGTAGATTTTCCTCTCCCCTACAATGTCTGCATCTATAAGGCATTTTAATAGAGGCACTTAATTTTCAAATGATAAACATACTTTGGACCTATCCTTCAAGCACATCAAGATCCACTTGATAACTTCATAAAGCTCCTTACCTAGATTAGATAGATACTTACTCACAACACCAAATATGTGTGCAACATCTAGACATGTACACACAATGGCACACATTAAAGCTCCCACAACTAATGTGTAAGGAACTTTCCCCATCTCTACATTCTCTTTCTCACTTCATGGATACATATAAACATTTAGCTTGAAGTGACCAGCAATTGAAGGATTCACATGCTTTGCATTTTTTACATTGATCTTGTTAAGTAACTACTTAATATACTTTTTTTATGATAGCCACAACTTATTATTCATCTATGAATCAAGTTCATCTTAAAACATATATACAATAAGAGAATCATAAATTAGTTTTTTGAAAACCTTTTAACATAAACACAATAATTTGTAGATGTCTTAGTATATATCCTTGACCTACGATAAATGAAGTGAACTTTCTATACCCGTGTCTTGATGCTTGTTTCAACCCAAAGAGACTCTTCCTCAACTTGCATACTATATGTCCATTATCTTTTACTACAAACCTTTAGGTTACACCATGTAGTTCTCTTCTTCCAAATCACCACAAAGGAAAGTAGTTTTCATATCCTTTTGTTCAATCTCTAAGTTTAGACCAGCTGGTAGACTAAGAATTTCATGAATAAAGGTCATTTTCACTATATGAGAGAATATTTCATCAAAATCAACCCTTTTCTTGTGCCCAAAACCTTTGACAATTAGCCTTGCCTTGTGACTCATAGTTTTCTTGTCATCATCAACTTTCAATTTAAACATTCATTTCTTTTGCAAAACTTTTCTCCCTTTTGGTCACTCAACCAAATCAAAAACATGTTTCTTAACCATAATCTTTCTTCATCTTTTGCAGATTCCATCCACAGCTCCTTTTATGGACAAGCCATTGTTTATTCAAAGCTTTAGGTTCATCATTTTTTGTGATGGTGAGATATTCAAATGATGGATACCTTGTTGAAGGTATATACAGCCTTTCATACCTTCTCACTTCAGGTGGCTCTTCTTGAGGGGACTCCTCTTCCTCCTCAATCTCACCTTGCATATAGTCTACAAGTTCTTGAAAATGTTCAAGTGCATTCTCTTCAACTATTTCATCTTCACCTTGTGCTTATCCTTTTTCAACATGTTGTACTGGTTAGATAAATGTTGTAGGCTTTGGCAACACATCCACAATGGCTTCTAATAATTTTTCATCATCAAAATCACCTATATATTAATCTTAATGAAAAATCACATCTTGACTGCAATGCAATTTTTTTTCTTTTGGGTCTCATGACCTATACCAAAACTCATCATTACCATAGCCTAGAAAAATGCATTGATTGATTTATAATCAAGCTTAGCTTGGAGCTTTTCAGAAACATGTATGAATGTCTCACAACCAAATAACTTTAAATGTGAATAGGAGATAATCTTTATACTCCATACTCTTTTGAGCATATCTCCTTCCATTAGAACAGGTGACCTATTAATCAAATAGCAAGCTATGATCATAGGTTTAGATACCTTCATAAATGACAACATGCTCCTCAACTTCTCAACAATAGTACGGTTCATCATTTCCACTGCATAATTGTGTAGTGGCATGTAACAAATAGTCTTCACATGCCTTATGTCATGCTTAAGACAATAATCTACATATCTCTTGAAAATATTCTCCCTCCCATTATTTATATTAAAGCGTTTGAGTTGCCTCCATGTTTTGCTTTCAACCATAACATGAAACTCTTAAAATAATTCAAAGACTTGATCTTTACTCTTCATGAACAAACTCACACTTCCCAGATGCATCACCATAAGAGTAACAAAATAGGAAGTATCACTAAGGGATTTCTCACCCATGAAACACACATCAGAATAAACTACATCAAGCAACTTAGCTTTCAAATTTATATATTCTACTATGAAATGAAATTTTATGTTGTCTACCAAATAAACAATGATTACATGGGTTTAACAATGTACTTCGAGTTTGGGAAGAACAATCTTATTTGCTAGAACTTCCAAGCCTTTCGAAGTTATATGACTAAGTCGCCGATGCCACAAATCAATAAAAGATTCTTCAAGCATAGAATTTAATTCTCCCTGGGAGTGTCTATTTCAATCTTGTAGAGAGAACAACCTTACCTCTTGCCACCACAAGAGAATCTTCTCTTCCACTAAATTGTGAATAAAGCCCTTATTATCAAGTTCCCTAGTTGATATGAGATTTAATCTAAGGTTCAATACATGCTCATATTTTCATAATCAAATTATACTCAATATTTGTAGTTACGTGCACATCACCTTTTCCGACAATCTTAGACACTTCACTATTGCCTATCTTTACCAATGCAAAGTCACCTAACTCAGGTGTAGTGAAGTAATCTCTATCATAGTGGCATAGAAAGATGCTCTAGAGTCAACCACACAATTAGAGTCATTAGCTATCGTTCCAACACAATTTTCGTTCTATGTGAAGAAACAGATTCACATCACCACCCTTCACAACGGCCCCGAACTCATTATTGTTCTTGCCTTTATCACCATAGTTCTCTTCTTTTTCCTTTAGCTCTTGCTTGAACTTCGCACGTTCTCTCTTCATATGACCGGCCACCTTATAATGATAATATATGATGGCTTTTCTTAACTTGGATCTTCTTTTAGAACCACGACTTTGATGTCTTTCTTTAGATCTCCCTCATCCTTCTATGACTAAGGCTTGCCCATAAGAGGAGTTGGTTGATTTTCTTCTAATTTCTTCATTCAACAAGCCATGTGTAACTTGATTCATTAAAATTGTCCTATTTGATGCTGAATTGCTCAAAGACTTCATAAATGTTTTCGAACTATCTGGTAAAGACCAAACAAAAACAATGCTTGCACCTCATCATCAAACACTATGTTCATGATCGATAACTGATTCAAAATACTTTGCATCTCATTTTCATACTTCAAAATTGGACAATTCTCATCATACCTCTAGAAAGCCTTGTTTAAAGCTGCTTTCGTCTCATATAATGTTTGCAACTTCTTCCACAAAGATTGTACAATTCCTTCTTCCAAGCATGATGATCCGTCATATCATCAACTCATTTCCTAATATATACAATAGCTTCCTATCTAAAGTTTTTCAATGATCTTCAGACATGTCTTGTGGCTTCTTCACCATCCCTTCACTTATGTGTAGAGATCCTTGTAGTATAGAAGATACATCATCTTGAACTTCCAAATATGCTAATTTTTTCCTTTCAAACAAATCATTCTAGTCATACTACAAGAATCCATTTCTACAGGCCCAAAAGATCACCTATAACCTTCTTGAGCAAGATTTAATACTACTTTAAGAAATGAAGGGAAATATTATATTTTTCTAGTGTAAGCAAAATACCAAACTAAAATACATAACACATAGTCACACCTAAATCACACAAGAATACAATTTTTACATGAAAAACCCTCTAACCTAGAGGAAAACCTACCAGCCAAGCCCCATTCAAACTTTCACTATAAAAATCTTGAAGTACAAAGTTTCTTCTCCAAACTTTAATTAGAGGATAAACAAGGGAACAAGAAAGTTTCACCAATATAAGGTAGAAATCCAAAAAAACTCGCATAGCAATTCTACCAAGGCATGCACTTCTTCTTTTTCTCCAATCTGCCATCTCATCCAAAGATCAAGAGAAAAAACCCAACAGAGAGCCCCCGTTTGGAAGCAAGAAAAACCAACTTTTTCTTCGCCACCTACTCTCATGCATACCCACGTTGAGAAAAAAGCAGCCCTTTATTCCCTCTTTGCTGTCACCCTCGCTCACTTTAGGGCTGAACGCCGAAGTCCATCCACCAATCTATTAGAGAGCATCTCTCACTAAATCATGATAGACATTGTTAATTACTATATGAATAGAAGTGTACGCGTATAGGCCCATTAATTTGTGACCAGACCACAAGATGCTTAACCCTTGATTTTGGCAGATTAAGACAATGTATTGCTTTAGCAAGGGGCAAGAATGCTCTTTTTTCCCTTTGGAAAAGCACAATGGACAGGTTCGTTTCGGTTTTGGTCGCCTCGTGATAATCTATGAGAACCACGGTCCCGGAATAGAAAGATAAGTACCCCCCCGTAGGAGCAGATGTTGATCCTTCAATTGAATTTTAACAGAGGTGAATAAAATCTTGCCAGTGTCTGTCTGTCTTCCACTCTTACAAAAGCCTCAAAGAAGGAAAGCAATGCAGAGAATGCACAAGATAATAGTGGATAATAAATTATGTAAATATATGTGGAAGAAGGGTAAGCTTTTCCTCTTTTTTTGGGTAAAGGAGGCTAAGCTCTGTTTATATTCCAGATCAAAATTTAAGCCAAAGGAAGACTCGATTGGCCTAAAGATAACAAAGAAAAATGGAAAAGCTTCTCCACAGTTTTGGTCTATTTTTTCCTGACAAAATACCAATATATCATCATCCTTGCGAGCTGGCCTGCTCTGCCCTCTTCTTCCTCTCTTTGAGAAGGTTAACCTGTGCCTTCTTGCGGTCTTTGCTAATCTGAAAAAGAAATATAATAAATTGATGAGTTAAAGCTGCAAATCACGGAGACACACGTGTCAATTTCACAAGATTTAAGATCAGTTCAATAGAAATGGGGAATGTGGGAGAAGCCCAGGAGCGGTAAAACAACAGTACATTTATGACTGCATAGAGGTTAAAAATCAATCAACTCTGTTCTGTCTTCACTGTTCCAACAGAAACTCCTCGCCCAAGTTAACAGAAATCTCCATAATGGACTCAGTTTTTACACTGCTGAGTTATTGCTATTTAGTTGTTTTCTTGATCCCTATATATATTAGAAAGTGTAGTGAAAAACATGAAGTTCTATGATGCCAGAAGCAGCTCCCTTATATGCCCTTGAAGCCTATGTAGTTCATTTTTTGAAACTCCCATGTGGTCACAAGGTTCAAATTTGATCAATCTGAAACAGGTCCCTTTCTTTTTCTTCATCCCTTGTAATTGAGATGTCAAAATTCGAGTGTATTAAGAAACTATGCATGGCTTTAGTTACTTGAAACCTATTGACAAACTGGTGGAGACATTCAGCATGTTTGGTCAAGGTAGTGAAACTCTATCTAAACTCTCACCATCAATACAGAATATGATCCAAGAGGTGATTAGCTATGTCCATGCAAGGATATTTAAGATCACAAAGGTTAGCTCAGGAAAGGTGAAAAAAGTAACACCTTCAGAAGCATAAATAGGACCAAGGTTTTCCTTTCTGAGTTAGTGTACACAAGTGACCCGAGTATTAAACATGAGATCCAAGGCTGCCCAGTGAATTCATAACAATTTCAACAAGATGATAATGCTACTTTCCTCTTCCTTTTCTGGTATTTTACTTCCAGAAAGACGTATCTTTCACCTCCTTAGAGGAAAAAGGGAAGTAACAAAAACAAAAAATCAATGAAAGGCAGATGTACCAGTTAGATGGACCGATTTGGTCGAGATCTGTTATAACTTGGTTTCCAACCCTTGTTGGGTCTGGGTCAAGTTTTTAACACTGAGCTTGTCAGCTATAATAACTGAAATTAGTTGCTAATTACCTGGGTATGAAAAAATGAGACCCATGAAAAATGAGATTAACAATTACCTGCATTGCTTCGTAAAGTTTCCTCTTCTTACGTGACATGGTAACCTTAGACATGTTCCGGGTATCTTCTACCACCTGCTCCAGATCTGGAACAGAATCTTCCTTATTCTCTCCATTTTGAGCCACGGTCTCAACATTCTTATTCAACAAAGAGCCAGAATATGTAATCCCGTGAAGTTCCATTTTCAACTCCTCGTGGTATTGCTTTTCCAGAAGTGACATCTGCAAACATTATTCAAGAAGATTTAAGCTACAACCCTTTCATTACAACAACCAACTTTATCAAAATCAATGATGCACACAAACAGGTATGTACCTTCCGCTTCCTTTCAGCAGCTTCATTGGCCTCAGCCCGGTCAATAATACCTTCAGCCAGTAGATTCTGTGGATCGCCCAAATCATGATTATCAAGGCCAGGCATTGGTAAAAGTTGCTTCTTTGCTGCAGCCTGTAGGCGTTTAATTGTCTCGGCATACTCAGGAAGATAACCTTCAGCCTCATTGTCCACAAAAGGCGATAGGTGTGGTGGAGGCACTCTGCCAAATGAAAGTAAATAATTTAACTATCAATATGTATGTGTCCGTGTGTGTATCATGGTGCAATACAGCAGACATGTCTTCATTTATTGCTATATTATGAAACAATTTCACACAATAGAAATTAGGATACTTCTGAGGGACGCAATTGACAGAAAGACAACTAAGAATACCAAACAGTGAACTACTTTATGTGCACTGCCAGATAACAGAAACAGGGAGACGCAAAGACAACAGTAAAATATACAGGCAACTAAATGAGAAAAAAAAAAAAAAGAATAGCAGAGAGGGATCCCAAAACTATCAGAAGTGATAGTAATAAGACAAATGTATCAAAAGAGAGTCATACTAAATTGTTGAATACTAGCTGAAGCCTAAAGCACAAACTATAAGCTCCAGCGAAAGATTTCCTTCAAAATTGAAAAACAGAAAAGAAGATGGTGAATATCATATAAACAAAACCGAACAATATCATATACTTTGACAATCTGGAAATATTTGCAGTGATTCCACAGTCAAATATAATATCTGTTGAGGTACACAATCCCCCACTGATAACTGCAGAATCATGTCTTTGAAAATAGTGAAGGAAAATACCGATAGACACAAATAAAAAACCCAGCAAGATCCTACTACTAAAATACCATCCATGCCATGTGGAATGGGTAAGGCAAAGAAAGAACAAGCCTCTCCAAATACTACAAAATGAACTTTTCATCCAAAAAGGAACAAACACCACACAGTGACCCATATTTAAGCTCCTCAACATGAAGGTCAAGCAGTGCACCCTTATTAGTATAGGCGACCCATATGTCACTTGCAACAGGATGACTTTCCAGAAAAGTTTTTACAGGGAACATCTAAACATTAAATGCAGAACCATCTCAGATTATTTCTAAGACATGAGTTATGGAGATGTGTAAAAGGGGCAGCCCCCGTGCACGAAGCCCCCACCTATGCGGGGTCCGGGGAAGGGGCAGACCACAAGGGCCTAAAGTACACAGCCTTATCTTGCATGTTGCAAGAGGCAGTTTCCACACCTTGAACCCATGACCTCAAGGTCACACGACGACAACTTTTACCGTTACGCCTTGAACCCATGACCTCAAGTTATGGAGATGTGTGAATATGACAATTCCCCAAGTTGGGAAATAATGCATACAAAAGAACACTAGATCTAAGCAACCCATATTAGTTGAATCAGAGACCACCTTTTCCACCATCAATTTTAAAAGCAAACTATATTGAATTTGATATTGTTACCAAAAAACCTTAAGTTTCATGAATATGTACCCACGCACTAGTGATTTGCTGACTAACAATAAAAAGTGTATCACTAAGAAGTACCTTCCAACCAAGTACCCTTCCGTTGGCAAAATAATCCGGGCATTTACACAATCATAAACCCACTGTGGTTGAACATATTGTCTGGATAGAAAGATATGACCCTGGGTTGGTCTGTCAACAATCTGCACAAATGAAAAACAAGTCAATTAGCATGTACCCATGCAATACCAAGCCAATTCAATTGAAGATTGTTTTTGAACAGGCTAACCCTAACTTTTTTATTGTAAAAGTACATATTGCTGTTGGAAAACCACAAAGCATGCTGAAATGATACATTTAGTCGAAAAGAAAATGGGTAATACAGCTAAATAGTCTTCAGAGTATAAGTAATCCAAACACAAAAGGAGGACATAAAAAAGGACAAGAAAACCAACCTGATGGGTAATGCCCTGATCAGCTTCTTTAAATGGAGCACCATCGCCATCCCAAGAAACCATACCTCCAAACGCCGGAATGACGAATAACAATGATTCTCTTGGGACCTGAAGTAATTGAAAATGCATTTGTATTAAGTAAACTGATTCATGTATCACAACGTAAAGAAAATCAATACCCAATCCACTGCAGTATGTAAGAGAAATACGTTATCCACCACAAATTCATGTAACATGTGTATTCAACATGCAATGTGAAGCAAAACATGAACATAGGTTGAAATATCAACTTCCTCTGTGCCCATGCAAACTTGGAGATTGAAAAGCACACAGCTATACTGATGATAAGGAAGTATGCAAAGAGATATGCAATCAAGAGTATATTTGGCTTAGAGTCTAGGCTAGGAGTCTCAAGAACCAATATTAGATGAAAGTTGCCTTGTTTCTCAACTACTAGGTTACAGATTTAAGTCCGTGCACCATTTAGAAAAGAAAAGTGGTAACCGGCATGTTGGTTTGGAATTCATACAAGTGGTCTTCAAGTAGTAATAATTCTACACTGCCTGCAAGGCTAGAAAGAAGGATCCTGTCACCCTGTCACCCATTAAGTGTTGAAACTCCTATGACAAGGCATATGGTCATCTAACTCTTACAAAATCTAGACTAGGTAGCTGGAGCTACAGGAAAAAGTATGATGCAGATATAAATACCAGCCACAGGCTCCAACTATCAGACAAAGAAATGTAGGATGTAGTAAATGCACAGAGGCAAAACAGAAGAACCAAAAGAAATTTTACAAATCAAAGGGTGCCTATAGGCGTAAGAAGAAGTCCATGCACTATTTTTCGTACACCGTGAGACTTTGCTCTGTAGACCTAATCTGTCCATCATGTTTAAAATATCTTAGATAGGTTAGGGATCAAATTTCATGTTGACTGGATGCTTTTACCCTATATTTTCATGGGCAAAAAATATTGAACATTTATCTTTATTAATTTTTTCCCAAAAACAAGGTAGCTAGGATCATTCAAATGCATTCATTTCTGATAGTGGCATGGAGAACATGATGAATGGTTTTTATCTATAAAAAGAAATCAGTATGTATGAAAAAAGAAGAGCATGGACTTCTTACCATGCTCAAGAGCATGTATGCCTACCGGGACTCTAAATCAAAAGATCAGACAGAAAGCTTGGCAGTAAAGGAAGTGCAGCAAACACCTACTCATGGACATTAAAGACCGCATAACATATAAATCTCATCATCATCAAGACCTTATCCCAATTAAGGGTCGGCCACATGAATCTTATTCCTCCATTCCACTCTATTAAATACCATTGCTTCATTTAGTCCTAAAGTTTTTAAATCTTTCCTCACCACTTCTATCCACATTCTTTTGGGCCTTCCCCTTACCCTTTTAGAACCTTCAACTTGTATTGCCTCACTCCTAACTGGTGCTGTTGTTGGCCTCCTTTGAACATGTCCAAAACATCTAAGTCTAATCTCCCTCATCTTGTTACCTATTGGTGCTATCCCTAAATTTCCTCTAATATTTTCATTTCTAATTCTATCCTTTCTTGTCTTACCACTCATCTATCTCAACATCCTCATTTCCGCGACACTCAGCCTGTGAGTATGATGTTCCTTAACTGCCCAACACTCTGATCCATAGAGCATGGCCGGCCTTATAGCCATCCTATAGAATTTTCCCTTTAGTTTGAGTGGCACCCACCGATCACATAAATCTCATAAGGGAATAAATAGGTAAATATCTGCATAACATATAAATTCCTGTAAGGGAAAAAATAGATCAATATACAGTGCAGAAATGAATTGTTTATATTCAGCAACAGCTAGAGCATATCAATTGAGCAAAGAAAACATGGTATTCATTCTCCTATTTTACCCTGGGATATGATCTCCCTTTTTCCTGATGAAAAGAAGCATAAGTGTGTACAGGAATTTAGTTTGACAAGCACAATACAAACTAAACCTGCTAAAGTATAAAAAACTAGTCGCATAGAAAGACAACAAAGAATCTTTGTCAAGCAGCAATCAATGGAAGAACTTACACAAGTTTCACATGTTTAAGACATGTAAAACACCTGAATATGGTATGCTAACCTCACGACTCAAGAAAAATTTCAAATCCTTAAAAAGAGCCTTGCAATCTTTCGTATCCTTGTCCTCTTCTTCACCATCAGCAGGATCCTTAACAAGGTGCATCAATGCGCCTGGTTCATTCGCTGGAAGCTGATGTTGAAGCTGTGCTAGCCGCAGTTCAGACTCCTCAGTTTCTTTTCCCACTTTCCCTGCCTCGGATTGCTCTGCAGGACTTGGCGCATGAGGTGCCAGTAATGAAGCTCTTGAATTAGCAGCAAAATACCTAGATAATGCATAAAGCTCTGCAGAAAAGCCCAGGGCACAGTAAGGATTAAAGAAAACATGAAAAATAAATTACTTAAAATGAAAATTCACAGTAAAAATTACAGATATAGAATGACCTCAAGATAACAAGGAATCTAAGTAAGAACTAACAAGATCAAATTGGAGAGAGAAAAAAAAAATGACAGAGAGGCAGCAGAAGAAGAAGCAAGAGAGGCAGCCCCAGCAACCTAGGTACATAAATCTAAGAAGTCAATAAGCACATGCCTGCTGCTAAGGCTTCCAATCGAGGATCAAGAATGGGCGGGTACTTCACATTTATGGAATGATAAAGCTTGAAATTGACAAAAGCAAGGAGAGTCTGCAAGAAGAAAAGGTAAACAGCATCAATGAGAAATCATGTAAATAACTATCCATCAACTGGACAGTGAAGGGCAGGTCTCCACCCATCAATTTAAGAAGAGCTACATACCAACTCATATAAAATCTTTCACCAAAAGAAAAACTCACACAAAAGCTTACACAACATGACATAGATTTCTTGAGATCCCTCAAATGTGTAGAGTCTTGCAAGCTATATAGTCTCCTACTGATAAATGTAAATTTTCTTTAGTCACCAACAATTATTCATTTGCTTAGTCATACTTTGCCAGTATCCATTATAGATTTGTCATTTACTAAGGAGATCGATTATCACACCAACAAGAAATTCATTTTCAATAAGAACCAAACAATAAATCTTTTCTATGCAACAAAGGTAATATCCAATTCATATTATAAGTAGATACAATATCATCTGAATCAAATCAGAAGTCCCAACAGCTCATGAAAACATGGTGGAAAGGCAGCTTAAGTTAGGCATAGGACATGAGTATTTCTTTGAAAGTCTTAACACATCTTAGTCCATATTCAATACCAAACTGGAGATTCAGATGCTCATTACAATGTCATCAAGGCAAATTTTCATTCTCTGCTAGGGCTGTACACAAGCTTGAAGATAGAGTCACCCCCCAATATCATGCTTCCATATCATGCTTCCAGGTTAGACATTCATCATCAAAGTGGTGTATACCTATTGCCTGAGATTTATTCCAAGGTTAATACTGAAAAAGCTGTATTCTGAGTTCCATGCAATTACCAGTACCCACTTCAGCAGCCAACTAAGTTATTAGGTTAGCTGAAAATTTTGAACTTATTCAAACTTCTCTGCAATACAATGCTATCGACCTCAAATTTCCAAAAATAAGCCTACTGCTCCAGGACATGTCAAAAGACCAGACAGAAATAGCATGATTTTCTCTTTGCACTTAAAACATTGGTTCTAACTACATCCATTGAAGAGAGAGTTTTCAGCTATATGTATTATGTATTAGGCATTAATACCTAACCACCTGCAGCTCCAAGAAGAGAGAAAGGGGGGGGGAAGGGGTGGCGCGCGCCAGGAGCAGCCCCGTTGCACGAAGCTCCTGCCTATGTAGGTTCCGGGGAAGGGGCAGACCACAAGGGCCTAAAGTACACAGCCTTACCTTGCAATTTGCAAAAGGCTGTTTCCATGCCTTGAACCTGCGACCTCAAGGTCGCATGACGACAACTTTTACCGTTGCGCCAAGGCTCCCCTTCAGTTCCAAGAAACTTAGGTCTCATAAACAATAAAGCAAACAGCAACAGTGATCCCATCTGGAATCTGAATATATATAAAACAATGTTCAACCAACTCTTACCTCATAGAATTCCAAAAAGGTTAACATCACATTGAAGTCCACATCATCAGTCAAAACTTGCTGCAGTGCATGTGGCGTTAACCATGTAATCTTTTGACCCTCTACCTCAGCCTGGAACAAGAAAATGAACATTGTTATAGACAACAAAGTATCAAGTTGAAAAGTACTATACACTTGTATAAGCATATCCAAACCCTTTTCCTTTATTCTAAAATGGCATATCCGTACCTGATAATATGCACCAATGCCTTCTAGTGCAGTGGCGCAAGTAGTCTCTCACCTGGGTAACCAGGGTTCAAGTCTGTGCATGGGTGGGTGTGTCTCTAACTTTCATAAAAGAAAAAATACCTGGTAATATATGCCCTTCACAGAAATGAACGTCTTCCGCAGACAATGACTTCGGGAAATGTACGCTTGCCATTCATGGCTCAACCTAATCAACAGATAAAAAGCAACTCTCCTAATGTCACTCTAATCATTATTACTTAAAGAAATAAAAGAAGCAATTGAAGATAGGTAAAAAACTTTAAGTGATGGGAGTAAATTCAACAGAAGCACTCTTATAGAAATTTGACTATTAATTCGCAAGAACGAGGATCTAGATACATTCATAAACAGACGCAATGCACCCATCTCTATCGACTAAGCATACAGGAGAAAAGAACACGTCAGGTTTGTGAAAAGCTCATTCACTTTTTCAGAGATGGTGAGCAGGAGACAATACAATAAGATTTTCATATCACCTTTTACATTATGTGGAAAATGAATTTAAGTACGAAGCTTAAGCTTATGATGCTTCTCTGGCCCAAGGAACTGTAACAGGAGCACCTGATCCCAACTGGATCTTTTCTTGTAAATTTATTAATAACCAATGTGATCCACCAGAGAACTATAGAAGATGATCATTAATGGTGAACAGCAGCAGCTTATTGCAGCATGAGCAGTGAATTTTAAAACATGATGTTATCCCCTACTACAAAGGTGATTATCATTGATGTCATTCCTTACATTAGGATTCTCTATGATAATGTGGAATTTATAGCATCAATGTCAGTCTCGTAAAACCTTCACTTTTCTTTTAGCTGTCCATTTGCAAGCGACTCTTGAAACTAACAAGGAACAATTTAGTTGCAAAGGATTTAATACTCTTCTGTCATGGTTTCATTTTACATTTGAAGATGCCATTGATTATGTGGTAGTCACTTTGATTTGTTAATTCAATTTGTCTTGCTAATAAGATTAGCAGTTATTGAATGAGAGTCACGAAGAAAAAGGACTTGACCATGCCAAGCCATGAACGATGCTAAAGATTTCTCCCCATGTCAACCTTTCCCTCTGAACAAATCCAAGGAATTGGACAAATGACAAATCCCAAAATTGCATGACAAAATCTGGAATGAAGTCCCAAACATCTGATGAAGCTAAAACTCTGAGTGAGAATGTTGATAATCACCCACATTTCAGGGAGAGCCTTAACAGCTATCAATCTACCAAGATAGGGAAGTCAAAGTTATTCATCAAATTCTTCATATACGTTTTAGAAGTACACTTAAGTATTAGCCACATTAGAAACTTTGGCTAGCCACTAGTCAGCCAGACAACCTGGGTACCATGTAGATAATGAGTAAGACCAGCAGAGGTCCACGAAAACATATGAACAAGCACAGTCACATTGTTGATTTTGTTCTAGAGCTATCCTCCATGAAAGATTTCTAGGAGAGGACATGATGACAATTGCTTTCAGCCAAATATTGTGGAAGCTACAAGATACAAAGCACAACTAATTCTCATGATGTGCAAAAAAATTATCCTCTCACAAAATCCATAAAGTTCTAGCTCCCATCAATTGAATAAAGTCAAAGGTCATTGCAAGTGACAGTTAAAAATAAACTAGACAAAAATTGCAGTAACAAAATCACATGTCAGTATCCCATTGGTATGTAGACAGACAGGTTTTTCATCTGTAAACCAATCTACTTTATTGGAAAGTAAGCTATTTTGTTTATCCAATATATGTTAAATAAATAGCTTATACTTAAAACATAGAGTATAATAATAGAAGTAGACATACTATCATTGTTCTTCAATAGATTTTGGTATCATCCAAAGAATGGGATAACAAACCAAAAAACTGCTTGAGTAAACAAGCTCAAAAATCTATAATACCACTTAATAAGAAACACCAAGAGCATGTAATCTAAGTACACATTAATGAACCACCGCAAACTTCTATTTGGATTAAAACATAAAGTTACTTATAGCTTCAAGAAGGCCAACCTTCGACAGTTGTGGATGCGCTTTACTTGAACGTGTTCACTCTCAACAGCAGGCAATGCAGCAAATAGATGAATCATAGTAAGACAATCATCCAAATCTCTGAGCGCGTCGATGAATTTGGGGTACCTAAGCCAACAGGTACAGATATATAGTCAAACATGTCATTTGGCCTATAAGAGCAGAAAGAATTGCATACCTTTCTCTAATAAGTCTATCAAGGGTGTAAGATGGCTTCCGGCTCAACAAACGGTCTGCAAGATCCCTGTTCTTCTTTGCCAAAGCTTTCTTCACCTTCTTGTCATAAGCCTTAATATCTCTGAAGCAGGACAACGAAAATTGTAAGGAAATGGCAAGGCTTAATATCTCCTGGAGCACAAAAGTAAATAAAAAGCAACAAGCAGATAAATATTAAGTGCTTCAAAAAACTTTCATGTAGTAAAAAATAATTCAAGATTTTCCCTTGCATCCCAGATGAATAGAAGTAAAGGAATATTGCCTTTTGTGGTTCACCAGAGATGATGCCTGTGTTGACAATAAGAGAAATCTACTCTTCCCAAAATAATGGGCCAACTACGAAGAAAGGCACTGTCATGATCTTGGGAGGAGTACAACCTCCCAGTCCACACTGTAAAATCTCTGTGTTGATCCACACTGTTAAACTTGTAAATCATCAACAGACAACCTACACAGTTTTTGGCCCATGCAAAAAGGATATCCATCGGTAGGACAATCCAACCAAAATAAATGGTTCACATTTTTCTAAGTGTACCCTAAAGAAGGCTTACTGGATCAAGGATAATCCGATCAAGACAATCAAATGTGGTGGAAGGGATTCGTGGCCAGCTGTCAGATTAATGGATGCGAATGCACCCACGTGCCAAACAGGTCCCAATGACAAAGGAGTGTGACACTGCCTTTCTTCTTAGCATTTTTCTAAATAATACAGTAAAAATTATTACCCATCCAAAGACACATGTAATGACCTAAGAAACACCTCAGCCTGTCGGAAGAAAATCAGAAAACACAGACAGACTTCGATAAAGAGCATGCTTCACCTCACAGGGCATGATAAAATCACGTATTAATAATTTAACAGCATGCATGCTAGAAATGTGTAATAAGGTGACAAACAAGAGCAGATATAAACTTGAAGCACCCCCCACTGATACAGGAAATAGGCCATGGAGGATATCATTGCAGAACTTGATCTAAACCCCAAACAATGAACATAAACAACACCCGATTAGATTTACAAATATAGTTATTACATAATTTTAATCCATAATATGTTCTCAATGATAATTAGTGTCTTTCAGGCATACAGTATGCAGTTTCAAAAGAATTTTAAAGAGATGGAGGAAAGAAAGAAGAGAAGAAGATATGGAGTAATTCAGGGTGTAAATTGAGCCACCCAAGTGATTCACCAAAAAGAATATAAAAACTCATATCTTCTTGGGAATTTTCAGCACAGAACTTCTGGGAAATAAGAAATCGATTTTGTGCAAGTGAAGACCTATTCACATAGGCTGCATCACTAAAGTGATACACTAGAATGAGGGCTACCAAATATGTTGCAAGTATCAAATGTGCATTAACCAATCATGGGAAAATAGATTAATGAGGGGTTTTGTAAGACCAGAATGTACACAAACCGGACCCCTACTTTTGCCTAGGGTTCTATCTGTAAAAAGCCTTAACAGCTAAAGAAGTCATTTGGTAGTTAAATTAATAAGTAGGTTGTTGGAAGGGATTTGGGACTACCTAAAATAAAGCAGCTTTGCTATTTGCTGGGTTTACACTTCATTAACATTTGGGCTGAATGATATGTGATGAATGGACCATATTATTGAAATTACCTATTTACCAAGTTGGAACCAGTAACAAGACAGGGTTGGCTATTTGAACAGGAATTATTTGTGGAAAGATGAGATCAATTAAGGAAAGAATAGTGCTTACTGTTTTACTTCTCTGAAGTAAAAGAAAATAAAGTGCACACTGTTTCAGTTCCAAAGTCTAGATGAATTATTGACATTTGCAGATCACTGAAAATATAGACAAGCAAATACTGGTCGCACTAACTTGTAGTTGTTGCATCAGTGTGTATCTAATAACTGATACAATCCCACCAAAAAAAAAGGAGAAAAGAACATCCATCACTCCCACTCCCCCTTTTCCCTTGCTATAAACCTTAACCAGAAAGGTGAATACCATCCTTGATAGAGAACCCTAAACGAGGATCTAATTTATTAATGAGTTCAAGATTGCCGGAATCAAGCCAAAGTAAAGAATATGAAAATGATACCATAGTTTGAAATTGATTGGACTGAGACTATTTTTAAAGAACTTTTTTATCCTTTTGCCTTTCAAAATGTACTGATACCAATTAGTCAGATGTAAGTGATGACATTTTTAAGGAGACCAGGTTCCGCTTCCTCTTTGTGACACCAACACCACAGCACTATAGGTGAGCTTACTGACCATTCACACAAAAGGACAGCCAGTTGGCTGTTATGTGACTGGCTAATTAGCCACCATAACCCATTTTCGAGAATAAAACAGTCGAACAGTAAATTCAGATACAAATGCTTTCTAATTACCGCAAAACCACCCTTTCAGCAATCTTATGGAGGAAAATTAAGTAAAAAACAAAAAATTCATAAGCAGATAATCATTCTACATTTTCTGCATATGTATATGTGCTTATACTAATTAGACGAAATATTAGTAAACCACCATCACATACCTGAACTTCTCAAGTAGCGGTTCATGCGCAAGAAACATGATATCCTTCATGTGATAATAGGTCTTGTGGTTTCCTTCGAACTTCTTTTTCGGCTCCCGAGGGAAAACACCCTTGAGAATGCATAATCGTCTACATTTACAAACAAAAAGCATTTGAGAAAGAAAGCTAAGCAATCCAACACAAAAGGTAAATTAGTTCGAAAAGCGGAATCAAAATAAACAACCGTCGCAAAAATACAGAAAATAAAAAATAATCATCTTTGAATTCGCTTAAAAAGACCGAATAGTCTCCATAATCTACTACGTAATCAACTGCAACAAACTGAAAACAAGTAAAACGATCAATGAAATCGAAAACCTAAAATTGGAAGGAAATCAAAGAAGAAGCCGTTTTTTTGCGGGAAAACGATAGAAAAACTTGAAGTAAAGAGATGAAATACCTGAAAGTGGAGAGATTGAGCTGCAGAAGGTGAATTGCCTTAGTTCTGGTTATGTATTTCGCGGCATTTCCCTCCTTCTTCTTTCCCTGGAAAGAAAAAGGCAGAAAGCAAGAGAAAAAATCAGGAGATTGTTCGTCGGTGGAAATCTCTTGACCGAAGTATGAAATATCAATGGAACTGAAAGAAAATAGAATGACGAGACTACAGGAGGCCTGTAATGCTTCGGCATGGCTGTAGGTGTGAGAAGTCGAGGATGAGTGCTGCCGCTTCGAAGGAAACGAACCGAAAGAGAGAGACGCCGGACACGGTGCTTTGCGCATATATTAGTTAGGGCAGACAAAAAAGGATTATGGTTTGGATGAACGAATTTACGCAAGGGCCCTGGCAAAGTATTCAAAACTATTTAAAGACCCTCTCTTTTAAAAAGGGCCAGCCCGGGTGCACGAAGCTCCCACCTATGTGGGGTTTCGGGAATGGGCAAACCACAAAGGCTTATAGTAGGCAGCCTTATCTTGTATTTTGCAAGAGGCTGATTCTACACCCTGAATCCATGACCTCAAGGTCGCATGATGACAACTTTTACCTTTGTGCCAAGGCTCCCCTTCAAAGGCCCTCTCTTTTGTAGTACCCAAATAATATCATATCTAGCCAACCCTAATCGAGATAAGATCTTGATGATGGTGAAGACAATGACCTAAATAATCTCAGATCAGGTCAATCAATCTTGAATTCAATGGATTTCAAATGGTTTGACTAATTTTGCTATTATGACACTAGATCATTGTTAGTCCAATCTGAGCTAGGCCAATTTGTATCAAACTTTAGCTAGTTCATTGTTAGTTATCCTAATTTTACATTATCCCCTTCTAGAGAAGTACCATCTTCTAAGATAGTTGCACAGAAGTTGTTATGCATGAAGAGACTAAGTCTACCTCATGATATCTGTATAAGAGACTCAATAGGAAGATGCTGAAGAATTTGTTAATGGTTGTATGCACCAAATTGACATTGAGACTACAAGAATTATTTTGATGCCAAAGAGAATCTCGAAGACTTTTCAAAGAAGCTGAACAGAATTTGAAGTTTTACCAAATGTTGCTAGATAGGATCGGTGGTACTGATGTAGATCCAGAAATGCTTGTTGCAACAATTGAGAGCTTGTTCTTAAAGGTGAAGCTTTAAAAGTACAAATTAAGAGATTCATACTAACTCTTGGGGACACCTTGTGGAGGAAGATGTTAGAAGGACCAAAGAAACCTTCGAAAAGTCCAAATATGATTTTGAATGGCAAACTGCTCTCAAGCAAGATCTGGAGTAGAAGATGGAATTTCATAAATTTGAGATATCTCATTGGGAGTGTAGGGTTAATGAAGGAAGACCCTAAGAGTCTTGAGGGTCCATTCAAGATAGCACAAGTGGCATATGGTGTTACTATTGACCAACTAAAAGCAAAATAGAAGCTCATCAATTCATGCAAGAATGCTCTTGAGATTGCAAGTTTCACATTGGTAGAGATTAAAGACAAGCTAAAGAATGTATAAGACCAAAACAAGTTAAAATCCAAGCTTTACAACTATTAAGACCAAGTTTGACGACGAACGAGCAAAAATAGCAACCTTGAATGGGTTGTGTGAATTTCATAGCTTTCTTAATGCAAAAATAAAATGAACTTCATCTCTCATTTTTGCATACTTACACAATGTGTCTGCATTAATACTTCAACAACACTTGCCACTTAGTTTTATCTCATGCGGGCTAGGAGAATACATAGTTTAACGGATTACAACCACGTAGTTTACCTTCATGCTGGTTAGGAATGAGTCATAATTTGAGCAAATCGCATATGTAAAGGACTATAGTCGTGTAGTTTACCCTCAGCGAGTGAGGCTTATTTTTATCAAGGAAAATAGTGCTTAAGGAACCTCTCTGTGATGGCTGGTTGTTCAATACCATTAGCATCCTTGATGATATGTGGACCATGGGAAAAGAGCTTTTTCACAATGTAAGATCCTTACAATTTTGATTCAAATTTGCACCTTCGACTTGCAACTCAAAATAATTGGGTATTTAATGGCTAGTAGTAGGTCACCTTTCTGTAAAGACCATAACTTAACCATGCAATCAAATGTGGTGGTCATCCTTGCTTGATAAGCTTCTAGATTTTGTTGTATTTGTAGACAATGTGATCCAAGATTCTCGTTTTGCTAAATAAAGTACTACAAACTATTCTCTAAGGTTTAGTCTTGTGTTGCAACTTGAAGAGATCCATCTATTTTTCCTAAGGAAGTACAACTTCACCACCATATACAATAGAGTAAGGTGTTATTCTAGTGCAATTTTGGTAAGAAATCCAATATGCCCATAGCCATCAAGTAGTTTCTCATCCCATGTCTTTCTATTCTGATACAACATCTTGCAAAGGATTTTGCACAAAAGTCTTATTGAAGGATTTTGCTAACATTTTGGCATGTGAATTATATGTTATTGAGAAATGTCATCTCATGTTATTTTTATCATTAAGAACTTCAAAAACATTGTTGTGGAAGTATTAACCATTGTCGAATATGGTTTTCTATAGGATACCATAAGTAATGTGACTTCAAATGAATTTTGCAACATTCTTTCTTTTGACTTGCTTCAATGGGATGGCCTCTGACCACTTTGAGAAGTGTAGTGGCCAATATATTAACATGTCCTTTAAGGTGCGCTTGGATATTTTTTTTCTGACTTTACTTTTATAAAAAAGAAATAGATATAATAAAAACTTCAATTTTTAAGTAAGATGTGTCTAGGTATGCAACTTTTTTATGGATTTTTCTACAAGAGATGTCTTTATTAATGTTAAAATTATTAAAATTAATAATGGCAAAGATTGATCTTGTATGTACCAATTGAAGTATTTTGAAATGCATTGACGAAGAGTTTTTTCTTTCTCATCACAAGGCGAGGAACTCAGTAATCCCTATTAAAGAAAATCAAATTTTATTTAGAAGTTTCATTCTAGAAAAGCATTTAAATTCTATCTTCCCCATTCTGTTGGTAATATCACTATGGCCAATAGAATAAATCAAGTGAACATATATGAAACAACCATAATATGAAGCAATTTTTATATACCAAAAATATTTTTATGTGTATAGACTCCACCCAATTCCTTCATACTAGTAATAAGTCTAATAAGTATGTCTTCATCACATATGAGTACATTTTGGAATACAATACAAAATTCATGTCTTTAGGCCCAATATTTTGATTTAATATGTTAGATCAATCCAAGGTAACAATGGATTTGTGGTCGAATCTCATGGGATCTAAAGTGAGTAGATAAAGATGAGATCTAAGAGAGGCAAGATCTGAGGCCTAAGAGGGAGGATGTCTTTATCAATTTTAGAGTTGCTAGAATTAATACATGAGGCAAAGATTGAGACCAATCCAATGGTAATGATGGCATTTGTGACTAAGTCCTGTAGGATCTAGAGGGAGTGGAAAGAAAGGTGAGATATGAGAGAGAAAGAGAGGCGATATCTGAAACATAAGAGACATAAGAGAGGCAGTTTGGATCTCAGAGAGAGAGAGAGAGACGAGATCTAAGTTCCATGAGAGGCAGGAGATTAGAGGAGAAAAAGATAGAGATGTAAAACTAGAAAAACCAAAAGTCAAACAATTTTTTTTATCTTTTTTGTTTGTCTGTGTTTATGCATGAGATGAATAGAAGCTTGTAAAGAAGAAGTTCAAAAAAGTTAGGAAAATATTGTCCCATTCCACCTTTTTTTTATACGCAGTTTGAGGTGTTTCAACTTTGTTTGACCTACTTTTCTAATATTTAAAGTTTCTTCCAAAACCACATTTGACTCAACTTATAATAGAAATAGAGAAAATTCATTTCCAAACATAGGCTTAGGAGGAGGGTCTGTGGAAACTTGGGGTTTTAGTAGCAATTTTAAAATCATTTCACAAGGCAGGGCACCTAATTTTATCAAATACCTTCAAAGAACAAATCAAGTGAGAGAAGTTTTCTTGAAAATTGTTTCCAAAACTACTTTTTGACTCAACTTATAATAGAAATATAGAAAATTTATTTTGGACATAGGCTTAGAAGGAGGTTCTATGGCAAAGTGGGGTTTTTAAAGCAATATAATCAAATCATTTCGCAAGGCATGCCCCCTAAATTAATCAAATACCTTTAAAAAACAAATCAAGTAAAAAAAAAGTATTCATGAAAATTGTTTCCAAAAATGCGAGGTGTCTTTTTTCTTATATTTCATAAATAAATAAGGAAAATTGTCCATGTAACATGGCCCATAAATATAATATCGTATGTAGTATATCTCAGGAAAATCCCTACCATAGCCTAGCCTTAACTTACAAGTAAAGTAACATGTACACAAGAGAATGATGTTACGTACAATAGTCAAGCTCTCAAAATGACAAAGGAATGTCCACTTGTCAAACATACATCATCTTCACAAGTCAATCAGCTAACGATCTAGACATCCTCCTTTAGCTTGCCCTTGTCCTTACCACTTCGATATGTGGATTTGGTGGTGTGAGTATACGAGTATACTCAAAAGGTCTACAAACTTGAAAACATGGCATGCATCTCATCTACACACTCATGTACTATATTCAATATTTACAATACATTTTTCATTTATTGTCTGATAGTATGCATATCTAATGCAATATGGGAGTGTAATATGAAGCATATCCTTGCATCCCATTATCATCTCCTAGTTAACATCATAATAGATGCAATGTCAATAGGTATACTTCAATTGAACCAAGTTATGATAAGTAGGATTAGCAAATTTTATAATTATACAAGCATATAAAACATTACCTCATGCCAATGTCATGCAAGCACATAATAACACATGGACGTCATTGTCAATCAAAAACTCAAAAATTGAGTCAAATTCAGAGTATCCTTGACACTTGAAAAGGATATACCCTGATTGGGGGTTAGATGTATTCCAGGTACTCAAGGAAGGTGTCTAAGACACTATGTCATTGGCTTTTTATAGCCATTGGTCTTGGGTACTCATGTGCAACCAAACCTAGGGACATTATCATGTATTGGGTATTAACATACACCAACCATCTCTACGTCTTTAGAGAATCACGACAATCATACATTGATTCATGGGATTGCTATGCTATGCTACACAATCCAACCCCGAAGGTCTATCTGCATGGTCATCGTTAATACCAGAACGAGAGACTCCTATCATTGCTCACATTGGTGGAGATGGATCATAGTGTGGGTTCACCCATGATCTCCCACCCAAAAGCCCTTTTTATGGAGTAGGGTATCTCTTAAAAGTTTAAAAGGGTGGTGGCCAACCAAATAACTCCTAGCATAACTAACTCCAGCATGTCTTATGGCCTAAAAATCAGCATATAGTGGGGCCCTTTGGACCCATCTAAACATTATCTAGGTCATGATTAATCATCTTGACCCTTTGGATCTAGTCAAATCTCGTGGACAATCACACCATCTATGACCTCTCATGAGTCCTAAATCATATCGACATTCTAAACTGATTCGTACATGTGAAAGATGAGTCATCTTAGGCCCTATTGCCCTCCTTCACAATGATCTAGGTCAAAAAGGTTACTGACCTTTTTGGTCAAGTCACACTCATGTACTGTAATGACCCAAATTTTGGAGACATTTTGAACAACCATGATGTTGATATTTCCAAGGTTAAATCCAGTTGTAGCTCGGGTGGTACCTGTTCAAGAACATGTTTGGAGTCAGGAATATACCTCCTCAACATGGATATGTGAAACACACTATGGACTTCTGATAACCGTGGTGCCACCAAGGAGAAGAGGAGGTGTAGCCCCAAGACCTGATAACCCTCCAGCTGACTCCGCTGGATCTTGTAATGGAATGGCTGAAGCCTTTCAGCTATTCATGCAACATATGGGCAGTTCATGCAGAACCAACCACAAGCACCTGTGGCAAGAGCCTCCTCTCCAGAAAGAATTGCTGATAGGACAGAGGCCCAACTTGAACGATTTCAAAAAATGGACCTGCAACCACGTTGGCTCATATATGTACGTCTGAATGGTGCACTAGGGTGTGTGCTTTGGATGGCGTCGCGCGGACGCGTCTTAGGTGCAGCTACATGCACATCCTAACTTCTGAGAGATGCCCGAGTGTCTTGGTCGAGTTGGGCATCAATTCGCAAGCGGTCATGCGTGTAACGTTGCCCCAGGGAGCTCGGCACGCTCACGCGCCCCTGGGATGCCTGTGCACCCTAGGACGCCCGTGCATGATGGTGCCTTGGACTGGTTTCCCACCCGCCTAGTTTCTTCCACTGAGAGCCAGTGTTTTTCAGCTTGTAAACTGCCCAGATCCGGTCGAAATTTGGGGGAAAAAGGAAAGGGAAGAGAGGAAAACAGAGGGGCCTTACCTAGGCAACCCGTGTTGTACCCTTCCTCCAGTGGTGCGGCTCCTACGACGCCTGCCAGAAACCCCGATAACTGGAAAATCCAGGGAAATCGCAAAGGTCAGGGGGAGGAAAAATGAGAGGAGAAAAGGTTTGCCGGCCCGAAGGGAGAACCTAGGCTGTGCCGGATTTTTGCAGGGAACAAGGAAGGCTGGAAGCCCTAGCTTGGCGCTGAAGAAGAAGAATAGGAAAATCGGATAGTTGGAGGAGAGGGGGAGAGCAGGCTTTATAGCCGTGCTAAGGCGGTGCTTGCCCTATGGCGGTGCCACCATTTCCCCTGGCACCGCCTTACAAAGGCAGTGCTGGACGTTCAGGAAAAATCGAGAGAGAGGGCTGGAGGAGGAAGAAGACGGGGGTGCTATTATCAAAACGGCCCCCATGTTTTTCGTCTTTTTCATTTTTAAGTGCAATTTACAAAAATGCCCTCAACCTTTAAACGCCTATAACGTCTTCATATGAGCTCCGTTTTCGGTTTTCTTTGAGGCGTTGGATTTAGCGTCACAAAGTAATATACACAGGGATCAGGTCAATAGTAAAATCTATTTCTCTCTTTGGTGGTAACCCTGGTAAGTCTTCAGAAAAAACATCTGGAAATTCTCTAACCACATTTACCTCCTCTAACTTAAGCTTCGCGACTTCCGTGTCTTCTATCTTAACCAAAAAGGATGAACACCCCTGAACAATGTGCTTTGCTAATTTTATAGCAAACATAACACATGCTCCTACATACTCTCTCTTTCCTTGCAAGAAGACCACCCTCCCTCCAGGAAGGTGAAAAGTAATCTTCTTCTTTTGACAATCAACTGTGGCGTTATGTGAGGCTAACCAGTCCATCCCAAGGATGACGTCAAAGTCTGTCCTCTCTAGGTGGATGAGGTCTACGCTCATCTGATTGCCTTTGACTACAATAGGAACATCTTAGAAGTAAGTGTGTGTGGAAATTGACTTGCCTACGGGTGTCATGACTTCTAAGGAGAAGTCTAAGTCTTGAACTTTAATATCCATGGAAGAGGCAAACTCACAAGATATGAAGGAATGAGTGGAACTAGTGTCGAATAATACTTTAGCAGATCTATCACAAATATGAAGTGTACCTTCTACTACAGCGTTGGATGCTTGCGCCTGTCCTGAGGTAATGGCGAATACTCGTCCTTGACTTCGAGGAATGTGATTCTCCTTAGGAGCTTCTTCTGTCTTCTTCTTAGGGCAAGTCCTAGCTATGTGTCCTGTCTCTCCACAGTTGTAACAAGGAAATTGGGGTAAAGTACATGGCCTACCGGGGTGATATCTTTGCATCTAAGGCAACTTTTGACGTCTAGCCTCCTTCCTTTAGGAACGAACGGTCTTTTGTGTGGGTGGGCGAGGTCCAAAAGATTGGAGAGGTCTTTTGCCTTTATCATTTTCCCCTTATTATTGTTCTTTGCATCCCTAGCAGCTTGTGTCCTTTGAAAATCCTTTTCAAAGAGAGATGCCATTTCCACCGCCTTTGCTACAGTGGTTGGTTGGAATTCTATTACTCGGTTCCTAAGGCCTGAGTGTAATCCATCAACAAACTTCTCTGTAGCGTCTTCTTCTGTGGAGCAAGCATTGGGTGCAAATTGTCGAAGACTTATGAACTTATTTTCATACTGTTGCACGGAGAGGTTACTTTGCTCTAAGTTCATAAATTCTTTTTCCTTCTGTTTTCGTATATGGCGGGGATAGTATTTTTCATTAAATACTACTTTAAATTCTTCCCAAGGTATAACATTATTATCTTCAAAATAGGTTCTCTCGGCTGTTTCCCACCAAAAGCCTGCTCGCCTTTTAGTACAAAACCGGCCATGACAACCTTCCTATCCTCTGGAATTTTCATAGCCTTGAACAATTTTTCAACGTCAAAGATCCATTTTTCTGCTGTTGCAGACTCATCTTCTCCTGAGAATGATGGGGCCATTTTCTGAAATCGTTCAAGTTGGGCCTCTGTCCTATCAGCAATTCTTTCTAGAGAGGAGGCTCTTGCCACAAGTGCTTGTGGTTGGTTTTGCATGAACTGCCCCATATATTGCATGAATAGCTGAAAGGCTTCAGCCATTCCATTACCAAATCCAGCAAAGTCAGCTGGAGGGTTATCAGGTCTTGGGGCTGCACCTCCTCTTCTCCATTGAGGCATTTGTTTTGAGATCAATATCTACCTATAGGGGACTTGTTTATGACCATTTTAATGCTATATGCATATCAATATCACTGAAACCATAGGGTCACTATGCTCACGACCAGAATCTCTCTGGATAGCGTGTCTCCGGTATCTAGAAACCAGTCCACCATAGCCTCCACGGCGACTATGGATATGTCCCAGAAAGGGTACCGTGAACACCTCTAGTGGTCGTCCCTGTTTACCACAGCAATCAGGGAAGGGACAATGCCATTTTTTGGCAGTGATACCATCCACCTTTCTGGTGGTAGAGGCGGGGAGGCCAAACCCGTACCCCTTAGCATAGGGCCCACTAGGCTCAATAGCCCAAAACCACACATAGATGATCCAAATCTCAATCAACATAAGTCATGCAATTTATGCATTTGTTTTCCCGCATACTTGTATAAGAACTTTTAGGTTTAAAATGCATACTAGATACAGAAATAAAAACAGGTATTGGGATGCATTTTGAAAATAGAGTAGTATCAGACTACCTACCTCGAGCATTGTTTCTGAGCTCGTGCCTATCTTTAATTCGAGTCAATACCTTGGTATAGTCCTAAATGACGTTCACAGATCCAGACGTTATTTCTAGGTTCACATGGCAAAGGTTAGATCTATATGATTTGTTGGTTTCCTAGGGGTTACTCTATGACATTCTTGGTCTAAGAATGTCCTAAATATTATTGTATAATTGGGTCCGTGTCAAAATTACGGACGCAATGGTTATTTTGGCTCGTCAATCGGAGGTATATAGGCTCCGAAATTGGGTTTTAAAGGTCGCGCCTCAACAGACGACCCAACTATATCGCCTAGGGTCCTGCGCACCACGGCTCTAGGATGCGCGCGCCATGGGTTCTAGGATACGTGTGCTCCCTAGTTGCACTACAACCACATTGGCTCATGTGCGTATGTCTGAATGGTGCACTAGGGTGTGCGCTCCGGACGGCGTCGCGTGGACGCGTCTTAGGCGCAGTTGCACACACGTCCTGACTTTAGAGAGATGCCCGAGGGTCTTGGTCGAGTTGGGCATTAGTCTGCAAGCGGTCATGTGTGCGACGTCACCCCAGGGAGCTCAGCACAAGTGCACGTCACACTCACGCACCCTTAGGACACCCGTGCACGATGGTGCCTTGGACGGGTTTCCACAGGCCTAGTTCTCTTCACAGAAGACTAGTGATTTTCTGCTGGAAAAAAACCCAAATCCAGCGAGGATCTGGGCTGGGAAGGAGGGGAAAGGAGGACCAATTTGGGCAGCCTGGAACGGCACCCTGGTCAACAGGTTTTGGAAACCCGTTTTCTCTAGGTTTTCTTCACCGTTTCCCAGCTGGGAAACACTAGATCCAGCTTGGATCTGGCCTAGTTGAGAGGGAACTTAGAGGGAGAGAAGAGGGCTCACCTGGGCAACCTGCAATGAAGTTTGATTGATAAAGAATTTCAATAGATGGCATTACTTACATTTTATGCATACATATGCACACCTATTGCAGATTTAGCATTCCCGATGTCTTTCATGCAACCACTTTGCACTTTGTACGATACATTGCTGTGTTTTCAAAAAGGATAGTGTCTAGTTACCTACTGAGTATGATAAATACTCAACACAATCCATTATTTTTCAGATTAAACAAAGTACAACTAGAAGGAGTATCAGGATGCCTTAGAACAACAGTCGAGTAGGCAAAGGTAAGACTTAATTAGTGATTCTTTTGGTACCTGCTGTAATCTTGGTTGTAAGTAGTTATTTATAGCTGTGGCTGTAACTAACAATCCTGGGAGTAATACTTGTTTCGATTTGATCTATAAATTGCCATGGCACTCTGCATTGCAAGTTCATTTTGACACTCGGGCTCTTTATACAATGTTTTTGAAAACGAAGAAAAATTTTTCCTGCATTCTTTTGCATGAATTGTTTTAAAAATAGAGATCGATCTCGCTGTGTTTTTATATAAAATAAAATAAAATAAATGCATTAGAAAACCCGGGTCGTCACATGTACAAATCCTCAGTCCATGGTGAATATCTCATTATGGAGATCAACTTCATGATTTGGGGTCATCCGATCCTAATTCAATTGGATCTAAGGTTCCCTAGAGATCTAGGTTCATTTGAAATCATTTTTTTGGTCAACATCAAAGACAGGAATATTTTACTTCAATTAAATGTTCATAGGAAGATCCTAAGGTTGAAGACCCCAAGGCAACTACATACCAGGTCCACACATTTCCCAGAGCTATTTCCAACACTACAAATTAATTCCTAATATTTTAGGATCGATCTTTAGTTTAAGATTTCATCCATTTCAATAGTTTCCCACATTTTCCAATTGTTCATGTGGATTGGTTTCAAGGACAAGTTTCTCTAAGGTATGTCCTCTTCTTGAGAATCCAAGACTTAGGATTTCTTCCTCATTCAGTTCTCTTTTGTTTAAGTATACTATTTCATAATATGTTTCACAATTACAACTCATTCAAGATGAAATAAAATTTGTCAGTCTGCAGTTTCCCACAATGGTACACATAGACTGGTTTGTATGGCAAATTCCTCTTATTTTTGTCCTCTTTTTGATGATTCAAGACTTGGAATTTCTTTTCCATTTGGTGCTTTTTCATTTAAATATACTAACTCATAGTAAATTTAGCAATTACAACTCATTCAAGATGAAATAGGTTGTAACAGTCAATCTGCAATTTTTCTACATGAAAAACATGCCTTCATATTATACCATGCTTTATTTCATGATTAATCAACTTATATTGAATTTCAAATTTCATGGAAAAGTCAATATATTTGCTACTAGAATCGCTAGATCCTCAAGCTTGATTGCATCCTTCTTTCAATCTTCTTTTCATCTCCATCTTCTAATTTATATAAACTATACCTAAGCTAAAATATTGAGACAATTACTACTTTAAAATAGTAATTTGAGAAACTAAGTGATAATATCAAATGCTCAAGTGGAGTAAATTAATTGAGAGAGAGAGAGAGAGAGAGAGAGAGAGAGAGAGAGAGAGAGAGAGAGAGCATCATAACAATTCACTGATACCATTAATCACGTTAAAAAACATTCAGAAAGGCTCCAAAATTATCTCATGTACAATAGTCTATCTCATAACCTAAAATAAGCACTAAATGGTCTACTTAGATCCAAATTAACTAATTCTTAAAATCTCAATTAGGGAACCATTAAATATCTTTGAATATTTATTTAAATACTTTAAATCATCTTAAAAACCCATCTCAACTCTAGGAACAAGCTAGCAAGTTAGCTTATTGAATTTTCTCATGTATATTCATTCAATTTGATATTTCACATTTACCAAGAAAAATTATATTTAAGTTAATATAAAATGCACTTATCTTTGAATATCATCATATACATCACATTCATTATGATTGAATAAAATTCATCCATCCATTCAAACATAAATGAAATCATTAAATTCATACAGATAACAAATTATTATGTATACAAATTTTATTAAAATAATGAAATAAAAATAAATAAAAATTAAATCCATATTAGACACTTTAATATGCTTTTTAAACTAATGCAGTATTAAAATGATCTCATGAGACCACAAATTTTAAATTTTAGAAAATTTCGAAGAAATAATATTTATTGTGAATATCTTAGAGGATTCCTAAAAGGAGCATAATCTAGTGTTTGCAACATAACTTGGGATACTTTTCCAAAATTCATGAAATTTAAAATCATGTATTCTTATACATAAAAAACATCCCATAAAAATATGTACTATGGCTCAAAGTCACCTAACTTATGTATGAGCTGGTTCAAACCATGTAGCTTATGGCCCTGCCATTTTTAACAACCACGTGAACTAACATCACTTGGGCCTTTTCATGGCTAGTCATAACTTGCCTCTGATTCCATTTTATTACTTTACGACACCTACAAACCTAACCTATTACTCTCTATAGCCCAAGGCCGATAGCTTATAATTAAGGAATGTTATGGAAAATAAAAGGTCTTATCTTTCTTTACTGACATGTAATTAATAACCCAAAGTGTAGGAAATATGTACTCAATTTCACTTTGTTAATAAAACTCCATCCATGGGAAAATTTGTACTACTTCCTCTTACGCTCTTGCTCATTACAAATACATGAAATGAACATTTTTGCTTCTATAATACTCTACAAGTCTATACTTTCAGGACCTTATCCATTTACGGTGATGCCTATGGTTGGTTATCATGAGCCTTAGAACACTGGTCTTGGCCATGATGGTATTACCCAAGTGATGCATTTTAATATTAACTGCAAGCGCACAAGTTTATTATAGGTATGGACAAGGCAAATATGGGTTGATCCACGAGGATTCATGTTCGATGTTTGGAGAGAGAGAGAACAGCCAAATTACCTTTAACACGTCTTACTTCTCATAATCTGTAAACATCAATTTTTGGGATTGCTCAGGCCCATATCCCAAGCACAAAAGTTTCATGATCGATGTGCATTATACAGTAAAGGAGAGATTCATTTACATTGAAAATTGCAGTTTATGTAATGGAATCGCAGCTTAATTAATATCGGGTACATAACCTGATGCACAGCGTATACTCTGGCCAGAGCAACAATGCTGTCCTAAACAAGGATGAACATTACATCTCTTTGTTCCAGAGTCCCTAACCCCTTTCGAGTTCCGTGACCAGTATGTTTCTTTTCGTACATCAATGAATGAAATGAAAAAGAAACTACGCAATACCTCGGTACATTATAAGAATTCTTACTCAAACGCCCTCAGAATGAGTTTCATCTTCTATTGGTATGGAGTACATAAATTTCGCTTTACACTAAACAAGAGAGACTTACACCACCTTATGAGAGATCCTTATATAATTCATTAGTCTATCCAGAGCTTTACCACTGTCGATTGCTTCTCTTGCCCTGTCTAGTGCTGCAAGTACGTCTTCTGCACCCCTACATCCCAGTAAATGATCCACCATTCCAGCATTCAGAACAATCCGATCATAAGTAGGCCCTTTCTCACCACCAAGAGCTGCTAAACCTAGCTTGATATTCTTCAAGACCTGATTAAATGATATTGCAGTCAACAGATGCAGCACAAGGAAACAGAAGAAATATAGGTAACCAGTAGAAGACATCAAACTGTTACTAAAGAGAGATTGCCGATCCCAATCAAGTACTTGGGAGCAATCAATACTGTTACTACTACTCTTAAAGATGACAAGGCTGCTACTGAATACTTGACAAGTTGAAATTTTGGATACTCAAAATCAATTGCATTTGATTAGGTTAAACTCAGAAACAAAATCTGTCCTTGCCACTTAGGCCTTTACTTTTCTAGTTAGAGTAATCACTTTTCCTTTTGCAGTTTTCTTAAATCATAAATATGTGACGCACGTAAGGCTAGTGACGGGTTTCCTTTCCCAGTTTTAGTTGGGTGACTTTATTAATATTTTCTAATTGCACCAACAAAAGCAAACATGACTGCTCCCACATGGAAGCAGAAGAAGAGCAGAAACAGAAGAACTCAGAATCTCACCGATCTATCAGTTCTTGGAGTATCTGTTGGTTCAAAACCGTAGTCACTTGCATTAACCTCGACACTGAAGCTCTCTCTTGAAACTCCTGCAACAAAACATTGGTTTAAAAATGAATACTGGCTAGGGTGATTCTACATTGATGAAATTGATATAAATACATGCCAAACACAGACAGTGTTTAGCATTTTACCATTAAACAGATAAAACCAAAGGCAGTTCTACAAATGAGTAATTTCTAACCAAATGTGCTTTCTGCATCTGAGAGATATGCCAAAGAGGAATACAGAGTAGCAAAAAGCAAGGTGATTGAAACTAGTTCAGAAAACTCCTCAAAAGCTTTCCTTACAAGCAGATAACATAGGGAAATGCTAAAAAGACAGTGGACATGGTGCTCTTTACAAACAAGCATATGTGGGGCCCACATTTGCCACATTACCACAATCCAATCTGCATAGTCAGTAAACTCTCACTGCAATTGTAACAAGAAGGAACAAATTCAGATGACCTCCTCCATCGATTATTCATCATTGAGTTGCACAAAGCATCTTTGAAGAGGGATTGATCTGTCCACCCGTTCGGTGGGTACTTTAATTCTGTGAAATCTTCCCTCACTTGACATCATCCTACGTGTCACCATGATAAGCTGTTGAATTAACAACGAGTCACAACATATGATATAGGCATTCCCCTCCTCCACGTCCAGTAGAACTTCCATTCCAGTACTTACTGTCTTTCATCTTACCCCGTGTTATTTATTTTCATTTTTTAGGGCTTCTGAAACCTTGATGGTCAGAAAACCCACCAGAAAGCGGGGAACTTTAATTCTCAGAAATCTTCCCTCATTTGACATCATCCTACGTATTACGATGATAAGCTGTTAAATTAAGAACGAGTCACAACATCTGATATAGGCATTCCCCTCCTCCACATGTCCAGTAGAACCTCCATTCCAGCACTTGCTATCTTTCATCTTTCCCCGTGTTATTTATTTTCATCTTTTAGGGCTTCTGAAACCTTGATGCTCAGAAAACCAAGCAGAAAGCGGGTGCCAAAACTCAACAAAACCACAGTTAAAATATAATGAAAACCCTTCTCAACCATTACTGATGCTCTGATCTGGATGGAAGCCAATCTTCTGGTTTTCCCTCCTCCTTTGGAGGGCATTCCATCCCTTATCCTCCTTGATGCTGGGATCAACAATCCAAGAACCTTTGCACAACAACAAATTCACCTATCTTCTCTCTCCCACCTTCTCTTCCTGCTCCACATTGCAAACAGAATTAAAGGCACCTGAAGTACTGAAGTTCAATAACTGTAACAACCCCAAAATTTTACTATTGCATGATTGAGGTATGAATTTTTAAAGAGGATAAAGTTTTATGGAATTAGAATCAAGAACGAAAACATAAATAGTTAAATTCTACTCAGAAATAGGAATCCAATGACCCAAAGAATGCTGAAAATGAAATCCGGATGATGAAGTTATGAACTTGGATTTGAAAATATCAAATCTAGATTCTACTCGTCGAGACGATTCCAATGACACTAAGTTTGCTGAAATCGGAGATTAGACGAATAAACAACAATTTTCTTACAAAAGGGTATTTTAGTAATTTCACTAAGTGGGCCCCACTTACAAGAGTTAGAATTTGATAATCAATGGAGTTGAAAAACATCATTAGTATGGCTTACTGTTTTCTTTGACTGGCATCATAGTGTTTAGAATAGTAAAAACATCATTATTAAACTTTGAAATAAATTAAAATAACTAAAAGGGGGGCCAGGTTTGATAACGGCACTCCCTCACTTAAACAAAAACAAGAAACAAACCTAATGTTTGTTTCCTGAACCTGACATAGACCGGGGAAAACGTGATGGGGAGAGAGTGGAAGAAGAAGAAGAGGGAAGAGGAAGGAGTAGAGAGGGGAGAGAGAGAGAGAGAGAGAGAGAGAAATGGAGGTGGAAGGCCGATCTGCACGCCGGAGAAGAAACAGAGGAGTTCAGGGTTTTTTTGTCATCGAAAAAGGAGGATCTCACCGACGACAAGGGGAACTTGAACTCCAAATCCATAACGTCATCCTACTCTTCTTAAGGGCACGAGCAAAAGCCCTTTGGTTCTGCTAAAATCGGAGGAAGGAAATCAGGGTTGTGTGGCATACCAAAATTTTAGGCCATCGCCAGAGACTACAGTAGCTCGGATTCTTGATCCAAGTCGGTCATCTTCTACGGCTGGCCTAGAGGAACCAAAACCCATGGTTTTGGACGGATTTGGGATAATTTAGGCTGTCGATTGAAGAGGGGATTACTATGCGACTAGATCAGGGAGGTTTCACTTGAAATCAATGTCAATCCTGCTCATCCAAGGGAGGAGGAAACATGCTCAGAAGGTAAGATCTGTGAAACCCTGTTTCTGATTTGAAGTATTTTGTTAAATCCGTTTGATTTTATGCTAGATCTAGATTTAAGGATGATCTAACCGTCCATTTCTTAATCTAAACCTAGGAATAGGTAAATAAGTGCTTGATAAAGCCTGAATTTGACCGAGATCATCAATCTAGGCTAGAAACCGATCGGATAATCTCAGCCGTCCGATCGCGGTACTGTTCACACACTATTTTTGAGATGTCTGATCCACAATCAAGCACCACGGATGTGTTAAGGTACATTAAATTAACTTGCAGATGACAACAAAAAAATTTGTAAAATTTTATAGGGACTAATTGGACAATCTCAGTCGCCCAATTTGTTCTTATGTAAAACATTATCTAGAGACATCTGATAGATGATTAGATGTTACCAGTAGATTTCCCATCCTAGAATTAATAGAATAAGTCAAACTTTCATGATTAGAAAGTGAAACAAATTGAATGATCTAAACCGTCCAATCTGTCATTGTTCAAGTGGTAGATATGTGACGTATGATCAATGATCAGATGCTACAGATGAATTCTAGGACCTGACTTAACTAGAATATAATTGGAATCCTAGAATTTGGATAAAAACTTATCAAATAAATTTGGCGTTCCACTCAAGCAATGATGGAATGATAGATGCCAAAGACGGATTTCCTAATCCTTGAATTGACTTAGATATGGCAAATTTTGGAAGTTGAATGGAACATAAAGATTAGACCATAAAAATGTTAAGCCAAATCGTTAAATCATAATTAAATCTAAGTATTTATATGTATGTGATTGTATTGAAAACAGAATTGTTATGCATTGTATAAATTGAAGCGCGCATGGTTGATCATGAAGAACTCTGCCAATGCCAGTCCCAAGCCCGAATGAAAAAGGAAGAGAGTCTTACGTCAAATGCCAGCTAGCATGGGAGAAGTTAAAGATGATTTTGTTATTTCTTTCTTACAAATGAATACGCATTTGTATATTAGTTTGCGAGGAAGAAATAAAAATCATCTCCAGCTTCTTATAATACGGCAACCCTTGCGTCAGGTGCCTACTGGCAAGGGTGAAGCTGAAGATGATTTTGTTATTTCTTTTCTCCTTGCAAATGAATATGTACATTAGTTTGTAAGGAAGAAATGAAAATCATCTTCAGCTTCTTAAAACTATGGCAACCCTAACATGACATGAATTGAAAACTCACATTCTCTCGAGCTAGGGCGTTCCTCATAAGCGACGAGCTGCATCAGATCACGAGTGCGATGAAAAAATAGGCAAGGGTTACTAGGGCGTTCTCCCAGAAGCGACACACTACATCGGATCCCTGGTGTAGTGAAAAATGAGCAAGGGCTACTAAAGCGTCCCCTAGAAAGAGATGCGCTGCATTTGAACCCAGGTGCAGTGAAAAGTGGACATGGGTTCATGCCATGGAGGTTGAGAAAGGCGACAGTAAATAGAATATCTTTAGAGCATAAGATTCATATCGCCACATGGAATATAGGGACATTGACAGGTAAAAGTTTGTAGTAGATGCGACGAAACGTAAGAGAGTCAACATCACTTGTGTCCAAGAAACCAAGTGGAAAGGGGCTAAAGCTAAAGAAATAGATGGGTATAAATTATGGTATGTAGGAAAGGATAATAATAGAAATGGCGTAGGAATAATAGCGGATAAGGAATTAAAGGATAAAGTTGTGGACATTAAAAGAATTAGTGATAAAATTATAATAATAAAACTTGTTCTAGAAAAGCAAATTATAAATGTTATAAGTGCATATGCACCACAAGTAGAGTTACAAAATATAATCAGGAGACAGTTTTGGGAAGATATAGAGGGAGTCATGCAAGAAATTCCCAATACTGAGGGGATATTTATAGGAGCAGACTTGAATGGCCATGTAGGAAAAGAAAAGGAATGATATGATAGAATATACGGAGGATATGGTATAGGTCAACGAAATGAGATGGGAGAGAATATCCTCGATTTTGCTTTGTCATATAACCTGGCCATTGCAAATACACTCTTTAAGAAGAGGGATGAGCACTTAATAACCTTTAAAAGTGGACTTCATAAAAGCCAAATAGACTTTTTCTACTTAGGAAAAATGAACGATCTATGTGTAAGGATTGTAAGGAGATACCTGGTGAGAGTTTAACCTCACAACATAGGTTAATGGTTATCGATATCCATATCAAAAGATGGAAGAAAAGAAATGAACTTAATATGTATCCAAAAATTAAGTGGTGGAACTTAAAATGAGAGAAAATAACATCATTCACAAATAAGTGGCAGAAGATGTCTTAGGAGCATTTAAAGGTAAAAGGCAATTACTAAAGGAAACATGGTAGTGGAGTGAAATAGTGCAAAAAGTTAATAAAAAAAACAAATGTGTTTTAAAGCATGGCAAAAGACCATAAATAATGAAAACAATGAACAATATAAGAATGCTAAAAAGGTTGCTAAAAGAATAGAAAGTGAGGCTAAACTTAAAACATATGATGAGCTCTATAATAGACTGGGAACAAGAGAAGGTGAGAAAGATGTGTTTAAACTTGCAAAAGTAAGAGAACCAAAAGGAAAGAACTTAGATCATGTCAAGTGCATTAGAAGCGATGATCAAAAGGTATTAGTCAAAGATGATGAGATCAAACAAAGGTGGAAAACATACTTTCAAAAATTGTTAAATTAGGGATTGAAAATACTATAAATCTAAATAACATTAGATATTATAGATATGAACATAGGATTAGAATACCTGAAGTGAAAGAGGCCTTAAAAAAGATGAAATCAGGAAAGGCCATGGGGCCTGATGGTATACCAATAGAAATTTGGAAGCATATGGGAGATATTGGGGTAGTTTAGTTGACCAAGTTGTTTAACAAGATTATAAAACTAAAGAAAATGCCTGATGAGTGGAGGAAAAGCTCTATTGTACCAATTTATAAGAATAAATGAGACATACAGAGCTGCACTAATTATCGAGGGATCAAACTTATGGGCCACACTATAAAACTTTTTGAAAGAGTGATTGAGAAGAGGCTACGACATGAAACAAGTATATTAAAGAATCAGTCTGGTTTCATGCTTAGGAGGTCTACAATGGAAGCTATTTTCTTACTAAGACAATTAGTAGAGAAATATAGGAAGAAGAGGAAAAACCTTCACATAGTCTTTATTGACTTAGAGAAAGCTTATGATATAGTCCTTAGAGAGTTAATATGGAGTGTGTTGGGCGATAAAGGGGTTTCGCAAGGGTATATAGACATAATTAAAGATATGTATGAGAGAGCGATAACAAATGTTAAGACCACTAATGGTGAAACTGATGATTTTCCTGTCACTATAGGATTGCACCAAGGATTAGTACTGAGCCCATACTTTTTCACATTGGTTATGGATGAGTTAACAAAACATCTGCACAAGGAGATTCCCTGGTACATGCTATTTGCAGATGATATAGTCTTACTTGATGAGACAAGGGAAGGTGTAAACATAAAACTAGAGTTATGGAGAAAAGCATTAGAATCTAAAGGATTTAAAATTAGCCGAACTAAGACAGAATATATGGAATGCAATTTTAGCAAGGAGAGGAGTGGAACACTAGTCAAGATTGATAACCAAGAAGTCCTCGTAAAAGACCACTTTCAGTACTTATGATCAATGATTCATGAGAGTAGAGAGATTGCGAGAGAAGTTACCCAAAGAATCCAAGCAGGTTCGAACAAATGGAGATGTGCATCTAAAGTTTTGTGTGATCGGCGGGTACCACTCAAACTAAAAGGAAAATTCTATAGGATGGCCATAAGGCCGGCCATGCTCTATAGATCAAAGTGTTGGGCAGTTAAGGAACATCATGCTCATAGGATGAGCAACGCAAAAATGAGGATGTTGAGATGGATGAGTGGTAAGACAAGAAAGGAAAGAATTAGAAATGAAAATATTAGAGAAAATTTAGGGGTAACACCAATAGGTAACAAGAAGAAGGAGATTAGACTTAGATGGTTTAGACATATTCAAAGGAGACCAACAACGGCATCGGTTAGGAGTGAGGCAATACAAGTAGAAGGTTCGAAAAGGGCAAGGAGAAGGCCCAAAAGAACGTGGATAGAAGTGGTGAGGAAAGATTTAAAAACTTTGGGACTAAATGAAGCCATGGTACTTAATAGAGAGGAATGGAGGAATAAGATTCATGTGGTCGACCCCTAATTGGGATAAGGTCTTGATGATGATGATGATGATGGTCAATTATGAAGAGGGTGATCAAAGCTAGTGCAATTGAAGAACACGTCACACGAGATAGGTGGAAACTTAAGACAGCAAGTCTAAATAATAAGATGCACGTTCTAAACATGATCTTATTTCTAATTATGAGTGTTATAAAACTAAAATGGTATGATTGATATTTGACATGCTTTAAATTGAAATAATGAAAATAATGTTAATTAAAATAATTGCATGTTATAATTGATGCTAATGACTTGTACATCATGTATGTGAATTGTGAAATTATGTTTATGGCACATAGGTACCATGTCAATATTGGTGGTGTATGAGTCTAGGTTTATAGAATACATCCTTGGTGGATTATCACTAAATAAGTGAGGATGATATTCTTATTATGAAATATATGAACAGGCAAATTACTTGCTATTATGATTATTTTACATCCGAGCATGAAGGCTTGAGAGTTTTGTTTTAGACAAGCATACACCTGAGAATGCTATGCTAGGAGAGTTATGAGGGTTTTACCACCCGCTTGCTGAAATTTAGCAACACTATGTTGCTAAAAGTCGGGTGGGGCAATTATGAGAGGGCCGCTACTGTGACAACCATGGTCCACCCATACGGACATGGATATTGTGATTTCCACCGAGGATGGTATAGGTGGATTATTGAGCAGTTATTCAAGCGCACTGTAAGGATTCTGACTGCATGCATAGTAGTCCTTATGTTTGATGCACTATGGTGCTTATATGATGACATTATAATATGCCTTATATGTTGTGGCATGATGATATACATTATATTGTTTTCCCAACAGTGGCTGGAGGATTGTAGATCCTATATAGTAAGAGGCATGAAGATTCTATTGATATACCAGTAGAGGCTAAATGATTATGAACCACACATGATAAGGGGTATGATTCTAAAACCCAACATAGTCTGGGAATATTAATGTTAATACTTATTGAGTATATTCATAATTTTGTATGACTTTTAACAATTTCCATATATGTGGATTAATGCTATATGTATATGGCTGAGGGCATAGTTTTATATAAGTTTTCATAAAGGTATATGCATGGGTAAAACTATTATGCAGAGTATGATTTATGGAATTGGATTATCTTATTTAAATGATAAAGGATACTTGTAAATACTTGATTTATTAATGGGTTATTGATATTTATGAAACATGCTACTATTTGATTATCAATTGATTATTAGATTATAAAACATGTTAATATTTGGTTTAACAATGAAGTAATGAATTATGAAACATATTGTAAATTCATGTCAATATAATTGTTATGAGAATGAATATTCTGAATAATGCAAATTAATCAATTCATAATTAAATTTAACATGCTTCTTAAACTCCCTTACCAAGCATAGCTTGCAAAAATAAAGTAAATGTTTTATGTTTACAATATCTCAGATACGGATAGACAAAAGAAGATGTACACAACAAAAGGAATACAGTAGCCATACTTCTGCAATCAGGTATATACTTTATTTAAAGCTTTTGTATTGTGTAGTTAGTAATTTGAATTGTGATATTGGACATTTCATATAATGTTTATAGGGGCTGTGTAAGTGAACCACTGGATGGGACCTGTTTTTAAGAAATGCATGTCTATCTTTTAGATAACTCTGTGTGTGTGTGTGTGTGTGTGTGTGTGTGTGTGTGTGTGTGTGTGTGTGAGCTTAAAAGTGACATCGGAGTTTTTGGGAAAATGAATTTCAAAGAAAATCTTCAGCTGTTTTTGTATTTTAAAATTTAGAGGTGAGCCATCTTTTGAAAATAAATGCGAAAAATTTTCATGAAAAACCCAGGGTGTCTCAATAACTGACTATCACAGGAGCGCAATCACATGAATATTTTGAAAACTTGTTTCTTCTTTAAACATTGTATCCAAAGCAATTTCCACTAGAGAGCACCTTTTCGCTTAACTGGGTCACATACATTTACAACTTCTGCTACAGTTGCTTTTGACAGTTCATTATGAGCATATATATACACACACACTCAACCATTATTAAGGTTAATATATGTGAGGTGATCAACAACTGGAAACACAAAACACAACTCTCTCCTTCTTTCTCTTAGACTCTTCTCTCATCTCCTCGACTCAGCTACATTCCTTATCTCTGTACATCGTAGCACCATCTATCTCCAACCAACGAGACAACCACAAGATCAAGAGAAGACCTCGTACATGTCTAATCAAAATAAAAGGGAAGACTCTCAGACAGGTTTTACCCCTGGAAGATGGTTTCCTTGAAGATGCTATATGTGGTATCCAAATCTTGAAATCGATGAGCTTTGAAACATAACATACTTTCCTTCAATCTCACTAGTGTCTCCAGTTTCTGAATTTTCTTTGAATAAAATACACTGAATATGGTAATATGGGTGTATATTTAGAACTGAGAGAGAGCATCAGGAACCAAGAGTGTTTTAGCTTCCTAGTTCCTCAAAACAGTAGCTGTTACTAGGAAAACCTGACCACCCAGCTTGAGTCCAGAAATGCTCGGGACTCAAAATACTCAGCAGCACCATTCATAGATCAATGTTCAACCAGAACTTCGATAAGACATGGTCCCTTGCCAGTATACAACTCTGACTTGAACAAAAACAGTGACCTCGGACCTGACCGTGCTCTTGAACTGAAAGATTGGATTCAATTTCTAAGTTCGTGGTTTTGGAAATGAGCACAGATTTAGTTCCAATGAAGAAAAAATATGACATGATTCAGTAAAAGAGTGATAAACAAGCAGGGACCACATTTCTCAATGACTTAAACCATTCGCCTTACCCATCTTACCATATTAGATGGGTCATTTTCCAAAACTTAGAATGTCCTTTTCTTGGGGGTACAAGTGAAGAATTACAAAGGAAACCACTCACACACTCTCCTAGATCTACTCATCCCCTATGGGATGGAGGGTGCCAGCCTTCAATCAGTGCCGGCCTCTTTTCACCACACCACTAGGCTACTAGGACTTTTGACCAAAAATCACATAATTTGGGTGATCCTGCTATTGACTTTTCTGAGCTGTTTTGACCACTGTCAATTTTACTATCATCCATTCTGGAACTCAAAACAGCTCAGATAAAGCAATGATAGGATCATCCAAGGTAAGTAACTCTTTGGACAGGGCTCATCTATGGTAAGGCAGTTAAGATGAACTATTCAGATTATCAAAAGGTAGGTCCCTCAGGTAGAATTACCACAAAACACCAAATAAGGGTGTAGCAACAGTCCTAATGGGGTCTGGGAATATCATGTTGCCATAATGTATTATCATCTCATACTATAGACTCTTGTGGTCCACCCCTTCCCCAAACCCCGTATACATGGGAGCATCATGTACCGGGCTGCCCTTTTTTCATAATGTATTATCATCTACACTTCTATAGTTGTATTCATGAGTATCTGATGATGCTTTTAGTACTATAACTAGTTATTTCGGTTTTCTACTAGCTGCTTCAACTATAACCCCGGCTTTATTGATTGGTCTGAGCAAGATACGACTTATTTGAAATTAATTGAATGAATAATTAATAAAAATGAATATTTCAGCGACATTCAGATATTCTATAGTTCCTTCCCGCATTAATTACCAATTCTTGGTCATTGAGATTCATGGACGATTCAGATTACTATTTAGTACTTGCCAGCTGACCACTAGTTTGGGTGATCCTGCAATTGACTTTTCTGAGCTGTTTTGACTACCGTCAATTTTACTATCATCCATTCAGGAACTCAAAACAGCTCAGAAAAAGCAATGATAGGATCATCCAACGTAAGTAACTTTTTGGACAGGGCTCATCTATCTCAACTATGGCAAGACAGGTCCCTCGAGTAAAGTACCACAAAACACCAAATAAGGGTGTCGCAACAGTCCTAATGGGGTCTGGGAATATCATGTTCCCATAATGTATTACCATCTCATACTATAGACCCTTGTGGTCCACCCCTTCCCCGAACCCCACATATGCGGGAGCTTCATGCACCAGGATGCCTTTTTTCACATTGTATTATCATCTACACTTCTATAGTTGTATCATGAGTATCTGATGATGTTGCTAGTACTTGCCAGCTGGGTATGTACTAACTGCAGCGCAAACAAAAGGTTGCCAAAAGCATGAGGAAGGTGTCGTATTAATAATCTACTTAGGTAAACGATGATGGTATAGTTCCAGGAAAGCACTCCAAAAAAATGCACTTTTGACATAATCAAGATGCAGTGGCACAGATAAATGCTTTTGCTTTCGAGTTTCTATAACCCCTCAAAAGGTAAGTGGAGAGGAGAACTTCTGCTAAGCTATGATAACTCACAGAAATAATATACCCTATTAAAAAGATTTACCATCAACATCAGAAGAAGCACATGCAACATTCAACGAACGAAATCCTGAGCAGTAGTTCACTGGAAGGCCTTTTCTGTTCAGGGATCGCAGTCTTGTTGTCATTGAGAGAGCACCTTCCTCCCCCTGCATCACCAGCATGGTCAAATAATATAATTACTACCTAAGCACTCTACCCAAATAGGCAGCAGTCACATGTACCCAGAAGAGTTATAAGTGTGATCAAATGTTTCCAATCAGAAAGGAGAAACTTAACATTCCAGAGATACACATTCTCTTTCAGAAATGTGGACAGAAAATGCCATTTGTTTAAGAAAAAGGATAGCCGTTAAACTTTATGGGATTCTAATCCCTTCCAATAAGACATCAAACAAGTGTCATCCCTTGCTTGGATCAGATGCATGAACTCTAACTTCAATATTTTACATCACGCAAACAGCAATTTTTTAGGTCATCTACCTCATATCAAAGAAGCCTTAAAAATAATCTCCTCCAAGAAACTCAGACAAGGCATCTGTGTAAAAGGAAACATCCCTTTTAAGGACATTTGTAACATGTTGAACACTTTTAGGCATCTACTTCTACAAAACAAAATTTAACTTCACTGTATTTACTGTATTCTATTGGACCACAAACTAGCCATAAGGAGTCAAGAGCACCATCGCTTAGGCTGACCTAAGCAATGAGGTTCACTGACATAAGATTAGGAATCTGGAATCCAGCATCCACCACTGAAAACTCCACCATGGGTATGGAAGAGCCATAGGCAGAAAGCAGGTACCATCAATTGAACAAGTCTATTCATTTCATTGGAGGCCCATACATGGACAGTTAAAGATATAAGCAGACAGTGATGCACATGAATCAGGTAACCAGCAGAAGAGACATCCTACTGCTGCATTTTTTGGGTATGAACAATGCACAGTGGCCTAAAAGTAACCAGTCATCACAAGTGAGCATGTTCTGGTAGATTGCTTGACAGTGTATTCAGAATGTTATTTATTTAGAGATACTTGTACATATTCCTAGATATACCAAGTACAGCTTTGATAGTCTTTGTAAGTAACTGACTCGGATTGGTGAACTTGGTAAAGAATGAAGAGAACAACAACAACAACATAGAAACAAGATAAGGGGCAAGTAAAAGATACCTTTAGTTATGCACCATTCTTACGTGCCACAGTTTGTATCGCGTTATATACATATAGAACACTCATTAACCCCAATAAATACCTATTCCAATATGAATAACTTAACTCCAGAAAACCTACCAGAGGGTAACAGCATACTCATGGGAGAAAATCGTAGAACGGAACCCCAGAGTTACTGACCTTCACCACCAAACCCGAGTGAACGCATCTTCTTCTCATAAGCACCAACAGTGGATTTTCATAACCCTCGTGATAAAATCCAGTAACAATAGCTTCCCTCCCACTGCCCTGTGACCAAAATAACATTATATAAAAATTAGATCATGCTCTTGTATGAAAATCTGGACTCTTTTGGATAGGTGGGAGTAGAAAACATAAGTAGCATCAATTCCAGGAGATATTAGCCTCGCTTGAGAGCCCTGTAGCAATAGGATAGAACTACTCTGCCAATTACTGTAGGTTCAATGTGGAATTCCATGTACTTGCATCTTTTGACATATAAAGAAGAGCAAACATGTTAAATGAAAGCTGGATACATGCATAACATCACTTTCCCACACAAATACAGTATAGTAACACACCACAAAATGGACTTGTTCAAAATATTAATCATAATAGACTTTCAGGAAAAATCCAATAGAAATTTGGAACTTCTCCAAAAAAGATAAGTCCTGAATTTCCCTCAACAAACAATGACACAAACCCCAAAACAGTACTTTGACACCAGTTGCCCTGAGTGTTCATTAGCAAGGACATCAGAGCCAGTGTCTTTGGCATTTTAAAGAGAAGTTTCCCATCAGGATCAATCGCTTCCGGTTTTCCATAGCCGGGGAGAAACAACAATAATGTAATGAGCTACAGTGGTCATTTATGTCAGTGGTAAGAACTGTCAAAGAGAATACTCATCGCGATCATGATCTGTAGCAGCAGTGACAATTGTATTTACGAAGTTCAGATTTGGGAATAAATCGGCAAGCAAATATTTGAAAAAATCAGCAAAGATTTGTGAAAAGCTCAGGAAAGAAAAGGGAATAAGTTAGCATGATAATTTAAATTCTTAATTTGGATTTCTAACTAGATTTACAAAAAGCATATAGGCATTTCACAAGTTATTCATGAACTTTGAGTTTTATTTGGTAAATTGCAGTGAATTTAAAAAGGGTAATGATATTCCTGTGCCCTTCAATGACACTACTCCCGCTGCCCCTCCTGGTTTTTTTGGACATTAAGTTGTTAATATGTTTGACTTTTACACTGTAAAACAGTTAGAAACATCAGGAAATGCCAAAAAACCACTCCAATCCCACAATCTGTATACTTACTATTTCCATATACAGGATAACATTGCTGTTCCCCTTATTTTCATTTCCTACTACCATCTGAACTCCATATACAGGATAACATTGCTGTTCCCCTAATTTTCATTTCCTACTACCATCTGAACTTCTGCCGATTTCATGTTAAGGCTCATATTTCCACCTCCTCTCTCTCTTTTCCTCCTTCAATCTGCAGTGATGCACCTCTCCAAAACTTTTCCAGTACTTTCCACCGTTATGTACCAATATTTTTCTTTGGCTCCTATACTACTAGCTGATTTATAGTTGTCAAGTAAAGAGAGTGGAAATACCATAACAAGGCATCATATCAGTTGCTCCAAATATATTTATATATTATTGCACCATTTTCCCTTTCTCCTGCATATCTTATATCATTATGTTTTCAAACTGTTTGAGGTAAGGTTACGTATTATAGACCCTTTGAGATCCGCCCCTTACCCGGACCGCGCATGCATGGGAGCTTCATGCACCAGGCAGCCCTTTTTTTTAATATTTTCAAACTGTTGTTGGTAATTCAACTAAGTATGACACAGCTAGGCCCAAGTACTAGGGTCCTCCATTTTTACTTGCTTCACAGTCTTGATGGATTGTATGGAAGTGTACTTACAAGATATACATGTTTTAACAGATTTAAGCACCATAGAACACAGGTGTTAGAATTGTAATTTTAACTTTCTACGGCATTTAATAACCAATAACAGTTTGTCAAAAATTGAATCATGAAGTCAAAGTGGCAGATGACATCCACTTTTCAAAACAACCAGCAACATTATCAATCCAATTCAAGGGATGCACATATAAAAGACTGCAAATGACCTGAAAAATTTGCATAGCTTACCCTTACAAATTGCTGAACTTTTTCAGCTGTTGCGAGAGGTGGACGCTTTTTTATGTGCTCTCTCAGCCCTACAAGAGAGTATCTGCAAAAGCAATGCCAGGATTTCTAGTAGCTTAGTAGGTCATATGTTGAGATAAAAGTCAAAACTTTTGCATGTGTTGTCTAAAGCACATAGGTAATCTGTCTAGCTGTCACAATTTACTGTCACACAGCTACAGCGTGGCACTATTCTGGTGACTACTAACATCAGTCATTCACTATTACCATTGTTGTTATTGAAGATAAAGACTAACTTTCCATGAAGGGTTTCTGCAATAATAGTCCAGCTCTACCAAGTTAGAAGGAAACTGGTCCACACCGTAGTGAAATATTGAAAAAGATTCTTTTTGTCTGAATCTTTCTTATGCTTAAGAAGAATTTATCATGCAAGAGGGAAATAAAATATGGATACAAAGAAAGGTGGCAGAAACACCCAAGCAGGGTGTGACATTTGGAGTCGTGAGTTTGCTCCCCATATATCCAAATACGATACAACCCCTGGGCTTACCCTGATGTGTGTGGTTTATGGGTGGCTGCACTGCATCAGCAGGAATTAGTCCCATCCCAAAGGCGTGGGGATACCCTGCAATATTCTTTAATTCTTTCTCCAAAAAGTGCAATAGTTTGGCCAGTTCTGACACAAAATCCAAGATTCCACAATTCCCGTTATGGCACGTATTCAATGCTGAATATTTGGTAAATCATCTGAACAACCCATTTAGGAAGAGAATGAAACATGTCTAGGCAAATGAGTTGCAAATAAGAGATCATGATGGATGAAAGACTAAAATGGCTACACTTCTGTACTCAGATCAGGAAAAAGATTAAGCAGCATGGAGTGGCATGATGTTCTTACAGAGATGGGCAAGCCTCACGCTGACTAATATATGCAAACCCAACATCTTCATCCTGAAGTGAAGGGGAAGTTAGTATGAAATCAAATAGCATGAAAGCTATTTAACATATATGAAAAAATCAACATGTAGCACAATAAGGTGCACCTCAAGGAGTTTCTTTGCCTGTAAAGTTGACAAGTGAGTATTTGTTCCCATGAACTTCAGCATTTGTTCTTCAGTTACACCTCCCTGAAAATCTTAACAACCAAAGTTTTCAGAATAATTTCATCCTGAGATTTAGGAATCAATTCATCTGCATTCCATGTCAAATGCATTACGCTATTGGGGCTATGTAAGTTAAATCCAATATTGACAGATTCATATTTGCCAGAGTACAGAATAAATAAAAGGCCACATCTAACTACAATGTTACATTCAACAAACTGTTTGCTGACCTTAGGTGGCATCCAATCCACTCCATGAAGCAGGCAAGACTCCCCATAACATGCTCTCACAGCAGCAACAAACAATGTGCTCCTAAAAAAACGAGTATTTCCATCATAAGGTTCACCATAGTGGGTCAGAGATCTAACATCAGCCACTGGGGGTGGACCTGCAAAAAGAAGATAAATTATCAAAGCCAATTTTAAAGACGTTGTCTTATCTTCGTGACATCATATTTGGTCATTGCAGAGAAAAGTCAATCACTCCAATACTTATTGAATAAAATAAAGCAGTAGAAAAATGACTAATAAACAGCTTTGAATAATTTCTTGCTAAAAAGCCTTTCAGGAAAACCAATTAGATATCAGCTCCACAACAAAAGACATCCATCTATTACTGCTTTAAAAAAAAAAATTAAAACAAAATAAAAAATCCAAAACAAAACAAAATACATCTATCTCCAAATATATTGCTTTCAATAAATTCTTAAATGCATCCTTTTGATCTATTCTTTAGAAATATGTAGTTAGTTGACACAATTGATTCTCAAGGCAGGAAGCAGGACTGAATTGCAAGACATGAACATCTATAACTGGGATTAATTCTGGAAAATTGAAAAAAAATCTTTGAGAGCGAGGACTAACAGCTTCGGAACTGTGGGATGATGATTGCATATAAAGAGATTTCCCTCTGCAAAGCTTTCCTAGACCTTCATCCATTGATTTCTATCTCTAAAACTCTTAAAGAATGAGAAGGTGTTTGTAATTGCAGGGTTCCAACCAAGAGTTCCTTCTAAAACTAGATAAACAGAACTACTATTAACTTTAATTATTATTTTTTATATGTTCTATAATTTATAAAACTCAAACACATAATCAAGACTTTCAGATTTCAGATTTCCCTTTTAATTAATTAGTAAATGGAAATACTCTCCAATTACCAGCAACTGTTATTCTCAATCATGTACAAAAAGTGATATCAGCTCAGGTTGGCATCACAGGCACATCGCCTTTCTTATTCCTTCACATAAGTACTTCTGAGTCCTTCAATGTTGGTAATGGGAAGAAGGCCAGCTCCAGACACAGTCTGTTATTCAAAGGCATGCAGTGACAGGTATGGGATGGGACCTATATCACTCGCAAGAGTGCCAATTGATGCATGTAGCATCATCAATCACTTCAGTTGTATGTCGGCCTCTTAGTTCTGAGTAGATTCTCAAAGCTTAGTTGGTTTCTGATATCTTCTACATGCATTTGAATTCCGCAGGTTTGCTTATTTCTGGATATGCCGATATGATTATTTCTAAATCAATTAACTACATAAATAGGAATCCGATGACCAGTTACCAAAAACTTCATATAACTAAAAGTAAAATCTCTCTCTCTCTCTCTCTCTCTCTCTCTCTCTCTCTCTCTCTCTCTCTCTCTCTCTCTCTCTCTCTCTCTCTCTCTCTCTCTCTCTCTCATATTTATTTCTGCCTTATCACCATTCATAAGGCCCATTAACTCAACTAATCATAGGAAATCTCAAGCATAAAAAATATCACGAAATAGAGTTCACGCATACAACTGACTGCAAAACATCAATGGTAGAATATGCCAATTAATACAGTACTTATTCATGAAGTAGACCTACAAAATGCAAATAAAAGGGCAGCCCCAGTGCACAAAGCTCCCGCCTATGCGGGGTCCGGGGAAGGGGCAGGCCACAATGGCCTAAAGTAGGCAGCCTTACCTTGCATTTTTGCAAGAGGCCGATTCCGCGCCTTGAATGCGTGACCTCAAGGTCACATGACGACAACTTTTACCGTTGCGCCAAGATTCCCCTTCAAACGCAGGTGAACCTAGTAAATCAATTTATAGCTTTCCACCACTCTTACATACCAAAAACCCACTGATGGACTTGTAGCAAACAAATAGATCCACCTCACAAGAAACATGTACCTAAGAATATAAAGTTTAGAAAGAAAAAATTCATATCTTGTGTAAAGTCCAATATTCTCAAACTGCAAGTAAATAGTGATTTTTCAAACAAATTACTGAAGATCAATAAATTAAAACTAAAATCAAGACATTTCCAAACCATCTCTGTAAAAATATGTGCAAAACCAAAGAAAACATTTTTAAAAAAAAATCTTCAGATACAACATCAGATTTCTGAAGCAACCAACAAGTCATTTGTGAAAGTACAAGAGCAATGTGATTTTCCAAAGTGCATCACCATTTACTGAGTTAACTAATAAAAGGAAAGAATTACCGAGCTCCCCATCAAAAGCAAGGCAGTATGCTATCAGCTCCCTGTCCGTCTCCCCATTCATCCTTTGCCCAATCAGAAATGCTGAAAGCAATGATTCACTCGCTCTTCCTGACTTACTATCATCCAAATTTAGTGGAAGAACATCCCTTAGAATACCTTCAACCTCCTCGTAACCAAGATGCCCCCCAGCCAAGACCTCTCTCAGGGCACCTACCAATCTCATCTCAGTTGTGCCATCACCAACAAATCGTGGCCCAATTAAACTACCTGCTCCCATTATTGTGCCTTCTGGATCTGCTAAAAAAATTATATCTGGTGGAAGAATCTGCACTAGAAGTGGCCAGAATGTATCCATTGCACGCCTTTCCCCTTCACTCCATTGGGTAACTTCAGGAAAAGCGTTTGCACGTATTGTCATCGCAGCAAAAAATGCCCCAAGCTGTGCTCTAGAAACTTCTTCCTCATCTTTGAGTTCTCCCCTAGCTTAGAGAGTGCGCAGACAATCAGAAATGAATATAAACACAAGATAAACAAGGTAAGACTCACCCTAACCACCTGTATTAGTGTCAAAAATGCAACACCAAAGCTAAAAACGTTCAAATCACACATGTTGTTTAAGGCAACTTTAGGAAGTCTCTCCAGCTGCTATTGAGCGATGGATTCAGTTTCAAACAAATGTTCAATGTACACACTGCAAGACAGCAACTAGCACCTGACGTTTTTAAAATTTCTTCCCTTGTTTGATATACAGATCTCCACAGATGTTTTGAACCAACCAACATGAATAATATTGTATTGTAAAGAAGTTGCAACTAGGAACTTTATCCAGTACAGTTTGTCAGCAATACGAAACAATCTTTCCGTGACATCCACACAGTCTATTAGAAAAGAAACAAACAGATGCAGCAATATGTACATAAACACCCGTACAAGATTTATCATCTCAGAAACCTGAACACAGCAACGGATCACTAAGAACTCATTTCATGATTTCTTTATTTTCTCATTAAACCTTTATATGCTTCTTTATCCCCACAGATGCTTCAATCGTATATCACTTTCTAACAATGTCTTTATTGATGCTTCAATTGCATTCTATTTGTCAACACGTGTACTCTTATGATTTGAAAAGAAACAGATGAAGGCACAATGAAATGAAAACGTATGACCGAGGAACCCATCAATTACAGTTCCCAAAAAAAAAAAAAGAAACGAAATCAAAAACCGTTATCACAGAGAGGGAAGACACATTATCTCATCAAAATTTTTTCATTCAATGTTCGAAAACTCTATCAAAAGAATCAACGTTAAAGATAATAAACGAATGCAAGAAATGGAAAGAATTTCACCTGATCTGACAATAGTATCCAAAACCTTAAACGCCTGGTCTTCTCCCAGCGGCTTCGTCTGCGTGGGCCCCGTACAAACCCTACCTTGAGCTTCCAATACCGTCTGGTTCGGTTTCGTGAGCTTAGGCGGGCGATAGGAAGTGGAAATCGCGGGATTCCGAACATCGGCGTCTAGAAAATCTAATTCATCAACTGTAGCGGAATCCGGAGAAAATCTGACCCTAGGATACCATTTCGGTCTAATCGGACGATTGCGGTCATTCAGCGTGACTGCGAAAGAAATTTGTTGCTTGAAATTCGAGATATTACGGCTAATTCCGGCATGAAAGCCAGGGTAGGAGGAGAAATTAGGGTTTGGATGGACGAGGAATTTCATTGGCGCTCTTCTACCTGGGCGGAAAGTTGCAAAGAGAGACGTTGGAGAGGCAGATGGCCAGCTGGTGAGACCGAGTATAAATCCTGTTGGGGAGCGAGGCGGTCCGTGGCAACTGCAACTTTGAAAATGACAAACAAATCCCGTTTGCTTAAGTCACGCGCGCAGTTTTTCCATTTCACTATACGCGCAGGAACTTGGTTGTATGTTGGTGATCGCAGCTGTTGAAAGCTGATGGCCCACCACAGCTGATTCTTCACTGCCAGTGCCGTCATTGTACTGTCCAAACGAGAAATGCAAAAAGTGGGGACCCAGATGGGAGCAATTTACAATGTTAACCTTCTGTCTCAGTATTAAAATTGATTTTCCTGCAAGTAATCTTGTGGGGAATTGATATAAAATAGCAAACTAATTATCCGTAGGCCCTTACACGCTCCATCTTATCTCTGCTTATGACCTCATTCTGAAGTAATTAGAATACACAACAATTCTTGCTTCGGAGTGGTCCTTGTGGCCTACCACATCCTTTACCTAATACTAAGATTTCATCACAATCAACCTCTTTTTCTAGGTAGGCCATCTGACATCTGAGTCAACTTAGATGGGGGAGTGGCAGGTAGCGAATCATATGCTTATGAGAAGTGAGAATTGGAGATCTCGGGTGAAGGTCTGTATTTCCCCGGAGGATGGAGGAGTTAGGCAAGGAGATGGATTAACTTGGGTGGGAAAAGTTATTTGTCAAGTTATAAGGGTTGTGTTGAACCATAACATGCTTAAAGGTGTTTCCTTTGAGATGTTAGGCTTCACTGCTTCAATATGCAGGTAGGGCAGCTCCGGTGCACGAAGTTTCCGCCTGTGCGGGGTTTGGAGAAGGGATGGACCACAAGAGTCTATAGTACACAGCCTTACTTTGTATTTTTTGCAAGATGCTGTTTCCACGCTTTGTACCCGTGACCTCAAAGTCACACGGCAACAACTTTATCGTTGCACCAAGGCTTCCCTTCTGCTTCAATATGCAGGTGACATTCTAATTATTTAAGAAGAAGATCCTGGTGTTGGCTACAAAATTAAGGCTGCGATGAAGTGCTATAAAAGCATGCTTGAGCGAAAGGCAAATCTTTCAAAGACTACTCTTCCTGGGGTGATATTGGATGAGATTAGAACATTTCAAGAAGCACATGCTCCGCGATGTTAGGATGCTAAATTCCTTCCTTTTATTTCTATCTTCCTAAGGGGATTGGGAGACCTAAGGCTGGATAATGGTCTTACGTGATGGAGACAGTTACGATAAGGTTAGCGAGATGGAAGAAAGGGTGTTTGTGTATGGGTTGGAGAGTGACATTGTGATTGAGGACCTTAAGAGACTGCAAAGAAATTTTTTGTGGGATTATGGTACTTAGCAGGAGAATACCACTTTGTTGGATGGGGAGGAGTGTGCTTGCCAAAACAGGACGGGGTAGCTGGGATTAGAGCTATTGAACATAAAATACAGTTCTTTTGATGAAGTGCCTTTGGAGAATGGAAAGATTCTCTTCTTGTCTACATTAGAAAATTGTGAAGGCCAAATATGATAATGAGAACTTCTCAGGGTGCTGCCATTGGGGATTCACATGCTGAAGAATTATCTATTGTACTACAAGAGGTTTCTTCATGGTGTGTTTCTCATGGGTTCACTGGCATCAATATAAAAGGTGCGATAGTTGAAGCAAAGCAAAAATCCTCCTTGGAAGTACTGGTTATTGGCTGTATACTCTATCTTTTGAAGTTGTTGCGGACATAGTTTGTTCATATGCATTGGCTAGCCAAAATTGAGGCTGATGCTCTAGCAAAAAATTGGTGCATCTTTTACATCTCATAGGGAGAACCATCTCCTTGGCCCATCATAATCTGATGGTCAGTTGCTTTGCTGGCTTAAGGTCATTTCAGTTTATTTTAGTGTCTTCTATTGGTTCTATTTCTAAATCTGAGTACCTGGCTTAATTAGTGGGGGAAGTCTTCTGGTGGTTTGTGTTGGGATGTTTATTTGTCTTTCATTTATACTATTTTTCTCCCTAGTCTGTATCCTTGTTCATGTCTCTATTTATATTAAGAGGCCATTTTTCCCTATTTGCTTAGTTGTTGCCTCCAGCTTAACAATTTTGAGCTTTTTGCTTTTGTGTACGCATAGTTTTTTCGATATTAGAGAGCAGGTTGTGTTGTTGCTAGTTTATTACAAATATTACTACCATTCAAGTTGGGGGTGTAGAATTCTAGCAAATTCTAGTTTTTGTTATTTTTTAGCTAATTTTCTTTTTAAAAAATTATTTTTTTCTTTAAAAAAGAATAAAATTTTGAAAATACAAGAAATTATAGAAAATTTTGCTGAGAATTGAATTTTCTAAAGTATTGTCTAGCTAACTTTAGCCTATTAATAGAATTGAACATGATTAATTCATATTTTACTCATTTTTCAAGGTATTATATGAAAATTGTCTCAAATCACGTATGTATACACAATTGCATATAAAAAAGGGCAGCCCCGATGCTCAAAGCTCTCACCTATGCGAGGTTTAGAGAAGGGGCAGACCACAAGGGTCTATTTACACACAATTGTTTATACATTGTCTAAATTAATAAGTAGTTATAACTTAGAGATACTGAAAAAATTCAGTGAAGACCAATAACCTAAGTGAGTTTTAGAGCCATTCATTCTTTTTTAGAGGTTACAAATATTCCTCAAGGTGCCTAAAGTAAAATTTAATCCCATCAACTTTCAAATTTGGTCATGTACTTAATTTATTATAATATTATCTTTAAAATTCTAAAAATTCATTGAATCTGATTAATTATAGGAAACGTAGAAAATTATCTAAGCCATCATTGTTGTTAACCTAGAGATATAAAGTCCATCAAAAGTATTTTTACCACTAGTTAGCCAAATTTGAGCATTTTATATAAGCCTTTTCTTTTCTCACACAAATTATCCTTTACCTATGTTAACCCAATATAATATATTCATTATCTTTTTCTTTGAAACATAAGTTAGAGATGAATGAAGAAATACTTTTTAGTTGCAATGAAAGTAAAAAAGTGAATATCAAGAAAAGAAATGTTCTTCAAAGAGATTCAAAGTGTTGAAAAGGAAGGAAAAAGAAAGTTTGAAGAACGTAAAAAAAATGAAGAAATATTCACTTCAAGCAAACAAAGTAAAGAAGAATTGTCAAGTTTAGTATAAGACCTTTACTTATTTTTGAAGAATTTTTAATATCCTTTATACCTTTTCTTTTGTAACATGTCTTAAGTCAAAGTATCATCCCAATTGAATACCTATTGATTCTAGGAAGGATAGAGTCTTAATGAGGATATGAATAGATAGGATTTAAAAAGCAATATATCTAAAAGTTCAAAGGTAATGACATATTGTCCTTTCTAAAGGGATCAAAATTAAATTCCTTAGTAACTCCTATTCCTTCATGAGTATATGTGAGATAAATTTATTTTTATTGACTCTACTTATATATTTGAGAGAGATATATGATTGGAACTATTTATCTGAGAGTTTTACTTTTGAGTGTATGTCTATTAGTGAGAATTGAGGTCAAGACATATTTTGAATGGAATTCAAAAGTTAGAAGTCTACTTATAGATAAAGATTATTGTATATGTAGATTGTACACATATACACTCTAAGATCTAAGCTTAATTAGATGTATTTAGCATATTGGTAGAATTTTGAATTCTTTATTGAATTTTATTAGTATGTTAAAGTTGATAGATTTATTGAAGATAAAATTCTTTGAGAAAAAAGTGAAAATTGACTTGAAAATAAAATTTTGAAATTTTGTGGGTATATTCACTACAAACCCTCACAAGGCTTAACTCGTCTACTAAAGTAACCTAAGAATTTAAGGGCTTGTTATATATACTAAATGCAATAGCGAGTACCTATGAAAACGATAATCTGTATCAATTTTGTAATTTGATTTTTCACATGTTTTTTTAAGGACTAGCAAAATTCTGGTTTTGATTTTACTTTTAAAACCCCTAATTTAGCATTTAATTAGATCATTCAATCACTTAACTTTGAATTTTTAGCTTAAATTTGTAGTTTAGCTCCAAATAATCATCCAACCATTTATTTAAAAAATTTATCAGTCAGATGACCATCAGATCTAATCAGATGTATAAAGCATGGATCAGATGATTCTAATTTAGTATTTTGTTTTACATATCAACCAAAATAAACTTGGATGGCTTAGATTGAACTAATCGGTACTGGATCATCAAAACGTTACATGGACCCTACAATATAAGATGAAGAGGTGTAAAGGCATAAGAAAGAAAATCCTATACGAGTTTCTCTCTTAGATATTGCTTCTAAGTAAAGGAAGTTTTAAAAGGAAACTGAAATTAAGAAAGATGAAGTGAGTTGCAAATGGAGGAACAATAAGGGAGGAAGTCAAAGAAAAGAAAACAAAAAGTTTTGAATGGAAGAGGAAGGCAGGTGAGTTAGAGATCAAATTTAGAAAGACTGAAGATGGAAAGAACCTTAGCTTAAAAAGGAAGAAGGAAACCCATTGCATGGGGATCATCTCTCGGGTTCTCTGGGATTCCTAAGAGGGGGAACCACAATGTAGCTCTATCTTAGAAGAGACAAATTGAAGAAAAACAATCAAGCTTGAACTGTAGCCTCTCTCTTCACCAGTTTTCCCTTCCCCCTCGCCATCATCCCCCTTCCAGTCCCCTATGTTTCATCTTGCTTATTCATTGCATACCATAGACTGAAGCACTTTCTCCTTTATCAGTTTTAGATAACTGAAGGAGGCTACATCACTTGGTTTTTTTCTCTCCACCATTGTTCCCTAATTCTTCCCTCTTACTCTGAGTCGTTCATTCCCTGTCTTTTTGTTTCTCCTTTGTTCTCACTATCTACCATCACCTTTCATTCTTTGCTTTTCTCAGTTTCTTCCCACCTATTTTTCCTCCACTATTCCAGTCATTTTCCCTTCAATTCTTCACAGAAAGTTTCCAAAATTCCTTTCTTTTGCAAGTTTCCATTGATTCAAGGAAAACTTAGATTGGGTTTCTCCTTAAACTTCTTCTTTCCCTTTGATTTTGCTCTCCCTACTGTCACCTTCTTCCTCCCATCAAGTTTCCCTTCGTTTTTGTTAAAAAAAAACCAGAAAAATAAATATTTTCGTTTTTGCCCTTTGCATTACATTTTTAATTCCATATGTGTCCCCTATTTGTATTTTTTTCACTTTCATCATGTTCCCTATTTCGTCTATTCTCAAACAAAACAAAACAAAAATTCCAAACAAATCCCTATCTGGATTTAGCTAATAAATCAACGATTTAGCTTTAACTAAAAGTAATAGTTTCATTTTTGTTATTTTTCTTTCCAGAATTTCAATCAATTATCAGATATTAATCTAAACACAATTCCTAGCTAATACATTGGTCCTGATTCTTAATTTGTCGTCCAAATTTGATCTAAGCCATTCAAATCCAAATTTCTTTCCTTAGTCCAGATTATCAAATTTTTGGGAGATCTATTTAATCCAACTATTGAATCCTTAATCTAAGATATTAGTAAGGGATTGATGAAGATTGATTGACTCTAATGTGACCAAATTTGAAGAAATTTGCTATGATCAAGCTAGGGAAGTTAATTTTTAGTTGTTAATTCATTTCATTTTCTTTTTTTAGTTCAAAATTTTGTACTTTTCATTAATTCAATAAATCTAAATTTTGAGTTCATTATTATTTAATTTATATCATTTATTTTAATTTGTGACAAATTAAATTTTATTTAAACTCCAATTTCTTTAAGTTGAGTTCCTGTGATATCGACTCGTACTTGCATAAGCTATACTACAATAGTTTGTGTATTTGCAGAAACAATCAACACTTACCATATCTAGTGGAGATGATTTTCTAAAAGCTAAGTTTGTTTAGGACAAAGCAATGCCTCCTAGAGCTATTGTCTACAATTGGACTATGGCTAAAGAAAAGACTCTCATTGTTAAAAGAAAGAAAGCTTAAGTACTTTAAGAGATGACTAGCTCTATAGCAAAGGATATAGAATGAGACCTGCTTTTGGGCCTATGCTACTAAGGAATTTCAAGGCATTGACATCAATGAGATCTTAGGATGTATGTAGATTGTCTAAATGCTCTAAAGATAAGTGTCTTTGATTAGGTTAACTTAGATGGGGCCTTTATTGAAAATTTGAAGTCTTTTGGTTTGGGTGGACTAGTTAAAAATTATGATGGTCTAACTAGTATTGCTCGACTTGTTGGGAATACTACCATTAGGGATTCACATGTTACATAATTATATATTCTACCATAGGAGATTTCTCCATGTTGTGTGTTGTATGGATTCACAAACATCAATGCCAGTGACACCAAGAATGACATCAGATAGTTGAATCAAAGGAAAAACCCTCCTTTGAAGTACTAGTCATTGACTGTATATTCCATCTTTTAAACTAGCTAATAGGCATAGTTAGTTCATATGCATTGGCTAACTAACACTGAGATTGATGCACTAGCAAAAGAAGGGTTCATCTTTTATAGCTTAAAGGGAGAACCTTTCCTCCTTGACCAATTATAATATGATGGTCACTTCCTTTGCGAGCTTAAGGCTATTTTAGTTTATTTTGGTGTCTTTAATTAGTTGTGTTTCTAAATTTAAGTACATGGCTTAACTAGTGAGGATAAGTCATCTAATGGCCCTTGTTGAGCTCTTTATTTGTCTTTCATCTATACTACTTTTCTCTCTCTAGTTTGTAACTTTGTGCATGTCTATATTTATGTTCATAGGCATTTTTTCCCATTTTTCAAGTTGTTGCCTCTAGCTTAACAATTTTTGGCCTTTTTGCTACTATCTGTGCCTATTTTTTTTATGCTGGAGAGTGGGTTATGTTGCTGCTAGTTTATTTCAACTAGCCTTTGAATGATATTACAACCACTTAAAGAAAGAAAAAATCAACTTATAAGTGTCATTTCACTTTCCCATTATACAAGGGTTTAGTTCTAAAATCTATTCACCTTGGTTGCTAATAATTTCCTCTTCCCTAGTTCAAAAGGAGAAAGATACTTTTCTTATTAACTTCATTACTTTACCTCACTCTTATGTTTTATGAAGCTTAAGCTAATTCCTTGAATAAGTTTAGTTATTAAGAAGAAGCCCTTCCTTGACATGTAGGCCTTGCTAAGTACATTTACAATGTTGATAAGGGAAATGGGTAATGAGGGCAAACAAAATTTCTATGTTTTCTCTTCTTCTTCTTCTTCTTTTTTAAATGGCATACATTTTCTCCTTTATGTTGCAATGTTCAACCAAATATTGAGAAGCCTTCACTACCTTTTCTTTGAATACTTAAGTCAAATTGGCGCTTAATTTTATCAAACTAAGCATCTCCTTTGGGCCAAGTAGCAAATGGATGCAATGCCTCATACTTATCGTTCCTAAATTGACCCATTAATATGAAATCTTTTCCATGGTTTGAGTTTTGGTTTATGTTTATGAGACAGTGATGTATAGAATGGCGAACCATTTGATTCCTTATTGTTTGGAGAATTGATTGATGAAGAAAGTTTATTAAAGGCACGGAATGAACATGTTTAGGTATAGTATAATACCATATTCTACTGTAAAACCACTCCTCTGAAACATGAACATAACTAGAAACATATGTGATCTTTCAAAAGAAAAAAACAACACTTGAAGTACAAAAAATTCATTTGAAAATCTCAAAGAAATAATAATTGTTTAGATATGATTCATCCTATAAATTAATATTAAAGGAAGAATGTGAATCACAAAAATAGAAGATACTGTAATATAATACAAATGCAACATACATGATGATACTAATTCATTTCTAGGAACCATATGGTAGAAACCATGTGGGATGCCTATTTTTGGATTGGCTTATCTATGAAGTATTCTTTTTTCAGGCATATTATTCACAACTTCCATATTTTGTCCCTAATTTGGGATATCCAATGCCAATACATAGGATAGTTGTCTTCACAAAGCTTATCCAAGGATGGTTATCTTGGTGCAAAACATCCATGTGATATTTTATCCCCAAAAGTACATGTACATATTTTTTAAGGAAAGGGCACAGTTTGTATTGCTTGGGAGGAGAACAAGGTCCTTACAAAGATATACATTGCATTATATACGTACGGCAACAAGAGGACCTAGGTACAATATAAGCAATGGAAAAATGAAGACATACAAGATCTCAAGTTCATAATTCAATACCACCATCTATTTGTGGGTCCAGAATATATAGAGCCTGATGAACTCCTAGTTCTGAAGTGAAGTGTTTGACCCTTAGATAATCTATAAGAGTTCCTTCGAGAGCTACAAAGTTAGCTTTTACATTGGTTCATGCATACATATATTTGTTTGTTCCTAGCCAGAATCTCCCTCAATATAGATTTGGGATATATTCAAGTTATGTCGAAGCTCCATGCTAGTAGCAATTGCATTAAATTCAGTTTCAAAGGAGGCACCATACCCTTGAGGTCCTACAAAGTCAAGTAGTGTTGTGCCTTCTGAATTTCTTGGACTCCAATTCTGTCAGGGCCCCCATAGCAATGCCCCATGGAAACTGGAATTTTTAGGAGGAAGGATGTGACACCCAAGTTTTGACACACCATATAAACACAATATTTTTCAAAAGTTGGGATCCCTAATTAAAATATTCATTTTAAAATCTATTGAAAACAAACATTTCAAATGAAAATACTTGTTTCAAAACCATGGGAGTCATACGTCCCATAAAACTATAGATTTATTAGTGAAATGATCTTCTCATTTCTATCAAAAATTCGACAGTCTCCCTATATTTTAGACAAATGCATTTAACACATGCGATGTGACAAATATCAAATAAACACAACAAACTTAAATACATAATCTGGGAGACTCAAACTCTATACCCATCTATCTAGATCATTTGTAGACTAAATAAAATCAGATACATCAATGGCAAGGTACAAATCAAAAGAAACAATGACATTGCTTAGGGTATGTTCATACACAGCCATCGCATCCAACAAATATATGTCCATACATCTATATCATATCAGTGAAATTCACACACACACACACACACACACACACGGACAAACAATCTATCTACAATGTTCAAAAGTAAAGTCTAACAAACCACATACATCAATGATCCCCTCCATAAACTACTTAAAGCTACCAATTCCCTCACTTTCTCTCAGGCTATCTACCTTTCCTATTGCCTCTCTCAATATCTAAGGCATTGTAAAGCGTTACAATGCCTTAGCAAGCTATGCTTGTGTAGGTGACAACAATAATAATAAGTTTATGCACATAATATATATAATGAACAATTTAATTATCAAATCCTAGTTCATGCAATATCAATTTTCTCATAAAAACAACTCTAATATAGTCTCACTAATGAGAGTAAATAATGGTGATGTAGAGCACGAGTAGTATGAAAGCCAACCAAATGACTGCAAAAATCAAGGCATTAGAATTCACATAATTGTTGAAAACATGGCAATGCAATTATGTCATCTGCGTGGTTCCCAAGAAAACATGCTGAGTATACAAAGCCTTTAAGGCTCATAAAAATGACAATCTCAAATCAATGCATCTCATGCTACTTATGTGTCTGAGAGTGTGTCAAATCAACTAAACTTCTACGACTCATAAATATGCCAAAACTACATTAGCATAGAGCATAAAAAGCTGAAAAAATACATCAATGAATATGCATGTCATCAATAAGGGTACCCTTACATAGGTCCAAAAAGTGTCAAAAACCAAACATTGGTGTATACATCAAAGCTCGAATAATATATCAATGAATATGCATGTCATCAAGTCATGAGTACTCATATCACTCATTTACATTTGTTCCGTAGTGGGTATATAGGGATCTATCCATCCTAGTGTGCTCATCACATTGCATGAAAACACAAAATAACCATATGGATCGTCATGCTGCAATGGTAAGCAACTCTTGGGTTTACCAACTACTCACGTTGACATCAAAACGGGAGTTTAAGTGTCCTCTATGCATGGGGGAGGGGTACATTAGACTCATAGTGTGGACTACCTATGATACCACTCCCTACAAAGTTTGCCCATAGATAGAGCGAGTATTTAGAATCTCTCAAAGTTAGAGGGTGGGTGGTTGGCCCAACCTCTCCTATCATAGTGTCCATAGGGTAGAAACACCCATCAAAATATGCAAAATTATGAAAATCATACAAAATCTCATGATCAATAAAATGTATATAAAATTGTCCGATGAAATAATAAAAACCAGGAGCACTTATGGTTCACCATCCCAAGTCACTGCCACTCATCCTGTGGCCTCTCATGGACTAGCCACCACATCAAAATTAGGAGCACTTATGGCTCGATAATCTCAAAGTAATGCCCCTCATCTTGGGATTAACCTCTCAAGGACCAGCTACCAATTCTCCACCATTGAGTCTACTATAAAAGAAGTGATAAAACAACACATCCACACACCTCACTATGCAATAGTAAATAAAGTCATCCTTTAATGACTTCAAAGGTCTGACCAAAATCATGTACTTTCATTATCGCATGTAAAATATGACTCATCATAGTCAAATCATGCTTTCCATAGAATAATGATAATCAATGCAATCATGCATATGTGCATAAGTCACAAATAAGATAAATATCTCAATAATAATCATGATATAATAATATATGCACGGATAAACATTAAGCTGATGCAATGAAAATATGTAATTTCAAAACTAAAAGATACCCATTGTTTATTATCATCACCTACCTCAAATGAAGAGCTACTCGCTTGTACCTTTGAAATCATAATCAAACTCCACTTTAGATCAGTCCGCCTTAGTCCCACTACATGGATACACATCACATCCAAGTCTAACTTACAATCCAAGTTATCTGTCGAAGTTGAATTCTTAGTTATAAAGCAAATATTATATTGTCATATCTTAATTTATGTGTTTTAACATGATCCAATAGTTCTCAGCAATGGGATCTCAAGCTAAGGCTTGCCCTAGTTGGCTAAAATTCAGAATCACACTGAACCAGACCCACCAATAACTATCAGATTCATTTCTTAATCATATCATAACATATTCCAAAGTTATCATATTCATAACAGGTTAATTCTAAGTGATTTCTCATTTAACCAACTAATCAAGTACATTTGCAAGTAAATCATACTCGACTTTAGCTAATTACCACCAAATCAAGGAAACTAAGTGATTAGGATGATGATCCTACTTGCGTAGGTCAATCTAAAGGATATCCATTGTCTATATTGCCAGATCATTAACCAATCATTTTAAAGGTGCCTAATCTGCACTATATGTAGTGATTTGACCATGATTGTCCACCTGATCATCCCAAATAAAAAAACAAATTAGTAACTCCAATTAAACAATCTCAATGAATCATTTGAATGGTATGGATCATCAAATTTGATCCAATTTCATACCTAAATCCTTAGTTGATTTTAGTTGTTGATCAAGATGCACTAGATCTCCTCAACCATGCTATAGATCAAAGATCTCTACTATTGATCTCCATTTACAAATTACAAGGATCACAATAAATGGTTTAGATCTTGATAGATGGTTAGATTAGTCATTGATCTGATGATCTGATGTTTGATCAAGGGTTTGATCATTATCGATAGTCAAATCTTCCTCAATTAATGAAGAAAAGATGGTTTTTATTCCTTGCATTATGAGAATTGTGATAGTTATCTCAGATTTGCGAGATCCTTCCTAGATTGGACATAGGAAGAGGTCAAATTGCAAGGGTGGGTGTTAGTAATGGGGCTCACCCATGCCAACTTAGCCAAGGAGAGGGGGAGAGTGGGAAGGGTGACAGTGGTGACTCTGGCATAGTCACCACCCGAAGCCCATTTATAGAGGAAAACGGAGGGGAAGGGGGTCTAGATGAGCCGATTAGCTAGGCAATCTAGACCATGACAGAGGAAGAATATGGGTAGGAAGGATAGGGGACCGCGTGTGTGGTGTGTCTCCGAAGAAGGATAAACAGGGGGAGGGAATGCGAGAGAAGGAATTGGGAATGGGAAAAGGGGTGGCATGTGTAGCTGGCCTGTGTGCGCAGGCGTGTCAAGGTGGCTGCGTTGTAGGGAAAACCAACAAGGGAGGAGGGGGAAAAGTAGTCTGGCGCGGCTGACCAGTTTTGGCAATGTGTCAGCTGGTTGTGCCGGAGGGAAGGAAACAACGAAAGGCATTTCGGTGGTGGTTGTTGCTCAGTTGCCGCTTATAGCCCATCGTGACAGGTAGGGTTTTTTCTAAATCACTAGTGTCGGGAAAGATCCCAACAAAATGGGGCACGAGCTGGTGCCAGGGAAGGAAGAGATTGGACGAAGGGGGGGGGGAGATGCTGGTTTTTTCCTCGTTTTAGGTCGTCACCGAACACGGGAAGGCTAGACAACATGTGGAAGATTAACTTGTCACGTGTTGAGCCTACTCCACACATGGTGTACCCTTTTGAGATTCGCACCAAAATGCATGTGGGGGTGTCATTATCAATTTTGATCCCCTCTTAAATTAGTAAAATTTTTAGATTTTTCCACCCCAATCATCATTTCGCACAAAATCAGTATCATTGGAATCATATCAACATGTATATTTCATTTTTGATAGTTTCAAGTCTAAATTTTAAATTTTCAAATGGGTCACTTCCATGGAACTCAATTTTTATGGAATTAAATTCATGAATTTTATTTTAATTAAAATATAATATAATTACACAAAAATAACTCAAAATTGAGAGTTGTTATAAAAGGAGACCAAATTAGAGTTGTTTCTTCCTTCTTCTTGGTTTCTGCAATTGTTTCACTATATTTTCTTGGGATGGTTTGGATATAGACTTTTGAAATGAGATGTACTTGTGCCTTCTAAAGTACATCTGCAAATTAGATCTTGTGACATGATTCATGAAACACTGGAGGGCAGTACAGGACCCCCAATACCCCAATAGACGAATATGTGACACCAAATGTAAGCACATGCCTTTTGTCTTCATTCGAAGATGGGAATTAAATTTCACCCAAAAAGAACTTAATTTTTTAGGTTATTCTAATTGCACCTATTGTCGATAATTCCATTATCACTTGAGAATTAGATTTCAAAGTTTAATTCCCTTAGTCCTTTTTTGAGAAGCAAACTATAATATTAGCAATCAAAATATAGTTGGTAGCGTTGGAATGCCACAGGCATCCCCGCATAGAGTCCAAGCTCAGACGTTGCAGCTGCTGTTGCTGCTCGGTTTGGCGAGGATGTCCGCCACTTCCTTGCCTTATCTGAAAGGTGTCAAGAGAGTATACTGGTTCACCGTCGGCAATTTCATATGGAACATCCACCAATTCCTCTGCTGGCCACTCCTTTCTCATTTGGCGGCTTCTTGAGGTTGGATATGATGAGGTCCAAATCTCTTTGACTTCTGAAGATTACAAATATTTAGCTGGTCAGCAATATGTAAATCCTTTTAAACAGCTGCCAATTCAGCCGAGTTGTTGGTTTGGCGTTGAAAGTAGATGCTGTAGGCCGCTGAACAACATCCTTGGGCATCACTTCTTAAGCCCACCTAAGCCTGCTTCTCCGGGGTTGCCTAGAGAGACCCCATCAAAATTGAGCTTGTGCCATCCTGCGGGTGGAGGAATCCATGAAACCAAATAACAGGCAGGACGGACGGCTGAAAATCGTCGTCCGGCAATCCGATCTATTGATCTGTGGGTAAGATTAGTGGCACGAGAGCTCGAAACCCTAAAGAGCTGCTTCTGGCCTGCCTTTTTTACAAGGACGAAAATGCCCTAGCCAGTTAAATTCCTTCCTAATTGTCCCTGCGCTGACCTATAACTACCTCTCAGGCGAGCGGGACCCAGGCAACCGTTTCCTCCTGCTGTCCAATTCCGCCACCTGAAATAGAAAGGAAGAAACTCCCGAGGAAAGGAAGGTGGAGGAGAAATGGCGGGAGTTGTGGCTCTCCTGCCCGGCACCAGTGAGAATCTCATCTCACCTGCTTGCACTCCCTCCACACAGTCTTACTGGGAAGTGGAATTCTCTCGTTTCTTCAACTACCCTTGCGCCGTCTCTTCTTCTCTCAGCCTCAAACCCCTTACTAAATCCAAACGCTTGTCCAAAGGCACCTGGATTTCCTCCTCTTCTCCGGCTTCCCTCCGCATTCTCTCCAATTCCGTCGCAATCCTCGTCGTTTCCATCAACGATAGGATCTATGTGAGTCTCGTTTCCAGATTCCTCGTTTTCTCTCTGTTTCTTGATTTTTTATTCCCTTTTACACCAAGATGGTTGCCGTTTTAGAGTTTTGAAGATTCTTTACTGGTATTTTACGTTTTTCTTCAGGTTGTAGGAATCCGAAAGTTGTTTATGGATTCCTACCTGAAGTTCAGTATATCTTGGTATATTAGACTGGTTTTTCTCATTATCTTCGAGTTCTTGTGAATGTATTTACTTGAAATCCTGTTGTTGAGGACGTGAGTTCATCAAGATCTTCATCGAAGGGATTTGTCCCGTGATTTTAGGTTTTCTGGAGCTTTTTGAGTCTTTTAAGTTGGATTTTTAGATTTTGTAGTGATGACAAGCTGTTTATGGATTTGTATACGGAGTTCAGTAAAGCTAGTCTGCTTGGACTGGTTTTCTCGTTATCTTGCAGTTCTTGGTAATGCATTTTAAGTCTCTTGTCTCTGTTACTTGACGTCCATGATACTCAAGAAATTCGTCGTGAACGGAGTTAGATTTTGGTTTCCGATTTTTCTTTCTGTCTTTTTAAGTTTTTCTTCTACAGTTTACCCAAATGATGAGGCGTTTATGGATTTCTGTATGAAGTTTAATCAATCTTGGTATATACTTTTTGTTAACTTCGACTTCACGCGAGTGTATTTACTTGAAATCCTGTGTTTCACTACGTCATTTTATCAAAATCTTCCGGAAAATGAGTTTGTCACTGTGCTTCTGGGATGAGCTTTTACGGTCCTCTAGGATTCGTTCTTGAGTTTGTACAGATTAGCGAGCCATTTATGGCATGTGTATGGAGTGCGATGAATCTAGGTTCAGCTTTCTTTGTTTTTATTTGATTTTTTGAACCATGCAGGGTTATTAGGAGTACGTACAGAAACAGAGACTGCGGTAGTCCCTATGACATGGCTCCTTTCTGGTTTATGATTTACTTGAAATCCTGTTACATGATTTCATCAAGATCTTTCTCAGGAGGGATTTACCCTGTGGTTTTGGATTTCTGGGGCTTTATGGTCTTTTAAGTTGTCTTCTACAATTTTTGTAGAAATCCCGAACCATTTGTGGACTTTTACATGGATATGAACAAATATAGGCATGTTTTTCTCTGTTATTTGTTGTTCTTCTTATTTTATGCTTTGGTTTTCCCTTGAGTTTGCTGAAATTCTGTATATTATTATATTTACTCATGATCTTTCTCGGCAGCGTTTGGTGTTGCAGTTCTGGATCTTCTGGAGATCTAGTCTTTTAAGTTGCTTTCTAGAGTTTGTTGAAACAATAGAGACATCTATGGATTGTTATATGGAGTTCAAAGAATCTAGGTATTTGTAGAATGTTTTCTCTCATCACCCTTGAAGGTTCTATTGATGAGTTTTAATAAAAACTTCTTATTCTGAATCATACATTTTATTTATTAATATAGGTTGAAAGTTGTCGTCGTGGAATCAGCCTCTTGCAAAATGCAAGGTAAGGCTGCCTACTATAGGCCCTTGTGGTCTGCCCCTTCCCCGGACCCCACATAGGCGGGAGCTTTGTGCACCGGGGCTGCTCTTTTAATATAGGTTGAAAAGTTTCAAACTCCTATTTCAGGGAAAGATCTGCATGAGTGAAGATCCTTGAAATAAAGATCTGTATAATGAGCTTTGAGAAGATTCAAAGTTCAGATTTTGGTTCACAGTCTTTTAAATTTTCCAAGCATTATCAGCGTTTTCACAAATGGTTCACCATCATTTTGTCTTATGTCTATTGAGAGGATGTAGGGAGTTTGGATCTATCTACATTATCTCTTGAATTCATACTGGTGAACTTAACTCAAGGCTTGAAATGCAAGGAAACTGGACATGAATTTCTTGCCTTCTCTTTTGGTTTTGTAGAATTTGACTAGATTCTCCATGATCATCTTTATATACTTTGAGGAAGATTTGCAACCATAAGCTTCAATATCTCGTTTTTCATGTATGAGCTTTTCAGCCTTTTCTGTTCTTTTATGCCATCTCCAAATGATTTTTAGTGGTATTGGGCTTGCTTCAGATTCGTGGAATTAAATAGGATTTGGCCATGAGACTGTTTCTGGGTATTTACTTTGATTTCATTGAAGTTACTGATAATTTCTTTTAGATATCACTGAGAATTTCGTATTCCCATCTGTAGAGATTATTCAATCTGGGATGGGAGGATTTTCTGCTGTTTCTTTTGGCTTCAGTTTCGGGAACTTCCATAATGTTTATACCATGTCATAGTTAAGATATTCTTACAAGTGAGCCTGAGCATGGCTGGATTTTTCTGCAGAAAACACATTATTTTGGTTTTGTAGAAATTGCAGGGGCCTTGCATTCTTTTCTATGTGAATTTCATTCTTTTAAATGGTAACAGAAAATTTTATTAAAAGAGAATCAAGCTAACTGACTGAGGGATCATGAGCAGAGGAAAGTTGTAGGCAAAAGACAATATGGTACATAAATCTCTCTTTCTACCCTTTCTCAAGCTAGCTCATCAGCTCCTTTATACTATACGAGATAACTCATGAGAAATATCCAAGAATCTTGAGGAACCACTTCGGGTTGTGCAGCCAGTCAGTGACTTGTGGCCCCTTAACGGTCAGATGATGTGCTTGGATAAGTATGAAGAATTGACTCCCTCGAGCACAAGGGAGTCTGCATCTCTGCCTAATTGGTGTCAATACCCTAATCGATTGGCAGTAGGTCTTGTAAGTTCACCATAATATTCAAGTTCTTAACCATCTGGTGCAAACTGGACCTGGATTCCCCAGTACGGAGCTGTCAAATCTGAATTTAAAAATCTCATGGAAGTACCTAACACGGTTTAGTGCTGTGAGATCTAAACGTACTGTTACAAAATACTCCTTTCCTCCTCTTCAGATAAGAAACCCCTTTGAATTCCTTAGAGGAGTCATCACAAGTAGTGAACTGAAACCTGAAGATAGAATGGTGTTTATTGAATTGGACTCTGACTTATTCTCTTGTTTCTCTCCTCATACTCCAAGAATCGACATATGAATCTAAGGATCATGCCATCACCCATGATAATCAAGTAGGCAACAGCAACTTAACCATTGATGCCACCTGATTGTGAATCAAGACATGATCAATTGATCCACCATCTGCGGCTTATCTGGAAGTAACAATAAATTGGCAATGTTGAGATTCTTCTCAGGATAGCAATCCAGCATAAGACAGCGAAACAGGGAAGCTGCTTTGAAGGACCTTAACCTGGATACTGGCTTGGAATGCCTCCAAGATGAAGTAATAATTAAACAGAAAGATAAGCCTGAGAAAGCACTCCATAAAGCTGTCATCCGACTCCATATGCTGTTTCCAGTGGAACTTAAGGAATAGCTTAGGGATCTTCTGATGACTTACTCTCGTTAGTGTCCCTTATAGTGGTTTTGTTTCTTTTTGTATCAAGATGCATTGAAGTAAGGTTGAAAACATCGTGTTTAGCCTTCTTACATTTCCTTTTCCCCATGTTTCCTTGCAGTCTAGAGAGGTTTAGGGTGATTGGTAGAAACTTAAACATCTATTGAAAATTCAGGAAGGAATTGGCATTCTTTTTGTTAATTTCCATGAGAAATATTTCGGGCATCAAATCCTTGAACTATTCAGTATGCTATCTGTTAGATTCTAGCAAATTTCAGCAAGCTACATGGTTCCAAATCTTCAGACTATATGCCTTCATTTACCCTATCCTGTAGACATCGGTTCATTTCAGCGAAGATATTAAAGATATTTATTTCTTGAAAATCTTTAACATAGTATCCTTTCTTCCATTTATTGATTTCTCAAACCTTACTGTTTTAATTCTTCAAATATTATTTTTTTTACCTTTTTCTATATGCTTTTCTTCCTGAGTTTGCTATTGTGGTTGAAATGGTGAGTACCTATAGGCTTCTAAACATATATTCTGTTCCTTATGATTTCTGGTTGTGTTTTGGGATCCCATTTATCATATTTCATGCCGTTAATATCATACTTAGTATTTCCTTTAAAAAAAAGAAATGGTGACGCAGGAAGAGCACTTCGTTTCGAATCTCCATTTCTCCTGGCCGCAGGTGTCATGCTTCATAGACTGCCCTTTGCGAGGGAGCAGAGTTGTATTTGCCAGCTATAGAGACTCTTATGGCCAGGCAAACTCCTTTGGCCCTCTTAATATTTTTCTTGGCTATTTACGGGTTTATGTACTGTAACAAACATTCTACCTGGACGTTAAGAAAAAAATGAAAAACTAAAAACCAAAATAGAAAAAGGAAAACGAATGAAAAATGAAGCATCCTAAGTTCTTGAAATGGTTGTTCACTCCGCCTAACTCATTTCTAGTTGTTTCGTGAAAGAAATATTGAGTGATTGAATATTAATTATGTTCATCTCATGTGTCATGAATGGTTGAAGACCAAGTACTCGATTAACATGATTTCTGGTACGCATCTATTTCCTTTATCAAAAAGAGGGTGTTCTTTTTGGAAACTTGGTTGGTGATCAAGACTCCAGCCTGCAACCTTTAGTTGGGGAGCAAGTGCATCGTCCTTTAGGCTAGATACATGCATTCAAGAGGAGGGCATTTTTATTTGTTGCACATTTGATGATTGGGGTATTTCTATCTGTTACACCTATGATAATTGGAAATAACTTGATTTGGAACTTGCATGAGTCGGCAGATCCTAACCCAGTTAATTGAAAAAACTACAATCACTAGGCACATTATTGAAGAGCTTGCCTGAGTTGACTTGCTCAAGACTCTGGGTGTTCAATCCTGAAGTCATAGTTCCTAAACATTGGTCAAATTCATGTACTTTTCTTGGAATAATCAAAGAAAGAGAAAGACAACAAAAGAAGAAAAGTCCAGACATATGTACTTAGTGTTTCTAGTTTTCTAATTGCAGTGAATGAATAGAAGAAAAAAGTGAATTCCCAAAACTGATTTACTATTAGTAAATGCAAGATGAATTTGTAAATAAATCTTGCAAAGACGACTGCTTTGATGCTAATTTATGTTCAAGCACTGATTAATTAATGATTTGCATCATCGATCATTATCTTCATGTCATGGATGTTTCACGTTTGTGATCCACCCAGTTGAACTTGGGTCAGGAGTTGCTAGCTAAATCACTGGAGTCAGAAGAATCAAGAGTTGGAATTCCTTGAAAAGATAGAAGAAAGTGCTAGCTACTTGTGTCAGATAAGTTGGACACAGCCTCAGGGTTGTAATTTACTGAAGTCAGCTTGTTTGGGACCTAGAAGGGGAGCCTTGGGGCAACAGTAAAAGTTGTTGTCATGTGACCTTGAGGTCATGGGTTCAAGGGGTGGAATCAGTCTCTTGCAAAATGCAAGGTAAGGCTGCCTACCATAGGCCCTTGTGGTCCGCCCCTTCCCTAGACCCCGCATAGGCGGGAGCTTTGTGCACCAAGGCTGCCCTTTTTTTTAGCTTGTTTGGGACCTGTTATTCAGTTACCAGTTAGAAATTTTTGCAACGATACTTGCCATGAGAAATCCAGCAAAAGAAAACTGGTTAAGTCAGCTATGCTAAATACAGCTCAGCTGCCATGTTACTGGGTTTTGTTTCTGACTCATCGTAAGATTTGTATATGTCTTTCTTGTTTCTTGTTTTACAATGCCAGTTGGAGATTATCTAAGTTAAGCAATGCTTGTAATACTTCAGTTTTGCACTTACTTGTCCAGCTAATATGCCATTTATCGGTATTTGATGTTTATATTAGCTTTTCTACTAGCTTGACCCCTAATGGGGATAAGGCTTTGATGATGATATTAGCTTTTCTACTCTTCATTGGCTTCCTAAAATAAAGTCTGAGTTGGTGATTTGACTTTTTCTTTTAACATTTTAAAGTTTCTTCTTTTCAATATTATCACCATTGAGACTGCTTTGTCATGAGTTTGCAGATCCAGAAGTTTGGACTGAGGTTTCCTACATTCCGTGATGCACAAACCTTTTTGGATGCTGTGAAGGTGCAACTGTTACAACCACTAAATATAATCTTAGAACTTTCATTCTTGAATATCATTTAAAATCAGTTCTAGTTACTAATATAGCTCTGGCTCATATGTTATTTTTGCTGACAGTGAACCACCGCGTATTGTAGCATCTTATCCATAGTTACAGTTCTGCATACTTCATTTTCGAATTAAATGTTGCTAGCAGAAGTAGAACAATTCAATTCCAAACATCATAGTTTCTTCACTTTCATTCACATTTATCATCTTTAAATCCTAGTGGTTCTCAGCTTCAACTTTTTGGGAATCATGGACATTAAAGGAAACGAGAAAAAAAGAAAAGAGCGCTTTATGGTTCCTGATCTTTTCTTTTCATTGCTCATTTTTGTATATTTCGTTGCTCACAGTTTCCACAGAGAAACGGGAACCAATTTTCTTTGAACTGTGACCCTTGTTAGATAAGTTCGTGCAATACATTGTGAAGGGTGGTGGGGTGCAAAATCTTCAGCTTCCTCAATACATTATGAAGGGTTCATGGGAACAATGAATTGATTGGGCAATGCATCTTTATAACAGGAAAATAGATTTTGCTTGACTGGCTAATGTAGAATGACAAATTAAATAAGACAGACATCGACTAAAAATGTTAGGAAAATATGAAGATTGTGCTGGATGTCTCCTTTCAATACAGGAAAACTTGAAGGCTGTGCTTGATATTGGATATCCAGAAGTAGATTCTGGATTTTACAACTCATCTCAGTCTGAATACATTGCTTCAACTGGACTTGAATACAGGTCAAAAAGCTATTGATTTACTGTCATCTACCTTTACTTTTAGTTTTTCTTTTACAGTGTCATTTATACTACGAAAAGGAAAGAGAAGTGGTATTTCAGAAAAGAGCTCATATGTGGGTCTTATGGTCACAGATGTGATGAGGAATCAAGCTTTGCAATTTCTGATGACTGTTATAGGCCTGAGATGCCACATGTTAACTTTGAAGCTGAGCAACCTGTGGGTTCTCAGCAACCACTACTTGTCGACAACTTTGAACCTGTTTTTCCAGCTCTGCCTCCTAACTTCACAGCATTACTGACGGGCACTTTAACTGAAGATGATAGAGGTATGAGTGCATTAAATACAAACCTGATATCGTATTTGAATTTGCTCCATAAGCATCTGAGATGTTCGTGCGAGTTGCACCTGATGTGCATATTTGTATATGTACATCATTATATATATCTACTTGTATTTTTTTGCACACATTAGGAACTTGGTATAACTAGCTCCTAATTCATCTTGGAGTTGTAAAAAGTAGTTTTCTAAAATCGTCTAAATGTTCAAAAATCTTTGTCAGAAATGTGAGATGTTCTTGGTAGAAGATGCAGGTGGAAATGTATGGTTTTGAAGGGGTTTTCCTGTTTTCTTTTGGAGTGGTAGTTTGTTCTTCTTCTTCTTCTGTTATGATAATGATAATGAAAATGATAATAATAATAATAATAAATTATTTATTATTATTATTATTGTGGTTGTTGTTGTTGTCGTCGTCGTCGTCATTACTATAAAAGAACTATCTTTTGGGAGTTCATGCAATTGAAAATCCGAAGGTTCGATAGGATAGCTAAGGTTGGCTTGGGATGGTGGTAAATCCACTTTGCGTATATACAGTTTGATTAAAGACAGTTTTGAAAACTGTAAACCACTTCCTACTTTCTCTCCAACCTTCACCATTCTCTCAAATATCCGCTTCTTTCTCTCCTATAGCTCCTCTCTCTCTCTCTCTCTCTCTCTCTCTCTCTCTCTCGCATCCATGGGCATGTGCATGTGCTTCTACTATTTAGTTTTGAAAGCATTCCTTGTACCCTCTGTGACACGGAAAGCCACTTTCTTTCTCCGATGGTTTATTGCTTGCAGATTCTTTTAGTTCTTTTGCTAGTAAATTTGGTTTCCTGTAAGGGTTTATGCCTATTCTTCATCTTCAGGTGTAAAAACCTTTAGCCCTAGTAATGGAGAAGAGATTGAAAAGCTGCCCTTCTTAGTACACCTATCCAATGCTCCAGAATATTTCCTTTAGATCTTGAACCGTATCTTCTATTCTCCTCTCTGTATATACTCCTGACTTTATTTTCAGGGTTTTTATTTATTTATATGTGTTTTAAATGTCTATTTGGTCTTTTATCCTTTTTGGGTGTTTTCTGGGCAATTCACTTTTCCAAGTTCATCTGGGGCTCAGTATTACACAACTGGGACTCATTGAATCTTGTCGTTTCTGTGCAAGTCTTAGAGCCAATTTGGATCTTCAGTGAATCCGAGATCTTCTGGACGCTTATATTGGACAAGCTGTTGCCCATTTTAAGGCATTTCATATGCAGGTTGCTCATAGTCTGAAATAAATGCAACAGTGAAATGGTCTATCTGACAACCTTTCCCCTTTGCAGCTTCTGTTACCACTTCTTTGACCAATTCCGAGAATACTGCAGAGCTTCTAAATGTACAAAAAGCAACTGATCTCACATCCCAGATCATGGTATGTTCTTGTGGTGATGTTCTATTTTATATCTTGATATTCTGACCATTTAAGAGACTTAAAATATTTCTCTGTTTCTTGTACACAGAAATACATGTCGGATTCTTCCTTCCATGGTAAGTGCATTCCTCTTTGATAGATTGTTTTTACCTACGACTCTGAAGGCTAAAATCATGTCATGTGCCCAAGTAGACCATCATCTTGAACTTAACCAGTGAAAGTGGACTAGAGTAGCGTTGGTTCTTCCATCCATTTTCACCTAACTTCAATGTTACAAGAACTCAGAACTTACCTTAGAATGTGTAAAATCAACAAAATGCCTTTCATGCTTTTCTCAGGCCTGAATGTTATGATTATTGGTTCTGATGCTGATGCTGTTTTCTCTTATTGGCACCAGAAATGTTGGCTAAAGTAGAGCAAGTTATCGATGAATTGGGAGGTGATTTGATCATGTAATTGTCATTGTGCCATGGTGACTGCAGGCTTGCAATGTTTCTTCTTTTGACTTACTGATTGTGCTGATTCTTTCTCAGATCTGAACTTGTTCGTTCACTGATGACTCAGTTCTTTCTTGAGTCCTGCTCTGTAAAGCATCTGTGCTTCTACTTTTACAAGCCCTGCTGTCATTTTTCTGAGGCTGCTAATTTGACTAGCTACAGTAACACAACTTGCGCAAAATGAATAGATAATCTCCTTTACAGATTACTACAAGGTAAATTGTATATGTGATTAGTCTCTTATCTTGTGCTAATTGAGTGCGATTTCTATTGCTTTTGGTTGATTGATTCCGTTTCCTCGGCAAAGGAGTGCTTTTGTAATATAGTGAGGGCTATTTAAGAAAGGTAAATCTACTATTTACTAGAGGAATCAAGGGCGTAAATGAAATTCTATTTCGTTTTCACCTCTGTACGTGGCCCTCCTTGCTCGTACCCAAATAAGTGCATGACCTTGGACTGAAGTTCTTGTTAATTGATAGAAATGATTTTCCCAAGCCCCTTCGGACTATTGCCCCACCCTCATTTGCGTTTTGTGGTAATTTTACTGGAGGGGTCCACCTTTTCGATAATCTGAACATTCATTTACCTTGTCTGAGATATTTTGTTTTAAAAAAATGGATAATGGTCAAACTGCTCGGGTCTACCATTCAGACAAAAATGAAAAAAGAAAAGAAAATTGTCAAAACAGTTGGGATAATTCAATAGAAGGATCATCCAAGTATATGATTCTCTGACATGGCCCAAAGAATCATGGCCCATCAAGACAAGATAGTTACGATAATAAAAGATGCTAGAACCTGTCTAGTTAAAGCTCCACCTTTAGAGGATCTGACCAATTCACCTTTTTTGGCCTTCCTTAGATTGGCTAGAAACAAAAATTTGTGACCGTTGGTTGATTTCAGCTATGCCGACTTAGTCTTTAAATGATGACAATTGGAACCGAAGAACTAGTAGCTAAAAAGGCATGACCATTTGCAGATAGCCTTAATAAAGGACATTTGCAGATAGCCTAAATATCTATTGAATTTTATAAGTTTAGAAAATGTTAATATCTATTGTAAGAATTTAGAAGTTGCTTGGATGAGCTTAATAACTCTCCAAAGAAGATTTAGCAATCAAGCAAGTTTAGAAAGTTTTGGACTTTAAGAATCATATAATTAAAAAGTTTATGAGTTAAGTAATTTACGTAATTATAATGTTTCTTTGGTAGTTTATAATTGCCTCATATGGGAGGGCTATTCCATCTATAAATACCCTAGTGCAGATCAATTAAAGGAGATTAATTCAAGTACAATAAGACGTTTTTTTCTAGTAAGCATTGAACGTTTTTTTAGAATAGAATTTTTTGACGTATTTTCTGTTGTAAAGCTAAGATAAGCCAGAGTATATATTAGCTTGGACGTGTTTGTATCACTTATGAAGTTAAAGTGTGGTGAGACTGTTTGCTCTTTAGCCTTAAAATGGTGTGTCTGTGTCCTTGTAAAGAGAGTTTAATTACTTTTCTAGAAGATCTCTTAGGGTGGCAATACTGTATTCAAGGGTGGTGATCTTCCTTTGTGCTTGAATACTAAAGATGGTGATCCTATATTTGTTTAAGACTAATCTTAATCCTAAACTGTGATGGTGTTTTATATATCTACAGATAAATTGGACGTTTTATCTTTATTTAAATCTCTAATTTTGTACTAAACTCTTTGTAGCTGGTTACTTGGTTTCAGTGAACCTTGTAAGAAATGGCGGGTCTATCATCTTCATACCCATCACAATATTCATAGATATTCCATTTCAAAAAACAAACATATATTCACATAGATGCTTCCATAAGTGCACAATCTTGTACAGAAGTTGCTAACAAAATATATTTTTCATCAGGAAGTACATTAAATGTTAGGTTTTTTCTCCTCGGGATCACTCTTCTCACTTGATATCCAGTCCACCAATTGGTAGGATTATTGCAAGATGAATCTGATGAGAGAGTGGTGGCACTCATTTGAGTAACTACATATGAAGTCGCACGATATTTCCTTTCAAATTTCTTCTGTTCCCTTTTTCTCTACAATCAAGCACAAGAAACCACAAGAAACATAAAAGAAAGAACAAAGTGGCGAGTATGTTAGTTTGTTAGAGTGATTACTGGGATTACCGATAATCACACAGTCTACTGAGATTACCGAAGATTATGAAGAGATTACAGCAACAATTTGTCTATAGATTGTGTATATAAACACCATGTACAATGATGTTATCAACTCTTAGAGCAATACATATTTGTTCATTCTTTCATGGTATCAGAGCCAAAGTGGATCTCAGATCTTAAATCTTATTACTCCAAGAATCACCAATATTCCATTGTTTGTCTGTTTGGATTGTTCTTGCTGAAGCAAGTGATACACCAGACCCCTGCAATCGAGTGAAACTCTGACCCTTCTCAAACTGGGCAGATACATTAAGACTCGTCATCAATTGTCCATCTTCATCAATCATCGACAGTAACAGAAGCGATCAAACTGCAGTTGGGATTTTTTTTTTTGGTTCATCGTCGTCGAGGCGTTCCTCTTAAAACTGTCACAGTTTAGCAGATCTTCAAGATCAGCCCTTGATTCTTTCTAGAAGAGCTTAGCAGATTGCTGAAATCGCCGCAAATCGTCATTGAGAGATGGACACGAATCCCCAAGCGGCTCCTCCATCTTCAAGCGATCACTATCTTCAGCCCATTTTGACTTTCAACCTTAGCGCCTCCCTGCGAAATCGCCGACCGATTGTCATCATCAGACCAGATCCGGCACCATCTTCAACTCTGCGTGCATCTTCGGCAGATCGCGATTTTCTGCTCCTAAAGGAAGACATTTCGCCTGTCGCTTTTTTTTGCCCCGTCTCAGACCAACATTCTTCCTAATCTTGATCGTTGAGCTTGTTGACCAAGTTCATTAGCAATTGGTCTGCAATCCACCGCGAGCAGCTCCTTCAATCCCAATTGCAATCTTGGCTGATCGTCTCTTCCACCTCGAGCGGCTTCTTCAATCCCAAGAGCGCACCTTTGCGTTTGAAATCCACTGCGAGCATTGCTGTCGTCAGACCGTAGCACCTTTGGCCTGCAAACGGTATTTTGCCTTTTGCCCCATAAATTTTTTGCCAACCAGGTATATCTGTTTCTATCGCCACCCTTTATTTTTACTACCAGTGCACCCTCTGGTTGTCTCATTTTCCATAATTTATATTCACCATCGATGAACTTTACCATCAGCGCTCTCTTGTTTTGTCTTATTTGCAGGTAGTCACAAGTGCTCATTTCACTCTTAACATCGTGAATTCACGCTTGTTTGATCTCAAATCCATTAATATTGAATTAGATGGTAACAACCGGCTATATTGGGCCAAAGCAATGACATCAATCCTCAAAAGTAAAAGACTTTGGACTATCATTATCAGTGAATCATCAAGGCCATCTCATCCACAGAAACTTGTAGAATGGGAATTGAAAAACCACTACATCATTGCCTTGATTTGGTTAAACTGTACTCGTGCAATTTCTATGACAATTATTGATTCTAATGTTGCTCAAGATGTGTGGAACAATCTCAGATCAACTTATCTTCAAACCCATTTTGCCAGAAGATACCAATTGGAATTGGAAATTCGTCGTTTGCAACAACAACCTGGGCATCACATTTCTGAATTTCAAGCACAAATGCAGGTCCTGTGGAAACAAATAGCACTCACTAAATCATCATGAACTCATACTCTCAGGGAATGTCAACAACTTCATGAACAAACCCATCTCTTTTAGTTTCTCATTGTGTAATATCCTTAATTTTTAAGATAAAATAGGAAATTATTAAATAAATTAAAATAAAAATTTATGGATGAAATTTTTTCCTGAAAACATAATAATTAGAAATTGCTCGTCGATACGAATCCAACGCCACCAAGAACGCGAAAAACGGAGCTCAAACGAGGGAGTTATGAGCCGTCAAAGTTGTAAGGGCAAATTGGTCTTTTGACAGAAACGTGTTACACAGGGGTCCAAATTGATAACGGCACCCCTGTCTACACACGTCTCTACCAATCCGGCGAAATCGCCGGAGAGACGTGGGAAGAGACGTGTGGGGAAGAGTTTCTCTTCCCCAAGACTCTAAAACCCTATATTTATGCTCCTCTAGGAGCCAAAACGCTCCACTTTGAGCGTTTTCCATGAATGCTACGCAAAACCCTAGACCTGCAAAAATCTGAAGTTTCCGGCGAGTGGAGCCCCGGCAACACGAGCAAACCCGACCAGGCACAAGGTAAGCCTCAAATCCGTGTTTTTTCTGTATTTATTAATTAGAAAATTAATTAGGAAAGTATTTAAAAATTAGGAAAAAAAATCAGATTTTTGGGGGCTTTGTGCACCCTACTGTTGGAGCATAATTTCACGGATCAAACCTTATCCGTTTGAAAATCGCACCGTCCAACTAGTGCACAAGAGACCCAAGAGCATACCCTTTAAATTTGGGAGTGATCCAACGGTGGAATTCTCCAAAAAACTCAAAAACCAGTACCTATGGATGTTTTTAAGAACTTGGGAAAAATCGTTTAAAAACCATGGGTTTTGGAAAAATTAGTGCAAAAGGAGGGCATAAATGGATTCTAGAGAGAATTCTGAAGAAAATGGAGCAAAAATCACGCAAAACGGAGCTCAGAGTCTGCCGAGGCGACCGGAATCCGGTCCGTCTTCTCGGCTGCCGGCGCTGTGGCGCCGACGCCAGGACGCACAGCGGGACGCGCAGGGGATGACGTCGGATGACGTCGGCGTCGCACGCGTGCGCGGCGACGCGCGCGCACGGACGCCCTGCAGTTGGCGGGCGCTGTGGGGCCGGGACGCTGCGCGTCCTGCCGAAGAAGCACGGCGCGCGTCCCGTACGACGTCTGTGTCGGCGTGCGTCTTCATGCGCCCGTGTACGTCGGTGTAAACCGGCGGAAAAGGGTGCCGCCGGTTTAAACCACCTTATGGTGGTTCGGCAGGCCCCATTTTAGTGTAGTTTTCACTAAAACTTGAGTTTTGGGAGCTAGAGAGGTCCAAATCACGATCCGAAAGATGCGTTGTGACCGTATTGACGACGCGGACCTAGTTTTAACTTAAAAACTTAGAAATGACCACTTTTTATTTAGAAAAATTTTAAAATAGTGATGTGACATGTACAGGTGCACTTGAATATACCAATTAAAGGGAGTTATTAGCAAGCTAGTGATCTCACACTGAGGTAGGTGACGACAACTAATGTTTTGCCTTGATTTTTAAACCATGTTTAAACATAGCATCATGTGTGATTGTGTTTTAAAATGCAATTATTATTTACCGTGGATTTCATGCTACATTGCGTACAGGATGGTTATTCCAAATTGAAATCTTTTACTGAATAAACTTATTTCAAATGCTTTTACAAGCATGATGTTAATTAGTTATGCTTAATTAGAGATTTATTTCTTATTATATATATAGAAACTGCATAGATTTACATGGAAATGAGTATAGAGGCTTAGTAGCTGGTCCTTTTATAGGCTAACCCCAGGATGAGGGGCATGTCTTGGGGATTTCAAGCTATAAGTGCTCTTGAGTTTTAGCATATACATATGATTTCCTTGTTTTATATTTGATGACGGGTGCTCTCGCCCGGTGGGCGTCATGCTAGGAGGGATAGGGCCGGCCACCCACCTTCCGAGATTATGATGTGATGAGTTTGTGATATGATAGACACCTGCCCATAGATGGCATTCGGTAGGGGTTTGGTAACATGGATAGTCCACACTACCGGTCTAAGCCTTTCCATGGGGACAGACGCTAAGTCTCCCGTTATGGTGTCGACGGGGAGCGGCGGTGGTTGATACCCATGGAGGGTTGCCACTGCAAAGATGATGGCCCATATTCTTATTATGTGTGCATGTATGATGAGCATGGTTATGGATGATATGCCTGGGTGTGACGACACTCAGAGGTTGACTACGTGTACTCCTGATCAGGGATGTTAGTGCGATGTGATGGGACCCATTACCTTAGGGTGCCCTTATTCTTGTTGTATGCTCCATTTTATTGATTCATATCATGTTTTAACTCTATGATTGCATGTTTTAGCATATGGAATAAATTGGCATTTATTTGAACATGGCATTATGATATCACTATTTCCATAAATGTTAGACTTTTCATCAATGCTGTTCATTATTTCTTCATTTATTACATTAATTGTCTATGTACCTACACAAGCGATAGTTCTTTGAGGCATTGCTTTGTTTTGCAATGCCTTAGATCTCGAGCGCGACACCAGGAAAGGAAAAGCGGTTGATAAACCTTGAGAGCTGCTGAAGACTAGTTTCCCTATAGTTTTAGATAGTAATGTGAGTCATTAGAGTGGATTATCATTTGAATTTTATTATGGACTGCATACTTTATATTTGGATGTGATTTAGATCTTTGGACATATATTGGACATTTATATGGGATGTTATGATGGATAGACCCTGGGCCATATTATTATTGTCTTTTGAACGTTTATTTGATTTAAAATAAAGGCGCCTATTTATTTGACGTTGATTTATACGCGGATTATTTATTTATGTTTAAATTACATGTACGCCATTTTGAGAAAGGAAAAATTAACACCCAGAGTTTTAAGATAGGTTTAGTAAAATGTTGAATAAATCTTTTCTTATGGGATCCCAAATGCTCTTATTTAAATTGCCATTATAAAAAAAAAAAAAAAAATTGTCTTAAAAATCCGGGGTGTTACACATTGCATTCACTGATGAATTTGAAGTAGCACGCAGTTTCGTCATTCATCACTCTCCTCTACCTATAGTACAAAGTGTTCTTACAAAATTGAGTGCTAAACAAACTCATAAAGAACTCCCTTTTGAGTCACCATCAAATCTTGTGCTAGCCATTGTTCATCGTTCCAAATTTCTTAAATCCTCTACAAGTGACAAGAATCCTATCTGCACACATTGCAAACAGAAAGGTCACTGGAAAAATAAATGCTTTCTTCTTCAATGTCTAAATTAAGGTCCTTCTCATGCTGCTATAGCTACTAAATCATCAGATGATCTTCTCTCATCCTCTACACCTAATACAAGAGTTTCACTCTCTGAGGTCCATGAAGTTTTTCCTAATCTGTTTAGCCAAATTACGTGTAGTAATGCTCTCTCAAGTACTACTACTCATTCTATTGCCTCTGCCTCTATTCCACTAGGTATTTCTCAGAACCCTACTTGGTTTTTGGACTCAAGAGCGTCAAATCATATGGCTTATACTCCACATGTCTTCTTGTATCTTTTTTTATTGAACAACCATATCTCCATTCATATTGCCAATAATACTCCGTTATTTGTCAAACACATTGGAACAGTCAGAACTCATAACCTGACCTTACATAATGTTTTACTTGTTCCTCATCTCACCATAAATTTGATATTGATGAGGCAATTATGTGATCAAGGATATTGTGTTATTTTTAATAACAATACATGTGTTGTGCAGGATCTGTGGATCGAGAAGATATGTGGGACTGGGATTAGGAGTGGATGACTTTACTTCCTTTAGTCACTTCATGCCTCTCATCACTCACACAACTGCATCCACTAGAATTGAACTATGGTATGATCGCTTGGGTCATCCTTCTTTACCTTGCCTATAAAAACTCATATCCAATGACCTTTAGGCATCGTATCTCATATTCAGCATCTATATTGTGAACACTATGTTTGGCAAACAACATGTTCTCCCCTTTTCTCGTAGTTATATTAAAACTCCTCCTCCTTTTGACACGATTTATAGTGATGCTTGGTCGTCCTCTATTAAAAGTCTTACTAGTGCTCACTATTATGTTCTATTCATTGATGATTTTAAGTGTTTCACATGGATTTATACCATGCATTCAAAGTTTGAGGTTTATCAACATTATGAAAATTTCACCAATATGATCTTCACACAATATTCAAAAAGAATCAAACAATTTAGATCAAACTCTAGTGGTAAATTCTGTATATGACATTTTTAAATCTTACAATGTCTTAACTTTCATGTTCTAATACACCATAACAAAATGGGGTCTCTAAAAGCAAACACAGACATATTGTTGAAACCATTCACACTCTTACTTTCGTCCTAACTTTCACCATCATTCCAGGAAGAAGTGGCATTAACCTTAGTTTATCTCATCAATCGAACACCCACTCTCTTATTAAATCACAAAACACCCTATGAACTTATACACAGATCATCACCCTCATATCATCATCTTAAAAAATTTTGAGTCCACATGTTTGTACTCGTACATTACAATGAACATACAAAACTTTCTACTAATCAATCTTGTATATTTTTATAGGATATGGATTTGAACAAAAGGGATACAGATATTACGACCTTAGTACTCATAGTATTCAAGTATCTCGGAATGTCATCTTCTGGGAACACATTCCTTTTATCACACGTCCACAAAATTCCTCCAATCCTCATACCACATTCATTGATCCCTTTCCTGAAACATTTTTACCATCTACTCTAATTGATCCTCTCAATCCTCCACCATCGTCCCCACTTTCTTCTACCACTCCTATGGAATCTCCATTTGTGGCTCCTGTAGAGAACATACCCAGGTATCCTCTTCACATTCATTAGCCTTCAGCAAAACTTAATGATTATTACTGCCATGCCACTAACGTATTTGATCTTCATGAGCCACAAACCTATAAGGAAGATAGCATACAACCTGAATGGGTTTAGGCTATGCAGACCAAATTGTAGGCCCTCATTAAGACCAACACTTAGGATCTCACCACTTGCCATCAGATAAATCAATTATTGATTGTAGGTGGATCTCATAAGACCACTATTCGTACCTTAATTGCGGTCGCCTCCATCCATTCTTGGCCACTTCACCAGATGGATGTCAAGAATGCATTTTTTCATGGTGATCTTCATGAAGAAATTTATATGAAGCCACCTCCTAGCCTTCCTCACAAGCAAGGACAAGTATGTCGTGTTCGCTGAGCTCTCTATGGACTTAAGCAAGCACCTCGAGCATGATTTGAAAAATTCTCTTCTACTACCATTCACTTTGGATTATGACAAAGTGATAATTATTCAGCTTTATTCATTCGTCACAATGTGCATGGTAATGTCTTTCTATTACTATATGTTGATGATAAAAAAGACTTAGGCTTTCTTAGCTACTTTCTAAGCATCGAAGTTCAACGCAGTTAATGCTATTATCTTCTTTCCTACACCAAGTACACATTCCAAATTCTTAATCTTCCACATTTTTTGAACGACAAAACATGTGACACTCCACTTGCCATTAATGTCAAACTTTGACCATCGATGGTGAACCTTTAACCAATTTGACTCTTTATAAGCAACTAGTCAGCATACTCATATACCTCACTATCACTCGACCAGACATTCTTATGACGTTCATATAGTGTCTCAGTTCATGTCTACTCCATGTATTGAGCATTATGGGCCATTTTATGAATTATTCATTATCTTCGTGGGACCCTTCGTAGAACTCTTCTTCTTTCCTCTTCATCAACTCCAATTCTTAAAGCATATTCTGATGCTGACTGGGGAGGTAATGTCACTATTTGAAAATCCAGCATAGGATATCTTATCTTTTTAGAAGACTGTTTAATCTCCTAGAAAAGTAAAAAGAAAGATATTGTGTCCCGATCCTGCACAGAGTCAGAGTATCATGCATTTGTTGATGCTACTTGCGAGATAATTTGGCTTCATTAATTACTCTCCGATTTTGGTGTCCCACAATCTCAACCCACTCAACTTCATTGTGATAACAAAAATGTCATTCATATTGCTCATAATGCAGTCTTTTACGAACGCACCAAACATATTGAAATAGACTATCATATCACTTGTTAGCATTATCAAAATGGTACTATCACTCTCCCTCATATTTTCACGGTTGATCAAATAGCAGATCTACTTACCAAAGCTCATCAAACTCATCGCTTTCATTTCCTTTGCTCCAAACTTCAGCTGTTATCATCATAAACACCTTTAGTTTGAGGGAGGACATTAGAGTGATTACTAGGATTACCGATAATCATGAAGTCTGTTGGGACTGCCGAAGATTACGTAGAGATTACATCAACAATTTGTGTATATAAACACCATGTACAATGATGTTATTTATTCTTGGAGCAATACATATTTGTTCATTCTTTCATAGTCGACGAGCCTACAGGAGCTTATCACCCCCTCGATGCTTCCCAACCGACGCATTGCCCTTGCCAACTTGGACGCCCACTTATGCAGACACAGCCATTTTCCTGACCAACTTCCTGGTGTAATCTTCGTTCTTAAGTGCCTGGTCAGACGCTAGCAAGACTTTTCCCATCCTCAAACCTAAGAAGTAAGAATTGCCGAGCCAGGCACCAGACAAGGAGTTCAATTTCACAGTGGAATTCAACCTATTCTCAGCTCCCGGTGTTCCCACCACAGGGCATGCCATCTTCAGATGCTCGGCATAGACTGGTTTAATGCTCAGGCCCTGAGGCTGTTCTGGTTTGTACTTGTATATGCGGTTGTAGACGGAGGAACAATGGGTGTCCCCAATGGAGTGGACATCGGAGAGGACAACCATCTCTTCCTGGGAGAGGCCTTCCTCGGCGGATGCCTTGGTGAGGGTCTCGGCTGGGGAGTTAGGGGAGGGAAGACACCCAGACACAGCATCCGAGGCGAGGGAGGGCCAGGACGCTGTAGTGGGGGATGTTGACAATTACAGAAGCGTCACGAGGAGCAAAGGCAAGGAGGTTAGCACAGGAGACGGTGTTGGGACACTTAAGCTCAAAGAGGGCCTTAGCATCATCAACGACTTAAAAAGCCGCGGAGGCCGGCGTTGAGGAGGCTGAGTTTCTCCTTGGGCTCGCCAGTTTGGGTGAGATATCGCATCCCTATTCAAACGTTAGAAACATTTTAGTTACAGCTTTGGAGGTGCAACTGAATTCCCAAATGAAAGGTAATAACTTGAAAAGCAGACTGAAGTTTGCTAGATTCTTCAGTTATCAAAACATTTGTGTTTTGTGCATAAAAAATGTAAAAAGAAAAGGAAGTTTAGATGCAGAGTGACGGGACAGAATGGAGACTGGCTGGTACAGCTCAAATATTGCATCTTCCATTGTTCGTCCTTGGAACCAAACTTAAGATTTTAATCTATACTATTTATTAAGGGAATTTCACCTCCTTTCGAGGGGCGGTTAGAAACTGAAATACATAAAACTTCGACGAAAAAGTTTGATAAAAGGTCGTGGTAACTGTAGAACACTCTTTGGCGTGAAGGTCTACATTAAAATTTATTCTAGTGAAGGCAAAAGGTTGAACAGAGTTTGTATACGATATTGATAACAGTAGAACGACTAAAAGCCTCTCAGAGTAAATTCAAAGGGGATGGTTGATGTGGACAATGGCCCCACCTGCGCTTGATCGATATATACCGTCCACCACATATATTCTTGTTAGATTTTCATTGGGCTAAAACTTATGCTGTTTGAGCAATAAAATGTACCCCAGAGCCCTGAAAACCTTGGTTTTCAACCTGCCAAAATACTTAGTAATCCACGGCCTTGGTGGAGAGAGGCACCGCTTCTATTATTGTGACGTTGCAGCTTCAGATGCCAGCAGCACCCTAATGGGATTGATACATGTAGGAGAGTGTGTGAGTGGTTTTCACTGCAAACTTTCTCTCTCTCTTCTTTTTTCTTTGTTTTTGAAAGAGGAGTTATGAAGCGAGGAGTTGCAGGTGCAAATTGAAGGTGATGTTTGATGGTCAAAATCTACATGAAACCATCGTTCTAACTCGGGGACGATAGGCAAATTTAAGAAATAAAAGTTGGCGGACTGGCATGTTTTCAAGGCTGGAGATCTAGAGTGGGTCTATGACTATCAGAATCGACATGGGCAAACTATTATAAAATACATTGTAGAGGAATGCTACACTCCTTCAAAATAGGACAGAAGTTGCGTGCAGCTCCTCACTCTTATCATGATGGCGTCACATTTAGTTGATGAGCTTTATCCATCCGATTTTTTTGACTGTGAATCACTACTAGACATAAAATAGTTGGATTGGATGAGCTTGAAACATGAAAAATGTTCTTTTAGTAGTAGAGATACGGATGGTCAGAAACTTTGTTTAAATAATTGCGTGTAATCAACGAGTTAAAAGAATAAATTTTAGATGAGAATTATCTAATCATAGTGCCGCTTAGAAACAAGGCATAGAGAGTCAAAGAAATCAAATGAACGGATCTGATGAACCAAAATGAGTCCCATTGCGGTAAAAGTAAAGGGCTGTACGGCAACTTAACTTTTACTCTGCCTCGCATGACTGTAGCATCCTCAAGTTTTTAATGGATGACAAGACTTCTCACCTTTCATTTTATAACTAAAGAAAATAAAGTCTAAAATCACACACATTAGATGAGAATTTCGGACCGTGGCGGTCTATGTTAAGTGTAATATTTTTAACGATTCGGATCTTCAGAAAATCTGGGTTCATCTGGAGTTATAACCATTTGTATGGACCAAATGAGGAAAAACTAGGAGTGAATGTATCCTTATTGTTCTTCTTGCTGTTGTTTTCTTAATGGTATATATTTTCCCTTTAATTAACTTTAAAATGAGGTTGCACTCTGACCTGCAATGTCGCTACCCCTTTCTGATCACGAATCTAAGATCTAGAACAATCACCAAATGGGGTTAAATTTGGTGCATGGCTCGATCATGAGTAATGCCGGGAAACAGATAAATGATGTGAATCACTAATCATGTAGTAAGTTCCACCGGTATCGCAATCCGGGATACGTTTATAAGAATTCACTTAGTAGTAACACAGCCTTATGAAAATACTGAGAAATCGGACAACAACGAGAATAGAGCCGATACCAACTTACTCGAACAAAGCTGTCATGGAAATGCAAATGGCCCGGAACAAGCAAGGCATGAGAGAAGAATGTGCGGGACACAATTTCTCCTGCCCATGGGCGAATGCGGGCGTGGAACCCAACATGGAGATGACGATGTTTATCTTCCCAACCCTCTGCAAGGTGAAAGCAGAATAGTAGTACAGGGGGCAAGATGAAGGGCCTCGTAAATCCCTTCCCCACAATCTGCTGAATGGAAAGGATGGGACCTTCATGGTGTACGGACCTTTTCTCTGCTTTCATCCATGGAAGGATAAAATCCGGCATTTTTAATTGAAGAGGAAGAAGAAGAAGAAGAAGAGGAAGATGGACGCGACTAGTTGAAAGACGCTGTTTCTTTCAGAGAATAAGAAGAAGAAAACAGATGAAAAATGAGCGTTGACGAGGTCCTTGATTGTTGAAGACTGTTTGGCAATTCTGCTTCAGCCTCTCACAATAGCTATTCACATAGATAACCTTCTCCTCATATTTTTGGACATTTTTGAGAAATGCAATTACGGACTGACTACAGAAGACGGGCATGGTGGGGGTCCAACAGATGCGGATGCTAAAATTCACTATGACTTGAGAATACAACTTAACGTATTCACAACATAAAAGAACCCAATACTTGAGTTCTAATTATTCTGGAAGATAGGTAGCGTCTTCGTGAGTTTCCACTCGAGGTCCAGAAGATTCGTTTACCATTACGATGGATTTAGATTCTCAGATTTTCAGAATCTGAGACCAGATTAGTCCAGAAGATATCCATCTGGAAGCATTTTCGATGAATGGCATTAAGGAAGAAAGATTAGTCATTTAATAGGTATGTGGCCTAATCATGCAGATCGGGGCTAGTGGCCGTTCCATAGAATCATAATTCACATCTCATTGTATCCGCGGCCGTTGATACAATAGAAGAACTCATGTGTTAAACTCAACACAAAAAATAATTCCAAAAAGATGAGTTTTATTACAGAGGGATTTTTTTAAAGTTTAATACGCAATTTTTTTAAAAACAAACAGTGAAATAAAAAAATTTTAAAAAGAAGAAGAAGAATCTTTTTCAACTATGCGTCCAAGCACTCTTGACTTATTTCCACAAAACATCATCATCATCATCATCAAGACCTTATCCCAATTAGGGGTCGGCCACATGAACCTTATTCCTCCATTCCACTCTATTAAATATCATGGCTTTATTTAGTCCTAAAGCTTTTAAATCTTTCCTCACCACTTCTATCCACGTTCTTTTGGGCCTTCCCCTTGCCATTTTAGAACTTTTTACTTGTATTGCCTCACTCCTTCTAACCGGTGCTATTGTTGGTCTCCTTTGAACATGTCCAAACCATCTAAGTCTAATCTCCCTCATCTTGATACCTATTAGTGCTACCCCTAAATTTCCTTTAATATTTTCACTTCTAATTCTATCCCTTCTTGTCTTACCACTCATCTATCTCAACATCCTTATTTCTGCGACGCTCATCCTATAAGTATGATGTTCCTTAACTACCCAATACTTTAATTCATAGAGCATGGCCGGCCTTATGACCATCCTATAAAATTTTCCTTTTAATTTGAGTAATACCCGCCCATCACACAAAACTCCAGATGCACATCTCCATTTGTTCCAACCCACTTAGATTCTCTAGGTAACCTCCCTCTCAATCTCTCCACTTTCATGAATCATTAATCCTAAACACTGAAAGTAATCTTTTACGGGGACTTCTTGGTTATCAATTTTAACTGGTGTTTTAGTCTTACTTTCTTTGCTAAAATTACATTCCATATATTTTGTCTTAGTTCAACTAATTTTAAATCCTTCATATTCTAATACTTCTCTCCATAACTCTAGCTTTATGTTTACACCTTCTTCTATCTCATCAAGTAAGACTATATCATCTGCAAATAGCATGTACAAAGGAATCTCCTCGTGCAATTGTTTTGTTAACTCATCCATAACCAATGTGAAAATGCATGGGCTCAATGCTAATCCTTAGTACAATCCTACAGTGACAGGAAAATCACCTATCACGCCATGAGTGGTCTTAACATTTGTTACCACTCTCTCATACATATCTTTAATTATGTCTATATACCTCTGAGAAATCCCTTTATCACACAACACCCTCCATATTAACTCTTTAGGGACTCTATCATAAGCTTTCTCCAAGTCGATAAAAACCATGTAGAGGTCTTTCCTCCTCTCCTTATATTTTTCTACTAATTGTCTTAGTAAGAAAATAGCTTTCATGGTAGACCTCCCAGGCATAAAACTAAACTGATTCTTCGATACACTTATTTAATGTCGTAGCCCCTTCTCAATCACTTTTTCAATAAGTTTCATAGTATGGCTCATAAATGTGATCCATCGATAATTAGTGCAACTCTGTATGTCTCATTTATTCTTATAAATTGATATAACAGAGCTTTTCCTACCCTTATCAGGCATTTTCTTTAATTTTATAATCTTGTTAAACAACTTGGTCAACCAAACTACCCCAATATCTCTCATATGCTTCCAAATCTCTATTGGGATACCATCGGGCCCCATGACTTTTCCTAATTGAACATCTTTTTCGAGGCCACAGAACGAAAATGAAAAAACTGAAGGCTAAGCAGCCATAATCATGCAATTCACCAATGAAAACCGATATCACGCAAGCAAAGGGCTATACAACAGCATACCAGTGGTACGCCCTATCCAAACCACCCAAAAGCATATCAGCCTAACAGATTTCTTCCATTTATCTGATCCCAAGACCAACTATCCATTCACCTCAAGTTCCATCGCGTCCTCCACTGATAACCATGATCTGGAAAGGCCTGCCCGAGGCAGAGCACCTTCTCTGTAGCTGATTCCTTCACATGATTCAAAACAACCTTTTTTTCCCCTTTTGCTCTTCTTGGAACGGTGACATACACTTGCTCACACGCACACTTGAGGAACCTAGAACTTCACACTTATGCCACTGCACCGCACTGACACACCCGATTCAAAACAACCAACTTGCCGATAGTCCATTCCGTTATAAAATCAATACAGGGCCGATCAAGTCCCAAAAGCGGCAAGGAGCCGAACCACTGGGAATCATCCAAGAAATAACATTCCTCAAAATCTCCTCTTATTAGAGGAGAAAGGGGAACTTTTCATACTTTAATGTCTGTGTGAAGAGTCATTGTTTAATGTTCATTGGAAAATTCCCATATTCTCTTATAGGAGGATATTTATCCCATGGTGCTGATAATATTACTAACTGAACTGTTTGTTAACAATTAGATGCCTCGAAATGAATTAATGACATACAATAGATATTTGATATCCACAAAACTCACTGATTTAGAAAGAATCTACTTCAGGAACTCATACAAGAAAATGTCTGGCAAATTGCCGTTGCCATTTGTTATCTGAGGAACTAATCAGTCTTCTGGGTTCGACCTGTTCTAACAAGATAGATATTACCTCACTGAAAATGTTACCGGCAGTTCTTGCTTTGATATAGATTGGCATCTATACTATTTTGCACTGGACCTATTCATGGAAGATATGTCAATTAGGCCCCTGGAGATGGGAAATGCATTCACAGATGAGCTTTCCATCAGTAAATGACTAAAAACCTTCATGAATGAAGAGAAATTTGTTTCGATCTGCTAACCTATGAAGGGAAATGTCAATAAGTTTCTACTGGAGGATGTAAAGCTCTTGCTTTGCAATGACGAAACATCCAATAACACTCCCTGGCTCCATTATGAACTGTTCATGGAAGGTTCCCATTCGTTTGCTGGCAATATCAAGCGAAAGATCCTGGAAATTGGGCATGCCCTCTGCCTGTACACCATTTCCACATATAAGAAACTGGTTTCCAACTATAAAGGAACCAGATACACGGATTGCAACTCCATCTAGCCCATGTGCACGGCACTGAAGTTTTTCTACAACATGAACGAGCCTCTCATGGGGCCAGTCACCTGCAAGGGTTCTTCGTACACTTGACAGAGCAGTGAAGATGTCATTTGAGCCAACATGTACTTTCTCAGAGAAGCTGCAATCATTTACATTTTAATTATAGGTGGAAGTCACTCACTACAGAACTAAAACATCAGAGACTGAACAAGCCTTGCTAACTGGAAAAGTCACCAAAAAATTAGAATCAGATATAAGTAAATGCCAATATGTTATAACTAGATACAGTACTTGAACAAATTACCAAGTCAATCTAATCAAGAGTCGGATGGAGCTAAGATCGCTAGATCTGCCAGAAATCTCAAGAGAAACTTGATCAAGTATTCATATATTAGTGAAATTTGAGGATCCTAAGTCAATCTTGATAAAAAAGGATTACATCCTGAGGTTCTTAAACTTGAATAAATTGATCAATTCCTCTACTGAGTTTTTGGGCATTCATCAATTCAAATTTTGATCTTAAGAATGCCATATTTCTGCACACAAGAAGCCTAGAAAAATATTAGGTTACGAAATACCCACTAACATATGAACCAGTATCAGAATAGACAAGTACTGCAAAATCTCCATAAAGGAAAGATAAAATGTTACTATGCAAGAGATATGTAGTAATCCATAATGACTCATCTTTCGAGTTCACAGTGGGTCTCTTCCCATGCTAAAATTGTACTACCGTATTAAAGGCAATTTTGTCAGTTTATAACTTGTATGAAATTCCTACTCATCCACCATAGGACATTATTTCCGAAAATGATCATAGCCCCAAAAATTGAAATGCCATAGGTTGAAGCATTGAGTACCTGAAGGTTGAGCCTTGGTTGTACAGGGTCTTTGTATGATGCCAAAGCTCATCAGGTCCGTCAAAAAGCAAGTAGTAGTGTACTGTGAGCATCTGTTCAGACAGGCATTTTACAAAACATGAACAGAAAGATATACTTCAAGCCATAACATCCGCATCCAAATGGGAAACCATGCTGGCATGGACGTGGCTCCTGGCTTTTTCTATAATTTTGGTTTTTCTTTTTCTTTTTGTCATTTTATGCCTACATTTCACATTTTTATAAGATCTTTGAATATTGTAAGGTGTCATGAATCCCATACTTCTAACAAGGAGACACTCGCCATGTCCAAGATACTCTGGATTGGTGTTTGAAAGGTTGATATTCATTTGGAAATGTCTTTATATTTAGAGTTCAATGTAGTCTGCTGGATGACCAATCGCTTAAAAACATCTAGAAGGTGAGAAGTACATGAGAAAGAAAAACAGAAAGAGGAAGAGGAAGAAATCACCAGAGAACAACCTAACTCGAGCATAAACTAGATGATGGCCACAGTTGTACATTCAGGCAGAAGGTCAAACAGAAAAGGGACGACTTGGTGAAACTTTGGGAGGTTTTAGAGAACTAATTAGAATTAGAATTTCTGAGTGCCCAAAAGACAGGCATCACTGAAGTGACTAAATTGCTAAATGAATCCCATAATTGATTAGGAGCCAGATAAATGAACTTACTGCCCGCAATTTATGAAAGATTGGTCAGCATTAATTCCCAGAAAACTACACAATCAAAGAATTTATGGGAAACTGGCCTGCTGTCAACCATGTAGTTAGAGGCACATCTAGGTGCAAGTTGCAAGTCCATTGCCTGGGTGGTAAAGAATCGTAGGGGAGTCGAGGTGCCAGCGCCTAGGCACGCACCTGGGTGTGCCTGGAGCCTTAGTTCAGGTGCACCTCCGACTCCCAGGAGCAGCTGACGACTGGTTAAAATATGACTTCTTCTTTTTTTTCCCTTTTTACATCTCCTAACCCTATTTTTTCTTCTCCTAAGAACTCAAAAGGTGAAAACAACCATTCCTTTTCAATCTTTCACAGATCTAAGCAAAAAAAGGTATGGATTCATGAATCTTCACTTCAATAAACATTTTTTGTTAAAAAAAGTAAAAAAACAGTACCAATTTTTTCAATTCTTTTGTTTTTGGTTTACGTTTTTAGATAAATCATGATGGGTTCTCATTCTAAATGTATAAACAAACATTCCAATTGAGTTTTATGCTTCTTTGCCATAAATTTAAGTTTCTTTTAGGTTTTTTTTGTGTCTTTTCTCTTTTTAAAAAATAGCAGTTATGGAAATTAAAAAAAAAAATTTGTATTTCTTCGTTGAAACATATTTATATCCACATATATATAGCTTCCCCATGCTTGTGTGTGCATGCATAATGTTTTTTCATGCTTTTTTTTTTTTTTGTATTTTAGGATTATTTTTTTGAAAATTACAGTTACAGAAATTGAAAAAATTTCATTTTTTTGCCTTTATTCATTGACACATATTTCCATCGATACAGATAGCTTCCCCTTGCTTGTGAGTATATGTGCGATGTCCTTTTTCATGGTTTTTTGTGTTTTAATGTTTTCTTTTTCAATTTTTCTAAAAATACAGTTACAAAAATTGATTATTTTTTTTTAAACATATTTTCATCCACATATATAGCTTCCCTTGCTTGTGAGGACACGTGCAATGTCCTTTTTCATGGTTTTTTGTGTTTTAATGTATTTTTTCAAAATTTTCAAAATAACAGTTACAGAATTGAAAAAAAAAAAAAAAAATTTATTTATTCATTAAAACATATTTCCATCCACATATATACCTTCCCCTTGCTTGTGAGGACATGTGATGTCATTTTTCATGCTTTTTTGTATTTTAATGTTAATTTTTTTGAAAATAACAGTTACAGAAATTGAAAAAGAAAAATCTTTATTTGTTGAAAAATATTTCCATCCACATATATGGCCTTACCCTTGGCGTAACGGTAAAGTTGTCGTCGTAACCTTGAGGTTACAGGTTCAAGGCATGGAAATAGTCTCTTGCAAAAATGCAAGGTAAGGCTATGTACTATAGATCCTTGTGGTCCGCCCCTTCCCAGGACCCCGCATAGGCGGGAGATCCGTGCACTGGGCTTTATATATAGCTTCCTCTTGCTTATGAGTGCACGTGTGATGTTCTTATTTGAAGTATTTTTGTATTTTAAGGTCTTTTTTCAATTTTTTGAAAATAACAGTTACATAAATAAGTTTTAATTTTTTTTTTTTTACATTTACGCATTGAAACTTATTTCCATTCACATATATAGCTTCCCATTAGTTGTGTGAAGTGAATTATAACTATATGAAAGTACTCACTCTTTTCTGCTTTCAACTTTCTAAGCCTAAAATTTAAAGATGTCATCATCAATAGGTTCAAATTCAGACGTTTCATGTTCATCAATTGTTTTCAGATCTGCAGACCCGGGATGGGAGTATGGAGAGCTAAGAATTTTGGGTGATAAAAGCACAATTTGGTGCCAATTGTGGGAACAAGTATAATAGTGAGATTTATAGGCTAAAACAACATTTAGCTAGAGGGCATAGGAATGTTAAAAAATGCAACAAGGTCATCCTTCATATATCAAAGACAATAAATGATTATATGAATGACTCAAAGAAGAAGAAGGATGAAAGAGATATAATTATTATGGAGCAAATACGATTGGAGAACTTGTTTGGGATTCATGAGGACTATGAAGTTATTGATCTTGATGTTGACACTGACAATGGGACACCGACTGGTGGTGGTAGTGGCCCTGGTAGAATTGTTATTGGGTATAGCAAGAAATCTAGGAGTGGATGAAGTGGTATAGAGGAACCTCTTGATATTCACTTCGCCCCTAATCCAAATAGGGCACCTTTGCAACAAACAACAATAAATAATGCATATACGAAGAAGCTCAGGACAAGAGCAAGTGATTATGTTGCAAGTTGGTTTTATAAGACTGACATTGCCTTCAATACTGCTTGGTGTCAATCATTTCAGACTATGTTTAAGGTAGTTGCACAACATGGTCTAGGTACATTTTTTTTTCCTTTACATACTAGTACTTTTTATACATGGTTTTTTAACTTATAGAGTATTTAACTTGTGTTTTTTTTTCCATCTTAAGGTTTCAAGGAACTCTCTTACCATGAGTTGAGGGTGCCACTTCTTAAAAAGCAAGCTAAAAAGATGAACAAATTTGTTCAAGAGTGCAGAAAAGATTGAGCACGATAAGGGTATTCTATAATGTCAGATTGGCGAACCAACGACATGGGTCGCACTTAATCATTTTCTTGATGAACTGTCCAACTGGGACATTTTTCCTAAAATTAATTGATAGATTTGAGAATGTAAAGAGCTTAAATTTGATGGTAAAAATGTTGGATTGCCTCATAGATAGTGCTGGAGAGTAAAATGTTGTCCAGGTAATCCCTCCTCTTAACCTCAGTTATGTTTTTGTTAAGAAATTTAATATTTAAAAGTTTTAACAGCTACTCTTGAATTTCATTGCTTATTACAAGTCATCACAAACAATGCATCAAACTATGTAGCTACGGGAGATGCTTACAAATAAGAAGGAAGCATTTATTTTAGACACCCTGTACAACACATTGTGTTAATTTAATGTTAGAAGACATTGGAAAATTACCAAAAGTAAAGCATGTCATGAGAGAAGCAAAGGCAATGACTATTTTCATATACAGTCACAGTCGTGTCCTTCGTTTGATGAGAACAATGATCAAGCAAAAAGAATTAGTTAGACTTGTAGTCACCCACTTCGCTGCAAACTTCTTGAGCTTAGAGAGTATCCACAATGTGAGGGCAAAATTGAGGGAGATGTTCCACTATCAAGCATAGAGCAACAGTAAATGGAGCAATATGTTGGTCATTCAAAGAGTGCAGAACATTGCTAGTTGTAGCTCCTTCTAGAACAATATTTTATTTTGTTTGAAGATAATAGCACCTCTTGCAGAGGTGTTGATGTTGTTTGAATATAATAGCACCACTTGTAGAGGTGTTGAGGCTGGTGGATACCGAAGATAAGCCTGCAATGGGCTGTATTTATGAGGCCATCGCATGAGCCAAAGAAAAGATTAGAGCAAATCTTAAAGATAATGAGCGACAGGCTACCCACATTTGTAGCATTGTAGATAGTAGATGGATGAATCAACTCTGTCAACCCTCGCATGCAGCTAGTTATTATCTTAAACCTGCATTCTATTACGATAAGCAAAAAGATGTCGAGGCTGATAGATTTATCAAGCAAGGCCTATTTGATATCATCAATACCCTATCTGCAAATCAGGATGATGCAAGTAGGGTGATTGATGAGCTAGGCCCATATAAACGTACAGTAGGCCTATTCGTGAATGACTTGGCTAAATTGAAGAGAAAGACAAGGGCTTCTTGTAAGTCTTTTATACTTTTAAATCTTCTTTTTTGAGTGTTAAATTTCTTTAATTTATGTTTTTATTTCTTAAGTGTTAAATGTTATTTAACTTCTATAAGCAAGTGATGGGTCACTTTTGGGGCTGAACGCCCATTTCTTCAAAAACTTACCATCAAAGTCCTCTCCTACACCTGTAGTGCATCTCCTTGCGAGCGGAATTAGAGTGTCTTTGAGAATGTAAGTCTTACTTTACTAATTTATAGATCAATAAAAAATCTAATTTGCAATCATTACATATACTTTGACATTTTATTACAGTTTCACACAGAAGAGAAATAGGTTGCATACAAAAACATTAAACGATCTGGCATACGTTCAATATAATCAACATCTCCACCATCGACATGAAGATCGTTTAAGATCGCAAACATATAGATCCTATTGCATCAAGATAGGTTGATGAAAGTGATGAATAGATCATTGAAGCAGATGTCAAGGATGACCTCGTCCATCCAGATGATAACCTCACATAGGGTGACACTGAACATGTTACTAGAACCAACTCACGTGTTGTCCCTCCCACTAGGCAGTACCAGAAGCAGAGAAGACAGAGCAGAGCTTGAGATAGAGGAACATGTCTTAAGTAGTTGTAGAACTAGAGGAGGTAATTGGTTCCAAGGAGGACACTAAGGAGGATTTGCAAGGTGGTAGTCCTACTAGGTATGTTGAGGATTATGATAGCTTTGATGATAATTTGAACTATGAAGATCTTTTCAGAGATAACTGAAGTGAGCAGTCTTAAACTCTTAAAAGTATTTGCCTTGACTATGCTTATATATTATTTTGTTCATAGAAAATTGCATGTTTGAGTAATATTTCATCGTAAAATTATGTTTCTATGTTTTCTTACTTTTTTTAGGATTTTTGGTTATTTTTATAATTATTAAATATTTATTTTTGCACCTTGTGATTCAGGCAAGCGCTTAGGCGCACCTAAGCCCTCCAGGCTCCAAGTGCACCCCCTAGCGCCTCAAACTACATATTCTATCAAAGCCAAATTGATTAACCTGAGAAGTTCCTTGGTCTTAGGCACAAATTAGTTGACAAATAGGATTCTGGGAATCAGATTTGACATTATCTTGGAGACAGCAAATAAATCTAGTAGAACTCACATCAGCTAAATCCTTCAATCTCTGTGTTGGATCGAAAACACTTCCAACAAATGCTGCAAGGTCCACTTTTGTGTTTCCATACTTCGTAATAAACGGATGAGACAAGAGCTGCAAAATATTCATTATGAGAAAATACACATGAGATTGCAATAATGACTCATAAGAATGAAAACACATCATATTCACATAAGGAAACTCACTTCCATTTGATATAAGAAGAATTTAGCATTTGCAATGCTAAGAAAAATTTGCTGGAATCCTTTAAGAAGGATCAAGGATGGGAGAAAATCCATCAACAACTTGGGTAATTGACACAACCTTGTAAGAATAAGAGGAACAATCATCCAGTCTGATGTCCTAAAGAACAATATTATTGTTTAATCCACTATAGAAGCTAACCAAATCACTCTACCTGTTAGCAACAAATAATAAAGGATAACTCATGACCCATCAAAAACAGCAGCCTGTTTACTATGTTCACATCACATTCTATGGAAAATAGTAATTATGATTGGAGAGTCAACATTGAAGGAGAGCCTTGGCGCATACTATTGACCCTTGTGGTCCGCCCCTTCCCTGAACCCTGCATACATGGGAGCTTCGTGCACCGGGACTGCCCTTTTTTATTAGAATGTCAACATTGTATTCCAGTAAGAGAAAACTGCTGGAATCCCTTAACAAGGATCAAAGATAGTAGGAGATCCATCAATAACGTTGGTGATTGACACAATTATGTAAGAACAAGAGGAACATTCATCCAGTTCTGATGTCCTAAATATCAATTTCATTATTTAAGTCGCTATAGAAGACAATCAAATAACTCTTCACCTCTAGGAATAAATAAGAATGGGTAACTCATGACTCATTGAGAACAGGAGCCTGTTTACTGTTACCACATCACACATTACGGAAATATTAATTATGAATAGAGAGTTAACATTATATTGCACTAAGAGAAATATATTGATCCTTCTAAACTTGAGAAGCACAGAGATGGTTGAAAAAGAAAGATGCAACCAACATAAAGGGAAGAAATTTGTTACCTGCTCAGCTGTCGGCCTAGCATCTGCATCCTTCTGCAAGCAAGCATCAATGAAAGAGCAAAACTCTGGCGAGAATGAATCTTTTGGAGGTGAAGGTGATGGATCATACAAAATCTGGCAGAGAGCATGCAATTTCATTGTAAGTTGGCAATGCAGAGAACAGAAGTAGATGAAGATGGGTATAACTCAGAACAGAACAATTTAAAAGATGGTAAAACTGGATGAAGGACAGAGGAATAATACAAACAAAATCAACATTAACCTTGGAATAAGGTAATTATTTAAGCATTTGCATGTGTAGTTTCCTAAGTAAGGAGCACCAACAATGCAGAAATGAAGTACATATTTGGTTATTGTTGAACTTGCAAATGCCAAAATTGGTTTCGACTGTAAACTCTTCTTTTTTTTTAATAAGAAGCAAATGTTCTGTGTGTCTTATTTATGAGGGCCTTTAGAGCACCATATCATGTCAATTTGCTTGAAAAAGGAGTGCTGCATAAACAAGTCCAGAAAAACCTACTGAAATCACAAAAAGTTTATTTATATCTATCCAGCAACAGGCTCTTTCGAATGACACACTATTTCCAAAATCTGAATGAAGAAAGTGCAGAAAGCAAATGGCACAGCATCTAACCTGTAACATGAGATTAACAGGCCCATCATTTGCTGTATATGGGAATTCTCCTGTACCACACTCAAATAAAGCTAGTCCAAGGCTCCAGATGTCAGCTGGATACGAATAGCTCTCATTCCGAATTCTCTCAGGTGACATATATGTGACAGTGCCAACAAAAGTAGCACACTGGTAAACCACGTCAGTAGATATGTTAGGCAATCTTCCACATGGCTTTCCATTTTATGGCAACAGAAGTAAAATGGCTAACAAAGTATCTAACCAATCCATGATTGAAATGCACAAATATTAATGAGCAGAACAAAAATAAGCATAAACTGCTAGTATAAAGTTGAAGATTACATACCATTGCCACTGAATTCTCTAAACCAGCACTTATACCAAAATCTGTGATCTTTGGCTCCCCTTTGAGATTTACAAGCAAATTTGCAGGCTTTATATCTCTGTGAACCAAGTACCTTACTCCATGCAAGTAGCTTAGTCCCTTGAATGAATGATATACATGATATATGTACTCAGTAACAAAAGTATGGCAGAACAACTCTATGTTAAGCTTATGCAAAAGGATAAAGATGGATGGAAGTATGAAAGAATCTTACATGCAAGAGTTTTTGTACCATAGCTGAGAGGACTGGCTCTGGTATAATTCTTTGCACGCGCAGAACATCAGCAAGCGATCCTCCATCCATGTACTCCAAAGCTATGCTGATTTGCCCTGAATCAGGGGTATAAAATGCCCCATGGAATTCTACTAGACCCGGATAACAAGGAGCCTCACATAGTGTACGTATCTCATTAAGAAGTTGTTGCCTCTTTTCCTTGAGAGTGAAGAAATATATTTACGTAAGATATAAATCACAGGATGCTTATAGTCAATAGTTTATTACATTTATGATATACTTCCTTTAGTTCTAGCATAAGGCTTACTATGCATAACTTCTTACATGTGGCAATAAAGTTCCATGGTTTTTCAGTTGCCTCAGGTGGCCTACGCAAGCAGTGGATTGGAAAGGCTATAATAAATTGTTTGTCAACTTTTCCAAATTAAACATGCCAGATAAACTTCAGAGCAAAAAAACCCGTCCCTTTGGCAGAAAAGTAAAGAAAATAGATAACTCTACATAGACAGGTCAACTTAATTTCATGACACTTTCACCAAACAGATAATTCACAGATGACAGAACATTCAGACAAATCATTTTCCATAAAAACAAAAAAGAAACAAGACTAGATACTCATTGCAAAAGGTCAGACAAATGCGGGAAAAAGATCTTCACTATGAAAACTTGAAGAATATAACCAGAATGAGGGAATATTTAGAAGCAGGTCTGTAAAACTGAAAAATGGACAGGAGGCATTTGAGGATTTCATCTGCTGCATGAAGCAGGATTTCTTGTTACATGTAACAGCTTCTAAGTTTATTCTTGTGCTGTGCTAAAGCCTAATGCTATAAAGGAGACATTTATTAACCCATGCCTCTTTTGAAGTCAATACTAATTAAGAAACTAGCTTTTGTTCGTTTTGTGGTCCCATGAATGTTAGACATGGCATTTTTCCTTGTGGTTTGTTTGTGATACCTATGAAGTTAGCTCTTGATCATAGTTGGAAGTTTGATAACCAATCAGTAATGCAAGAGCTAGGTGCTTGTGGATAATCCTCTCCTCTTCAACATGTGGGCACATGGTGCAAAAGAAGCTGTTGGGATTTCAAAGACATTAAGCCCCAGAGTGGTTATCCAAGACTTGCATGACTGAAGGACCTTCGCTATTGAAACTAAAAGAAATATGACAGGTGTTTCTCACTGAATGTCAGACAATAGAGTGCACCTTCACATGCTTAGAACTAAATCTTGAAGGGAGCAACGAAACTAACTGTAGTTAAGCTGGCCTTAGGATGCTTCTTTAAATGATAATGCGTAATCAGAAGTTCTGCATGCAACAATTCTCATTACTTCATTATCTTCATTAGTTGAAGTGAATGACAGGGTTATGGCTTGTCACAAGGGAAAATATGACAAGCTAATCATAGAGAACCATCCATCAAGACAGAAGTTTCACAATGATAAGTCAAATAAAACCTAATAGGCTATTAATATCACATATTGAAGTGCTGATTAAGTACTGCCAAGACATGTACTTCTTAAATGAAGTGCTCTAACTACTTAAATCAATAAACAGAGGAAGCAACGTGACACACCTTTTCAAAGATGTTAATGTTCTTCAGAGCTAATATTCGGTGGAAAGGTATGTGGATAGCTCTCTGAACAACACTGCTTGCACCACAGCCAATAGCTCCAAATATACGCATCTCATGAGAAGCACATCTGTATGTCTTTTCACTAGCATCTGTTTCATCTATTAATCCAGATGTGCGTTTCTGTAGACCAAGCTCATTGATATTGTATACACCGCATGATCTACTCAATAAATTGACACTCCCACCATCTGATACCTTCAGGAGGAACAGGGTTCATTAAAAACAATCCAAGCCAACAGAAGTTTGCTGAAACCACTTACCATGTATGATGCACAAGGGTCCATTGGCATTTCATCTTGGAAGCCTTTGTCGGCATCAAACAAGGGACTTAGCTTCTTTTTCAGCTCGTCCAATCCTGACATGAAGACTTACTGTTGTTCTTCTCTCAATATGAAAAAGAACTCCTTGCAGACGGCCAGAAGGCCTTGCAGCAAAAAGGCATGCCTATTCCCTGAGAAAAAAGAACTACATAGGTGTTTCAAATATAGAAAACCACATTAAGATTCAACCCAGATTTTCTATTCGTAAAACTTTTCTAACCACTTGCTTATACAGCTTCAGACAGCATGGCATGTGAAATGCTTTGCCCAACAATGGACGTGTCAAAATTTAATACACAAGCATGTTAAAAGAATCAAAAGATAGAAAATATTTCATATCAGAACCATCTTTTAAAATGCTGCATTCCAACAACCTACTCGCTAACAATGTTCTTACAGATGGCTTTTACCAAAATGGCAACAGACTGAAGCAGAAGATAATTCACCAATTTTATGTCTTTAGCTCCTGTTTACCCGACAGTGATGATAACAAGAGGAAATGGTCATCACAATCAAAATTTTAACATGATGATAACAACTGTTGCTGTCGATCGGTCTGTTAGAGAAAAATGAAAATGGTGGCCGGTTTCCACTGATGTATGAAACCAATCTCTCGAACTAGAACACGGCCCAAATTGCATCATGGTCTCAAAACACAGAGGCAGTCTATTAACCTTCGATTTACTAGATACATGAAACACTAACTGCAAATTACGTTCGGGACAATATCTGTGCCACCTATACAACCTTAGTTCAATCCAAATTCCAAACAACTGTAACCTTCTTGAGTGCCCAAATTTCACTATCATTCTGCACTAACCTATGACTTTTTCTTCGCATTTGTGCCTCCAAATCCATAGAATTCAGAAGGAAAAGCCAAAAATGAGAGTTGAATTCCACTCTCTTCAGAAAATCAAACATTGAAACAGAAATGCTCGATTACATATATTCAAACAAATCTTGAACGGTGAAACCGAGCAACTAATAATTAGACATTGTACATCAATGAAAAGCCAAATTGGAAAACCGAAAAAGGAGAAGTCCATTCCCTCGATCGAATCAGAACGAAATCGAGATCTAATATAAACATGTAAGTAATTGTGAATGAAAAAAATTCGCTTACCAATGAAAGAGGACGGGAGAAAAGCGAACAAAATTGAAACCTAATTGGCCGCTTGTTCTGTTTTCTATGTTTTCTTGTTTCTTCGGCATCGGAGAGAGACGGAAAGTACGTGCTGGGGCTCTAAGCGTGCCACTGTACCTTTTAGCAGCTGAAACGTGTCCCCTTTCACCTTCTTGCGGTATAGACCATGGATCCCGCCAGGGTTTCCAATTGAGTGGGCCACCCTTTCAGCTATATGATCCAGTGGGTAAGAAACCTTTCGATCCGAAGAGAAGCGTCTTTAGAAAGGTCGAGATCTTAGGTAGTAATACCACTTGAGAGAAATGCTATAGGGACTTAATTTTTGAACGGACTTAGAAATCTTGCACGTGTTTAGAATGGTCGAGATCTTAGGTAGTAATACCACTTGAGAGAAATGCTATAGGGACTTAATTTTTTACCGGACTTAGAAATCTTGCATAGCTAAGTCCGACCTTTATATGATCTACCATCTCCTTTAGATTGGCTGGACGCCAATATTCATGAGTATTGAATGATTTTAGCTTCACATTTGAATCTTTAAATCATAAATGTTTAATTTTTTTAACAAGAAAACTAGTAGCTAAAAGCATCTACTGGTATGATATTTTAAATAGAAGAGCATAAAAAAGATGATTAGCTCAGATCATCCAAATGTCAAGCTTAGCTAGATATGCTTTGCGAGTCAATTCCAAAACTTAGTCCAGATAGCATTTCTCTAGCTTTAAAAGCATGTGATTAAAGCTATTAGGATCATTCATTCGCCAAGGACCTAACTAGATAGATCAAGACATGTAGTCCTATCCTAGTCAGTGTACCAAGCAGAGTTTTAATTTGCGGCCATTGAAACATATAACTTGAATCCCCTACCAAGCATAGCTTGCTAAGATATTGTAAATGTTTGAATGTTTACAATATCTCAAATATAGTTAAGGAAGATTGAAAGCTCAAGACTTAAGAATAATTATCACAGAACTATTGATCAAGGTATTTACTTTGAGGAAGATTGTATTGATTGTTTGTAATTTGGATTGTAATATTTGGACAAGATATCTAATAACTACAGGGGTTGTGTATGTGAACCGCTGGATCGATCTTGATTTTAATAAAAGTATTCCTATTGTTATTCATAGGAAATTTTGTTTTATATAAAAATCTATGTATAATAAGTAATTTGAGGTGGCACTCGGATTTTTGACAAATCAATTTCAAAGAAAATATGTTTTCTCTTTTTATATTTAAAAATAAATAAATCAAAATTAGGGCCCTACCTTTGCAAATATTTATGAAAATGTGTTTTAAAAACCTGGGTCATCATAGTTGTTATTAGAGGTAGGTTCATCCAGACACTTACAGCCCTTATATGTCCAATATGAAGATGACAATCCAAATAAAGGTTAAGTATATCTAAGTTAATATAGGTTAGAATATAATAAGTTAATATAGGAGTAGAATAGCATTAGTTAAAATATTAGGATAGAATGAGTTAATGTAATTAACTCATATAGGAATAAGTAAATATGAGCATATGCTTAAGTGGGTAGCCCAGTAAATTACTGATTCCAATATAGGAAATTGTAAATCATGAAATCAAGTAATAAAATAGCATTACAACATATAATGGTGTAATATTTAACATGAAGTCTTAACCAAGATATTTGTTTAGAGATAAAATATTCTAACACCGGTATATGATCATTATACCAAGTGCAATAATAAGAAGTTCAAAAGGAATAAGTGATAAATTGGAAAAGATGACGAAAAGAATTGTGAAGAATTTAAAGAAGTCTTTAACAACAAATACTTTCCTCTTCATATTCAAGCAAGAAAGGAAAAAGAATTTTTAGATCTACAACAAGGGAATATGTCACCACATATCTATGGTATGGATAAGCAGACAGCTGGTAGATTCCTGAGAGGACTTAATCCAGGATTGAGAACTAAGGTGTTGGGTACCAAACTCACGACTTTAGAGGAATGCGTAGAAATGGCTTCCAAATTTGAGGAGGATTTTAAAGAAAATCAAAATGAGAAAAGAGGAGAGATGGGAAACTTTAATCCGAGACCCTTTAAGAAAAATAAAGGGCCCATGAATAATTTCATGTTACCAAGAATTTAAGGAAATCCCACCTTTAGACAAAATAGGAGGCATTGTCCCAAATATAGAAGATTCCACCTTGGGAATATATGTCCTAATCCAATACAACAACGACCTCCAATCCAATGACATAAATGTGGGGAATTGGGACACGTGGCAAATAACTACAATAAACAATTAGTAATCAAGGAAGGAAAATCGAAGAATATTACTCGGCATCAAGGAAGAGTATTTGCTATTACTAATAGTCAAACCCAAACTTCAAATGCAGTGATTGAAGGTACTTTGCTTATATTTGATAATTATGCAAAAGTATTATTTGATTCTGGATCAATACACTCTTTTCTCTTATGTGAATTTCATCAATTATTAATCTACCATTGAAAAATTTAAGGTGTAACTTAGATGTGATAACTCTAGTCAATGAGTTAGTGAAAAATTCCAACCTTTATAGGAAAGGTAAAACCAAAATTTTGAAGAATAGAAATAGAGATGATATTACTTGAGAATAATTCAAGGAAATAATGAGTATTTCTCTCCAAAATTAGTAAAGGAGAAGAATTTTGATAAATATATGATTAATTTCTAGAGTAAGAAGGAATGATTTTAAACTTGAGGAAAATTTAGAGATAAATCAGACAAGGTTGATTAGTGAAAGTAGGAAATTACAATCCCAAATTTTTTCAGAAAAACAAGTTAATCATGATAATATATGGTTCACAATGAGATCATAGTTCATATATCTTGTAATTGAATATGAATTTATTAAGATAACTCAGTTGATGAGTTAGCACAAGAGTTCATTAGAATTAAGATGGATATTGATCTTGTACTATTGATATAATAGATTTTGGGTATATTAGAATCGTTATGGACTATAATATATATGTATATATATACATTTTTTACATTGATGAGGAAACAATCATAGTATACTAGAAATAAGACCCTGTAAACAAATACAACAAGCTAAACACATTGCTTTAAAAGTCAAGTAATTTGGATAAAATGTGGTGATTATAGAGGTTGAATAATTCAAGATTATGAAGAAGGATATAGTTAGAAATTTCAAGATATATTGAGGAGTTTTTAAGATTTTCAATCTAATATGAGAATGAGTTATTATTGAATTATTACTTACTACAACTTAATTCTTTATGATATTTTAGAAAATGGCATCAGTTGGTTTGAATAAGTTGAAAAGTTAAGGACTATTAGAGAGAGGATTTATTTGACAAATAAGTTATTTTGGAGAACAAAAGTATTATTAGAAATGGGATGGATCATCGTGATTATGCATTGATTAAAATGATGAATAATGTTATTGAGGAGTTTAAGTAACCTCAACTATAATAAAATATGAGTTAGAAATGAAAGACATCATTCAAAACTCAATATAAATTTTGAGTTATACTTTTGAGATAAATGATATTTATGAATTTGATGAAGGAAAGTTTTCTTGGATAAATGAGAAATAGTATGTATTGACGATATATGGATTTACTTTGAAACATCGTGAATTAAAATATTTACCAAATTTGGTAAGTGTAAAGAGTAGCTAGAGAAAGTAAATTTCTACGGCATACGAGGATAATATTGATGTTGATCCTTAATTGGAGTAAAGAGAGTTACTATTTCATAAAAGAACTTAGAAAGGATATAGAAAAGTCAATGTGGATGCTTTATAATGATTTTCAAGTACACATTTTAGATATACAGTGAAAAAGTAAATAACTGATTATGAGAACCTCAAGAATATTGATATGACTGAGTGATATTAAAAGAATAGATTTTACAAAAGTTATGACAAGATGATAGTGGGAAATTGAGGAAAGAAATATCATAAAAAGAAATTTTTTTGAGGAAAATGATATAGAAGTATGAATATTTTGAATTGAGATGAAATATTTACTTCCAAATATTGGAAGGTTATACTGAGAACATTAGTTGATTCAATTGAGATTTAATACAACATTTCATCTTTGGTTAATAGGCAAAGAACTATCCATACCTTGAAGGCATGTTAAAGAGTATTTCTATTAAATGAAATGGGGAGTAACAATATGATAGAAATATTTTATGAGAATTACCAACTAGTAAAGTAAAGATTGATGACACCAGTCAAAGGAAATATGAAATATGAACAAGAAGATTACTTAGAGGAATTAGTCATTTTGAAATGCTAGGAAATGTCAAGTTGGTACTTATGATTTAGTCTGGATGGCTAAATTATCTAACAAGTTTTATGACTTTGATAAATTCTGCCTTTAAGAAAAAGGTAATATGATTGATGAATCAAAAAGGGAATATAAGAGTTCCTTAAGTGTCAATATTTCAAAGAACAAGCTATTAGGAGAAAAATTATAAATGAGATGATGATAACTCATAAGTAAGTTGTTATATTAAATTTCAAGGACAAAATTTCTATAAAGGGGGAAGAATGTGAAAACCCCAATTTTTCTAGAATTAATAGGAAATTTTACAAAAATTGAGGTAGAATATTATATTCAATATAATATTATTTTTTTAGAAAAAGAATCAAGTCTTGAAATATAGATATTTGAAATCATACTTGAAAAACTAGTCAAAATTACTGTAAGCAAGCTGAAATCCGAGCTCAGGAGAGAAATCCCTATTTTTCTTAATTTTTGTAAATTTATATTTACCTATAGGCGTAAAATGGTCATTTTACTTTTTTGTGGGGTCCACAAAAGTTAGTTGAGCTAATATCAATGATGAAGAATAAACATGATGATGAATCTCTTTTGATTTTAATAAGAAAAAAATAAAAAATATTTTTTAAGAAATAATAAAAATTTTAATTAAAATAATTCAAAAACAGACTTATAAATACCCCTCATACTATTCACACTAAATTCCAAATCCCTAGACTTTCTCCCACACACACTCTCCCTCTCCCTCTCTGTTTCCTCTCCTTCTCTCTCTTCCTTTTCTTTCTTTTTCTTTTCTTTACTCTCTCCTCCCTTTACACCGCAGGGCGCATCTGTGGATGCATTGGAGGCAATATTCCCTCAAGGAACGTCGAGTGCGTCTACGGACTCGTCATCCTTGTAGACCTAGGGTTTCCACCTGAAATCCCTAAATCCAATTGACATCCTAGCTCAAACATAGTATTCCAATCTCCATCGTTGGATGGGTTCAAGTTGGCCTGATTTATAAAAGCCCCAAGATTTCAGATTAATCGGGGGTATATTCATTGGTGATATCACCAAAAATAGTAACTTTGGCAACCCATAATAGTTATTTTCCATTTTTTGGATTCCTCTGGCAAAGGCACCGGCCCAGGTTTCCATCATCCTTCCCCTTACTTCCCTCTTCATTTCCCCTCTCCTATTTCTCTTCCCAGACAACGTTAAGCACCCCGACGGTAAAGAATTACGAAAACCCTAATTGTCTGGTTAAGGCTTCAATATCCAATAGAATTCTATCTCTCTGACTTGATTCTCTACTCCAAACGGGATCTAGGTAGGTTCCCTTCTTTTTCGCCTTCATTACAGGTCTTCCAATTGAGATCCTGGAATCTACCCAGCCGTCGATCTGTCGGAGACTACGAATTCGGTATGTATGATTGAGATCCCATCTTACATGGCCCAGACAAAAACTCTGAGCTATTGGATGAGATTCTGGGGCCCAAAAACCATGGGGGATGAAATCTGGGCCCTTAACATGGTTAGATCAGGGAGGATTCGAAAATGGGTGATCCGACGGTCCAGATCTGGATTGTCTTACCTATCCCAGGTCACCCCTCCCCATACACCGGCAATCACTGGTAACAGGGCTATGCTGTTGATTGACCCATTGATCTGTATAACTCAGATTGAATCTGGTCCCTTATTTTGGCTATAAATTTCAAACTCTAATTCAGAGCTCATTTTAACTCCAAATCAAGATCAGAAAGAAGCTTTGAAATCTTGGTGAATATTAGCATATAATGGAAACATAAAATTTAAGTTTTATTCACTGTAAATTTTTGTAAATCACAAAAAGCGATACTAATTCCTAAGATCAGTCAAATCTATCATGATCAGACTTTAGAATTGTGATCCATTAGTGACTTAATGATGTGATAACTTGAATAAATGGATTGGATGTAACTGATTTGGTAGATCTTTAGATCTTGACTATTAAAAGTAACAAAATCCTTGAAAATACATAATAATCTCCTTGATCAAATTGATCAAGGATGATCAGAAATTGTAAACTAGTATAGATGATGATCTAATGATAAGATCATGATTTATAAATGGCCTAATATTGCTAATTTGGGATAGATTGAGATCTATGCCCTTGATTTTGATAAAATGACTAAAGATCTTATTGATCGGTTGGATCAAGAAAGATCATATCATATGATGAGATGCATCAATGATTTAGTGATGATATCACTTAAGAAAACGTGATAGATCTAAATAAAAATGAGAGATCAACATCAACCCTTAATGAGATGAAAAATGAATAGAAATCAAAATATGATCATTGGATCAAAATGGACAAATGTGATATATTCAAATGAGCATATAAATTATTATATTCTATTGTAAATGTCCTTTTAATTGCTTAGTAAGTGTAATTGTTAAATTTATTTATTTATGCTTTAATATTCATGTTATGTAAATTACATATAAAATATAATTATTTAAAAAATAGATATTTATGGACATTTGTAATAAATAGAGGACATGGACTTAATGATAGTAAAGGTTATAGTTAGTAGGATAATATAAGGAATATCATTTCATTCGCTCAAGTTAGGAAAATAATAAATCATATTAATGACATTTTAAATGTTCATGGACACTAATTAAAATCAAGTATACGAGCTCATATGAACCTTATAAAAGGTTCAGTTAAGATTACTTTAGTGAATGCTGAACATGGTGGTTAAGGGAGTTCAATAATAGAGCCTTGCTCTTCCCCCATCTTCTGACGATGTTTGTTAAGCTCTAAACGCCCCTTTACATGAGGATTAAATTAACCACTCTATGAGCAGCTTTTAACTGGTAAACCTTAGTCAATTGAAAATAAGAGGAGTTGTCTATAATTAAAACTGCATAAATTATCTTCAACTAGTAAAACATTAACTAGTTAAATAATAATAAGATCATAAAAGGATAATAAACTATCTAATCCTAATAATAATGGTAATTAAGATAATCAAAGATCAAACAAGATCCATAGGAAGATCTTAAATGATCAAGAATAATAAGAAACATAATATTGTGTTAGTATGTATGTTTTTGAATTAGTATGAACATTAGATTTAAATATAGATCAATAGACTGGACCCTTCATCAATATGATCCAAGGAAAAAGATCCAAATCATCGTATGTAAGGATAATCAAAAGAACAACAAGGAAGTATAAATGCGTTGAGGAATAAATGTACATATATGATTTGACACATACATGAAGGATATGATGATCAAGATCAATAAGAAGATGGATTGTTGAAAGTAAAGGTAGGTAAACCTTAAGAATATATTCAATGTAGAAGATACATGTATTTTATACACAATCTTATCCTGATAACTATAGATTGATTATAATTGCCTTAGAATTGTTTATGAATCAACAAATGATGTTGAAATAAATACAAAGTGATTGATTAAGTAATTATGAGATTACTTAAGGCAACAAATGATGTTGAAATGAACACAAAGTGATTGATTAAGTAATTAAGAAATTACTTAATAGGTAGAATGAGAAGATTTGAACTATATAAGTTAGACTCCCAAATCCTAAGGAAAGAAGTTATAGGCATGTCCTATTATAACTAGACACATAGTCTGTAAGTATTGAAATATTATTTTCCGTACAAACATGAAGGTTTGTGATTTTGTTTTAAGACAAGCTTATGCTTGGGAATGTCAATGCTAAGAGAGTTATGAGGGTTTGACCACCCACTCTCTGAAACTGATTATGATGATGATACCGTGCCCAAAGAGAGGCAAAATGTTGGTGGGGCAATTATGGGAAGGCCACCACTGTGACAGCCGTGGTTACCTCCCGATGAACATGGATTTGTATTTTCCACTGTGGTATTAGTAATGTATTGAGCAGTTATTAGGGTTCGTTGTACGGATTAAGACTGCAAGCATAGTAGTCCTTAATTATTTTGCATTATGATGCAATTGATTATGGCATAATAAGATGCCTTACGTTATGGCACAATGAGATGTCTTATGTTATGGCACAATGAGATATCTTATATTATGGCATAATGAGATGCCTTATTTTATGGCATGATGAAAGGCTATGTAAAAGTAATTATCGATGTTACATTGTAGGATAATTCCTAATATAGTATGATTAAATATTAACACCTAGTGTTAATATTGAAATTAGTTTGGAAATGGGATATTATTTATGATATTGACTATATTCATGGTTTTAAATAATTTTATTTATATGTAGTATATACATATACTACATATAATTCATATGAAGAGTGCAGGATAAAATGGTTATCCAATGAATAAATTGATTTCTATCATGGATATAAAGAATTGTTGATTTTGAGATATATTGATTGTATTTCTTAAGTCCTCTACCACACATAGC